>JAQSUU010000214.1:4872500-6315681 GCA_038087645.1 Saccharum hybrid cultivar R570 | reverse complement strand
GCACGGGCGCGCATTGGGAAGATGAGGTTTACAACAAGCGCTGCCTCCCCTGCCGGTTTACACATGGCGATTACTCGCGGACTACCTCACCTAGATGGCGCGCCCCCGCCTCTATCCAGAGGTCGGCTATCTGCTTGATCTTGGCGAGGAATTGTGCGCTAGTGGCCGCTTCGTTCCTGAATAATCTTGTGTTTCTCTCTTTCCAAAGCTCCTATGCCACCAGCGCGAAGAGGGTGTCCGCGCCCTTCCTCTTGTCTCCATGCCACCTTCGTCTCTAGTGTTCCCACCAGTCGATGACGGCGCCCCCACCCACTTGTGAGGCGTCGACCCCAAGCACCGCCAGGATGGTCCACCAGATGTGTCTGGAGAAGCAGCATGAGGAGATGATGTGGTCGATGGTTTCCGGGTCTTGGTCGCATAGGTAGCACTCGTCATGCGCATCGAGCCCATGGCGGTGCCTCCTGTCTGCGGTCCAGTGCCTTCCCCGGATTGCCAGCCATAGGAAAAGTCTGACACGTAGCGGCGCCCAGGTGCTCCAGATCCGGGTGCACCCGGGGATCAGGTGCGAAGGCAGGTGTAGCGCCCTGTAGGCAGAACTGGAGGAGTATGTCCCCTGTTGTGTCCATCTCCATACCAAGCGGTCCGCATTGCCGTTTAGTGTTTCCATGGCAACCAAGTCCTAGAGATGCTAGTACTGCTGCGTTGCCGGGACAGAGATGCCTCCAATGATTTGGCGTATCCAAGCGCGCCCCTGCAGGCCGTCGGCCACGGTTGTCTGCCGGATGTCCTGCAGCTGATATAGCTTAGCAAGCTTGGCGCGATGTGCTTGACCGCCTTGCCCTGGATCCACCTGCCCGTCCAAAACGCGGTGGATCGACCATCTCCGAGGATCGTGTAAGTGGACGCCTCAAAGAAGCTTTGGACCTCACGAGGCATGGACAACGGCAGCTCGGCCCAGGCTCGACTCTCCTCTGCCTGTTGCAACCATAACCATCATGTTTGCAGCGCGATGGAGGAGAGTCGTAGATCCGGGATGCCTAGGCCCCCTAGGTCCGTCGATTGGCATACGGAGGACCAAGCGACCATGCACTTTCCCCTGATGCTGCCTTCCTTGCCTATCCACAAAAACCTCCTACAGATGGCATTGATCTCCTCGATTGCCCATGGAGGCAGACCGTCGGCGATGATGGTGTAGATCAGGATTGCGCACAACACTGACTTGATCCAAATGAGCCTTCTGCTTCTATTCATGAGGGGTCCGTGGCAGGCCGGCATACGTCTGGCGACCGCGTCCACTACGGATTGGATCTTGGCCTTGGGCACTTTCTTCACGCCCAGAGGGAGGCCGAGGTATGTGATGGGGAAGTCCGTGATCTAGCATTCCAGGATGGCCTGCAGCTGCTGCGTGTTGCCCTCCGGGACGTGGAACGGCGTGATGGAGCATTTCCCCAGATTTGTCCTTAGGCCGGAGGCATTGCCAAAGATTTGTAGGATTGTTTTTATTGCATTCGCCTCTCCCGCGCTCGGGTGCATGAAGAGGATCACATTGTCGGCGTAGATGCTGCAATGATGCCGTATTAGGGCGGCCCCCGTGGGTCTAAGAAGGCGGCTCTCGGCCGCCGAGTCCACCAATTGTGTGAATGCTTCCATCACAATAATGAAAAGCATCGGCAAAAGGGAGTCTCCCTAACGCACCCCTCTCCTGTGCTGGATAGCCTGGCTCGATCTGCCGTTGAGGAGGATCCTAGAGGAGGCCGATGCCAGAAGCATGGCGACACAACGACGCCAGTGATCCCCAAACTCAAACACCCTGAGGCTGTCGAGTAGGAACGGCCAGGACACGGTGTCGAACGCCTTGGAAATGTCTAGCTTTAGTAGGGCCTTGGGGATCTTCTTCTTTCGTAGGTGTACGGCCGCTCGCTAGACGAACTTGAAGTTGTCGTGGATCGTTCTTCCCTTGACGAAGGCGTTCTAGTTCGGCGATATTAGCTCATGAAGCCTAGGGGCCAGCCGGTTGGCCATGAGCTTGGAAGCCATCTTTCCAAAGCTGTGGATCATTGTGATGAGGCGGTAGTCTGCAGCTGACCTGGCTCCCGGCTTCTTAGGCACTAGCACAATGAAGGCGTTGTTGAGCTTATCGAAGGCTCTGCTGTCGCCGAAGAAGAGGGCGTTGATGGCCGCCGTTACGTTGTCCTTGATGACTGGCCATGCGGTCTTGTAGAAGGCCCCGATGAAACCTCAGGACCCGAGGCTCTATCCGGGGGCATCTCGCTGAAAGTCCTATGTTTGGTGTTGGTAATTAGTGACAATGCCTAAGTACTAATCCTATGCCTAAGTTGTATGTAGCATATGAGGATTAGTACATTCCAAGGTTGGTGGCAAGATGGACATGGTGATCATGATGGCCACACTTGGATTTGGACGCAACCCTACGTGATCAAGGCAAAGGTATATGCTTAAGGGTTGTGTTTTAGTAACCAAGACACCTAGTGGGTGTTGTTACATTATAGGATAGATAGTCGTACTATAAAGAGGGGAATGACGCGGCTATTGAACTCCTAAGTGCCTCTAGGTGTGCATTTCATGTCATATGCATTTGGATAGAACTAACAACGCCTCGAAAAATGATTGTGAAAATGCTAACACACATGCACATGGTGATGATCACTTGGTGATGTTAGCACGTTTGCGAAGGCGGTGGAGTTTGAGCGGTAGAGAGGGTTTGGGGCTATTTTTAAGAAGTTGAAACGCCTATTTTCCACTACGCCGAAGTCGGAAAAAGAAACGGAGGCGAACGGAGGTCACAGTGGTGACCGGACGCTGCACCGGACGCGGTCACTGTTTGACCGGACGCGTCCGGTCAGTGTCCAGTGTCTGCGCGGTTTTCAGTTGTTTGATCGGACGCGAGGCGCGTCCGGTCACAGGCGATTGGACGCGTCCGGTCGTCTAGGGAGCTTACTGGACTCCGACCGGACGCGGGCACTGTGGCGTCCGGTCAGTTCTTCAGCGCGTCCGGTCGCTGGTTCATTTTGCGCGACTCAGGGTTGACCAGCGCGTCCGGTCAGTCACGGGACCGGCGCGTCCGGTCGTGACCAGCGCGTCCGGTCGTTGCGACCGGCGCGTCCGGTCAGTGCTTCGCGAAACTAGCCGTTACTCGACCGGCGCGTCCGGTCAGTCGGACCAGCGCGTCCGGTCAGCGCGATTTCAGCTGGATCTCGTTCCTAACGGCTATATTCGAAGGGGTACGTCTATAAATACTCGTTGGCCGGCTCAAGGCTCCCTCTCCTGCACCTTTGACATACTTGTGAGCACTTTGAGCTAAGCAACCCCCCTCCCACTCATATCTCTTGCTTCTTTGCATATTCGAAGTGAGATTGAGTGATCCAAATGCATTTGCATTGTGAGATAGCATCTAGTTGGCACTTGGTGGTTGATTTGCTGCGGGATTCTTGTTTCTCTTGGTGGTTGCCGCCACCTAGATGGCTTGGAGCAGCTTGGAGGCGTTGGCAAGAGTTGGTGATTGTTCTTGGCCACCTCCGGTGATTGTGAGGGGTTTGTGCCTACCTCGGCGAAGCGCCAAAGGCAACATTAGTAAATTGCTCGTGTCATTGCAACCTTTTGCCATTTGGTAGGTTCTTGTGGCGCCTTTTGAGAGGCTTGGTGTGAGACCGATTAGCCACCGAACCACGTGGTGAAGAGGGACACAACGGGGACTAGCGTGCCGGCAAGCACGTGAACCTCGGGATAAATCTTCGTGTCATCACTTTCATATTGTGATTGATTGATCCGGTGTTCGGTTGTCTTGGTATTCTTTGTTGAATATATTGGTTAGCTCAATACTTCGCCCCTCGGTGAAACTCTCCTAACTCAACTCCGCATTACTTTCTTAGTTATCTTTGCTAGCTAGTTAGCTTTGCTAGAGTAGCTCTTTTGTGTAGCTTACTAGTTGTAGTTGTAGTTACCTTCTCGGTTTGACTTGTGCGGTTGAGTGCCATTATACTAGAATTGTGAATTGGATAGGTGGCTTGCAAACACCCCGTAGGCTAAGCAAAACTCGCATCTCGCTATTTGTTGTATTGATAAACTTGTTTAGCTTGTCTTTGTAGAAAATTTTTAAAAGGCTATTCACCCCACCTCTAGCCATCAAGACCTTTCAAGTGGTATCGGAGCAGTGGTCACCGTTTGTAAGGCTTAACAACCTCGGTGTAAGATGGCTCAAGTTGTGTTCAACCATGTCGGGGGCAAGCCTCCACTCTTCGATGGTGTCTCATCTTTTGATCATTGGAAAAGAAAGATAAAGCAATATCTTGGCTCTATCAATGAGAAGGTTTGGGAGGTGACACATCATGATTATGCTATCATTGATCCCGACAACCTCACCAACAATGACCGCATCAACAACCAATGCAACACTATGTCTCTCAACACTCTCTACAATGGGATTGATGCAAAGGTCTTTGAGCAAATCAAGGATCTTGAGATGGCAAGTGAAGTGTGGACAAGATTAGAGGAAACATATGAGGGCACTTCAACGGTAAAGAGTGCCAAGCTCTATATGCTCAAGGATAAGTTTGCAAGCTTCAAGATGAAGGATGATGAGTCCATACCGAAGATGTTCTATAGGCTACAAGTTATTGTCAATGATCTCAAGAGCCTAGGAGAAGATGTCAAGGACAAGGACTTCCCACATAAGTTCTTGATGAACTTACCTAAGAAGTTTGCTATCTTGAGGAAGATGATCCAAAGAGAGGGTTTGGACAAGTGAAAGTCCTATGTTTGATGTTGGTAATTAGTGACAATGCCTAAGTACTAATCCTATGCCTAAGTTGTATGTAGCATATGAGGATTAGTACATTCCAAGGTTGGTGGCAAGATGGACATGGTGATCATGATGGCCACACTTGGATTTGGACGCAACCCTACATGATCAAGGCAAAGGTATATGCTTAAGGGTTGTGTTTTAGTAACCAAGACACCTAGTGGGTGTGGTTACATTATAGGATAGATAGCCGTACTATAAAGAGGGGAATGACGCGGCTATTGAACTCCTAAGTGCTTCTAGGTGTGCATTTCATAATCATATGCATTTGGATAGAACTAATAACGCCTCGAAAAATGTTTGTGAAAATGCTAACACACATGCACATGGTGATGATCACTTGGTGTTGTTAGCACGTCTGCGAAGGCGGTGGAGTTTGAGCGGTAGAGAGGGTTTGGAACGCCTATTTTCCACTACGCCGGAAGTCGGAAAAAGAAACGGAGGCGAACGGAGGTCACAGTGGTGACCGGACGCTGGACCGGACGCGGTCACTGTTTGACCGGACGCGTCCGGTCAGCGTTCAGCGTCTGCGTGTTTTTCAGTTGGTTGATCGGACGCGCAGCGCGTCCGGTCACAGTCGACCGGACGCGTCCGGTCGATCAGGGAACTTACTGGACTCCAACCGGACGCGGGCACTGTGGCGTCCGGTCAGTTCTCCAACGCGTCCGGTCGATGTTTCGTTGTGCGCGGCTCAGAGTTGACCAGCGCGTCCGGTCAGTCACGGGACCGGCGCGTCCGGTCGTGACCAGCGCGTCCGGTCGTTGCGACCAGCGCGTCCGGTCAGTGTTTCGAAAACTAGCCGTTGCGTGACCGGCGCGTCCGGTCAGTTGGACCAGCGCGTCCGGTCAGCGCGACTGCTGCTGAATCAAGTTTCTAACGGCTATATTCGAAGGGGTACGTCTATATATACTCATTGGCCGGCTCAAGGCTCTTACTCTTGGACATTTGACATACTTGTGAGCACTTTAAGCTAAGCAACTCCCCTCCCACTCATCTCTCTTGCTTGTTTGCATATTCGAAGTGAGATTGAGTGATCCAAGTGCATTTGCATTGTGAGATTGCATCTAGTTGGCACTTGGTGGTTGATTTGCTGCGGGATTCTTGTTTCTCTTGGTGGTTGCCGCCACCTAGACGGCTTGGAGCAGCTTGGAGGCGTTGGCAAGAGTTGGTGATTGTTCTTGGCCACCTCTGGTGATTGTGAGGGGTTTGTGCCTACCTCGGCGAAGTGCCAAAGGCAACATTAGTAAATTGCTCGTGTCATTGCAACCTTTTGCCATTTGGTAGGTTCTTGTGGTGCCTTTTGAGAGGCTCGGTGTGAGACCGATTAGCCACCGAACCATGTGGTGAAGAGGGACACAACGGGGACTAGCGTGCCGGCAAGCACGTGAACCTCGGGATAAATCTTCGTGTCATCACTTTCATATTGTGATTGATTGATCCCGGTGTTTGGTTGTCTTGGTATTCTTTGTTAAATATATTGGTTGGCTCAATACTTCGCCCCTCGGTGAAACTCTCCTAACTCAACTCCGCATTACTTTCTTAGTTATCTTTGCTAGCTAGTTAGCTTTGCTAGAGTAGCTCTTTTGTGTAGCTTACTAGTTGTAGTTGTAGTTACCTTCTCGGTTTGACTTGTGCGGTTGAGTGCCATTATACTAGAATTGTGAATTGGATAGGTGGCTTGCAAACACCCCGTAGGCTAAGCAAAACTCGCATCTCGCTATTTGTTGTATTGATAAACTTGTTTAGCTTGTCTTTGTAGAAATTTTTTTTAAAAGGCTATTCACCCCCCCTCTAGCCATCAAGACCTTTCAACAAGGTGACTCCAAACCAAGTGCTTGGAGATGTCATGACCGATGCTCAATATGATGATGATGAAGATGAAGATGAGAAGAAGGAGATCAAGGTCAAGCAAGAGAAGCCCATTGCATTCAAGGCTTCATCCTCTAAAGGCAAGAGCAAGGTGGAGAGCGATGATGATGATCCATTCGATGATGAGACCATGGCCCTCCTAGTGCACAAGATGGGGAGGTTCATGAAGAAGAAAGGATATGGTGCAAGAAAGAGAAGGGACTTCATGAAGGCAAAGGAGATGCTTTGCTACAATTGCAATAGCCCCGATCATGTAGTGGCAAAGTGTCCCTATGAAGACAAAGATATCATGATGGGGAGTTGAAGTTGAAGAAAAACAAGAAGGATAAGAAGGAGAAGAAAGAGAAGAAGAGCTTCACTATCAACAAGAAGAAGAAGGGTGGTGGCTATGTGGTCACTTGGGATAGTGATAACTCCGATAGTGATGACAATAGCTCTAGTGATGATGAGAGGACCACTCGGCGAGCCATTGCAAGCATCGCCCTCTCCAACAAGCCATCCATCTTTGACACTACATCGACATGCCTTATGGCCAAGCCTACCAAGGTAAAATATGATGATAGTGATGATGATTCTTGTGCTAGTGATGGTTGTAGGAGTGATGATGAGGAGGATGAGGACTACTCCAAGGATGATCTATTGGGCATAATAGATTAAATGAGCAAGGGCTACAAGAGGACAACCAAGAAGTGCAAAATCTTGGAGCAAGAGCTCATTGCCAAGAGCAATGAAAATGATGCCTTGATGGAGGAGCTTGTTGCTCTCAAAAAGAGTAAGGAGTGCAAAGGAATTGAACAAGAGCTCAAAGCTCTTAGGAAATCCTTTGATGAGCTAGAGGCCTCTCGTGAGTGTCTAAAGGAAGACCACGAGGACCTTGAAGTTGCTCACACTAGGCTTAAGGAAGCCCACTCCTCTCTACTTGAGCTCATCAAGGAGAAGGACCTCAAGTTGGAAAAGCTCATGAAGGAAACTAAGGAGGAGCAAGTGATTGTCACGTGTGATATTGGACTAACATGTGATATTATTGATGACTCTTTATTTGTTGGTCCTACTAATGCTTCATGTAGCTCATCATCATCCACCACAACCAACTCTACCTCTACTACTAGTGATACATCGCTTGTTGTTGAGAATGAGACTCTCAAGAGAGAGGTGGATGATCTCACCCGCGCATTAGGCAATGCCTATGGTGGGGATGCCCGCTTGCTAAAATGCTTGGGTAGCCAAAGGTTCTCTCTTAACAAAGAGGGTTTGGGCTATACTCCCAAGAAGGGCAAGGCGGCCTTTGCTACTCCAAAGTCTTGCTTTGTGAAGAGCAATGGTCATTATTGCAATAGATGCAAGTAAGTTGGGCATCTAGAGATTAATTGTAATAAAATAAACAAGAACAACAACAAGTTTCATGCTAAAATGGATTACATTCCTTTTGATTCTTGTTATGTGCTTACCAAGGGTGAGAAAGGTGTGCATACTAGGTTTGTTGGTACACCAATTGTGGGTCCAAAGAAGAAGGCCATTTGGGTACCAAAGAGCTTAGTTACTAACCTCCAAGGACCCAAACAAGTATGGGTACCTAAGAAACATTAATTTATTTTGTAGGTAAATTACAAGGCCGGAGGAAGGCATTGGGTGCTTGATAGTGGGTGCTCTCAACATATGACCGGTGATTCAAGAATGTTCAACTCTCTCAAATCAAATGATAGTGGCATTGATAGTATCACATTTGGTGACAATAGCAAGGGTGATGTGAAGACTCTTGGAAGGATTGCAATCTCAAATGATCATAGCATTTCCAATGTGCTCCTAGTTGAAAAGTTGAACTTCAATCTTCTCTCGGTTGCTCAATTATGTGATCTAGGTTTCAAGTGCATATTTGGTGTTGATGATGTGGAGATAGTTAGTGTTGATGGCTCCAATTTGATCTTCAAAGGCTTTAGATATGAGAATCTATACTTGGTTGATTTTAATGCTAGTGACACTCAACTTTCAACATGCTTGCTCACCAAATCAAGTATGGGTTGGTTATGGCATAGAAGACTTGGTCATGTTGGCATGAAGCAATTGAACAAGTTAGTGAAGCATGACTTAGTTAGAGGCTTGAAGGATGTCACATTTGAGAAAGATAAGCTATGTAGTGCATGTCAAGCCGGAAAGCAAGTAGGCAACACTCATCCATTGAAAAGCATTATGAGTACTTCCAAGGCATTTGAGTTGTTGCATATGGATTTATTTGGGCCAACTACATATACAAGCATTGGTGGCAACAAGTATGGCTTTGTGATTGTGGATGATTTCACTAGATATACATGGGTATTCTTTCTTGGGGACAAGAGTGATGTATTTGACATATTCAAGATGAAGAAAATAACTTGGATGATGTGAGAGGAACTCAATTGACCAATGCTATGAAAGAAATGGATATTGGTGATATTAGGCCGAAGCAAGTGATTGATGTGGATGACAACAAAGATCAAGTGCTCCAAAGTCCAATTACACAAGCTAGTGGTTCTCTAATGCAAAATCAAGCTAGTACATCATCTCAAGTGCAACAAGATCAACAAGTGGCTAGTTCATCATCTCCGACTCATGATCAACATCAACATCCAAGCAATCAAGTCCAAGTGCTTCAACCAACTAACATTGCAAGAGATCATCCATTGGATTCCATCATTGGTGACATACAAAGGGGAGTTCAAACTAGATCAAGATTGGCATCGTTTTGTGCTCACTCTTCTTTTGTGTCAATAGAAGAACCCAAGGACATTGATAAAGCATTGAGAGATCCGGATTGGGTAAATGCAATGCATGAAGAGCTCAACAACTTCAAGAGAAATGAAGTATGGGAACTAGTTGAGAGGCCTAAGGATCATAATGTCATTGGAACAAGATGGGTCTTTCGCAACAAGCAAGATCAAGATGGGATAGTAGTAAGGAACAAAGCAAGACTAGTGGCTTAAGGTTACACACAAATAGAGGGTCTTGACTTTGGTGAAACATATGCCCTGGTTGCTAGATTGGAAGCAATTAGGATTTTACTTGCCTATGCTTGTGCTCACAATATCAAGCTATATCAAATGGATGTGAAGAGTGCATTTCTCAATGGGTACATTCAAGAAGAGGTGTATGTGGAGCAACCTCCCAGTTTTGAAGATGACAAGAAACTCAATCATGTCTATAAATTGAGAAAAGCTTTGTATGGATTAAAGCAAGCACCTAGAGCATGGTATGAAAGATTGAGGGACTTCTTGCTATCCAAGGGATTTTTCATGGGTAAAGTGGATACTACTCTCTTCACCAAGAAGATTGGAAAAGACTTGTTTGTATTGCAAATATATGTTGATGATATCATCTTCAGTTCAACCAATCAAGATTATTGTGATGAGTTTGGGAAAATGATGGCAAAGGAATTTGAAATGTCAATGATCGGTGAACTTAGTTTCTTTCTTGGACTTCAAATCAAACAAATGAAGGAAGGAACATTTGTGAGCCAAACCAAATACATCAAAGATATGCTCAAGAAGTTTGGCATGGAAGATGCAAAGGGCATTACAACTCCAATGGGCACTAGTGGAAGTTTGGATAGTGACAAGAGTGGCAACATGGTGGATCAAAAGCTTTATAGATCAATGATTGGTAGCCTACTCTATGTGACGGCATCAAGACCCGATGTGATGTTTAGTGTATGCATGTGTGCAAGATTTCAAGCCTCACCAAGAGAAAGTCATTTGAAGGCAACAAAGAGAATATTGAGGTATTTGAAGCATACACAAGATGTTGGATTATGGTATCCCAAAGGTGCAAGCTTTGAGCTAGTTGGATATTCGGATTCCGACTATGCCGGTGACAAAGCAGAGAGAAAGAGCACTTCCGGGACTTGTCAATTGTTAGGAAGATCACTTGTCTCATGGTCATCCAAGAAGCAAAATAGTATTGCACTATCTACCGCCGAAGCCGAATACATCGCCGTGGGTAGTTGTTGTGCACAAATCTTGTGGATGAAGACAACATTGAAGGATTTTGGAATCAATTTTAAGAATGTGCCATTGCTATGTGACAATGAAAGTGCCGTGAAGCTAACCAACAATCCGGTTCAACATCAAAGAACAAAGCATATTGATGTTCGTCATCATTTTATTAGAGATCATCAACAAAAGGGTGACATTGCTATTGAGAGTGTGGGCACCGAAGATCAATTAGCCGATCTATTCACCAAGCCACTTGATGAGAAGAGATTTCACAAGCTAAAGAATGAGTTGAACATACTTGACTTCTCCAACATGAGTTGATGCACCTCCATGATATGACATGCCTCTCCTTCGAGCCCCAAGGTACAATTGGTTAACATATCATACATTCTATGCTAAGGACTTGTTTAGTGCATCTAGTCATAATTTACATGTTCTAGGCTCATTCATGAAAATCAAATGACTTTGAAGTTTATATGGTGCCACTATTGTTTCCTAGTCTTGTATGATCTAGTGGTAGCATATAACTTGTTTAAGTAGCTTGTGATCCTAAGTGTTTAATCTAGATCACTTGTCTAAATATTTGCTTCAACATGGTGCATGATAACTCTTCTAGTGAGGTGTGAAGAAGCTTGCCCTTGGATCAAACCGAAGCATTTTATTTATGCAAGCAATCTAGGTTGAATCACAAACTTGATCCTCACCCCATAATTCGACATGTTAATCTATCTAAAATTAGTCCCTTGTGGTCATTGGTGCCAAAAGGGGAGAAAAATGTTGTTCACAAAGATAGATTCTAAAGGAGGAGAAAACTCTAAAGAAAAAATTGATAAAAGAAGGGGATCAACTAACAACTAAAATTTTGAGCACACAAGTAGGGGGAGCAAGCTCTTAAACATGAATGTTGCATTTCCATGTGCACTTCATATGTATGATGCATAGTTATGCATTTCTTTTTCTCCGATACATTGCTTGTGTGGTGACTTGCTAGTATAATTTGAATGATGTAATGAGGTACTAGCATGAATAGGAAGTAGTTAGATTTTTCTTGCTTTATGTTTTTCAAAGCGGTACTAGAACCTTGTTTATAATGTTGATCTCACGAGGTTTCTAGTTATGTTTGTGCTTTTTCAAGTGGTATTTAACTACACAAGGTGCTAAGATGGTGTTTATCGCTACTCCGATGGTATCACGCTTCAAAGGTCTATAATCTAAAACACTTAGCACCTATTGGTAGTCAATGCTCCTAATCTTTCCTATCTAACATGTATGCTTCCTATATCCAAACATATAGCATACATGTAGGGGGAGCCATTGCTATCAATTTGAATTCATGATCACATGTCCATAATTCTTACACATGGTAATATACTTGGACAATGTGATATGGGTTCAATCAAAATTTTTATCATAATATCTTTGTGAAAGGTTTGTCACCAATTACCAACAAGGGGGAGATTGAAAGTCCTATGTTTGGTGTTGGTAATTAGTGACAATGCCTAAGTACTAATCCTATGCCTAAGTTGTATGTAGCATATGAGGATTAGTACATTCCAAGGTTGGTGGCAAGATGGACATGGTGATCATGATGGCCACACTTGGATTTGGACGCAACCCTACGTGATCAAGGCAAAGGTATATGCTTAAGGGTTGTGTTTTAGTAACCAAGACACCTAGTGGGTGTGGTTACATTATAGGATAGATAGCCGTACTATAAAGAGGGGAATGACGCGGCTATTGAACTCCTAAGTGCCTCTAGGTGTGCATTTCATGTCATATGCATTTGGATAGAACTAATAACGCCTCGAAAAATGATTGTGAAAATGCTAACACACATGCACATGGTGATGATCACTTGGTGATGTTAGCACGTTTGCGAAGGCGGTGGAGTTTGAGCGGTAGAGAGGGTTTGGGGCTCTCTCTCTCCCTCCCGCCGAGCTTGTGAGGCGGGATTCAGGCGTTTTTAAGAAGTTGAAACGCCTATTTTTCACTACGCCGGAAGTCGGAAAAAGAAACGGAGGCGAACGGAGGTCACAGTGGTGACCGGACGCTGCACCGGACGCGGTCACTGTTTGACCGGACGCGTCCGGTCAGTGTCCAGTGTCTGCGCGGTTTTCAGTTGTTTGATCGGACGTGAGGCGCGTCCGGTCACAGGCGACCGGACGCGTCCGGTCGTCCAGGGAGCTTACTGGACTCCGACCGGACGCGGGCACTGTGGCGTCCGGTCAGTTCTTCAGCGCGTCCGGTCGCTGGTTCGTTTTGCGCGACTCAGGGTTGACCAGCGCGTCCGGTCAGTCACGGGACCGGCGCGTCCAGTCGTGACCAGCGCGTCCGGTCGTTGCGACCGGCGCGTCCGGTCAGTGCTTCGCGAAACTAGCCGTTACTCGACCGGCGCGTCCGGTCAGTCGGACCAGCGCGTCCGGTCAGCGCGATTTCAGCTGGATCTCGTTCCTAACGGCTATATTCGAAGGGGTACGTCTATAAATACTCGTTGGCCGGCTCAAGGCTCCCTCTCCTGCACCTTTGACATACTTGTGAGCACTTTGAGCTAAGCAACCCCCCTCCCACTCATCTCTCTTGCTTCTTTGCATATTCGAAGTGAGATTGAGTGATCCAAGTGCATTTACATTGTGAGATAGCATCTAGTTGGCACTTGGTGGTTGATTTGCTGCGGGATTCTTGTTTCTCTTGGTGGTTGCCGCCACCTAGACGGCTTGGAGCAGCTTGGAGGCGTTGGCAAGAGTTGGTGATTGTTCTTGGCCACCTCCGGTGATTGTGAGGGGTTTGTGCCTACCTCGGCGAAGCGCCAAAGGCAACATTAGTAAATTGCTCGTGTCATTGCAACCTTTTGCCATTTGGTAGGTTCTTGTGGCGCCTTTTGAGAGGCTTGGTGTGAGACCGATTAGCCACCGAACCACGTGGTGAAGAGGGACACAACGGGGACTAGCGTGCCGGCAAGCACGTGAACCTCGGGATAAATCTTCGTGTCATCACTTTCATATTATGATTGATTGATCCCGGTGTTCGGTTGTCTTGGTATTCTTTGTTGAATATATTGGTTGGCTCAATACTTCGCCCCTCGGTGAAACTTTCCTAACTCAACTCCGCATTACTTTATTAGTTATCTTTGCTAGCTAGTTAGCTTTGCTAGAGTAGCTCTTTTGTGTAGCTTACTAGTTGTAGTTGTAGTTACCTTCTCGGTTTAACTTGTGCGGTTGAGTGCCATTATACTAGAATTGTGAATTGGATAGGTGGCTTGCAAACACCCCATAGGCTAAGCAAAACTCGCATCTCGCTATTTGTTGTATTGATAAACTTGTTTAGCTTGTCTTTGTAGAAAATTTTTAAAAGGCTATTCACCCCCCCTCTAGCCATCAAGACCTTTCACTTGCGCACGACCACCTCGACCTCCTCCACCGAGAAGGGTTGGTCTAGTGTGGATAGGTCCCTCGGCTGGATGCCAATCGCCTGGAAATCGAGCTCGTAATCGGCCTACCCCGGCTGGCCGAACACCTGCCTGAGGTGGTTGTAGAGGGCCATCTCAATGTCTTCGTGTGTAGAGCAGGTGTTGTCCCCGTCATGCAACCTGGTGATGGCGTTTTTCTGTTTTCTTCCACGGACCAACAAGTGAAAGTACTTGGTGTTCGCGTCACCGTCGGCAAGGTATCTGACTCTAGACCTCTGTCGTGCAATGGTGCGTTCGAGGAAGGATAGACCGAGGCATTTGAACTTGAGGTCCTTGCGCAGCTGAAACTCGGCATCAGTAAGCGACCGGCACTCGGTGGCCTGGTCGAGCTTTAGGATGATCTCACGAGCCATGAGCAGCTGCTCCTGAACATTCCCAATTTTGCTGGCGGACCACCTCTATAGCTCTTTCTTAAGGTTGCGCATCATCGCGTCAAGACGCCGGAGGGGGTCAGTGATGGTGTCGGGACAGGTCCATCCTCTAGCGACCGCCTCCAGGTAGCCCTCCGACTTGGGCCAGAAGGCCTCGAAGTGGAACCAGGGCTTGGCGTGAATGGCCATCAGTGTCTGAAGGAGCAGTGGACAGTGGTCCGAGGCGTCGGAGGAAAGGGCCTAGAGATGGCAGTTCGGGTGCATGGCCTCCCAGTCAAGGGAGACGAGGGCACGGTCTAGCCGCACCAGGGTGGGCGATCGTCGCTCATTGCTCTAGGTGTATCGTCGACCATGCAGGTGTAGATCGAGGAGCTCAAGATCGGCCACCGTTTGACGAAAGCTGGACATCGTGCGTCTGTTGATGTTGCCGTTGTTCTTGTTCGCCTCATCGAGAATGAGGTTGATGTCGCCTAGGACCGACCATGGTCCGGGACAAGCATCTCTGACGGCCTCCAGCTCCTCGAGGAAGAGCCCCTTCTTATTCTCCTCCTGCGAACCGTAGAAGACCTTGAGCCACCACGGGGTCCGACCATCGTCGCCCGGGTGGACGGAGATGGTGACGGAGTAGCGACCGACGTTGATGTCGGAGAGGCATATGTCCGGGTCCCTAGCCACAACAATGATCCCGTCACGAGTGCCCACCGCAAGAAGGTACGCATAATTTACATAATTCATTCCCAGGAGCGAAGAAATACCCAACGGGGTTACAATGTTAAGTTTGGACTCTACAATACAAGCGATGTGCGGGCGCTCCTCCTGCACCAACGTGCACAAGTTGTCACGCCGGGCTCCCGTGTTAAGCCCCCGCGCGTTCCAACAGAGGATGGTCGTACTATCCATCGATGTCGTCCCCCTCCGGCTCCAGCACTAGCGCGCATCGTTCGCGCCGCGAGTGCCGGGGTCGTGCGCAGTCCGGGAAGAGCTCCCTCAAAGCGTCGGACTCTAAGTTTGGCGGATCGTCCCTGAACATGGACCCATAGTCTGCCCTGGCCTCCTCCACAGTTGTCCCCCGGGTGCGGGCCAGTCGCTGAATGACTAGCGTCTCTCTGCGCTTGGTGATCGGGACGTTAGCGAGGGGCTGCGCCACGATCCTAGTACTCCTGATGGGCATCTTTGTCGAGGAGTCATATACCCTGGTCTTCAGGAGGGGGAGGCCGCCTTCTTTATGGTGTGCTACACGAACCGCTTTACACGGTCGGCAAGGGAGGAAGGCGAGCCATCATCCCCCGTCGTGGAGGTTGCCACTGGCGTGGGTGTGTGGAGGACCACGTCCTCAACGCTGCCCCCGGGAGGGTTGCGCGGCGGTGAAAGCCGTGACGGTGTGCAGAGGACCCCATCCTCGACGCCATCGTCACTGGCCGCGGCCGCGAAGGCAGTCAGAAGGTCGGTAGGGCCATCGTTGCCCTCGCATGTCGCCCTGCCCTCAGGTAGCTTGGGTGGGGTAGATGTCGCTCCCAAGGCCCGCGACCGGGTCCTTTTCCTGGTGTAGACCAGCAAACCCGGGCCTTTGGGGCATGGCGGCGGTGCCTGTGGTGCTCCCGCCTCGAGGGGTAGGGCCGGCAGCGGGCCCTCCAACGTCGCGGTCCAACCCACGCTGGTCGTGGCCTGGTGCGGTGGCAACGAGGGTGTTGTGTTGGTCGCGGCCTCCGAGCCTTGACAGCATGCCTCCGGCGGCTGGAGTTGGTGGAGGACCTCATCCTCAATACCTCCCCAAGTCCCAAAGACAGGCGGTGGTGACGCGGGCGTGTCAAGCGTGGTCCTGCAGCTCGCAACGCGGGCGGCCCGCCCTCGGGCCTCAGCCTCCGCGCGCCCGTCAACCCCCCCATTTGGAGGGCCGTCATGAGAGGTGGCACTGGAAGTGGTCGTCGCAAGCAGAGGGTGGCGGGGGGACTCACCGTCAACCCCTCCCTCCGGCTGAGCGAGCGGCGCTGAAGAGAGCCGCTGGTCGCCGACGTGTGTGTTGGCCCCCGGGGTGGCTAACACCGGCGTAGGGTGGCGGAGGACCTCGTCCTCGATGCCCAGCTCCGCCTGCTCGGTGGGCTCTAGAGGAGGCCGTTGATCGTCGTGGTGAGGGGTGCCCTTGGGAGTGGCCGCCGCAGGCTTAGGGTGGCGGAGGGTCTCGTCCTCAACGTCCACCCCCGGCTGAGCTGGTAAGGGCCTCTGGTCGTCGTCGTGTGAGGTGTCCCCCAGAATGGTTGGTGCAGGCGCAGGGTGGCGGAGGACCTCGTCCTCGATGGCCACCTCCGACTGCGCGAGCAGCTCCAAGGGGGGTAGTCGGTCGTCGTCGCGAGCGGTGTGACTTGTAGGGGCCGCCGACAGCGAAGGGTGGCGGAGGACCTCGTCCTCAACACCCACTCTGACTGCGCGGGCAGCTCCAAGGAAGGCCAGCAGTCGTCGTCGTGTGGGGAGGTCCCAGCAGTGCGTGCCGCGAGAGTAGAGTGGTGGAGGGCCCCGCCCTTAACCCCCCTCCCAGACTGTGCGAGCGCCGCTGAAGGCCGCTGGACCGGCCGCCACTCCTATCGCGGGGAGCCGGTCGTCGTTCTCGTTGGCGCCGTGGTCGGGCAGTGGTGCCTAGCGGCTGAGGCGGTGGTGCCAATGCGCCTCGGCTCGAGGCCGGGGCAACGAAGACCCCCCGCCTGGCACGCTGCGCTGGGTGTACGGGCGGTGCTCGGCGCGCGTGTCGACTCTCGCTGCGGCTGTGTGCGGTCCTGACGGCGGCGTTCCCCACGCCACCTGAGGTCGAGAGGGTCTGCCATGCCCCGTTGATGTGTCCCTGGCCGTGTCCCCTGGCGTTGTTGACGTCGGCGTCTGGGATGTCGTGGTCGCAGGGAAAGGAGTGCAAGTGCGGCCCGGAGCGCGAAGGGCCGCCCTGACTACCCTCCCCCGCGTCGTCGCCCCCTGGCGGTGGTGGCGTCCACCGGCCCTGGTGAAGTCCGCCACGGTGCGGACATGGATCAAGACCTTATACTCCAGGGTCTTCATCTCGCAAAGGTACTGTGGGATAGCTAGACCCCTAGCAAACTGGTAGGTCGGCTCGTCTTCCTCGCCCACACCCAACCAACAGATCTGGGGGATGAAGGAGGGGTGGGCAGTCCATGCCGTGACCCTGAACGAGGAGAGGTCGTCGCCATTGGCCGAGCCCATGTCGACACTCTGGATCCAGCACGTAGGGGATAGGATCTTGGAAGCCGTGTCCTCGTGCCAGGCGTGCGGGGGGATGCCCTCGAGCACCAAGTTGACGCGGAAGCCAAGCGACTCCTGGACCGTGTGGTTGAGCTTGGACCAGGGTCGCAGGGTCAAGACGTTGGTCCCTAGCGACAACGGGGTGCAACGGAGGACCCGGTCCGCCTGCTCCTGGGTGCCGCAGAAGACGATGAAGTGGTCCGGGTAGAACACTCGGATGGTGAGCTCCTCGAGCTAGACCTCGACCATGGCCGCGATAGCCGCACGAGCATCGTCAATGGGCACAGAGGCGACCCCGTCCCTGGCCACCACGACCACCGCGAACTGGAGGGTCTCCTCTGCGGTGCGCATGCCTGCATCCCGCTTGATGTAGCAGAAGATCTCACGGAGTCACGTGCGGGATGCGCCAGGCGGAGCATGGTCAGACTCGACATCGGACGTTGGCAGCGGCGACGGTGTCCTGCCCTGGTCTCCGACCGGCGTGGGTGGTGTTGGCGAGCCGCCTGCGGCGCCGCTCGCGCCCCCAGGGCTTCCGCCGCGCCTCTGGCGGACAGACCGCCCACCGTCACGGGCATGCTGCTGGTCGGCTGGCGCCACCGCCCTCGGCCGCTTGCAGTCCTTGGCCAGGTGGTGCTCGCTGCGGCAGTTGAAACATCTCGGTGGCCGCTTGCAGGTGGCTATGCGGTGACCGGTTGCCAAGCAGTTGAGGCACTGGCCATCGATGGGCCTGACGCGGTTCCTCGGGCGGGGGGCCGGGTAGCCTGCCACCGACCGGCGTCAGGCTCCTGCGGCGGCCACTGGGGCAGCATCTCCTGCCAGCCCTCCCTATCGGGCATGGTGGCGCGGCGGTGCTGGCCGAGCCAGAGGTGCATCGGCCGCCGCTCCGGCGCCGCCTGCCCGGGGCCGAGCCGCTGGTGCGCCGTGAGCCGCGGCAGCGGGTTGACGCCCAGCCATAGGTGAGGCGGCCGCTGGCCCGGGGCTGGCGGCTCGGTGCATCCCGGTGAAAGCTCTATGTTTGGTGTTGGTAATTAGTGACAATGCCTAAGTACTAATCCTATGCCTAAGTTGTATGTAGCATATGAGGATTAGTACATTCCAAGGTTGGTGGAAAGATGGACATGGTGATCATGATGGCCACACTTGGATTTGAACGCAACCCTACGTAATCAAGGTAAAGGTATATGTTTAAGGGTTGTGTTTCAGTAACCAAGACACCTAGTGGGTGTGGTTACATTATAGGATAGATAGTCGTACTATAAAGAGGGGAATGACGCGGCTATTGAACTCCTAAGTGCCTCTAGGTGTGCATTTCATAATCATATGCATTTGGATAGAACTAATAACGCCTCAAAAAATAATTGTGAAAATGCTAACACACTCGCACATGACGTGATCACTTGGTGGTGTTAGCACATTTGCGAAGGCGGTGGAGTTTGAGCCGTAGAGAGGGTTTGGGTCCTCTCTCCCTCCCGCCGAGCTTGCTCGGCGGGATTCAGACGTTTTCGAGGAGTTGAAACGCCTATTTTCCACTACGCCGGAAGTCGGAAATCAAACGGTGGCAAACGGAGGCGAACGGAGGTCACAGAGGTGACCGGACGCGGTCTCTGTTTGACCGGACGCGTCCGGTCAGTGTTCAGCGTCTGCGCGTGTTTCAGCTTTTTGATCGGACGCGCAGCGCGTCCGGTCACAGTCGACCGGACGTGTCCGGTCGTCGTGGGAGCTTACTGGACTCCGACCGGACGCTGGCACTGTGGCATCCGGTTCGTCTAGCAACGCGTCCGGTCGCTAACTCTCTGGAGCGCGACTCAGGCTTGACCAGCGCGTCCGGTCCGTTACGGGACTAACGCGTCCGGTCGTACTTTGCGTGTCCGGTCCGCGCGACCAGCGCGTCCGGTCGGTGCTTCGCGAAAGTAGCCGTTATGTGATCGGCGCGTCCGGTCAATTAGACCAGCACGTCCGGTCAGCGCGACTTTAGCTGTTTCAAGTAACTAACGGCTATATTCGAAGGGGTACGTCTATAAATACTCGTTGGCCGGCTCAAAGCTCTCTCTCTCTTGGACATTTTGACATACTTGTGAGCACTTTGAGCTAAGCAACTCCCCTCCCACTCATCTCTCTTGCTTCTTTGCATATTCGAAGTGAGATTGAGTGATCCAAGTGCATTTGCTTTGTGAGATTGCATCTAGTTGGCACTTGGTGGTTGATTTACTGTGGGATTCTTATTTCTCTTGGTGGTTGCCGCCACCTAGACGGCTTGGAGCAGCTTGGAGGCGTTGGCAAGAGTTGGTGATTGTTCTTGGCCACCTCCGGTGATTGTGAAGGGTTTGTGCCTACCTCGGCGAAGCGCCAAAGGCAACATTAATGGATTGCTCGTTTCATTTGCAACCTTTTGCCATTTGATAGGTTCTTGTGGCGCCTTTTGAGAGGCTCGGTGTGTGACCGATTAGCCACCGAACCACGTGGTGAAGAGGGACACAACGGGGACTAGCGTGCCGGCAAGCACGTGAACCTCGGGATAAATCTTGTGTCATCACTTTCATATTGTGATTGATTGATCCCGGTGTTCGGTTGTCTTGGTATTCATTGTTGATCATATTGGTTGGCTCAATACTTCGCCCCTCGGTGAAACTCTCCTATCTCAACTCCACATTACATTCTTAGTTACCTTTGCTAGCTAGTTAGCTTTGTTAGAGTAGCCATTTTGTGTAGCTTGCTAGTTGTTGTTGTAGTTTCCTTCTCGGTTTGACTTGTGCGGTTGAGTGCAAATATACTAGAATTGTGAATTGGTTAGGTGGCTTGCAAACACCCCGTAGGCTAAGCAAAACTCGCATCTCGCTATTTGTTATATTGATAAACTTGTTTAGCTTATCTTTGTAGAAATTTTTTAAAAAGGCTATTCACCCCCCTCTAGCCATCAAGACCTTTCAGCCGACGTGGGTGCCTTCCGGCGTCGGTGTCTTTGGCGGCGCCACCGCTTGGGCCGCTCGGCGGAGGAGGAGCTTCCCCCCCCCCCCCCGCGGGGAGGGTGTGGCCGGCATCAGCGAGCGTCGAGCTACCTCCAGGAAGGAGGCCGGAGGAGCCATCGGTGCGTGGCCGCCAGCCTCCCTGCTCGAGGTCCCCGCCTCAAGAGCAAGGGGAGGTGGCGGCGCCGGCGCATGGCCGGGGTGTGCTTGGCCGCCCTAGAGGTGGCGCCCTCCTTGGGCCGCCGGGATCTGGCCAGCCAAGGCGCCCCGTGCCTCAAGGCCGCCGGAATCCGTCCCCCCTCCATTGGCGGCGGCGGATCAGGTCGTAACCCTAGCCGAGGCCGCACCGGCCTTGAGGCTGGGGAAGGCCGTCGCGCCGTGGCACGCAGCACGGTGGGCGCGGATGAAGGTCGCCAGCGGCGGTGGCGCGTCGTCCTCCTCGTCATCGGAGCAGTCGGAGACGGTGACCTCGCTCCACTGCTCCGTCTTGGAACGGCCGGCAGAGGCGGGGAAGAAGGGGGGCCGCCGGGGATAGCGGGGAGAGGCCTTTACCTGCCGCGTCGGAGGGAGAGGGAGGGCCGGTTATGGCGCCCGCGCCCGGATTGGCCGGCGGCCGGCCGAGTTGAGCCGCGCCAGCGGCGGCGGAGACGGGCTGGGGGCGGCATTGGGGAGGGAGGTCGGGGGAGCGGCCATCCAGGGCGCGCCGGAGGAGGAGGGGAAGGACGAAGGTGGCGCCCGCGGCTGGACTGGGCCGTCCCGCGCCGGCAGCGGCGGCGGGGGTTCGGGGGGAGCGGGGGGTTGGGGGCCCTCGGAGGAGCTCACCGCTTGGATTCCGTGTGTGCAATTTAGTTGAACACATAGTTAGCAGTTCTCTGCAGTTTGGTGATATTTTCAGTAATAAAGCTAGTGCATTCAGACAACGGTCGCTCTTCACATTCTAGAAATGGAGGGATTTAGTATTTCTTGGTTGGTTGGGAGGATATGATTGCGTATAACTTTAGCTTTTTTTGGAGTATTTCAAGCTTTTGGATATCCATTGGATGTGACTACCATTGCCTGATTCATATACAACAACTGGCTCGAGGCATCACCAATTTGACTCTATTATGGCAGCGTAGTGCTATGCCGTGTGGTGAGGCAGCTGTTACCTTACCCTAAAAGGATTAAAGCAACACTATCAGATTGTAAATGCGTTGTTCCATCATTGATCTCCACTCTGTTTCAGACCCTTTTTTTCAACGCACTGTTTCAGACTTTTTGCAATCCCTTTTTCAAAGCATTTTCGATCTCTTACAAGGAAAAACCAAAGGAATTCCTTGTCGGGCTTACTTGGTTAAGATTCCTTAATTTTTCGATAGTTCTTTACCATGACACTAGTGAAACAAAAACTAACACTTTCCCCATCAATTAATTCTTTCTGATGAATATAGTTTAACTGATTAACTGCTTGCAAATAGTAATTCTTATGGAGTATGGATACTACCTCTCTAGATGGTTCATTTGATTATATGTTCCATCTCTGTCTCTCTTCACATCAATATGCAATACAAATAAGGCCCAGGGATTGTAAAACCTAGAAAACCAAACCCACTGTTGAACGACAGTGCTTGAATGCTACATATTATCCCTCATTGAGATAAGCCTTCAACAACTCAATTGGGTGATTGAAGAGATGTACAGGTCAAAAGGGGTAACAGATTGTGATATGACATATGTCATGGCTGGCTCTCGAAAATGTCAGTATTCACTGAATGAAATTTGTTTTTTTTTTGAGGGAACACGAGTATGCCCCTACTGGACTGAATGAAATTTGCCGTTTCATATCACAATCATGCCTCTAGCAACGTACTTCTTGACTTTGCTGCAACCTTTTCACTCCCAGCTATAAACCAATCAGGTTTTTGTCTGTCAACCAAAGTAGTACGCGTATATCAATATGTTTATGGAAGAAAACTGAAGGCACATATATATGCATCTTAAATTTGCTTGTAAATTCATTGAGTATTGTGATATATGGCATATTGGCATTGTAGCAAAATAGTTTAAAGCAATGGACCATGGCCTTTGATTATGTGATAAGATGACCAGTGAAGAGGCAATGCTACAAAACTGTTCACCCAGAGGGTCCCATAATCAAATGAGGAAAGCATGGACCTAACAAAAAGCTAACTTGTTCGGCAAAAATTCAATTGGACAAGACCAGAGCTACTAAGTAGTAACTCTGCTTAGGTACTTCTCATGGGCCATGGTTCTCTTTGTACTATGTAACTATTACTTAATTATGCATTTAATAACATAAATATGCAAATGCTCCCATAGCTTCCAGGTCTTAATTACGGAACAAACTGACATTTGCATTCATGCATGAATTTATTATTGAGCTAATCAATGGCCAAATCTAGTCATAATGTCTCTACCTAATCAAAGAGTTCGAGTCCAATACTCCAACCGGGTCTATTTTTGCCGTAGGACTGGACATGTCACTGTCTGTACCTCACATCCATCACCAATCTCACGCTGTCATGCATCATCATCAGTGTCATTCACTTAGTACATGCTTGCATATCATGGAAAGTAATGGTAGAATCTCTTTTTCTCTTGCCACATGGTTGCTTGCTTCCGGGCTCTTGCCACAGTCAGCTTTAGGAGACCCATTAGTGGGTCTTTAACCCCCAGCAAAGGCTTGAATCTTGTCTTAGCAAGTTCAATTAACTTGGACTCGAAGTAATAAACTACCTTATTGATGTGAAAAACGAGAAAGATTCCCATTTTTTAGTTGCGGTGCATGCGCTGATGCTAGAGCATGATAGTTTTGTCAAGAGTTAGGAAGTCAAGCAAGATTTTTGGCAAACTCGGTGCAGTTGACCCAAGCGACCTTACATAAGAAACTAGAAGATTGGATCGGTGTTCATTTGTTTTGTTAGGAAGCAAGAGTCAAATATAATTTTGCTTCTTCAGCAACCCAACCAAGCTTTCCCGAAGGAGTTTTAGTTCAAGGATTCATGGGTCATGGCCAATTGATAGCACTATAAATAAAGTTAGAAGAACATAACTTACAGTTGTCGTGGTGACATCATGGCATTTTCTGGAGAAAGTTCATGCAGATCTATGATGGCTACCCACACGCTTGACAGGCACTGAGGAAGCTCTCAGCTCTGCCTGGAATATTCTTTTAACAAGTCACCAAGGTCACTTTCACTTTCACCGTCATTTAACAATAAATTAATTAAATCTAAAGGCAAAAAAGTATGGTTACTAGTATTAATTCAAGGCAGGCTCCATACATATATTGGAAATTTAGGATCTAGATAGCTTTTGCAATGAGATGGTTCCACAGGATTGTTGATGATCACCACCTTCAGGTGCCTGCCGTGTTATTAATTAATGCAAGCATCAAGGCAGGAGTACCCTCGCATGCTCCCGATTTCGGCAGCACATCCCAAGTCCCAAGGTACCAGCAACCATAGAAAATTTAGAAAAATGTAACAAACAATTGAAAAAGGATGCACCCATGTGCAGACCAAATTATGATGGCAGCAAAGTCAAGCAATCCATTTCCTGAAGAGCTTGAAACGCGTACAGACTTTTGAGCACCTCCAGCTCCAGGTTATATTATTTTAGTTCGTCGATTCGATGAAAATAATCGAAAGGCAAAGGATTGCGAGTTTGGCAGTAAAGTTTTACAGGGTATGTACAACCAACGGAGCATTTGCATCTTAGCTGTTACTAGTATGTGTTTATTGTGTACCTGAAGAAAGGGAGAAAAGAAATATGCTAATACTTTACAAAAATGTCCATTCAGACCATCATCCTAGCACTTCTACCATAATCTTCCTCCGTTGAGATGTGTGGCGATTAATGTTATTATCTTCTTTGAGAGCTATCAAACCTACATTGGAACCAAAGAATCTTCAAATAGTGCTCTTCAAATGAGCAAGTGTGTTTTGCATCTCAAGAATTTATGGGCTATGCAAAGGCCCATTTTGCATGTCTCACGTATCCAGGTGAATGGAATGATACTTGTATTTCTTGCAACATCAACCTAGGATTTGTTTCCGGTATGCTTTTCCCGATTCATCATCAATGTTTATCTGGAAAAGAATATACAAGAAAGTTAATTAAAGATTGAGTGCCTGAAACATTTAGAAGAGATCCGCACATATTTTGAGGTAGTTAGGCAGTGTGACAAATGTGATTTCCCAACAACACAGCATCATAACTATCCCAGCCCATTTCTGGTAACTTGAACAACTATAGATGTGTGACTTCTATAGATGAATCGAATGGTAATCAGGCAGGTGAGAGCGTTGAATCTCAAATAATTATCCCAACCCATTTTTGGTAACTTCAACAACTATGTCCATCCTTACACAGCTGTCTATGCAATAGCAATCCAGCAGCTTGTACTGGACAACAGAGGATGTAGTACCTCATCACGAACCGTTGATTCAGATGCATCAACACTGTATCCCAACAACATTAAATGGCATGTCTACACACAATAATTGCACCGACCATGACATGGTCCAGCTGAAAATAGCTGCGAGTGAAAATAGTAGCATACACCTTTGACATGTTCTTCTGTTGTAATAGTTCTTGAATGTCCACACTTATTGGACATTATTACTGCTGATACTTCAGACTACAATTTACACCCACCATCTTTGTTTCAAGGGGGGTAAAAAGAAGAAAGGGAAAGGGAGGGATATTTAGTTTCCTGAATTTGGTCACTGGAGGCACGAAAGTTCTATTGATAAACAGTGGTGAAGCTAGAGAGAATTAGAGGGGGTGCTCTTGCCTTGTGGATGCATATACATGTGCTACACTGGGTGCATATATGGTGAAAAATTAGACAAAATCATCATTTTAACATTTTTTAGGGGGTAATCCGAACGTTTTTTTTAACCCGAATGATAAAGACAACTCCTTGTTCAACATTTGATTTGTTGTTGCCATAGTATTTAGGGCATTACTGCCCTTACCAGATAAATAATTGAAGTAATGGTTCTTTTTTTTTTTTTGCAAAAACAGTACTCGTTGTAAGCATTATACATGTATCAGGCACTCTTTCCATGACATATTGACGTACATAAAACCAAAGTACAGAGTATCTCTGAATCTGGGCGCCTCCGCAAGCATGCCCAAGGTTTCCGGATATGAAGATGAAACCCAACTCTGTTGACTACATGCACCCCCCCCCCCCCCCCCCCCTGACAGCTGAAAAGTTTTCCTTCGATATTCTAGATTTCTACACCTGATTCTTGAAACCAATAGGCCCATCTTATTTCCTACCTGCAACATGCCTATGCATATTGGAGGAAATCAAGATTATTTAAATGATATTTTTGTTGAGATATTTCTAGCCCTGTGCTTCACTGCTTCTCCTGTAAAATCCACTTCAGCTTGTTAGAACGGCTCCTTAGGGCATTCAAAATTGATGGAGGATGAGTAACTCAGTGAACATACATACATAACCACGGAAGGAAATTTGGAGAACCTGGGCTCCACCTCACTGCATTTTTTTGTGATGTTACTGTTAGCCTCAATTAATCATTGTTGGACTGCTGACTGTTTGGCCAATCATGGCCTTAATCACCCTATGTGCTGCCCACTGTGTGATCGAGAAGAAAATGTGCAACACTTCATGCGTGTTCACAAGTGTCTGGGTCTCAGCGCTATCCTTGGTGGGATTGCAGCAGCTAACTCCAGGTTCAGATGATCTTGCTTTCACCTTGTAGTGGCGTCAAGCCTTGCAACAAGTCCCTAAACAGCAGCGCAAGGCCTTTTAATTCATTGGCCGTGTTGGAGGAATGGTAGATATGGAAACAGGATTGGTTGCATCTTTGAGGGTGTGTCACCTAATTTTAGCATTGTCATGCAAGGCACTGGAGATGAGGATAAAATGTGGTGTGCTGGGTGAGTGGTGTGCTGGGTGGGTGGGAGGAAGGGGCACAGGCCTAAGTAGCATATGGCCGTGAGTGTTTTGTTTGGTTGATGGTTGTAATCTAGTTTTGTTCGGTGAGCCCTTATGTATACCTCACCCAAATGGACAAGGGACTGTACAAGTCTTCTTAGACTCATTTTCTCCTCCTTAATAATAATGGCGCACAGTTCTGTTGCATGTTCGAGGAGAAAAAGTGCATTCCTAGTACAACCAAACAAGTGTTGTGTCCCTCAAGTTACTTCAATCCGGATGTCACATGCATGGTCCAATGGATAATGCTCTGCAAATAAGTTATTGGATCCAAGGAAAACCACAAGTGACCTGGGTGCCATTGGTAACACATGGAATCCACAGAACACCACCCCTAAGCTTTGTGTCCAGTCCATAGAATAACCACAGTGGAGCTTTTGCTTCATAGTTCATATACGCTACTAACCTCTTCCCTTATCTGTTTTTCATTTTTTTTCTCAACCAAAAAAACGTTTTTCCATTGACTGTTTTACCCCTGGCTCGAACATAATACCCACCTGACTGAACTCATCACACACTGATGCAGATGTGACTGGATGCCTGGGAGCCCTTTATGTATGCCTATGACCATGTTTACCTGGACATGTATGGTTGCATGAATGTGGGTAGGTTAATGATATGTGGCATGTAATAATAGTTGATTGCTATGATTGCAAAAAGGGCACGTTCAATTTTATTGTCTCCATCCACAGACATGAAAAAAAGAAGTCAAGCTATGTTTCACTCCGTCCTGGTGCTCCAAAGCATGTTGCTAATAGGTTGGACTGAACTGGATTAGACTTATTTCAAGACAGGGCAAAATAATCCAGTCATATTGGCTTTTGAGCAGAAAATTTTTGAAGTAGAGAAGATAAGAGGATAATGGCATAGTATGGGCCAGCGGCCAGTTATAGTTTCTGAGTGGCATCACATGGATGCCAGCCTTAGGAGTGGGTATTCTGTGGACTCCATGGGTTCTGGATGGTATGGTATGAATTGGCCCCAGTGAACACTGCAGACCTATCATAATGAGCACCAAGATTCGCTAGAGCCACAGGAAAAAAACATGGGAGAGAAGGCTGAACCTATTTGTTTTGATTGTTTACATCAAAATTCCTGGATGTGCAAACGAAAGGACTCAAGAAGTACTTCAGATTTTAGGAACCATGAAGATATTCACAAATCATGGTGGGTGACAATTTAGGCAACACAATCAAACAAAACTGTAGAATTTAACTGATTGTGCAGGCTGAAGAAAAAACTTGAATGAGAAACATTTCCCACTTCAAATTGATTACTGTTGTTTGAGAACTTTAGTACACTTCCACTTACATGCTAAAAAGAGATACTCTTCTATAGAAGTAAATAACAAGAGACCAGGTAAGTAAATATTTTAAAGAAATAAGAGCAAAATTGCGTACCTGGTGTTATATGCAGCTATGTTCAATATAGTCCTAATATCTTCAACTCTGTAACATGGTTAGGATCAAGGTCTGGCACTTGGTCAGCTCCTTCAAGATCCTCTACAATATACTCCTGACAGCATCGGAATATCAAATGTCAAGCAGAATATTTAATACAGTTTTTATGGGCTAAATGAGAAGACAATAAGCTATAAGGAGAAAAGATAAATCAATCCAACTTGCTCAATTTTCCTCTTGCTTTCACAGACCTTGGTTAACTCTTGCTTTGCAAGAACATGGTAATGCCGCTCAGTTATCCTCTGTCCACATATTATAGCAATGAAGAACCCATACAGCAAACCAACCAAAACAATAGCCAGTACTGCAATTTGAACAAATTTTCAAACATTAATCTTTTTCCTTGACAAGCAATTCATGTGAAGTACAGGTAAAATTTCAAATTCATGTAAACATACAGCAGTTGACAAGGTACAGATGCATATCAGTGCTTCTACAATCAAATTTGTTCAGTTATACTCCTAGTAGATGACAACAAAGGAGAGACATATAGCATTGCATTCTCAACCAGTCTGCCAGAGCTATAGCTACGTGCCTTGCATACTTTTCAAATGATTTAACCTATTCATCACTGGTTTATCTTGAGCACATAAAATTGATGTGTTAACTATGTCCACCTGCAATTATGAACTGCCAAAAAAGATCCATAGAGTTCTAACTAGGTTGGTATGCAATTTGTGGAATCATACAAGATAGTGTCCATGATTACACTAGTAATACTGTGTAACCATAACACATTAACATGAAACAGAACGAATGATCCTTTATCTTTAAGGATCAAAGATGCTATATCATGAACTACACCAAGATAGTACATGTCCCCAGTCCTCACTTCTCACAATGGGTAAGAGACATAAGGCAACATTAATTACAAATCATATCCAGTAGCAGCTACATAAAACATATGGCATTGAAAATTGAATCTAAATCAGCATTAGGCAGTTCCAGTAAACAGAATACAGAAGTATTGGTTCTCATTCAGCTTCAAAGTAAAGCAGCTGTTCAGGAAATTTCCCAAACTAAAGTTGAGACCAAAATACAATATGCACACAATAGATCTGTAGATGTCACTACATTAAATTAACTTACTCGCCATGGCATAGAAAGCATATGGGTGCTCTTCATAACCAAACATTTCTCGCAGTTCATCTCCATAAAATCTGTAAACCACCATACCCATGAAAGCAACTACCTAAAAGACAATAAGAAAAAACAAGATTATAAGAGCAAAAAAAGATGTATATAAGTGCGCAGTTCACTATGATCGTCCAGGCCTCTTTCTTGATCATGTAAAATACTGTGTGTTGGTCTCCCATGATGTAATCATAAAGAATACCATGTTCTTGCTCAAAATAACCCACAAGTATGAAAGGGAAAGGAGATGAACTGAGTGTAGATAACCACACTGCAAATAGTTTGGATCATGCATGATGCTCATTTTTTAAATAATGCAGAAAACAGAAAAATTGATATGCATTTCTTGCTGCAGCTAAATCAATGAAATCTGGAAAAGAAAGAGAAAAGATGATTCAGCTCAAAATAATATTAATACACTGAATCTGTTGCAATTATCTATAATAAAAGGTGTGAGTATCTTACGAGTTGCACAATAAAGAAGATCAATGTGTGATCCCTAACAACCAAAAGTTGAAACTTCAATCTTAACCACCATCGATCTGGAGGAACATTTGCACGAAGAAAGAATGCAGCTCGACATTCAGTGCAATGTGAAAATGCAAAACCTTCCTGGGTGATGTGTTACAAACATACTAGGTTAGAACCAACTAGACTAATAATGATGATCAGAAAGTGTCTTTAAGTCTGTGCCGTGTAGAGAATAGATGCTCTAGAATCCAGACCTTTGTTGATCTCCAGTTATCAAGACAGGACCTATGGACATACTTCTGTGTTCCCTTGCAACGGCAGGGCGCAATCAAGTCATCACCTACTCCAAGCGGGTATGCAACAAAACAAACACAAACTAAATATTAAAAAGTAACAAGGCATTTCAAATTCCTTAATAACTGTCTGTCTAAGAAAAGTTATACTAGTCATGGAGTAAACCTTCATTATCAAGGCAAATCCGGCACTGAGGAACGTCTTGAATAACAAGGTGAGTTTCTTCATTGGCATCTATATTTTCATTGTCACCATCAACAGTAACTGGATTGATTTCAGATGAGGCTAGATGCTCCGTTGATCTCTCTATCAGGTTTAGTTGTGAACTTGTTGGCTGCGAATCCGACACTTCTGCATGATCACAGTGGGGCACAGACTGCATTGCTTCTTCTGTTTGAGTGCCATGAGAAGCCAACTGCATGATAAACAATACCCAAATCATAGCCAGACATCACCAAGCAAGCATTTTGCCAGGCATTTGATAAAACCAGGTCCTGCAAGATAGTAAATGGCAGGTAAGTCACGTATCAATAAGTAGCATGTGCTGAAAGGTTAAAACAGATAAAGTACAGGTTATATAAATCAACACCATGTAAGAATCAAGCCAATTAGGAGAAGATGCAGGGAATTTATCGTGATGGTTTTAAGTATGGCTAACTGAAACCTAAAGTTTGGTCGGTAATCAGGGGCTCAGGGCTATCAGTCTCAGTCTCACAGATATTGAGATGATAAGCTGTATATTCAATAAGCTAGTATGTATTAATCGCTTAACCAGACACCAGAGAATGGATTAGCCCTCATACTTTGTTTAGCAAGTTTTTTCAACATTTATTGGGTAAAACCATTAGGTTTCAACTGGTTTTGTGTTACTTGGTTTCAGATTTGATGTCTGATTGTTCCATCTGCGTTACTTCGAAGTTTTGTGTTACTTGGTTTCAGATTTGATGTCCGATTGTTCCATCTGCTTTACTTCGAACAGTTTTGCGTTACTTGGTTTCATGTTTGATGCCTGATTGCTCCATCTGCTTTACTGGAGTTGACGGGTAAAGCAGCTATATGGTCCCGTCCCAATATCCCATGTTGGGAGCCTATTTTACTGTTGTTTATAGTTTTGGTTTGACAAGAATTAACCAATTCTGCTGGATTCAGCGTACTAGATTTTGTCAGCCACAACTAGAAAAGGCTGCAAAGTTAGCTACACGGGGACCAGTGACCAAGGCGAGTGTCACCTCAACCCAGCCAGCATCAATGGATGGAACCAGGAAAGGCGGGAATCAAATTCCAACAGTATATCTGCTCGAACCAAGTATCTCTAGCAATATCACCACCATATGTAAAGTCTAAAACCCCACAAAACCCCCACGGCTCCAGATACCCATATCCCAGTTACTGCCCCGAGTCCCGATTCCCCCGCTCCCAATGATGCAGCGCCAATCCCAAGTCTTGTTCAACTGCTGGATCATGCGCATGAGTCGGTCGAAGCGCCCTCCGGGTCCGGGATGACTACCGAGGAGCACAACGCGAATCGGCGACCCTAAACGCGGCGGTCGCGCGAGAGGACGGAAGAGGCGTGAGCGTGCGTACCTCGTGCGCCCAGGCAAGATGGGTCTCCGTCTCCCTCCAATGGGTGGGTGGGTGGGTGCGGGGGGATCAAGCGGAGGCGCGGCGGAGATCTGGGCGCCGGGGCGAAGGTGACGAATAAGCGGAGTCGCGGAACAGACGGAAGAGAAGACGATTGGCCGGAGTTGGTTTGGACGGGTGCGGCCGGCGGGGGGCGGCGGCGTCAGCTGTCTTGTTCTGGAAGGGAGGGATCGAGACCGGAGACTTGGAGACGAATGGGGGACTACTGGAAGATTGGGAATGGAAAGGGTTGGTTGCTCGTCTTGTTCCCTTCTTCTCCTCCCTAAGCGCCCGCCCCGCCACACTCCAATCTGCATTGACCGGAGCAGTTCAGCTAGGCTACGCATAGGAACGGACTTGCCCCCGGACGTCCGATCCGGCCACTGCCGTTCGGACGCTGCTCCTCTATTTTCATCTCTAAAAAGAATATTTTATCCTAATCATCGAGATTCTCTACTCTATATCTATTTCTCCTGCACCCATGTTATCTCTATCCCATACTCTATACCCACTATTCCATATTTTATTCCCCTCCCTCCCTCTTTCTCTTTCTCCTCTCTCTCTTTCTCTCTCCTCCTTTCCTTTTATAGGTGCTCACGCAGGAACGTTGCCTGTGGCGTGTGACTGTAGCGAACGCAACGATGGCGGCTCGTTTCGCGCTCTGCGGTGCGGGCGTGCAAACGGCAAATGTAGCGTACCGGGCGTTTTCCAGTCGGCCGGTGCGGACAGCCTAAGGCCGCTACGGAGATCACCACGCCGCCCCGGACGTCATACGTGCCGCGGGCCGCTTTCCACGTGTATCCTACTTGCAACATCCGATCTACTTTTAAAATATTCAGTAATATATAAAAGAAGACAAATAAAACATTTAAAAATAAATGTATGTAACAATTAAAAAACGCCCGAAAAACATTTAAAAACCATTGCAAATATATGCAACATCCAGATGAAACACTTGCAAATATATGTATGAAACATCTTAAACACTTGAAACGTATGCTTGCAACATCTAGATCTACTTTTGCAACATTCAGACAAAACACTTATAACATTCGTCTGGAACAGATGAAACATTTAGAACATACACTTAAACATACGTGTATAAGCATTACAACATGTGTAGCATCCCGATCTACTTTTGCAACATAGATATACAACACTTGCAACGTACCTCGGAAACATCTGAAACACTTGAAATATATAATTGCAACATGCGCTTTCATCGTAGCATCTGCTTACTGCTTGGACAGGATCGTCGACGCGGAGCTCGTCGGCGGCACGAACCTCGGTAGGGGCAGGGGCAGGCGGATAGAGCACGGATGCGGCTGGATGCACGAGTCCAGGAGCGAGCTAGCGAGCGCCTAGGGCGTCGGGCTCGTCGTGCGCGGCACGGGTGGGCAAGGACGGGTCCGTCCCACGAACACAGCGAGCGGGCGGGGACGGTATGGGCGAGTGCAGGATCCATGTGGACGGACGGACGCCCGCGTTTCCGGGATAGGAATAGGATATTGGCTTATGACTAACTAGATCCGGTCACAAAAGTTGCTTTATTCTTGAGTATAATATAATCTATGCATTCTTGTGCAGATGGGTATTTTGTCTATACTTTATGCTAAATATAAAACATTTTTAGATCACTTTGATTCTGTCTACGAATATATACATATCAGAATATCCCGATCTAGAGTCATGCCAACCAGACATCTAACATAAACAGAAAAATGATAACCAGAGCTTATGTCATCCTATCTAGTCCCAACCATGGAATTAGTCATTTGTACATCATCGTCAAGGGTATGGCTATTGTTTTGGTCTTTTTTAAAAATTTTGTCAGGTATAATTATTGTCGCCGTGTATTTCTATTTAATAGGATCTGATAAATAGAAATGGTGGATGGGCGAGATGAGTAGGTTGATAGAGGTGAAAGTGAAGGTTAGAGTTTCAATTAAGCGCATAGCTACATTGATGATCTAGTCCTTTTCTTTTAGACTGACTCACCTCTTGAGATGCAGGTAAATCAAGATACATGAAGATGAAGGTGCATAGAAAAAGATAGTACATGTGCTTTTAACACCAGAGTACATTGCTCTTTGCTACAACATTCACAATAATGTGATCAATGGTAGGAGAGCTGTCGACTACATTAAAAGAAAAAACCTAGACTAGGCTATAAAAATGAGCAACAATGACCCTAAAAGGGTTAAGCAACAACGACAACTACAACAACAAGAAACTAGGCTAACAACTAAAGGCAACTAGCCATGGGCCGGTTAGAATGAGACATCAACATGCACCAAACAACATCACTCGCCAAAACTCTATACCACTCCACAAACAACTTATCTCTACAACCACGGTCACGCCACAAAGCACCATCCTATACGAATCCTGCACTATGAAAGCGGCCATCTCATTTGGCCACGTATCCAGGATCTCAATCCGCCACGTCATCAACAAATCATTTGATCGTGCCTTCCAAGAACGAACGGAACATGGACCTTTCTAGAGCACCTTTTTATAATTTGTCGTTGCCTCCTCGTCTTGCAACCGCGGCCCAAATAGGTCGAGGTCGCTGGAGAGCCCAACATCCGGCCCCAAGCCCCTAACCACCTGACACGCGGGCTCCCGAAAGCCAGCCCCCGGTGGGAAGCGCCCTCCATCATCAATTGTTTAGCACGCAGCACTCACCATTGCTCTGATGACAAAGCCATCAACCCGTCAAGGCAAAAAGCCATCGTCACCACTAATGTCGTTGTCACCAATGAAGTCCCACGCTGCGCTAGTCATTGTCATGCAAGACTAGAAACCACATGCCGCTACAAAGCCATGTTGCTATCACGCCATCAACTCCGCTTGTGCCGTCTAGCAACATTGTCCCACACCAGACTAGCCTCTGCAGGGTTTAGCCACTTTAGTCCGCTGCAAGCCATCAAGCTGATACGTGAGCAACAGCCTCCGACAACGCCATCTCTTCCTTGTCCCCTAAAGTTCTGCCTCGTACAACATATGGCCATGTTCGCTTGAACTACTTTTGAGTCATGGAACAGTATTTTTCTCTCACAATATTTCAGTATAAACATTAAGTCAAATTTTAGCATAAGCGAACAGGGTGGTAGCTCATAGCAACCAAGTTGCCTCATCAAAGAAAGCAAAAATGTCACCCTCTTCTCTATCAATATATTTGCCTGGCATTATCCTGCCAGCAATTTTCGAAAAAAATATCACACGGAGCCTCTAAGTGGCAATAGAAGACCCCTCCTTGCCACGCAAGCCACTCAGCAAAGCACTTCCGCTGGCGTTGTTGCCAATTTCGTGGACACCATGGCGGCATGGCGCACGGTCCTGCCATACCATCGCCCAACAACGCCACATAGAAGCCATGTCCACCAAACACTACACGTCCCCTCTACTCCGGCCTTGTTTAGTTGGTCCGATTTTGGTGCCGCCGAATTACTGTGCAGCACTGTAGCACACTGTAGTATTTCGTTTGTATTTGGTAATAATTGTTCAACCATTGATTAATTAGATTCAAAACGTTCATCTTGCAAAGTACAACCAAACTGTGCAATTAATTTTTGATTTCGTTTATATTTAGTACTTCATGCATGTACCGCAAGTTTGATGTGACGGAGAATCTTCTTTTTGCATAGTGTCAAATTCAGGAGTTTGGAAACAACTAAACACAGCCTCGGCCACATTCTGCTACCACTGACACCCACACCTCAACTCCACAACCTGGCCTCCACCTAGCTCGACACAAATCCGTGGAGACCATAGACATCACCAATGCGCACAAACGTTGCCATTTCCTATACATCAGACTCTGCAACTGCAATTGCAATCATCTCTGTTCTCAGCGTCACTTTGTGAAACAAATTCCTGAATCTCCAGCTCCTACTCAACACTAATTGGGCTTGTCTTAACAGCATGACCCGAGAATTGAAGAAGCCAGTGCACGCAACGAACGCACTAAACCAGCGCAAGGGGAGCACAGATGAACCTCATCCATCACCTCTTCTTGGGACGAGCTCGCTGCAGGTTCCTGATCTGCTCCTGTGTCAACACGCCACCAGCCATGCAGGTTCCTCTCGGAGGCGAATCCATCGTCCGTCGAAGCCGAAAGCAGTAGCCCTGAACTGCAACGACACGGATTCCGGTGTGGTGTCGGACGCGCTACAGCACCTCCACCGCCGTCTCCGTGCGGAACTCGCGCAGTCGCGCTCCACCTGCAGCACTCCCTCGATTGGGAGTGCGGAAACTGTTGGAGCGATTTTTCCTTCGTTGCGCCAAAAACAAGTTAAAACTCTTGTAGATGCTCTAATATAGTCAGTCACAAGTTAGGATGCCATCTTTAACTTGATTTGTTGCTATAATTGCTCACGGTCAATGCTTATTTAGCAAATTCAGTTTTGTTACTTAGAGAGAGAAAATGAATCCGCTGTCATCCATGTCTTTGCTTCTTCTAGTATTTGTGAAGTGAGTAATGCTGATTTTAAGAAGGCTAAACTGCAATGTTGTTTTTTGTGAGATAAGTACTCTTATTTTGTTTGATCTTTATTCCAGTCATCGAAATGTTTGTTTGATCTTTATTCCAGTATTTGACTTTCCTGTAAATCAGGTCAGAGCAATTTTTTTTGGGGGTGGGGGGGGGGTAAAACTAAGGTCAAATAACAGAAAATATTGCTTCATCTCTACCGAATTTTTTACTGTTTAGCCTTTTTAAAAAAAATTACATTTGGCTCCCTGGGCGACGTAAACTCATCTTTAGACCCTGGGGTCGGCACCAGAACTCATGGCTCCGAGGTAACACATCTCGGCGCCACAGATCTTGGCTCCGAGGTGCCTGGCTGCGCACAGCAGGACATCAGACGTGGCGCTGACATGGCTGATACCTCGGAGTCACAGATCTTGGCGCCGAGCTCGGAGCCAAGATCTGTGGCTCTGAGCTCGGAGCCACGTATCCTGGCGCCGAAGTACCGATCAAGGAATGACCCCTAATCCGGCATGCACATGGATGCATCTTTATTTAATATTTAATATTCTTTGATTTACCTGCTGGCCACAAAAGAATACTAGTACCTTCCGTCAACAAAAAAAAAAAGTAATTATACGATTTGTCTAATCTAATCTAAGTCAAACTAATTTAAAACGATTTGTCTAATCTGCCTCTCGGACCCACCCATGCATGATGAGCACGTACAGCTAGCCATCAGGAATTAGGGCATATATATAAAGTGGTTAGTATAATTCATTTATATAAACGTATTACAAGCTTTTGCCAGAGTTTTCGATCAAATAAAATGTCCAAACTTTTGGCAAACGATGGATAAAAAAAGACCATACCCGCCTGGATCGTTCGTCTCGTCGGTGTCGAACGGCGTATGGTGTCATCGGGTAGCTTGGATCGCTTCGACCTCGGAGCCGTGAATCCTGGCGCCGAGTTATTAAACCTAAATAGGTAGCGCCAAGATCTATGGCTGATCACGCATGCCGGCAAGTTGCCTTCGGTATCCACCGATGCAACGTCGGTCGGATGAGACGCCCGGACGCCGGAGGAGCGTGCCAACGTCTATCGAGCACCATCGAGCAGGGCTCCATTATCGATTGGTAGGAGGCGAGCCTGGACGCTGCCGACCACGTGCCGAGATGGCGAGCCCACACACACGCTGTCGACCACGGCTAGACACAGTGGCGGAGCTAGAGAAAATTTAAGGGGGGTGCGCTAGCCTTGTGGGTGCATAGATGTTTACTGTATAGGTGCGTATATGGTGAAAAATTGAACATAATTACTGTTTTTCTGATTTTTCGTGGGTGCAGCCACACCCTTTGCCATGAACATACATCCGCCCATAGCTAGACATATGTGGGCTGCTGCATGCTTGACGTGAAGCAAGCCTCGAGGTGGGTCAGCACTCGGCAGTGGCACATGAGCATATGCCTTTGTCTGTTTAACTACTGCCAAGCTGCATGTGTACATGTATCTATATACGTGTATATGTGTGCACTTGAATTACTGCTAATAAGATACATGTGCATATATGCACTGTATGAAACTACAAGCAAACCATAGGAGCTCAGCTGCCGTTCGACCCCTGAGTCAAATTTGTATAATTCTATCTTATGTCTAGCAGGTGAAGTTGACGGTCCAGCTACGCTACACCAACTGATGGGCTGACGAGGCTACACCAACTGATGGCCGACGAGGCTTTCTTCCACTTCAACAACTCCACGTGATCAAGTTCCACGTCGTACCACGATGATGCTGCCGAAGAAATTCAAAGCGATCCCAGCTACCCCAACCATGCAAGTGCGACTGCGATGACACCATGCGCCGTTCGACACCAACGAGGCGAACAACGCAGGCGGGTATGGTCTTTTTTTATCCATCGTTTGCCAAAAGTTTAGACATTTTATTTAATCAAAAACTCTAGTAAAAACTTGTAATACGTTTATATAAATGAATTATACTAACCACTTTATATATATGCCCTAATTCTTGATGGCTAGCTGTACGTGCTCATCATGCATGAGTGGGTCTGAGAGGTAGATTAGATAAATCGTTTTAAATTAGTTTGACTTAGATTAGATTAGACAAATCGTATAGTTACTTTTTTTTTTGTTGACGAGAGGTACTGGTATTCTTTTACGGCATGCAGGCAAATCAAAGAACAGTAAATAAAGATGCATCCACGTGCACACCGGATTAGGGGCCATTCCTTGATCGGAACCTCGGCGCCAGGATACGTGGCTCCGAGCTCGACGCCAAGATCTATAACTCCGAGGTACCGGCTACGTCAGCACCACCTCGGATATCGGAGTCACGTCAGCGCCACCTCGGATATCCTGCCGTACGCAGCCAGGCACCTCGAAGCCAAGATCTGTGACGTCGAGATGTGTTACCTCGAAGCCATGAGTTCTGGCGCCGATCCCAGGGTCTAAAGATGAGTTTATATCGTCTAGGGGCCAAATGTAATTTTTTTTAAAAAACAAAAGGCTAAATAGTAAAAAATTCGGTCATCTCTATCTATCAATGGGCAGTTTTCCAGAAACTGCGTTCCACTAGGAACTACAAATATTGCATCATCTGTCAGCCGGCAGTCTCTTACAATTTGCTCAAAACAAAATAGCAGATCACAAAAGTTTCATTGGCTGTCAAAAATGACGACAACCATTGTCATTAGTCTACAAAAAACGGACCGAGCCATTCATAAGTTACAAAACGAATTGTTATGAAACCTAGTCAGAATCAGGGTCCCCGTCGACAATATCTGGCAGCGAGTCTTCAGACTCTGACTCAACGCCAGACTCCGAACCAAACAATTCCGCAAAGCTGGTTGAACGGGCCTCAGGTCTTTGATGGTGGCTTGAACCAACACCTGGAGTAGCAGAAGGTTCACCTGAAGTTCCCACCATGCTGCTGGATGGCGGATGGACAGCTGCTGGGCTTTTGTTCTCATGAGGACTAACCTGCTCAGGAAATACCACATGCTTACGTGAATCAAAATTTGTTGTGCACTCTGGAGAGGCACTAACATTGGAAATCGACGGATTCTCCACTGTGTTTGGATTGGCAGTTTCGTCCGCAGCTGCATCAACCATCTTGACATCACTCTTGGTGGATGTTGGTGCATCTTGTGCTGCATCTGTGATTCTGGGTGGGTCATCTTTTGGATCTTCTGCTATGGGATTGAGCTGCTTTCCATCCTCCACCAGCATGACATCTGTACTTACTCCTACAGCACTATCGTTCACTGGAACCTCTGGTGGTTCATCGTTGTTGGATGTCAGCCAGTCATCGTACATGTCTTCAATCTCCATTGCTTGAGGCTGATCCCCGAATCGTGAAATCTGGGATGTTCCAGCACCAAAAACTGTCTTTCCCTGTGAAGGAACTGTTCTTTCTAGAGAAAGGGCTCGAGGGTGGACAAGGACATCCAAAGCAAGCAAAGCATGTGAACAAAACTCTGCAAGCTTAGTGCCTATCTCTAGCTTCCCTGTGATGAACAAATGATACAAATTATAATTACATATGGGGGTGGACATCATTTAGAAGCCCAGAATCCAAACCAAACGCTGCAACTCGCAAGGAAAACCAAACTTGAGGTCCGACAAGTATCATTCCAAAGATGTGCCAGCAAACAGGGCTCTAGAATATGCTTGTCAGTTAACACTCAATTTTAAAATCTAGCTTATGATCCAAAATAAATATAGTTGCTAATTGTTTTTTGAACGAGATCTGTGCATTGGGTACATCCCTGTCAGTCAAATATTTTTTCAGTGACATACCAATTGCAGTTAAACCTTTGTTCAACTAACTGCATGTGTTAATTATAAACTAAAATTTAAATAACCCATCCAAAATCCAATAAATAGCATGCTGAAAGATATTACCTTTTCTGAAGAGTTCAATTCCTTTGGCTAAGTAAGGAGGACGGGCATGAGGAGAAGAAAGAAAAGATGCCAGCAGGCCCTTAAACGAAGCAAGTTGGAGGTCTGATATGCTTAGCTCCCCAAATACGGAGGGCTTTTGCTCATAACTCCCTCTCATGTTGCAAGCACTTCTAGCCACGTTGATTAAGAGCACATCCACTTCTGACCTCCAGCGATCCATCCGCAATGAACCTCCCTGCTCGGTGATAAGTTGATAATGTCATAAAAATCTATCTATAATCTGAATTCACATACTTAAATACATTGATTAAAATAACAATATATATGCTGGTTGCATAACCAATTCATATAAAGTGAACGCAATTTGTTCCTGTTCACCATGAAAAGTTAAGGTAAGTTTGGTACCTCCTCCTCGGTAGAATATAATCATTAAAAAATACATGTAGCTACTATTTCAGCTATGGTCTGAATATACTTATCTATGAGCACCAAGAATTCTTTGTTTCGGTAAATAAAGTGTACAGCACAATGTTGTACCGATTTGCTTCAAAAATTACTTCAATCCTTTAATCATTGAAACTTGCAAAATATCTTATCCATTATCCAATTTGGTTCATTGCTTGAAACTTACAACAAGAGGTGTATATATGGTGTGATGAACTTTGAACCTTCTTTACAACATAGCCTTTTGTCCCAAGCAAGTTGGGGTAGGCTAGAGATGAAATCCAAAAGAGACGAGAAACAGGGAGACACATAAAGGGTTGAACCTTCTTTATGAAGGGGAAAAATAGCCGTTTACAATGAGCTTTCCAAAGTCATTTTTGCTATAATTGTATCCAGACCAATATGAGAACAAGGATTCAAACAACAAATATCTGGCAAACAGAAAACAGAAGACATGCAGAAATAAGAGGATAGTGAGAAATAAGTTGGTTTTAAGCACACACCACATTCAGAAGAATTTCCAATGTTTCGAGTGCAGCTATTTTGACAGAAAGTGGTGCTGATACTCTAACATCTCCTATACTTTCAGGGGCCACTCCCTTTGATGCAATTGGTATGGAAGAACCTTTTCTTTTCCTTGGGCTCATTGCTACTTTCTCTGAACCTGAAATGGTTGAGTTTTGCATCTGTGGTTCTTGCTTCCTCTTCTTCGAATATTTTTTTGATGATGATTCAGTCAATTGTGATGGATTTGTGTTGATTATAGTCATGTCACTTCCACCATCATCATTCAGATCAGCAATTGCATTGCTGACTATTGCCTCAATCAGGTGCAGAGATATCCCTGATAAAAACAGACAATTTGTTCAAAACGGATGCAACAGGAGTTTGACTAAAAACAGAACCAAGAATATGTACCAAATATATGGAATCTCAAGCATAAAGTGAACCAATCCTAATGTAATATCAATGTAAAGTTAAGCATAAGGAATCTCAATTTCCAATAGAAAATCATAAAGTGAATAGATCCTGATGGAGTATCAATGGAAAGTAAAACATTTAGGCCCTGTTTGGATGTGAAATATTGGAAAAAAAATACTATCGTTTTGCAAAATCCTTTGGTTTTCCAAACCTTTTAGTTTTTGAAACCATGATATTGTCAAAACTGTAGTCTTTTTGGAGTTTTGGAAACTCCACTTGAGATCTCTTCTTTTCTAAACCATGGTTTTGCACATCTTTAGCTCATATAAAGTTACTGTTTCTTAATACCATAGTTTACTAAACTACAACATCCAGACAGGCCCTAAAAGTCGAGGAGGTGCAACAGTGGTTAAACACTACCAAACAATTGGGACCTACATACAAGATATACACTCCCCACCCTTATCAATGCTTGAAGCAAAAACCGGAGCATCCTACATACTTCATGTCTAAGTTTTATAGACTTTACAACTCATAATAACAAGTAAAAGTCATTACAAATTTACTAACTTAACCTGCTGAAGATATTTCAAGGTTATGTTTTCAATATTCAAAACCCATTGAAGGAACTTTGTTTGTTACTAATATTGCCAATTTAAAAGATCAGGCATTCAAGCACAATTCTAGCCTGATATGCGATAACAGTATTACTATGACAAAGGCGAAACTACACTGACAATAAATTATAATCAATTGTACTATTTCCAAAGATACAATCATAACTGCAAAGTAATATATAAAAGAAATAAAGAATGACCTACCAACACCCATGGAGGTCAGCAACAGCTGCAAAATGCTATAAGCTTTTGTCCTCAAAGTAGGCAGTTTTGCTATTTTGAAGTACTCTGTTATAAGCCGTATGATACTAGCACCATGAGGTAAGAGTTGGCTGCAGGATGATAGATTAAATCAGTCTTCTTCTATCTAAGGTCAGATTTTCTATCTTAGTCAGATTCAAACATTAATATGAAAGAGATTCTATATAGGTCCAATTGTTTGTTCCAAAACTAGTGACAGCTAACTAGTCTAATTGAAAATGCCAGTTACCTTCGCATTCCTTTAATAGTTGCATTGAGCAAATCCAAGAAAGTTGAATGTAGTGATGGAAGCTCAAAACAAATAAGCTCTTGATGCAATGAAGTTGTAGAAGGGAACAACTTGTTATGCAATGATCCATCAACTAACAGCACTCTTCGCATCAAAGCCATCAAAGCATGAATCGGAACATTGACCTTTTTGCCAATAAAATAGTAGGACGAAATTAGAATAAATTTAATTTATACCTTACACTAGTAAGTTATGAGCATTAGGTAATAAGCAGAAATGTTCTGATTCTGACAAAACCTGAACTGGATAATAACTAGTCAGCATCACACTGCAGCAATGTGTAAGAGCTGAAATGGTAGGAACAGTAAAGACACGAAATTTCTTCATGACATGCACATTGCCTCCAGGCATTACTTCATCTCCCAATGTTGGTAGAGGATCAGCTCCAGGTGGAACTAGCAGCAGCATAATATCATGGCCTTTCTTTTCTGTAACAGTAGAATGGTTAAAAATTAACCTGAAATGGTTGGATTGAAACAATATTAGCAGCAAACTGTTATATTATACCTTCTTCAAGCCCAATGAAAGCATCATTCAAAAGATTGTTTACCATAATCAATATCCTCCGAATCATCAGTGACCAACTGTCCTCGGACACTCGGACAGAAGGTAACAATGCAAAAGTTCTCGCAAATTTCTGGAGCATTGGAACAGGATATGTAAGACTTGGGGAATTCTTGTTTTTCGGAGGAAAAAAAAGACTTGGGGAATTCTTGACAAGGATCAAGAAAGAAAATGGAAAGAAAAAGGAGACATGACGTGCATAGACTAATGTGTGCTCACTATTGAATTCTCATTACACAGATAAAACTCAAGGCAGCACCCCTCACCTCAGATAGTTTTACATTGATTCCCGTACTCATAATGTTTGCTGCAATAGTAGATTCAACCTGAAATTTGCAAATGCAAGTACAAAACTATAAGAACAGAACAGTTAGGGTGATAGAAATACTATATACAGATCATGTTTACTTCTATAGACACAAGCGATTAGTGGACTTCTGAAAAATCTGCATCGTATATTTGGGAACTTGGGGGATTCGGGGAATAGAAACTTAAATAACAGCCGACATGCATGGAAAACATGTGTTGCACCGCAGTGTTAATGACAGGACCTGTGCCATTTTTCCCTTCTCCTTTTAAAATTAGGAATTTTGTTTTTTCCAGGAAATGCCGGAGAGAGGGGTAGTGTGCGAAAAATCACAGAACACTTCGATCCCCACTCAAAATCTGCATTTCCAATATTACAAAAAATAACAAGCAGCTGAAAAAATATCTAGAGCTCTAATAGCTGTTCAATTCTGCAATCCATATAGACTGAGAAGATAATCAACAAACTTGTATCAAATTCCAACATCTGCAATACAATCCTATCAGGAACAAAAACAAAATGCTGGGGGGGGGGGGGGGGGGGGGGGGGGGCACGCTACCACCAGCCGACCAGGTCCATTCCCCAAGGAGTCTGGACCTGACTAAAATTAGAGATAGGAATAGGATAAGAAAAAAAATCAGTTTAGGAAAGATTGTTCAGGGAATGAGAGTCCAAATCTATAAGGACTCTACCTCTAGGTTGCTTGGGTGTCAAATCTTAGGGAGTATAAATAAAGGGGTCATGTACTCGTAATATTAAAGAAAGAATTAGAGGATTCAATCCTCAAGTTCCCTAGCTCTTCAGCTCTCCCACACTCCACCTCCTGCGCCTCCCTCTCCGTCTGTGCCAGTGCTGCCCCCTGTTCTGTGCCACTGCCGGCCACCCTAGCCGCAGGCAACCACAGGTCATCGCCAAGTCCCCGTTCCTCACCCTCCGACCTCCTTCCACTACAATCTAGGCTTACCACCCCAACTAATATAAGCCCATCATAACTACATATTAATCCAGAATAGGAAATGATAATGAAAATAAGATGTACTTTATTGTAGTGCCGGTTTACAGAGGATGGGTACAATTTAATAACTGTCCTCAGCAAATCGATTGCTTCGTCCTGCAGAAATACATATAATTACAAATATTACCATTGAGTGGTTGAACGCAAACAATAAGCCATAAGAATGAAATGAGTAGACCGTACAGCTACTAGACCATTTTCATTTAAAAGCCGCAGCGCCGGTTCAACAACCCTTCCAGCAAAGGATGATCCCTCTTTCTTTAAGTTCAAAAACTTAGCCAATCTAGTCAGAAAACGAATTATGTGGTTTCAGTGTAAATAAAATAGACATGCAGAACAAAACACATTAAGTAAAGTATCAAATTTTAGTGTTTCAGCAGTCAAAACTGCAATACAAAACTGATATACCTTTACAATTTAGAAAGAATGGCACATATAAATTATTAGTCAAATGCAAACATGAAACTTGAAATTTGGAACTGTCTTGAAGATTGGAAGTTCAATTCACAAATATTCTTCTTACTGCAGGATAGTGTGCAGTCATGTCATTAGTTCAAGTTACTTAGCTACTTCAGAACTAATTATATGGCCCATTAGAAAACTACTAAACAGAGCAATAGAAGGTAAACTTAAATAATTCTAAAAAAATAAAAATTTGACTTGAATCCAGTAGTCCACTTTTACAGCCAAGCAGAACAAAAAAAAAGAATAATAAACAGTAAAAGGGTTGAATTCAGACATCAGAACCATATGCAAATTCCTTGCGAACACTATGAAACTTTATCAAGCGGTAGTTCAAACGATAAAATAACAATCAAAGTTTAATTTCATAACCATTAAACATAGACAATCCAAGGATATGCTCGGCGGCCTAAATAACAATAATCTTCCATTACTTACCTTACAAATAAATCAGACATGGAAGTACAGGAAATAACAATAACAAGTTGAGAGCTAGACGATTCCTGCAGAACGGGAAGGAGAATACATCAGTATAACATTAACCTGTGACTGACAAAGAGTCAGATATATATGATGATGTTTAAATTTAAATAAACAATCCATGTCTCAAGGAGCAAAGGTTCAAGGAGAATGTCGATAGATCAAATCCTGATAGGCATAAGTTCTCTACTTTTTCTTTCATAAGTCCACTTAGATGGCCTAATCAGCAATAAGGTACTAGGAGCCTCCCTGCTGCCTGCCTAGCATCTAGTACCTTTTGAAACCGCTGATTTCTTTTTGGAGTACACTCATTTTATTACTGATTTACTTCATTGCATAACACTACTGTTAGGACAGATAAAGGTAGCTGGTACTATAAAAAAGTCACAGCTGAAATACAGACTGGAAAAAAGGTAAAAAGAAAAGGAAAATATTGCCGTAACTCATACTGTTTGTCAATGACTATTCATTCTAGGATGTAGGATGATATACTGAATGAGATGGATGACATTACATGATGAACCATAGTTCAAGATGGATTTGTTGTGGCTTACAGACATTAAAAAAGAGGTATTCTGACATGAATTAACATTCAAACAGATTATCAATTTACAGATCAGTATACTGAACATGAAGTTTCAAATGGATTGATCCTTCGTCCGAAGATACTAGACAGACCAAAACTTAGAAGAAAATGTTGACAGGCATGTTCTCGTTTAGATTTTTATTTTCTTGGTGCTTTGTCTTATACTTGTGACTTTAAAACAAATAATATGTATCAGAAAACAAACAAAAATATACAAAATTAGCAATATGTAAGAAGTAATAGCATAGTGTTCTGAACAACCAAAAACAGGACTACCTAAGGCAACAACAATCAAGAACAATTAATTAAGATTCAGCTACAGTAAATCAGTATAAGTATTACTCCCAAGTAGTGATACTGCAGAGGAGCATGCTACACCTGTTTTTTCAGAGGTATCATAAAACTAAAGATTCTATGGCTAGTCTTATTCCTGAAGCACTTGAAAACCTAGTACAACATCAATATAACTCCTGCCAAGGTAAACCTTGTCTTTAATTTACTGGCTCTCTAGACAGCATGATGGACTTGCAAGAGAAGGTTTTCATAGAAGTAAAAGAAGCCAACTTCAGCAAAATACAACTGAAAAATTGCAGATCACTTCAATTACCTCCCAAAGACACAGTATCAGTTTCATGGTATATCCTCCTACTGAAGTTTAATTAGCAAGCATTTGAAAGATGTTAAATAAATCTTCGACTAAATAATGGGGTTGCCCAGAAATTGAAATGGCATTTTTTTCTCTCGAATATGCAGAGAGCTGTGCATCAATGCAAGGAAAAGAACGTATAAAAATACAATGCACACACACAACAGCAATGAATAAAAAGAAAAGGCAAACTAACTTCTGAGGATACTATAAGTTAGAAATTTGCGAACATACATTTTCTACATAAATTGCACAAAAGTATATGCATCACCTGCAAATTACCCAGAATCTTCTCAAACCAAATGGAGTGCGATTCTGCAAATCGCTCATTTCTGCACTCTTGGAAAGTCGCACCAAGAAAGCAAGTACCCAACCAACAACTGTATGTCTAACAAATTGTCAAACAGAAAGGCAAGCATATTAGTAAAAGCTCTGTGCTTCAATTCTTCTACAATAAAGCATAAATGTGAAGGCAACAAGGGCATAGCTATAGATCAACAGATACTATTTTCAGACATAACTTGCAGTTAAAAAAACAAAAGGACAGTATATGCAAATAAATGAAGTTAAGAAATATAAACAGCATTACCTTCTAAATGTTTCTGTCATTCAATTTTAGTGGTAATTTTAGTAGAAGAGAAGTGAAAAGTAGAAAGTTCACAGATTGGCAAATCTATTGATTTAGCAGCCTCTACCTAAAATGACACTAGTTAAATTTGTATGATAGCATAAATGAAACACAACCGCATGATCAAACCAACAGAGGGCTGAGACGAAATGTGTCACATATAGGCACTAACAGGTGTGCAATGGGTTATTATCTGAAATGCCATAGCACAATCAAAGAAATGTAGAGGAACACTAGACCAAATCATCTTTTTCAATTTACAAAATGCCAAATACAGTAGGGTTGTGAAGCGGGAGTTTTTATTCTACACACAACACATTTAAACTAAAATACAGTCCTTCTGAAATCTGAACTACCTATTCAGTAAACTGTGGTAAGAGCCATTCTCATTGGTGTCCCCAAATTTCTAATTGAAGCAGAGGAACCCTCGATTTCGCTTAATACAAACAAATATATAAACCTAATTCCATCTGGCTGCAATTCATGACCATGAAATTTAAACTACTTCCATCACACCATCCTAGGGGATTTCTCTAACAGAAAATTACCACACACTAAAAAACAGTAACATATATCCATGGAAGAAGAGGCGAATTTCATTTATCAAGACAGAGGGCAGAGGAGGGATCACAAGACCACCACCATACCGAGTCGCTCTCCACCAGCGCCACGACACGCTCGACCCAGGCGTCGACGGCGGCGCGCCACGCCTCGGCGAGCTTCGGGTTCGCCGGCGCGCCGCGGCCCGGGAGATCCTCCGTGAGCAGGCCGTGAGTGCGAACCGCGTCGAGGATGGAGGCGACCTCCGTCGGCGAGAGCTCGGCGCCGCCGCCGCCAGTCAGCGGAAGGCGCTCGGTGACCAACGCGCGGAGCAGCCGCGGCTTCAGCCACGGGTCGTTGACGTCGCCCAGAAAACCTCCGCCGCCGGAGCCTGCCATTGGGGACTCTGGCCTGATAGATTCGGGCTGGCGGCCGCAGCTTGTAGTGGGGGCTAGGGGCTGGGAGTGATGACGGCCGTTACTGGTCGGCGATGTTGTACAGGGAAAAGGAGGTTTAGGGTTTTAGGTTGAGAGACGAAAGAAGAGATGGAGAACGGAGAGGTGCGAGCGACGACTCGGTGCGGGCCGGGCGCCAGCCCGCCAGGGGTATTCCCCAGTGGCATTTCGGTCCTTACCCAGTTAGAGCAAGGCCAATAAACCTTGGCTATAAGCCAAGCCAACTCATCTAGAGACCAGCTTATAGCCTGATGGATACAATAATTAGTCTCTACACCTGTTTCAAAAAATATTTTTTATGTATTCGTAGAAGAGAGAGAACACTTGAATGAGAGAGAGAAAGAGAGTGGCAGGGCTTAGCACATGCAAAGAAATCTTGGGTTCTGTGTTCAGCTCGGCGATGGCAGGAGCGACAAGCACAGGTTTCTCTGTCTTCCACCTGGGATACGCAGCTGACGTGGTCGGCGTTTCGCCCATTGCTGTACTTGCTCTTAGAGAGTCTCAAACACTTTGGCTGTGTTCCCAAAGTTGGGAGTATCAAAAATACTGTAGTGTTAATGTAGCATTTCGTTTGTATTTGGTAATAATTGTTCAACCATTGATTAATTAGGCTCAAAATGTTCGTTTTACAAAGTATAACCAAACTGTGCAATTAGTTTTTTATTTCATCTACATTTAGTACTTCATGCATGTACCGCAAGTTTGATGTGACGGAAAATCTTCTTTTTGCATAGTGCCAAATTCAGGAAGTTGGGAGGAACTAAACACAGCCTTTGACAAATTTCGTTTCCCAAATCTTGTTGTTTGCCAACTCCAAAAATAATATGGGAAAAAAAGATCTCATCTCTAACAGTTTAGCAAATTTTGTTTTCAAAAAATTAAAATTATGGACCCACAACGTGTCCTTTTCCTGGTCGGCGTCTTCGTCTTCTTCTTCCTCCGTCATCGACATCTTAATTTTTCTACCATATACATGCATGCATACATGTCCAAGTGGTTTCACGGTTGCTTAATTAGTCTGTCTACTCGACGAGTATATGCACCATCATCAGCCTGCTATGTTGGAGGCCGGTGCCGCTACCTGCTGCGAAGACGAGCACCAGCCTGCTGTGCTGGAGGCCGCAAGGCCAAGGGCTAGCCGCTGCCTACCCTGCCGCGCCCGCTCGCCCTCTGCGACCACGCGCTGCCGCTGCTTGCTACGATGCCGTGAACGAAGAGCCCCGCTAAGCAATGAAGAACCTACGAGGAGAAAGACCGATGCCAAGTACGGAACCCGCGCGTATATTTGCGCGCTAGACAGGGAGATATGACAAGCTGAAAAAGATGGGGAATTGAGATGCCAAACTGTTGGAAAGAGTTTTTTTCTCATTTTGCCAAAAAATTATGGATGAGAAAGGCGTTTGCCAAACTGTTGGAGATGCTCATCCGGTGCCACTATGCCCGGCGTCTGGCACTCAACCCGTGTCCATAGCACCTCCCGCGCTCCCGTTCCTCGTGGCATCCCATGCATCTATTCCACTTCCAACCAGTACCAGCGTCCGTAACCGTGGTCCATGCCCATCCCACGTCCCGCACGGCAGAAACCACGCCCCCGCGCCCCGCGCCCATCCAGCGTAGTGGAACCGCCCCCACGTCCACAGAGCGGAACGGAGACCCGCGCCCACTTCCCTGCCTATAGATGTGCGCTGAGGAGGTGTCTGCAGGCCTCAGGCTCCAACACGTGAACCACGGAGGTACACCAGGTGAACGGCGGCATACAACACCCAATCTACTTTTGAAACATACAGGTGAAACATTTACAACATATATCTAAAAACATATAAACACTTGAAACATGCGTATATAGCCATTGCAACATGTGCAACACCAAGATATATTTCTAAAACATCCAGATGAAACATTTGCAACATAGGTCTTAAATAGGTGAAACATGCGTTTGAAATATATGTGTATAGCCTTGCAACATGTGCAACACCAAGATCTACTTTTGAAACATCCAGATAAAACATTTGAAACAAATGTCTGAAACAACTGAAACATAGGCCTGAAACACTTGAAACATGGCATCGCCGGCGGCCATGGCCTACCTGTAGGGAACTACGTTACCGGTGGCGACCTCCTGGTGGCGCCGGGGTGGTGGTGGCGTGGTGCAAGCCATGGCCACGACGAGCGAGGTGGATGGGGGCGTAACGGGGGACGCCCCGCGTGGCAGGGCATAGGATTGGGCGGGCGTGATGTGACGTGTGATGGGGTGCGGCATGGGATGGCCGCGGTGGATGAGACAGAGTGGGGCGAGCAGACGGCGCGGCGAAGGCAGCCGCAGCGAGTATAAGGCGTAGTGGAGGTAGCCTCGACCGCCACCGCGGTTGGGTAAGTGGGGAAAATGGTAGTCGAGATTTTTTTTAGAGCACGCATAGTAGAGAGGTGGGTTGGGGAGAACACAGGCCAATTGCCTGAACCGTCGGTCCGCAGGCCAAGGAAGTGTCCGAACGAGACCCCCGCGGAGAAGCATTATGAGGAACACGGGCCGGTTGCCTGGGCCGCTAGTCCGCAGGCCGAAGAAAACGTCCGGATGAATTGCCTCCAACAGAAGGAACATTACTGTTTCCCTACAAGCGCTGAGGCCTTTCCGTCCTCGGTTTCCACGACCACGAACCTACGCTACACAGCTCCTCAAATAGTCATCTTCCGCGCCAGCACCCAGCGCCTGGCCTCTGGGCTGGGCCTCCGCCACGACAGCGCGCTCGGCCACGCCGGGTCGCTGGCAACATCAAGGTATCCATCCCTGCCGGTTAGGTTCAAAACAAAAATCATCCACACCAAGTGCATACGTGTCTTGATCTCAATGCCATTGGTTGTCCACTACAAGTGTTTCGGATCCTCAATGGCATCGCAATGCACATGGAGAGGCTTAAAACACATCACTCATGACAGCTGAGCCGAGTGTCCCCATTAGCACGACTTAGGAAGGGACTCGACTCCTGTTTCACGCTTACGGCATGGAATAAACGGAAAGAAAGGAATGCTAGAGTCTTGAATGCTATTTTTAGGAATGGTGAGGTCAGTGTGCTGTCATGCATACGGGAGGAAGCGCAGCTGTGGCAAAACGCCGGGGCAAACATGATAAGCGGCCTTGTTCGGTTTTGAAAACAAAACTTTTCACGCCAAAGGGCGACCTCGTTGCTCCTGATCTTCTTCCAAACAAAGAATTTGGCTCCGATTACTTCTTACCCACAAACAGGTGGCACTTCTCGTTTTCTTAGGGTTGTTTGGATCAAGTGACTAAAGTTTAATTAGTCCCTGCCACGTTTGAATGTTAATTAGAAGGGCTAAACATGAGTTATTTGTAAAATTAATTGTACAGACGTAGACTAATTTGCGAGACGAATTTATTAAACATAACTAATCCATCATTAGCATATGTTTACTGTAGCACCACATTGTCAAATCATAGACTAATTACGCTTAATAAATTCGTCTCACAAATTAGTCTCCATCTATGCAATTAGTTTTGTATTAGTCTATGTTTAATATTCCAAATTAGTATCCAAACATCTGACGTGACAGGGACTAATGAAACTAATGGGTGGAAAATATGATTATTTTTTTCTAAGTCTTCTAAATCAGGTACATATGAGATTTGATGGACAGCTAAGGTTGAGTAAACACAGACAAAGCTGGAAGCACAGTTGTCTGAATCCAATTCTAGTGCTGACTTTCAAAATGCCATAGGCTAAAAGTAATTAATAGTTTTATCCGTGACTTAAATAGAATAAACTATTTTTTTTGCCAAAGCAATCCTGAGGGGCTGTTTGGATTAGAGGAAATCTAAAGGAAAATCGTAGGAATCAAGAAACAGAGGAAAGGAAGTTGAAGCACGCGTTTGGAAAGGAGGAATCAAGATTTCCTTTCCTTTAGATTCCTGTAGCCAGATGCCGATTTCATAGGAAAAAAAGAATCCACTTCAATCCCATGTTTCCTTTTCCTTTAGGTTTGCTGCCGCTGATGAGTGCTTTATGAGCTGGTGTTGGCTGTTAGGAACACGTACGGCACCAACTAGCAATTGAGTCTGCAGCTAACTCTAAAATTTCTATACTAGTCATATTCGTGCATTCCAGACACCTATTTATGTAAAATTCCTGTGTTTTCCAATTCTATGTTTTGCGTCCCAATTTCTTTCCTATTCTTCCATTTTTGTGTGTGTTTTCATTCCTTTGTTGCCGGTCTGGCGGCTATCGAAGGAATCCAACTATCGGGCCTCCTCCCGAAGGCGCCGCGGCCGATCACAGCCGCTCGCGGGCGGTAATCGACCATGGTGGTTAATAAAAAAAAACTCTATTACGTGGCCCAGTCAGCGTTATGTTCGAGCAATAACCTGCGTTACGTAGTTTATATTTTGAGATAGAGATTTGCATAACGTTAAGACCAAACACATGGTCATGGTCATGTTACAATATGACCTCTGCTGCCATACTTGACTCATCTGTTTCAATCAAAAAAATATTAGCAAGTTCCCAAATCAGTACAATATTGATTACTTAGGAAGCACAAAGCAGCATAGTAAGGAATTGTATACCTGGAATGTCACTTCTCAACCAATCCTGTGTACATATTAAGGCCTCAACAGTTTCCGGGAGCAAGCTACAACGGTTGTCATCAATGATCAGCCCTGCTAAGCTAAACGCTGATTCAGATGCAACAGTAGATGCTGGAACACTTAGGATGTCTCGTGTCATTAGAGAAATGATTGGATATTTTGGACCATGCAACTTCCACCATGCAATGATGTCAAATACATAATTATCCATTTCAGGATGAGCAGGATCATCAAGGTACACTTCCAGTTCTGACCTCTTGTGTTGACTTGAGTAACTCTCATGAATAAACCTTGATAAACCAAGCCTAGTAGCAGATAAGCCCATTGACGACTCCAATAAATTAGTTTCAGCATCAAAATTTCTACATGTATTAGCAGCAGGTGAAGATTGTGTCGCTTCACTTGCATACTCGTCAAATAACTCACTAAAACTTTTCTTTATGGCTTCAGCCTTTATTTCAGCCTCAAACTCACCATAAAGTAATCCAAAGTAGTATTCTATAGACTTTAGCTTGTAACGAGGATCCAAAATGGTAGCAATTGTTAATAACTTATTTGTAATTCCCCAATATTTCTCAAACTTCTCTATCATTGGCTTTGCCATAGCAGCAATAAAGCCATTGCCACTAAGTTGCCATTTCCTCAGAAGGAGATAGATACCACAGAAATCATTGAAATAAAGGCTTGCGGTTGGATATTTCGTGCCCGATACCCTCTTTGTGACATCATAGAAGACCTTCAAGCAGTCTATCACAACACTCACATTCTTCCAATCATCATCAGAAGGTGCAAACTTGTATTCACCGTCACAATCTGCCAACCGGGCAAAAGCTTCACGAAACTTCTGGGCAGTTTCAAGCATGTTATAAGTTGAGTTCCATCTTGTTGGAACATCAGATACAAGTGAAACTTTCGGTGCATGGACTTGGTCTGCAATAAATCTGAACTTTTCCTTCCTTAATGTGGAACCCTTCACATACTTCACACTGTTACACACATTCTTTATGATAGATTGAATTGTCTTCAAACCATCTTGAACAATCAAATTCAAGATATGTGCAGCACAACGAACGTGAAAAAGATCTCCATTCAAGTGCAGAACTTTCTTTGGCAAAAGAATTTCCTGGATATCCTTAATAACTACATTATTAATACTGCTATTATCAAGAACAAAGGAAAAAAGTTTCCTGTCTAGATTCCAGTCATATAACCTCTTGACAAGCTCCCTGCCAACATTCTCACCATTGTGCTCTCCTTTGATATTTACAAATGCAATTATCTTTTTGTGGAGTTTCCAATCAGCATCAATATAATGAGCAGTCATGCTCATGTAGCATGACATTTCAGTAGCTGTCCACAAATTTGAAGTAATGCTGACCCAACTTGTATTTTGGTTTAATATTTCATAAAGCTTATCCTTCTCAACCTCATAAAGCTTACGACAGTCCTCCGTGACACAAGTTCTATGACCTAGCTTGAAGAATGGTTGTAGGCGAGTAATGAAACGTCTTGTGTAATAATGTTCAGTCATGGAAAATGGATAGTTATGACAAACAATCATACGGGCTAAGTCCTGACGACTTTGTTCCTGGTCAAACTTTGGAATATCTGCCTTAGGTGTACCGCCAAGCCTTCTTCTCTTTGAAGAACGAAGCACTGGGCATGCTTTTATGTGATATTTCAAATGACTAGTACCCACTTTGTTCCCAGCTACTAACTGTGTTTTGCAGTGCTTGTATATTGCTTTCACAGAATTCTCTGCAACCTTAAGTGTGAAATCTTTCCATACCTTTGACCGAAACTTCTTATTAAGAAGCCAATATTCTGAGCTACCCTCTTCTTCCAGATCAATTATGTCACTATTAAAATGAAACAAGAAATGGAATATTAGCATTTTTCCAATAAAAGACATATTAAATACAAAGACCAAGTATTAGCTTATAACTAGTATCATGCCTTAGTTTGATTTAAATATTAGCAAAGAAATCATATTTAATAGAAATGTGTGAAAAAGAAGTCTCACTTAGTATCATGGCTTCCTTCAGATTGCTCATCTGGGTGACTCTCAATATCTTGAATCCTGACGGAGCTATCACTGGTACCAAGTGTTTCACTAGAACTCCTCGAACTATTTGGAACAATACTCCCTTGATGTCCTTGCATCACACCAGAAACATTTCCATGGCTGTTGTTTCTGGTTGATTCTAATCCTATATGTCTGCCATTGTAAAAAGAATTATATATTAGGAAAGACTAATAAATAATCAATGTAAATGCTCTCAGATTCAGAGAACTAATACGCTTAGTTTCTGGCCAACAAGCCACAAAGCTAGGTGTAAAAAGAAGGGATTATATATAAACAAGTGTAGCCAGATCTAAAACAATGAACCGTTCTCCAACATTGTTTCTAGTTAATTAGCAGCCCCGGCGTGCGGCTGTAAAAAGAATTATATATTACTTTAATCTGAAGAAAGTGGCTTCAACAAGTAGGCTGCACTAGAATCCAAAGCTGCATTGAGCAGCACCTACTGCTACTGGTAACGCAGACGATTAGGACCAAATACTAAGTGCGGTTATTGCTGGCCTCCATCCGGCACAAGAACATCATGCGGTTCCTCGGGTGGTACCGCATCAAGGGATGGTACGCCGGCACCGGCTTAGCTTCAAATCAAATCGAGCGCTAGAAAGAAAAGCTTATGTGCGTCCACATGACTGAAGTAGATCGGATCTTGTCTACTTTGTGCAAGGAATCGTAGTGGATTCAACAAATTGTCTCTAGGGTTTGGGAGGAAGAAATCGTAGTTGATTCAACACAAATCGAGGATATGCAGACCTAAATGTATGTACCTTTCACGTGGCAATTGATTCCTCATCACTAACGGCTGGGGATGGGCACCGCCGCACCACCGCGACGGGACTGGGAGCCGTCAGCTCGCCACCGACGAGCGAGAAGATGGGGGACTCGAGAGACTAATGGGATAAACGAGTAATACCCTCCCCGCACCCGCAACTCACCGGGTATTACCCATACCCGAGCAGGTACATGATTTTCTACCCATACCCGACCCGTTTCAGGTGGATATGGATTTGGACAGTGGGTATGAATACCCAACGACAGGTTAGGACCGCAGGAGTACTTAGCGACATCGGCCCCGTTCGGTTGGGTTGATAAGCCGACTGAAAAACACTGTTGGCTGATTTGTTGTGAGAGAAAAATATTGTTTCGGCTGAAAAAACAAGCTGAAAAAGACGAATTATAAGCCAGATGAACAAGCTCATCAGGAAATACACAGACAGATACACTGCATAGATAGCAGCCGTATTTTCTTCTTTCTGGGAACAAAAAAAGAGCAGCAGCAATTCCCCTAACGCATCGCTTGCACTGAGATCACAGAGCATCATCGTTGTTGGAGCAGGGCCGAAAACAAGGTTGTGCATGGGCTTTGGCCCAGCCAATCACCGTAACTCAAACTAATCTTGGCCTTCCAATAAAACAACTTTTGGTCACAAAGAACCACACACCGATCCGCCCGCCCTCGCGCGTGCGTGTGTGCGGGAGGTCGTCCTCCTCCACACGTGCTAGTCACCAGGTTACGGTGCTGTTTCTAAAAATAAAAAGTAAAAAAAAACAGGTTACGGTGCTACGTTCCTCGTCCTGTGAATGTTGTTCCCGTTTCGAAAACACGGTTACAATTTCGTTTCCATTTTGTTAAAACCCTCCTAAACAGTGTACCTACAATTTCGTTCCACCATATTAAAATCACTACTAAACAGCGTACCGCGAATGTACCCATTTCTCAGTCCATTGATCCAGGAACTTTTGTGACACTGCACGTGCAGCCGCACGCGAGGGGAGGGTCGTACACGGTCAAGGTGGGGCATGTTGACGGCAATCAATTGCTACTGAACCTTGAAAAACACAATACTCGGGTACTAGGCCCCCGCGTCGCTCTCTTGGCGACTCGGGCGGCGCTCGTCCTCCTCCGCCGTCGGGCCAGCCCCTCCACCCCCTCGCCCTCGCCGCTGCCGGAGCAGGCTGCCGGATCCCCGCGCAGCCGCAAGGATGGTGGCGGTGGGGCCATCTCTTCTTCTCCTTCCTCTTCCTGCTGGTGACGACCATGGCCCGGTGGCCGGCTGCGGCTTGCTCCGGGCGCTTCTGGTGCGGCCTTCACTGGATCCGGCCACCCCTGCCAAGGATCCAGCTGTGCAGGCGCGGCTTCCCCTTCTTGCGTGGGTGACGGCGGCGGCCACAGAGAGTCAGGGCACTGGTGGTTCTCGGCCGTTCGTGGTGACTGCGCGGTGGTGGCATCGCTTGAGGCTGCGGCACTGCTGGGTGCAGCAACATGCAGGTACGTGTGCGGCTCCCCCTGCCGCGGCTGCCGTTGTACTGTAGCTCCATGCTTGGTGGACGGCGGCCGGTGTAGCACCTCTGGATCCGTGCTCCCTGGTCCCGGATCCGGCGTCCCCCGCCCCGGATCCGTCGCCTCTGGGACCGTCGGGCGCAAGGTGTCGCGCCACCCCGTCGCCGCCAGGAACGGCGGCCCCTGCAAGCGTCGTCGCGGTCGTCGGCGCGCAGCGTGGTCCTCCGGCAACCGCCGCTGCTTCTCTCTGTATCGTCCTCCAGCTGCCTGGCCTCAACCGCATCCGGCCGCCTGGTCTGGATGAGCCGCCGTGTGGTGGTTCGAGGTCAGGATGGGCATGCGGTTGGCAGATGGAGTGGCCAGCGGCGAGCTAGCGCTCGATGGCGCGTTCCTCCTCGACGCGGTGACGGACGTGCTGGTGGCCCTCGAGCCCGTCATCACATCGACGGGGGCTACACCGACATGGCGTGGACGAGCGTGGACAGGCTGCTGGACTCCGTGGCCAGGGGCGTGCTACCGCGGGGGCGTAGCTCGGCGTTGGTGCTCCCGCGGCGCCAAGGTACCTTGGTTGGCAGTGCCGAGTCGATGGCGGTCACCATCCCGGCAACGTCGTCTCCAACTCCGAACACCTAGCTGGTGGATGGGGGCATGGCTGGGGCTGGTAGCAGCGGATGCATGGCGCGGCGGTAGCAGCTGTTGGTGCGCGCCTCCCGTCGTCGTGGGAGAGCCCATGCGGCTCCGTGACGTGTGGCAGCGACCGGCGCTATCGGTGCGCAGCCACCGTCGTCGCGAGCGAGTCCGTACGCTCCGCGGCGTGTGGCGGCAACCGTCGATGTCGGTGTGCGCCTCCCGTCGTCGCGGGTAAGGCTGGACGAAAAACTTGAAACTCGCTAGATCACTCGACTCGCTCGTTAATGGCTCAGCTCGAACTCGACTCGTTTTATAATGTGCTAGCTTGTTTTATAACAAGCTAGCTCGATTTATAACGAGCCAGCTCAAGCTGGCTCGGGAGCTGCTCGTTAGCTCGTACGAGCCAGTCAATTCACAAGCCAACAAACTCAAATTAGCTCGGCCCATGCCCATATGGCCATACATCCCTTGTCTCAGTGGAGACGTGGAGCCCAATCCTGAAACTCTAAGCATATATACCACCACTCCACGTCTCCACCAGGCTGTCGACTTGATGCTGCTTCCACCGCAGTCGCAGACTCGCAGTCACGGTCTTTTCCCTTTCCCCTCCCGATACATGAGCTGTCGTACGCCGCCGTTCCTCGCCACAGTGCCACATGCAGGCACACCGCACGCCGCCGTTCCTCGCCGCATGCAGGCACGCCGCACACAGCTCCTCTCCAGGCTCCCATCTCCGCACGCAGCTGGTCATGGAGGATGAGGAAGAGTCCCCAGCGATGCTTCCTCCGGTGGTGCCTAGTGTTGAATCGAGGACCAACCGCAAGAAAATGCCTTCTTCGACAACCAATCACGGTGGCCGCGGCCGAGGTCGAGGATCCGCAGCTGCGAAGTCCACTGCTCCATCTCCCTATAATGTGTTTTTTTATTTGGCTCATGAGCCAAACGAGCTAGCTCGAGCTTTTTATCGAGCCGACCCGAGCTGCTCTTCTAGCTCGTTTGTCTAACAAGCCGAGTCGAGCCAGTATGCTAACGAGCCAAGCTATAACGAGCTGAGCTGTAACGAGCCGAGCAGGCTCAATATCTAGGCCTAGGCTTACTATACTTCATATTACTTTGGAGCAACAATACCTTTCTAACTCTTGAAGGGGGGGGTGAGAAAAAGGTAGTCGGGGGAAGGCTGCCAAAAAGCTTTACAAAACACTAATCCTAACGTTGTGGATTGCAACGGTGTTTACGGTGGATAGCGTCAACATTTTATAGCGCAATAAACATAAGAAATGATCAGTAAACATGGAAATAGAGAAGTCTAGGGTTTTATCTGACAAATTTCACGAGTTTTGGTGAATTGTTATTTTTTCAGGGATTATTCTAGAAAAGCTGACAAGAGGGACCTAATTATCAAACGGATTATCATCGTGAAAGATACGCTAGAAGACCCTAGAAGACATGAGAAGGCAGTAGGCGAAAGCGGGAATCTAGAAGCTTCTGGAGGAGGCCGGGCAGCACCAGGCCCCTAGGCCGACCGGCCTCTGGCTGTGGGCCTCACCTGTCATCTTCTGCGAGCCTCCTCCACCGACCTTGAGGATCAATCTTAGCCCTACGTCAAAATCTGTTTGATCTAAGGGTTCACGTTCATCCCACCGGACTATATATATATATATATATATATATATATATATATATACGGAGCCTGACCCCCTAGAGCCATCAAATCATTTGATATCAAGCCATCCAGAGCCAGAAACCTTAGTTCCTCATAATTCCTCTAGTTTATAGCGATAGCCTAGTTAGACTAGATCTAGAGGAAGTCAAGTTGGTCAACCTAGCTTGGATTCTTGACGTTGTTAAAAGCGTGGAGATTGGTACTATTCTTGTGCTCTCCTCTCTCATTGTATTATTCATCATTGTGTGTTTATTACAGTGTTATGGCAACATTAATCTTCATCTTATTTATGTTCTTGATTGCAATGTTTATTATTTACTTTGATTATATGTCTAACATAGTTACTTTATTATTATTTGAGTTCATGCATATGCTCGTATAGCGTTTACCCTAAGGTACCTAGGGTAGATGATTTGCATTATATAGGCATGGTGCTTAGATATATTGCATATCTGCGAGTGCTCCTTGATGTTCTGGGACATGTGGTAGATCGTGAATGTGACTATTATAGCTTCGTTGAGTTATCTGTAGTCCATCCCCTGCGCATAGGTTATGAAGAGCGCGGTCGCGTCGGAGGTGACGGTTGCGTCTTAAAAGCCTCTCTAGTTGATGCGCTTTATATGTGGATAATGACATAGTAGTAATGTTAACAATGATTGTTAGATGTAGTTGCACTAATTAAAATATTCATTGACTTGTGATTAAAGAACTACATTAGAAATTATCTCTCTAATATTCGAGTCTTACGACGTTATTGTAGTAGCTAGAGTGCTCTGAGTGAATCTATTATCTTATTATTATGATGACTGATCATTACTTATCATATATATCTTTATCATGTGACTTATCCCTATTATGAGTAGAGTGTATGATATTAGTTTTATCTCTCATTCATCATATATATAGGAAGTTATCAATACTATAGATTTCCTGTTTAGCTAGATCTTCCTAGTGGTATAAATATAAATCGACAACCTGATAATACTTTAGGTAAAATATTACAATGGTATAATTATCTGTCCGCTTGCAGAAACAATTTTATTTATATATTCATTCTTATTATTTCTGCCTAGTCACATAAAATGATAGATTCCTTTATACAGTACTAATATATATTTCTAGCTATATAACTAGGGATGACAACTTAGTTCAAGCTTAGGAGTGTAGGTATATGATATGTGACTTGTGTGCTAAAGACATGTTAATCATTATCATACATTTACTGGTATTGTAATAACAATATTAAATGTCAACAATTATCACAACCATTTTATCACAACCATTTCATCTGACATTTTGATATTTTGTTCCTGCTAGTTTTCATGCTATTTTGACTTATGTTTCCATCATCTTATCAGATACTAGAGCCATTTGCTAGATTTGGGTCATTTTGATTTTTCTCTCCGGAGCTTTAGTTTTTGAGTTGAGAAGATTCATCTCCTGTGCGAGAAAGAGGTGCTCTGAGACGAGGTAGTAGTATCTTAGTCTCCTAATGGATGAATGGTCAGTTGTTTCAAACAGGTAAATGATTATATTTGGTTCATCTGTTGCCTAGCAACAATATTCTTATCACCATAAATTTTGTTGTGGTACTAGGGGTTATTTTTCTCTAGCTGGTTCTTTAGATTGTCTAAAATATGCGAAGGTGCAATGCAGATACTAAAGACATTTTCAATGTATCGAAATGTGGAGTCTGTAAGTTATTGGAAGTTGTATTGACAAAGTTACTAGAAGTGTGTTGGATCATGGATGCATGTTGTGTTCTAATCAATGATAGCTTTGGTTGCTGCCTGCTATATTATGAGTGTTTTAGCGTGATGGGAACAATTTAAACACAGAGAATCGTTTATGTAACTAGCTAAATGCCCGTGCGTTGCAACGGAAAATATAATACCACGGTGACATATATGTAGGAGCGTGTGTTATATCATTAATTAAAAAAGACATTGCAATCGTGTTGTTTGTGGACAATAATATTACATAAGTCTTGAAGAACAATAATTAAAATATAACTCTAAATTTCAAGTCCAAGATGTGACGTCTGACTCCTTGAAGATGAAGTATGCAGATGGTTGAAATTGTAGTTGGAAGTATCCTACATATAAAAGTCGTTCATTAATTTTTAAAGCTAAAATATTATTAATATCTTGAAAAAAATGTATTGATGCATTACCTCTTTTACGTAGTCAGAACCTCTTTATATACGATATTCTTTGTGAATATATCCTTTGTCGGTTTCTTCTTCCCCTTCCCCTTGCTCATGTCCTTCTCAGCAGCCGGCACAGCTAGGATCTTAATGTTTGATCGTGCCGTGGCTCTGGACAGCGCCACATACAATTGGCCGTGTGAAAACACTGGTTCTGGTAAGTATATCCCGACGGTAGGGATAGTCTGCCCCTGTGCCTTATTAACGGTCATTGCAAAGCTGAGCCGAATAGGGAACTGCTTTCGCTTAAATTGAAAAGGAAACATCTCATCGTCTGATGGACATAAGGGTATGCGAGGCAGAAAAACCCTCTTTTCAGCGTGTTGTCCCAACATAATTTCTGCATCTATGGTATTCTTTTGGAACCCCCGATGATAAGCCTGGTACCATTACAAAGTCCATTGGCGGGGTCAATGTTCCTAAGCAATATGACCGGACAACCAATTTTTAGCTTTAACACATGCGGCGGTAGACCATTAGGTGTCAAAGTGTTAAGGAATTCCTCAGGATAGTAGTTGTGCGGATCATCCACCGCACGATCAAAGCTATGGTACACCATCTCATCCCCATGAAAACGACCTATCATCTTCATATTAATCATATCTACACAGTCATTCCGTGTTGATAATATCGCTCGAGAGGTGATATAATCTTTGCTTGACATATTTGCATTGAGGTTAGGGAATATGCAATCAATTAGAGTATCAAGGTCACTATCTTTCCCGGTGTGTGGTATGCATATATCATGGGGAAGACGAATCTCATCATCATCATTCGCCTCCTCAGAACCTCCACCGACGCGCAGCAGATATTTTGCAAACCACGGGTCACTCTTTGCCCTCATGTTGCGCACCAGTTTTAGATGTCGCATGGAATCCCAAAGGTATGACATTCGCAGCGAGGCACCGACCACCTGAGCCCTTGACCCTCTCCGAACAACAGGAAGAACCTGTCTAAAATCTCCACCGAACACCATGGTCTTTCCTCCAAATGGTAGGTCAGGTCGGTCCATTACATCACGTAGACTTTTGTCTAGTGCCTCGACACCTTGCCTCTTCATCATTGTCACCTCGTCCCAAATAATAAGGGATGCAGTACGAAGTAGCTTGCCAGTGTCACTCTGTTTCGTGAAGCTGCAGATGGTCCCATCATCAAGGGTGAGGGGAACCTTGAAGCGCGAGTGGGTGGTTCTACCACCAGGCATTATTGATGCCGCAACACCAGATGTAGCTGTTGCCACAGCAATCTTTTTTTGACTACGTATAGCAACAAGAAGTGCTCTGTATAGATAAGTCTTTCCAGTCCCGCCAGGACCATCCACAAAGAAGAGACCCCCATGTTCGGTATCAATCGAGGACACAATCTCATTGTAGGCAGCTTGTTGCTCCTTGTTAAGGGTGTCTAATAGAGCCACATCCTTCATGTTGGCCTCAATGTTGGCCTCCTCAAAAATCTCTCTTGGAATATCACAAGAGGCATCATATGTGTCGTCGATATCAGGAAGTGGGTATGTACTTATATCCTTCCCCATTGATTGTAGCAAGTTTCGAATATCAATGAGGACCATCTGCTCCACCATGAAGGTGGATTGATTATTGCGCTTATAGTCCTCTGACATTGCATCTTTGTGTTTCTCCCATAGTCTGAACACATCGTTGGGCTCACAAAACACCAATATTGTTGCAAAGAGCCTTCGCAACGCATATGGCATCATCCAGTCGGTTGCCTCAGCAAGACTCTCATCCAATGTATTGTCCTCTTCGATTAGGCCCCTTCTTTCTGCAGCTTCACGAAAGGTCGGTAGAATGTCTCCATCAACGGTCCTTAGAGACTCAAAGGAGGTTGCACCTGCCACATGGTTCAGGAGAACCCTAAGATAATAGCGTTCCCCCTCAGTTGGATTGGCAGCCACAATTCTTCCAATCTGTCTTAGTTTCTTTTGCTTCCTTCTAATCCATTCTTTACCCTGTGCATTCCATGAATAGAACTCAGGGAAGTCACGGTACAATATACCACGGGCATGTTCAGATGTATTGTTCATCTTGAAGTACGCTGTAAGCATCGACTTCTCAATACCCGGACGATCAAGCACTCTTTGAACCCTATCGCGACGGTGAAATGACACCATGTGCATATCTAGAAGATGGAGTTGTAAGGACAACACAGAAGGAGACCTCTCGCTCAAATCAAAACCATATATCCTCCACAAAGCTTCTGGAGGAGTTACCCATCTAGCATCTCTATATTGCTTGATCTCATCGACGTTCCCTTCACTGTCCTCCTTGTTAGCCTCTCTCACAGCCACAGACGCACGGTCATGACCCTTGTAAATGTACTTAAACAAATACTTGACTGCCTTGATGCTCCCACATGCCTCAACATTGATGTGGCAGTTGAAAAGATGGAGGAGATACGGGTTGTAAGGCACGACCCATCTATTGTCAAGCTCATGGCCACGGACCTTTTCTTTTTGGCCATCTTCACGTCGTCTGTAAACTGGATATGAATCCTTGCCCTGTACTGTGACATCGCAGAAAGGTCGAGGGTAATGGTTCTTACATGAATCACGACCCTTTGTACATGGACAATCACGATTAAGCACTCCACAAGGGCCGTGCATCATATGTTTGGTGACCATCTTGTACAAGACTGGGTACTTCTTGTTGTTCGGGAGCTCAGCTGAGATGAGGTGATCATACTATTCTGGGCACGTGATCTTGTACTTTCTATCCATGATAAGCAAAAAATGTGCATGCGGTAGACCTCTCTTCTGGAACTCCACAACATATACATGTGCCCGGACCTTTCCAAGGATATCCTTCTTTAGTAGCCTATCCTTTAGTTCTTGAAGTTTTGCTCTAAAGACTCGAACAACGAGATCTGGACGATCTTGCGGCGACTGGCCAGGGTAGAGTTCACGTTTGATCTCATCCCAATTTGGGTTACATGTCATAGTAAGGAAGATGTCCGGTTTACCGAACCTCCGTACCAGAGCCATGGCGTCCATGTACCGCTTCCTCATGTCACGTGGGCCTCCAATAAACGATGAAGGCATCACTGTCCGCTTTCCAACAGCTTCTGCTCTTCCTTCACCAGCATGTAGGCTATCAACCAATCCTTGGTAGAGGTCGGCCCTAATATCATCTTGATGGTTGCGTATATAATCCAATCGAGAACTCTCGATCTTGATGTACGTGTCAACTGCAAACTGCTGGAACAGACGATTGCCATATAATATGGGGTTAAATATTCCTGGACGCATCTGAAACTTGTAGCAGTAGTAGTCACGCACAGACACGCATAGTCTACCAGGGTTGTCTACAAAAATAGCCATTAATTAGAGTTATTTATAGAATAATAACCACTGAAGTATATGTATGTGAAGTATTTAAATAAGAAGAATAACAAACCTGTTTCTTCTTCGGACCCACTACGAGCCTTTAGCAGGGCACGATACCTAATGACTTCTTCCATATTAACGTCTTTTTTTGGAATATCCATGTGCCACCCAAGCTCGCCCTTAGGGAAGAATAGAGGGTACGAAAGAGCATCATAACATCCATGATATGAGCGGATGCCATGTCTACTTCTATCTTTCCCATGCAAGACAACACTATTCTAAGACTGACCAAGAAGCTCGCTTCCCTCAATCCAAACAGCAGCCACCTCTGAAGCTAATGGCGCGTTGTATGTTCTCTGGTCTAGCCTTTGATCAAGGTTTAGTGTGACACGATAGTCCTCGAGGTCTTCAGCCTGGCCCAAACTCCTTAGTTTTTCTAAGTATGGGTTGTCATGAAGGATGGCCACAAGCCTCTCAATGACTTTCATGTCTTTTTGGCGCTTCTCTTCACGACATTGTTGGTAGCGGTGCTCAAGGCTTGGATCATCATCATAAAAGTAAAGCTCAAGATGTCTTGGTTGCTTACCATCTTCTCTGCCAAATGACCTTATGTTGTGATAGATCTGGCCGTGTGCACGAAAGGTGTATATACCACTATTTTTCATGCTTGCAGTAGCACTATCTAGGCGACAATATAGAGAAGTGAAAGAGAAATGGCCATTGAAAAACCTAATGTTGTTACGAAAGTGCTTAGCATCTGCACCATTACTTTCCCAAAGCCTCATAAGCTCATCAGGTACGTCCAGTTCACTAAGCTTTACCTGTCCATCTCGACAACAGAACCCACGTGGTTCATGCTCAAACCTTTTCGCACCACAGTGCTTGCAATTTGTGACAGGTTTTAACATATGGGTATCTGTAGGTATGTTACTATACACCTTTTCATATCGATCAGGTACTTCAGGGCTAAAAGCTGTGTCTTCCTTAGGGTCATTGTCTTGGTCATCGCCATCGTTTTCCTCATCTAAAATGTTAGTTAAGCCGCAATAGCAGTTTAGATAAAGCAATGGAAGATATGATTTCTATTTGGTAGTTCACACAAATACCTTGCCCAGCAAACAAGTATCTCTCATCCTCTTCCTCATCCTCTTCGAATATGTCTCCCTCACCATCATCTATGACCACAAAAAGATACGTGAGTTAGTAGAACTACAAGTAGAAATAAAAAGAAAGGAGTCCAAATAATTTATAGAATGTTAAAAAATTGTGTAAATTACCACTATCATCAAATAGCGGTGTAGTCGGTGCTGTTGACCCAGGATGAAGGCTTGGTCCTATAGTTTCTGATAATCATGTAATGACCATGGTTGAGTCATGTATAATATGATATATAATATAGGTCACTAAATAATTAAATAGGATAACAAGGCATCAGTATTTACCGTTGTTAATTATGACTAATTGAGGCAAGGTTGTGTTATCATTTGGGTGGCCTCGTCCATGCATTGACAATCATCAAATAGTTGTGCCGTCGATGTGATAGATGTAGTCGGAAGGTTGGCTCCTGCCATATCTGTTAATCACGTCATGACCATGGATCGGTAAGATATTTTATGATATATAGCTCATCCAAATGGGACAATAAGGCATCGATATTTACCATTGTCGGTCATGACTGATTGGGACAGGGGTGTGTTAACATCCACTTGGTCTTCATCCATGTAGTCACCCTCTTTATTAGATGCCCTTTTGTTTGAACCAATGCGATGCTCAAACATTGTGTTACGACGGGTTAACAAAGCATGTTTTTGTCCAGATGAAACATGTGATCTTTGTGGCATATAAATAGGTGTTGCACTAGGCTCTGGGATAACCCAATCACTGGATTTCGTCATGGATCCAGGAGCTCCAGATGCTTTCACAGTGGGCAACACAAGCTCAGGACTAAATAATGGGTTCTCCATGGCGATAGACTCTGGGTGAAGAGTGTTGGCATTCAACTCCCTTCATCTTCTTTTATAGTCTCTTTTTGCCTCAAGTCGCTTGGGCATCACATCATGCAACCTTTGGCGTTCAAGCCTGGATGTTCTTTGTTCAGGTGTCATATTTTTATACCAGTCCTGTTTGTACGTGCGCTTTTTTTCCCTTTGACTAAGTGTCGCATCAAGAGAGGAAGTAGTAATTTGACCTAAATTACAACCCAAACGTCAATTAGAACGACCTTTCTCTTGTTGAATTAGTCGATGTTTTAAGGTATCATTATTGAAAGCATAATGAACAATATACACGATCCAATATTTAGATTGGCCAATAACAAATAAACAAACACCTTGTATTTGAGTAGATATATTCTCAACATCAACGTAACTGGGTTCATACGAATTATTCATATGGAACCCATCACCATTTTCATTAGGATCCTCATTTTCCTTGTTTGATGTACCTTGTCCACCTACAATTTGTTCCATCACCATATAAGAAATGTGGTGTAATACAAGTAATAAAGACATTGTTTGCAATGTCACCTATTGATGACCCAGGTTGTGTAGATTGTGCTTTCTTTCGTTGTCTTGCCTCTCTACGTTTCCTATTTATTTCATTGTTTTTCTCTTCTGACATTGTTGCACGTCTAGCTTTTTGCAACTCTGCTTTACGTGTTTTAGCATGTGCTTCTGGATTAGTAGTGTTCGACAAGTCTTTGAATGGAGTGCTAGGATTGTTGTCTTCTGACATTGCTGCACATCAACCAATAATAAAAATTTATCAAAAAGACCATTAATAAAATGATATTAGTTTTGATGAAACAACACTAAGACATTATATTTCTATGTTTTTTATAAGAAAAAGGGAATATTACAAAAATCTGTGGTAACAAAAAAAAGAGCAATTATATAAGTAAATATTCATGATACCCAAGTTAATATTAATACTCTAATGGGTATAATTAAATACAGTCTGAAATTTCATTTAACTTTAATTAATTAACATAACATCCATTAAATAATATATGCACAAGCAATTTGTGGAGTAAAATAGAATTGACAGGAAAATAACATCATCAATCAGTATGGTCATCATCAATCAGTATGCAGGTCAAAGGCTTGGTGTGGAGACAAAAGCACCTCAGCTTGGTCGGGAGTAGGGAACACGTTACACTAAAGAATCATTGCTCCTTGCTTTAACTGTTAGCTCTGCACAGAAAGAAGCACCCCATTTTTCATATTGGTTTGATTCACATAGAGGTAAATCACTACATCCTTAGATGGCGTCACTAATATCCTTTGCAACTTCATTATAATACGACTGATGGTGTGAACATGGATTTGTGGATTATTATTATTAACCATTTGCCAATAAGTCGTCTCCCTCTGTGCTACCAGATTGATATATAATAATACTACTGTGTATTCCATCATCAGTGAACAAAGAGGCATGTATCTTACTGTCAGGATCATAAACATAAAACATAATTAACCTGAGAAAATTTGAACTGAACTCTCAGGGAATTGTTAAAGGAGGTAACCAGGCTTATGAAAACATTTCTTTCCATCATATATCAGTAGGATCTGAATGCATACAATAGCTTTTTTGTAATCATACACATTGCATGTGACACTAACAAGAACAAACTACTTGACAGATAAATCATTTAGTGTCACAACATCACCATTATAGTTGGGAGAAATGTGAACATAATCTGTTGAACCCACCTGCAAAACCTGAGGGCAATAATCATGAGCACTAATAACAATGAGCCACCATAATCAGACTTCTGAAAACTATATGCAGCAAGCTAATTTTTCTCACCTCTTATCTCAGTGCTTGATGCGTTATCCCACTTTATGCCCTTATGAAGTTCTCTCTTCAACTCTGCAAAGGAAGCACAATGCATAAGTTTCACTCTTCATGTATATCTCGTGGTTCCAATAATAATCCAACCACCCATGCATTAGTAGTTGTTAAGTTGCAGTGATTTGTCAACCATCAGAGCAAACTTTGAAGAAACTCAAAATCTCAGTCCTTCCTATACTCCTATCTACATGCTTAAGCAAAAACGTATTCATGTTTGTATTTTCCTGGCCAGTTTCTTTGATGTCCGATTCCTTTTCTCCCTTGCCACATAAAAATGAAAGCTGGGGCCTATGCTGTCGCCAAGACTCAAAACTAACTCAAGTGCTTGTTTGTTCAGGCCCTATACAGCTAAGTTAAATACAACTAAGGAATGGTCCAGAGAATTTTAAAAACCTTCAAATTAACCTGACTAAACACATAGATGCTCTGGTTGCTATTGCAGAAAGTGCATTGAACTGCAGAGAATGACAGTGCGCTGAAATAAAACTTTGGACTCAAATTAACCTGAACGAGTCGTGGGCATCACCAAATTTAGGCCAAGCTGTCCACCGCCGATCCCAGCATCGAAGGTCTCCTATCCTTCGTCACTGGCTTTGTGCAGCAAAACTGATATGCAGCGGTAGCACCAGTAACAATAAACTGAATTCTAGCAAAAATTAGCATGACTTCAGAACTACTTCAGCACAGGTTATGCACTCTATGCAGCCAGAACATTCTGAAATAGATAGTTGGTTTTCCACCAAGCTACAGGTAGCCAAATACCATGCTAATTCATCAATGCAAATCAATCCTTCGTCACAACACACAGCTACTTGCACAACCAAATTTTTATAGTTCAGGTAACAATACTCTTAGCAAACTAATATATCACCCTAATTAGCCATACACTCCTAGCAATGCACCCAAACACATATATCATTCTCGCTATATGATTTCTCCCAATGCACCACGCAATTGAAATATGAACTTACCGACACAGTGGTGGAGAGCGGCAGCAAAACAAAGTCGGCGGTGACGAGCAGCACGAACTCCCTCTTTGTCCACCACTGCTCGCCGAACAGATCCTGCAGCAGCCGGGCGTGCTGCCAAGAGGAGCCAGACCACAGCTGTTGTCCTCCCTGCTGCCCAGGACGCCGCACAAGCTCAGTGGCCGGCCGTGCACGCCGCACCCTCCGACAAGCAAGGCACAGGCGCCGCACCTCCTTGGCGAAGTGGCTGCCTCCCTCCCTGCTGCGCGAGCACCCCGCACCTCCGGCAAGCAAGGCCCGGCCGCGCACCTCCGGCAGGAACTCGAGGCAGAGGATTTGGGAGGGTGGGGCTGGGGCTGGGGCTGCTGCTGCTGGTGGTGGTGGTCGGTGAGAACCAGCAGCCAGAAGACGGCGTGGCGGCGGCCCTCGGTGGCGGCCGCCCTGACCCAGCAGGCTTTGATGAGGGCGGCCCGCGTCGGGCGGGCGGCGGCAGGTGCGTCGTTGGAGAAAAATGGGATCGAGAGGGCGCGGGGTGGAGGGGTTCTGCAGCGGCAGTGTCGTGCTGTCGCGAGCACCTAGCTAAAGGCGGAGGACGTCGCTGCGAATGGGAACTGGGGGCGGCACCGCCTCTGCCAATCGGGAATAACAAGGGACGGGCTCGCCGAGCGCTGATTGGGGGCGTTGGGGTGCCACGGATCGATGACGTGTAGGCGTGGGAGCGGCGGGCGAAGGAGTGGCGGCATGCGTATCGCTGGGCGGGGCGAAGGGAGTTGTCTCGGCGCTTCGCGTGCGGCGGCGTGGGGTAGGAGGCGGCAGGAGGCAGTTTTGTCCTTTGCGGGAGCGAGGGATTCGAGGAGGCAGTTGTATTTTGACTGGCTTTTTTTAAAGGTGGAACACAGCTGGCGTGATTTCAGGAAGTCGGCGTGGGAATTTTGAATGGAGCGAGCACGGCGGCTGGGCGGGATTGTTTCGCAGGGAGGCTTCACCACGCTTGGGTCGACGGGTCCTTTTGACCTTTTTTTGTAGTAGAGATATGTATCAACTCTATATGTTATGGGCCTTGGTCTCTTGTGTACTCCCTCTGTCCCGTATTGACCGTCGTCGGGAGTAGCATTTTGAACGTCTGCATTTATACAGTCTGACATGCATCTGGCCTCCCGTGGGTCCACGTTCATGAAATAACTGATGAACCTGCTGAGAAGCTACAACGACAGACTCAAAGAGACAGAGGGAGTCCGGTTGTGGTGTTTGGTGAACAGGGTATGAACAGCAAAATACAAACATTTTTCGACCCAATGTATGTATTTGAATATTTCCATACTAAGAAAACTAGCGTACAATCTGCCTAGACCTAGACCCAGCCTAGACAAATCATCTCAATGCGACCCATAGGATGATCATATGCATAGAGGACCTAGCTTTTTTTTTCCCGACCCAACCCGAAAAAACGCTCACATCTAATATTAGGCCATCCGTAGTGGTGATTAAGTGATAGCACAGTGATTAAACCCACACATGGATTAAACCCCTACAGGGATCAAGTGATAGGACAAGGATTTACACCTATTCCCAGGGTGCAACATTTCAGCTTTGGGATTTAATCCCGGTGAACCGAACATGGCATTTGGGAGGGGATTTCCCCTGCGTGATAGCACCACCATGTCGAGCATTTAGGGTAAAAGTTGAACCGATATACCTCCAAATCAAGCTCTCACAACGCGAATTGAACATACTCGAAATCAAATACCCAAATATTGATTTAATACGGTCCGAATCGTGGTATCCTGCTGCTTCATGAGCAAAGATCTATCAAAACAGCATTGAATCGATCTATACCCATCCAAATCGACCCCGCACTCCATGAATCGAACTCCTACTTGACCGAATCATGCTTTTCTCATCTGGTTTTGGGTTCTCCAAGGGCCCCTAACAACTTGGGAGAAGGGGGAAGCTTGCTTTTCTGAGCAAGATGGGCCAACAGAGGTTAGAGGGTGTGAGACAATGCCAACGCTAGTGGTCGCATCACGCTCTGGCAATGGTATCTGTCCTTAGCAATAGGACGGCTATTGGTATTGGTTAACGCACACAGAGAAATCTGCAAGCGCATGAATATCGATGTAGCTTTCACCCGGGAGTATTTCAGAGTATCTAGTATGAATCAAGATCGTCTAAAGGAAAAAGACAAAGAAGTATTTTTGGTGGGTAGAGAAGGGTTTTCTATGGCTTATACTAGATAACTAAGGATCAGGCTTACTTAAGGCTGGACGAAAAACTTGAAACTCACTAGCTCGCTCGGCTCGCTCGTTAATGGCTCAGCTCGACCTCAACTCGTTTTATAATGTGCCAGCTTGTTTTATAACAAGCTAGCTCGATTTATAACGAGCCAGCTAGAGCTGGCTCGCGAGCTGCTCGTTAGCTCGTACGAGCCAGTCAATTCACAAGCCAACAAACTCAAATTAGCTCGGCCCATGCCCATATGGCCATACATCCCTTGCCTTGGTGGAGACGTGGAGCCCAATCATGAAACCCTAAGCATATATACCACCACTCCACGTCTCCACCAGGCAGTCGACTTGATGCTGCTTCCACCGCAGTTGCAGACTCGTAGTCACGGTCTTTTCCCTTTTCCTTCCCGATACATGAGCCGTCGTACGCCGCCGTTCCTCGCCACAGTGCCACACGCAGGCACACCGCACGCCGCCGTTCCTCGCCGCATGCAGACACGCCGCACACAGCTCCTCTCCAGGCTCCCATCTCTGCACGCAGCTGGTCATGGAGGATGAGGAAGAGTCCTCAACGATGCTTCGTCCGGTGGTGCCTAGTGTTGAATCGAGGACCAACCGCAAGAAAATGCCTTCTTCGATAGCCAATCGCGGTGGCCACGGCTGAGGTCGAGGATCCGCAGCTGCGAAGTCCACTGCTCCATCTCCCTGTAATGTGTTTTTTTATTTGGCTTACGAGATAAACGAGCTAGCTCGAGCTTTTTATCGAGCCGAGCCGAGCTGCTCTTCTAGCTCGTTTGTCTAACGAGCCGAGTCGAGCCAGTATGCTAACGAGCCCAGCTGTAACGAGCCGAGCTGGCTCGATATCCAGGCCTAGTCGCGGGCGAGTCCGTACGGCTCTGTGGCGTGTGGCAGCGACCGGCGCTGTCGATGTGCGCCTCCCGTCGTCGCGGGCGAATAGCCTATTTAAAAATAGCTAGAGGGGGGTGAATAGCCTATTTAAAAATCTACAAGCTTCACTAAACAAACACGTTAGTATAAAAGATGGCTAAGCTAATTCTAGCACTAACTCAACTATACTATGCAAGCCACCTATACAATTCTAGTGAAGCAAGGCTATGATCTCTAATACATACCAACAAGACTAAGTCACTAAGCTACTTACTCCTATGTGATAAAAGCTACACTAAACAAACTACACTAGGACTAGAACAAGAAGGTAAATAGCAAGTGACTTGATTCTTATACTAACGATGTAGAGAAGTAATACACTTGAAGAATCAATCACAAAGAGCAACCATAAGAGAAATTCTCGGCAAAGAGATGACACAAGATTTTTACCGAGGTTCACTTGCTTCCCGGCAAGCTACTCCTCGTTGTGGCGATGCACCCACTTGTCGGTTCGCGAGCTAATCGACTATCAAGAGTCGAGCCCTCGGCGAGCGCCACACAACCGCACACAAGATGGGGATCCTCCAAGCCACGAGCTCCACTAGAGTATCCAATTTGTGAACTCCCGCGGAAAAGGACCAAGAACCCCTTACAACACTTGATGAGGGCTCCAACAATCTTGAATTGTGAGCTCAATCACCTCCGCTGCTCCAAGCCATCTACCGTGTCGGGAAACACGGAAGAGTAACAAGAAATCCACAGCAACTCGAAGATCAAGTGCCTCTAGAATGAAACTCTCAAGCAATACACTTGAATCTCACTCAATCTCACTCGAGATGTGCAACTAAGCAAAGAGATGAATGGAGGGGTTGTTCTCTAGCTCAAAGGATGTCTCTAGGTCTCAAAATGTGCAAGAATTACCCTCAAACCTCGTACATCTTCTATTTATAGTGAAGGGGTACGCAGCTAGCCGTTACCGAACGACGCAGTGAAAAACGTACTGACCGAACGCACCGGTTAGGGTGACCGGACGCGTCCGGTCATTATAGGACAAGTGTGAACAGTGCGCGTCAGAAGTTACCGTTGTTGTGACCGAACGCGCTCCAGCGTTTGACCGGACGCGCTGCACCTGGCGTCCGGTCGGAGTCCAGTAAGGGTCTACTCACGACCGGATGCGTCCAATCATACGTGACCGGACGCGCCGTGCGTCCGGTCGGCTCTACGACCGGCTCTGCTCCTCTGGGTGTCTGACCGGACGCTCCGGTTCCGTGAGGGACCGGACGCGCCGGTTGGAAACCCTAGCACTCGCGCGCCTGACAGCTGCTGAGAACTGACCGGACACGTCCGGTCAAACCGTGACCGCGTCCGGTGCAGCGTCCGGTCACCACAGTGACCGTCGTTCACCTTCGTTTCTTCTCCGACTTCGTAAAAGTGCTAACACCACCAAGTGTACACCACCATGTGCATGTGTGTTAGCATTTCACAAATATTTTCAAGGCGATATGTTAGCTCTCAACTATATTCTAATGCATATGCTCAAGACATTGATCTAGTGGCACTTGATTCCCGAGCTAACTGTGATTGCCCCTCTTGATAGTCGGCTATGTATACTAAACCCGGTCAATCACTTCTCTACTCATCTTAGACCGGTAAAAGGAAAACCCTATGGTTATACCTTTGCCTTGCGCTCTTCGATCCTTCTTCTTTACTTGATCATCATATCCATCATTTTATGTGCATCTCCACCATGATCATCATTTCATGTCCATGCACCATCTCTTTGTGATCTTGTGGCCACACTCCTTGCCACACACACCTTCATCACATGTGTTGCTTATGCCTAACTCAAAACACTTAACACATGGCATTAGCAACTTGGTGTCATTAATTACCAAAACCAAACTTGGGCTTTCACCGGCACTGTCGGTGCGCGTCTCCCGTCGTCGCGGGCGAGTCCGTACGGCTCCGCGGTGTGTGGCGGCGACCAACGCTGTTGGTGCATGCCTCTAGTCGTCGCGGGCGAGTCCGTGCGGCTCCGCGGCGTGTGGCGGCGACCGACGCTGTCGGTGCGCGCCTCCCATCGTCGCGGGCGAGTCCATACGGCTCCGCGGCGTGTGGCGGCGACCGACGCTGTTGGTGCGTGCCTCCGGTCGTCGCGGGCGAGTCCGTGCGGCTCCGCGGCGTGTGGCGGCGACCGGTGCTGTCGGTGCGCGCCTCCCGTTGTCGCGGGCGAGTCCGTACGGCTCCGCGGCGTGTGGCGGCAATCGACGCTGCCGGTGCGTGCCTCCCAGCATCGCGGGCGAGTCTGTAGGGCTCCGCGGCGTGTGACGGCGATCGACGCTGTCGGTGCGCGCCTCCCGTCGTCGCGGGCGAGTCCATATGGCTCTGCGGCGTGTGGCGGTGACCGGTGCTGTCGGTGCGTGCCCCCTAGTGTCGCGGGCGAGTCCGAACGGCTCCGCGACATGTGGTGGTTCTGAGCGAAAGCTTAGCTCAGATTAGTCTGGGCCAGTGACGATGATCTCCTTCTTGAAGGCGTCACTGAAGAACCTCTTGTACTGCTTCCGCTTGGTCGACCGGTGCAACCCCTTAGCACAAGACTCGGGTGAAAGCCTTGCCAAGCTTCGGTGACATCTTCTCCTACTGCTTGGCCAACGATGATTACATTCGCCATCCACCTCCCTGGAGGCATCGTTGAAGAGTTCCTGTGCTTGAGTGTTGTATTTTTATCTTTATTTTTGTTGTTTTTGTGAACGTGTCGCTACGTCAGTTGTATTGGTTTTAGTCCGGTTTTCCATAATTAACCGGACAACCAGGATTTTGCCTCGTTCCCTAAAAACGAAGCTATTGATGATAAATCAATATATCCAGGTGGGGAAGCTCTCCTCCCGTAGTTCGTGTCAAAAAAATCTCTCCTTTTGTTTTTCATGTTACTTCATCTCGAGTCTTTGGGTTGTATCACTTCAGGTGCACAAGCTTCGATACTTATATAACAGCGAAAGAAGCAAACTAAGAAAAGATCCGAACAATGGCCTCAAATCAAGCTATAAACTGAATATCCATCTAATTTGACAACCTAGTAAAACAGGAAACAGACTTCCCAATTGATTTGGAACAGTGGTAGATGGACTGAGTAAACTGAAACTTGATTTCTTCAGATCATTAAACTAACACTGGATCTCATGAGTCAGTAAACTAATGTTGAATATCTTCAGATCAGATATCTCTACTACAAAAAAGGTCAAAAGGACCCGTCGACCCAAGCGTGGTGAAGCCTCCCTGCGAAACAATCCCGCCCAGCCGCCGTGCTCGCTCCATTCAAAATTCCCACGCCGACTTCCTGAAATCACGCCAGCTGTGTTCCACCTTTAAAAAAAGCCAGTCAAAATACAACTGCCTCCTCGAATCCCTCGCTCCCGCAAAGGACAAAACTGCCTCCTGCCGCCTCCTACCCCACGCCGCCGCACGCGAAGCGCCGAGACAACTCCCTTCGCCCCGCCCAGCGATACGCATGCCGCCACTCCTTCGCCCGCCGCTCCCACGCCTACACGTCATCGATCCGTGGCACCCCAACGCCCCCAATCAGCGCTCGGCGAGCCCGTCCCTTGTTATTCCCGATTGGCAGAGGCGGTGCCGCCCCCAGTTCCCATTCGCAGCGACGTCCTCCGCCTTTAGCTAGGTGCTCGCGACAGCACGACACTGCCGCTGCAGAACCCCTCCACCCCGCGCCTCTCGATCCCATTTTTCTCCAACGACGCACCTGCCGCCGCCCGCCCGACGCGGGCCGCCCTCATCAAAGCCTGCTGGGTCAGGGCGGCCGCCACCGAGGGCCGCCGCCACGCCGTCTTCTGGCTGCTGGTTCTCACCGACCACCACCACCAGCAGCAGCAGCCCCAGCCCCAGCCCCACCCTCCCAAATCCTCTGCCTCGAGTTCCTGCCGGAGGTGCGCGGCCGGGCCTTGCTTGCCGGAGGTGCGGGGTGCTCGCGCAGCAGGGAGGGAGGCAGCCACTTCGCCAAGGAGGTGCGGCGCCTGTGCCTTGCTTGTCGGAGGTGCGGCGTGCACGGCCGGCCACTGAGCTTGTGCGGCGTCCTGGGCAGCAGGGAGGACAACAGCTGTGGTCTGGCTCCTCTTGGCAGCACGCCCGGCTGCTGCAGGATCTGTTCGGCGAGCAGTGGTGGACAAAGAGGGAGTTCGTGCTGCTCGTCACCGCCGACTTTGTTTTGCTGCCGCTCTCCACCACTGTGTCGGTAAGTTCATATTTCAATTGCGTGGTGCATTGGGAGAAATCATATAGCGAGAATGATATATGTGTTTGGGTGCATTGCTAGGAGTGTATGGCTAATTAGGGGTGATATATTAGTTTGCTAAGAGTATTGTTACCTGAACTATAAAAATTTGGTTGTGCAAGTAGCTGTGTGTTGTGACGAAGGATTGATTTGCATTGATGAATTAGCATGGTATTTGGCTACCTGTAGCTTGGTGGAAAACCAACTATCTATTTCAGAATGTTCTGGCTGCATAGAGTGCATAACCTGTGCTGAAGTAGTTCTGAAGTCATGCTAATTTTTGCTAGAATTCAGTTATTGTTACTGGTGCTACCGCTGCATATCAGTTTTGCTGCACAAAGCCAGTGACGAAGGATAGGAGACCTTCGATGCTGGGATCGGCGGTGGACAGCTTGGCCTAAATTTGGTGATGCCCACGACTCGTTCAGGTTAATTTGAGTCCAAAGTTTTATTTCAGCGCACTGTCATTCTCTGCAGTTCAATGCACTTTCTGCAATAGCAACCAGAGCATCTATGTGTTTAGTCAGGTTAATTTGAAGGTTTTTAAAATTCTCTGGACCATTCCTTAGTTGTATTTAACTTAGCTGTATAGGGCCTGAACAAACAAGCACTTGAGTTAGTTTTGAGTCTTGGCGACAGCATAGGCCCCAGCTTTCATTTTTATGTGGCAAGGGAGAAAAGGAATCGGACATCAAAGAAACTGGCCAGGAAAATACAAACATGAATACGTTTTTGCTTAAGCATGTAGATAGGAGTATAGGAAGGACTGAGATTTTGAGTTTCTTCAAAGTTTGCTCTGATGGTTGACAAATCACTGCAACTTAACAACTACTAATGCATGGGTGGTTGGATTATTATTGGAACCACGAGATATACATGAAGAGTGAAACTTATGCATTGTGCTTCCTTTGCAGAGTTGAAGAGAGAACTTCATAAGGGCATAAAGTGGGATAACGCATCAAGCACTGAGATAAGAGGTGAGAAAAATTAGCTTGCTGCATATAGTTTTCAGAAGTCTGATTATGGTGGCTCATTGTTATTAGTGCTCATGATTATTGCCCTCAGGTTTTGCAGGTGGGTTCAACAGATTATGTTCACATTTCTCCCAACTATAATGGTGATGTTGTGACACTAAATGATTTATCTGTCAAGTAGTTTGTTCTTGTTAGTGTCACATGCAATGTGTATGATTACAAAAAAGCTATTGTATGCATTCAGATCCTACTGATATATGATGGAAAGAAATGTTTTCATAAGCCTGGTTACCTCCTTTAACAATTCCCTGAGAGTTCAGTTCAAATTTTCTCAGGTTAATTATGTTTTATGTTTATGATCCTGACAGTAAGATACATGCCTCTTTGTTCACTGATGATGGAATACACAGTAGTATTATTATATATCAATCTGGTAGCACAGAGGGAGACGACTTATTGGCAAATGGTTAATAATAATAATCCACAAATCCATGTTCACACCATCAGTCGTATTATAATGAAGTTGCAAAGGATATTAGTGACGCCATCTAAGGATGTAGTGATTTACCTCTATGTGAATCAAACCAATATGAAAAATGGGGTGCTTCTTTCTGTGCAGAGCTAACAGTTAAAGCAAGGAGCAAGGATTATTTAGTGTAACGTGTTCCCTACTCCCGACCAAGCTGAGGTGCTTTTGTCTCCACACCAAGCCTTTGACCTGCATACTGATTGATGATGACCATACTGATTGATGATGTTATTTTCCTGTCAATTCTATTTTACTCCACAAATTGCTTGTGCATATATTATTTAATGGATGTTATGTTAATTAATTAAAGTTAAATGAAATTTCAGACTGTATTTAATTATACCCATTAGAGTATTAATATTAACTTGGGTATCATGAATATTTACTTATCATGAAATTTCCTGTCAATTCTATTTTCGTAAGAACATTAGGTTTTTCAATGGCCATTTCTCTTTCACTTCTCTATATTGTCGTCTAGATAGTGCTACTGCAAGCATGAAAAATAGTGGTATATACACCTTTCGTGCACACGGCCAGATCTATCACAACATAAGGTCATTTGGCAGAGAAGATGGTAACCAACCAAGACATCTTGTGCTTTACTTTTATGATGATGATCCAAGCCTTGAGCACCGCTACCAACAATGTCGTGAAGAGAAGCGCCAAAAAGACATGAAAGTCATTGAGAGGCTTGTGGCCATCCTTCATGACAACCCATACTCAGAAAAACTAAGGAGTTTGGGCCAGGCTGAAGACCTCGAGGACTATCGTGTCACACTAAACCTCGATCAAAGGCTAGACCAGAGAACATACAACGCGCCATTAGCTTCAGAGGTGGCTGCTGTTTGGATTGAGGGAAGCGAGCTTCTTGGTCAGTCTCAGAATAGTGTTGTCTTGCATGGGAAAGATAGAAGTAGACATGGCATCCGCTCATATCATGGATGTTATGATGCTCTTTCGTACCCTCTATTCTTCCCTAAGGGCGAGCTTGGGTGGCACATGGATATTCCAAAAAAAAGGCGTTAGTATGGAAGAAGTCATTAGGTATCGTGCCCTGCTAAAGGCTCGTAGTGGGTCCGAAGAAGAAACAGGTTTGTTATTCTTCTTATTTAAATACTTCACATACATATACTTCAGTGGTTATTATTCTATAAATAACTCTAATTAATGGCTATTTTTGTAGACAACCCTGGTAGACTATGCGTGTCTGTGCGTGACTACTACTGCTACAAGTTTCAGATGCGTCCGGGAATATTTAACCCCATATTATATGGCAATCGTCCGTTCCAGCAGTTTGCAGTTGACACGTACATCAAGATCGAGAATTCTCGATTGGATTATATACGCAACCATCAAGATGATATTAGGGCCGACCTCTACCAAGGATTGGTTGATAGCCTACATGCTGGTGAAGGAAGAGCAGAAGCTGTTGGAAAGCGGACAGTGATGCCTTCATCGTTTATTGGAGGCCCACGTGACATGAGGAAGCGGTACATGGACGCCATGGCTCTGGTACGGAGGTTCGGTAAACCGGACATCTTCCTTACTATGACATGTAACCCAAATTAGGATGAGATCAAACGTGAACTCTACCCTGGCCAGTCGCCGCAAGATCGTCCAGATCTCGTTGTTCGAGTCTTTAGAGCAAAACTACAAGAACTAAAGGATAGGCTACTAAAGAAGGATATCCTTGGAAAGGTCCGGGCACATGTATATGTTGTGGAGTTCCAGAAGAGGGGTCTACCGCATGCACATTTTTTGCTTATCATGGATAGAAAGTACAAGATCACGTGCCCAGAACAGTATGATCACCTCATCTCAGCTGAGCTCCCGAACAAGAAGAAGTACCCAGTCTTGTACAAGATGGTCACCAAACATATGATGCACGGCCCTTGTGGAGTGCTTAATCGTGATTGTCCATATACAAAGGGTCGTGATTCATGTAAGAACCATTACCCTCGACCTTTCTGCGATGTCACAGTACAGGGCAAGGATTCATATCCAGTTTACAGACGACGTGAAGATGGCCAAAAAGAAAAGGTTCGTGGCTATGAGCTTGACAATTGATGGGTCGTGCCTTACAACCCGTATCTCCTCCGTCTTTTCAACTGCCACATCAATGTTGAGGCATGTGGGAGCATCAAGGCAGTCAAGTATCTGTTTAAGTACATTTACAAGGGTCATGACCGTGCGTCTGTGGCTGTGAGAGAGGCTAACAAGGAGGACAGTGAAGGGAACGTCGATGAGATCAAGCAATATAGAGATGCTAGATGGGTTACTCCTCCAGAAGCTTTGTGGAGGATATGTGGTTTTGATTTGAGCGAGAGGTCTCCTTCTGTGTTGTCCTTACAACTCCATCTTCCAGATATGCACATGGTGTCATTTCACCGTCGCGATAGGGTTGAAAGAGTGCTTGATCGTCCGGGTATTGAGAAGTCGATGCTTACAGCGTACTTCGAGATGAACAATACATCTGAACATGCCCGTGGTATATTGTACCGTGACTTCCCTGAGTTCTATTCATGGAATGCACAGGGTAAAGAATGGATTAGAAGGAAGCAAAAGAAACTAAGACAGATTGGAAGAATTGTGGCTGCCAATCCAACTGAGGGGGAACGCTATTATCTTAGGGTTCTCCTGAACCATGTGGCAGGTGCAACCTCCTTTGAGTCTCTAAGGACCGTTGATGGAGACATCTACCGACCTTTCGTGAAGCTGCAGAAAGAAGGGGCCTAATCGAAGAGGACAATACATTGGATGAGAGTCTTGCTGAGGCAACCGACTGGATGATGCCATATGCGTTGCGAAGGCTCTTTGCAACAATATTGGTGTTTTGTGAGCCCAGCGATGTGTTCAGACTATGGGAGAAACACAAAGATGCAATGTCAGAGGACTATAAGCGCAATAATCAATCCACCTTCATGGTGGAGCAGATGGTCCTCATTGATATTCGAAACTTGCTACAATCAATGGGGAAGGATATAAGTACATACCCACTTCCTGATATCGACGACACATATGATGCCTCTTGTGATATTCCAAGAGAGATTTTTGAGGAGGCCAACATTGAGGCCAACATGAAGGATGTGGCTCTATTAGACACCCTTAACAAGGAGCAACAAGCTGCCTACTGTAACAGAATCGCCCAATTATACGAGATTAAGTAGGAAAATCATCCAACGAGAGGATAATTTAACAAACTTAAGCCCGTATAACCCGGTAGTCCGTGAAATCTCGACGGATTTCAAACCATTCACATAACAGCCAAGATCGTACTAAGTTTAGCGGTCACCGTCATAAGTTACATAAAAGTTCGCGGCACAAAATACATCGGAGTTTAAACATAGTTATTACAAACCAGGTTCGAATAAAAGTAGCGGAAGCAGTAGTTCAAATCACGCACACACACAGCGTTTTGAAATAAAGTGCCAGCTTGTGATCATCTCCAGCAAAAGCATCAGAAGAGAAGTAGTGAATGACCATTGCCCATGGTCCTAAGCTTCGCCCATCGCAGGATAGAGGCAGTTGATACAGTAGCCGTAATACATCTGCCCATCTGCAATAAGTGGGAACAAAGCCCTGAGTACGAGAATATACTCAGTTAGACTTACCCGACAGAACCAAAATAAAATGACACCGAGGATCATGATAGGTTTTTTGGTGGGGTAGCTGACTCATTTGTAAGAACAATATTTTTAACTTAACAGTTCTTTTACAAAAGCATGCAGTATTTTAATCTTTATTACCCTGTCAACTATGATTGCACTTGTGCTAGAGTAACAATGTAATTAAGCAAGTAAGGATTACCATTGATCATTAACAATAATTACCATGTCATCTTCCACATAACTATCCAAGTGTTTCATCAATATTACTACGATGAAGTAGCTCAAGTCAAGTGTTCACTATCCAGTGAACGATGGCGATTCGAATCGATTATTAACCAGCTGGTAATTTATTCCTCACACAAACCTCACTCACCCGCTAAAGTGAGGTATTGGTCACCGAGTCAACCATTCAGGTAAAGTCGCGAGCTTGCCAGGAACCACATGTACCCGGGGGCCGCCCGACTGCTCTTTGGCCTTATCATCGCGCCCCCGTATCCTGCCACTACTGCTCCGGTACAGTGCGTTGCGGGCAATCCACTCGGCCCGAATAATCTCCCAGCTTCGCGGTCGAAAGGTACATTATTCGGCCAGCTAAATGTGAGGCATGCGTTCAACATGACTCGATGCCCAACAACGGTCGGTCCTTAATCGACACAGACGGAAAACACTACAGTCCGAAACCCTGCAAGCTTCCGTCCGGTCTCAGATTCATTTCGACACTTAGTTATTCTCATATGACATACTTTCACATAAATCCAGGTAATCCCCTATAGCTCGCGGATGACAGGCAATCACCCGACTTCTACCGGTCTAAGTAAACTAAGCAATTATTGACCGCGGACACCAGGGTAACAAGGAGCGGGTAAAGCAAGGTGAAACAAGGTATAATGCAGCAACGTTTGCAAACAACTCCTAAACGTAATGCATCAAATTAAGTAAAGTTAATAATAAATTATTTGCAAACCGGGAGAGAAATGCTCCGGGGCTTGCCTCGTTCAAAGGAGCTCGGACGGTGGTCAGGGCACTCCGGAAGATCTTCACCGACCTCCTCTTCGGCTTCGGTCAACTCCTGCTCTGGCACCTCGGGCTGCTCTTCCGGGTCCTCGGGAACTGCTACCGGGGTCACTTCCTACGATCCTGTATGATGCAGAAGTATAAGTGCTCGTGCCTAGGTGCATTGCAGGGATGACATGAGATGATGCTGATGAATGTATGAGATGTAAATGAGTATGTTACGTTATTTGGATTACGTGGAACTTACGACTCTTCTACAAGGTAGTCTACGTCATCCAAGAACATGTACTCGAAAACTACCACCACTATTCTCTACCATGCAAAGGCACTTTAACACTCAAGATGCTTTAAAGATACACCAAAGTATAGTTTACTAACTAATCTTGCATTAAAGAGTGAATGTAAACCCTAATTAGCCCTATGCTTGAACAGCAACACATAGTTTAGTAGCACAGAAAAATTTTAAAAAATTACAGTGGATTACTAATATCAAAACTAGCCTGCCACAAAATTTTCATTGCATTTGGATTACTAGAACTGTCTATACAAAAATAACAAGCTAAGGCCTAAAAATGAATATGAAAATACTTTGCATTATGAAAAGTATCAAACAACAGATTTAGAAATTCTCCTACTTTCTACACAGTAAACAAACACTGTAGAAAAATTATTACTTACATGTTTTATTCAAATTTATTTAATTAACAAAAATAACAAATATTAGTGATAGGAAGCATTTGAACTACACCTACACAATTTTCTACAGAACAGACATGATATAAAATTTTCCTAGCAAATACATGGCACAAAAAGATTAACAAATTTGGAATCACATTTTTCTGATTTTTCTATGATTTATTAAGCATTTATCAAGAAAACAGCCATTTCAATAGTTAAATAAAAACTCTACAGAAAAGTATCTCAAATTTGACATGCAATAATTTTATATCATAGATATGGTTCCAATGAATCTATAGAAATTTATTTCACAATTTTTAGAGCTGAAATGACTACAAAAACATTTTCAAAGTGTTTTTCATCAAGAATAATAAAAGAAAATAGAAAATGAATTTTCGATAGCGGTACTGGGCCGGCCCGTGGGAGACAACCGGCCCATGGCCGTTCTCGGCCTGTCTTGCGCGCGCGGGGGAAACGGACGAGCCGGCCCGCTCGGGGCGCGGCCCACAGGGCGTAGCCCAGTCCAGACCGAAGGGGGGAAAGGAGGACAGGGCGTCCTCGCCGGCGTCCGTGACCTTGACGTCGCGGCGGTGGCGGACGGCCAACGGCCAGCTCCGGCCAAGCCACGACCAGCGACTTCGCGCACGACGTTCGCATGGGAATGGCGAACCCGAGAGGGAGGCGCGGGAGGACAGAGACGGAGTGAGCGAGGCGGTGGCGGAGCACGGGCTCGGCGGCACCGACGCGGTGGCGCGGCGGGGGCGGTGAAATGGAGCCCTACCGGAGCAAATGAGGAGATGGCGACGCCCGTTCGGAGGAGAGGGGAAGAGGGCGGAGCTTGGTGCACGACCAATCGGACGATGGTGGCTCACCTGTGCCGGAACACGGTGGTGAAGGTGGAGGCGCGCGGTGGCGAGCGGCGTTCCGCTCGGTTTCTCCGGAGGGAGGGAGAAGGGGAGCGAATGAGGCGCGAGTGGGAGGGAGACCAGGTGCCCGGGCGATTTTGAAGCGGAGCGCGAGCGCGGGGTCCACGGCGGCCACGCGGTGGCGTCGCCGGCATGCGGCCGCCACGCGGCGGGCGACTTCTGCCGGGGCGACAGCGTGCACGCGCGCGAGCGGGAAGAGGGAAGGGGGAGGCTGGCTGGGCCGGGCCGAGGCGGGGGCGGACGCGGGCGCGCGCGGGAGTGGCGCGGGCCGTTTCGGCCAGCGGGCCGAAACCGAGGCGGCGGCCTGCTAAGTCGGTTTGGATTTTTTTCAAATTCTAATTTCAAACAAAATTCAAACACAGATTTCAAACCCCATTTTGAACAAGAAAAAGACCTTTTCTGGAATTGACCCAAAAATAAAAGTTGCTCAGAATTTAATTCTCTACAACTTTGATTAAGGGGCCAACTAAAAATTCTCAACAGATTTTGAATTGGAGAATAAAAGCTAAAATAGGGAGAATTTTTTAATGTTTTAATTAATATTTTTGAAACAAGTTTTTGACAAAACTTTGAGTCATTTAGTTGCTCCAAAAATTTGAACTATAATTCTAAGTGATATAAAATTTGTAGTTGCACAATTTTGATGAAATGTGATTAGCACATTAATATATTACATCACAAATGCTATTTCCAAGCTTTTATTTCACTCAAATTATAATATTATCATGCATGATTATGATGATATGAAATGTCATGCTTATGATTGTCATGCAAATGATTGCGTAACACCGGAGTGTTACACCTACAATGAGATTATGTCCTCGATTGATACCGAACATGGGGGTCTCTTCTTTGTGGATGGTCCTGGCGGGACTGGAAAGACTTATCTATACAGAGCACTTCTTGCTGCTATACGTAGTCAAAAAAAAGATTGCTGTGGCAACAGCTACATCTGGTGTTGCGGCATCAATAATGCCTGGTGGTAGAACCGCCCACTCGCGCTTCAAGGTTCCCCTCACCCTTGATGATGGGACCATCTGCAGCTTCACGAAACAGAGTGGCACTGGCAAGCTACTTCGTACTGCATCCCTTATTATTTGGGACGAGGTGACAATGATGAAGAGGCAAGGTGTCGAGGCACTAGACAAAAGTCTACGTGATGTAATGGACCGACCTGACCTACCATTTGGAGGAAAGACCATGGTGTTCGGTGGAGATTTTAGACAGGTTCTTCCCGTTGTTCGGAGAGGGTCAAGGGCTCAGGTGGTCGGTGCCTCGCTGCGAATGTCATACCTTTGGGATTCCATGCGACATCTAAAACTGGTGCGCAACATGAGGGCAAAGAGTGACCCGTGGTTTGCAAAATATCTGCTGCGCGTCGGTGGAGGTTCTGAGGAGGCGAATGACGATGATGAGATTCGTCTTCCTCATGATATATGCATACCACACACCGGGAAAGATAGTGACCTTGATACTCTAATTGATTGCATATTCCCTAACCTCAATGCAAATATGTCAAGCAAAGATTATATCACCTCTCGAGCGATATTATCAACACGGAATGACTGTGTAGATATGATTAATATGAAGATGATAGGTCGTTTTCATGGGGATGAGATGGTGTACCATAGCTTTGATCGTGCGGTGGATGATCCGCACAACTACTATCCTGAGGAATTCCTTAACACTTTGACACCTAATGGTCTACCGCCGCATGTGTTAAAGCTAAAAATTGGTTGTCCGGTCATATTGCTTAGGAACATTGACCCCGCCAATGGACTTTGTAATGGTACCAGGCTTATCATACGGGGGTTCCAAAAGAATACCATAGATGCAGAAATTATGTTGGGACAACACGCTGAAAAGAGGGTTTTTCTGCCTCGCATACCCTTATGTCCATCAGACGATGAGATGTTTCCTTTTCAATTTAAGCGAAAGCAGTTCCCTATTCGGCTCAGCTTTGCAATGACCGTTAACAAGGCACAGGGGCAGACTATCTCTACCGTCGGGATATACTTACCAGAACCAGTGTTTTCACACGGCCAATTGTATGTGGCGCTATCCAGAGCCACGGCACGATCAAACATTAAGATCTTAGCTGTGCCGGCTGCTGAGAAGGACATGAGCATGGAGAAGGGGAAGAAGAAACCGACAAAGGATATATTCACGAAGAATATCGTATATAAAGTGGTTCTGACTACGTAAAAGAGGTAATGCATCAATACATTTTTTTCAAGATATTAACAATATTTTAGCTTAAAAAATTAATGAACGACTTTTATATGTAGGATACTTCCAACTACAATTTCAACCATCTGCATACTTCATCTTCAAGGAGTCAGACGTCACATCTTGGACTTGAAATTTAGAGTTATATTTTAATTATTGTTCTTCAAGACTTATGTAATATTATTGTCCACAAACAACACGATTGCAATGTCTTTTTTAATTAATGATATAACACACGCTCCTACATATATGTCACCGTGGTATTATATTTCCCGTTGCAATGCACGGGCATTTAGCTAGTATCTAAAAAAAACATTGAATTGGTGCATCTCTATGATTTCCTTTTTGTTAGTGGAGAGGGGTAAGGACAACCAACCCCACGCACAATTCAAACTCACTCGAGAACACTACACCAGGGCTACAGATCTCACTCAGCATTCAAATCCTCGCTTTGCCGGGGCTTCCACGGAGACGATCCACTCGAGCCCGTCGTCCGCTCCCGTATTTAAACGCCCACGAACGAACCGAGCCCCACATGGCCACTGCCCGCCGCAGCCGCGCGGCGCGTGTGCCATACGAAACCAGCCGCGCCCACCTCCACTCGAATTCAAAATCAAATAAGAAATAAACCCGGCAGCCATAAATCCCCCACGCGATCCCCTCCCGTCCCAATCCACCCATCTCCATTTCAAAACCGCGCAGGACCTTCGCGTCTCTTCCTCCCTCCCCTCCCGCTCTGCTCCGCTCCGCTCCAAAACCCTAGGCGGCGCCCGCCCGGAGCCCGGATCCCGCGTCCCGCTCCCCCGTCGTCTCCTCCCCCGATGGACCCCGCGGGGCCGCGCGTGGCCACGGATCCCGCCGGATCGGGGGCCGCGCCGCCGCGCGAGGTCGGTGGGCCCGCTCGCCCGCGCTCTGTTTGCTCGGTCCTTGCTCGGGGGACTTCAGATGCGCTGGCGCGGTCTCCGTGTCTGTTCGTGCAGGAATTGGACGGGAGAGGAGGAGGAGGGGCGTGCAGCGGCGCCACAGCGGTGGAGGGGAGCGCGTCGCGGCTGGCGGGCGCCGGACTGGGAGGTGAGGCCACCGCATTTCGTGATGTTTCTCGGGCTTTCGTCCCGATCCGTGCTTGCTCCCATGCGATGCTTTTAAATCGGAATGAACTGGAGGAGAATCTGGTGTAGTTGGTTGGGGATGTCGTTGTTCTTGAATTCTAAGCAGTTCCGCGCTCTCTAGTAGCACGAGTGTTCGAGAATGTCACGGTGCGGTGCCATAGTGCTATGTGCGACAGATCTAAGCACGCTAGCACACCCACGTTTTCCTCTAGAATTTTCGTGAATCTGTAGTTGGTATCTGTTGGCTGTAGCTTCATTTAGCGCTGTCATTAGTGAACAGCATGAACTCACACCTTTTCAGTGGCAAGGCATTCTAATTTTCAGCAGTTAGATGTGTTAGATGCATGCCTCGGTGAATTGTGTTGTTACAATTTGATTTGCTGTCTTACAAACAGCCGAGGTCTTGCTGGAGTTGTTGGTGCCTCTATTAAGATTCTTCCCAAATTTTTTTTTATCTTGAGGGCTGTTTGCATACTCTTCAGCACCTCAATAACATGAAATTTGGTTGCAGCACACTCTTTTTAGCAGTCCAACAGTAACTGAAAACTCAAATCTATTACATCCTATTCAAGTTTGAACTAGTAAGAACTCGGTCTACACTCACAGTATTGGAACACTATTGTGCACTGCCCGTGTCATAATGTCTCTGTGAATCAAATTTGAAATGGAAAATTCTTGTTACTTTTGTCTGAAGTCATTTGTTTTTACTTTTTGCTCAAATAACTTCATCCTGTAGATCTGAGGGCTGGAATTCTGGAATCTTTGGGTCAAGCTGAAGCATATTTGCACACATGTACCATGGATGTTCCTCAGTTAACTGCTGAAGGTGCCACACAATGTGGAGATAGACTGTCTTTATTACCCCAGACTGGGGCACTTAAGTCAGAAACTCCTTGTCTGACCTTGGGCCGTGATTCCAATGCAGCATCAATGGAGAAGCTGCATGGTAATGAGTCCTTGCCATGTGGTAAAGAGAACATTGGAACAGATCACCAACCTAAACCTGATCTAGAACATGTTGATAATAGGATGGGTGTTGCACGTCTTGGGTTGGACCTTAACACAGTAGATAGTTCTGATGCAGCAGAGCTTAACCCTTTCTTCCCTTACAAGAAGCTGGGGCAGTCAAAAGTCAGTGATCCATCGGAATGTGGCAGCACTACTGGTGCTACAGAAGAAAGCGAGTCGCACAGAAAGTGGAGAGAAATGAAGCAGAATGGCTTTCTTTCTTCATCTCATGGAAATGCAGTGGTACCTAGGCCGCGTGGTCGACCCCCGAAAAGGAAAAGGGACGACGAATTCAAAAAGAGCACTTCCACACAGCATGGCCAGGCTAACAAGTCTGTGAAGGTTGCTGCTCCTAGTGGCCTATTATCTGGGCTAAACCCTGGAATCATTAACCATGTGAGAAATAGCAAGCAAGTTTACTCCATAATAAAGGCTATGGTACACTCTGAGAGGCTTGAGAATGAGAACCAGCCTGGCTTTACTAGTCAAACAGGTGAAACAGGGAGAGAAGTTAGTGAGAGAATTCAGGATCAGAAATATGGTGGTGGTTTCATGAAGTGCCATTCGTTGATGAAAGATAATAATGCGGTGTTTCACCAAACACTGCCTACCACATTGCATTTCCTTCCACAGGATGGCGATAGTCTCAAACTGCAACTCTCATCAGCAGTCACTATGTCTTCAGATAGGACCTGCAGTACATCAGCTGATGATCCAGCATCTAATCATGATTACATGACTGTACTGTCAGTAAAAGGTATCCTTCCTTGCTTATTTAACAAACCATTTTGTGTAAATTTGCACTGGGTATTACTTCTAAAAATATCTGTCTCATAGTTTTCTTACTACTATGATGATCAGCGGCCAGTGTTGCTTCTCAGTGGTTGGAATTACTACATCAGGACATCAGGGGGCGCCTTGCTGGTATAATTATGAAATCTGACGTAAATGAGAAAGTTGTATTCATGCATTGTACTCAATACATTTTTTGTTTTTCTTGAAGCTTTAAAGCGCAGCAGGAAGAGAGTCAGAAATGCTCTTCACACGGAACTGCCATACCTAATCTCGACAGAATTTCCATCTAATCAAGAGAATGAATCATCCATTGCAAATACTTCTGAGGCTGGATGTACTGACAAAGCAGTTTCAGAAGAGCATGTGGCACGATGGAGGTCTCTGTTTGTCCAGATGGACAGAGCACTTCAGGAGGAAGGGAAACAACTGGTGAGTTTACTGATTGGATTATTTTGTGTTATATAGGATATGAAAGGGCTATGCCATCCGTCAATGTTCATGTTTGTATGTAGCTCTATTTATATTGCTTGTATAACATGCATCGCGTTTATGCTCATAGAGTATGTATATACACTATACACCTGAGTACCTGACTGCCTAGTACTTGTTGCAGGAGAAGCGGTTGAAGCAAGTGCAAGAAATGCAATTGAATTGTGATAAAGGCCTCAAACATATGACCTGTGAAGCTCCTCTGCTAGGACCTATGGCTGAACTATGGTTAGTTCATCATGACATTTGACCAAAAATGGTTTACCTTTCCTTGTTTTATTCATTCCACTTAATGCTTGAGCAAGTGTCTAACTGAAATAACACATGTCTCTTCAGGAAGCTGAAGAACCCAGATATTTCCGAGAGCGAGTGGGCGGTGCAAGCCGCTGCCGCATCAATCTACTCGACCTGCAACATGGTCATGAGAGCGGAGAACAACGTGCCTTGCTTCTGATCTCACAGTTCTAGTTCAGTTTCTTGCTTAGCTGATTTTTACCTCAAAATTGGGTCTCCTTTCTTACCTTTAGCCTTTGTGAATTGTGATCCCTTGTCCATTACAGTAGTGGCGAGTGATGTAACAAGAAGAAACTTGCGATTTATGTTGTCCCCAGCCTACAATTTCACAGGCCCGTGAAATAACACATTCTTTTCATGGAGTTCAGAATCTTCAGATCCTACCGTTTTGGTTCGGTTAGATGGCTGAGTTAGCGATTGCTATATTTTGTCAAATGTTGAACTGGCACGGTCGATGTTCTGATTGGATGATTACACGAGTATTTTCTTTCTTTCCACCTTTTCAGACTAGGGGAGTTGCTCTAGAAAAATTTGAAGATGCTCAATTATTTACAACATCTAAATCTAATTTGTGAAAATTGTTTATATGTATGGTACTTTTTTTTTTCTAAATTATACGTGTTTTGTTTTTCTAGACACATAGATGTGTATAGTAAAATCTAATAAACTAGAAAAGCCTAAAAGAACAGAATGAACTATAATTCGGAATGGAGGGAACATACATCCCATCGACCCATCCTCTATGTTTTCGGAACCTCTGCTATTTTCATCTCTAGATTTCATTGCCGTCTCTAGAAGGGATTGGCATTTTACAAGCTATTTGGTTCTACCGTTGATAACGCAATGTAAATGATTTAAAACTGCAAAAGTTACCTTTGAGAGATACGATTGAACAAATTTTCTTTACGTTTGTGTTGCTGTGGAACCAACCAAACAGGAAGTTAGAGTGAAGTGAGCCAGTGAGGTGTGCTTGTGAAGACTGAAGACTTGAACATCTTCATCCGACTGATTAAGCACAAGCAGCCTGCCAGTACAAATGATAACCAAACGGGGAGGAAAAAACTCGGAGCAGATCACTAACATTCCGGTCCCGCCTAGCAGTGTCAGTGGACCGGGCCGTGACCCCACCTCGCGCCCACCGGGCCGCCAGGCCGGGCCGGTTTAAACCTATCGACCGCTGCGCACCCCCGCCGGCCGCCACCCTCCCATGTCCTCCTCCCCCTCCTCCGCCAACCTGCTCGCGCTCCTCCGCCGCAACGCCGCCACCCCGGCCGTCGCGCTCCGACTCTTCCTCCACCTCTCCTCCGCGGCCTGCCCTCCCCCGCCGCGCTCCACGTCGTTCCTCGTCCGCCTCGTCGCCGCGCACCCTGCCGCCGACGCGCTCCTCCCGCGCCTCCACCGCCACATCCTCTCCTTCCCTGACCCCTCCCCCCACCTCCTCGCGCTCCTCTCCTGCTCCGACGTCCTCCCGCTGCACCTCGCCATCCCCGCCTTCCGCTCCCTCCGCGCGCTCGCGTCCGCGCCGCCGCCGCCCACCCCTGTCTACAACCGCCTCATTCTCGCCGCGCTCCGTGAGTCCCGCCTCGACCTTGTTGAGGCGCTCTACAAGGACCTGCTCCTCGCCGGCGCCCAGCCGGACGTCTTCACTCGCAACCTCCTGCTCCAGGCGCTGTGTGACGCTGGCCGCATGGAGCTTGCCCAGAGGGTGTTCAACGCAATGCCCGCCAGGAATGAGTTCAGTTTTGGGATCCTGGCGCGAGGGTACTGCCGTGCGGGGAGGAGCATTGATGCTCTTAAGGTACTCGACGGAATGCCGAGCATGAACCTGGTGGTTTGCAACACGGTGGTATCAGGGTTCTGCAAGGAGGGCCTGGTGGAGGAGGCTGAGAGGCTGGTGGAAAGGATGCGTGTGCAGGGGCTGGCACCAAACGTTGTCACGTTCAATGCGAGGATCTCTGCACTCTGCAAGGCTGGGCAGGTGCTGGACGCTTACAGGATATTCAAGGACATGCAGGAGGATTGGCAGCATGGGCTGCCAAGGCCTGATCAGGTGACTTTTGACGTAATGTTGAGTGGGTTCTGTGATGCTGGGTTTGTTGATGAGGCACGGGTTCTGGTGGATATTATGAGGTGTGGTGGTTTCCTGAGGAGGGTTGAGAGTTACAACCGCTGGTTGACAGGGTTGGTGAGGAATGGGAGGGTCGGCGAAGCGCAGGAGCTTCTGAGAGAGATGGCGCATGAAGGAATCCAGCCTAATAGCTACACATACAATATTATCGTCTCTGGGTTGTGCAAGGAGGGCAAGGCGTTTGATGCGAGGAGAGTAGAGAATTTCATTAGGAGCGGTGTGATGTCCCCAGATGTTGTGACTTACACTAGTTTGCTCCATGCCTATTGCTCAAAGGGCAACATTGCTGCCGCAAACAGGATTCTTGATGAGATGGCGCAGAAAGGGTGTGCACCGAATTCATTTACTTACAATGTTCTGCTGCAGAGTCTATGGAGAGCTGGTAGGACCACAGAGGCAGAACGGTTGTTAGAGAGGATGAGTGAGAAAGGATACAGTTTGGATACAGCAGGCTGCAATATCATTATTGATGGATTATGCAGGAATAGTAGATTAGATGTTGCTATGGGTATTGTTGATGGGATGTGGGAAGAAGGAAGCACAGCTCTTGGCCGACTGGGGAATTCATTCCTTAGTGTAGTTAGTGATTCTTCCATCAGCCAAAGATGTCTTCCTGATCGGATCACATATTCTATTTTGATAAGTGCATTGTGCAAAGAAGGCCGGTTTGATGAAGCCAAGAAGAAATTACTTGAGATGATAGTGAAAGATATTTTCCCTGATTCAGTTATATATGACACCTTTATTCACGGGTATTGTAAGCATGGAAAGACCTCTTTGGCTATTAAGGTTCTGAGGGACATGGAAAAGAAAGGTTGCAACCCAAGCACAAGGACATACAACTTGTTGATTCGGGGATTTGAAGAAAAACATAAATCAGATGAAATCATGAAACTGATGAGTGAAATGAAGGAGAAAGGAATTGCTCCTAATGTGATGACCTACAATAGCTTGATAAAGTCCTTTTGTGAACGAGGAATGCTTAACAAGGCCATGCCTCTTTTGGATGAAATGCTAGAAAATGAATTAGTTCCTAATATAACTTCTTTTGACTTGTTGATCAAGGCTTTTTGCAAGACCACAGATTTCTCTTCAGCGCAAATGGTTTTTGATGCTGCCTTGAGGACATGTGGGCAGAAGGAAGTGCTGTATAGCTTAATGTGCACTGAACTCTCGACTTATGGTAAATGGATTGAAGCGAAGAACATTCTAGAAATAGCACTTGAAATGAGGGTCTCTATCCGGAGTTTCCCATATAAGCAGATAATTTCTGGGCTTTGTGAAGTTGGGGAGGTGGATCATGCACATAGCCTTCTCAAGTTGTTAATAGCTAAACGACATTTGTTTGATCCAGCAGCATTCATGCCAGTGATAGATGCATTAGGTGATAGGGGAAAGAAACAGGATGTTGATATGCTGTCAGCGAAAATGATGGAAATGGCTGACCGTAGTGATGGTCTTGGAACTGATTCTTGTAAGATTACCCCTGGAAGCTGTAAGCATGAGCATGACAGGAATGGTGAAAGTGATTGGCGTACTCTTTTGCACAGGTATCTTCATGATCAACTTCCTTTTGCTATGTTTTTGAGATTCTTCTTTTGTTTATTTGATTTCATGTTCCTGGAACACTTAGTGTATAACTTGCTTTTTCAAATTTAAATAGGATATGATGTCAAAGAATATATACTGAGAACTAACAAAGACAAACTATTCTAGCAAGAAAATTAGTTCTTCACGTTTTTCTTTTGTTTCTTGTACTTGAGCTCCAATTATTGACTGCAATTGTCGATGTGCAGAGATGACAGTGCCCACACGATTATGAAAATTACAAAGAGAGTACGGACAGGATGGGGTCAAAGAGGCAATGTATATGAGCATAAACAGCAACAGAGTGATGACTTTTATGTTGTTGAGAACACTGGCTAAGTAAGTCACTCTTAACCCTGGACAATAGACATGCATGGAAATTCTTTGAGCTTTCAGGTAACTAGCTTGGGTTGGAAACTTCCGAATGGTTAGCTGATCATATGAAGTTAGTTGGAGCACATGTATGCTCAGTGTAGTTTAGTGTCAGATATATGCTTTTACACACTGTCAAAAAGCATCATCTTGGAAATTGACCTCTGTCTCGGAATCATTGTTTGGTTTAGGGTTGCTTCTCAAATCATTTGAGGATGATGTAATGATATAACCAGTTTCGATGAGTAAACATAAACATGCCCTTAGGAAGTATCTATGTAACTGCAGAGTCTGGTTGAGTAAATTACATTATTTAATTACCAAGTTGGCCTGAATAATCCACTGACATGCCATGGATCTGTAATTTTATGATTGACTTGGAATGTTTGCTTATATGACAATAGTTTTGACAATATTGTTGCAGAGAATTGGATAACCATGTGGCATGCATTTTTTTTATTGTGCAGGTGTTATGTGATCGTATCAAACCGTTTAGTACTGCAGTGCTATAGTTCTATGCTACCATTTCAGACAGAGCTTTTGTTCTATCATGAATTCTTCATTACTGTTGGGAGCTCAGCTTATATCTGGTAAGTTTATGGGCTATCTGGAATTCATCCTTCAGGAAAGAAGTGCACTAGTTGTTGGTACTCACTACTGAGTGCTGACTTGGCCAGTCAGCCACCCTTTCGCAAGTCAAAGATCATATTTCTCAAGTCATTTTAATTTTTTAGCATGTTAGTTTATGCATACTTGAAAAAATTAGTGATTATATTTGCATACATTTGGCACTTAGATCATCGTTTATGTTTTATAAAGGCTTGATTTTTCATTGCTTTAGCGTTTGCATACCAAACTTTCAAAAGTCATTTGAATTGAAACTAGGCTATATTTAGATTGGTCTTACCAGTTTAGGCCTCTATTGATAATCAGACATTAAATCTCTGCATGTCATTTGAATTTATGCTAGGCTATATGTAGATTAGTTTTGCCGGTTTAGGCCTCTATTGATCATCAGACATTAAATCTCTGCAGTATTCTGAAATGTGAATGGTTGCGCTTTTGAAGTGCAGTTGGTGAGTGCTAGCTCGCCGAGTCACCAGGTCCTGGGTTCGAAGCCGTCTCTCTGCAGAATTTCTGCGGGGGTAAGACTTTACTTCGGTTATTCCCTTCCCCAGACCCCACTCGTGTGGGAGCCTCTGGCACTGGGTCTGCCCTTTTACATAGAAAAGTTCCATCCATGCAGCCTAAGTTCATTGCGTCTGAACGATTCATTTCCTGCTCGTTGGTGTACAGAGATTCGCTGTAGAACTAAATGAAAGGATAAATATTGTACAGAGCTGCACACCCCATTGAGTGTTGTGCCAGATCGGGAATTCGGTGAGTATCACTGACCTAATTTGAGGCGCCAGTAATTTTGTTTTGTATATTTTTCCTTTCTTAGACTTTCATACCAAGTACGTGAGCTGTTGACAGGTAAATGCAGATAAATGGACTTACTGTGATGAAAAGTACAACTCACGATATTTACACCAGAAAGCAGCAGGGTAGGCACAGAGATATTTCTAGTGCTACTCTTTCCACTCTTCATAACTAGACTCGGTCTCCCTGGTGCCATCTACCCCAGTCCCAACCCAATCCACCGAATAAACTATAGGCTGCTTTGTTCCCTTCCCTTTCTTAATAGGTACTGAACCTTATTCTGTGACAGCTACACACTGTTAGTCTTTCTTATGAATGAAGTCGGCACTTGGTGTACTACTACTTTAGTTCGATAGTTGTGATCCATGCGGTAGCTTGTTAGTTTGCGAGAAATAAACAACTCAACTTCTCTAGGTCCTCTCCTCGTGGTATGGCTGCTAATGCCTCTGCCGCTTATTGCTGGGCTCAGATTCCAGGACCATCTAAAGACCAGAACCCAACTTCTTTTCCACCTCTCCTGGCCGTAGGAGAAGCCTCAAGAAGGCAAAGGACGACGGGGAACACAAGCTCGGCAGATTTGGGCATGGACATCGCTGGGCTCCCTTCTGACATCCTTGTGGAGGTGACGGCTAACATCGCGACAAGGTCTTCGACTCCCCTCAACGACATCATCAACCTCAGGCGATCGTAAGTCATCCCATTTCTGAATTCTGATCTTCTCTTTGGTTTTGTCTGCTTGGCTGCCGCCATCGCCATGAGAATTACAGTGACCAAACCTTGAGTTGGTGGGTCTGCGTGGCTGCGTGTGAAGGTGTAAGCTGTTCCGCGATGCGACGGCGGCGAGGGAGGTCGGGCGGTGCATGGCCGTTCAGAGAGAGTGGAGGCTGCACTGGTGGGACAAGAAAAGGTTCCTGTCCGTGCTTCGGCGGTGCGCGGCCAGCGGCAACCCTGAGGCATCCTACATCCTTGGATTGGTAAGGTCCGGAACACAAATTCAAGCAGAGAATCGTATCGGCAGCGTGTACTGAATGTTAGCTTCTCATCTGCCAGGAGTTGTTCTGCAACCGGAGGAGAAAAGCCAGCGGGCTCCGGCACCTTCGCCGCGCCATGGAGCATGGCCACGCCGCTGCGGCCTACATGATCGGGATGATCACCTTGCACCACTCGCGCTCGCCGGGCGGCACCAAGCAGGCGCTGGAACGCCTGGACCGGTTGTCTGCGTCTGCGTCCGCCGGCACCTGGACAAGGCGCAGGGTCGCCTCGGTTCGCAGGGAGGCCTTGTCGGTCATGCGAAGGCTGACGATGCGTCGGTGGAGGATGGCCGAGCCTCCGATGCCCTGCTCGAATCCGTGGTGCGGCAAGGCGAAGACGGGGTCGGTGGAGGCCTGGGACGACGGCGACGACGAGGAGAGGAGGTTTTGCAGCCGGACGTGTTGGTGGAAACACGAGTATTGTAAATTCATTCAGAAGATTTGAGATAGTGTAGCAGGGATATTTAGGATGGAGAGAGTATTGTTATCTCTTTTTTTTTTTGTTCTTTCGATAAATACATATGGTAATTTTTGGCGACATGCATGGTAACTTGCTCCTAAAAAAAGGATAGAAAGGACTCGAAGAGAGAGAGAGAGAGCACTTTCCATACCTGCAAGGACACGCCGCACGCGTCCATGCTTGGAGTAGCCACCTAAAATGCATTTTCACCAGTTTTTTTTTTTTTTGAAAGGAAGAGTCATAGTACAGAAATTTGAGTGAGATCATTCCAGTTAAAGTTTTGCAGAGCCATCTTAAGAGCATCTCCACCAGTTTTCTAATAATCTATCTACTGGGTAGCCTAATACTCCTATAATATTATTTTTACACGTTTCTGGATGTCAGTTGCCTGAATTATGGCTTCTGTTCAGGCGACTAGCGTCTGTCCATTATTCTTCAATCCGTGCGGCATCAAACTTGTTTAGGGCCCGTTCGTTTAAGGCGACATGACACCAGAAATTATTCCAGCTAATAAAAACTTATATAAATTAAGGAAAAAGTCTAATTGACCCCCAACTATATGGGGTGGTCTAGTTTACCCCCGAACTATGAAATGGTCTAATTTACCCCCTGAACTTTGCAAAACCGGCCAAATCACTCCCTCGGGCGGTTTTGGGCGGTGGTTTTGCTACAGTGTCAGCGGTTTTGCTACAGTAACAACGGTTTTGTATTTTCCTTTTTTTATTTATTTCGTCTGAATCTTTGAAAAATCATAGTAAATCACAGAAAAATCATAAAATGGAAAATCTAATTTTGTTGGACTCCACATGAGTAGATCTACACAGTGAATATATAATATAGTATGCTTTAGTACAAATTTTTTGTTGTATGAATTATTCAAATTAATTACAGAAAAAAATAGATCAAAATTTACAGAAAAAACTTTGTACTAAAGCATACTATATTATATATTCACTGTGTAGATCTACTCATGTGGAGTCCAACAAAATTAGATTTTCCATTTTATGATTTTTCTGTGAGTTACTATGATTTTTCAAAGATTCAGACGAAATAAATAAAAAGAAAAAGGCAAAACCGCTGTTACTGTAGCAAAACCATCGCCCAAAACCGCCCGAGGGGGTGATTTGGCCGGTTTTGCAAAGTTCAGGGGGTAAATTAGACCATTTCATTGTTTAGGGGGTAAACTAGACCACCCCTTATAGTTGGGGGGTCAATTAGACTTTTTCCTATAAATTAACTAATGATTCCAGCTGAGAATTCTTCCTGGGTCATTCCGGAGGAAGCGAACGGGGGACTTACATAAATTAAACTGACTTACACAAGCTGGACGAAGGGGAAGGCATGATCTTCAGCCGTCACAGCGCTAATGATAGGATTACACACTGAATAATCTGAACTCTCTGAAGGGGATCATGTCCCTGAACTTGAAGAAGCCCGCTGCTGCATCCTGTTGCAGATGTGTACAACCAACTCGGAGCGTAGCTGCTGCAATGGCCGTACGTCGTCGTATCTCCGAGCGGTGACTTCGGCGGTCAACACCGGATCAACACCGCGCAGGCTGCGGACGAGCGCGGCGGTCGGCGGCGCGTGCGGCGACGCGGGACGCCGAGAAGACCTCGACGGCGAGGAGCCGGCGCAGCGCGTGCCAGTGGTCGCCGTGGGATGCCCACACCAGCATCATGTACCCGTACCCGAGCCGGTCGCCCAGACGGCCGCCGTTGCCGTGCCCCTGACCATGCCTCGCCCAGACGGCCGCCGCGAGGAGCAGAGAGACGGCGAGGGCAAGGAGGAGGAGCAGGGAACCTCTCGCCCGCCATCCCCTCGGAGCCGCGCGCGGCGGACCTTGTGCCCGCGGCCGGCAGAGCCGCGCGGCCTCACGCGCCGCCTTCCCCTCCGGCAGCACGACCAGCTCTTCGCGCACGGGATGAAACGAAGGAAGGCTCTCAGGGTGTGTTCCATAGTTATCGATTCCGTTCCGGTACCGCCCGGAACGGCCGGTATGCCTCGTACCGTCACGCACACCGGAACAGAAGAAGCTGCGTCCCGTACCGGCCTTGATACCGGACGATTCCGGCCATCTCGGGCGATTCCGGCCATTCCGGGTGGGATCAATCGTTTCATCTATGCCGGTACCGTTGTCGCCGTCGTCGAGGAGGAAGATGCTCGAGTCCTGTTCTTCGGCCTCGCTGAAACGCTCACGACATGGACGACTGCTCGAGGCCTGCTCTTGCACTCCGGCTCTGCTGATGCGGAACGCCCAGGGCCATGGACGACCGCTCGAGTTCTTGCGCTCCAGCTTGCTAATGCCGAGCGGCCAGGCTCATGATGACTCCTCACCACCGTGACGAGTGACGACGCTCGCACTCCAGAACTCAACACTCATGGCTTCCTTCTTTGCTTTGCTGCCTTGCTAGTTGGAACTTGGAACCGGAGATCTGGAGGTAGGCGGCGGCGAAGCAAATGCTGTGTTCGTCAAACCTGGACGTGAAGCTGTGATTGAATTCCATTGAATGATGAGTGGCCGAGTCCATGTTGAGAGGAAGGTAACAGGTAACAGCCCAAGGCACACTAGCAGGCCGGCCTAAGCTCCCGTTGTAGTATTTTTATGAGGTAATATTTACCTGTGTGATTTCTCATATTTTAAAAAACTCATATACATTCCAAATAAAATCTAAATAATTAATAAATTAATAAAACCGGAACGGTACACCGGAATGCACTGGTACCGAAACGTACCATTCCAACGAGTATGATATAGAGTATGATATATAGTAAATATGGGTGCGGGAGAAGTTGGTATAGATGTGAGAATCCTGGATGACTAGGACAGAATATTCCTTTAGAGATGTGTTTAGAGAGTGGTGGGGTGCAGATAGCCTAAGACTATCGGCAGCGCTGCACGATAAAATGAACGCAACGCCAAATCTAGCGTTGGAACGCACGCACCGGTGAACGCTATCACACCCCCCACCGCTGCGTTTGCTACAGTAACACACCACAGGTAGCGTTCGTGCGTGAGCGCCTGTAAAAAGGGAAGGAGGAGAGAGAAAGAGAGAGGAGAGAGGATATGAGATGATTGTTGATATAGAGTATGATATAGAGTAAATATGGGTGTGGGAGGAGTTGGTATAGAGGTGAGAATCCTAGATGACTAGGACGGAATATTCCTTTAGAGGTGTGTTCAGAGAGTGGTGCAGTGCGGGGCCGGCGTCACGTCAACCTCTGCAAGTACGGACACTTGCCGCCGCCCGCAAAGCTCGACGGCCCCGCCCTCGAGTTAAGTTCGAATTAAATTGAGTTCAAAAAAAAAAGTTCGAATTAAATTCGAAGTGCCGCCCGCATGAATCGCAACTGACCCCAACGGCTCCCATTCCACCAGCCGCCGTTGAACCGCCGCACCGCACCAAAGAAGAGCAATGGCAGAAGCCAGTTTCAGCAGCAGAGTGCGTGCGTGCAACATTGCAACGGTGCAAGTGCACCGAGAGCTAGCGCGAGCGATCCATGTCCCGCAACAAGCTGCCGCCGGCGCCCGCGGCCATGGCCTCCACGGGCTGCACCGGCCTCTGCCTCTCCCGCCTCCGCCGCGCGCGGCCCGCAGGCAGCAGCAGCAGCTGGCGCTGCCGCTGCCGCGGAGAAACGCCGAGGCCGCGGAGAGGTTCTCCTGAAGGAGCAGGTCGACAGGTTGCTGCTGCGGCTCCTGGAGGAGGAAGTCGAGAAGCTGAGCAAGTTGTTGCGCTTCTGGACCACGTCCACGAAGAGAAAGAGATGCCCGTGCTGCGGCTGGAGGACGGAGGCTACGTGCGCGAGGTCAGGCGGGCCGGGCGCCCGTGGCAGCGGCTGGCCGTGCAGGTGTCGCGGCCCGTCGTCCACGCCAACGCGGCGACCGCGTCCGAGGTGAGATCCATGCATGGAATTGAACGAATGCGTCTCCATGTCATTGAGATTCGAGACTGGCATTCGCGCGCGCCGTCTCCGATCACCAGGTTCTTGACAAGATGGCAGCGATGGGGGCCGACAACCTGTGCAGGTACTGATCCAGTCAATGCCGCTCAAGGACATCGCCAGCCAGGACAACCCCGGCGAGCCCGTACGGCGGACTACAGCGGGGCTGAGCTCGGGGAACGACGACGGCCTCGTCTTGAAAGGAATGGCCAAACTGGAGTCTCTGGTCCTGGAAGGCCTCAAGATCCAGATCCAGAATATTACTGAACAACCCGCCACGGCCGCCGCTGCCGCCGTCGACAGGAGGCGGGAGCGGGACGAGGCCGTCGGCAAGGGCTGCTGCAGGGTCCATGCGGTTCTGATGCAGGCGAGGGATCCAACGGAAAGGTACGCCGCCGTCGGCGACCCCATGATCGGGCTCATCGAGGCGTCTCTGGAGAGGAAGGATGCCAGTATGCCACGGCGAGGCTGCTGGTGCAGGGGCTACATGTCGCCGGGATCAAATTCATGGACAGGAATAATCCCAGTGATGGCAGACGCAGGATGTGGAGTACATATCTAGGAAATGTAAGGAATCACACGATGGCGACGGCGATGGCACCTGCGTTCGAAATCCGAATCGTGTCTTCCAACGGTAGAGACTAGAGGTGTTTTGCGATTACTTTCGCGGGCTTGGTTCCGAACCCGCGCCTACAGCCCTACAGTAAATCCCCCCCGTTTTGCATGCTCACGTGGGACCCGCATAGTTCCGAACGTCACTGGCATCGAGAAGAGACGGAGAAGACAACAAATGCCCAGCCGGCGTCGTGAGGAGGAGGTACCGAGGTGAGGCAGCATAAGACGAGAAAGATGCAACACATGATCTACTTTTGAAACATTCAAATGCAACACTTGCAACATACGTGTGAAGACAGATAAACATTTGAAGCATGCATTTAAAACACTTACAAAAAACACCCGAAAAATACTTCAAACCATTGCAAAAACATACATAATATCCCGATAAAACACTTGCAAACATATGTGTAAATCATATACAACATTCATATAAATACACTTGCAACATATGTCTGAAAAAACAGATAAAACATTGAGAACAAAAGCTTGCAACATACATGTATAACTATTGCAACATATATAATAGCTTGATTTACTTTTGCAACATCCATATGAAACACTTGTAATATACCTTTTAAACATCTAAAACATTTGAAAACAGACGCTTGCAACGTGCGCTTTCAAGCGCAACATCTACTTGTTGCTTGGACGAAAATGGAGGGTCATCGATGCGGAGCTCGATGCTGGCATGAAGCTCAATGCTACGGAGTGGCACGGAGGTCGCTCGTGTGGAGCTGCTCGTCGGCACGGACCTCGGCAGGAGCGTGGCAAGCGGATGGAGCGCAACCGCAATGGGAGGCGCGAGTACGGGTAGGGGCGGCGTGGGAGAGGGTGAGATCCGTTCCATGAGCAGGGGCGCACGGCGCGAGAGGGGGAGGCAGGATCCGTCCCGCGAGCATGGGCACGCAGCATGCAGACGCCCAGAGCGAGTGGGCGATGTGGACGAAGGCGGCGCAGGCGGGGTCCATTCCGCGTGCGGGCGACTCGGACGGATGACCGAACAGGAGCATTGCCATTACTTTTACCTAGCAATGCTTGCTCAACAATAACAACGATTGCAAATTAGAATTAGTATTATGTAATAACCCTCCCTATGATGGGTCTAGCTCCACATCACCACCCTAGTCCCTAGTGTTTTTTTTCCATAATTGAAAGCCATTATTCTTTGCAGTATTACCGAGTGATTGATAATTTACTTGGCAATGTGTTAGAAGCATCACATTAATATTCACCTCCTTAGCATTGATGAAAAATTTAAACATGTTTTGAAGTTTTTTAAATCTTATTTCGCATTAAAAACTTTGAGCACACACACTTTGTTAAGGAACTTTAGATTTTACTTAGAAATCCGAACCAATGATTTGATGATTTCTCCATATTTTTTAAAATAGTCTTTACTTAATTGAAAACTCAAATATAGCACTCTAAGAAGTTTTTTAATTTGAAAACTACAAAAGTTATAATGCCAGATCAAAAAAGAGTTGTGATTGATTTTTAGCATCTACTTGATGAACAATAAGGTCTTGGAGGTCCTTAGGTCCCCCATTGGATCGATAAGGAAAAATAGCTTAATAAACACTCAACCGTGAAGAATTTTAGTTTCAAAACTACAAAATGTATGATACTAGATCCAGACAAAACAGATTGCTCTCGATTTTAGCATCCACGTAAATAAAATAAATCTGAACACTTTTTAAGGTTTATATAGGCCTTTTGTTTTGGATCGACAAGACAAGTATGAGTTATGCCAACTAGGATGGCGTGCAATTGCTATGTTAGGTGCACACAAAAAATACTCCAGACCATATTAGTGTATATATCTAGTCACACTAATATATATGGTGTGAGTGATGAATCGCGTAATAACTTTTGGTGCGACTAAATGAGTCAATTCATGAAACTTTATTTTTAGTCATATTTTTCAAAATATAAGTATTTTTGACTTGTTTTTTTAAATCCTTAGGATTATTTGTCTTGTTTCTAAAAGTTTACTAACGCGCACTGGGCCTTGTTTAGTTCACCGATTCGGTGACTCAAACACTGTGCCGAATCACGGTTCATCTTTTGTTTTTATTTGATAATGATTGTCCAAACATTGATTAATTAGGATCAAAATGTTCATCTCGCAAAGTACAACAAAACTGTGCAATTAGTTTTTGATTTCATCTACATTTAGTACTCCATACATGTGCCGATATTTTGATGTGATGAGGAATCTTCTTTTTACATAGTGGAATTTGGGGTGAATTTGGGGAACTAAACAAGGCCCTGGTTTTAATGGTTAAGGGTCTATGATTAGATACGGAGTACCAGCAAAGGTTAAGGGGCTATTCAGATTTTTTTGGCCCACACTTGCAATGGCCGTGGCCGCCGCCGCCGTCGTCTCCGCTCCCCGGCGGCAATGGCGGTACACGTGGGAAGCCCTAGCCCACCTCCCCCTCCTCCGCCTATACCTCTTTCCCCGCCCCGCACTCTCCTCCCCCTTCCCCTCCGACCTCCGCGCCGACCTCCGACTCCAGGGTTCCCTCCTCCACCTCTCCTTCTCGCTCCCCGCCGATGGGGCCGCCGTCGCGCTCAGGGTCCCCGTCCCGAGGGTGCTCATCGACCCCTCCATCCCCGTCGAGTGCGGTGCCGCCGCCGCGGGGGACCACCTCGAGCTCCGCCTTGCGCTCGTCCTGCCCGTCGACCACCCCGTCGTTGCCGCCGCGTTCCCCCCGCCCGCCGGCGCGGAGCCACCGGCTTCTCTAGTGCTGCGCGATGGTCAGTCATTCCTGCGCTGTCTCTCCGTTTGGAACTAGGCTTGGCGAAATGTTCGTTTTGTATCTGTTTCTTCTGATGAAACTGAATATGCATTTTTATGATTCGTTGTCATCAATAAACAGATTTGAAGAGCTTATCTACTGGAGACGTTCACTTGTATTGCAAAAATTGTTCGTCAAGGTTGACAAAACAGCCACTAAGGTATAGAGCATTCGCGCCTTGTCACCTCTAGTTGTAGCACACTTTGTTGTAATCTTCAGTAGCTAGTTTATGCGTAGCATGTGTATCCAGTGGATATTTCTAGAAGCCTGTCCTGCTTAAATCATATTTCTGGCACATACGACTAGTGGTTCACACTTGGCACTACTAGACAATGTCATTCCATTTAATCTGCACATCTATTGCATCAGTCATTAGCGAAAATTGAAATGGTATATCGTTAGGTCTTAGGTGGTGTTTCACCTCAGTATTAATTTAGCTTGAAGTGGACTAGCTGTTTTCCCCCCTTTTTGGTGAAGTTAAACTTAAGTTGAACTTCTTCTCACGGTTCACAGCTTCTGCACAACCAATGCTATTGACTTTTAAGATTCCCTGCGCTTTTGTATGTTTTCCCTTGATTTAAGTTGGTGAGATCCTACTGTTTATGGTATGATGGCTCCTGCCTGACCACAAAGATTTGCAAAGTTGCAGTGAAGTAAAATGTTTCAAGTGTTAGCCTTCAATTGTTCTACACTTCTACCTCTGTTGTTTGTTATTCCAGAAGCATCTGAAATTTACTCCCAGAATTCTAATTTGTAAAACGACCTGCAATCTGCAGATCAGAATCAGATTGCTTTTATCTTCCACCAAAGCTGCATGTTGATAAGCCTAGAAATTCTTAGTGCGAATAGTTTATTTGAGGTTATTACAAATTTTGGCTACTTATGAGCTGGTGTATATTGGTTGGCTTTTTCTCATGATTTCGTATTAATATATTTTAATACTAGACTTAAGAACCTGGGTGAAAATTTCTTATTATGCAGAAATTTGATTTTGACATTATCTTGGTGCTGAGTATAACAATCTTGATTCCCTTTTTTCCAGGAAAATCATGGAAATGCCATCTGTAGATTGGGAAGATGTGGCTGACAATTGGTTTGGTGGATGTTGCACCTCATTTGGTGGTGCAGGCGAGAAACTCGTATCTCAGTTTATTAGTGCATATGGTCGTTTAGAGGGAACAAGTCTACTGGATGCAACTGCCATTACTGTAGAAACAGACCATCTTGAAGCAGATTTAGTGTCTCAGGTAGCTTGTTCGGCGCTTAGTAGAGATTTTGTTGCTATAAAAGAAGCTATATTAGATGTTAGTGTAGAAAAAGATCATACCACTGGGAAAATAAAGATGAATAATTCAGAAGAGCAAGCAAAGATCACAGCTACTCATGCACAACCGCCTACTATTTTGGAAGAGGGGCCTAGTGTTAGTAGTAGTGAAACAAATGCAGTCAGTCCTCAGACTAATCAGCTTGTCACTTCTCAGATGGAAACTGATACTGATGTGTACTTTGAGAAGTTTGAAAATGACTTGTGTGTTGAAAACCAGGGGAAATCTAAGAAAGAGGTTGATTTGTCGCTGGGAGATCTGGGCCATTGCTGTTGTGTCAATGGATCCAATGGGAAAGTTGAAGATAACCCTTCACAAATGTCCTTGGAGAACGAGAAAAAGCAGAATATGTTGGAGATTAAAAGGGATTACAAATTAACAAAAACCATTTCTCTTGGTAGTAGCTTTGTTGTTAAAGCTTCTAACCTTTTGAATGATTTTGAGTGGGTTGAACTTTTTTGTGGTCGATGTTCATCACCTCTTGGCTCATACCCTTCTCAGTGTTCGCTTGTTCCGGCTGATGGCCGTGTACGACTCTTCAAGTGCTACACATCTACAGAAATTCCTGTAACAGGTCCTCATGATGCGTTTAGGTAACTTTCTACACTGCTTCTTAATCTTGAGATAGATGTCAAAGCTTCACTCACAGTTCTGATTCTATTGTAAAAGGAAAATAAGTACTCCCTCCATTCCAAATTGTAAGACGTCTTGGCATTTCCAGTTACATACCTTTTACTGTGCATCTAGTTATACTTTATGTCTAGACTATAGAAAAAACTATGTATCTACAAAAGCCAAAACAACTTACAATTTGGAATAGAGGGAGTATTAAGTATGATCTTTCTTGCTCTGTATAGATATTTTGCACTTACTGCTAAGAAGTTGATTTCACCACTGATACATGGACATACAATATCTATGTGCAGGGGACATACATTGGAACGAGTTTTTGTGAATCTGCTGCTCGAAGTCGCAGAAGACGAAATATCTTTTCGTACAGTAGTGAGAGATTTGAAAACCAAAAGGCCCATGCTGCAATTAGTTCTTCTTAGCTCAAAAGCATGGTTATCTTCTGGTTGCTGCTATGAAAATGATATCAATGGTTCACATGGAACAGCAGATCTGCAGCCTAGAGTTAAACTCTTGTATTCTGATTATAGCAATGCTTCGGAAGCGGACTTAAGGTACATTTTTAGCACACTGCACACTTTTTATGATGTTTGCTAGTCCCTCCATTCAAAATTGAACTGATCCATGTCTTACATAAAAGAACAGAGGAAGTATTTAGCTATTTAGTCATGGCGAAAATTTTTGAAACCTTTTCTTTTCCATTCGCAGAAGATGCACTGCACATAGTATGCCATAGGTAACTGGCAAATGTAATCTTATTCTGGTGTTGAAATAGAAACCCTCCTTGCTCAATATCTTGAGGTCCATACTGGTTTTTAGTTTTACATACATGTCTAATGTTTACTGGTAGATAAACATTAACACTGTGTTTTGTGAGAATACCGGTAATATTTAGTCATTCGAATTTCAAACTGATATCTGAGCTGTTCCTTTCTTTTGTCAAATTACTTGTTAATGTTCATAATTCTGCAATAATTAACTGAAATAAGATGTGAAAAGACTATTCTTGTTTGAGTATCATAATTATGCCTTGGCTATGGGTTATGGCTTCCAGCTCCACCCATTTTTGTTGATGACAAGTTTTAGGATCTCAGCAAATGGCTTGCATATCTGCAACATGTGTTTCATGTAAAGTTCAATTCTTCCATGTTCTGACTTGTATATACCTCAGTATTATTTTCTTCAACTGTGTTGACAACAATGTGTATTATCCCATCTTCAAGGCTGTCACGTGGAAAGCCATATCCCATAAGGTGAACATACCATGTCTATGTGCTTTTCTTTTGATGTCACTGTTACTTATCTTCTGCTGTTTCCAACTCTTAGGATTGTAGAAGAGTGGACATCCAAATTTCGGGCTGAAGAGCTGTACATGATGAAGCGTCAAATAGATGAACTTACTGAATGCCTAAGCTCAGCAATGGACAATTTTCCAGTTTCTTGTTCTTCCCTTGAAGGGATGCAGCTCTCATCTCTTAGGCGCTGACTTGAGTATTTGACAGGGAAAAAATTGTGCCTGGACTGATCACATTTTTGTACTCAGAGGAGTCTACAGCATATAATCCTGATCGGCGTACCTGATCATCCCCAGTTTCTTTTGACCTTTCAGCAAGTTCCCTGATCATTTCTTTAAAGTTTAAGATGTCACGTCTTGTCTTCTGTTCTCGAAAGATTTGGCATCCAAAATGGACTAATGGCTAATCCATAACTTTCAGCTTCTCTGGTAATATAGTTGCACAGCATTTAGCATGTCTGAAGGTTTAAATGATCAAACATACTAACCGAGTCTTTCTTTCGGCGTATAAAATCCGGTATGTCTTGATTTTCTTATATGGAACAACTATTGGTGACAAATTTGTGGAGTGACTTGCTCTTGGAAGTTTTAGGATTCCTTTCGGATTTGAACAAAGTTTTTGAACCAACTGCAGAACAGCATCATATTAATATTGGCCCTGATGCTACTGAAACACCTGATGCTACTGAAACATCTTCTATTGAAATGGCTAAGTCCTGAACTACGTACGGTTTTGGCCTAAGGTCTAACTGATGTCTGCATCCCAGAGGTCCCAGGCACATTTGTGATTATTTCGATGTAAACCACAACATTCCTTGTGCATTAATAAGACAAGAAGGACATCAATTGGCATGCATATTGCTGAAGGAAACAGTACTTTGAGCTGTCATACATGGGGTACAACCACTGTCCCCTCTGATGGGATAGAAGAACTAGCCTCTGTGCTTGTGTAACGTAACATCAGCAGTTGATGAGCCACCCCTGGGAGTCTGGGACACATCTGTGATGCACATTCATGACTGGTAACTTGTTCATTCCCTTCCTACAGAAATCGTTTCACTGCATATCTGCTAGCTTCTGACTAGTGCGCATGTATATATGATCTAGTTTCACATAAAAGCAGTACCTCATTCAGTGGCGGATCCAGGAATCAAAACCTATGAGGTCAGCCAGTAGGAGCTATGGGGCCGAACCATATATACTACAGTAAAATAGAACTAGATTCGTCAAAACCACGTACGTCCGCCACTGACCTCATTGTTACACATGTCATCAGCCACACAATGCATTCTGCATAACAGTGCAGGATTTTTACCATATCTATCACCGTTGTATTGCATACAGTGAACTGTGAACATATGCATAGATGAAAAGGATCCACCTAGGCTAGCCTGTAACAAAGTAGCGAGGTGCATTATATAACTTTTGTTGGGAAAACATGTGCCCGCCACCGACTTGTCTGGAACTGTAGATGCGTGCATGGGTCTATGTCTATGTCTATCCGGTGTTCCGGGCTCCGTCCTGTTCTTACGTCCACCTTGCTGTGTTTTGGCACATGCTCATGAACCGCATTATTGCCATAGACCCTTGCCAAAACCGTGAAAGTGCCTTGTTGACGGGGCCCCTGCGTGATGTATCAGGTGTTGTTTCACAAATGGTGAAGCACACTAGGTGCCATGCCTTGGTGAGCTAACATCAGCCTACTCATTGATAGATCCAAAGGCATGTCGCGTTCTCTTAGATTAGTCCTGTCGAAAAAAGATGCAATTCTCGCTTTCAAGATCAAACATCTTTAAATTATATCAGATCTATCCAAAAAGACGACATTTTTATGGCATCGTACCAAATAAGTATCATTAGATTAACCACATAAAAAATATATTTTCATGGTATACTTATTTAGATTAATAAATATCAATAAATTTCTCTCTGAACTTAGTTAAAATTAAGAAAGTTTGACTCAATGCAAATCTAAAATTGTACCTTTTCTAGAATGGAGGTAGTACATTGCAAGAATAGGTTGACGGGAGCAGGAGTGTAGGCTTTAAATTGATTTTGTGGTACTACATCCGTCCGCAAAAGAATGTAATTATAGGATGCGTGCCGGTCAAAGAAACGCAAGTTTGACCAAGTTTATAACAAATATTATTAGCATTTATGTCTTCAAATAAATTTATTATAAAAATATATTCTATAACTAATCTAGTGGTACTTAATTTGTATCATAAATGTTTGCACCTTTTTATATAAATTTAGTTAAAGTTTAAACGGTTTGACTTCTCGAAAAACAAGAATTACATTCTTTTGTGGACGGAGGGAGTAGATGACTCCTCTCTCTCCCCCCTAGGTATTATAATTCCCTTTTGTGTTCAATCATTATAAAGTTAAAAGTCTTATGATCAAAGTGATTTTACAGATAAATACAGAAGAAAAAAGACAAAGACTTGTGTACCATCGATTAGGAGCATTTAATGGGTTGAGCTTAATTTTTCCAATTCACGCCGCATTTGGCCACCAATCCTGCATGTATTTCAACAAGAGCTTAGCTTTAGTTTTTGTCGTTCTCACTCAACACCACACTAACTGGAACATTAACACGGCTGCCGAGGCACGATATAAACATTTCAATCTGGTGTGTTCATCTAGGAAACCACCCGTAACTAAAACTCATTTCTAGCTCCTTGTTTCTTTCATTTGCCACATCCAATCCAATAATTGGATCACCATATATCTAATATATCTTATTAGATGGATCACGACAAAATTTGGAGTCTAGTTAATTACATGAAGCTACACGCACTGCTCTGAATAATTGCACTTCTCTTTCTGTGTCTAGTTAAAGGAAAAAAATTAAACTTAAACACAAGGAGTCAATTGATTATATGCATGTAGGTAGGCCCCTATAATGGCAGACATGGTTCAGTGGAACTAGTGCCTCTAACCATGTTTATAAACGTACTGTACGTACGTACCATTAACTGGAGCCTTCATCATTTGGAGACATGCCCAACCCAAGGCCATAATAATGCATATGGATCAAGTAGCCCTAGCTTAATTTATTTCATGATGGTTAAGAGATCAGCCTATTGTTTTAGCCAGTGTGCCTTCTCCCAAAGGCATTTTGAGTACCACTTTCCTCAAGTCATCATTTTCCTTCTTGTTTTATTTCATATATATTTGGCGAGCTTGCAATAACACTTCTTGGTTTAACTTAGGTAATTCCAGCAGGAAGCAGTTAATTTACTGTCAGATAAGATATTGTTAAGGCGAATTTGTTTTTCACATAGATGTTTTGGCTTGGCAGAAACATATGCTTGCCTTTGACTAATGCATGCGGAAAAAGACATACAGTTAGCAATTGGTTCTTACATACACTCACGCAGTGCGTATCTAGTAAAGATATATAGTGTGTGTAGTAAAGTTGACAGTGCCTTTTTCACTGGAAACAAAAAAGAGTAACTCAAAAAACAAAAAAAATTTTGATCGTGCAGGTCAAATCAGATGTAGGGTGAGACCTTCTTTACAACTACAAGGCCGGTGGCTTTGCTGAGCAATGTAGGGGCCCAGACATGGAGGGATCCAAGGGAAGAAAAGGAGACCACTGAGACCTAGTAGTGGAGCCGTTATACTAGTATCCAGATTTTATATCGCCAACTTTGTATATCTGCTGCCTAGTTCGTCAGATCAAACTGTGGTGCATGCAGCCAGCAGTATCTGAACCTGAATATTTAAAGGGCTAGAACATTCGATTATGGCTGTGTTTAGATGCTTCAAAGTTCCAAAAATTTTACAAGATTTTCCGTCACATCGAATCTTTGAACACATGCATGAAGCATTAAATATAGGTAAAAAAATAACTAATTACATAGTTTGGTTGTAAATCACGAGACGAATCTTTCGAACCTAATTAGCCTATGATTGGACACTAATTACCAAATAAAAACGAAAGAGTTACTGTGCTTCCAAAAATTTTACAGCCCCATCTAAACACGGCCTATATACCGGCCGGCCTACTGAAAAAACTAGCTAGCTAGGTTACATGAGAGTGTGTTGGTCTTCAAGATAGTGACAGAAGGAAGCATGTTCGTCACGCGACAACTACTCCCTTCATTCCGAAGTATATATCGTTTTCGCTTTTTAAGTATATAGTTTTTTCTATATATCATCTACTTATATGTTATATCGTCTAGCAGATACATAGAAAAAACCATGTAGCTAGAAAATTCAAAACAACTCATAATTTAGATCCAACAGAGAAAAGTATGTACAGAGTATCACATTCTCATCGACATTGGATTGTTGTGTTAGTGTGCCTGAAGTCTCTAAAGACCTTGTTCATTATTCGTACGGTAAAAGGAAAAGTCAGGGAGTAAGAAAGCACAAAGAGATACTATTATATATGCTCCTTTAGTTGTTCAATAAATATTTAGTACACGTATGAGTGGATAACTCTGCGCATAAAGAGTGACAAGTCGCCAAAGTTCTTGTTTAGAGTATTGAGTACTTTAGGTTGGGATCCTAACTTAAACAGCCCTTTTCTCTCTTCTAGCTCGAAGCTCGAGAAAGCAAACAGCTTTAGGAGAGCAACTGCCGATTACATGATTATATCAAACTCCAAAGCGATTCGCATGTTTCCGGGGATTTAATCAGATTTCCCCGTTAGGATTTCAAATTTTGGCGGGAGAGAGGTTGCCACATGACGATAATCACCCTGTTCGGCTGCTCTTATCAGCACGACTTATCAGCTGTGGTACAATGTTTTTCTCTCACAACAAAACAGTCACAGCCAGTTTATAAGCCGTAGAAACAGCCCGCCGAACAGGTTGAATTAACTACATGGACACAGAAATATATACATTATTGTTAAAAGAATGTTGCAATTTTTCATATATAGAAAATGCCATTGTACAACATGTGATTGAATCTCTGTCAGTGTGTAATCATACATTTTACAGACATGTATATATACATTTTATTTACAATGGAAGAAACTAGCAGCTCCTCCAACCAATGGAAGAAACATTTTGCTAATTCTAATTCTCTTAAAACTGCATGCCACCTTAATCATGCATGCATTTCTTCACCATTTTCCACTGGAGGAAATTACACTCCCATCCCCTCCTCCAAATGGAAGTATGGAACTGAGGGAAGAGATGAATCTATGACAAATGCCATCCAATAATTCAGCAGCAATCAAATTAAAAGATATATAAGAGCTCCAGAAGGAATGAACAATGACAACCAATTCTTCCATTTCAACACAGGGTGTGTTTAGATCCATTGAAAAGTGCACTATGCAAAAAAAGATTCCCCGTCACATCAAACTTGCGATACATGTATGGAGTACTAAATGTGGATAAAATCAAAAACTAATTGCACAGTTTGGTTGTACTTTACGAGACGAACGTTTTGAGCCTAATTAGTCAATGATTGGACAATTATTACCAAATACAAATGAAATGCTACAGTATATTTTGGCTATCCAAATTTTGGATCTAAACACAGCCACAATTTCATTTCGGAATTAGGACTTGCATTAACATGTACTAGAAGAGGAATTTGTACAACTGCACTCACTCTATCATCACTCTCACTCACTCGGTCACCACCAGCAGCCGATGCATTGCAATCTGCATCACATACACTTGCTTGAGCCCAGCCAGCTTGGATCACTTGAGCTCAAGCATCACATACACACACTGGCAGTCCTACGTACCCTACCCAATGCAAGGGCGGCGGCGCCGCCGCTGCAGCCGGCCGCGTAGGTAGCTAGTTCGCCTTGGCTGCGCGGGCGACGAAGACGGCCTCCAAATCCGCCGGCACGCGGAAAAACTCGTCGAGCACCTCGCCGCCGTCGTAGTTGCACCTGCGACCAGCGGCGGCGGCGCCTCTGATAATGGACACTGCCGTCCTGGGCTTCTTGGGGGCGGGCGGGCACGTCGCCGCCTCCGCCGGTATCCTCCACCCTTCTCCCCTCGGCGTCACGGGCTCTTCCTCTCCCTCCTCCTCGGTGGCGGCGGCGTGCCGTCGGCGGCCGGTCTTGACGGGCTTGAGCTGCTGCAGCGGTAGGGCGGCGATCCCGGCGCCGGACAGGCCCAGGACACAGACCTTGCTGCCGTCTTGGTGGTGCCCGTGACGATCTTCCACTCGCGTACTGTGCACCAGCTGCTTCTTCTTCTTCTTCACCTCCGGCAACCCCATCATCTACCGACGACTGATGATAATTAATCTAGTGTTGTGTAGCTGTGTGTGTTCTTGCCTTGTGTGCTGTTAATAAGCAGCAGCTGAGAACCAAGAATGCAAACAATGGAAATGGAGTGTAGGGGGTGAGAGTGAGAGCTTTGAGCACATAAGAAAGAGGGTGCTACTGGAGGCTAAATAAGTGAGGCTTTAGGCTTTCTGTGCTGCCTTCTTTTGACAAAGCTCAAGGGGTTACTCTTACTCTTGTGTGTGTGTGTGTATATATAATATGTATACATATATATATATATATATAAAATATAATGGACATGGAGGCAGGCAGGCATGATGAAGGCAAGGAAGAAAGAGCAGGGAGATTGGACACACTTGCAAAGTTGCAGAGAGGCAATCATTCTTTCCGAGTCATTACATTACTGACAAACGGGCCGCTACTCATGGGCTGCCAGTGCCAGGCCCACAATGCTGCTAATAGCACGGCCCAATGCAAATCTCACTTGTCCTACCACTATTTTTCCCCTTCCTTTTAGGCACAGTCAGATCAGTAGTACTCACACACACTGTAGACTGTACCAACTTCTAAACGGGAAAGACATCTGTGACTGTGGTTGCTGACAGCCTGACAGTGACACACTCACACACCTACATGCATGAATGCATGATGTCTGATGACCACTATCCTGTCCATCACACAAGGAGAGATTGCAATCAGACATTATCCAGCCCTAGCTTACCAGGCCTGCCCTGCATTGTACACATGAACACTTCACCAACTAACCAAACCAGCACACTGAAAGGAAGTTAGGAACTCTCATATTTGACCTCACTGACTCAACCATGATGATGAATGCCTTTCTCAGTTCTGAATTCTGATTCCTTCCTGTCATTTGAAGCCAAAGAAACAAAACCCCTTTTGTCGTTGTTGTTGTTGTTGTTGTTGGGACTGAGACCGACATGGGAGCCAGCTAGATTCTGCTGCACTGCATATGGCACAATGTCACCGTTGCATGGCACCTACCTACCGTCTGGCTCTGTCATTTGGCATTATAATATAGCTCCCATCTCTTAATCTCAGGCACCTAATCTGGTCTCAGGTATAGAGAGAGAAGGAAAAGAAGAAAAAAAAAGCTCGGGGAAGAGGAAGATCTTGTGTACCTAACTGTCGTGGTGGGGCCCGCGCGACGTACGCGCCATGCGCAGGGACAGCTCAACCACGAGAGCCGAGACGCCACCCATTCTTTCTTGGGTTTTCTTCAGAAGGAGAAGAAGATGGTTCCTGTCTGATCTGCCAATCCAGTCTATGATGATCCACCAATCATTCTCTCATAAATGACTGTGTTAATGAAATATTAGTAATAAATAAAGCAAACAAGGCATTCCAGCTGCTTTTGTTTATTTATTTATCTATTCCTGTGCAGATGCAGTCAAGTAGGAGAATCAGTGAGCAAGTGACTGTGTTCAGTGTGGCTTTCTGAATAAGCCTCTGCATGTGCTGTGTGTGTGTCAACCTAAGCAGACATGCCATTCTCAGTGGCCCACATGTCAGACACATGCTGGAAAGCATGGGCCCACCGTATCCACTCTAGAAAACCAGGCTCTTTCATCTGCTCTGCGATTCCCCATCTCATCATCCTGGTAAAAAAACAACTAAAAAAACTGTAAAGGCTGGTTGGTTGCTCCCTGGACCAACAACTTGACCACTAGCCTGCAAGTGCACAAGCGTTTCACCCTTTGCCCCCCTCTCTCTCCAGCCTAGGCTAGATGCCTGTTTGGGTTGGGCCCAGTTGCTAGCATACATGCATGCCTCGTCTAGTGATCTGCATTCTGCAATCGAGATCAGCTAGCATGTCTGATGAGTGGAGTGATGATCTGGCAAGTGGCGTGGCCCTGTTCGTTTTGCTGAAATTTTGCTTATGTCAATGTTTATGTTGATTTGTCGTGAGAGAAAAACATTGTCCGTTCGTTGAAAAGTACTGCTGAAGTATTGCCTCCATGCAGTGGCGGATCTACAGGGGGGCTGGGTGGGCTCCAGCCCCCCCTAATAACTTGATTTACCACTAAAAACACTATAGCAAAAACCTCAAATCACCATTAAATCTTCATGCAAATCAACATCTCCATTGTTTTAGCCCCCTCTTGATTCTCATCCTGCATCCGCCACTGCCTCCATGCCAGATCATATCTACTGCATACTCAAAGAAAAGAAAGAAGACCAAAAGGGATAGAATAGTGAAGTAGAAGTAAGGCAGTCAAGACACACACATTGGTTTTTCTTCTTAATTAAAATGAAAAAAGTGAAACACAACAAAATAGAAGTATGTAGCAAGTTTAAGGGCTCCTTTTTTTTTGAAAGATTCGGTTGCCTGGTATAACATTAATAAGAAGGAAGAGTTCATAGAGGTTAGGAAACCCCCTTACAAGCGCGAGAGGTGCTACCACATACAACAGATTGTCATAGTGGTTTAGAGTTGTAAGCTAATTACTCATAGACAAATAACCAACTAAAAGGGGCTTGAGAAATTTCCCTCTAGCCATGGACCAAAGAGAGCAGACATCCTTAATTTTCATGGACACTGTCTAGCCCGTGTGTTTGGAATCCCTGAAGATGCATTTTGTTGCTTCCAGATGCACCACAGGGTGAGGATGGCCAAGGTATGTGCCGCTTTGGTGTCTTCTTCGGTCAAGGCCAAGAACCAATCTTCACGATAAGTCACCTCGTGGCCACACATTTCAGCAGCCACTTCATGTTGCCACTTCGCTCCATACCGAATGGGTGAATGGACGCTCGATAAATTGGTGGGTAGAGGTTTCCAAGTTCCTTTAACATAAAGCACCGAAATAATTATTTTACCATCCCCGCTGCTGCAGTCGTGCTGCTATCCAAAGCCTATCCCAAAGGAAGAGCCACAAGAAGAATTTGCACCTTGGCGGTGCCTAGGCTTTCTAGATAAGTGTAGGGAAATTAGAAAGGATGTGACCAACAAACTGGATGTCGTAAGTCAACCTTGCCAGAGTTTTCAAGAATCCAGTTATTTGGTCATCCTGTTTAAGGTCTCTAGTTTATGCAATTTGTGGCTTTAACCCCACGGATCTAGACAAGAACGCAGGACAAACCAATGCATCAATGAACTATTCATTAGTAATTGCATTGCATGCCAGTTTCTTCTATGCCCTAGATGAGCCAAACGCAAGCATCAACATCATCGCACTGGCAGCCCATCCATTTTCCACACTGGCAGCCCATCCATTTTCCATGCTGCTCGAGCTGGGGGAAGGAGCTACGAGCTGGACGCGTACACGGCAGTACCAGCCTTTTGGTTGAGTCTTGCTCCACATCCATTCCACGGAGCAAACACATCCTGACATATTGTGCAAAAGCTGTAGCAGCAACTGTCAAGACTACTTGCAAACCACAAGTTTACACATATTTTCGCAAAGAATTTCACAAGAAGCAAACAAATCTTTGTAGAATAATCAGAAAAGGCTCTAGCCGTACACTAATTGAATTTCGTCCCTACGAAACATTTCATTTCAAAGAAAAAAAAGAGGTGTTACTGTTACTGTATTTCACGTGTGACCTCTGAGGCACGCCTCATCAACCTGAGGTGACACGCTGGATAGAACAATGTCGTTGCGTTGCATCCACGATGGAGCTGGCAGTGGTCGAAGATGCTCGATCTCCTCATCTCAAATATACTAGACTACACTTTGTGACGTATGGCTTTAGTATACCTCTCCTTTTTATTTGTCCGGCACACATCGTCCTCAAAAATTCTCGGCTGGCAGAAATTGCTCGAATTGACAACCCATATAAACATCGGATGACGAAATCGATTCAGAAATCCGTAGGCAGGTATGACTTTGGCGGCATAAAATGACAATACGGCTTTAGCATGGACGGTGCCGATGCTGGTGTTCGTTTCCGGTCGCCACCACAAGTTCGCCGCTGCTGTTGCCTTCATCCACAGATAACTGGGCACACCCCTCCTCTGCCTTTTAGAAGTGAGATGTCCTCCTCTGCCTTTTCTTTTCCTTCTGAATTACTTTCATCCTTTCCTGCAGCATCAGATGACGTCATGACTGGCGAGTGCAGAATCTTGAGATTTTGGCATGTCGAATGTCATTCACAAAAATGGAAACTGTGTATGGACAGAATGTCAGATCAGAATTTGTGGTGACATGAAAACCAGAATTACTGGATGGTTACGGTGTCTAGAGAAAAAAGATTAGTGTTGATTAAATCATTGACCCTATGTGTGCTTAATGCTCTTGTGGGACCACAATTGACGATTTATATTTATAAATATATATTCCAAGGACCGAAAGCAAACAGTTCCCGGAACCAAAACATCAACCTCTGACAGGAGGTTTTCCAAGAGATGATAGAATCTACGTACCATGCTGAGTCAGGCTTGACAGCGACACCCCGGGGCGGCGGGAAGCTTTGCTGATGAGAATTCAGCAAAGCAGACATGTCATCCTCCAATGGCGCCATGACCTCCCTTCTTTCGGTGCAGCTATATGCTAGGATAATAATAATAATAGCATTACCTGCCTCAAGTTTTGATAATCAGTAGCAGGTGACGGATCAGCACTGACGGGCTGGACTTCTTTTCTGCCGCAAGAACTTGGACTGCGTGAGGTGGATCCAGCGTGGCCCTTGGGTTGGCCAACTTGGTATTTTCCTTGCCCAGGGCGGTTGAACATGTGGAGCTATTTTGCTGCGGGCCACCGTTCCCCAGCAGCCACTTGACTGGATTCAGTATTCTGGGGCTTGCATTCTACACCCTTTCTCTGTCCTTGTGCTTCAGTGATCCTCAGAGATCAATCCACAGGGAGCAACCTCAGCGCCATAACTCTGAATGCCAGAACAATGGGCTGAACAAAAAGTTAGATTGGGTTAGGAGCTCTTGGTCATAAACCGCAGCAGTCAGTTCATTTAAGATTCAGGACTAAGGGTGTAGAAAGAATGACACATAACATGTTGGTAGATGAATTTGAAAGAAACCATGTTTTTTAAAGTGAAAGCAACCTTGAATGCATGTTTAACAGGACACAACACAATAATTGTACCAAAGGCCAGGTTACTTTCATGCTGTCCTTCTTTTCACTTGATTTGATCCAGGTAAACTTCCTCCAGGCTGCAGAAACACTGGCCAAATCCCGTTGTTCCCTTGCGCCCCAAGTGCAATATGAGGTAAGATGAACGCAGCCATTTCATAAATAGTCGAAAGGGACTAAAGCATACACTGGAAGCCTAACCAGTAGGAGAAAATTTGCACCATAATGGAATTTCTGAAGACCAATCATGTTATCTGATATGTGAAGCAAGCAAAAAGATTAGCAGATAATAGTATCTTCACACCAAAAACTAAACTTTTCTTTTGAGCCGCACTTATAAAAAAAAGAAGAAAAAAAAGATAATGAAAGATGAAGGATCCAAGAATGGTACTCGCTGATCAATTATCGATCCAATAATGTCACACAGAAAAGGTTCTGTGGGTCCATCAAAGCAAGAACGCAGACACAATGGTCCAGCCACCACAAACCATGTGCCTCACGTACCAGTTGGCATTTTGGCACCTAATGCTGACTCTCCATGTTCATTGATCTGCCATTTCAGGGATAACTTTTCCTGCTTAATCAAGATTACACTTAGGCAAGTTTAATTCCCTGTCAAGAGCACTGTCAGTCTGTCACTGCTTCCTAAACACTGCTCAGCAATAGAAAACATATTGACAGAGGGGCAGAGGAAAGGTCGGTATAAAGACCACCAGCTTTTCGAGAGCTCACAAGCCTTTTTCAGGGAGAAGCCACTCCATCTTTCTTTTTTCCTTTTTCCTTTCTTCTTCTTCTTCTTCCTCCTCCTCCTCTTCTTTCTCATTCTGATCTGGAGCAATGGCGACTGAAGATGAAGCGAGAGAAGCAGCAGATGGGACGGTAAGAAATGTCTCCTCTTAGCCTCAGAAATTCTGCATCACTTGCTTGCTTCTGTTTTCCTGCATGCATACATACTTTGTTAAGATGTAGAGCTACGTAAGGAGATTAATTGTCACAGGAATCTTATCAGCTATGTCATGAGAAGCATGTTTCTAACAATTCACAATTCAGTAGTTTTTTTTGCAAGGAAAACCATTACGGTACCTTCTTTCTGGTTCCACAGTTGCTACATGTTTACTGTTAATCTCCTTTCAGTAACATGAAGGAAGAAGGATTCTTCTTCATGTAGTAAACTGTGTACAAATGGCGCTGCACTCATTTCTTTCAGTTGTTAAACAAATGATCTTAAAAAACAACCAAGTTTCCTTAAAGAGTGAAAGAATTGAACGCAGTAGGAAGAGCTATCATATTGTCCTTGTTTATAACAAGCTTAGTTAAGATTTACTTTGAAATTGTGTTCTGTCTTGATTTGATTGGGAAAAAGCTACATGCGAAAGTAGTTAGTATTGGGTTTTCATCAAGAAAAATAACGGGAAAATTAAATAGAAGTTACAGTTTCATAGGGAATCACCCATGGTAGGTATCACTGAGTGACATGCTTTGCTCTTCTCTTTTGACTACTCCTTTTTCTCGACCTAGTATTGCTCTCCTGAACTTGATAGATGGATGTGAATTCACCTAAATTTGAGAAAATAATGTTAGTCAAAGGATTATATAACATTTTTCCTCCTAGGTTCAACCCATCTAGAACCCCCCCCCCCCCCCCCCCCCCCCCCCCCCAAAAAAAAATGGTAACAATAAGGATAGACAAGTCTTAACAGTTTGGTCAACTGTTGTGACATGAATGACAGGGTTAGGTAAACATGCATAAGCATCTAACATTAATTTACACTGAGCGTCAACCATTCAGTGTGATGATTTAATACAAAGGCATGAAGAGAGCAAAAGTCTACTTAAAGCATGCAAAAACATATAGTTGCAGCACTAACAAGCTTAATAGGAACATTCAGTATTACAACCCTTCATGTAAGAATTAAACAAGGTTTTTGGAGAGGCACAACTCATCCAGTTAGGATGCCCACAATCCCACATGCAGTACTGCCGGGGCAGTGTACTATTTGACTAGTCAGCATGTTCTTTTTGACCACTTGCTGCAGTACTAGAAGTCTAGACTAGAGCCATGAAATGGAAACTCATACATGTACTCAACCTACATGTGCTGTTTATCAGTAAGTCAGTTGGCCAACGAGAAATGGCGACTGGTCGACTGCCATGCAGGACAGTCTGCTTGCACTTTTGCAGTGCTGCAGTACACTCATGACTGGATGTCCTTTTGAGTATATTATGGCTGTAATTGAACAAAGTCAAGGGATAGTTAATACAAGATTGTATAGGTTAACGTTTCCTTTTATATTCCATTATTCCTACTTTTGATTCATGACTACTATGGATAATATAAAGCCTAAAAATATACTAATATCCGTTGTCTATGTTAGCCAGTTGAAAATATATAACAAACTAATAATATTATTATGACTGTCCAATGTTGCATGAAATCCACTATTTTAATGCTAGATTTATCTATAACTTTCCCAGGAAGTCCAAGTGGAAGCTGTGGATTTAGGAACAGTCCATTTGCAAGCACACCAAGAAGGCAAGCTTTCATCTCTGATGGAGATCAAGAGCGTGGGAGAAATCAACGATTCAACTGAAGGAACGTTGAAGATTCCAGAGGATCAAGTTTTAGTAGAAGCACCCTCTGATGTCCAACTTCCTCCAGAACATAATCTAAATGGTGAAGCATCTTCTCTGAATGGCCATACGGACAAAGAAGAGAAGGTTTCAAATGAGCAGCCGCATGGCAGCGATCAGGAAGAAGCAGAACTAGATCAAAGCAACAGAATCAACAAAGATGTGGCTGATGGTTTAAGCCATGGAGAGAGCACAACAGAAGACAAATGCCTTCTGAAGCACAAGGAAGATGAAGAACCCAAGGGTGATGACCAACAAGATGTTACAGTGGATGATGACTCGGTGCAGGAAGACATGCTGAAAACTGACAATGCTATTGAGCAAACAGATGATGGTCAGCAAGACCAAAATCAAGAACCAGAAAAGGCAAACGAGAACACAGAACCTTCAAGCATCACAAACAATGCGGATGTTGACAATGATATTGAGCAAACAGATGATGGTCAGCAAGATCAAAATCAAGAACCAGAAAAGGCAAACGAGAACACAGAACCTGCAAGCATCACAAATAATGCCGATCTTGAGATTGTAGCTGAGGCACCTACTGAACTCCAAGCTCCTGTGGAGCCATGTATGGATGATTCTGATGGCATTCCGGAGACTATTGATGAAAAGACAGAAACAGATGAACCAGCTAAGGCAGATGGTGTTGTTCATCCTGAAGAGGTGGCCAAAGTAGAAGATCAACAGAGTCAGCAAGCTGATACGATGGATGCAGATGTGGCCCCAGAAGAGATTAAATGTGAAGAAACTGATCAGCAGGAAGAGAAGCCTAAATCTGAAGCTCATGAGCCAACGATTGATGCTCAAGGAGTGTTGAATCAAGAACTTGCCGAAGAAACTGATGACTCGATGAATGAAAAGATTGAAGAAACTGCGCACCAGAGGAACGTGGCAGCTCCAAAGGAGACAACACTAGAACATGAGGCAACAATGAGTTCTCCACCAGTAAATACTCAAGTGCAGAACCAGGAATCATTAGAAGAAATAGAAGATACTGAAGCAGAAATCCAACCAAGCAGTGGCTTTGGGGATGCAATTCCAGAAGATCAATTTATTTTAGGTGTTACAATACACAATGACATTGTGAATGAGGACACACTGAGAGCTATTGAGCAACAGGATGATGGTCAGAAGGATGAGGGTCTAGAACCAGAAAAGGCAACTGAGCATACACAATCTGCAAGCATGACAAACATTCCCCATGGTGAGATTGTAACTGAAGCACCTTCTGGAGTCCCAACTCCATGGGAGCCGAATCTGGACAACTCTGATGCTGTTCCAGATACTATTGATGCAAACACAGAAACAGATGAGCCAGCTAAACCACACGCTGTTGTTCATCCTGACCAGAAAGAGAGCTTTCTAGAAGATACATCTACTGCAGAACCTACAGAAGAGGTGGTCAAAGCAGAAGATCAGCAGAGCCAGCAAGCTGATGCGATGGATGCAAACATGGTGCAGGAAAAGGAGCCTAAATCTGAACACGCTGATGAGCCAGCAACTAATGCTCTTGAAGTGCTGAATCAAGAATCTGCAGAAGAAATTGATGGCCCAGTGAATATTGAAGAAACAGCCCACCAGGATACAACACCAGAAAATGACACTACAACAAAGGAGCCACCTGTAGATATTCAAGCACAGAACCAGGAATCATTAGAAGAAAGAGAAGGTACTGTAGAAGAAAGAGAAGTTGCTGAAGCAGTTGACACTGAAGCAACAGTGCAACAAAGCAGTGCTGCTTTTGAGGAGGCAATTCCAGAAGATCAACATAATTTAGGTGCTACAAATAACACAGTGCAGGAAGACACACTGGAAGCTACTGGGCAAACAAAAGAAGGTCAACAATACCAGGATCTAAGGCCAGAAAATGCAACTGAGAACACACAACCTGCAAGCATGCCAAACATTCCTGATGTTGAGGTTATAACCGAAACACCCTCTGGAATTCAAACTCCTGTGGAGATCAATCTGGACATCTCTGATGCCATTCCAGATACTACTGATGGAAACACAGAAACAGATGAACTAGTTAAAGCAGAAGGTGTTATCCATCCTGAAAAGAAAGAGAGCTTTCCAGAAGATACATCTACCGCAGAACCTACAGAAGAGGTGGCAAAAGTAGAAGATCAGCAGAGCCAGCAAGCTGATGCAATGGATGCAGACGTGGTGCAGGAAGAGGTGCCTAAATCTGAACACGCTGATGAGCCAACAACTAATGCTCTTGAAGTGCTGAATCAAGAATCTGCTGAAGAAACCGATGGCCCAGTGAATGAAAAGACTGAAGAAACAGCCAACCAGAGCAACATGCCAGCATCTGAGGAGACAATGCCAGAATATGACGTGACAACAAGGGAGCCACCTGTAAATATTCAAGAGCAGAACCAGGAATCGTTAGAAGAAATAGAAGCTACTGTAGAGGAAAGAGAAGTTGCTGAAGCAGTTGGTGCGGAACAACAAAGCAGTGTTGCTTTTGAGGATGCAGTTCCAGAAGATCAACATAACTTAGGTGCTACAAATAACACACTGCAGGAAGACACAAAGGAAGCTATTGGGCAAGCAAAAGATGGTCAGCAATACCAGGATCTAGGATCAGAAAATGCAACTGAGAGCACACAACCTGCAAGCATGGAAAACATTCCTGATGTTGAGGTTATAACCAAAGCACCTTCTGGAATTCAAACTCCTGTGGAGATCAATCTGGACATCTCTGATGCCATTCCAGATACTACCGATGGAAACACAGAAACAGATGAACTAGTTAAAGCAGAAGGTGTTAGCCATCCTGAAAAGAAAGAGAGCTTTCCAGAAGATGCAGAACCTACAGAAGAGGTGGCTAAAGCAGAAGATCAGCAGAGCCAGCAAGCTGATGCAATGGATGCAGATGTGGTGCAGGAAGAGGTGCCTAAATCTGAACATGCTGATGAGCCAGCAACTGATGCTCTTGAAGTGCTGAATCAAGAATCTGCTGAAGAAATCGATGGCCCAGTGAATGAAAAGACTGAAGAAACAGCCAACCAGAGCAACATGCCAGCATCTGAGGAGGCAACGCCAGAATATGACGCGACAACAAGGGAGACACCTGTAAATATTCAAGAGCAGAACCAGGAATCATTACAAGAAAGAGAAGCTATTGTAGAAAGAGAAGTTGATGAAGCAGTTGGTACTGAAGCACCGGTGCAACAAAGCAGTGTTGCTTTTGAGGATGCAGTTCCAGAAGATCAACATAACTTAGGTGCTACAAATAACACAGTGCAGGAAGACACACGGGAAGCTATTGGACAAGCAAAAGATGGTCAGCAATACCAGGATCTAGGATCAGAAAATGCAACTGAGAACACACAACCTTCAAGCATGGAAAACATTCCGGATGTTGAGGTTATAACCGAAGCACCTTCTGGAATTCAAACTCCTGTGGAGATCAATCTGGACAACTCTGATGCCATTCCAGATACTACTGATGGAAACACAGAAACAAATGAACTAGTTAAAGAAGAAGGTGTTATCCATCCGGAAAAGAAAGAGAGATTTCCAGAAGATACATCTACCGCAGAACCTACAGAAGAGGTGGCCAAAGTAGAAGATCAGCAGAGCCAGCAAGCTGATGCAATGGATGCAGACGTGGTGCAGGAAGAGGTGCCTAAATCTGAACACGCTGATGAGCCAGGGGTCAATGCTCAAGAAGTGCTGAATCAAGAATCTGCTGAAGAAACTGATGGCCTGATGAATGTAATGACTGAAGAATCTGAGCACAAGAGCAACATGGTGGTCCCTGAGGACACAATGCCAGAACATGATGCACAAATGGGGGAGCCACCTGTAAATATTCAAGAACAAAGCCAGGAATCAGTAGGAGATGCTGAAGCAGTCGATACTGAAGCAGAAATGCAACAAAGCAGTGTTGCTTTTGAGGAGACAACTCCAGAAAACCATGTAGCAACCACAGAGCCATGTTCTGAAATCCAACATGTACATCATGTGGAACCAGAGGAAATCAATGGCCCTGGAGATGCCAAAGATGATGAGATCACCAACATGAGCAATACCGAAAATCTAGTTCAAGACAATATTCTGCAGAGTGGGCCAACAATAGATATACAACCAGTTCAGGAGTCGGAACAAATTAGAACGGATGAAGCTTACCAGACTCATGCTGTTATCTTCAATGACCTAGCTCAGGAAGATGCTACAGCAACAAGTGAGCCACAAGTGACTGAAACAGAAGAACTAAAGGCTGAAGCTGAAGAAATCACCAAACTCGACCATGTTACTCATTCCAAGGAACTTGCAGTAGAAAATGATTCAACAGCAGATGAACCAGAACCACATAATGGTGAAATCCATCAAACCTTTGAACAAGATTTAGTTGAAGTTAAGGACACTGAAACATACCATGAAAAAACTATATCTACTTCAGAGGAGGACACAGTGGAAGAGAATGTAGCAGAAGATGAGCCAAGTTGTGGTAGTCAAGAAGTAGATAATGCAGAGTCAACAGAAGAAACTAAGCAAAACATAGATGAGAATATTGCAGAAGTCTCTGATGTGGTGATTGTTGATGAGGCAATTGAACGGAATGTGCTACGGACTGAGAATATCGCTGAAATGCATAAACATGGGCTAGAATCAGAAGAAACGAAGAGAACAGAACCTGTTGAATCAGAGGAAGCTTCAGCTCAAGAAGATAATACAAAGGAAAGTGAGATGCAGCAGACAGAGTCAGCAACAGAAACAAAGGAAATTGAACCCACTGAAGTTAAAGCAGTTCCCCGAGAAAGCAATGCCTGTGTTTCAGAGGAGCCTTCTCAAGAAGATCATATAAAAGAAAGTGAAACAAGTTTTGACAATCAAGAAGTGAACATCACAGAATCTTCAGAAGTAATTGATGGTCACAAAGATATCATAACTGGAGGAATCTCTGGCCAAAACAACACAACTTCTGCTGGGGATTCAGCTGAAGAAAGCAATGTCCCTGAAGGTGAGCCACCTGCACAGGCTGTGCAGGAACTGGGATCAGAGGAGATAAAGAACACTCAAATTGACGAAGTGAATGAAACATCCCTTGAAATGAATGCTACTGTCTTTCAGATGCCAACTCAAGAAGAAAATCTAGCCACAGCCGAATTGCATGAATCAACAGAGGTGAGCAACATTGAAGCCACAGAAGTGCACAGAAACCCCCACCAAAGTGATGCTGCTGCACAGTCAGAGGAGCAAGCAACAGAGGAAATATCAAGCGGTCTGAAACCAGAATCAATCAAAGATAATGATACTGAAGCAAATGAATCTCAAAGTTCCTCCCAGGAGAAAACAATCTCTACCTCTGAGGAGTCTGTCCCAGAAGAAATAGCAACAGAAGACAATGTAACCACTGAACCAGACGTTGATCACCAACAACTTCAGGATCAAGAACCTGCCGAAATCAAGGAAATGGAAGCTGATACATCTCAAGAAATTGCCTCATCTAACACTCTTTCTTCTGAGGAGTTCACATTAACAGAACCAAGTTCTGACACTCAAGCAGACAATTCACAGTTAGCAGAAGAAACTGAGGAGATAGAAAATGTGAAAAGCAATACTGCTCTTGCTGAGGCAGCAGCTCTAGAAACAGATGCAACTGCTGATACATCATCTTTCCAGGAGGCAGATCTAGAAGAGACCAAGGACACAACCAAGGACACAGGGACAAGTGAAACAGAGGATGTTATGACATCAAGTGACTATACATCAGAAAAGATGGACATGGAAACCATGGAGACTGAAGCAGTCCCTCATGAGATTAATGTTGCAAATATAAAGGAACACACTGAAGATGGCACTTCAACACCAAATGCCCCACATGCTGGTTCTGAACCTGTTCGTGAACTAGAATCAGTTGAAGACAGCAGTGACACACCAGAACATCCAGGAGAGACCCATGGCTCTACTTCTGATGAGTTTACTCCAACAGAAGAACATACAGCAGTAACAGAGCCATCTTTTAATACACAAGAAGTGCAGAATCTGACATCTCAAGAAACCAAGGACAGTGAAGATGACAAAACTGATGAATTCTCAGATATCAGTAGCTTTCCGACTCCTGGAGAGGCAGATCAAGTGCCAAGAATTGAACCAACTCCTGATGTCCAAGAAGTGCAAGAACTGGGTTTAACAGAAGAAACAAGAGACATTGAAGTTGTAGAACCTGAAGATCAGCAAGCACACATAGTTTCGACCCTTGAGAAGGCAGCAGTAGATGATGGTGAGCCAAATGCTGATGATCAGCAGGTTCATGAGGACAAACTACCAGAAGTGGAAGACAATAAAGCAATTGAAGCTGATGAAGCCTCCAAGCAAAGTAATATTGCCACTCCTGATAATGCAGCTGAAGAAAGGAATGAACTGGAAAGTCATCCAGATTCATATGCCCAGCCAGCAGAACAGGTAGAATTATCCAAAGACAATGAGAACAGCCAGCTTGTAAAGGCAGAAGAAACCTCAGACCAAAGCAACTCTGTCGCCCTTGAAGAAAGAACTACAGAAGATTCTGTTGCAAGCGAAATTGACCCACCTGTTGACATTAAACAAGAGCAACCAGTGGAAGAAATCAAGGGTGTCGATGCCACTGAAGCTGAAGAAGACTTTCATACAAGCCTAGCTTCAGACAATAATATAGCAACAACTGAACCGACTTATGATATTCAGCAAGTGAATGACTTGGAAGGAACGGAGGAAAAGAAGAACACTGAAGCCATTAATGATGGAGAACAATCCAATATTGCTGTTCCAGAGGAACCAATTCCAACAGATAATGGAGCAACACCAGAAGATTATCATGTAGAATCAAATGAAGGAACGGTGGGGAATGAAACTGACAATGTCATTTTGGCACACAGAATCAAAGATGAAATACAGAAGTCAGAAGAACTAAAGGTATCTATATTCTGTACATTAACCTCCCTTAGCATAAATGCGACCAATACAAGATGTAGGTACTGGCATACCACTCAATTAGAATTTAAATAACTGGGAACACCTAGCATTACCGCAGCATTTTATCCAGTATGAGGCAGATAACAAGCTGTGGCGTCTATCATCTTATACAAGTATAAACACTATCTGATCATAGATTGACTAGAATCGTTATATTACATGAAGGAGTCTACCAAACAAAGATAAGCTTTTAACTTATTTCTGTCAGACTATTTTTCCTTTTTTGGCACGCCTGACTGTTTAGTTAGATCAACATAAAAAAGTTTGAGAATAAGCAGGCTCTATGCAAAGTTGGAAAGCTGAAACATATATTGTAAATTATAAATTGAACAGTAAAGGTATAACTATTGCTAGCCAAGATGCAGAATTATTAAGCTAAATCTAAGTTGCATACTGCAAAGAAAGAAAGAAAGAAAGAAAGAAAGAAAGAAAGAAAAACATCAGTAGTGCTGTCTGAATATGACTCTAGTTTGGGTGAGGGTGTGGTGGGTGGTGTTTGTGTTTTGTACTACCCTTTTTTCTTCTTAATGCAATGATACACAGCTCTCCTGTGTATTCGAGAAAAAAAATATGACTCTAGTTCTATGAGATTGGACATAGCTTGCAAGACACCTCACTAGTGTATCTTATACAGGACGATCCATGTGATTTGGGCGAAACTGTTTTAACTCGGAGAAGTGAGAACATGATTGATGAAGATGCTATTCAAACTTCTGGCGATGATACAGTAGAGACTTCAAACAATATCCATCAAGTCAAAGAAGAGCCAAATGCTGGAACCGAACATAATTCAAGCCAAATGGCAAGTGAGCGTAATGGAGAGAATGAAACTCATGTTCAAGATAGAAATGTAGACGTGCGAATTCTCACAGAAAGTGGCACTGCAGAAGCATCACAGGCTTTATTTGAAAATGATCCTCAGGCAGCACAAGATACTATAGAAAAAGATGATACAACAAAAGGTAGTGAGCAAACCAGTGATCACGATAGCAGGCAACATTTTGATGTAGCAATTCAACAACAAAGTTGTGAGACAGATGCCTTATCCATTTTGGAACAAGATGAGGCTCTGCAAAAGAATGACTCAGATCCAAAGCAGAAAGAAGATGAGGAGAATGAAAGTCAGAATGATGAACTTCAGGTAGATGAACAGAAACATGAAGAAAACAGGGATGATTTAACCACAGAACCACTAGTGGAGTACCAGAATTTCGAAAATGGAGCCACAAACAAGACAAAAGATAATGATACATTCGAGGTAAATATAAGAACTCATTGCATGTGTTACTTTTTCTGGACTTCTTTAATCAGAAACAACAAAAAATAAATTTTTACCAATGAAATCCTGCAGGCTGAACAAACAGAGGAAGCCATTAGTGAGATTCTCAAGAATGAAGCTGTATCCAAGGAATCCACCCCAAGCGTTATGGATATGAAAGTTGAAAACATTAAGGAAACAAGTGAAGGAACTGAAGAAGATGATGATGCCAAAAATGATAACAAAGATGAGCAGGAGAATGCAGAAAATGATGATGTAGTAGCAAAAACTTCTACTAATGAACAAGGCGAAACAACTGATGAAATTAGAAAAGAGGTCAGTTCTGAGTTTTCAACAGTGACGTGTGAGAAATTAGATATATGTTCTTTTGCTAATCGTATTAGTGTTGGATTACCAAAGTTCAAAGTGATAAATTTCCAGATTAGAAATGTAGAGGGGGAAAAACTGAAAATGCTTCCTTATTATTGGTAAATCACATCACCATTTTTTCTTGAGAAATCACTAGATGTGAAAACTACTCTTAGTGCATTGAATTATTATGTGAGCTCACTAAGTAGAAGTAAAACTAAGAAATGAGTATTAAAAATGACCTATACCAAAGTAGTGATTATTTGGTGAAAGCCTCTCATTGCTTATACTAAAAACACTGCTATGTTTTACTCATTGTGCAGATTGAACCTGGTTTGGTATCATCTATTCAAGAAGCATCTGACCCAGCTCCTTCAAAAGACAAAATACTAGAGAATGTAAGGTCTAATTGACTGAATTTTCCTCTAAAAAACTGACTGAAGATTGCGCATGATGTTTCAAAAGTAATGAATAAATTGGATCTTTATGATAAATGTTCCGAAGTCCAAAAGGTGTAATTTATTTTGGAGTCACTTTTCATTTATTTTCCTCTTGAAGAAATATTAAGAGATTTCCATAAGAAAAACTGTAAAGTGATAGGAATAACAATATTGGTATACAGGTAAAAACAAAACAACAAGAAATGAAGAGAGTGATGTTTAGATTTCATTCCATACAAAACATGTTTTCTCCTTCGCTCCCCCACCATATGTGATTTCAGTGGGCATCATCACTCAGTAAATTTCTGCAATTTCCAATTGTCTGACTCTTAAATTAGCTCACTATGCATCAGCAGTTCCAGAAGCATTCATAGCTAGCAGTAATTCTCTGTTAAAATGACACCATAATAATCTGAGCAATGAGCTATAGCTGTTATATTTGTTGTGCAGAATTTTTCAAAAAAATATTTGTTGTACAGGATCCTGTTCACGTCATTCAAGCACCAGAGAAAGAGATCGCAGATGAAATAGAAGAAAGTAAAGAAATACATGAAGACAATGCTATTTGGCATGATGAATTACAGACAAATTCTGAGAAGGAAGAGTCACCTCAACTGTACAATGTGGATGCTAAAATTGATGATACAACACCTCTATGCGAAGAAATAATCCATGACAATGCAAGTATAAAGCCTAGAGAAATCGAAGAGATAGGAGAAAACAAGGGACTCGACTCCACTTCTGAACCTTCTGTAGAATCATCCATACAGAACAATGATGAGGACTCAAGCAGTCATCATAAGGTCAGTCCTAATACCCTTCAATAAGTATCACTCTTATATGCCTCGAAATTCATGTTACCAGTCTTTCTTATCAAGTCTGTTCTTGGTGAAATTCTATTCCATTTTTTCCTGCAATCAGGTTGAAGATGAAAAGCTTTCAATGTCTGAGAAAAATGATGTAGATACTGAAGCTATGCAAGAAAACAATGTTGAATCTGCCGCAGACATAAACCAAACAGAACAATGTCAAGAAGAAATTAATGCAGATGATGTTCTGCAACTTGAAACAGAAGAAAATTCATTTGACAAGATTGAAGAAACTGCTTCACATGAGGAAACAGAGACAAGCAGTACAGCAGCCACTGAAGCAGTATCGATCAATGAAGATATTACTGATAAGGTCAGTAAGTCAGCAGTTATTAACTATTTTGGAGTTATTGTTAGAAGAGTCAAGGGCCTATTGGGCCTTAGCCCGTTAGGGTTAATTAGTCGCTTGCTTAGGGTCAAGTAAGCCTTACTTGTAAGTCAAGAAATCCTCTCTATATAAGGAGAGCAGATGTATCAATCTAATCAGGCAAGAGATTGGGATCGAGAGGAGAGAGTCGAGGGAAGCGGCGGCGACGGACTGGCTACAGTACCCGCGGTGCTACAGTACCCGCGGGTACTGTTCACGCGAGAGAGGGAGGTAGAGGACCGGCGGCTAGGGCTGTGAGATGCGCTGGGAACGCCGGCCGCGGGGCTTCGCCCACGGCCGGCAAGAGAGAAGGTATTTCCTTCTAATCTCTTGCCTGATTAGATTGATACATCTGCTCTCCTTATATAGAGAGGATTTCTTGTCTTACAAGCAAGGCTTACTTGACCCCTAAGCAAGCGACTAATTAGTCCTAACGGGCTAAGGCCCAATAGGCCCTTGACTCTTCTAACACTACACCCCACCTGGACATGCAGCTCGTCCTCGAGCTGCAACTTAACGATGACTCCGCTAGACACAAACCTAACACCTAAAAACAAGCCTTTTATATCTCGGCTTATTTTATTGACCTGAAATAGACTACGACTCTTTATTTTTGACTCCTGAATATACGGCGGACACCCTCCGTGTGATGGACTTGCACGTGTGTAGCCACCTGGATCCCATGGAGCCCACCGGAACGAGAGGGGTGCATGGGTACAGCCACCTGGAATTAGTTGCGATAGCGACCAGCGGAGACGTCCTCGTGGCGGCCGGCGGTGGAATGCGGTGGCGCTAGGCAGTGCGTCCCCGCCGGTGACAAGGAGGCCGCAGAGTTGGAGGTCGTTGCGCGCGGGAAAAACACCATGCTCGCGCCTGAAGACAGCAGTGGGTCGGCGCGGTTGCTGGTGGCCGTCCCACGGGGCGAGGTCGCGCTTCGCTGAGCTGAGGTCGACCGTCGCCAAGGTCGCCTCGTGCATAGGCTGGCGCATCTCCTGCAGCCGCCGGCGCGCTAGGAGGCCGCGCGCCGCAGCCTGTAGCCGCACCGCCGCAGACACCTTACACGTAAGCATCTTCCTTACCGGCTCCGGCATGATGTCCATCGTTTGCTCAATCTGCTGCAATGTTGGCTGGACCGTTGGCTGCACGTCCTGAAACGGCAGCAGCGTCGTGCCCGGCAGCAGCGTCGTGCTGTAACCTAGCATCCCGTAGGGGAAAACCGGTGGCAGAGAGGCCACGGCCGATTGCGGCAGCGGCCAGCTGACTGGTTGCAGTGGAGGTATGCTGAGGTAGGACTGGATGGCGGGCGCTGGTGGCGGCGGCAGCAGGCTGGCCAGGGCCGCCTGCATGGCCGCCATATTGCGGCTGAGCACGTCGATGTTGGCGCCCATCCGATTGACGACACTAGCCAGGGCTTCCAAGGTGAGCGGTGCGCAGGACTCCGAGATCTCCGAGTGCACGGTGGATGCCGGCAGCGTGGTCGCCGCCGAGACTCCGGAGGTAGCGAAAGGCGTGGTCATCGTGTCCGAGATCTCCGATACCAGATTGTTATGGATGCTGTTGGGATCGAGAGGAGAGAGTCGAGGGAAGCGGCGGCGACGGACGTGCTACAGTACCCGCGGGTACTGTTCACGCGAGAGAGGGAGGTAGAGGACCGGCGGCTAGGGCTGTGAGATGCGCTGGGAACGCCGGCCGCGGGGCTTCGCCCAAGGCCGGCAAGAGAGAAGGTATTTCCTTCTAATCTCTTGCCTGATTAGATTGATACATCTGCTCTCCTTATATAGAGAGGATTTCTTGACTTACAAGCAAGGCTTACTTGACCCCTAAGCAAGCGACTAATTAACCCTAACGGGCTAAGGCCCAATAGGCCCTTGACTCTTCTAACATGTTCACGCGAGAGAGGGAGGTAGAGGACCGGCGGCTAGGGCTGTGAGATGCGCTGGGAACGCCGGCCGCGGGGCTTCGCCCACGGCCGGCAAGAGAGAAGGTATTTCCTTCTAATCTCTTGCCTGATTAGATTGATACATCTGCTCTCCTTATATAGAGAGGATTTCTTGACTTACAAGTAAGGCTTACTTGACCCCCTAAACAAGCGACTAATTAACCCTAACGGGCTAAGGCCCAATAGGCCCTTGACTCTTCTAACAGTTATATAGTACAGTATTAGTAAAGTAATTTTTGTGTTCGAGAAAAAAAAAGTAATTTTCATTTTTCCATGTAGGTTAGCGGAGCTGATGGAGCACCATCTAGCGGAAGTCTCAAGACCTTTACTGACACTGGAAGGGATCTTGATGTTTCATTGGTAATTACAACACCAAAGGAAGAAAGTGTGAACAACAATATGGAAAACCTCAGTCTTGACCTTCCTGGACATCCGGCACAGGATGGCAACACCCCTGAAAAGGTGCTCAGCTTAGAGGAAACAGAAAGACAGATGCCTTTGTCAGAGAAGGTCCTTCAAACTGAACCAGGAGAGAATCAAATTCCCAATGAACAGGATGAAAAGGACATACAAGATGAGAATCAAAATCCTAAAGAAAAGAATGAAGATGACATGCAAGATACAGAAATTGGAGAGGCTAAGAAAGAAGTTGAACAAGAATTACCTGTCTCCCAATTTCTGATGAATCTAATATTGGGAAAAGAGAGCAGTGATGCAAATGAAGATTCAGAATCTGAGGCTGCAAGGAAGCAAGGCGAAGCAACAGAAGATGGCAGCCACGCATTCATTTCTAAACAAGAAGAAAGTCTAGGGTCACTTCCAACAGAAAATAAGGTGGATGGCAATCTCACCTTTGTTGAACAAGAAAAACATGAAGTCAAATGCTCTGAAGAAACACAGGAAATGGTCAAAGAACAAAGTGATGATAAGCTGGACACAGAAAGATCAATTGAAACTGATGAAGATGTCAAAAAGAACACTCATGATTTGGAAATATCAGCATACCAAGAGAATCCCCAGGATGAAATTTCTGGTGAATTGCTGACAGGAGAAGCAGCTGGTGTTTCTACAAAAATGGAAACTAGAGATATTGATATTTCGAGTGTTGAGCTGGATGACAGAGCAGATGGTACTGTATGTCAGGAAAACATGGAGGTATCAACAAAATATGAAAATGGAAGCTTGAGGAGCAGCCTGAATGACTCAACAAACACAAAGGCTCCCGAAGAGGATACTCTAGGAGAAGGACAAACAGGACTCGTGCTTGAATCTTTACCTGAAGACAAAAGTGTTGATGCAGTGTCTGAGCAAGCACCTTTGTTGACAGAATCAGGAATGACTGATGCAAATGGCTTGTCTAGTGATACTGCAAGTGTTCAGAACCCTGTGTCTGCAAAAGAAGACAAACCCACTGAATGTGCCAACGTTGAGGCCACATGTTGTACTGATATTCAACTGGAGAATGAAGAAGTAGATAAGAAAGAAGAGGAGCAGCATGCAAACACAGCCACAGATGAAGTTTCTGAAGAGAATGTACAAAGTTCACATGTAAATCTGCAGAAAATCACAAGCTCCGAAGTAACATCTAATGAGCTAGCAACTCAAATTACCGAACCAGTTTGTGACACTCAGACAATTTTGGCTCGTGAAAAGGAAATATCTGAAGAAAACTTTCCAACAGCAGTCGAAATTCGGGCTGATGGTCCAAACTTGCAGATCAACCAAGATAAGCAAGATGAAGCTGCTGACAACGAATCTGCAATGGAGCCAGAAAAAGTAGGGGAACCTAATTTTCAGGAACACCAGGAAATTGGTACTAAGCAAAAGTCTCCTGAAGAGACTGATGAAGGAGACCAGCAACTTTTGGCCAAGAAAGAGATTCTGACCCAAGAACAGGATGTGCAGGAGACAGTTGAAAGCCCTCAGCAAACAGTGAGCATAAAATCCAATGAAGACCGGGAACTATTTGGTCCAAAGGTCCAGGAACGTGATCTCAATGTAGTTTCACCCAGAGAAGCTTCTGAGGCTGAAGAAAACTTTGTCGACGTAAGCAAGCTCTGGCTGATTCAGAGTCCAAAGGCTGATGCAGAAGAGAAGATTTATGATGAGAAGATAAAGGACATAGAGGGAACTAAGAATTTCACTGATGAAGCGGCAATGAAAACTGAAGCACCAGGAGCAGCCCAGAAGGCACTTAAAAAACATGGCCTACTGTCTGGTGTGGGATCGAAGGTAAAGCACCAACTTGCAAAAGTGAAGAAAGCCATCGTAGGCAAACCTGGGCGCACAAAACCAGAATCTCCGAAGGCATAAAACTTCACTCGCCTTAGAACATGTACATTATTGTATTGTTTGTAGTCTTGTGAGCAATTTATTTCGGTGGTAGAATGTTGTCGTTGGGCTAGGAGAAGGTCCTCTTCGCAACCATCCCATTGAAATTCTGTGATGTTGCAGACATTTGTTTTTTGCCCCCTCGATAGTATGTTGAAGATGTATGTAAATATGTCTAGTGTGTAAATTCAAGTTTCCATGAAACTTTGAGGTAGATCAAGGACATGGACTTGGTCAATTGCTTGTATTCTTTGTTGATATGCACAAGCAATTTGTGGTCATGATACAGCATATTTTTCACTTTACTCAACAAAGGTGAAAACCCATGTTCTGTCACTCTGTATCATGCTCCTGGTCTGGTCAGTCCCTCTTCGAAAGTAAAATGTGATAATGCAATTCCAATCAGATCATGATGATGGAAAGTGGAAGCTAGAACTAAGCAAGCAAGCAATGACTATTGAGTTTTACATTTAGCGGTAGTAACTATAAATTGAACTATTGGGTCTTACATCTAGCAGTAGTAACTATAAACCGGCTGAAATGTGGAGAAACAATACGAAAGCATGGGTCTAGACTCGTCAGGAAAAGAACAAGCAGCATCGACCCATGCCGTTGGACCGAGCCCCAAATGTCGGTGGACAAAATTTAGGGCGAGAAGTGAGGCGGGCGAGATAACCTGAAGTGATACGAAGACCGGACGCGGGGCAGCTGCTCTCTGCCGCGCAGCCGCATCTGGTGTCGAATCAGCACCGCGTTGCGGCCGGAACCGCCCGCCGCGCACTCTGCGACGGCCGACGCCCCCGTGCGCGTGCTCCATACAATGTAGCGTCCCTAGGTCGAGAATCGAGATGAGCAGTTGGCGTTGGCGAACCGGAATGGGCGAGGGGCCGAGGGAGGACGAGCGTCGAGCAGGTGGTGGGCGTGCCGCGGTACACGCGAGGCGGCTATTACGGCGGCGTCCCGCGCGCCGCCGCCATCCACCAGCACGCCCGACCGTCGCCCTACCATCCCCTCTCACCTCTCGAGCTTGGCGGCGGCAACGAATGGTGGATGATGGAGGCGAGGCACTGCACATTGCAGAATGCAGAGGCACGCGACTGACTACGCGAGGAAGACCGAGTCAAATTCACATCAACAGCGGGTGCTCTCGTCGTAACGGCTCTCTACGCCTTTGCATGTCCCTAGGAGAAAAGGGAAGCAGACCATTTTTTTTTTCTTTCAGTCGGCTGACTGACAGCATCACGACCTCTGAAACGTGATGTTGGAATCACCGAATCAGTGTGATTCCACAACGGAACACAGGATGATGATCCATTATGGAAAGAAGAAGAGCACATAGATTCATAAACAAAATCTGATATTATGGTTTCAACCTTGATGAGACTATGCACTATGCAGAGTACTCATTCACAATGCCACTATAATCCGATTCTTACATCTCAAGACTCAAGAGGAGAATGTGCACGTGTTACACAACATCAACTTCTCTCAGGGCAAAACAAAAATCTCATAAAAACACATCCCTTGTCACTACCAGTTTGAACAAGGCACTGTTTCCTTTCAACAGTTTTTTTTTTTGACATGTCCTCAAGGGCGAGGGAGTATATATTTTTTTTTTCATGTTGGCTTGTAACATTGAGTGGGGGAAGGCACTCAGACTCTGCGAAGAAGATATCCGGCAGTGACTCAAGCCAAAATTGTACAATCAGTACTTGGTCAGGGGTCAACGCTAGGACACACTGTGCGAGATCTTTATGTAACTCATGAGCCTTCTCAGAGCTTCACCGCTATCAATGGCTTCCCTCGCCCGGTCAAGCGCAGTGTTGATATCCTCGGCTCCGCTGCAGCCTAGCAAGTGGTCAGCCATAGCTGCATTAAGAACTATTCGGTCATAGGCTGCTCCTTTCTCGCCGCCTAGTGCTGCCAGACCGAGCTCCAAGTTCTTTAGAATCTGATTCAGATTAGGAAATAAAGTAAGCAGACGTATATCCCACGCCGACAAATTATGGGTCATGCATGCTCACTAGCAAACATTAATGCATACTGCCAGGAGCCAGGGGAGAAAAGGCTTACTGATCTATCAGTTCTTGGAGTTTCGGTGGATTCAAAACCAAGTTCCTGGGCATTCACAATGACCCTGAAGCTTTCTCTAGATATACCTGAAAGATAAAAGTGATAAGCCCGTAAGCCTGAAATCATTTCATAAAAATTGACATATTCCTAACTTAAGTACAGGACAAATCCTGTTTATATGAATGAGCAGCCAAGGTACAGGACAAATCTGAAGTAGAAAACAATTGACATATTCCTAACTTAGGCAGCAGTAGCCCAATCCCTTCCATATGAGTGGTGATCCATACCAGAAAAGAGCAGATAATGCCCTATTGTCATGGACATACTTTAGACGACGCATAACCCAAGCAGCGCAACCATGCCGGTGAATGGCAGCTGCACCACAAGAGTAGGGATTATCTAGAATTAAGGAAAGAGATAACACTCAATCTGGTTTGATCTAACGAACCCACCCTGTCCTGGAGCGAACACTAAAACATGTGGTACTATTCATGTGACAGCCTAGGGAGGTTCAGTGCTGACCCTTGCTCCATCAAATGGGCCTCAATGGCCTCCAATGGGCTAACATATGTTCAGCTGATTACTACTAATATTAGGGCCACATATAACTAGTAGGAGTGAAATGTATTCATTTTTGTACCATCAGTCTCAGAGGAATTTATGCTGTTTGGTGTCCGAAACCCTGAACAGTGGTTAACAGGAAGTCCTTTTGATGCATGAGCTGATCTTTCCTTGGTTGTCATTGAAAGTGCACCTTCCTCACCCTGCATGTGTAACAGTCTATAAAGCTGAGAACACAATATTGTTTATTGATCGCATTTGCATTACGACAAAAAGACAAAGGGAAGTGAAATGATATTTTAACTGAAAAATCAGAACTTCCTATCCAACAGAATTCAAACTCAAATTGATTTTCATTTTATTCAAGGACACATTAATGAGTTCTTAAAAAAGGCAACAAAACAGTACCATTGAACTTACCTTTACAACTAGTCCAGCATGAATAGTTCTCCTTCTCATCAGCATAAGCAATGGATCTTCATAGCCTTCATGATAAAATCCTGCAACCATTGATTCTCTCCCCCGTGCCTGGCAGGTGGCAGCACAAATAAAACCAATAAGCCTTTTTTAAAAATGACCAAGCTGCATTTTGCAGTTCTTTTTTTAATGTAATGGCAGGAGCTCTGCCTTTCAATTAAGAAGAATAGAATTGGCCTAGTTTTCAAGGGAAAACCAGGCCTAAAACCCTTACAGATGCACGGATTAATAAACAGACCCCTCAAGAACACAAAAGCCTTCATGACTAACCCACGGGCAACCCACTTACACAAAAAGGTAACACAAAAAACAAAAGCACCCACCAGAGTACACACAGTAAAAGGTCGTAGGCGATAAGGATCTTCAACTTGACACCAAATTGTATCATCATAAGAAATACTCGAATTATCTTGACAGTCCTTATAAAACTTAAAAGTCTCATGAGAAACTTTTGCGTAAAATATCCTAGTGAAGAAATACTTTGAAAGGCGAAAGCCAAAGCTAGTAAACCACCCGACAATTTATTAAGAAGGTGTAACAGAGATTTACTAAATCTTTACCTTATTAGGTGTTCGAAGATCAGGAGACTTTGAAAAACCTTTCAAGGTAAAACATTCAATCTTTTAAGGTATCTATAGGCACAACTGATGATACAAAATAAATATACTATTCCAAACATTAAAGAAATTCAATCACTTAAAATGTTCTTGATTTACCTATTCTTGCAATAAAACATCATGATTGGTTGAGAAAGAGTAACTCACCCTCACAAATTGTTGAACTTTCTCAGAGGTAGCCAATGGTGGACGTTTCTTAATATGCTCCCTGAGCCCAATAATCGAATATCTGCGAGAATACCAGGTTAAAAACTGTCTCCTCATAAAATATGACTTCCTTACCAAGTAAATTCTTAATCATATAGCATGCATCCAAACAAATAATGGTAACTTAAAGTTGAAAAATGTACATGTTTCTTGCAGTTTTAATAAGAAAAGTTCATGATTCCATCCCTGCAGGAATATGAAGAAATGACTTTGGTAACAGGAGTATAAAGTTGCAAAAGAAATGACAAACTCACAATGGTGGACAAGCTTCCTGAAGATTCAAGTATGCAAAACCAGCAGTCTCATCCTGAAAGCAACCAAAGAGTTGCATAATCGGATCAGTTAGCAGTGACAAGAGACGAAAATACTGGGTTGCAGCAAGAATAGGCAGAGCTGCTACCACACCTCCAACAGTATCTTGGCCTGTGTTGGAGATAAGTGTATGTTTGCGCCCATGAATTTAAGCATTTGTCCTTCTGTTATTCCACCCTGAAAACCTTGATCATTAAGCAATACAAATGGTTCCCAAACAACAACTAACAGATACATACACAACAGAACCACAAGATAAATATTACTGAAAATACTTGCAGATGACTATTGTTGTTGGATATGTTTAGTAGATAACCGACCTTAGGTGGCATCCATTCAACACCATGGAGGAGGCACGATTCACCATAGCAGGCTCGAACCGCTGCAACAAATAGAGTACTCCTAAAAAACCGTGTATTGCCATCATATGGTTCACCATAGTGTGTCAAGGACTTGACGTCAGCAACCGGAGGAGGACCTGATAAAAAGTTGATAATAAATGACACCATTATTTGTCTATTCAGTCTAAGAACCCACGGTGTTACCTAGTTATTTCTGGAGTTACCTAGTTCATCATCAAAGGCTAGGCAATACGCTTTGAGCTCACGATCAGTTTCTCTATTCATCCGCTGTCCAATCAAAAATGCCGCTAGCAGTGCTTCACTAACCTCAGTCAAATCTGAACTTGATCCAATTGGGAGAATATCCTTTAATACACATTGAACCTCCTCATAACCTAAATGGCCACCAGCAAGCACTTCCCTCAGAGCACCGACAAGTCTCATCTCTCCAGTTCCTTGGCCAACATACCGAGGCCCTGTTAAACCATTTGCACCCATGATCGTCCCTTCAGGGTCTGCTATAAACTTCACCTCAGGAGGAAGGACTTGTACAAGGCGTGGCCAAAATATGGTCATGGCGCGTCGCTCGCCCTCGCTCCACTGAGTGGCCTCTGGAAATGAGTTAGCTCTTATTGTCATGCCTGCAAAGAACGCACCTAACTGTGCACTAGAGACTGGCTCCTCTTTGAGTTCTCCCATCGCTGCACAGAGTTGCGAAGAAAATGTGGTGTAAGCTTCTCAGGGAAGTGGAAGGCAAGGAAAAAAACAAAGAAACTGACAGCGGCACTATTTGTCTGCATGCATGCCAACCAACCAGTAACAGAATTCCTGTATATGATGACGCAGAGTTTCTAGGACAAACAAGCTTGCATCGAGCTTCCAAATTCTAATCATGGACATCAGTGATTTACTGGACTAGCGCCAAAATCAAGCAGCGGCGCTTTATTAGCAAAATCAGCTCGTTTTGGAGCAGCCCGCGCTGCCATTTATCCAGAGTTACCAAGGTGGCGAGCTGACTGTACTCACCGGAGCGGAGGATAGTGTCAAGGACGCGCATGGCCTGCTCCTCCCCGAGCGGGCGTGTCTGTGCGGGCCCCGTGCACACCCGCGCCTGCGCCTCCAGCACCGTGGCGTTGGGCCGGGGCAGCCCCGCCGGGCGGTACGAGTCCGACACCGACGGGTTCCAACGCCCGCCCTCCTCCAGCACGTCCAACCCGGCCTCCTCCATCCACGACGGAGCCGCCGACGCCGCCACTGCCAGCCCCCGCCGGCATCTGCGCCCGCCGCCGACCAGCGCCGCCGAGCCGACCCGCACCGGCGCTGGCGGCGGCGAGACCCGGCGCCTCGTGCTCAGGATCGGCGTCGGCCCCGGCAGCGGCGGCCGCAGGAGAGAGTTCATTGCGAGCGAGCCGACGTCAAAGCCGCGCGGAGGGAGCGAGAGACGGTGGGGAGACGGCGACCTCTGCAGCAGCCAAGCGACGGGACGGGGAGGAAGAACCGAGGCGGGCTGGACCGGGCCGAGCCGGGCCCACCGCGCACCGAGAGGAGGGATGGGGCCCACAGAGGTCCAGCGCACCCGGGGCGGGGCCTGCGGGATCGACGCGTGCTTTGAGATCCGTGCAAGGGTCCGGGAGGTCCTGGCGGAACGGACGGCGGAGAGCAGCGGGGGAGCAGGCACAAAGCGGAGCTCCTGGGCCGCCCCCATTTCTCCCCTCCTCTCCTCCCATCACCCATCTCTCTCTCGCGGAGATCGAAGAGAAGCGGAGGAGGCCCCAGCCCTAGCGCCGCCCCCACCGCTGCATCAGCCATGGCGCTGGCCGCTCGCCTCGTCTCGCGCTCCCGTCAGGTTCGTTCGCTCGCTCGCCCCTTGGCCTCCCTCTGCGTCGCGCCCTGGGGAACCCTAGTCTCTTGCTAGATCTGATCCGGTGCCGTCTGCCCCGGCGCGCGCACGCGTGTGATTTGCCTGGGATCTGTGGTTCTTTCTGGAGTTTTTCTAGGATACATCGGTCGCAAATGGTGGTGGATGTTCGAGTCCGATGCATTTTTCTCTGGCGTCATAGTTTGTCAGCATTGACTGGGCGGTCGGAGTGTGGAAGGAATTTATTGATTAGGAAAGGAGAGTCTTTAGTTTGTTCGCTAGATTGGGAATTGGAGGGGGCAGGCAGTGGAGACGATGCGGTTTCTTGTTTACAACAGCTCCAGATCCTTTCAACCCAGAATGCTCAATTAGACATTTTCGCATATTGGACGCCATGGTTAGTACCAATGGACGTCTTTTCCCAATGCACAGGGTATCATTGATCTTAGGTGTCGTTACAGTTGATTATTGTTGTGCATTGTGAAATGAGTACGAGACTAAAGGAGTTCATTTCGTGAGAATGTACCCATCGCTAATTTTCAGTTTTGGGTCATTTAGTGTCAGCATTTGTTCTGTTATTGGTGCTTCACCTTCTATACTGGCTCCTGTGTTTGCTTACTCAGTTCATTTGTCGATGCTTCTGCAGATATATTCGGTTCAAGCAGCTTTTGGGAATGGAGGTGCCACTCAAGTTCGCTCCTTTGCAGCTCCAGCTGACCGACCTCCTGTCAGTGGTGATGGTAAGTTTCTCATACTTTTATTTTTTGGTATCCTATTGGTTGAAAACCTGCTTTGGTCATGGATCTATTACAGTTATGTATATGTGCTTGAACAGTGACTACTTTTTGCATGTGTAATTGTCAGTCCTGGAAAAAGTTAAAAATCATAAATCTTCCATCTTCAACTCCTGTTGTTTTATGTGACCTGGTGGTATGATAGTTTATCATGAAGCGTTACCGTATCACCACTGTATTTACATAGCTCAGAATTTCTGTTATGTCTCTGAAGTCTGGGCACAGGTAGCTGAACCATCAAACTACATAACTGTGGTATTTAGTTCATTTTATTGAACATTTCTGACATGGCTAAGCTGTGCGTTTAATGATGTAGTATTGCTTAATCTGTCCTTTGACATTAAGATGATGTCCATTTTATAATTTAGAATTTTCATTGTAGTTTCTTACGGGGTGTATGACTATGAGTCCCATCTAGATTATATTAATCAGATAAAATAACCTGAAGGTGATCCAAACACCCCAGATTACAGCTCATATTAGAATAGTCCTGCAACTTGTTTATAATAATCGTATTTTCTCTGTCTAGCCTGTTTGTTTTAGATTATAGGTCATTTGTACTCCAAATAACAATAATCCACCTTTATAATCCACAATCCAGATTATTATAAGCTCATCCATAATCCACATTACCATAATCCAATTGGGATCCAAACAGGCCTTTACTTTAAAATTCTGTCATGTACAAATTTTCTTTATTAGTTATTATATATACAAAACAATGATCAGTATATTGTTTTTGTGTTACAGAACTTTTGGATTTAATTTTTATTTCTAACTTCACTCTTTGATGTTATCAAGATCTCCTGAAGGGCATATTCTTTGAGGTAAAGAAGAAGTTTGAGACAGCTCTTGGTGTCCTTAAAAAGGAAAAGATCACTGTTGACCCAGATGACCCAGCGGCAGTTTCTCGTTATGCCCAAGTCATGAAGACTGTAAGGGAAAAGTAAGACAACTGGGTGACTAGTATTCCATGGTCATTAGCTTATTATCTCCATCAAAATTATATTTGCTTATATGTTTTCCTGTTATAATTTTCTGGACGTGGTGAGAATTGGTAGTGCTAGAATCCATAAAAAATGATTCAAAATAAATACTGTAGAGTATGACTACGATATTTGTGAGAAAAACATTTCGATTTCAGGATTGATTAGTGCCTAATGGGTTTTTGCTCATGCATATATCACCACTGTTCTGTTCTGTGTCTGATAAGTTTGAAATCACATTTGTGAATTGAATTCTAGCCTAAATCTAGTGTCCTGAATAAGCATTCACTTTCCTTGTTCACTTTTTATTTTGTTTACATATTCACTCAAGCCCATTGTTATTGGTCTGCTCATCTGATTATACTACTATTGTCTAAATGCAGGGCTGATCTTCTTTCTGATTCTCAAAGGATTAAATATACCATTGAGACCTTCACCAAGGGCATCCCTGATGCACGGACTTACTTGAATACTCTTCAACAGATCAGAATAAAGTACATCCATTGCCATTATTGCATGTTTTTTTCCCAAAAATGCTGAATGCCACCTTTTTTTGTGTGTTCACCATTTAAATGGCACGATACAAATAGCCTAGATATAATGCATTTTTTGGTATCTTTCTTTTCACCTTCTGTATACTTTTGCATCTATTAGACTATACACTTTTGAAGCAAGTGCTGCCTTTTCTTCTGTCATCATCTGTACACTTTTAACAGCAGTTTATATTTACTTGGTTGCAGCTTTGGTTCATTTTACAAAATTCCGTCACAAATTTCATGTTAGCTGTTTCTTATTGTGTTTTATTATACAGGAGTGGTCTTATAGATCATCTTGGAATTGAGCCTTTGATGATGGAAGCTCTTGAGAAGATTGAGAAGGACATTAAGAAACCACTTTTGAGGAGTGACAAGAAGAACATGGCCACCCTCTTGGCAGAGTTTGACAAGATTAACAAAAAGTATGCCAATATATGCATCTTTTATCTCAATAATGTATTTTCAGTAGCATATTTATTAGATTGCTAGCCCTCCTGAGGGATGCATATTTTGATTAGTAATGGTTGAATACTTGATGACAAAACATTCTTTTACCTGAATGGCTCTCTGACAAATATTAACCGATACATCACATGACTTTTAATCTCTTGCAAAGAATGCATGGGTATGGCCAACTGTTACTTGTATGCAGCTAGGCAATCTAGCTCAATTGTTTAGATTTGCTGATGTAGGGTTTCTTTGGATGGTCGGATATTTTAGATGTAATTCCTTGGATTGGAAAAGAATGAAATTCCTTGGCCCTGTCAATCCACTAGGATTAAGCCTAAACCGAGCCTGTGCACAACAAGTCCTTGCAGGAAACCATTTTGTCTGCGTAGATGTTATTCCTTGGATTGGAAAAGAATGAAATCCTTGGCCCTGCAAATCCACTAGTGCTTGTTTGGCTGCACTCCTATCCACTAGGGATTGGGATAGGAAGCAGTTAATTTTCCACCCCAATCCACCCCCAATACATTTGGATTGAGGTGAATACGAGTGCAGTCAAACAAGCAGTGTTTTAAAGGCGGCTAGGCGTCCAGGCGAGTGTTGGGTACGCCTGGACGCCTAGGCGGCGCCTAGGCGACAAGGTGCCACTGTTTCCCAAGGTGAGCTGGGTACGCGGGGACGCCTAGGCGACACCTTTAAAACACCGCAAACAAGTCCGTAGGATTAAGCCTAGACCAAGCCTGTGTATAACAAGACCTTACAGAAAACCTTTTTGTTTTCATTTAGCTTGTCCTTGCATTCTCAAGTTTTTCTTCTGCACTGTTAAACTTGATATAGGCTTGGCATTCGGAAGGAGGATCTTCCCAAGATTGAGGAAGAGCTTGAATTGGAAATTGCCAAAAGTGAGCTGACTGAACTTAAGAAGGAATGTGTTGAAGCAATGGAGACTCAACTCAAGAGGTGTGCATCTTAACTTGACTTCACTACTTGATTGGGTGTCTCTAGTATTTATAAGCCGCTGGAGTCTTTTACCCTAAAGTAGTTCTTTAGACATTGTTATATTTGCTGTTTGTCTGTATTACAACACCTTTCGTGTTTTGTTGCCAGGGAGGAGTTTCAAGATGAGGAGATGCCTGATGTCAGGAAATTGGACATCAGAAACTTCCTGTAGAGGCCTGATTGATGGTAATCTTTGTGGCATCGCAAATCGCCCAACCCACCCGTGATTTTTCATTGGTTTTGGTTTCAAGTTGATCGGTGCTGTAAGCTACACCTATGAATGCTGCTCCTTCCCTTTTTGTAATAAAAACTGCACCGAAGTACAAGGACAGTCAAATGTTGAGTTGGATTGCATCTTTGCCTTTCTGCTGCTCTGGTGGCCACAACAACAATGAGATGTCCTTGTGTTATAGTAGATGAACCAGATTATGATACGAGGCATTCAGGCAATGATGATACCTGGTATTTAACCTTTATTTTGATCTCTTTAATATCGTTTAAGAGATTGATACTCAGTTTGGAGAGTAAAGATCCATTTCAGTTTTATTCTGTTATTATTTTGGCACCTTGTAAAGGAACTGTTTGCGGTTTTCTGCTAGTCATGTTTGGCTGCAAAATTGCTGACGCGGGAGATGGTATGTTATACATTTGCATAAGCGATTGGAATTTACTTTGTCGTATGCTTAGAGATGTGGACGTGAGTGTTATTTTGTGGATATATTTTTATTTATTTTCGTGATAAAAATGTTACATGAGAAGAAAATATTTACAGGAAGAAATATGTATCGTCACAAGGAAAAAAGGTCACCTATGCGAAAAATAACATTTTCAGTGACAGCGGTGCAGGAGTGAAATGGGCAGTAACATTTTCCATGTAGGAGGTGGACGCGTGGTCTCTGAGCCTGTGACCATTGGTCACAGAAACAAAATTTGGGTCCACCTGATGAAGGCCCATCTTGGTCAGTCCAGGACTGGCATAATTTGTTTTTTTTTTTTGGTATCAACCCTCCCTAAAAGGTCACATCTTCGATTAAGGAAGAGGATCTTTTGTATAAACCCTCCCTACAAAGTCACATCTTCGATTAAGGAAGAAGAGTAAAATATACCAACCGTCCCTAAATTTAGGACACAATGCCATCTTTTTTTTTTATTTCTGGTCCCTAAATTTGTCCCCAACTAGTCTATATGGTTTCGACCCGCTCTTATACCGCCATGGTATCCTCTCCATCTCTGTCACACACATCTCAAGGGCGTATTAGACAATTTCCGAAAAAACATTCCATTTCTAAAGCTAGAACTGGGTTACAAGATAAACATGTCGACCTGCTCCGGTGTGGAGCTGTTCTACGATAAAGTTGTTGGAGCAGAGATAGTTTTCGTGGATAAAGTAGCTCCAAACATAGTTTTCGTGGATAAAGTAGCTCCAAACAAACTCCTAGCGTTTGGTTGAGATGAGGGAGGACGAGTTGCGGTGATTCTAATTTCACTAGTGTTTGGTTGAGGGACGAAGTCACACTTGGATAGAAATATTCCCTTTAGACTCGGGGCAACCCGTCCCTTAAAATCAGAAGTATATATGCACCCATCACACCTTTCACGGCGTCGAGTGTCTGTCTGTGCTCCTCTTGCTTGAGTTGGAGCCTATAGGGGCGGCGGCCGAGCACGGCATAGAACTTCGCCATGAGCTCTCGCGTGGACCGCGTCACGTAGCTCCTCTGGGTAGAGGCGAATTAGGAACGACCTGTTTGGATTGCATCACGGACTGGTGAGGAGTCATCCGAACCTAAGTCCAAACCTATAAATTTGTTTGGATTGAGGAGTGGAATGATGCCATCAGGCATCGAGCAGTTAAGGCTGTAGTTCAATTTTATAGAATCAACTCATCCAGCGGAAATGCAAGGAGCCACTCCGACCCGAACAGCTTGATCCGGCAAACCAAACAGCCTGATATGGAATCATCCAGTCCTAGAAAACTAAAATGAACCCGTCCCGTCCCTCCTAGCTAGTCCCCAAACCAAATCCAATCGCTAGCACAATGCACACCGGTGACACTCCAACGTATACACGGCACGGCTGCACCAGCTAGCAATCGTATCCGATGATAAGCTACGTACACGAACGAATCGAGTCATTGAGCAGATGAATGAACCAGCACACCTCTCGACGGCAATCGACAAATCACATATCAGCCATAGCCCAGAGTACAATGAGCGAGTATGCAGCACACAGAATCAGCATGAACAGTGATCGATCGACATCGTCGTCACTGCCCGATCGAACGAAGCATCTGCATCTACACATCTAGTACCGATCTACATGGAGGCATCAGCCAGGTCCTTCCTGAATGGCGCGGGCTGGTCGGCGTCGTCGGCGGCTGCCACCGCCTGAGCCCCGGTGCCGTCCTCCGCCTGCGCCTGCGCGCGCTCCGACACCGGCACGTACGTGGCCACCGCGTCCCTTCTGAACGTCAGGTAGACGACGAAGACGAGGTAGGCGGCCATGAGCGCGAAGACGACGATGGAGACGAGCGCGTTGGCGTACTTGGGGAGGTGGCTGTGGTGGACCAGCCAGTCCGCGTACGTCCACACCAGGAAGTAGGTGTTCACCACGATGAGCGCGAAGCTCAGCATCCACGCGATCACCACCGTCTGCACGCATGCATAGATGATACTTGAGACTGGATCATCAGATACATGTATTCCTTGTCAGAAATTAATGAATTGGAAGATGGCTTTACGTACGTAGATGGATTCCTTGAGGGGCCCGACTTTCTTGCTGCTGTTGCAGAACTTGAGGAGCGGGATGAGCGCGAATGGCAGCTCAAACGACAGCACCATCTGCAATATTCAAACACCGTACCTGTCGTTAGAACAGAAGATCGAGAACAGAACAGAAACAGATAGCTGCTAGCTCCTGTACCCTCGACCTCGAGGAATGGGATGATGGCCAGTGGTCCAACAATAATTAATCCAACTGATTGAATTGCTCACCGATGAGAAGATGATGAGCTTGCCGGCGCCTGACGGCCCGCTGACGACGGAGACGATGAGGCTGGGAGTGATGGCGATGACTCGCGTGATCAGGTTCCGCACCCAGTTCTTCATCCTCATGTCCAGGAACCCCTGCAAATACACAAGTAGACAGAGTGATTGCCATGGCAATGGCAGGGCCTTAATTAACAATTAAACACTTGGTCTGGATGGATGGACATGCATGATGACGACACCTGGATCGATCAGTGTACAGTAGTGTTCTACTGACAATACCTGCATGATAACCTGCCCAGCAAATGTGCAGCTAATGGTGGTGCTCTGCCCGGAAGCCAGCAGCGCAACAGCGTACACGACAGAGCTCGACCTCCCCAAAACATTCTGAAAGTGAAGCAAAGAGCGCGAGTTCATCCATATCCAGTTCAGAACATACAGTACAGCATGCATCGAGAAAGATTGCTGAGTGTACTAGTGTACCCTGAGCAACAGAGGGGTGGACTGCAGGGTGAGGTCGCTGCATGTGTTGGCATCACCCGGGGAGAGGTTGCCTGCGTTGCAGATGGACCCCGCGACGACGACCACCGCGACGTTGATGAGGAACGCCACCACGAACGCGAGGCTGCACTCGATGAGGAAGTACCGGCACGCAGCCTGTCCATTCCAGTTCCAGAACGAAGCCAAACCATTAGCCATTATTAATTCATCAGGAAGGAAGGATACACAGTGTGTACTAATATAGCTGCAGCAGGATCCTGACACTAGTCTTCTATTCAGTGCAACGACGACCTACCCTGATGCTTTTCACTGATCGTGGGGTCTTCCTCGAGAGCACAAGAGCCGAGTGCAGGAACAAGTTGTACCTGTACGGATCAATCACGTTTCAAGCTTCCAACTATGGGTTTCTAAGTCTTGGATCATCAATCAAATCCAGAAATTGATGACAGCATCATGCTGGTGGCAGGTACTAGTAGATTGATTGCTCACGGCGTGATGATGGCGCCGAAGAGCGCGATCGCGTTGGCCGCGGCGCCTTTCCCTTGGAGCCTGGGGACGAACATGCCCTTGACAACCTCTCCCGCGGACGGCCTCAGGTAGCTCAGCTCCCCGAAGAAGCAGGCCGCCATGGTGAACATGAAAGCCGCTATGATGCACTCCAGTTTGCGGGCCTGTGTGGTGAGGTGCACATATGTATGTCTTAGTTAGTGGGTAGGCCAAACCGTCTTCAAGGTATTGTATTCTCACTTCCTCAGTGTGTGAATGAATGTTATATATAAAATACCATACCCCAAATCTCTGCACTCCAAGAAGCAAGAGGGTGCTGAACACCGTGAGGATGACTCCAGCCCACACTGGGATCTTGAGCAGTATGTTGAATGCAAATGCTGTGCCCAGCACTGCAGTATTGGAACAATCGATCAACCTTCAGGGATGTCATCAGAGCACACACAAGGAGGAAAAGTAATTGTCTAATTGACCAACCTTCAGGGATGTCATCAGATATCACTGCCAGCTCCGCGATGATCCACAAGCAAATGTTGACGAAACGCGGGTACTCTTCCCTGCAGAGTTCAGCAAGATGCTTCCCTATACAAAATTGGCCAATGGCATGCACGGGTTTGATGAGGTTATATGCCTAATTGCCTTTGCAGGATTTCAACATGGATGTGAAATTAAACCTGTCTTCACTCCAAGGTTGGCAGCTAGTGTTTGGATCAAAAGTGCAAAGACCATTCCAACTAAAATCACCCAGAGAAGCTGCTCATCATAAAATTGCAGTACAAAGCGAGATGATCAGAAGGTGTTGAAGACTTTGAGAAAAGAAATTGAGGAAATGATGCAGTTTGCTGCTCTGCTCCAAGCTGGTCAACTAAGGTCTGGAAATGCAGAGCACTAAAACTAAAAGCAGGGCAGATCCTTGTTGGTGCAGACACATGTTTAGTACAGGTGAAATATTATATGCAGATCATGCACTTCCAGTAGGAAAAATCGTTCTAATTCAGCCACTGAGTCAACACAAATAATCTTGAAAATGTCCACGAGGTATTTCATGAATAATCTACCAGCTTTCAAAATTGAAATTCTACTATGGACCAATATTGGAATCTCAAAAAAGTTCTTCTATGTTTCTTTTCCTTTCCCTTGTATAGTTTACAACTCGTCATAAATCTCTTTTATGCATTGATTTTGCAGCTGAAATTTGCAGTTTTGATATCTGTTTCTGGGAGGGCAATAAAAGCTTGATAAAGCATTGGCTAATACAAAGTTGGTAGTTGTGGTCAGTCTCATGACAAGAAGCCAAGAACTACATAGCCTACCTGGTACTTGAAGTCGGCCCCAGCTTGCATGTCAGTTTCCACTGTCAAACCATATTCAGAACCAAGCATTACCACTATAATTACTTTCTATTTCTTCCCAACAACAGAGTATCTAAACAGAAAACAGTATGCCAACCTGAGAAAAAAAAAGATGAGAGAGCTTACAGTTGCTAGGATCCAGGAAGCCAATGGCCACAAGAGCACCAGGTCCAACATGGGCCAAGAACTTCCTCCATTTTGGCTGTTACAGGCCAACAGCAAAGATTAGCACTGGACAGTAACAAAAAGGGGACTGGATTTAGACCTGCAAACGTGGACAAATGCGATTATGTACCTGCACCCGAAATTCCTCGTCTTTTCCACCTTCATGGCGAGCTTCTCGTCCAATCTCCCCCATCTCACCAGTCTGCTCCATTTTCTGCTTTAGTAATGTACTGGAAGTTGGCCAGACAGAAGAGTCTTGCTCTTTTCAACAGGCCACGTTCTTGTGTACGTATTTTATAGGCCAGGGGCCCGTTGAAGACTGCCCCATACAGACACTGAAACTTCAAGTGCAGTCCAAGAGCAGGTGTGACTAGCTGTCATCATGGTTCGTCTCCTGATTCCTCACTTATTGTATGCTTTTGAGATCTGAACCCCAGGCCCTGTTCATCCGGCTTATAATCCGTCTTTTTCAGCTTATTTTTTCAGCCGGAACCGTATTTTTCTCTCACAACAAATCAGCCAATAATGTTTTTCAGCCGGCTTATCAGCACAGCCGAACGGGCCTTCTCCAGTGGCTCCGGCTCTGATCAAAGCGCTGTCAGACGGCCATTCAAAAACAGCTCTGGCGAATATGCCTCGAGGAGTCACATCCGTTTTTTTATTGGGCGGGCCGAGTCGTAAAAACGTAGCTTTTTCTGGCTCCGGTTTACAAACATGGCACGAATTATAACAAAACTGTCAGCATAATCTTTTTTTCCAAATATTTTCTAAAATAACTTCACCTTTATTAGAGAAGGTGCTCCACAAAAGAAGCCAAAGTTGAAGCCCTTTTAAGAGGAGTCGAAGCCTTATCAAACTGGCCCTAGCCAGTTCAGGCTCTAGCTCCTCCAACTACCATAGGAAGAAGTTATTTTTTTATCTCTCTTCTCAAAATAAATTAGAAGCTGGTGAAGCTTCTATTTTTAGCTTCACCAGCTTCGGTTTCTTTATGAACACTAGGGTTGAAAATGGTACGAATATTTATGCGACCGTCCGTTCGACCGAATGATATGAACACTTATTTGAATAGTTACTCGGATATATGGATATTTTTTTTGGATACGGATAATAAAAGGATACCTCATGCGAATACGGAATACGGATGTAATATCGTTAGTATCCGTTGGATATCGAATAATCTAGAAAAAAAATGGATATATAAGGTCGGATATTATCCGAACAGCACAGGCCGCCGGTGCTCTGTTTGTGAGGAAGAAGAGAGGGATGGAGGAAAAACTGATTATGGAAGTTCAGGGTCGCAGTTGCAAAGTCTGTCTTTAGTTGTTTTCCATTTTTCTTTATTCTTTGAATCGTCTGAAACTTGATAAATGCGTAGTAATTCGTAGAAAACTCCAAAAATGGCAAATCCAGTTTTTTGAGCTCCACATAAGTAGATCTATGCAGTTAAGTAGTTAACACATAATATGACAGGTTTTAGTAGAAAGTTGTGTTGTAGATGCTTGGTTATGCTTTTTAGTGTGAAATTTGTATCTGCAGTAGTTATATTGCTCCAATTGCTATAAAAATTTTGTGGTACGCTATTAATGTCATGCTTGTTCTGTGGTAACAATTTCACTTCTTTGGTGCATGTATGACTGAGTTCTTGATTTAACTTGATTTAGGCTTAGTAAATGGTTTTTAAATAATAAAAGTGTGTAAAAATATAAAGTGTAGTTCCACTACCTTTGTGTGTGTGTGTGTGTATAAAGTGTGTAAAAGTGTATATATATGTTGCTTTTACTCGATATCCGAATATATATTTGTATCCGATATTCTCTAAATCTGATTCATACCGTATTTGATACTCATAATTCGTATCCGTAACCGAGACAGTCCGTATTCGTATATGTATCCGGTAGCTATCCGTGTTTGAATCCGAATCTAAATATAAATATAAAAAATACAATATCAACGTATCCGTTCGTATCCGATCCGTTTTCATCCCTAACTGTAGCAAGGAATCGAAGCCAATTGGAGGCGCTTAGTGTCGAGCTGCTACATACCATGTGGGGATTAAAATAGCAGGGGATGTAAAGACTGCCTCCAGATGGCTCATGTACCACTCGACACTAAAGCACCGTATATATAATCTGTCAGCTAGAAAGTTTAAGCACCGTATATATATTACGTACAGGTCTCATGTAGCGCCTGTAGTAGTGTGTTCCTTTAACTAAAGAAAATAGACAGATGAAGTCAAGAAAAGCAGTAAACACCTACTCCTAGATGCTACGTACTACTGATGTGGCTCTCATGGCTGCTTCTTGCCAAATATTTTGGAGCCTTGCAGGCAGCCATCTTTTGGTGAAGGCAAACCTAACTAGAAGAAGCTCAGACCTGGTGCAGCCAGTATCTCTGTTATATATATATTATAGCCATGCAGGCGATATCCTTAAAGAATATTCACGGCAACAGATGAAAGGACAAGAAGCGTTCTGTCACACTGCATTGAAAACTCTATGATCAAGGGCCTTATTAGCCTTCCTCTTTATTGGAATCCACACTCTATTCACCAACTTGGACCTAACTATTGCTAGCTTAGGAAGAAGAGAGTGTATATGATATGATATGATATTACCTGCTTCACGGACGTTTGGCGATTTAGCTTCTATCCCTAGACCATGTCTGATCGATTGTCGCGATCGATCGTTGATATCTCGAAGCAGAGTGCAGAGTGGAGAGTTGTGCCTATCAACGTTACTCTTTTCCCGTCGGCTCACCTTATCAATATGATTATTGGATGTCTTAGTACAAACGAAAACCTGCATACTACTGTAAGTCAGCAATCAAAGTGACTGATTGAGTCCAGTGACCCTTGATACCTCGAACAGTTAGCCTGGCAGGTATAGGAATGGGACGGGTGGACCAATGCCCCTCTCTACCGTCGGTATGGGGGGAGGGGGAGTCGAGGTTGAAAGTGAGGGAGAAGCCTAGGGAGGTTTTGGCATAAAAGCCAACCGCGCCCCCTCAACACGTGTGCCGCATATCTACCGCATCAACGATGATGTATATATGTCGCATGGGATATAATCGCAAACAAACTGGTATGGACCCTACACCGCATTACTCATAAAGCTTTTAGGCCTAGAAATCGGGGTTGATTAAAGACCGCTCCCCTTCGCTGCGTCCACAGAATTCGGAGCATTGGTGGCTCATCCGCGTGACGACACGTGTCTCAGCCTATTTTGCAAAAAGGTCCTCTGGTTTTTTGGAAACCAACCCGCAATCTAGATCTCCCGATGTTCATCGGCCTCACTCCCACACGGGCGGTGGCGCCTGAAACCCTAGCTTCTCTCATCTCTTCCCCTTCTTGCCTCCACTCACGGTGACAGAGGAGCTCACGGATCTGCGAGGACCTACTCTCCCCTCCCCCTCCCCTCCTCTTGTGGTGCCGGGGCAGCGCACAGATTTGTGAGGACCTCCTCTCCCCTCTGCTCATGGTGACAGCACCAATCTACAAGTTGGTGGCATCTCTCCGCCCCCGTCGCCACCGCCGCTGCCGCCGCTCGATGTTGGCCGCCGTCGCTCCTCCACCTAAGGCTCTCGTTTGGAACCACATCGAGCCGGAGGTGCTGATGCGGCACGTCCCCTAGTGGTGCGCAGAGGTGAGCAGATCTGCAGTTGGCGGCGGCTAGGTCTCCACGTCAAGCTGACCAACATCGGTGACGAGGGCCAGTCGCTCCCCTCTCGGACTCCACTGGTGCGTTCCCTTCCCAAATATGCTTAGTTGAATGCCATTAGATTTATAGAAAAGTTTCTGCAATGGAGTATCTGAAGGAACTGACTGATTGGTAGATTTCCATGCATTTCCATTCCACCATTTTTAGCTATATAACTAAGCCTTTTGACAGGACAGTACCAGTTCTTTTATCTACTGAAAGATCCAATTTATGGTGGCTTCCCCTTCTCCTCCATGTATTTATTTGCAGGGACAATGAGCTTGGCATATTTATCCAAAGTTTGGTTACACCGTGTGTGCAAGAATGAAATTAGATGAAAATAGCTATAATTGAAAAAAACCCACAACTCCATAAGCATTGAATTTCTGTATGAATGAAAATATGTCAGCAAAAACTATGTTGCAAGCATGTAAGTTTAGCTCATGAGAAAGCATACTAAACTATGTTTCGGTTTAATGGATCCAAAGCAGTTAAAGTGCTGTGTCACTGGTCAACTTACCCTGTTTTGTCTTTCTGTTGCTTCAGAATTCATGTGCGGCTAAGTGCTTGTTGCTTGCATGTTGCGTTCCTCCAATTTTGACGGTGACATTTTGTTTCTGCTTGGTTACTGTGCTAGAGGGTGATGCTCATTCGCTGGTGATAATCCATTTGCTACTTGCAGCACATTTCATTTACTTGATCACTCTCTGCTTGGTTACTGCTGATCTGAATGTTATATATTCAGTTAACAAACAATTGTCTCAGCTGATATGCTGATGCAGTACTACGTGACACATAAAAGGGTATGCTCCATATGTCTGAATTTATCCTCCAAAACATTACCTTTCTCAGTTGTAGTAATGTAGTAACTTCTTTCATATGCTTTTCTTGATTACTAGAGTGTGCGTGCGTGCTTGGCCGTGATTTCTGAAGTCTGATCCAGTGAACTTTTGGCGTTGTCATTTAGAAACTGCTTAGAATTTTTTCTTGAGCTGATATGTCATTGTCCTCCCTGTCAGTATGTATGATAGCATGTCCAGTCCTAGGGTCAAGTGGCTTTGGAGACTTGTACAGATTGTTTCTAGAACTTTTAGAGTTTTTTTTCTTCTTGAGATCTGACCTTCAGAGTGATAATCTAAAGGTGTGATTGTAATGAATATCGTCCCTAGCTACATGGGTGGTGTTGACCTGTGGCAAAACGACAATGACCATGACGATGATTTCGGTTTGCAATCAATCCATGACAAAACACTTGAGGTGGTTTGTATGTCGGGAACATGGCATCTAGGCAAACTGCAGGTAGAGATAGTTTGCTTCCTCTAAATCTTTCAGTTAGTGTTGTCCATTTTCAAATCTGGTGTTGTTCCTTCTGATATGTAGTGACGAAGCTGAAGTAGAATCTTACAATCATTTTTCTGTGGTTGATTGATAGGTCGGACTTTCAAGGGCACACCTGTTAGCCTAAGGAAAAGTTATAAGATTGCACCTCCACAGTTCATTCCCTGTCCAGGTTGATGGTGAACCATGGATCCAGCCACCTGGGTGCCTTGAGATATCTTATTGTGGACAGGTAATTTTCTGGACAATGGACCAACAGAATTTTACCAATTTCAGCACCCTGCTTTCTACACTTGCTTCTCATTTAATTGTTATTGTTATGCAGAGATTTTATAGTTTGCTTCTTTTTTAGTGTTTGAAGCATAATATTAATACTTTTGCCGTGCTTGATTGTTGCCTGCTGATATTTTGTCTTCTGTTCCTAGAATCAGCCGCTTACATTGACACAAAATACTGGAAATAGGAAAAGCTAGACCAATAATTAATGTGGTAATGTGCAGGCAGTAAAACACACTTGCATGCATTCTCTCTTTAATTCTTGATGCTCTTTTCAGATCTTAATGTGTCTCTTGCAGCTACAAATCTTTGAGAATATTTACTTTTTTTTCTTTCAGGTTGAGTAGTTGGAACAAGAAATATCTAAAAGAAATAGGAACAGGAAATATCTAAAAGAAATAGGTCCTGCCAGAAAAGCATGGACATGACCAAGCAATGTTTTAGGAACATCTTTCAATTTCTCAGTGCATGGGGTGGTTATGCTACTTGGAAGATATCTATGACAATGGGCTGCTGACTCAGAGATGGAATGGTTGATTTTGTTAGTTTGTTTATATATTCTTCATGCCTTTTGTTGTGTAACGGGTAACTCCTGTGAGGTTTTCTATGCCTGTTCAAAATTGTGACTCTAGAATGGCGCAATATCGGTTTCTATATTTGTCTCAATGGCTTGTGTTTGATTATCAATTGCTACATACTAAGCAGATATTATACATTCCTGTGGTCATGGTAGGGCGCCCAACGGGCGCCTGATGTTCTAGTAAAAATTAAAAGTTAATGGACCTATAGTCGACGTAGACAAACAAGTTGATAAACTAACCATGCATTTTACTCTAGTAGTTATGTGCTAGTCCATCTAGGCCTATTTGGAATTGTCACATTTTGAGAAACAACATCCAACCTTCTGTACAAGGTTGCAAGCATATGTTCGAAAAAGTTTGCACTAGTTATTCGCAGAGCAAAGCCAGTACTAAATCAATGGCTAGACGTCCTTGTATAGTTTCCTGCAAAGCCAAGTTACCACCTTATTATTAAGTCAATGGCTAGATGTCCTTGTATGGTTTGTTTAGGGAACTCCTGATGCATAGTTTCTGTAGGTGGTTTCTAGAGGAGAGATGGTGCTGTTGGAGTAAAAAGGCAAGAACAATGCACAATTAATCCCTCGTCTTGTGATGAATCATGTGAGAAGAACATCTACCATCAGATCAATGGTGGAATTAGCAATCACATGATAATAGAGACAACGATTTACGGGAAAACCTCCTCAAGGTAGGGAGTAAAAACCACGGGACTAACCGGTCTACTCCAAGCTTCCATCATAATCAACAACGGGTACAACGAGTCTTCTTAGAGAATCTACAGGATTACATCAATAGCAACACATTCATCAAATTATAAACTTGGCATCAACTATAACCACAACCTTTTAACAAGAGAAATGACAACAACCAAATAGAGAACTCACAGATTCTATCCCTCTCGATAATCAATTCATATCTCATAAACCACAACTCCAATGTGCATGAAGTTTGGTAGGAATGATCCACGAATCCTGTAACCACCGACCAAGGTTTATCTCAATCTGACACCATTTTACCACCCAAAACAATCTACCAAAATTGTTCCATCCTAAAACTACAGTAACCTGAACTAAAAAAAACCTTTCCAATATGGTGCTCTACTCAAGCAGTTCTCAAACCAATTGAATAAATCAAAGTACTTTAAGTGAGGAAAGAGCTCACCAAGTTTGGTGCCAATCCAACCACATTTGAGCCTCCAATCACTAGCTTGAAGATAAATGGTTATCAGCACCACCAAATCTAGACATATTTGCCTCTTCTTCTTCACCCCTTCTCTCACGTTGTGGCGTTCTTGTGTTCTGCTCCCTCCTCCCTCCCTCTCTCTCTTAGCAGCAGCAGCTGAAGCATTGGAGGCTAGGTTTTGTGATTTTTATTCCATCCAAGGATCGATCTCCGTCGTAGATTCCGACTGAAATCAACGACTCACAAGAACTGGGCATATGACCTAAATTTGGGTTGCTTTGTTGGGCTCAAAATCATCCTCCATGTGGATGAACAACCCAACAGGTGCAACTTAGACCCAACCATCCCAATACATAGTTTCTGTAACGGATCAACGTGATTATACAAGATTAAGTAAGAAAATCCTCCACCGAGGCAGATAATTTCTCAAACTTAAGCCCGTATAACCCGAGATTTCGTGAAATCACGAGGGATTTCAAACCAACCAACATATAACCAAGATCGTACTAATTTAGCAGCCACAGTTCACATGCTACATAAAGTTCGCAACGAGAGTTGAATACATCGGAGTCCAGAATAAAATTATTACAACATAGTTCAAAATAACATAGTGGAAGCAAGTAGTTTTAAACCACACACACTTAGTTCAAATATAGTGCCAGAAGATAGTCACGGTCCACAAAAGCATTAGCTAAGACGAACGGAGTGACCATTGCCCATGGTCCTAGTTGTCGCCCATCGCCGGATACAGACAGTTGGTGCAGTACCCATAGTATATCTGACCATCTGCAACAACAATGGGAACAACGCCCTGAGTACGAGAATGTACTCAGCTAGACTTACCCGTTATAAACCAAAATAAAGGACACCAAGGAGCATGCAAGGCATTTATACAGTGGACTGGCTTGACTCATTTGCGAAAAGCATAAGTTATTATGAATAACTAAACTAAGTACTTTTTGCATCATTTTTATTATAATCTATTCAATCTAGGTAAGCACCTATTGCTAAAGCAAACACTTGATTCAACATTAACATCTAAATGACCATATCAGGTTTAGCATTTCCAACAACATTCACTTAACCATCAGTATTCCATTATTGTTACTACGATGCCGTAGCTCGAGTCAAGTGCTCACTATCCAGAAGCGATGGCGATTCGAATCGATTCCTAACCAGCTGGTGATTTTTTCCTTACACAAACCATGCTTCCCCCGTCAGAGTCACTTAGATCACCAATGACACTTTCCAAGAAGCCGCGGGATAACATGATATCATGGACCGCACTACCTAGGGACCGCCCGACTGCCAGGATGCACCTTGGGCTCACTCTTCGCGTCCCCGTTACACCCCCTTCGGCACCAGTCTGCCAATCCGAGTTTATCCAGGTTCGAAATAGTGTCACTAGCTTCGCGGTCGAAAGATACTTTACTCGGTCAGCTAAATGTAAGGCATGCGTTCAACATGACAAGAGGGACGAGCAACGATCGGTCCTTAATCGACACAGATGGAATCACTGTAGCCCAAAACCCTATAAGACTCCGCCCGATCTTCCTTTAACTATCAACACTTGGTTACTTTTCATGATCACACAGTAGCTAACCAATAACCAGGTATCTTCCTATAACTTGCAGGTGACAGGAAATCACCCGACTTCTACGGTTAAGTATGGCTAAACAGTTATTCGATCCTGACCTAGCAGGGTAAAGGTAATCAGGTGAACATGGATAATAATGCAACAACGGTTTCACGCAACTCCTAAACTTAATATAACAATATATATATATATATAACTATAACTCATGTAACAAGGAATTGCTTTTATAAAGTAGGAGACTTAAAAATGCTCCGGGGCTTGCCTCTTTTGAACGAGCTAGGTTGATGGTCTACGCACTCGAGTAGCTCCTCGCCTGGCTCTTCTTCCTCGGGCACCTCCTGTGCCTGGGGCTCCTGCTGATCGGTCCAAACTTGCTCCTCCGGTACTGCTACCTGCGACTCCTCCTGCGATCCTGTATGATGCGAGTGCATAAGTACACATGCGAATGATGCATCGATTACGGTGGAATGCATTGATGACATGATATGCAGATGAGCACATTGAATGGACAGTTTGGATTATAACAACATCTTCTACAAGGTAGTCCACATCATCCAAGAACATGTACCACAAAACATGCACCTATTATTCCACTAGTTAGCACATAACATACACATACGTGTGGTCACAAGTTGTCCAATCTTTACTAACCTAACCCATCAAGCAACGTCAGCAAGGCATTTTGATGCTTCAAAGATACACCAAACATATTTTATTACTTTTAATTTATCATAAGGAATAACCTTTTATTTCCTATTTAACTAGGGTTACACATCACCTATTTCTGTTGCAGATAAAAATCTACAAAAATTACAGTAGCTTACCCTTACTCTAAATAACCTACTACAAAAATTTCATGGGAATTGGATAAGTAAAACTATCTATACAAAATAAACAAGTTATAGCATAATAATAAGCATGAAATTATTTTGTACTAGAAAAAGTATCAAACAACAGATTTCATATTTTTCGCATGTTACCCACAGTAAACTAGCATATTACAAAAATTATCACATGCATGTGTTATACAACTTTAGCTCTCTACTAAAAATAACAAAAATCATCAATTAAAGGCATTTGAACTACACTTCAATAATTTTTCACAGAACATGCTTCACAAGTATTTTTCCTAGAAAGTACATCACTAAGAAAGATTAATGCAACAAGAATCACATTTTTCTCACTATTATTTTATTTACTACACATTTTCTAAGATATCAGCATTTATAGTAATTAAATAAATCTACACAGAAAAGTGTCACAAAATTAACATGAAATATTTTTAAACTGTAGATCTACTCAATATAAACACTACAAAATTTGTTTCATAATTTTTGGAGCTATACATCTGGAGATATGATTTTCCAAAGCAATTTCATAAATTCTGAAAAATCATTTTTCCAAACTCTTTTAAAAATCCGCCGGGAAATCGTTGGATGCACCCGGTGCAGTGCACCCACACTCGCTGACACGCGGGACCCTCGGGTCAACGGGCCCACTTGCCAGCCGGAGCAGAGCGGGGCGGCGCTGACCGGTGGCTTCCTCGCCGCCGGTGAGGTCTCCGGTGACGGGGAGGGCACCAACGTGCTCCCCGCACTGAGGCGCACCCAGTGCACCAACTCCGAGCAGCGCGGGAGCTCCGAACGAGGCTCGCCGGTGGAGATGGCGGCACGGCGGCGCTGGAGCTCGTCGGCCGGCCAATGTAAGCCACGGGAGCGGCCAAGAAGTTGAGCGCGAGCACCGCGAGGCGAAGGGGAAGTTGATGCTCAAGACCGGAGGAGGCGGGAAGGGGTAGGGAGCTCCGACCATGCGCGTCGGCCAACGGCAGCCATGGCGGCAGTGGAGGAGAGGAGCGGCCAATTGGCCCTCACTTGAGCTCGAGCGGCGGAACGGGCGTGAGCATGAGATGGAGGGAAGCGGGGCGGAGCTGAGGCTAGGAGGAATTGGCCGGAGAAGCGGTCACGGTTGCGTGCGGCGGTGGCGGAGCTTCGGGAGCCGGCAATGGCGCGGCGGGGCGCGGATGCTGCTGGCGCGCTGCTGCGGAGCGAGAGGAGGGAATGGAGGGAGCAGCCAAGGCGGGCGAGCGCGTGGAGGGGGTAAGCGGGCGCGGGGGACGCGGGGGCCACCGGAGGGCGCGTGTCGCGCGGCGTCGCCGTCGCTCGGCCACGCGGCGACCAACTCCTGCCACGGCGCCACGGCGTCGCGTGCGCGCGGGCGAGGGAGGGAGCCAGGCGCGGTCGCGGGCCAGGCCGTGAGCGCTGGCGGGCCGAAAGGATGGCCGCGGTCCGTTAAGGTAAGGAAAAGCTTTTCTTTTTCTAAATAAATTTATAGATTTTCTATTTTGATTCAAATTTGAATTTGAAGATGAAAAAGAGGTTTCACAATTTTTGCCCAAAATAAAAGTTGTTCAAAATTTAATTCTCTACAACTTTCATGTAGTGCACTTTTCAAAATTCTAAGTAGATTTTGAATTTAGGATTTAAAGCTAAATTTTGAGTAAAATTTACTTTTCTAGAATATTTTTATAAGCAAAATTTGAGGGAATTTTGAATTCAAGAGTGGCTCCAAAAATCATGTTTAATTAACCTAGATTATCTAAAATTGTCATTACACAAGAGTATATCACTTTTTTTGCACTTAAATTCATAATTAGGGTTTTCAGTAATTGTTTATCCATTTTAAATTTTTAAAGAAGCTTATATTGCATGCAATGACAACATGTGTGTGATGTTTATGCCTAATGCTTTGGATGCTAATGCATGCTTAACACCCAGGGGTGTTACAGTTTCCGATAGTAGTTTCTATAGAGAATAAAATTCAGTTAGCATTTGCGTATACACTATAAAGAAAGAAGATTAGCTGAGACAAAGTAACACTATGACATAAGGAAAAGTCTACTTAACCCCTTGATGGGTATCTACTTCACCCCTCACCTATAAAACCAATTATTTTATCCTTTAAACTATTAAAAACCGTATAAATAACCCCCTTATGCGGTTTTGAAGGTGGTTTCATTGATGTAGCATATTAAGGGTTGACTGCACAACCCTCTCAACAATAAAACGTGATGTGGCGTGGTGCACGCGTGTGGCAGGGACCGTGTGAGCGGATAAGGAAAGGAAAGAGAGAAGAGAAAAGGAGAAAAAAATAAAAATAAAAATAAAAAGACAAGGGTATTATGGACACTTTAATATTTTGCATATGAGAAGAAGTTGTTTTAACAAATGGTTCACCAAAACCGTTTTAGCTCTACCAGCAGAGCTGCTTTTCAAGCCAAAGCTAACAAAAGCTGCTTCACCGGTGAAGCTAAGCACTGAGCGGTTGGTGGCGCCTCTAAAAATAGGGGCATCTGTAGAGGTGTCCGAATAGATACCCCTATTTTAGAGACAACTTTATTTTCCACCACCTCTAAAAAACGATTTGTAGAGGTGTCTAGATCTAGAGGCGTGTCTAAAAGAGGTGTCTGAATTTCTCACATTTGAAATTCAAAACTTTCAAATGACCTCGAATAGAGAAACGACCAAAACCAATCTACAACTTTAGAGTTGAAAACTTGTTTTATTTGAATTTGTTTATGGTACCAAATACTCATTTTAAAATCGATGAAGATAATACGAGGAGAAAGAATATCTAATGTGCACACAAGTGACTTGTGGATGGAGCGGTTAGAGGAGATATGTGCAAGGGTATAGGTTGCGGGTTTGATCCGTGCGTCGCGAATTGTGCATTTCTCGCGTGAAAAATCATGTGGCTTGTAACTTAGGACGACGAGTGGATCTCCCTGGAATAATTTTGTTTTTGTTATTTTGGGCCAAGATTTGAGACGTGCGTGTGGCTGTCTGGTGAGGTCTCCTCGATTAGTTTTTTTGTTTTTTTGAGACCAAATTTGTGACTTTTGAACAACGATTTGTAGAGGAGGCTGTATTTCGAGCCACCTCTAAAAATTATTTTTTAAAGGCAGCTCGGGTTCCGAGTTGCCCTCGTAAATTCGATCTGTATAGGCTAACCACCTGGAAAGATTCTAGCTATAGGGTGTGTTTAGATGGTGAAAAAGTTTGGGTTCGGCTACTGTAGCACTTTTCGTTGTTATTTGGCAAAATTTATCCAATCATAGACTAACTAGACTTAAAAGATTCGTCTCGACATTTACAGACAAACTGTGTAATTAGTTTTTTCTTTCGTCTACATTTAGTACTCCATGCATGTGTCGCAAGATTTGATGTGACAGGTACTGTAGCACTTTTTGGGTTTGCTTTTTGGGTTGAGGAGGCAACTAAACAGGCTCATAGTTGTAAAATTGCTTATCTGGTAGTATAATTGATATATATAAAAAAACTATTTTGGTTTCTGTACCGAGAGTGTTCTTAATGTTTTTGTTCATTATTTGTGTACTGAATCTTTCTGTGTAACCTTTAGTATCCCGTTTAATAAAGTTCAGTAGTCAGAAGGGGACCCGGCCCTCACGCGCGGTCGAGTTCCGGGGCGCGAGGCACGGCGGACGCTGGAGCGCTAGCTTATCGCATCCGGTCTTTTTTTTACGCCTCTCGTTTGTAGTATCTGTTTGTACACATACACGTTCATTCAATACACGTACACTACTCACACCATCTATGTATAAACCTACAACTACACTCAGATCTGAAGACCGCGTTCTTCTTGAGATCACCGAAATCCTCTGATTTCGTAGACGACAGACACGTCATGATCCCATTATGGCTTCACACGTGTGAGAGGCAACCATTGAAGCGGAGACTTTATTTATGGGAAATAAATCTCCGTGGGTGAGACACCCGATGAGTCTCAGCACTTGAACTCGGGTGGGCAGCCTGAGCGTACGCTCAGCTGACCAATCGAGCCCTGCTCGGTTTTCTTATCGCATCCGGTCTTGCTCGGTTTCCGTGGCTCGCGGTCGCGGTTCGTGGAAGCAAAGCAAAACTTGGTCTTGCCGCGAAGCTCCAAGCGCTCGTGCTGACTGCTACGTGCAGCGTGCTCAACTGCGCGGGGATCGGGGAGAGCTAAGCACTAGCACCTCCGGAACTTCCGGGCCGGGCCTAACTGCTAGTACTACCGAGTACACTAGGCTTGCGTTGACCATGCACCGAGTACGGCTAGCAAGTGCAGCCGTGCACGGCCCGTTGGTTAATTGGGCTCTTTTTCTATGGGAATTAAATTGGTCCGTCAGATCAGCTTAGCATGCCACCCCAAACCGATTACGACGTGTCGTGTGTGAGACGCCGGGCCGGCCGCCCCGGCCCACAAACCAGCTAGAGTTCAGACATACAAAGCTCTTCCGTTCAGCCATTCAGTGTAATCTTGGCCAACCTTATGAACTTATAGTACGTACGTATATCAAAGAAAAGCAAAAGGACTTTATGAAAGTTTGTTTTTTTTATATCAACACACATATATGCATGTCATGCATCGTCGAATCAGGGGTCCAAAAAACTAAGGGTCAGTTTGTTCTACTAGCACACTAGTATACTTCGTTCATCTTAGAACAAAGTATATGCAATGGTCGCAAAGAAATGGAAAAAGTATATGCAATTTTCACTTCGCATGAAGTCAAACATATACAGGTCTGATCAAATCTATACAAAAATGTAATAACATCTATGACCAAATAAATATCATTAGATTAATTATGAAATGTATTTGCATAAAAAATCTATTTGGAGACATGAATGCATGTTGATACCATTTTTTTATAAACAACTCTAAATCTAAAATTGCATTCCTTTTGGGACGGAGGCATCAGTTAGCTAGCTAATAGCTACTGAGGCCGCTCTCGATGGAGAGTTTCTTGACATTATTTCCAAGATTGCTACATAATATCATGTAAAATAAAATGAAACATCTAACTTCAATTCATAGTTTAATTTTATAGTTTTATAGACATTTAATTTCATGACTCGTAGAGTTAGTAACTGTGCCAATCAAAAGAGTCTTATCTAGATATAACCTACTTCTTCTCTCTTTTTAAAATCATTACCATATCATAAAAAATACTTATGTGGTAGTCTATTAAATGCAAATGAAACTTACATGAAACTCCCGCTGAGACTAAGCCAACTATTAGCTAACTAATTATTAGTCAGAGGCCTTTTGGATCTACCTACTCATAAGTTACTAATAGGTTGTTGCCCCCCTATTAGCAGCCTTAAATTAAACCTGCTAATGAAACTAATAGTTAGCGGTCTCTTGTATTAGTAGGTTTCTTTGGATCTACTGTCACATATACTGCTCAGTGCTGATGTGATCCACATCCAATCCAAGTACCAAGTATTTAACATGAAAACAAAGACACACTTGATCGAGCAGCAGAATCTAACAACAGAGAGCTAGCAGACCAAACAAGCTCAAATAACATGAATGGATGACTAGATGGCCTTAAAACAAATAACCCATACAATCTCGATGCATGTTTTAGGGCCTGTTTGGAACGCAGGAATTTCGCAGGAATTTCACAGAAATAAGTTCAATTTCACATAAAAAACGTAGAAATATATAGGAAAATTTTCCCTTTTCCAAACAGGCCCTTAAACAATTATTAAGATAGGAGTACAAGTACAATATCTTGTTATAATTTCTTCATGCGCTAGCTGTTGACGGCGCCGCTCCAGCAGGCTGCGGGCAGACAGGGTTGCAGGCCGGGCAATGGTGCTGGCATTCTTTGTGCCTCTTGAAGCAGCTTGCCGCGTCCGCCTTCTGGCAGCAGTAGCAATGGTCGTGAAAACAGAAGTAGGATTTATACGTGCAGAATATAAGATAAACCTTGCCCTCATCGCCTGATGCACTCCTAGTGAAGTTCACACTGTAGAAGCATCAGCATTGCCACTTGATGTGTTGGTAGCAACGCCTACTGCATTTCGGCCCTCGATCAGTAGCTTGCTGCTGCGGCCTACTAATTAATTGCACCAATATACTTTGCATTATCTTTCATAATGATAAAGGTGAATAATTTATAAAATCATTAGGATGTATTTTAAATTATCTTTCATAATGTTATCTGTGGGTAATTTAGATACAAAGTTAGAGGATTATTTTAAATTATCTTTCATAATGACAAAGCCAGGTAATTTAGACATAGTGGATTATTTTAAATTATGTTCATAATGGCCAAGGTGGTAATTTAGATGTAAATTTAGGAGGTTACTTTGAATTAATTTTTATAATGGAAGATGTGGGTAATTTACATACAAATATATGCGGTTATTTTGAATTATCTTTTGTAATGGCAGAGGTGGATAATTTACACGCAAATTAGGGTTTTACTTTATGTATTTTTTTATAATGGCAGTCATGGATAATTTTTTAATAAACTACAATAGATCCAATGACTATTATCAGTGATGATGATTAGAGACTATCAAATTAAAGACCATATGTTCCTGATTATGTGAGAATTTTAGGACTTATCTTTTTTCTAGCGAGTCTGGCGAGAATTAACATAGTGCTTCCATTGGAACTTCTAATTAGTAATAGTAAGATTTTATAATCGGAGTGGGGGGTAATTTTTTGATAAACTACAATAGATCCAATAGCTATTATCAGTGATGATGATATTAGAGACTACCGAATCAAAGGCTAGATGTTTCTGATTATTGTGAGAATTTCTTGGATTTATCTTTTTCCTAGTATGTCTAATGAGAATTAACGTTGTGCTTATGTTGAGGCCTCTAATTAGTAATACTAAGATAAGATGGCTACAAGATAGACGTCCTTGTATAATTATTTACTTAATCTTTTTCTTCTCTTTGTTTGTGTGCTGAACCCTTTTTTGTGTAATGGTATATAAGCTAGTTATACTAGCTTTAAGCCAACTTCTTTAATAGTTCTAACTCTTAGCATATATCACATAACATAGATAGCCCTCACATGACACTCTCACATGATCTTGGAATGTGTGTATGAGACTAGCTCTTGATCCAGAGCTAGCTTTTCTCTCTCTTCTAATAAAATATGAAAAAATGCTTAGAACTAGCTTATAAGTTACCTATTGTGGATGCCCTTAGTATGCCTTTTAATAAAATTTTCATCAGTAGGGGAGACCTGTTCCTATTTTCCTATCCTAAAGAAAATGTACAGATTCACCTGTGGATGCGGCCGAGTTCCAGGGAGTGAGGCAGGGCGGATGCTCCGTCTTGCTTGAGCTTCCGTGGCTCGCGGTTGATGGAAGCAAAGAAAGAGGCGAGTGGATGCCTCGGGTCTCGCTGCGCGCAAAAGTCTAAGGCTAGTCTCAATGGAGAGTTTCACGATGTTGTTTCCAAGACTACCATGTCATATAATGAAATGAAACATAGATGAAACACCCACTTTTAATGAAGAGTTTCATTTTATGGTTTCATAGATATTTAATTTCATGACTCTAGTGAGTTAGTAATCATGCCAAGAGAGTTTCATCCCCATAAAATTCACTTCTTCTCTTTGTTTTTAAAAACATTGCCACATCATCAAAAGTGCTTATTTGATAGCTTATTAAATGTGAATGAAACTCTGATGAAACTCCTACTGAGATTGGCTAACCTCTCGTGCTACTTGCTCATCATCCAATGTCTTCGGAACTTCTGGGCTGAGAAATTTATGGACTTCTAGCCTGTATATATAGCAAAGAAAAAGAAGAAGGCTTTCTTGAAAGTTTGTTTTTCGAGAACACGACTTCACGCGTATTTCATTAAGAAGGAGTGCTGAAAGATCTGCTTACACAACACAGCTACAGGAGAACTCATAAAGTGCCAGTTACAGACCATAGAGGAAGTAGTTACTAGGAACCTAAACACAACAGAAACAGAAAGAAAGGCGTTAGGCGAGGCCCTCCACTATGGCGTTAGGCGAGACCCTCCACTATAAACCTAACTGACCAGACTTGCAAAGGAAAATACATGAACGCAAGGGTGCTAGCAGATCGAAGAGATGTAACCGTGGTGGCAAAGCATCCACCAAGAAGTGGCGGGACACGGCGACAAAGTATCCACCAAAGTGAACATGACAAAGTATCCACGATAGGGGGCCATCACGCCCTTAGCGGCCGGCATGAGAAGCGTGCCTGAAGCGACGTCGGCAGCAAAGTATTCGCCCGAGCAGCAACGACGACAAAATATCCGTCAAAGTGACAGCGGCAAAGTATCAGCTGCGAAGAACCAATCGACGGCACAAGTAGGCTGGACAAACCATATCGAAGATGAGCCTGAAGCACACAAAGGCACAACACAGGAAGGAGCGACTCCGGCGAGAGTAGCGGGAGATGGGCTACAGCAGTGCTCCAATGATGCCTTCGGAAGAACCTTGACATCCGTAGATGCCAACAACGCTGGTAGAAGCACACGATTAGGTCTTTCGACTCTAGCCTACCCAACCAGATCTGCTTGCTGCGGCCGCCAAAGCATGATGACTCCGGCCACCACCGCCGCGGCCTTGCTGCGGGAGGCCACGGCCCTGGCCACCGCGGCCCAGGCAGACGCGCGCGGGCTGGCTGCAGCCCCAGGCACGCACGCCCCCTGCCCCCAAGCCGCCATAGGCCGGCTAGATCCAGCTGGCCACGAACGGCAGGCTGGGGGTGGCCTGCCGCCCCGGGCAGAGGCAGGCGCGGGCAGAACTCACAAGGTCAAATAAGACGAATGGATGACTAAGACATGGCCTAGAAAAAAAAATCCCATACGATCTCAATGCATGTTTTGAACAATTATTAATTAGGATTACAACGCTCGGTCGATCTTGCTTAATTAATTCTTCATGCTAGCTAGCTAGCTGTTGCCCGCTCCAGACCGAGGGCAGACAGGGTTGCAGGCGGGGCAATGGGCCTGGCATTCTTTGCGCGTCTTGTAACAATAGTCCTTTGGTTGGCAGCAGAAGCAATTGCCGTGAAAACAGTTGAATTTAATAGTGCAGAATATCACATGAATCTCGCTCCCATCGCCTGATGTAGTAGTGGAGCCGTTCACTATAGAAGCATCATTGCCACTTGTAGTCTTGGTAGGCGCAGGGGCGCCTACTGTTTCTTCGGCCATGAGTAGCTTCTTGCTGCTGCGGCCTACAAATTGCAGCAATAGGTGCAGTCATAAATTCATTTATTCAATGGCAAGCCACATACGTATATAATACATGACAGTTTCGCAAGGAAACAAAACATGAGACACATCGTGAGGATGAGAAGATTATGAGTAAAACAAACTAATTACCTATCACAGGCAATGCAAGACATCCAAAAAGCAATGCAAAAAATATGGTCATTGCCCAAACGTGACCCCTACCATTGCTCCTCATGTTGGGTCTTTTTTTTTGCGGAGCTCTCGCTGGAGCCGAATGAATAGTGTTAGCATTAGCCCCAATACCTCGATCAATGTATATATATATAGAGAGAGAAATATAAAACCTTATAGACATTAATTGGGATATATGTTATTTTGTTCATTTATTTGGCTACTACTCCCTCCGGTACCGTTTGTTAGGCGCCAGTGTATGTTAGAAAACATCTGTTTTATTAGGCGTTTCTTAGAAACCGAGGTAAGAATTGAACAATTGGCGCTTTTATTATTAGCACAGCTTTTATTACGAAGCCAATAAATGCAGTACAACAACGTGGTCAGTGATACACGTCGAACGCCTCGAGTCGTCTAGCTCCCTGAGGCGGCTCGGGGCGACACGCCTCCGCTGCCAGGGGAACCCCGTCTTTGGCTGCTCCTTGGCCACTGTCACTCCTCCTCAATGAGCCGTGATGGCGGCCGCAATGGCACTCAAAAAGGTGCCCTTCCGCATCCCTCTACCTCCCGTTCCCTTCCTCTATCTCGCCCTCCCCAAGCTCCACCTGGAACAATGGTGCTCGCCGGCCGGCAACTAGATCCACGTCCGCCGTCACAGGATCTACCACCTTCCCTCAAGATCCGGTGGCTCTGGCCAAAACCGGCCATCCTGTGTTGGGCCGGTGTCCGTGCATACGTGGTGCGGCAGGTTTTGAGGTGCCCACAACCACGCTCTCTACGCACCTGCCAGCGGCAGCGCCGTTGATAGTGCTCGCGCCCGAGGCCTGCTCGGCGGCAGGTCCGTGCCCGTGAGCAGCTCAGCCTGCGTGGCCGCAAAGTCCACACCTGCGGCCTCCTTGCCCTCTGCGACGGTGGTTCTGCCCCTGCTGTCTGCTCGGTCATCGTGGCGTGCGTGCTTGTTCTAGTTGGTGCTTATACTGGATCTGGCGTTGGCAGTTGACACTAGCTCTGATGTTGGCGGCGACGACGGCAGGCACCGTGACCCTACTAGGCTTGCTCCTGGTCGCGTGCGGCGCGGTGACTGGGGCAAGTCGTCCAGGTGGCTAGGCAGCAGCAGGGGCCTGTCGACCTGCGGCGGTAGCCAGGCAGCCAAAGCGGCCTGCTTTGGCCGGGGCCAGAAGGCGGCCAATGGTGGAGCAACATCCATCTGGGCTTGTGCACCCCCGCGTTTGCCCTCATGGCGGCTAGCGGACTCTGCATCCGCTAGCATCGGATCCGGCTCTGGTCGCGTGCCCCAACCCAGTTCTGCGGCCTTGGAGGATGCCTTCGAATGCATAGAGTTTCTGGGTGAAAGCTCAGTCCGATTTTGGCCAGGCTGATGATGGTGACACCTCAGGCTCCACATACCTCCTTGGAGGCATCATAGAAGAAAGCCATTCTTCGGCATCGAAGGCACCGAATTCTGGGCATAAGCCCCACCTTAGAAGCCTCTAAGGCCAGTGGCGGTGGAATCCATGGTGCTATCGTTGGGCCTCACCCCCCTTCCTGAAGGCATCACTGAAGAATCACCCATGGCTCGTTGCTTGCTCCCCTGGGTCCCCTTTGCCTTTGCGCTAGAGCCTGCTTGTCCCCCGTGTGGTCACCGTCGGCTCCGAGTGGAGTTCCTCACTGCGCCTGTCTGTGCATATATTCTTCTCGCAATGGCCTGTCTTGCAGCACTTGACATTGCTGTTGTCGCTTCGCCTTTTGGATTCTCTGGTGAATACTTTGCCACCGTTGTCATTGGCCTCCTCTCTTGTGGATGCTTTGCTGCCGAGAGTGGTGGCTGGTCCCCCTGTGGATGCTCTGCCGCAGTAGGCGTCTTCGCTTCTTCCCCGGTGGATGCTTGGCCATCGGTGGAATCCCTGGCAGATGCTTTGCCGTCATTGCCTCTTCAGTCCCCTCTTTGGTAGATGCTTTGATGCTAGGAGCGTACTGGCCCTCTCTTGGCGGATACTTGGTTGCTGTGGTCGCTTGGTCTTCATTGGCGGATGCTTTGCCGCTGGTTGCTCGTCTATCTCTTTAGGATGGATACTTTGCCACCACACCATTGTCTATTGCGTAGGCCAGCATTTGTGATGATGTATCTGTTTTTTGCAGGCTCAATTGGTAGGTTACATTGTAGGGGTTGAAGGCAGTCGCTCTCTCTTTCTCTACTTCTCTTTCTTGTTCTTCATTTTTATTCCATGTCACTCATCATCTCCTTAGTCATTTGTAATCTGTGCTATGAGGGCTCTCTCGTAGCTATGTCGTGTAAGTCTCTTCGTCTTAATGAAATACATGTATAATCCCAATCGCGAGAAAAAACAAAAAGTTGCAAGTGCGACCTTAGTATTTGGTGCTGTTTAATACTCCACGTTGGTTTCTAGCTTTCCTTGGTATATCTGGAATTTGAGCTCCTACGTCTAAGAATTGGTACCGAAGGGATTAAATATATTGGTAAATATGGAGCGAGACGAGTTAGATTTGGCTGTTTGATAACTTGCGTATGTATTTATTAGCTATCTGATGATCTATCTTGTAATGTGTAGATTAATTTGAATATATATTTGCCAGAAGTAAGATCTGATCCCAATAGTGGAGTCATAGATGGAGCTGGAATGAAATGCACTTGTATCGATTTTGTGTATAAACTATTATATCAAATGGACCCTAACTCTTGGGTTGGCTTCGTTAGGACAGTGCAGCTTATGACTAGGATAGTTTTTATACAATTAATTGCACTACCACCTAAGAAAAAAATCAAACGTGGTAAACAATACCTAACGGAGAAAGAGAAGAAAAACCCAAGACATAGTTTCCTGCATAAGAAAGAAAATCGATGCAAACTACAAGCAGCGAAGAAACTGGTCATCTTGTGTTGGGAGCCTCCACCATTTCGTCCTCACATGTTTAGTGGAGTCTACGTTGAGCAAACCCATCACCCGTGAGAGTGCCTTCGTCGTCACATGTACGACTTTTGTTCTATGAGTATTTATTTTGTCCCTTGGGTGTAAAAAAAATCTAAGTACTTTGTGTTAATAATATTTCTCTGTCATTTATTGTAACACTCTAGGTGTTAAGTTGAGATATTGCATAAACATGGTATAAGCATCATCTTTATCTTCGAGTGATTGCATTTTGAGTGTCACCTTAAACTTGCTGGTCATGTGAGATAACAATTAATTAAACAATTTATAGTTACATAACTGATAGCTTATGGTTAGCCCCTTCATGGTCTATGAACTAGAACATTTTGGGACTAAACTGGGTGTCACATGTGCTACCTCTCAGATTTCTTGGGCATATATTGTTGATCTACTAGTCATACGATAGACTTTGTCACGCCAGGTAGGGAAAACTCTGTGCATAGATTCAATTCCTTTCAAGTGTCCCAGCCCGGATGGGATTCATCTTCATCGACAACGACTGCATCTTTGCTCCGGTCACCACGATCTACTTCAGCAGTCCCGATTTCGTTGCGGATCAACTCGGCGATCTGCATCTGCAGGATCCCAAGCCAGGTCGCACCTCCTCAGCATGTTTCTCGCCGGGCTGGAGGAACCTAGTGGCCGCTGGTGTGCACCTGCACTCGCACGCCACACGGACCTTTGGGTCTGGAACTTCTTTGCCGACATCGGCCAGGAACACGTCCTCGACCGGGCTACGCGACTCAGCAGGACCTGCTGAACGATATCCTCGCCGGTTTCCTGATCGGAATGAGGAACATGGCGGCAACATACCAACACATCCTTGCACCAACAGAACCTAGAAACGAAGAATAACCCATACAATCTCGATGTATGTTTTATTTAAACAATTATCAGGAGCACAATTCCCGGTTGATCTTGCTGAATAAATTCTTGATGCGCTAGCTAGCTAGATGTTGCCCGCTCCAGGCCCAGGGCAGATAGGGTTGCAGGCGGGGCAATGGGCCTGGCATTCTTTTTGCGTCTTGTAGCAGCTTGCCGCTTCCGACTTTTGCCTTTGGCAGCAGAAGCAATGGTCGTGAAAATCACAAAAGACTTGGCCGTGTTTAGTTGGCCCGAATTTGGATGTCCAAAATCTGCACAGTGCAAGATTCCGCACTGTAGCATTTCATTTGTATTTGTGAATTTTTGTCCAAACATTGACTAATTAGGCTCAAAAGATTCGTCTCGCAAAGTACAACTAAACTGTGCAATTAGTTTTTGATTTCATCTACATTTAGTACTCCATGCATGTGCCGGTATTCTGATGTGATAGGGAATCTTCTTTTTGCATAGTAGAATTTAGGGAAAATTTGACATCTAAACAAGGCCGAGGATTTATACACGCAGAATCTCTTCTCTGTATACGAAAGCAGGGCCAAGCTCCAGCCGACGGAGTTGGTCATGTCGCCAGCAAAATATCGGCCGTTGGATCGTGATGGAATGGCTCAGATCGCTACAAAAATCGCTTTCATGAGCATTGCTCATATGCCATGGTCCACTATTCATCTGACAGCGGCTATGGCAGCCGAGAAGAGAATTGCTACGCGTACACGACAAACATACCCAGAAGATTAAAGTAAGCCCTTTTCCTTTCCAGAAAATTTCTAAATAAACTAGAACCACTCTAGAGCCTACCCAAATATTTTGCACCCCTTCTTCGTTATCCAAAAAATCTAGAATAATTTACAAATTCCTCTCATTCGCGTTTCGCTGATAAACATAGGAACTTTATATCTCATCCATCGTAACTCCGAATCCCATAATTTTTCCACAAAAAATCTTCTAAAATGAAACCTTACGTATTCAATTCATTTTTCCTAATTTCCGGTGATTGTCACAAATGTAAATAACCCTCCTTTTGAACAATTCCATTTGCGGCCTAATATGCATATACCAATAATTTGTCTCTTTTCTAGTGAACTTCAACATCTATACTCAGCTATGAGCAAATTTTAGATGTATGCTCCTTTTATACTTTGTCACACTACATTGTAAAACTATGCCAACAAATCTTCTTCTGCTAATACAATAAAACATAAAAAAGGGACAATATATTTGCAATAAAACAATATGAAAAAATTTATATAGTCTGCATTATATTCAACTGTAACATATGGCATATATGTTTTACTATATATAACACTATAGAATGGAACCTCACGGTAGGCGCGACAACACTCCTTTTGAACAATTCCATTTGCGGCCTAACGTGCATATACCAATAATTTATCTCTTTTCCAGCGAACTTCAACATCTATACTCAGCTATTAAGCAAATTTTAGATGTATGCTCCTTTTATAGTTTGTCACAGTACATTGTAAAACTATGCCAACAATCTTCTTCTGCTAATACAATAAAACATAAAAAATGGACAATATATTTGCAATAAAAACAATATGAAAAAATTTATATAGTCTGCATTATATTCAACTATAACATATGACATATATGTTTTACTATATATAACACTATAGAATGACAATCTCACGATAGGCGCGGCAATGCCGCGCCCTGATTTTCTAGTATAAGATGAATCTTGCTCCCACCATCGCCTGATGTAGTGGTGGAGTTCACTGTAGAATCATTGATATTGCCATTTGTTGTGTTGGCAGCAGGGCCTACTGTATCTTCGGCCCTCAGAAGCTTGCTTCCTCTGCGGCCTACAAATTAATTGCAGCAATAATAATGCAGTCATCAGTATGTAAGGCCGCCTACAAATTATCAAATTAAAACGACTTCTAGAGTCCTAAGTCAAGCTATTTTAAATTTGATCAAATTTATAAAAAAGCTTCACTATAGATAAATCATAAAGTATATTTTCATAATGTACTCATTTGATTTTATAGATATGTTGCAATATTTTCTAACTATGTTCAAACTTTTTTTTGATTGAACTATGTTCAAACTTAACATAGTTTGACTTAGAGTGATTTTATATTAGAAATTAATTTATTTTAGGACGAAAGGAGTATATGATCCATAACAATTTCGCAGGGAAACTAAAAATGAGACACATCACGATGATAACGAGAAGATGATGATTAAAATAAACTAGTAATTACCTGTCACAGGCAATGCAAGACATCCAAAGAGCAATGCGAATATTATGGTCATCACGCAAATGTGACCCCTGCCACTGCTCATGTTGGATCTTAATACAGTATGTGCCGAGCTCTTGCTTGAGAGCGCCGACGAGTGAGTAGTGTTAGCAGTCAGCATTGGCCTCAATGCCTCAATCAATATATATACAGAGAGAAATATAAAATTTTAATTAGACATTAATTGGTATATATATTTGCTCATTATTTATTAGTTGCTACATATATTGGTAAATACGGAGATCAGGTTAGCTAGATTTGGCTGTCTGGGTAACTTGCGTATATATTTATTAATTATTTGATGTATCTTATAATGTTTAGATCAAATTGAATGTATTTACCGCCTAGGGCTGTGTTTAGTTGAGAAAAATGGGGTGAAAAGTTACTGTAGCACTTTTCGTTGTTATTTGGTAAAATTTGTCCAACCATGAATTAATTAGACTCAAAAGATTCGTCTCGAACTTTACGGACAAACTATGTAATTAATTATTTTTTACCTACATTTAATGCTCCATGCATGCATTTAAAGATTTGATGTGATGGGTGGAAGAGGAAATATTTTGGGTTTGCATGGGAAGTAAACAGGGCCGAGGAGTAAGATCTAATGCCAGCAGTGGAGCTGTGTATTATTTGGAGCTGAAATTAAATGTGTCAATCATTTGCGTGCCATACAAAATTTTCTCTCACATATAGGGGGTGTTTGGGACTTCCTGCTCTATATTTTTCAGCTCCGCTTCACGTTTTTTAGCCAAACAGTTTCAGCTGCACGCACTCTATTTGAGGAAAATAGGTGGAGACGTGAGAACACCTAAACAGGTGCTCCACAAACTTTAGTTTTTTGTCAAGTAGTTCTGCGGTGGAGTTTGTGGAGCAGGACCAAACACCCTATAGTACCTATATATACACTAATAAATTAACTGGGCCTGGAATCTTGGGTCGGTTTCGATCAGACTTTTCTGCGAATGTGTCACTGGCAGAGCATGAAAGTGTTTTGGCAACTCCCTCTATTTTCGTCTTGACTTTTATATATATATATAGATTTTTTTCGATGCACTTAGATATACAGTATGTCTAAAAACGTAGTGAAGGCAAAATGTATCTAGAAAATTCAAAAGGGAAGTGAGAACGACAGGTAAAAGTCGACTAAGTTTGATTTCTCGAAAAGTGAGAACGACAAATAAAAGGAATGAAGACCTTTGCGATGCCTTTTAATAAAATTCAGTAGTGGAGACCTATGCTTCCCTGCTGTTTTCCTACAGATTCACATGGGAATGCAGCCGAGTTCCGGGCAGGGTTAAAAAAACCGGTCGGTTTACCGCTGTAAACCGCGGTAACCGCCCTAACCGGGCCGGTCCGGTTCCGGTCCGGTCCGGTTAGGTATTCCCCAAATTCAAATTTAAAATTTGAAAAAAAAATGCTAAAAAAATTCCTAAAAATAGTTCATGATTTATAGAAGCCAATGGTGTAAAAATTTTTCAAATTGGAGTTCGTTTAGTATTTATTTATACGTATAGAAGTTTGAAAAAAAAGAAAAAAAATCCCGGTCCCGGCCCGTTAAGGCCCCCAAATTCAAATTTAAAATTTGAAAAAAACAAAAAATGCTGAAAAAATTCCTAAAAATAGTTCATGATTTATAGAAGCCAATGGTGTAAAAATTTTTCAAATTCGAGTTCGTTTAGTATTTATTTATACGTATAGAAGTTTGAAAAAAAAAGAAAATTCCAAACTCAAACCGAGCGGTAAACCGGTCAAACCGGCCGGTTACCGCTCCAAACCGGCCGGTAAACCGGACCCGAACCGAACCGAAGCAGGGTTTGAATTTGATTTTGAATTCGGCCGGTTACCGACCGGTTACCGGTAAACCGGGCCGGTTTACCGCTACCGGAGGCCGGCGGTTACCGGAAACCGGTCGGTAAAAAAAACCCTGGTTCCGGGAGCGAGGCAGGGCGGATGCTTCCTCTTGCTTGGGTTTCCGTGGCTCGTGATTGATGATGGAAGCAGAGCAAAAGACGAGTGGATGCATAGTAGCCGGGTGTACACGGCTGCTGGCATAGTTACATTATACATATTTTACCTTTATAAACTCGCCACACCTAAAAATTATTCTGGCCTCCGCCACTGATCAAGACAATACATTTGAAACATACGTCTGAAAACAAATGAAACACTTGAAACATGTCAGTATATCCATTGCAACATGTGTAACACCAGATCAGCTTTTGAAACATCCAGATAAAACATTTGAAACAAACGTATGAAACACCTAAAATACTTGAAACATACACTTACAACATGCGTATATTAACATTACAGCATATGCATCATTCAGATAAAACACTTGAAACATAAGTTAAAAACAGTTCAAATACTTCAATCCACGACATCACGGGAAGGCATGGCCTGGTTGTGGACTACGGTAACCAACGAGCTCAGATCCAGAGAAACCTAAACTTTTCTATAAATAAAAATAAAACAATAAATATAACTAGTCGGAGCCCCGCGCTTCGCGGGGGCAGCTCAGCACGAGGAGAGAAGGAGCAAAAAGACAAACGCTACAGTAACAGGTTGGGCACTGTTCACCAGACCCGCATTCCATAATGGCCAGGTATTGTCCAGTAACGGTGGTAATGTTCACTGTTTATCAGGATTCGTTACTGTTTACCTAGACCCGTTACTGTGGAAGAATAGTGATATGTGAGAGGAAAAGGTGGGCATGAGCAGTGTTTCATGAACAGTATCCATACATCCGCAGGAATAAAGATCTTTATAGATATATTGTTCTTCGAACTCTAGATTATTTCCTATAAATAAATACTCCCATCACTAAATTGTTGATGTAGCTTTAACTAAGAATAAAGTTAACTTATGGGTAAGGCTAGCACCTGGATGTCCGACCTCAGGCCTGTCGATATTAATTTATATTGTGGATATCATGGCCACCAAAAAATAAATTATAGATTTTAAATTTTACAGAATGGTATAATATAAAAGATAAATAGATATGTAACGTTTCCGTCCTTGCTTCCTATTAACATTGACAACTTTTTTTTTCTATTAATTAGGATTACAACGCTCGGTCGATCTTGCTCGTCAATTAATTCTTCATGTGCTCTTTTTTTTTTGAGATGATCTTCATGCGCTATCTAGCTAGATCTTGCCCGCTCCAGGCCCAGGGCAGATAGGGTTGCAGGAGGGGCAATGGACCTGGCATTCTTTTCGCGTCTTGAAACAATTGACCTCCTGTTTGCAGCACCAGCAATTGCCGACAAAACAGTAGAATTTATATGTGCAGAATATAAGATGAATCTCGCTCCCATCGCCTGATGTAGCAGTGGAGTTGTTCACTGTAGAAGCATTATTGCCACTTGTAGGCCCTATTCATCCGGCTTATAATCCGTCTTTTTCAGCTTGTTTTTTTAGCCAAAACAGTATTTTTCTCTCACAACAAATCAGCCAACAGTGTTTTTCAGCCGACTTATCAGCACAGCCAAACGGTGCCGTAGTCTTAGTAGCCGCAAGGGCGCCTACTGTTTCTTCGGCCATCAGTAGCTTCTTGCTGCTGCGGCCTACAAATTGCAGCAATAGGTGCAGTCATCAGTACGATACACCAAAATTTACATGAAAACAAACGCCCACGAGCGCAAGCATATATTCATAAATTCAAATATTCAATGGCAATCCACATATATAATACATGACAAATTTCGCATGAGACACATCGTGAGGACGAGAAGATTATGAGTAAAATTAACTAATTACCTATCACAGGCAATGCAAGACATCCAAAGAGCAATGCGAAAATTATGCTCATCACGCAAATGTGACCCCTGCGACTGCTCATGTTGGACGATCTTAATACAGTATGTGCCGAGCTCTTGCTTGGGAGCGCCGACGAGTGAGTAGTGTTAGCGATCAGCATTGGCCTCAATGCCTCAATCAATATATATACAGAGAGAAATATAAAATTTTAATTAGACATTAATTGGTATATATATTTGCTCATTATTTATTAGTTGCTACATATATTGGTAAATACGGAGATCAGGTTAGCTAGATTTGGCTGTCTGGGTAACTTGCGTGTATATTTATTAATTATTTGATCTATCTTATAATGTTTAGATCAAATTGAATGTATTATGGCCTAGGAGTAAGATCTAATGCCAGCAGTGGAGCTGTGTATTATTTGGAGCTGAAATTAAATGTACATATATTGTCAATCATTTGCGTGCCATACAAAATTTCCTCTCATATAGGGGGTATTTGGGACCTCCCGCTCCACGTTTTTCAGCTCCGCTCTATGTTTTTTTAGACAAACGATTTCAACCCGACGCACTCTGTTCGAGGAAAATGGGTGGAGTTGTAAGAGCACCTAAAGAGGTGCTCCGTAAACTCTAGTTTTTTTTTGAAGCTGCTCCACAATGGAGTTTGTGGAGCAATCCCAAACACCCCATAGTTTGTATATACACTATTAAATTAACTGGGCCTTGACTCTTAGGTTGGTTTCACTACTTCTTCACATGATCGGACTTAACTGCGAATATGTCACAGGCGGAGCATGGAAATGTTTTGGCAACTCCCTTATTTTCGTTTTGACTTTTTTGGATATATAGATTTTTTTCGATGCACTTAGATATACACTATGTTGGATACGTAGGCAAGACAAAATATATCTAGAAAATTTAAAAGGAAAGTGAGAATGACAAGTAAAAGTTGATTAAGTTTGATTTCTCATGAAGTGAGAACGACACCACTTTAAGCCTCCAAAGTAGGCTGGGTCAAGTGACCTTTCTCTAAAAAAAAATGCCTTTTAATAAAATTCAGTAGGGGAGACCTCTGCTTCCCTGCTGTTTTCCTACGGATTCACATGGGAATGCGGCCGATTTCCGGGAGCGAGACAGGGCGGATGCTTCATCTTGCTTGGTTTTCCGTCGCTCGTGGTTGATGATGGAAGCAAAGCAAAAGACGAGTGGATTCGTGTGCTGGGTGCCCACCATCAATTATCTCGGGAACTTCCGGGGGCCGGGACTTGGTTGTCACGCTCATGCCATGCCTAGCTACCTGCTGTTGGGCTCCCGTCGGACCAGCTTGCATGTCCAAATGCGATTACGACGTGTCGTGCACTCGTGCGTGAGACACCGGCCCGTCCCACAAACCAGCTAGAGTTCAGATATATAAAAACTGTTCCGTTCAATCAATCCCTAATATTCAAAAAATCTATCTTCTTCTAATTCATATCTAATAATAAAAAGTCAAAATTTCTGGTATTTTTTCAGCCCATTCTAATCTGACCCACTTGTTCTTCTATCACGCGCTTCCCATCTCCCCCACACCGCGGCTCCCTCGGTCTCTCTTCCCTGCTCGTCCGCTCGCCCCCGTCAGCCCACCACCACTGCTCGCTCTCCATCTCTCACCCTTGAGGCATCAGCGCATGGGCCCAGGTGACACAGGAGGCAGCTTCGTGAGAAGGTCCATTGGCGGCGAGAGAGGAAGCGGTACGGGTCTACGAGAGGGGACGGCAGCTGCGCATTGTGCCCCGATGTGTGCGAGAGACAACTTCACGAGAAGGGCCGGCGGTGTGGAAGGCAGCTTCGTGAGAAGGGCTAGCCGCGGCGCTGGGGAATTGTTCTCGATTTCAACTCGGGCACGGGATTTTCCTGGAGCGTGCAACAAGATTTCTTCACCGAACCGGATTGGATTAAATTGATTCATGTTAAGAAGGTTTTGGGATCTCACCTCCTTTTTCTTGCGCGTGTCCTGCCTCTATCACTCGGACCTGGCCATAGCTAGCTGGCCAGGCCAAACCCTAGCGCGGCGCGAGTGGGGACAGCGCACGGCGGCCGGTGGGTGGCGAGGCGGCTGGTTGGCGAGGCTACGCGGTGCGCGCCCCTACAAATCCGGGCAGGCGGGAGGCGAGCAAGCAGTCGACGATTGTGGTTTGCCACGCGCGGGGCAGCTGGGCGCCGAGCTGCTAGCGCCGGCACAAAAGAGGTTGTTGCCTCTTGCTTGCTAATCAATTGATTTCCAATCCTAATTTCCGTTGATTTTGTAGATCGTTACTCCTCCATATGAGTACTGTTGACACCTAAAAATGTCCTAAGTGCATAATGGACTCCTCTATCATGTTTGTACCGTCAAGATGGCCAGGAAAGATGCTTGAATTATCGTATTTGGAGCCCGAGCGAAGAAAACAACTTTTCTGGGGCCTGATCCAGCTAGAGTTGGCTTAGCTGACTCCCTAAACTTCCTCAAATTCAAGAATAGACATCACCATTGTGTTCCTCTCGTCGAGCTGATAAAAAAAACATATATGGTTTGCCTGATTTGAAGTCCGGATGAATTAACTATGAATTTAGAAAATTTCCACCCGGAATTTCCCGGGCCAAGTCGGCTTAGCCGAGCCCCCTAGTCGGCTAAGCTGACTTTCCCTGTTTTCAGCCCAAAAGCAGTGCCTCAGGCCCGTGGAAGTTGGCCTAGCCAACGAAGCCGACTTTCTCAGGTCCAGAATAGATCTAAGCGCGTTTTGATGCATTTGGAAGAGGTTTCGACTCCTTGAGGGATAAGGCCACCCACACCTTATAAATACTAGCAGGAGAGCCCGCGCTTTGCGCGGGCAGTAATCTGACCGGGTTGTACTGTTCGCTTAACGGTGTTACCGTTTCATAACGGGTTTTACTATTTTTAGCGGGTTTTATTGTTTCTTAACGGGTTTGTACTGTTCATAGGACCCAGTGTTATTGTTTCATAACGTGTTTCACTGTTTATTAGCAGGGTTTACTGTTTCTTAACGGGGTTGTACTATTCATAAGACCCGGTACTGTATTAGCGGGTCTACTGTTTCAAGGCACTGTTGTGGGAACAGTAACATGTAAGTGTGACGGACCCGGCCGAAAGCCTCGACTCTAAGAGTTATGTATAGATAAGGTCCATGGCTGATTGAGGGGTCCAAACACACATAATCGTACAAAAAAATCAATCTACTACCTCTCTTTTACCCTAACTTCTCTCTTTCCCTCTACTCCTCATTCTTCGTCGGCGCTGCATGGATGGTGGATCGACAACGGCGAAGCTCTAGATCGATCAGGCCGGCTAGAGCAGTCCATAGCGCTGCACGCCCTCAATGGGGTCCCTCCCAGGCGTGTAGGGTTTCGAGTCTGAAGAGACCTCGCCGGCGTGTCTTGCGTATCGTGCTCCTATCGAGGCTCCTCCTCCGACGTGTCTTGTGTATCGCGCTCATCACTGGAGACACAAGGTCTAGGTGTAGACACCCCCTAGGCGCTAGGCGCTCTGGAAATCGGCTAGGCCCTACATCGAGCGATCTAGCTCCTTATCGAGTGTTTGACCTAATTTAGCATCAATAGACTTTTTGGCGACTCTGCTAGAGCGATTGGTTCAGCTATCTCATATAGCCGATCTTTCTAACCTAGCCTATTCGTTGGTTCCAATCTATCCTTTTTGTGTTCTCGTTACCGTTATTTAATCTGACCCAAAAGACTAAAAGCATCTGGTCTTGATCTCCTTTTATCAAAATGTGGAACAATAGTCACGCGGCGAGTTCATTGGTCCAATGGGTCAGGAGAGCATCGTCAAGTCTACAATCATAGCTGAGGTAAAGGCACATGGGTCTACCGAAGATTTTACTATTTTTCATGTTATGAATAAGATTATGTCTAAATTTGATGAATTAGAGGAAATGATGTTTGGTGCTCCTAATGTTACTTTACCTCATGCTACGTATATTAGTGAATCGACCCTGGCTTTTAGTTAACCTCAATATAAGAGGCCGTTTCACTATGGTCTTGATCAAGATGACATATTTATTTTTGATAATCAATCCGAATTGGCCTCTTCGGCAACTGAAACCGATAGGGCTAATTCAGGAGAGGCTACCACCAAACTTTCTGCTGAAAGGCCATAGTATTTTGATCAACATGGTAGGGTGATTTTAAAGAGTCTATCCAAATTAGCCTCTTCGACACCTGAAACTGATAGGGCCAATTTAGGAGGGGCTAGCACTATACCTTATAATAAGAGGTTGTCTTACTGTTATTTTGATCAATATGACAATCTTATCTTTAGGAAGAAACCCGTATTGGTCTTTTCGGTGTCTAAAACCAATAGGACCAATTTAGGAGGGGTTTATACTTCTCAAACCGATGATGGGACAGCAGCACCATATGCTTCATTGTCACATATTACGGTGTTGTCTAGCTCTCCAAAGTCATCAAACATGGTTTCAATGCCTGAGGATTCATGTGATGCCTCCTTAACCAATTCACAAAAATTATTAATGGGTTTTGGAAGTCAAAAGAGGCAAAATTGGACATGCAAGCTACGCATGACGGAGATGCTCATTTTTTACCTTGCAGAAAGACACTTTCCACGGCTGAAACTTTAAAGATAAATAATCTAGTCATCTTGATACGACCAGAGCAAGCTGATTCCACTATCGGAAAGAATGTGATAATCGACGAGCCCAGAGAAAATAAGAAGGGAAAGAAAGTCTTACATCGCGAGGTGGTGTTACAAAAGTTCAATGGCAACTGAGAGTCTCAAGATCACTATCAAATCTTCTGGGCTCGGGGGGGGGGGGGGGAACCCAAACTCCCGTGGACAAGCAGAAATCAGCCACTAACACTATTGTTCAAAGAAGATCGATTAGGCCGACTTTAGAAGTCAGCCAAACTGATTTTAATATTGGTGGATAGAAAAAATTAGCAAGATATATAAAGATGGAGTATTGATTCCTTACCCATTACTATGTCAAAATCTTCACCAAAGGAGGATGTGTGTTGGTGTAACTCATAATGAGCAGGGGTGTTTCCCTCATAACCAATTGAGCTAAGGCTAATCGAGCTCCAACAAGGAAGGACCGATTAAGCCGGTTTTGCATAAACTTGCTAATTAGGTCCACCGAAAGGTTAAAGCATCAACAAAGCTAGTGTATGTATTGAGGGAAAAGGAAGTTCTCACTAATCCTATAGAAAAGGCCAATGAGCAAATTGTTATCAAGATCGGCTCTGCAGGTGCTCTAGTAAAAAAAAGCGAAGGACCGATTGTCATCGATAATCTGGACCAATCTAATGTGGAGAAGATATCAAAGGGTGCTAATGTTAAAAATCATGAAGCTCAGATTAGCACATCAGCTCTTGAGAATTTCCAACCTACATGGTGCCCTTCAGGTTTGTCGAAGACACAAAAGTGCAAACTTCAGCGTGCTCGTTGCATGAAGCTTAAGCAAGAAGGGCTATCAAAGATGGGGAAAGAAATCTTCAACAAAGATTGAATTTTTCCTCAATCAAGCAAGAAAGAGCCAACTACCTGCTCAAAAGTCCACTGAGCTGACTCCTGAGTCGGCTGAGCCGACTCCCTAGTCGGCTCAGCCGACTCCTGTGTTGGTTGAGCTGACTCACCCTGTACCTGCTACCCTAGCTGACCCCCAGTCGGCTAAGCCAACTTCAGAGTCGGCTGGGCCGACTTTCTCAGGCCCAGGTGCCTCTGGGGTATCTCCAGTTAATTCAGTTCCTGCTATTATTGATCTGGTTCCTACTGGTGTTGAGAAGCTTTATGGAACTAAAGCTATTTTCCATAAGCCAGCAGATCACGTGAATCACCTCAAGTCACTACATGTGAAGGGCTTCATTAACGGCAGACCGATCAATAACATGCTTGTGGATAGCGGAGCTAGTTTAAATTTTATGTCATATTCGCTTTATAAGAAGCTTGGCAGATCTGATGAGGAGTTAATTAAAACCAAGAGGACGGTGAAAGGTATTGGAAGCATAAAACCTATTTCGACCAAGGGACTTGCTTTGAAGAAGCTTACTATTGGAAGCAAAACATTGGCCTTCTTCGTTGCTGTAGAGGTGCAAGGGAGCTACAGTTTGATTCTTGGGTGTGAATGGATTCATGGCAATCCATGTGTGCCTTCTAGCTTGCACTGGTTCCTCATTTAGTGGGTGGATAATAGAGTTGAGATCGTTCATGCAGACTCATCGGCCTATCCATGGCTGATGCCCCTTTGCTTGAGGGCATGATGATATGATTTGCTTGTCAAGGAGAAACCTTGCTGGTTTTGAGTTAATAGAGGAAGCTTTGTTCCCGCTTCTCTAGAGTCAATTGATAATAGGCTCCATATCATCATGTAGTATAAATTCTGTTTGGATAGGGGATTGCGTTGGCCAACCCATGTGAGCAATTTGGCATTGGGTTTGGCATTAGACTACTACCGACGTATGCATGACAAAATTTAGAAGCCGATTATAAATTAAGTTAATCAAGCTTCTCAAGAATTCTCTATCAACACTACCGGTTCTTCATGCATTTAGGAGTGAAGCTTCATTCACATTATATATTATTGCCGAAGAGGATGTATTGGTGTTGTATTGACTCAAGAAGACAAAAGGAAAGGATATGCTATCATCCATGTTGGTTGATGTCTTCTTGATCTTAAGAAAAGGTATGCCCATGCTTTAAATAATGCTTAGCGTTATACCATGCATGTGCTAAATTAAAACATTAATTGATTTAGTACACACGTGATGGCTTGCCAGGCTGATGTAATAAAGCGCATGTTATATCGGCCAATTCTTCGTGGAAGGATAGACAAATGGGCATACACACTAATTGACTGTGATTTGTGTAACACCCGACAGTGAAAAAAGACTAGGGTAATTGGTGATGATGATAAAGATGATGGCTTTTAGAGTGAACTCCTTCTTTAGGGACGCATCCATCATTTGGACCCCTTTCTTCTATAGTTTCTGCATGTCCTCCATTAACGGCTCCAGGAACACGTCTATATCATTGCCGGGCTGCCTCGGTCCTGAAATAAGCATAGTCAGTAGAAAATACCTGCGCTTCTGACATAGGTACGAAGGTAGGTTGTAGATGGTGAGGGTGACCGGCCACGTGTTGTGCGAGTTGTTGAGGTCACCGAAGGGATTCATCCCGTCCGTACTCAGCGCTAACCTGACGTTCCTGGCCTCGTTCCCAAACTTCGGGAACTTGGCATTGAAACGCTTCCACTGCTTGCCATCGGAGGGATATTGCAGCTTGCCATCATCCTTCGTACGTTCAGCTGATGCATGCCAGGACATGAGCTTGGCATCCTTTGGGTTCCCGAATAATGCACACAGCTGATCGATGACGGGCAGGTACCACACCGACAGGGTAGGACTTTTCCTCTGTGTGTAACCCTCTTCTTCGTCGTCCTTAGGAGGCGGCTGCTTCTTGGCTGTCTTCTTCTTCTTCGTCCCTCTCGAGGGTCCCTCCTCATCATCCATGCGACAGCCGACATTCTTCTTGTACCGACTCGCGCCGCAGTGCGGACAACTCTATAAATTCTCATACTCGTCCCAATATATAATACAGTGGTTAGGACATGCATGAAACTTTTTAAGCTTCAGCGCCACTGGTCGGATCAGCTTCTTCACCCAATAGGTATTGGTGGGCACCTTGTTACCCTCTGGGTACGTGTCACCAAGGATACATAGCAGGTCGTTAAGCTAGTGTCGATTCACTCGTGGCGAGCCTTCAACATCAGCAACTGAAGGTTGAAATGCAGCGCTGTCCAGTGCTTTGGACATTTGCCTCTGTCCTTGTAGAGGGGATCAATTGCTGTCTGCTTTATCTCTCTGAAATTCTCGAGCCACTTCGGATTCCTAAATAGAATATCATCGTGGTCGAGACGGTTAGCAACCTCCACAAAAAGCTTCGTATCCTTAGGCAGCAACGTATCAACTAGGTCACCATCCCCACCGCCATCGTCGTCTCCCATGTCTTGGAGCAGATCACTCATCGTGATGTACTCACGACTCGCATTGTCGTCATCACTGGCGGCTGCTGCTGCTCCTGCTGAGGGTTGTTCTCCTCCGTCAATATTCACCGCTGCCATCGATGTCGTCGACGAGGAGGTTCCTCCAGGTGCATCAATGACACTCGATCTTTTTTGCCGTGATACTTCCACACAATGTACTTCGGATCCTTGATGAAACTATACTGTAACAAGTGAGATTGCACCATGTTATCTTCCTGGGCAAGCCGATTCTTTCAGTCATTGCACGGACAAATCATACGATCCCGACCCAGACTAAGACGAAGCTTCTGCGCAAAGGGGAGAAACTTCTTCCTCACATTTTCTAGGAAAGACAGATCTAGACTAGATGTCTTGTACATCCAATCGTCCCTGTCCATGACCGTGACCTTGCAAACGCAGCGAAAAGTCATATTAGCAGAGCGGTATAAGAAAAATGCATCGGAGTAGCTCTAGATTTGTTATTCTCTCTCCTCTATTTAGATCTAGATCTAGATCTAGTGAAAAGCACCTAAATCAAGTGAAAGAAAGGAAAATGAGAGTTGGAGAGTAAGAATCAACCTTTTGCGGTGCCCCCCTTCACCAAATCCAAGGGCAAAACCTCCCCCCTAAAATGGCCACTTTTAGGGTTCTGAGCTCAAAACCCTAAAAAATGGAGGAGCTGTGGGGGAAGAAGGGGGCTGGCTGTGTTATATTGGTATAGACTTAACCGAGGTGGGCACCTTAACACAACCGCCTCGGTTAATCGTCTATTAACCGAGGCGGTTGCGTTAAGTCAACCGCCTCGGTTAATGTAATAACGAAGGCGGTTGGGTTAACCGAGGCGGTTATGTTAGGCCGCCTGCCTCGGTTAACCTATTAACCGAGGCGGTTGCTGGACCGACAACCCAGCCTCGGCTGGCCTTGATTAACCGAGGCAGTTTGGTGGGCTGCCCGCCTCGGTTAAGAATTCTCAAGTTCCTCCTAAAAGATTTTGTGTAGTAGTGCTCTTGTAACACCCCAGAAGAAAGAATACAACCATCCTCTGGAGAATTACCACACTACACTACAACATTAGAGTACGCGGAAGCAAAACACGTCATCTAGATTAAGCATTAAATTAAGTCTTCTAGGTGATAAAAAGGCATCTTTAAAGACAACTAACAAACCTAAGGCGTTTATTACAATGCACAAAAAAAACTCCAATAACCAACTAATTTGTTGTAACAATTCTGTTTGTTTGAGTTATATGCCAACAAATGTACACTCGTGTTGCTACTCCCATCCCGCCAAGCATCCTTGAAACTCATGTACCTAAGATGGGGGGAAGAAAGCGTATGAGGTTTATGGAAAACCTCAGCAACCAAACTGCTTTAACCAAGCTATTTAAATCACTGTTTGATTAAACATCAAATTTAAGTGGCATAATAATAATAGATAAATCAACACAATAGATACTTCAATATAATAGATACAATAATTGCTCCATATAAATATAAATATACTTCAAAATGCAACTGCAAATGATGCAATGCGATGCAATGCAAATGAGAATGATGCAATGCAATGCATGACTTCACTTCTACCCACACGTCCTGAGGGAGTGAGGGCTGCAACCACAATGCTCATCAATGTGCATTGCTGTACCAGTATTTACCGCACCAATTTAGCTACGGTTTCTTCCAATGCATATCAACGGAAAAAGTGCAAATGCAAATGTTACAATGATGCACTTCACATACTTCATATATACCTTATAATAATAATTTAGAGAGTAATACAACAAGCTACAAAAAAATAGCATACTTCAAAGTAAATAAATAACTTTGATTTCTGGTTATCTAGCTAGTGTGTGAGAAACTGAAATTTAGTGGAGGTAATTCAAACAACAAAGCTAAAGCATATGGACCACGGCGCCACGTTTACTTGCCTCCACCGAAGATCAAGCGAAAGAGGTAGGCACGCTCCAAAGGTGAATCACCTAACCACAAGCCAACTTCAGTACTAACATGATCATACCAACATGTATAAAGAACGTCCCCAAACCTGCCGTTCAAGCATCTACCGTTTTACTACTGGTCGTGACAACAGCAGTGTCTCTTTTCTTTTTCATATACATTAAACCAAACATTCAAAAATTCTCAAAATCTACCAGATGCTATAAAACTTCTTTATATACAATTCTGGTATTATAAGATTCGGCATAAGAGGTCTCCAAGATAGCATAAACATCCTCTCAATTTAACTGAACTTTTCTAACAGCAAAAACTGGGCAGCAAAATTATAAAATTGATATCTGGAGATGTACTCATCCAAAAAATGTGTTCTATAACAATCTGGAAATCCTATGAAAAACTCTACAACTTTCATTTAGATTACAAGTTCAAATTCGTCCATTACGAGGACCAAACAAATGAATAGATCTCAACTGTCCAGATTCTCATCACTGCAAAACAGCTTCCTTAGAAACATCATATCTCGAAAAATACAGAGGCTATGAGGGTGAATTTGGTGTCAAAAGAAAGATGACGAAGTTCTCTACAAAGTTTTCTACAGTGCTAAAATTGAATAAGTCCTTCAAATGCCCTAAAAAGGTGACAAACATAAACTGCTCTGTCTAATGGAATTCCAGAACGTGGGCGAGATGGATTTCGGGAATTACTCCAACTAAACCCTTTTCAACTAAATGATTCGATCCATGAAACTTGATCCAAATAAGTGGATTAGGGTTCAGCATCTCACCTAGGACAACCACATCAAGAATGACAACAAACCACCGACAATCCACACTTTACATCCTTTCTCTTTTCCTCCTCACGGCGATCTACGCCGGTATGACCGTCTCGTCTTTCCGATCTATGACGAACATGTTGCAGCCTTCATGAGCAGCGAGGGGAACAATAAATTGAGGGCAAAAACAGGGAGAGAAGATGATTCCTAACCAAAATTCCAAGAAAGAACGGCGCCACGGATGACGACAGCGACGGACGCCGCCGCCGGTGGATTACTGCAGCGGCAAGTCCTAAATCCTCTCTTCTTCTCCCTTCTCCCAAATGCTTCTCCTATTTGTCTCCCATGCGTGCAATGGGTGGCTGCTAGGGCTGGTAGCCACGGGAGAGGAGAAGATGTGCGACCAATCAGGAGATCACGATGGAAGGCAAGAAAAAAAAAGGAAACGGTCAAGGCCAAGAATAGGTAACGGAATCAGACATCAAGTGGTACTCGACCTGGTCTTGCATGGCTACAGTAGTTGTGTTTTCATTTTTTCACTTAAAACTTCTACCATCCAAAACTTTATGATTCGGACTCTGAATGAGAAGCATTCGATGAGCTCTATGTGTAGGTGGTCTCTGTCCGTCCACGTGAGGAACGGATCAAAAGTCAAATTTTGGTTCCTCTTAAAAGTCAGTCAACCTTCGCTAGATAAATTACTTAATCCATATTTACCATGTATTCTTGGGTATTACATCTCTCCTGCCTCTCTCTCTCAGCAACATCAACTAAAGCAATGGAGGCTAGGGTTTGTGTTTTTTATTCCATCCAAGGATTGATCTCTGCTGTCGATTCCAAGTAACTAAAATCAACAACTCACAAGAACTGGGCATGTGAGCTACATTTGGGCTGCTTTGCTGGGCTCAAAATCATCATCCTCCACGTGGATGGACAACCCAATAGGTGCAACTTAGACCCAACCATCCCAATGCATAGTTTCATAACCTTGTGACATGAGGAAAAAGTCTACTTAACCGCTTGATGGTATCTATTTCACCCCTCACCTTCACCTATAAAATCAGTTATTCTACCTCTTAAACTATTGAAAACCGTATAAATAACCTTCTTATGCGGTTTCATTGATGTGGCATATTAAAAAGTCTATATAACCTTCTTATGCACAACCCTCTCAACTACAAAACATGATGTTGTAGCTCTTCATGTATCTAATAATGTTCAAATAACACCCGAATGGCCTTGTAGGGCCATTTTGATACCGTATCCAGCCACAATTATGTACCCATGCTTGCACGCAGACCAATAATTTAGTATTATATGGTTTTCAATAGTTTAAGGGATAGAATATTTAGTTTTATTGATGAGAAGGTGAAGTAGACAACTAATAATTTATGGGGTTAAATAAACCCTTTTCTGTGACATAATATACCATGCAAGAGCCCAAAATTAGATAAAATACATACAGAGTAAACTGCAATTAGCTTGCGTGTGCAATTCATTCAGAGGTAAACTAAGACTGAAGCCTAAACTTCTTAGAGCACCGTGGGCTTGGCTAGAACCGCAAGTCTGCTAGCCCCCATCGGCTGCCACAGATGCCTCCCCAATCTGCTACCATGCCGGCGAAGGTTATCACGGTGTTGCTGCAAACAGTGGCCGCTGCTAGAGCCTTCACTGCTAGGGCCTCTTTGGTAGGGATTTTGGAGCAACTTCACAAAAGCTGTTTTGCAGCTTCTCTAGCAAACGGTTTGGAGGACGAGGGAGGTGGGTCACCAAGACGGGAGCAGAAGCCGGCGCCGGGGATGACGACAGGGGTAGGGGCGGGGGTGGGTCGCTGGGACGGAGAGAGATGTGGCGTGGTGCACACGTGTGGCAGCGCGTGAGTGGATAAGGAAAGGAAAGAGAGAAGAGAAAAGGAGAAGAAAACGAAAAAAATAAAAAAACAGGGGTGTTATGGATACTACTTCAATATTTTGCATACGAGGAGAAATTATTTTACCAAATGGTTCACCAAAATCGCTTCAGCTCTACTAGCATAGTTAGTTTTTTCGAGCCAAAGCTAACAAAAGTTGCTTTACCAGTGAAGATGAGTTGTACCAAGCAAGCCTCTAGTATCCCCTCTTGAGAGAGCGTAGGACAGGTGGGGGTCACAAGAGGGCACTGGGATCAATTGTGGGGAGGGCACATGGGAAAATGCTTGTTCTCGCCATTGACACGTGAAGCATTTTTTTTATTCTCTTCAATAAATCTAGTGCCACATTATCAAACCCACTACAGATTCAACTTTTAGCAACGACTTCTTTTTTAACAGAGGCAGTTCAATCTGTAGCTACCTCTACAAATCGGTTCAAACCAAGCCGTCTTTACAAATACCTCCTATTTTTAGAGGTGGCTTATTTTCAGCCGTCTCTAAAAATCGATTCGTAGAGGTGTCTCTAAAAATGGGTAGCACAATAATTTTTTTTTCAAACAACCTCAGATGGAGAAACCACTAAAACCAAAGTTGTACTTGAAGAGTTATACAACTTTATAGTTGACAATATTTTCATTTTATATCATTTATCTAAGAAAAATAACGTCTGGATTTCTCACATTTGAAATTCAAAATTTTCAAACGGCAACAAATGGAAACGACCAAAACCAGAGTTGTAGATATCGACGATATCTACAGTTTGTAGTTGCGAACTTTTTCATTTGAATTTGTTTATGGTACCAAATACTCAATTTAAAATCAGATGAAGATAATTCGAGGAGAAAGAATATCTCATATACACACAAGTGACTTATGGATGGAGTTGTTAGAGAAGATACCTGTGAGGCTATAGGTCGTGAGTTTGATCTCCACTGTCGCGAATTGTGTGTTTCTCACATGAAAAATCATGTGACTTGTAACTTAGGACGAATGAATGGATCTTTCCGGATTAACTTTTTCTTGCTATTTTTGGGCCCAGATTTGTGACACGTGTGTTGTCTTGTGGGATCTCCTTGGATTATTTTTTTTTCTATTTTCAGGACTAGATTTGTGATTCCTATACAACGTAACGTTTTGTAGAGATGGTTATATTTCGAGCCGTCTCTAAAAATCAATTTTTAAAAGCGGCTCCAGTTCCGAATTGCCCTTATAAATCTGATTTGTATAGGTCAATGGGCCAGCCATCTCTACAAATGCTTCCCAACCACCTGTAAAGATTCTAGCTAAAATTGCTTATCTGATAGTATAATTAATATACATAAAGACTACTTTGGTTTCTTGAGTGTGTTCTCAATATATCTTGCCCCACCCATGAGTAAATATTTCATAGTAGCCTCGTTAGACAGAGATCTCTCTTGGTATATCCAGACAATAGGTTTGTCATTTATTTGCATACTGAACCTTTTTGTGTAACCTTTAATATGCATTTTAATAAAGTTCAGTACTGGGGAGAGAAGAAGACCCGGCCCTGCTGTTTTCCTTAAAGAAAATGTATAGGCCCGGTTCTGCTGGTCATGTTTCGGCTTGTTTCGACTTGTTTCAGCTTATTCTCTCTCACAGAACACTATTTAATCAGCTGAAACCAGCCGGCTTTTCCACCAGCCGAACCAGCCCATAGAATCAATCACGTGCGGCCGAGTTCCGGGGAGGCGGGGAGCGAGGCACGGCGGACGCTGCTGGAGCGCTAAGCTTATCGCCTCCGTCTTGCTTGGGTATCCGTGGCTCGCGGTTCGTGCTTCGTGGAAGCAAAGCAAAAGGCGAGTGGATGCCTGCTTGGTCTTGCCGCGAAGCTCCAAGCTCTCTCTCGTGCTGACTGCTGCGTGCATCGTGCTCATATCATCCAGCACGGGGACCGGGGAGGGAGCTAGCACTATCACGCCGGGCGTGACTGCTACCGAGTACTGGGCTTGCGTATGCAGCCATGCAGGGCCCGTTAGTTAATTGGGCTCTTTTTCTTACGTGCTGGTCCGTGCAGGGACCCAAACACGATTACGACGTTTCGTGTGTGAGACACCGGGCCGGCCGCCCCGGCCCACAAACCAGCTAAGAGTTCAAGTATAAGAGTATAATAAAACTCTTCCCTTCAGTCATTCAGTGTAATCTGGCCAACTTCTAGTACGTAATAGCAAAGAAAAGCAAAGGGACCTTTTTTTTATAATGGAACAAAGTTCCAGCCTCTACTATCCGGAGATGATACACAGCTAAAGGTTCGGGTACAAAACAGAGCCATAAGTCTCACAAAGTAACAAGAAAAGGAAAAAAGTTCCACCCAGAAAAAGAGCCCAGAAACAAAGCAAAAGCTAAGTCTTAATGCGGTCCCTGAATTTCCAGTCAAATTTCGCGAAGATAGCTAAGAGCAAAGTCTCCCATCTTCTGCAGCCTTCTATGAACAAAGGTCGCTCTTCCTCCCTATGCAGCATGGACCACTGTCGGATTCAATAAGTTGGCTGAAAATTACCTGCATAGAAGTATTAGACGATTTAGCCTTGTTAAATACCATATCGTTTCTATTCAACCAAACTGCCTAACAAAGTGCAGCCGCTCCTAACAAAATTTGGCTTCTGAGCTTGGACTTAATCCATGTAGCCAAGAATCAAATAGATTAGCAAAGCTAGCAGGTGGTTGAATTCCAAACGTGATATGCACAGTATTCCAAACAAAGCTGACAAAATGACAATCAAAGAACAAAATGGCAAAAGGACTTTTTGTAAGCTTGTTTTTATATCAACACGCATGTGCATGTCAAGCATTGTGGAATCAGCGGTCCTAGGTCTGTTTAGATCTACTATCACGTGCTCCATCTGTCCTAGAAAATTAAAAGTATATATGCAATTTTCACTTCCCGTGAAGTCAAACATATACAAGTTTGATCAAAATCTATATAAAAACTAATAGTATTTATGATATACCGAATGGATATTATTAGATTAATTATGAAATGTATTTGTATAAGAAACTATTTGGAGACATGAATATTGATATCATTTTTTATAAACTTAGTCAAACTTAAGAATGTTTGACTAACTCTAAATCTTAAATTGCATTCTTTTTTGGACGAAGACATCATTAGTTAGCTAGCTACTAGCTAGTAAGGCCACTCTCAGTGGACAGTCTCATGACGTTATTTCCAAGGCTGATACAAATAAAATAAAACATCTATCTTCAATGCAAAGTTTTATTTTGTAGTTTTATAGACATTTATTTCATGATTCATAGAGTTAGTAATCGTGTGAAACCTACTTCTCTCTTTTTTTAAAAAAAAATCATTACCATGTCATAAAAATGCTTATATATGTCGCAGCCTATTAAATACAAATGAAACTCCCACAGAGATTGAGCTAACTATTAGATAGCTAATTATTAGTCAGAGGCCTTTTGAATCCACCTACTAATAAGTTACTACTAGGTGGTTGGCACCTAATAGTAGACACAAATTAAAGCTGCTAATGTTAGTGGCCTCTTGTATTAGTAGGTTTGTTTATATCTACTAGTACTAATTTTAGCCGCTAACTATTAGCACTAGTGGATCTAAAGAGGCCCCCACTAAAGAGGCCCTAAGATGCATTGCTTTAAAAGAGATATTATTATAAGATAATTGCCCTATGCATGCTGCGAGTCAACATAGACAACCGTGGTCCGTGGAGAGAAATAGTTGTTGTTCAACGAAAATTGAAGGCATCCACAAAAATAAAAGCCAACGTACACATACACTGGTCAGTGCTGATGATCGACATCCAATCCAAGTATCTAACATCAAAACAAAGACAACTTGATCGAGCAGCAGAATCTAACAACAGAGAGCTAGAAGACCAAACAAGCACAAATTAGAAGAAGGGATGACTAGATGGCCTAGAAACAGATAACCCATACAATCTCCATGCATGTTCTAAACAATTATTAGGATAGGAGTACAAGTACAACTTCTTGTATAATTTCTTCATGCGCTAGCTGTTGACGGCGCCGCTCCAGCAGGCTACGGGCAGACAGGGTTGCAGGCGTGGCAATGGTCCTGGCATTCTTAATTTGTGCGTCTTGAAACAGCTTGCCGCGTCCGCCTTCTGGCAGCAGTAGCAATCGTCGTGAAAACACATGTATTTGTATGTGCAGAATATAAGATAAACCTTGCCCTCATTGCCTGATGCACTCTTAGTGGAGTTCACTGTAAAAGCATCAGTACACTGCTGCACAACGGGGCTGTAGTCCCGGTCCAAAAGGACCTCTAGTCCCGGGCTGCAAGCCGAGACTAAGGTTTCGGGACTAAATGTCCCACCTTTAGTTCTGGTTCTCAGGCCCGGGACTAAAGGGAGACCTTTAGTCCCGGTTGGTAATACCGACCGGGGCTAAAAGGTGCTGCGCCACATCGATGTCTGGCAGCACCTTTAGTCCCGGTTGGTATTACCAACCGGGACTAAAGGTTCTTTTTTTTCCTTTTTCTTTCCAATTCATTATTGATTTTGGTTTTCAGTTATATTGTTTTCCAATTTATTCTTCGCTGCTATTATCCGTATACATTGCACCTATACGAGAGCGTTATTATTGCACACAAATAAAGTATGAAACTACATATATATATTATAGAGCTATACATATACGTACATACACATTACATTTACAATAATATACAAGTAATCAAGTGTTCGGTCGCCGGTTAATGAGTTACACAAATGTTTGCCCGCCACTCAAAGCTTATACAAGTGTTCATTCTTGTTTGGACTATTCAAATTCAACCTAGGGTTGTGGTGGAACTCGTCGTCTTCCGGGATGACATGATCGTTGATGAAACCTGCGATCATCTCTCCTGGATTGCGACGAGTATTGTGTGCTTGAACACTTGTTCTTTCAATTCCTACTCCTTCCATTTGCATTAATTAAAGGAAAAGATATTAATATACATAAGATTTATTTATTTTCAACAAATAAATAAGATATGAATTTACTGTATACACATGTTACTTACTTTTTAGCATCTCTTTAGCAGGTGTAAATTTGCTACACCGCATGTACTCGCAAACGTAGTATCCATATAAATTGGTTTCGTACGGTTGTCTAGACACCCACCTATGTAGAATAGGAGGGGGGAGTGGCACTTTCAGATCCGTACGATATCTTTGTTGTAGCCAAGCCCAAGCCCTGCCTAATAAGTCGGTCGTTGATTAGGTATAGCATAGTAAATTAAAGGAGCAGGCAACGATAATTAACGAATGATAGAACTTAACTCTGGATCATGTCTATCATGTCTTGGTACATTGCCAGCTCTTTTCTCATTGAGTCCCACATATTTATAGTTTGTTCCTTGATCTTAATCTCAATGAGTATCCAGTGATCCCTGCATTTGTTTATAGAGTCAACTTATATATATATATATATATATATATATATATATATATATATATATATATTAAGGTTGGATTGACTAAGACATGATATAACACAACACTTTACCCCATATGGTAAGGGAAGAGTATCAACTCCTTATGCCTTTGGTTATAAAAGAACCTTCGGAGGTTTTCTCCATTTCCTTGATCTTCAGATTGAATGGATCTTTAGTCTTTGTGTCCTTGTACACGACATACGGATCGATAAAACTAATTCGATCGTCTTGTTTCAATCTGAGTTCTCTCATCATGTGTCTACACATCGTGAGCATAGTTATTACGAATACGTACATATGCTATAGTGGGATTATTGATTAAAAGGAAGAATCACTTACAGACAGTAGCAGCTTATGAGAGATTTGTCAAGAGCATCCATATAGAGAACTGGTGTATTTCACTAAACTGTACCCAGATGACGTCATCTCCACGGAAGTAGTGACGGTCTCTGACTTGGACGCCCAGATATTGTTCACTTTGATGTTGTGCACAGAATCTCAAGTAGTACTCGTGCAGCTTGTACATTTGTGTACCAAGATTTTTTACATTTGCAGGGTCGCATAGACTCCTGCCATATACGTACTTCCTTCGCCATTCATCAACAACTTCGGCCTCTTTAAGTTCCTCCCGACCAAGAAGTTGTTCTAATGAAAGCCCAGTCACATTCATCCACTTGGCGAGTTCATCTAAGTCCACATCATCAGGTACCGACATTTGCATCAAGTTCATGTTGGAACCATATTGATTCTCAACCACTAGTGGCGGCACTGATTGCTGCGCTTGTTGGCCAAGCTGTGCAACATCTTTCCCGGCCGCCTTCTGTTTCCTTTTGTCCTCCTTGATTTTCTTTGTGATAGTACACTAGTCTGATAGTGGCGGCGCTGGTTTTTTACTAGCGGCACGCTTCTCGTCTTGCATAGCCTACACCACTTGACATAGCTTTACATGAGGATACATTAGGTATGACTTCTCTTGCTTTGCTCGAGCATCAGCTTTGGTCTTTTCGAAGAACGCTTTCACTTCTGCCTTGACTGAAGCATTAAGTTCTTCATCAGTCTTCTCGTATGGAAGCTTGGTTATCTTTGGGATCTTCGTGACCATGTCTTGTTTCTTCGACGGAGGTGGTGGGACCAATCTCTGTGAGCCAACGGGCCTCTTGTTCCTCGATGGACCAGCCGGTGCCGATGAGGCGGCCGTTGTCGGCATTTGCGAAGGCGGCGGCGGCGCGGTTGGAGCTTGCTGTTGTGGAGATTGGGCCGCTGGCGGCGTTGGAGTATGTCGTGGAGGAGATACGGCCAGCGGTGGGGATGCAGCCTTGTCTGCTTGTATGAAATTGTCGTCGTCGTGTCCCACGGCACTGTGGTCATGTGGTGAATGGATAGACGGACTTGGGGAGGTCCTGGATTTAAAAAAACGAATAAGGTATATACATGAGTGAACTGTAATTAGATACAGTACATAATTATTGAAAAGCAATTGCGTTCACAATCATCCACACCTAGGGTTCGGTTGTGGTGGCGGCGCCCCAGGAATAATGATGTACCGTTTCTTCCAACATATGAATGTCTTCTCCGCTTCGCCTAGGGTCTTCTCCCCATCACCACCTTCGATATCCAGAGCCACATTTTCATGGCTTTTGACCACTCTATCCACTTAGACACTAGCATATCCGGGTGGTATTGCAACCGAGTGGATCCTTGGTGTCTTGGTGGGGTCGATAGGAGATATAACACCGGTAGCGACCTTGACTGTGGCATTCCCCTCCGGAATATGCAGCTCACAGGACGTCAATGGAGCGGTGACGTCATCCACCGGGAAGCGCATCCCTGCGTCATCATCTTGCCTCATAGGCACCTCCGTAGAAGCACAACTGCTTTTCAACTGAGCTGAGACGGGGCTGATGTTGGCGGCCGGCTGTGACAAGCTCTGGAGGCGGGAACTTACAACTTCCTCCACGGACTTTCTGATTTGCTCATTCATAGTGGCCTTAAGCGCTTCCTCCCGCTCTAGTGCCTTACGAGCCACTTCACTGGTCTTCATAACAGCCTCCTCCAACTGGCGTAGCCGTTCCCTGTCCTCTTCCTTCTTTCTCTGGCGGCTTCTATAAGTTTCTCTGTCCTGAGGGAAGGCATGCTCCCACGACACGGAGCCATAGCCTCTCGTCCGTCCACCGTGCTCAGGGTTCCCCAGGGCGTATGTCAGCTCATCTTTATCTCTGTTCGGCTGCCACTCTCCACTTTGAGCGACGGAGCGGGCTTGATGAAATCTTTCTGCTACAGCTTGGATGCGTTCCCCATACACAACCGCTCCAGTCTCTAGGTCCAGGTGGCCTCCGTGAGCGAAAAACCAGTGCTTGGCGTGCTCAGGCCAGTCGAGGGATTCTGGCACCAACCCCCTGTCAATTAGCTCTTGCTCGGCTTTTCCCACTTAGGAATGGCAGTAGGGTAGCCACCTGATCCCATCCTATGGTGGTAGGTCTTGTGTCGGGCATTCTCTTGGTTCTTTCTCGCCCGTTGCTGACCCTCTTCTGACGTCTTGAACTGTACAAACTCGTCCCAAAACGGCCGCAACTTGACAAAGTGCTTACACTTGAAATCCGGAGTCTTGTTCTTCTTGATATAGTCGTTATATAGATTCTTCGTATAGCACTAGAATTGTGTGGCCATCTTCTTCATAGACCAATCCCGAACTCTTTCCTTCAACTGTTCATCGTTTGTGTCTAGTGTGAAATGTTGCAACACGTCACCTCAAACTAGTTCCTTGTCACGGTCGGAGACATAACTGATTTCTGGGCGTTGCTTATTTTTCTTCCATTCACGGACATTGATCGGGATCCTATCCCGGGCAAGGTACCCTAAGTGGTTGACAAAGGCCCTTGCATGGGGTCCATGTGGCTGGCATTTTCTCTCGTCGAAATCCGTGATAACCAACTGGCCCTCCATCGGCTTCTTCGGGCCTCGTACTTTTTTGCTGGTCCCCGTGGTTGTTGTTAAGATAGAGGGCTATGTAGGCAGAAACAGGACAATTAATAAAGGAAATTTTTTTGAATTTCATGTATATAAACATAGGAGGCTGCATATATTATAGACCTCGCCAACATTGTCTTGGTCATTCGGGTCGACCAAGTACTGAGAACCGTCATCGATGCCCTTAGGGTTCTCATTGCCTTCACGATCGTCATAACGACCTTCTTCAGTGCTACCGCGGATCATGTTCAACAATATTTCTTCGTCTTCTCTCGGGTTGGCCATTTCTGCAAAAATATTTAGGGTTTAGGGTTTACAGTTCAGGATTTAGAGTTTAGGGTTTAGGGTTTACAGTTTAGGGTTTAGGCATTACTAAGCATAAGAGATCGACTTACACATATTAGTGGGATATCATCTGGATATAAGTGTAGATCAAGGTAATCATGCAGCAACGGTATCGACCAACTCCTACTAACTTAATACATCTAATAACAAGTAAGTCTATCACAAGTTGTATTTCTTAATTAAAATAGATAATTTTAACTCATGCAAAAACTATTCAAATTTCATGTTTAATAGTTTTCCTAGATATATATATGCAGGTAGTGAGGAAGAGTGAAGAAGGGCTAAAAATGAAACATCAACACAATTATCATGCAAAATTAAGTGCTAAGGTTGAGGCTTCCAAAATAGACACAACATGTATATTAACTTAAATTCTTCCAAAATATACATATCGTTCATGAATAATCGATGCAAATATACAATATATATAGATATATACATATATACATATATATATACATATATACATATATACATATATATATAGATAGATATATACATATATAGATATATACATATATACATATATATATATACATATATATATACATATATACATATATATATACATAGATATCTACATATATATACATATATACATATATATATATCTACATATATATACATATATACATACATATATATATATACATATATATATATACATATATATATACATAGATATCTACATATATATACATATATACATATATACATATATATATATATCTACATATATATACATATATACATACATACATACATACATATATATATATACATATATATATATATATACATATATATATATACATATATATATATACATATATATATATATATGTGTGTGTATATGTATATATATACCAGGCGGGCGCCGGCGCGCCGGAATTGAAGCAGCAGTGCGGCGGCACCGGAAGCAACAGCGCGCTCGCGGCTCCGGCAATGGGGCACAGCAGCGCGCGGTGGAGACGAACCTGGCGGCGCACGGCGGTTCTCGGGGCGGCGCTCGGGGCGGCGAGCGGCGGTGCTCGGGCAGCGGTGCTCGGGAGATCGAGATGGACGAGGCGACGGTTCGTGTGTCTATGCGCGGGTGGGGAGGAGGAAGAAGGCGGACCTTTATAGGCCAGGGACCTTTAGTCCTAGGCCTAGCCACCGCCCGGGACTAAAGGGGCTTTAGTCCCGGTTCCAGCCACGAACCGGGACTAAAGGTCCCTTTAGTCCCGGTTCGTGGCTAGAACCGGGACTAAAGCCCCTTTAGTCCCGGGCGGTGGCCAGGCCTGGGACTAAAGGTCCCTCCACCAAATTCTGGCGCCTGTTTAGGCGCCAGAATTTGGTGGATTTTATTTTTCACCTTTTTTCCTTTCATCTTTCTAAATGCATAGTAAATTAAATATTTATCATAATTTTTTTCAAAAATACACATTAGTTTAGTTTGATTCTATTGTGCATTACATAAATTGTAAACACTATTTTTTTTCAAATATTTCATATGATCCAAAATAAATGTTATTTATAATGAATATTGTGTTAATGCAAAAATATAATGGGCAATTAAAATATATAAAATTGTTGGCTTTCGACAGAAAATTTGTTTTTGGGTCATTTGGACGTTAAACTTTTGTTTCTTCAATAATAATTATCCAAATGCGCGACATTAATTGTCAAAACATTGGTTTTTAGAAACACACACTTTGACCGAACCCTGGATGGTCTCGAATGGAAAACTTATGAATACAAAGTTTGTTCCACTCATCAAGACCTACATGTTCCAAAGTTTTTCGTTTCAAGTCATTTAGTCTGTCATTTGACCAAGTCTGACCAAAACTCGTATTCGATTTTGAAAACATGTGCCTAAGACTTGCTAAAATTTATCCAGATGAAAAAATAATCCATGTATGAAATATAGATCTTGATGAGCTCTAACAACTTGGTATTCAAAAGTTTTTCATTTGAAGTCATCAAATAGGTCATTTGACCAAGTTTGACCAAAGTCAAAACATTGGTTTTTAGAAACACACACTTTGACCGAACCCTGGATGGTCTCGAATGGAAAATTCATGAATACAAAGTTTGTTCCACTCATCAAGACCTACATTTGGTCTAATGGTCAACTTTTCATTTGTAAAAGTTTGAACCACTGAATTTTGAATTTTGAAAGAATTCATAGCCAAATGCCGGTTTTCAGAACCCTGGATGGTCTCGATTGGAAAACTCATGAATACCAATATTGTTCCACTCATCAAGATCTACATTTCATACATAGACCATATTTGCATTTGATAAAGTGTTGGCAAAGTGTAGTTGAAAATCCACAATTCCCACATATAGCAAAGTTTGAACCACTCAAATTTGAATTTTCAACACATAATGTTACAATTATATTACACAAGATGTCAAATACACATTATTAATTTGAGTTCACTACCTATATCAAGCGGGCACAGTGGTAAACTTTTTCTTGACGTAATGCCCTTGGTTATGATCATTCCGTAACCATGGAGTGTCCTCAACAGCGAGCAGGATGCTAGGGTCTTTGGCACACAGAAGGGTGGGATTCGTTCATCCTTTTCATAATCCTCTGACATGTCTGACTTGTCTTCAATTCCCACAATGTTTCTTTTCCCTGTAAGAACTATGTGGCACTTTGGCTCGTTAGTTTTTTCTCGTCGTGTTTCCCTCTCTTGGGTTTTGTAGACATGTCTTTGACATAGAACACCTGATTCACATCAGTAGCAAGGACGAATGGATCATTTCTATACCCAATATTGTTGAGGTCCACTATTGTCATTCTGTACTCCTTATCGACAGATTCCCCTCCGTTCATCTTCACCCATTGGCATCGGAATAGAGGGACTTTAAAATTATGTGCATAGTCTAGTTCCCAAATCTCCTCTATGCGACCATAATATGTGTTTATGTTCCCATTCGGTTCCGTAGCATCCACGCGGACACCACTGTTTTGGTTGGTACTCTTTTTATCTTGGGATACGGTGTAAAATGTATTTCCATTTATCTCGTACCCTTTGTACGTGAGGACGTGCCACGCTGGTTGCCTAGCCAACAAATATAGTTCATCTCCACTAGTTTTATCACCCTGACATTTTTTGTGCAACCAATCACCGATTGTCTCCATGTGATGATGCGTAATCCAAGCCTCATTCTTCCCAGGATTCTCGGATCATACAAAATTCATATGTTTCTCAATATACGGTTCCACCACAGTGGAGTTTCGAAGAACTGTGTAGTGCGCTTTATTGAAAGAATCATCACCCTGGCTAATATATGTTTTCTTTTCTAGTGTACCCTTTCCACCAAGTCTCCCCTCATACCGTGATTCAGGAAGACCAATCGGGTCAAGGTCAGGAATGAAGTCCACACAGAACTCAATGACCTCCTCTGTCCCGTATCCCTTGGCAATGCTTCCTTCTGGGCGACCCCGTCGGTGAACATATTTTTTCAGTACACCCATAAATCTCTCTATGGGAAACATGTTGTGTAGAAACACAAGACCCAGGATATTAATCTCTTTGACCAAATGAATTAGGAGATGCGTCATGATATCAAAGAAGGATGGAGGGAACACCAACTCAAAGCTGACAAAACATTGAACCACATCATTCTGTAGAGTAGCTAGATCAAAAAGGATTGATTGCCTTCTGAGAAATTGCATTGAGGAATGCACACAGCTTCACGGTGGCCAGACGTACATGTGGAGGTAGAATTCCTCTTAAGGCAACCGGAAGCAGTTGCGTCATAATCAAGTGGCAGTCGTGTGATCTTAAGTTGACAAATTTCTTCTCCGGCACATTTATTATACGCTTTATATTGGAGGAGAACCCAGATGGGACTTTGATGCTGCTTAGGCACTCAAACATGCTTTTCTTCTCCTCATTGCTAAGAGTGTAGCTAGCAGGTCTTAAGTAATGACGTCCATCATCTGTCTTCTCTGGATGCAGGTTGTCTCGTTCTTTCATGCGCTTCAAGTCCTCTCGTGCCTCAAGGGTATCCTTAGGCTTTCCAAACACACCCGTGAACCCTAGGAGATTGACACAAAGATTCTTTGTCAGGTGCATCACGTCGATCGAGTGGCGGACCTTAAGGTCTTTCCAATATGGTAGGTCCCAAAATATTGACTTCTTTTTCCACATTGGGGCGCGCCCCGAAGCGTCTTTTGGAAAAGGTTCATTGCCTTGTCCCTTTCCAAACACTACTTTCAAATCCTTGACCATCTTGAATACCTCTGCCCCATCTCGGTTGCCTGGCTTGGACCGGTGTTCTGCCGTACCTTTAAAATGTTTGCCTTTCTTTCTCAACTGGTGGTTCTTAGCAAGAAATCGACGATAGCCAAGGTACACGATCTTTTGACATTTTTAAATAGATAGCCTCAAGTTCACCAAAACAATGGGTGCATGCATTATATCCCTTATTTGTCTGTCCTGAAAGATTACTTAGAGCTGGCCAATCATTGATTGTCATGAACAACAATGCTCGCAGGTCAAATTCTTCCTGTTTGTACTCATCCCACACACGCACATCCTCAACTAATGGCCTCAGGTAGACATCGATGTCAATGCCAGGTTGCTTCGGGCCTTGGATGAGCACTGGCATCATAATGAACTTCTGCTTCATGCATAACCATGGAGGAAGGTTGTAGATACATAGAGTAACGGGCCAAGTGCTATGACTAGAGCTCTGGTCCCCAAAAGGATTAAATCCATCCGTACTCAATGCGAACCGTAGGTTTCTAGCATCATCTGTAAAGTCTGGGAATTCTCTATCTATTTCTCTCCACTGGGACCCATCTGTAGGGTTTCTCAACATGTTGTCCACCATATGGTCTTCTTTATGCCATCGCAACAACTTTGCGTGCTCCTTGTTTCTGAACAGTCGTTTTAGGCGTGGAATTATTGGAGCATACCACATAACCTTGGCAGGGATTCTCTTCTTCGGACGTTCTTCATCCTCAACATCGCCAGGATCATCTCGCAAGATCTTGTACCGTGACGCATGGCAAACAGGGCATTCAACTAAATTCTCGTGAACGTCACGGTACAGGATGTAGTCATTAGGACATGTATGTATCTTCTCGATTTGTAATCCTAAAGGGCAGACAATCTTTTTTGCTTCATATGTAGTGGTGGGCAATTCATTAGGCTTCTGTAATGGATCAACATGATTATACGGGATTAAGTAAGAAAATCTTCCACCGAGGCAGATAATTTACCAAACTTAAGCTCATATAACCCGAGATTCCGTGAAATCGCGAGGGATTTCAAACCAACCAACATACAACCAAGATCGTACTGATTTAGTAGCCACAGTTCACATGCTACATAAAGTTCACAATGAGAGTTGAATACATCGGAGTTCAGAATAAAAGTTATTACAACACAGTTCAAATTAACATAGCGGAAGCAAGTAGTTTTGAACCACACACACTTAGTTCAAATACAGTGCCAGAAGGTAGTCATGGTCCACAAAAGCATTAGATAAGATGAACGGAGTGACCATTGCCCATGGTCCTAGTTGTCGCCCATCGTCGGATACAGACAGTTGACGCAGTACCCATAGTACATCTGACCATCTGCAACAACAATGGGAACAACGCCCTGAGTACGAGAATGTACTCAGCTAGACTTACTCATCATAAGCCAAAATAAAGGACACCAAGGTGCATGCAAGGCTTTTATATGGTAGACTGGCTTGACTCAGTTGCGAAAAGCATAAGTTATCATGAATAACTAAACTAAGTACTTTTGCATCATTTTTATTATAACCTATTCAATCTAGGTAAGCACCTATTGCTAAAGCAATCACTTGATTCACCATTAATATCTAAATTACCATATTAGGTTTAGCATTTCCAACATCATTCACTTAACCATCAGTGTTCCATTGTTGTTACTATGATGCCGTAGCTCGAGTCAAGTGCTCACTATCCAGGAGCGATGGCGATTCGAATCGATTCCTAACTAGCTGGTGATTTATTCCTCACACAAACCATGCTTCCCCCGTCAGGGTCGCTTAGATCACCAATGACACTTTCCAAGAAGCCGCGGGATAACAATCATGGACCGCACTACCCAGGGACCGCCCGACTGCCAGGGCGCACCATGGGCTCACTCTTCGTGTCCCCGTTACACCCCCTTCAACACCAGTCTGCCAATCCGAGTTTATCCCGGCTCAAAATAGTGTCACTAGCTTCGCGGTCGAAAGGTACTTTATTCGGCCAGCTAAATGTGAGGCATGCGTTCAACATGACAAGAGGGACGAGCAACGATCGGTCCTTAATCGACACAGACGGAATCACTATAGTCCAAAACCCTATAAGACTCTGCCCGGTCTTACTTTATCTATCACACTTGGTTACTCGTCATGATCACAATGTAGCTAACCAATAACCAGGTATCTTCCTATAACTCGCAGGTGACAGGAAATCACCAGACTTCTACCGGTCTAAGCATGGCTAAGTAGTTATTCGATCCTGACCTAACAGGGTAAGGTAATCAGGTGAACAAGGATAAGAATGCAACAACGGTTTCACTTAACTCCTAAACTTAATGCAACAATATATATAAAACTATAACTCATGTAGTAAAGATTTGCTTTTATAAAGTAGGAGACTTAAAATGCTCTGGGGCTTGCCTCTTTCGAACGAGCTAGGTTGATGGTCTACGCACTCGGGCAGCTCCTCGCCTGGCTCTTCTTCCTCGGGCACCTCCTGTGCCTGGGGCTCCTGCTGATCGGTCTAAGCTTGCTCCTCCGGTACTGCTACCTGCGACTCCTCCTGCGATCCTGTATGATACGAGTGCATAAGTAAACATGATAATGATGCATCGAATACGGTGAAATGCTTTGATGACATGATATGCAGATGAGCACATTGAATGGACAGTTTGGATTACAACAACATCTTCTACAAGGTAGTCCACATCATCCAAAAACATGTACCATAAAACATGCACCTATTATTACACTAGTTAGCACATAATATACACATACGTGTTGTCACAAGTTGTCAAACCTTATTAACCTAACCCATCAAGTAGCATCAGCAAGGCATTTTGATGCTTCAAAGATACACCAAACATATTTTATTACTTTTAATTTCTCATAAAGAATAACCTTTTATTTCCTATTTAACTAGGGTTACACATCAACACCTATTTATGTTGTAGATAAAAATCTACAAAAATTACAGTAGCTCACTCTTACTCTGAATAACCTACTACCAAATTTTCAGGGGATTTGGATAAGTAAAACTATCTACACAAAATAAAAAAGTTATAGCATAATAATGAGCATGAAAATACTTTGTACGAGCAAAAGTATCAAACAACAGATTTCACATTTTTTCCATGTTACCCATAGTAACCTAGCATATTACAAAAATTATCACATGCATGTGTTATACAACTTTAGCTCTCTACCAAAAATAACAAAAATCATCAATTAAAGACATTTGAACTACACTTCAATAATTTTTCATAGAACATGCTTCACAAGTATTTTTCCTAGAAAGTACATCACTAAGAAAGATTAATGCAACAATAATCACATTTTTCTCATTATTATTTTATTTACTACACATTTTCTAAGATATCAGCATTTAAAGCAATTAAATAAATCTACACAAAAAAGTATCACCAAACTAACATGAAATATTTTTAAACTGTAGATCTACTCAAGAGAAACACTACAAAATTTGTTTCATAATTTTTGGAGCTATAAATCTGGAGATATGATTTTCCAAAGCAATTTCATCAATTCTGAAAAATCATTTTTCCAAAACTCTTTTAAAAATCCGTCGGTGAAATCGTTGGATGCACCCGGTGCAGTGCACCCACACTCGCTGGCACGCGGGACCCTCGGGTCAACGGGGCCCACTTGCGAGCCGGAGCAGAGCGGGGCGGCGCTGACCGGTGGCTTCCTCGCCGCCGGTGAGGTCTCCGGTGACGGGGAGGGTACCAACGTGCTCCCCGCACCGAGGCGCACCCAGCGCACCAGCTCCGAGTAGTGCGGGAGCTCTGAAGGAGGCTCGTCGGCGGAAATGGTGGGACGGCAGCGCTGGAGCTCGTTGGCCGGCCAATGTAGGCCACGGGAGCGGCCAAGAAAGCGCGCGCGAGCACCGCGAGGTGAAGGAGAAGCTGATGCTCAAGACCGGAGGAGGCGGAAAGGGGTAGGGAGCTCCGGCCACGTACGCCGGCCAACGGCGGCCATGGCGGTAGTGGAAGAGAGGAGCAACCAATTGGCCCTCACCTGAGCTCGAGCGGTGGAACGGGCGCGAGCACGAGATGGAGGGAAGCGAGGCGGAGCGGAGGCCGGGAGGAATTGGCCGGAGAAGCGGCCACAGGCACGTGCGGCGGTGGCGGAGCTTCGGGAGCCGGCAATGGCGCGGCAGGGCGCGACTGCTGCTGGCGCGCTGCTGTGGAGCGAGAGGAGGGAATGGAGGGAGCAGCCGAGGCGGGCGAGCGCGTGGAGGGAGTAAGCGGGCGCGGGGGGCGCGGGGGCCACCGGAGGGCACGTGTCGCGAGGCGTCGCCGTCGCTCGGCCACGCGGCAGCCAACTCCTGCTGCGGCGCCACGGCGTCGCGCGCGCGGGCGGGCGAGGGAGGGAGCCAGGCGCGGTCGCGGGCCGGGCCGCGAGCGCTAGCGGGGCGAAAGGGTGGCCGCGGCCCGTTAAGGTAAGAAAAAAGCTTTTCTTTTTCTAAATAATTTTACAGATTTTCTATTTTGATTTAAATTCGAATTTGAAGATGAAAAAGAGGTTTTCACAAATTTTGCCCAAAATAAAAGTTGTTCTGCACTTCCTGCCATACAAAGCTTCGAAAGGTGCCATCTTGATACTCTCTTGGTAACTGTTGTTGTAGGCGAATTCTGCCAACGGTAACCATGATTCCCATGAGCCTCTGGATGATAGCACACAAGCTCTAAGCATATCTTCAAGAACAGCATTAACTCGTTCTGTCTGCCCATCTATCTGCGAATGGTAAGATGTACTACGAATCAAACTAGTGCCCAAACCTTCATGGAGATGCTCCAAAAAATGAGAGGTAAACTATGAACCACGATCAGACATGATCGTTTTTGGTATACCATGTAATCGGATAATCTCAACAATATACTTTTCCGCATATTGAGGTGGTCGGAAAGTTGTCTTAACTGGCAGAAAGTGAGCTGATTTGGTAAGGCGATCTACTATTACCCAAATCGAATCATGTCCTTTTTGTGTGGTGGGAAGACCAGTGATAAAATCTATACTTATATCATCCCATTTCTAATCGGGTATAGACAAGGGTTGCAAAAGTCCTGCGGGTCTCATGTGAAGAGCTTTCACTCTACAACACATGTCGCAACGAGCAACATACGCTGCAATCTCCTTTTTCATCTTAGTCCACCAATAACGGGGTCTCAGCTCCTGGTACATTTTACTACTTCCAGGATGGATAGACAGCTTAGAATGATGAGCCTCATCCATCAACTTGTTCTTGAGCTCTCGATCCTTGGGTACTACCAGGCGATCTTTAAACTATAACACCCCTTGGTCATCCAATCGAAAGTGTTTGGTGGGTTCCCTCTTCATTTTCTCCTTGATATGAAATATTCCCTTATCTGTTTTCTGACCTTCAATGATCTGGCTCTCTAGGGTACAACTGATCTGGATATTATGCAACACAGCAGGATGTAATAAATTGAACCCTTCTTCAAACAACGGTTGCACACCCAGAGCATGTGATTTTCTCCTCAGTGCATCTGCTACTACATTAGCCTTCCCGGGATGATAGTGCACATTCAGATTATAATCCTTTATCAGCTCTAACCATCTTCTCTATCGCATGTTCAACTCAGACTGGGTAAAAATGTATTTAAGACTCTTATGATCTGTAAAGATATTACACACATTCCCTAGCAGGTAGTGTCTCCAAACCTTTAGAGCATGCACAACGGCTGCAAGCTCCAAGTCATGTGTAGGATAGTTAACCTCATGCTTCCTCAATTGACGTGAGGCATAAGCAATGACCCTTCCATTTTGCATTAGCACACATCCTAACCCATTCTTAGATGCATCACAAAACACATCAAATGACTTTTCTATATCCGGTTGAGCCAGAATAGGAGCAGTGGTCAACAACTTCCGCAAGGTGCAGAAAGCTGCCTCACACTCCTCTGTCCAGGCAAATTTATGATCCTTCTGTAACAGACTTGTCATTGGCTTGGTAATCTTCGAGAAATCCGGTATGAAGCGACGATAGTACCCGGCTAAACCAAGAAAACTTCAAACTTCATGAACTGTGGTGGGTGACTTCCAGTCCATAACCTCTTGCACCTTACTGGGGTCTACTGAAATTCCATTTTCAGACAACACGTGACCAAGAAAAGGAACTGTCTTGAGCCAGAACTCACACTTACTAAACTTAGCATACAGTCGATGTTCTCTGAGTCTAGTCAAGACGATCCTAAGGTGTTCTGCGTGATCTTCTTCATTCTCTGAGTATATTAATATGTCATCAATGAACACAATCACAAACTTGTCCAACTCGGGCATAAAAACAGAATTCATCAGATACATAAAGTATGCAGGAGCATTTGTCAATCCGAAGGACATGACAAGATACTCGTACAGACCATATCTGGTAGAAAACGCGGTCTTAGGCACATCTTGCGGCCTAATCTTGATCTGATGATACCCTGATCTCAAATCTATCTTAGAAAACACTTTGGCTTTAGACAATTGGTCAAACAAGATATCAATCCAAGGAAGAGGATACTTGTTTTTAATTGTCACAGCATTCAGTGGCCGATAATCCACGCACATGCGTAAGGAGTTATCCTTTTTCTTTTTCACAAACAGTGCGGGGCATCCCCATTCAGACGAGCTAGGACGAATCAAACCTTTCTTTAGCAGATCCTGGAGTTGCTTCTTCAATTCTGCCAACTCATTTGGAGGCATCCGATAGGGCCTTCTTGAGATCGGTGCTGTGCCAGGGATTAACTCTGGCAAACTCAACATCTCGGTCTGGTGGAATTCCAGGTAACTCATCTAGGAACACATCTGGAAACTCACATACTACTGAAATCTTGGCTAGCAGAGTAGTTTGAACGGCACAAGTCGTGCTGGCTAGATCTACTTTTCGAGGTAGGACCACCTGAAAGGTGCCTTCCCCACTTGGTTCCTTAAGAGAGATACTTCTTCCTCCAATATCAATTACTACTCCCATCTTATTCATCTAGTTCATACCCATAATCACGTCCAAAACTAGCCCTGGCATGACTATCAAATTAAGCTTATATCGTCTGTTTGATATGTTTAGGGTTACTCCCTGAACTATCTGATTAGTCAATAGATCAGCCCTGGCTGAACTGATTCTATATGCATATTCCAATTCCACTATCTTTTGCTCATGCCTCTTAACAAATGCTTGACTTACAAATGAATGGGATGATCCGGAATCAAACAAGACTACTGCAGGATGATTGTTGATAGAAAACATACCAGCTGTCACCGGTTCTCCTTCCGGGATGTCATCCACAGTGGTGTGGTGCACACGAGCCTGATTCTGCGTCTGCTGTTTCTTAGGGTAGGGGCAAAACTTCGCAAAGTGCCCGGGTTGGTTGCAGTTGAAACACGGTCCCTTCACTTGAGCCACAGCTCCAGATGAACTGCCTTGTCCTGCCTTTGCTTGGGGCAATGCCATTTTGAATGGTTTCTGGTTCCTCTGAGGTTGCTGAGCATTCTGACCCTTCCTCTACGGCGGCCTGAACCTTGCACCAGGGGCAGGCGAACGATACGCGGGACGGTTGGCCATCGGGGCCCTGGGCTGGGACGGACCTGACTCGAAAGCTCTTTTACGGGTCTTGGAAGCAGCATAAACATTGTTGTTCTTCTCTTGCTTTAAGCAGTCACTAACAAAGTCGTTGAAACCAGTCCTCATATTGGTACCCACATGTTTCATCATCTTGGGATTCAGGCCTCTCTTGAAGCTAGCGATCTTCTTGGCATCAGTATTCACCATATCAATGGCATAGCGGCTCAGATTATTGAACGCATGAAGATATTGGGTCACCGTCTTCGTGCCTTGATTCAGTGCCAGGAATTCCCCAAGCTTCATCTCCGTCAGACCAGGTGGAATGTATGTTCCACGAAATGCTTCAGTGAACTCCCTCCAAGTGATATGGGCATGGGGAGGAAAAGTGGTACGGTGGTGCTTCCACCACATTCCTGCCGGACCTTGAAGCTGATGAGCTGCATACTCAGTTTTCAACACTTCAGTCATCCTCAAGACATGGAACTTGTCTTCTATAGTGTTAATCCACTCCTCTGCATCCAAGGGTTCTGCGGCTTCCTTAAAAATTAGTGGACGAGTGTCCATGAAATCCTTGAAACTGCTGTACTGGTTTGCTTCATGCCCACCCGGGTTTATCCCCCGACGGGTGTTATCCGCAATACTGCGCAATGCAGCTTCCATATTCTGCTGCATGCTCTCCATGTTGCGTTGGCTTCCAAGGAATTGTGCGAAAAACTATTCCGCAGTGTACGGTGGAGGAGGCGGTGGTGGATCACGGTCATCATTACCAGCTGCACTGCCACCAGCCTCAGTGGCACCATACACGGTACGACGAGTGTTCGGCATCTGCATGTTTCAGCAATAGTAATTATTAGGTGATGTTGTAGAAATTGTGAGCGAATGAAAAATTATGCTGTACTGAATTCACTGGAGAGAATAAATTCATACAATAAAATAGGGGCACAATAAGTCATTTCAATTAACACAGCATCACTAATTAGATTACTTAAAGCGCATACATCGCGTCCAAAACAACCAAATTGCCAGCATACACACACTGGACTTTTGACGTTCGGATATCGCCACAAACACATCCAAGTTTTTCTAGCATTACATCAAAGCCTTAGTCTTTCTACTCATTATTACGTGCCCAACGTGCCAACAAAGCAAAAGATCATGCAGACGGAACCCTAGTAGCTAGCGCAACAACTACTAGCCTACTCATCGTGGTCGCTGTCTAAGTCAGAGACGTTGGCGTCGTCGCCATCTACAGCGTCATCGTCCTCCTCAGCGGGTGCCTCGGGCTCTTCGGGATCTTTGTCTTCATCCAAATCCATCTCTGCTGCACCAGGTGGAACATAGGGGTTGAGCTGATTGTTCAGCCGATGAACCTCCTCATGCAGGTTGTCATTGTACTCCTCTGCATTGGCCAGCTGCTGCTCTAGGTCAAACTGTGGAGCCCTCAGAACATCCTCTGCAGACCAGGCTTCATTCCTCTGATGAAGCACATAGGTCAACATGCGCTCAGCGTTCCTGTTGGTGGTGGTCATACGTCCAACCTGCTCTCTCAAGGCACATACGTCTCCCTCGAAAACCACAGTCCTCTGGGTAGCCTGATCCCTCTGACGAGTCAACTGAGCCATCTCTGCGGTGAGCCTCTCAATCTCAGCGTCGTGATCCCTCTGAAGCTGACGTCGGTCGTCACAAGCCTGACCAAGAGCACCAGACACACGTCTCAGGCTACCTTCCACTCCATCGAAGGCCTTCATCACTACGAACATGGCACTCATGGCGGGGTTGTCACTGCTCTGTGCTTCTGCTGCGCTAATCTCCAAGGATCTTCCTCTTGCCTGCTGCCACGAGTCAGTGGAGGGGTTGCCCCTCGGAAAGACTCCAACTATAGCTGCTGCCAACTCCTGAGAAAAGCGATCCATGATATCCCTCAGGATCCCAAAGGCTGCCCTCTCAGTGGCTTCTTCAGCGGTCCTGCCAGTTGACTCAAAACGCCAACTAGTCCACTCAGAACCATCACCTCGGGGACAAACCACTGCTTCCACAGTCACCAAAAGTCCTTCTCCCAACTGCTCATTCGTCCAAAAGTAGCGGGGCTCCATTCCATCAGGATAGCCTACATAGCTGAGCACTCTCCACAAGAGCGTAGGCATCCCAAACTCTCCAAGGAAAGTGTGACGCTGACGAGTGCGTGGAGCAAGCTGATGACGGGGAGCTCTGCCGGTGGACTTGCGGGCTATCTGCTTGGTGCGTGCCATCTGTAGCAAAATTTTATTATCACGGTGAGAACAGATTTTCAAGTTGGCATTTTTATCGAAATGAGATAATCAACTTGATGCCATGAATGAAATGCACAACATGATGCATGCACAACATGATGCATGCACGTTCCATACGTCCTCACAAACTTAGAAAATTAATTACTACTAACGGAATAAACGGTGGCATACAACGATCTCTTGCAAACGTAACTAATACGTACTACTCGATAGCGCTGTTATGTACCTACAGAAAGTCACTTCAGCCCGAACCTTACAGTATGAAAATATGCAAGAAAACAGTAAAGTAAGCTACTCGCTCTACACGCATCCCCAGATACGAGTATAACGGTAATAACTACCCGAATCGTCGTCCTATTGACGACATCGTCACCACATGACGGAATTCCCACAATTTGGATACCTTTATACAAACATGCGCATGGCACGTAAGTGTTTCGGCATCACATAAGCACTTCCCTAGATCGGCAGTGTGTCCGACCATGCTCTCACAACTTTCACTTACCAAGGCGTAGAGGTAATTGATCCATACATTACCACTCAAGTGAATGACACTCATACAATAGCACGCCGTATGAGTGACGAATTTGAAATATGATGCAAACCCCAAGTTAGTACTTAAATAAGCCACTTAGAGTCCTTACTGGGCATAAAGGATATGACCACTGGCACACTCTTAAGTTTAAAAATTTAGTTGAAAACACAGTTTTGTTTTTAAATACCCATGTGAACAGTAACATGCTAAACCATGCTCCGATGCCAGCTGTAACGGATCAACATGATTATACGAGATTAAGTAAGAAAATCTTCCACCGAGGCAGATAATTTACCAAACTTAAGCTCGGATAACCCGAGATTCCGTGAAATCGCGAGGGATTTCAAACCAACCAACATACAACCAAGATCGTACTGATTTAGTAGCCACAGTTCACATGCTACATAAAGTTCACAACGAGAGTTGAATACATCAGAGTTCAGAATAAAAGTTATTACAACACAGTTCAAATTAACATAGCGGAAAAAAGGAGTTTTGAACCACACACACTTAGTTCAAATACAGTGCCAGAAGGTAGTCATGGTCCACAAAAGTATTAGATAAGACGAACGGAGTGACCATTGCCCATGGTCCTAGTTGTCGCCCATCGCCGGATACAGACAGTTGACGCAGTACCCATAGTACATCTGACCATCTGCAACAACAATGGGAACAACACCCTGAGTACGAGAATGTACTCAGCTAGACTTACCCGTCATAAACCAAAATAAAGGACACCAAAGAGCATGCAAGGCTTTTATAGGGTGGACTGGCTTGACTCAGTTGCGAAAAGCATAAGTTATCATGAATAACTAAACTAAGTACTTTTGCATCATTTTTATTATAACCTATTCAATCTAGGTAAGCACCTATTGCTAAAGCAATCACTTGATTCACCATTAACATCTAAATTACCATATCAGGTTTAGCATTTCCAACATCATTCACTTAACCATCAGTGTTCCATTGTTGTTACTACGATGTCGTAGCTCGAGTCAAGTGCTCACTATCCAGGAGCGATGGCGATTTGAATCGATTCCTAACCAGCTGGTGATTTATTCCTCACACAAACCATGCTTCCCCCGTCAGGGTCGCTTAGATCACCAATGACACTTTCCAAGAAGCCGCGGGATAACAATCATGGACCGCACTACCCAGGGACCGCCTGACTGCGAGGACGCACCTTGGGCTCACTCTTTGCATCCCCGTTACACCCCCTTCAACACCAGTCTGCCAATCCGAGTTTATCCCGGCTCAAAATAGTGTCACTAGCTTCGCGGTCGAAAGGTACTTTATTCGGCCAGCTAAATATGAGGCATGCGTTCAACATGACAAGAGGGACGAGCAACGATCGGTCCTTAATCGACACAGACGGAATCACTATAGTCCAAAACCCTATAAGACTCCGCCTGGTCTTACTTTATCTATCACACTTGGTTACTCGCCATGATCACAATGTAGCTAACCAATAACCAGGTATCTTCCTATAACTCGCAGGTGACAGGAAATCACCCGACTTCTACCGGTCTAAGCATCGCTAAGCAGTTATTCGATCTTGACCTAACAGGGTAAGGTAATAGGTGAACAAGGATAATAATGCAACAACGGTTTCACTCAACTCCTAAACTTAATGCAACAATATATATAAAACTATAACTCATGTAGTAAAGAATTGCTTTTATAAAGTAGGAGACTTAAAATGCTCTGGGGCTTGCCTCTTTCGAACGAGCTAGGTTGATGGTCTACGCACTCGGGCAACTCCTCGCCTGGCTCTTCTTCCTCGGGCACCTCCTGTGCCTAGGGCTCCTGCTGATCGGTCTAAGCTTGCTCCTCCGGTACTGCTACCTGCGACTCCTCCTGTGATCCTGTATGATGCGAGTGCATAAGTAAACATGCAAATGATGCATCGAATACGGTGAAATGCTTTGATGACATGATATGCAGATGAGCACATTGAATGGACAGTTTGGATTACAACAACATCTTCTACAAGGTAGTCCACATCATCCAAGAACATGTACCATAAAACATGCACCTATTATTACACTAGTTAGCACATAATATACACATACGTGTTGTCACAAGTTGTCAAACCTTATTAACCTAACCCATCAAGTAGCATCAGCAAGGCATTTTGATGCTTCAAAGATACACCAAACATATTTTATTACTTTTAATTTCTCATAAAGAATAACCTTTTATTTCCTATTTAACAAGGGTTACACATCAACACCTACTGCTGTTGCAGATAAAAATCTACAAAAATTACAGTAGCTCACTCTTACTCTAAATAACCTACTACCAAATTTTCAGGGGATTTGGATAAGTAAAACTATCTACACAAAATAAACAAGTTATAGCATAATAATGAGCATTAAAATACTTTGTATGAGCAAAAGTATCAAACAACAGATTTCATATTTTTCCCATGTTACCCACAGTAAGCTAGCATATTACAAAAATTATCACACGCATGTGTTATACAACTTTAGCTCTCTACCAAAAATAACAAAAATCATCAATTAAAGGCATTTGAACTGCACTTCAATAATTTTTCACAGAACATGCTTCACAAGTATTTTTCCTAGAAAGTGCATCACTAAGAAAGATTAATGCAACAAGAATCACATTTTTCTCATTATTATTTTATTTACTACACATTTTCTAAGATATCAGTATTTAAAGCAATTAAATAAATCTACACAGAAAAGTAGCACCAAACTAACATGAAATATTTTTAAACTGTAGATCTACTCAAGAGAAACACTACAAAATTTGTTTCATAATTTTTGGAGCTATAAATATGGAGATATGATTTTCCAAAGCAATTTCATCAATTCTAAAAAATCATTTTTCCAAAACTCTTTTAAAAATCCGTCGGGGAAATCGTTGGATGCACCCGGTGCAGTGCACCCACACTCGCTGGCACGCGGGACTCTCGGGTCAACGGGGCCCACTTGCCAGCCGGAGCAGAGCGGGGCGGTGCTGACCGGTGGCTTCCTCGCCGCCGGTGAGGTCTCCGGTGACGGGGAGGGCACCAACGTGCTCCCAGCACCGAGGCGCACCTAGCGCACCAACTCCGAGCAGCGCGGGAGCTCCAAAGGTGGCTCGCCGACGGAAATGGCGGGACGGCGGCGCTGGAGCTCGTTGGCCGGCCAATGTAGGCCACGGGAGCGGCCAAGAAAGCGCGCGCGAGCACCGCGAGGTGAAGGAGAAGCTGATGCTCAAGACCGGAGGAGGCGGAAAGGGGTAGGGAGCTCCGGCGACGCACGCCGGCCAACGGCGGCCATGGCGGCAGTGGAGGAGAGGAGCGGCCAATTGGCCCTCACCTGAGCTCGAGCGGCGGAACGGGCGCGAGCACGAGATGGAGGGAAGCGAGGCGGAGCGGAGGCCGGGAGGAATTGGCCGGAGAAGCGGCCACGGGCGCGTGCGGCGGTGGCGGAGCTTCGGGAGTCGGCAATGGCGCGGCGGGGCGCGGCTGCTGCTGTGGAGCGAGAGGAGGGAATGGAGGGAGCAGCCGAGGCGGGCGAGCGCGTGGAGGGAGTAAGCGGGCGCGGGGGACGCGGGGGCCACCGGAGGGCACGTGTCGCGCGGTGTCGCCGTTGCTCGGCCACGCGGCAGCCAACTCCTGCCGCAGCGCCACGGCGTCGCGCGCGCGGGCGGGCGAGGGAGGGAGCCATGTGCGGTCGCGGGCCGGGCCGCGAGCGCTGGCGGGCCGAAAGGGTGGCCGCGGCCCGTTAAGGTAAGGAAAAAGCTTTTCTTTTTCTAAATAATTTTACAGATTTTCTATTTTGATTTAAATTCAAATTTGAAGATGAAAAAGAGGTTTTCACAAATTTTGCCCAAAATAAAAGTTGTTTAAAATTTAATTCTCTACAACTTTCATGTAGGACACTTTTCAAAATTCTAAATAGATTTTGAATTTAGGATTTAAAGCTAAAATTTTTTAAATAGAAATTTACTTTTCTAGGATATTTTTAAAAGCAAAATTTGAGGGAATTTTGAATACAAGAGTGGCTCCAAAAATCATGTTTATTTATTCTAGATTATCTAAAATTGTCATTACACAAGAGTATACCACTTTTTAGCACTTAAATTCATAATTAGGGTTTCAAGTAATTGTTTATCCACTTTAAATTTTTGAAGAAGCTTATATTGCATACAATGATAACATGTGTGTGATGTTTATGCTTAATGCTTTGGATGCTAATGCATGCTTAACACCCAGGGGTGTTACAGCTTCGGAAGCATCTTTTTTTGGATCTTCAGTAATTTCCCAAATGCCTTGTCAGATGTACCATTCTCTACCTTCCACTGTAACAACTCCAGTGTCGTGCCTAGCTTTTTCTGCCCATCTTTGGCCGATGGGTAGAGTAACTTCTTGTAATCCTGTAGCATTTGGTCAAACTTTGCCTTCTCCTTTTCACTTTCACAATCTCTCTGTGCGTCACGAATGACATCACCAAGAGCATCGTCATCTTCAGCGATACTGTTTTCTGCATCCGCCTCTTCTTCAACTTCCTCCATCGCGAAGTCACAGTATTGAGCAAAAACATCGTCAGGGTCCGCTTGTTCTTCTTCACCTTCTTCCATCATAACCCCGGTCTCTTCGTGCTTGGTCCAACAAATGTAGTTTGACATGAAACCCGACTTGAACAAGTGCAAGTGAATACTTCTTGAGCTACAAAATTCTTTTAAATTCATACACACGGCACATGGGCAGCACATAAAACCATCCCGCTTGTTTTCCTCTGCCACTCTGCAGAATTCTCGCATGCCCTCAATGAACTCGTTGGAGCGGCGATCGGCATTGTACATCCAATGGCGTGTCATTATCTGCATTATATGGCATCACATAATTAAAAGCCCAGCATGAGAAAAGAGCGCGGCACAACCTTGTCTAATTGAGTTCAAAATTTTATAAGTGGTTCATCATTTCATAAAATTAATTTGTGGACGTTAATAAAAAGATAGCAAAATCATAAAATTTGTATTTTTCTATTAAAATGTGTAATTTTATCTCTAAATAAAATTAATTTGAAGAATTTTTAAAGTTAAAATAAATTTGTTTCAAAATTACAAAGAATCAACATTATTTAATATTTTAAAATGAGAACATGAACAAATTAAAGTAAAAAGTATCCTCAAAAGTCTATAATAGAACTAAACATTATATGTGTATACTACTTTCTAGGTACTATAATTAGCATCATTCATAAAAATTCAAACACGAAAAGTGATTGAAGCTAGCAATATGAAATAAAATAGCCATATATAACATGGATTTACATATGGTGCTGCTAAAACATAGGAGGATGAAGCTAGCAACCTTTCAAACAAATCGATGACGGCATAGAAGCATTTGAAGTGGATTGATCGCTGGAGATGAGAGAAGCAAGAACAATGGAAGAACAAGCAACAAGAACATGAACAAGGAAGGGCTCGGGCAGGGAGGAAGAAGTGAGAGGTTAAATTTATAAGGGGAGGTTTTAATCCCGGTTGGTAACACCAACCGGGACTAAACCCAGTCCTATAGTCCCGGTCGGTGCCACGGACCGGGACAAAAGCTGTAGTCCCGGTCGGTTCCACAGACCGGGACTAAAGGCAGGACTTTAGTCCCGGTTGGTGTTACCAACCGGGACTAAAGGTCCCTTCCGACAGCGTCTGACAACAGAGCCGTTGGCGAGGGACCTTTAGTCCCGGTTGGTAATACCAACCGGAACTAAAATTCTATTTAGTCCTAGTCGCCGAAATCGCTGTGACTAAAGGCATTTTGGGCGATCGACGAAAGGTCAGTTGTGTAGTAGTGGTATTGCCACTTGATGTGTTGGTAGCAACTTCGGCCCTCGGTAGCTTGCTGCTGCTGCCTACTAATTAATTGCATCAATATACTTTACATTATTTTTCATAATGATAAACGTGGATAAATTATAAAATCTTTAGTTGGTATTTTAAATTATCTTTCGTAATATTAGATGTGGGTAACTTAGATACAAAGTTAGAGGATTATTTTAAATTGTCTTTCATAATGACAATGCTAGGTAATTTATATATAGGTATGTTCATAATGGCCAAGGTGGGTAATTTAGATGCAAATTTAGAAGGTTACTTTAAATTATTTTTTATAATGGAAGGTGTGGGTAATTTACATACAAATATATCCGGTTATTTTGAATTATCTTTTATAATGGCAGATGTGGGTAATTTGCATGCAAATTAGGGGGTTACTTTATGTATTTTTCATTGACAGTGGTGGGTAATTTTTTTAATAAACTACAATAGATCCAATGACTATTATTAGTGATGATGATTAGAGACTACTAAATTAAAGGCCGGATATTCCTGATTATGTGAGAATTTTAGGACTTATCTTTTTTTCTAGCTAGTCTGGCGAGAATTAACGTGGTGCTTCTGGTAGGACCTCTAATTAGTAATAGTAAGATTTCATAATGGGAGTGGTGGGTAATTTTTTTTTGATAAACTGCAGTAGACCCAATGGTTATTATCAGTTATGATGATCAGAGACTACCGAATCAAAGTCCAGATGTTTTTTTATTATTGTGAGAATTTCTAGAATTTATCTTTTTCCTAGTGTGTCTAATGAGAATTAACATTGTGCTTATGTTGGGGCCTCTAATTAGTAATGCTAAGATAAGATAAGATGGCTAGGAGATAGACGTCTTGTATAATTATTTACTTAATGTTTTCTCTTCTCTTTATTTGTGTCATGAACCTTGTTTTTGTGTAACCTTTAGGGCACCCGCAATGGTATGAGCTAGTTACTAGCTCCAAGACAACTCCTTCAATAATTCTAACTTTTAGTATATAGCTCATAACATGGATAACGCCACATGACACTCTCACATGATCTTAGAATGTGTGTATGAGCTTAGCTTTTAATCAAGAGCTAGCTTTTCTTTATCCCTTCTATTAAAATATGAAAAAATGCTTAAAGCTAGCTTATAAGTCACCCATTGCGGATGCCCTTAGTATGCCTTTTAATAAAATTCATCAGTAGGGGAGACCCGCCCCGGTTTTCCTATCCTAAAGAAAATATACAGATTCATACATGCGGATGTGGCCGAGTTCCGGGGAGCGAGGCAGGGCGGATGCTCCGTCTTGCTTGGGTTTCCATGGCTCGCGGTTGATGGAAGCAAAGCAAAAGGCGAGTGGATGCCTTGGTCTCATCGCGCGCAAAGCTCTAAGGCCAGTCTCAATGGAGAGTTTTATGGTGTTGTTTCCAAGATTGCCATGCCATAGAATGAAATAAAACATGGATGAAACACCTATTCTCGATGGAGAGTTTCATTCTATGGTTTCATAGACATTTAATTTCATGACTCTAGAGAGTTGGTAATCACACCAAGAGAGTTTCATCCCCATGAATTTCACTTCTTCTCTCTCTTTTTAAAAACGTTTCCACATCATCAAAGGTGCTTATGTGGTAGCTTATTAAACGCGAATGAAACTTTGATGAAACTCCCACTGAGACTGGCCTAACCGCTTGTGCTGCGCACTCATCATCCGGTGTCTTCGGAACTTCTGGGCCAGGAACTTTATGGACTTCTAGCCCGTATATATAGTAAAGAAAGAGAAGAAGGCCTTCTTGAAAGTTTGTTTTTGATATCAACATGCTTGCCATCATGAAAATAACACTTCTATAAATTAAGATGCATGTCTTTGAAACAAATATTACTCCTATAAGATTTTTTTCGAGAACACGACTTCACACTTATTTCACAATGCAACTAGGAGAGAACTCATAAAGTGTTGGTTACAGAATCACAGAGAAAGTGGTTATTAGGAACCTAAACACAACAGAAAAGAAAGAAAGACATTATTTAGGGGGAGGCCCTCCACCATAAACCTAACCGATCAGACCTGCAAAGGAAAATACATCAACGCAAGGGTGCCAGCACATCGATGAGATATAACCGCAGTGGCAAAGCATCCATCAAGAAGGATGAGACACGGCAGCAAAGTATCCACCAAAGTGAACACGACAAAGTATCCGCAATAGGGGGCCATCACGCCCTCAGTGATTGCCATGAGGAGGACGCTCGAAGCCACGTTGGAGGCAAAGTATCCGCCCGAGCAACAACGATGGCAAAGTATCCGTCAAAGTGACAGCGGCAAAGTATCCACTGCGAAGAACCAATCGACGATGACAATAGCAAGTAGGCTGGATAGACCATAGCGAAGAAGAACTTGAAGCACACATAGGCACAACACAAGAAGGAGCGACTCAGGCGAGAGTAGTGGGAGATGGGTGTAAGGTCCAAATGGCTAGAGGGGGGTGAATAGCCTATTTAAATTTTCTACAAGCATTACTAAATAACAAGTTAGTAAATAAGATGGTGATGCTCTTCTAGCACTAGCACAACTAATCTATGCAAGCCATCTACACAATACTAGTAAACAACAAGGCTATGACCTTTAGCTCACACCAACAACCTAAGTTACTAGGCTAATTACTCCTATGAGATAAGCTATTCTACTCAAGCTAAACAAAGCAAAGAACAATGAATAAAGAAGAGAGCTTGAATAGATATACCAACGTTGATGAGAAGAGATATGTCCAATGTACCAATCAATCAACGTGATCACATACACAAATGAAATCCTCGGCAATAAGATGACACAATATTTTTTACTGAGGTTCACTTGCTTCCCGGCAAGCTACTCCTCATTGTGGCGATGCACCCACTTGATGGATCGTGAGCTAATCAACTATCAAGAGTTGAACCCTCAGCGGGTGCCACACATCCACTCACAAGATGGGGATCCTCCAAGCCACGAGCTCCACTAGAGTAGCCAATTCGTGAACTCCCGTGGGGAAGGCTCAAGAACCCCTCACAATCGCTTGGTGAAGCTTGAAACAATCTCCAATCATGAGCTCAACACCACCGCTGCTCCAAGCCGTCTAGGGTGTCGGGAAACACCCAAGAGTAACAAGCAATCCGCAGCAAAATCAAGAATCAAGTGCCACTAGATGCAACTCTCAATGCAATACACTTGAATCTCACTCAATCTCTCTAGAGTATGCAACCAAGCAAGGAGATGAGTGGAGGGAAAGTTTTCTAGCTCAAAGTGTGCCTCAATATCTCAAATGTGCAAGAGAGAACCCCTAAGGGTCGGCCACCTCTTATTTATAGCGAATGGAAAAGCCACTAGCCGTTATACCCCTGTCGAGGGCGACAGACGCGGCCACGCCAAGGCGACAGACGCTGCAGTGCTACGTCCGTCGCACCTTTGTGCGCCACGTGTCCCCGCGCGCTCAAAGCCAACGGTCGAATTTTCCTTCGACAGATGCGTCCATCGTGTCCGAGACCCAGCGTCTGTCGCATCGACAGACTCGGTCCAGAGAGCCCTGCAACGTGCGCGACTCAACAGACGCGTCAGACGCGCCAACACCAGACCCGGCCAGCGTTTGTTGTGCATAGCTTGCCTCTGCTCGCTCCTGTGCCAGGCTGACGCCACTGTTGACGGACGCTGACGTCGTACGTCCGTCGCGCGGCCATCATCGCGTCTGTCGCGCCACCACAGAAGGCCATCGCCAAGGTAAGCCGACAGACGCTGATGGCAGCGTCTGTTGCTCCCAAGGACAACGTCTGTCGCTTGTAAAACAGCGACGACCACCACCGCGACTTTGCCTCCGGTTCTCTCATCCGGCGCAGTGGAAAATAGACATTTCATTTTTTCGAAAACGCCTGAATCCCTCTCTACCGCTCAAACTCCGCCCCCTTCGCTAATGTGCCAACACCATCATGTGTATATCACCATGTGTATGTGTTTTAGCATTTTCACAATCGTTTTCCAAGGTGATGTGTTAGCTCTATACTAGATCCTAATGCATATGCTCAAGATGATGACCTAGTAGCACTTGATCCATGAGCTAACCGTGATTGCCGCTCTTGATAGTCGGCTATCAATCCTAAACCCGGTCAATCACTTCTCTACTCATCTTAGACCGGCAAAAGCAAACCCTATGATTATACCTGTGCCTTGATTACTTTGTTCCATGTCTACCTTCTCATGCTTGATCACCTTGATCATCATTTCATCTGCATCTCCACCTCTTGTGATCTTGTGGCCATCACTCCATGCCACATGCTCCTTCACCACTTGATACAATAGCATTAGCAACTTGGTGTCATTATTTACCAAAACCAAACTTGGGCTTTCAATGGGCTGCAGTAGTACTCCAACGATGCCTTTCAAAAAGGACCTTGATATCCGCAGATGCCAACAACGCTGGTAGAAGCACACGAGCAGGTCTTTTGACTTTAGCCTACCCCGACGGACATGAGCTTCGACACGCCTCTAAGAAGGTAGATGGCGCAGCTGCGCCACCGCCGCCGGCTCGTAGGAGCCGGGTAGGGTTTTCACTAGGCGTCCACTAGAGCAAGCCATATGTAGCACCCGTAGCGGCGACAAAGACAACAAAGGGCCGAAGCTGCTAGCACGGGCACCATGACCGCAATAGCCTCCACACCACCACAGAGCCAGTAAGAAGCCCGCCAGCCACCGGCATGCCCGGATGCCAGATCTGTGTACCAAAGCATGATGACTCCGGCCACCACCGCCAACACCGAATCGGCCCTGCTGCGGGAGGGCATGCCCCGGCAGCCGTGGCCCAGGCAGACGTGGGCTAGCCGCCACCCAGCCAGCTGCAACTTGCCCCAGGCATGCACGCCCCCTGCCCCCAAGCCGCCAAGGGCCGGTTAGATCTGGCTGGCCACGAACGGCAGGCTGGGGGTGGCCTGCCGCCCCGGGCAGAGGCAGGCGCGGGCAGAACTCACAAGCTCAAATAAGACGAACGGACGACTAAGACATGGCTTGAAAAAAATTAACCCATACGACCTCAATGCATGTTTTGAACAATTATTAATTAGGATTACATCGCTCGGTCGATCTTGCTCAATTAATTCTTCATGCGCTAGCTAGCTAGCTGTTGCCCGCTTCAGGCCGAGGGCAGACAGGGTTGCAGGAGGGGCAATGGGCCTGGCATTCTTTTCGCGTCTTGAAACACTTGTCCTCCTGTTTGCAGCACCAGCAATTGCCGACAAAACAGTAGAATTTATATGAGCAGAATATAAGATGAATCTCGCTCCCATCGCCTGATGTAGCAGTGGAGTTGTTCACTGTAGAAGCATTATTGCCACTTGTAGTCTTAGTAGCCGCAAGGGCGCCTACTGTTTCTTCGGCCATCAGTAGCTTCTGGCTGCTGCGGCCTACAAATTGCAGCAATAGGTGCAGTCATAAATTCATTTATTCAATGGCAAGCCACATATATGACAGTTTCGCAAGGAAACAAAACATGAGACACATCGTGAGGATGAGAAGATTATGAGTAAAACAAACTAATTACCTATCACAGGCAATGCAAGACATCCAAAAAGCAATGCAAAAAATATGGTCATTGCCCAAACGTGACCCCTACCATTGCTCCTCATGTTGGGTCTTTTTTTTTTGCGGAGCTCTTGCTGGAGCCGAATGAATAGTGTTAGCATTAGCCCCAATACCTCGATCAATGTATATATATATATATAGAGAGAGAAATATAAAACCTTATAGACATTAATTGGGATATATGTTATTTTGTTCATTTATTTGGCTACTACTCCCTCCGGTACCGTTTGTTAGGCGCCATTGTATGTTAGAAAACATCTGTTTTATTAGGCGTTTCTTAGAAACCGTGGTAAGAATTGAACAGTTGGCGCTTTTATTATTAGCACAGCTTTTATTATGAAGCCAATAAATGCAGTACAACAACATGGTCAGTGATACACGTCGAATGCCTCGAGTCGTCTAGCTCCCTGAGGCGGCTCGGGGCGACACGCCTCCGCTGCCAGGGGAACCCCGTCTTTGGCTGCTCCTTGGCCACTGTCACTCCTCCTCAACGAGCGGTGATGGCGGCCGCAATGGCACTCAAAAAGGTGCCCTTCCGCATCCCTCTACCTCCCGTTCCCTTCCTCTATCTCGCCCTCCCCAAGCTCCACCTGGAACAATGGTGCTCGCCGGCCGGCGACTAGATCCACATCCGCCGTCACAGGATCTACCACCTTCCCTCAAGATCCGGTGGCTCCGGCCAAAACCGGCCATCCTGTGTTGGGCCGGTGTCCGTGCATACGTGGTGCGGCAGCCTTTGAGGTGCCCACAACCATGCTCTCTACGCACCCGCCAGCGGCAGCGCCGATGATAGTGCTCGCGCCCGAGGCCTGCTCGGCGGCAGGTCCGTGCCCGTGAGCAGCTCAGCCTGCGTGGCCGCAAAGTCCACACCTGCGGCCTCCTTGCCCTCGCGATGGTGGTTCTGCCCCTGCTGTCTGCTCGGTCATCATGGCGTGCGAGCTTGTTCTAGTTGGTGCTTATACTGGATCTGGCGTTGGCAGTTGACACTAGCTCTGATGTCGGCGGCGACGACGGCAGGCGCCGTGACCCTACTAGGCTTGCTCCTGGTCGCGCGCGGCGCGATGACCGGGGCAAGTCGTCCAGGTGGCTAGGCAGCAGTAGGGGCCTGTCGACCTGCGGCGGTAGCCAGGCAGCCAAAGCGGCCTGCTTTGGCCAGGGCCAGAAGGCGGCCAATGGTGGAGCAACATCCATCTGGGCTTGTGCACCCCCGCGTTTGCCCTCATGGCGGCTGGGCGGACTCTGCATCCGCTGGCATCGGATCCGGCTCCGGTCACGTGCCCCAACCCAGTTCCGCGGCCTTGGAGGATGCCTTCGAATGCATAGAGTTTCTGGGTGAAAGCTCAGTCCGATTTTGGCCAGGCTGATGATGGTGACACCTCAGGCTCCACATACCTCCTTGGAGGCATCATAGAAGAAAGTCATTCTTCGGCATCGAAGGCGTCGGATTCTGGGCATAAGCCCCACCTTAGAAGCCTCTAAGGCCAGTGGCGGTGGAATCCATGGTGCTATCGTTGGGCCTCACCCCCCTTCCTGAAGGCGTCACTGAAGAATCACCCATGGCTCGTTGCTTGCTCCCCTGGGTCCCCTTTGCCTTTGCGCTAGAGCCTGCTTGTCCCCCGTGTGGTCACCGTCGGCTCCGAGTGGAGTTCCTCACTACGCCTGTCTGTGCATATATTCTTCTCGCAATGGTCTGTCTTGCAGCTCTTGACATTGCTGCTGTCGCTTCGCCTTTTGGATTCTCTGGTGAATACTTTGCCACCGTTGTCATTGGCCTCCTCTCTTGTGGATGCTTTGCTGCCGAGAGTGGTGGCTGGTCCCCCTATGGATGCTCTGCCGCAGTGGGCGTCTTTGCTTCTTCCCCGGTGGATGCTTGGCCATCGGTGGAATCCCTGGCAGATGCTTTGCCGTCGTTGCCTCTTCAGTCCCCTCTTTGGTAGATGCTTTGATGCTAGGAGCGTACTGGCCCTCTCTTGGCGGATACTTGGTTGCTGTGGTCGCTTGGTCTTCATTGGCGGATGCTTTGCCGCTGGTTGCTCGTCTATCTCTTTAGGATGGATACTTTGCCACCACACCATTGTCTATTGCGTAGGCCACCATTTGTGATGATGTATCTGTTTTTTGCAGGCTCAATTGGTAGGTTACATTGTAGGGGTTGAAGGCAGTCACTCTCTCTTTCTCTACTTCTCTTTCTTGTTCTTCATTTTTATTCCATGTCACTCATCATCTCCTTAGTCATTTGTAATCTGTGCTATGAGGGCTCTCTCGTAGCTATGTCGTGTAAGTCTCTTCATCTTAATGAAATACATGTATAATCCCAATCGCGAGAAAAAACAAAAAGTTGCAAGTGCGACCTCAGTATTTGGTGCTGTTTAATACTCCACGTTGGTTTCTAGCTTTCCTTGGTATATCTGGAATTTGAGCTCATTCGTCTAAGAATTGGTACAGAAGGGATTAAATATATTGGTAAATATGGAGCGAGACGAGTTAGATTTGTCTGTTTGATAACTTGCGTATGTATTTATTAGCTATCTGATGATCTATCTTGTAATGTTTAGATTAATTTGAATATATATTTGCCAGAAGTAAGATCTGATCCCAATAGTGGAGTCATAGATGGAGCTGGAATGAAATGCACATGTATCGATTTTGTGTATAAACTATTATATCAAATGGACCCTAACTCTTGGGTTGGCTTCGTTAGGACAGTGCAGCTTATAACTAGGATAGTTTTTATACAATTAATTGCACTGCCACCTAAGAAAAAAAATCAAACGTGGTAAACAATACCTAACGGAGAAAGAGAAGAAAAACCCAAGACATAGTTTCCTGCATGAGAAAGAAAATCGATGCAAACTACAAGCAGCGAAGAAACTGGTCATCTTGTGTTGGGAGCCTAGCTCCACCATTTCGTCCTCACATGTTTAGTGGGGTCTACATTGAGCAAACCCACCACCCGTGAGAGTGCCTTCGTCGTCACGTGTACGACTTTTGTTCTATGAGTATTTATTTTGTCCCTTGGGTGTAAAAAAAAAATCTAAGTACTTTGTGTTAATAATATTTCTCTGTCATTTATTGTAACACTCTAGGTGTTAAGTTGAGATATTGCATAAACATGGTATAAGCATCATCTTTATCTTCGAGTGATTGCATTTTGAGTGTCACCTTAAACTTGCTGGTCATGTGAGATAACAATTAATTAAACAATTTATAGTTACATAACTGATAGCTTATGGTTAGCCCCTTCATGGTCTATGAACTAGAACATTTTGGGACTAAACTGGGTGTCACATGTGCTACCTTTCAGATTTCTTGGGCATATATTGTTGATCTACTAGTCATACGATAGACTTTGTCACGCCAGGTAGGGAAAACTCTGTGCATAGATTCAATTCCTTTCGAGTGTCCCGGATGGGATTCATCTTCATCGACAACGACTGCATCTTTGCTCCGGTCACCACGATCTACTTCAGCAGTCCCGATTTCGTTGCGGATCAACTCGGCGATCTGCATCTGCAGGATCCCAAGCCAGGTCGCACCTCCTCAGCATGTTTCTCGCCGGGCTGGAGGAACCTAGTGGCCGCTGGTGTGCACCTGCACTCGCACGCCACACGGACCTTTGGGTCTGGAACTTCTTTGCCGACATCGACCAGGAACACGTCCTCGACCGGGCTACGCGACTCAGCAGGACCTGCTGAACGATATCCTCGCCGGTTTCCTGATCGGAATGAGGAACATGGCGGCAACATACCAACACATCCTTGCACCAACAGAACCTAGAAACGAAGAATAACCCATACAATCTCGATGTATGTTTTATTTAAACAATTATCAGGAGCACAATTCCCGGTTGATCTTGCTGAATAAATTCTTGATGCGCTAGCTAGCTAGATGTTGCCCGCTCCAGGCCCAGGGCAGATAGGGTTGCAGGCGGGGCAATGGGCCTGGCATTCTTTTTGCGTCTTGTAGCAGCTTGCCGCTTCCGACTTTTGCCTTTGGCAGCAGAAGCAATGGTCGTGAAAATCACAAAAGAAGGATTTATACACGCAGAATATAAGATGAATCTTGCTCCCACCATCGCCTGATGTAGTGGTGGAGTTCACTGTAGAATCATTGATATTGCCATTTGTTGTGTTGGTAGCAGGGCCTACTGTATCTTCGGCCCTCAGAAGCTTGCTTCCTCTGCGGCCTACAAATTAATTGCAGCAATAATAATGCAGTCATCAGTATGTAAGGCCGCCTACAAATTATCAAATTAAAACGACATCTAGAGTTGTTCTAAGTAAAGCTATTTTAAATTTGATCAAATTTATGAAAAAGTTTCGATATTTAATACAACAGAGTAGTATCACTATAGATAAATCATAAAGTATATTTTCATAATGTACTAATTTGATTTTATAGACATATTGCAATATTTTTCCGACTATGTTGGTCAAACTTAAGATAGTTTGATTTAGAGTGATTTTAGAAATTAATTTATTTTTGGACGAAAGGAGTATATGATCCATGACAATTTCACAGGAAAACTAAAAACACATCAGGATGATTAAAATTAACTAGTAATTACCTATCACAGGCAATGCAAGACATCCAAAGAGCAATACGAAAATTATGGTCATCACGCAAATGTGAGCCCTGCCACTGCTCATGTTGGATCTTAATACACTATGTGCCGAGCTCTTGCTCGAGGGCCGACGAGTGAGTAGTGTTAGCAATCAGCATTGGGCTCAATACCTCAATCAATATATATACAGAGAGAATTAAAAATTTTAATTAGACATTAATTTTTTGAAAAAAATAATTAGACATTAATTGGGATATATATTTGCTCATTTATTTATTGGTTGCTACATATATTGGTAAATACGGAGATCAGGCTAGCTACATCTGGCTTAATGGGTAACTTGCGTATATATTTATTAATTATTTGATCTGTCTTGTGATGTTTAGATCAATTTGAATGTATTTACCGGCCAGGAGTAAGATCTAATGCCAGCAGTGGAGCTGTGTGTATTTGGAGCTGAAATTAAATGTACATATATTGTCAATCATTATTGCGTCCTATACAAAATTCCCTCTCATATAGTACCTGTATATACACTATTAGATTAATTGGCTCCTGACTCTCGGGTTGGTTTCGCTACTTCTTCACATGATCGGACTTACTGACTGCGAATGTCACCGGCGGAGCATGAAAGTGTTTCCACAACTCCCTCCATTTTTCGTTTTGACTTTTCTAGATATATAGATTTTTTTGATGCACTTAAATATACAATGTCTAAATACATAGTGAAGGCAAAATGTATCTAGAAAATTCAAAAGGAAAGTGAGAACGACAGATAAAAGTTGACTAAGTTTGATTTACCAGGAAGTGAGAACGACGGATAAAAAAAGGGACGGAGACCTTTGTGATGCCTTTTAATAAAATTCAGTAGGGGATACCCGGCTTCCCTGCTGTTTTCCTATCCTAAGGGCACCCGCAATGGTATGACACTACTACAGAAAAGATTTTGCGAGGTGGTGCTAAAACATTAACCGATGCGGTCACAAAATTCAACTGCCTCGGAAAATGCTAGACGATTAATGGAGGAGGTCATTTTATTTACCAAGACACCAAAAAATAACCGCCTCGCAAAATCAATTAACCGAGACGGTCTTTTTATTTACAGAGGCGGTCATAAACTGCCTCCTAAAATTAATTTATGGAGGCGGGCATAATAAGAGGCCCGCCTCGAAAAATGGAGGCTATTTTCGGAGGCGGACCTCCTAAATGGCCTGCCTCGGAAAAAAGGCTGTGCTTTTCGGAGGCGCGTTCAAGTGTAAAAACGTAACTTAGGGTTTCCTCTCCTCTCCCTTGAACCGGCTCCCTCTCCTCTTCCCAACAGCGGCACCTCTCCTCCCTTCCCCAACAGTGCCGCTGGTATCGTCCCCCTCCCCGAGTACTCCCCTCCCTCTCCCTCTCCTTCTCGGGTGCGGGCCTCCCTCTCCCTCTCCCTCTTGGGCGCGGGCGGCGCGGCCTCGCGGGGCGCGGGCGGTGCAGCCTCCCCCGCGGCGTCTAGATCTGGCCAAGAAGTAGGGCTACGGTGGACAGCGGTCCCGACGACTCCACTGAGGGCCTCGACGAGCAGGTGCCTGAATACGGCAAGCGGGTGCCCGGATCTGGCGGTGGGTGCCCAGATCCGGTGAGTGGCTGCAACAGTGCGAAGATCCAGCGAGTTGCAGTGGCAGAGGAGTGTGGATGGGCTCGGTGGGCCTTCAACGGGCTCGACGGGCTTGTCCATGGGTTTTCTTTTTTCTTCTTTTTTATTTGATTTACTGTGGCGGGTATTTGAACTGTCTCGGGAAAGATTGATTTACCATGACCTTTGGACTGAGGCGGCTGTGATGCCCACGTCGATTAATCAATTTTGCCCGCCACCAAAACATTTCTGTAGCAGTGTAAGCTAGTTGCTAGCTCTAAGCCAGCTTCTTCAATAGTGCTAACTTTTAGCATGTAGCTCATAATATGGATAGCCTCATATGACACTCTCACATGATTTTGAAATATGTGTACGAGACTATCTTTTAATCAAGAGCTAGCTCTTCTCTCTCTTCTATTAAAATATAAAAAAACGTGCTTAGAGCTAGCTTATGAGTCATCCATTACGGGTGCCCTAAAGAAAATGTACAGATTCACATGTGGATGCGGCCGACTTCCGAGGAGCAAAATGTGTATGAGCCTAGCTCTTCTTGATCGAGAGCTAGCTTTTCGCTCTATTGATTATGAGCCTAGCTCTTGATCATGTGAGCTCAGCTCTTAATGCGGAATGTATGTTGCCTAGCTCTTGATCGTGAACTAGCTTTTCTCTCTCTTCTATTAAAATATGAAAAAAAATACTTAGAACTAGCTTATAAGTCACCCACTACGGATGCCCTTACTATGTCTTTTAATAAAATTCATCAGTAAGGGAGAACCCGTCTGGTTTTTCTATCCTAAACAAAAATGTACAGATTCACATGCGGATGCGGCCGCGTTCCGGGGAGCGAGGCAGGACGGATGCTTCGTCTTGCTTGGGTTTCTGTGGCTCGCGGTTGATGGAAGCAAAGCAAAAGGTGAGTGGATGCCTTGGTCTCGCCGCGCGCGGAGCTCTAACCTCTCGTGTGCTGCGTGCCCATCATCAAGCATCTCGGGAACTTCTGGGCCGGGACTTGGTTGTCACGCTCATGCCACGCTTAGCTACCTGCTGTTGTTGGGCTCCCGTCGGACCGACCAGCTTGCATGTCAAACGCGATTACGACGTGTCGTGTGTGACACCGGCCCGGCCCACAAATCAGCTAGAGTTCAGATATGTAAAAATTCTTCCGTTCCATGAAATCTGGCCAACTTTATGGACTTCTGGCACGTCTATATATAGCAACGAACAAGAAGAAGGCCTTCTTGAAAGTTTGTTTTTGATATCAACATGCTTGTCATCATGAAATCAGCACTTCTATAACTAAGATGCATGGCTTAAGATAATCGCTCCCATCTGCATGTTGTGAATCAGCGGTAGACAACCCATAGATGAGAGAAAGAGTTGTTGTTCAACAAATTAAAAACTAAAGCCACACCCACAAAAACGAAGTCATCACATTGCTAATAAGTGCTGACACATCCCAATCCAAGTATCCAAAACATGAAAATAGACACACATGAGCAGAAAGAATCTGACAACAGAGCTAGCTAGTAGAACTCACAAATTAACCCATACGATCTCAATGCATGTTTTGAACAATTATTAATTAGGATTACAACACTCGGTCGATCTTGCTCATCAATTAATTCTTCATGTGCTAGCTTGGGATGATCTTCATGCGCTAGCTAGCTAGATGTTGCCTGCTCCAGGCGCAGGGCAGATAGGGTTGCAGGCGGGGCAATGGGCCTGGCATTCTTTTCGCGTCTTGAAACAGTAGTCCGCCTGTTTGCAGCAGTAGCAATTGCCATGAAAACAGTAGAATTTTATATGTGCAGAATATAAGATGAATCTCTTTCCCATCGCCTGATGTAGTAGTGAAGTCGTTCATTGTAGAAGCATTATTGCCACGTGTAGTCTTGGTAGCCACAAGGGCGCCTACTGTTTCTTCGGCCATCAGTAGCTTCTTGCTGTTGCGGCCTACAAATTGCAGCAATAGGTGCAGTCATCAGTACGATAGTACATGATAACAAACGCGCACGAGCGCATACATATATATAACTAGAGGGGGCCCCGCGCATTGCCACGGGCCCACCCGGAGAAAAGGAAAACTTTAGAAATTTACGGTTAAAAACCCAGAGTAGAAAGAGAGGAAAAATCTATGTGCCGCGGGCCCACCGGAGAAAAGGAAAACTTTAGAAAATTACGGTTAAAAACCCAGAGCAGAAAGGGAGAAAAAATCTACGTGAAAAAATTTAGAAAAGGGGGGAAAAGCAAAAAAAGTATTGCAGGACTATTCACCGGGGGAACTGTTCTTAAGGCGCCCGGGAAACAATTATATCTAATATGATATGATATATTCATAAATTCAAATATTCAATAAGTATATGACGGTGGTCAATAAGTATACAAGGGAGTATATGATCCATGACAATTTTGATACGTCTCATTATCCCCAAATCACATAGAGGTGGTCAACAATGAGCAAAGGGACGGCTCATTGGGGAAGGAGAGGTAGAGGTAGAGATAGATCTTTGATCGAGGAATATTTGAACTTATGAATATATTGATTTATACATGAGGAATATTTGATTTTATACATGTTATATTTTCCGCTAATATTGTTCAAACTTAAGATAGTTTGTGACCTAGGATGATTCTACAAATTGATTTATTTTAGCACGGAGGGAGTATATGATCCATGACAATCTTGCAGTGAAAATAAAAATGAGACACATCATGATGACAAGGACGAGAAGATGATGAATAAAATTAACTAATAATTACCTTTCACAGGCAATGCAAGACATCCAAAGAGCAATGTGAAAAATATGATCATCACGCAAATGAGATCCCTACCACAGCTCTTCATGTTGGATCTCAATATAGTATGTGCCGAGCTCTTGTTTGAGCGCCGACGACTGAGTGTGTTAGCAATCAGCATTAGCCTCAATGTCTCAATCAATATAGAGAGGGAGATATAAAATTTTAGACATTAATTTGGATATATATATTTGCTCATTTATTTTGTTGCTACATATATATTTGAAAATATGGAGATCAAGTTAGCTAGATTTGGCTGTCTGGGTAACTTGCGTATATATTTATTAATTATTTGATCTATCGATCTTATAATGTTTAGATCAATTCGAATATATTTGCCAGGTGTAAGATCTAATGCATGCCAGCAGTGGAGCTGTGTATTTGGAGCTGAAATTAAATGCACATATATTGTCAATCATTATCGTGCGCCATACAAAATTTCCTCTCATATAGTACTTGTATATATACACTATTAAATTAACTGGGCCTGACCCTTGGGTTGGTTTCGCTACTTCTTTCACATGACCGGACTCGATCGCGAATGTCACTAATGTAGCGTGTGTTTTGGCTACTCCCTTCATTTATAATTATAAGACGTTTTGACTTTTCTAGATATATAGTTTTTTCTATATATACACTTAGGTATATACTATATTTAATACATGGTAAAGACAAAATATATCTAGAAAAGTCAAAATGATTTTTCCGAGGTTCAGTTGCTTGCCGACAACCTACGTCCCTGTTGAGGTCGATCCGAAGAACACCACTTCACATAGAAGATGGTTGATCGCTGTGGACTTCTCGGAACCTCATATGATTTCACTAGAGTTACTCTTCAAGATTCTCCTGCGGGGATGAGCACAATAGCCAATGACCAGAGACAATCACCAAAATCTTCTCCATGGTCCACCACAAGCACCACGCCAGCTAGGTGACGACAATCATCAGGATTAACAAAAAATCCCGAGTCACAAAGACCACCTGCTAGTGCCACCAAAATGCAATCACTAAGGGTGTGATTGGTTCGAGGACAAGTGTGGATAGGATATGGTCATCCATGGATTTAGGGATATGGATATTGACGTTGTCTGTTTGGTTGGATGGATGGGACGAGCCATTTTTCTGTTTAGTTAAATGGATGAGAGTGGACGGGACAAGAATACTTGACTAATTATATTTATATTATTAAAAAATAACAACTATAATACACTAAATAATTATACACTAACACTAATTTTGTCATGATAATAGCTAATTACAAATAAAAATTGTTAATTAGCACCATAATTATCCTAATTAGCATACACAACATGCACTAATTAATATATTAGCACTTATCAAGGTTAATCTTGACATCATAATTGCTAAACAATAATATAACATACTAATAATCCTTAATTATTTACTGATGATACAGATTAAAAAACATGGATGAGCTTGCCATGCAATTTTTTGGTGGCAGTGATATCTAGCATCTAAGAGAATATTCTCCTGTCAGGGATATCCATGTCCAGCTTGTCCCGTGAACCAAACAACACTTGTCTATGGACCGTCATCTCCCATCTAGGAATATCTAGCAAACCAAACGCACCTTAAGATGCAATGCACTAGGATGACTCCAATCATCTCATAAAGATCAACACAAAGTCGAGAGAGGAGTTGGGAGAGTGTTTCTCAGCTCTAGAGGGTGTGTACCAACATTGGAGGTTCCAAGAGTTTGGCCAACGCCGGCCACAAGGGCTATTTATAAGCCCCACCAAATCCAACAGTTACCCTCTTTACGCAGGTTCTATGTCCGGTGGCACACGGGACTTGTGCACTGGACTCACCAACGCCTAGTTTCAAACGGTTGTGGAACTAGCCGTTTCAGCCTGTCAGATGTCCGGTGTGCACGTTCAGTGCACACCGGATACGTCCTGTGCGTGTCATCCCTCTGAGTTCCAGAAACATGCTCTCTGCAACCCATGTCCTATGCGGCGTTCGGTGCCGCGTTGCACTCGTCCTGTGAGTAAAGCGTCTGAGACCCCCGTGTCCTATGCTTGCCTCCTTGCCTTTGGCAGCCATATACTTTGAATCACGGGTGTGCGTTCTCAGCCACATAATCAAGTCACGAGCACGCGAGCTGATATCTTGTCTGGGAAGCTACACCCGAGACTTTGAGACCCCTCCCCTTTGCAAGGGCAGTTAATAAAATAATCTGCCTCGACAAATTAGACTTTTAGGGGTCGTTGGTGTTACCAGCCGCCTCTATAAATAACTTCTATTTCTCGAGGCGGCTAGTAACTTGTTTATCAAGATCCTTTAGAGACATTTCTAGATGCGGTTTTAAATAATGGAGCCGCCGCTTTTAAATAGAGGCGTTTCTTCAAATTGTTTATGTAGCAGTGCATGTAATATTGGAAAAAGAATGATATTTAAAAATGTCTGATTGATAGAGACTACTTGGCAAAGGTAATCGATCGGGCCACCCACGTCTCTCCAATATAAAACGACTACCTCTGAAAACAAAAAATGGTGGGTAGAAGGATGATGTAAATAAAGGTAAGCCTATCGTTAGCCAATCACTTTCCTCTAAACAAAGGAGAAGGCGCTGCCATGCCAATGACTACTGTAGTTTCAAATGGGCAAGAATCGACCACAAGAACACAATCATGTCGCCTAAGAGAGACAATATTACTTTATTGTGGAGCTTATTATTGTCGATGTATATATCACTACTGGAAACTGAGACTTTGCCGAGTGCTTTTTATCGGGGCACTCGGTAAATATATATTTTGCTGAGTGCCCTGATAAAAAACACTCGGCAAAATATAGCACTCGGCAAAGCAGACTTTGCCGAGTGTCAGGCACTCGGCAAAGTAAGACACTCGGCAAACCGTTACTTTGCCGAGTGCCGCGGCACTCGGCAAAGTTTACACTTGGCAAACAGTGCCCGACCCGGGATGGTGGCCACCTGCAGCGATATTTTGCCGAGTGCCTAACGGCTGGCACTCGGCAATTTTTTTTAATTTTTAAATGTATTTTGCCGAGTGCCTCTGGGCCCGGCACTCGGCAAAGAATATTTTGCCGAGTGCCCCACTTTGACACTCGGCAAAATATTTTTATTTTTTTTATTTTAGGTCGAAAATTTTTTGTGTAGCTTTGTGATAGTATTTAAAACTCTACTTTAAAGTTTGGGGTAATTTTGACTTTTTTTGTATATTTTATTAATTTATTTCGTTTCCTCAAATTTTTTCGAATATTTCAAATTTGAACTACAGGTACATGGAATAATGGAATTCGGTCATCCCAAAATTAATATTCATGATATTTAGCGTATGTTGAGGCCGTGTCCAAGAGGTCAAATGAAATCTTGAGCACCTCGTTGACGTAACATGTCGAAGTACTTGCGGGGAAAGTGATTTAAAATTATATAAAATCCAAATGAAGTCCGAAAATCACGAAACTTAGCGAGACGTCGTCTTATCGCATGTGGAGGGTGTGGTAAAAATTTAAGATTGTTTCGAGGAAGTTGGGGCGTCGGATGACAAAAACGCACACATCTCCACATACGATAACCATCTCTAATTTTCGGAGATGTGTGGTTTTTTGGCATCCGACGTCCCAACTTCCTCGAAACCATCTCAAATTTTTACCAGACCCTCCACATGCGATAACACGACGCCTCGCCAAGTTTCCTGATTTTCGGACTTCGTTTGAATTTTATATAATTTTAAATCACTTTCCCCGCAAGTACTTCGACATGTTACGTCAACGAGGTGCTCAAGATTTCATATGGCCTCTTGGACACGGCCTCAACATACGCTAAATATCATGAATATTAATTTTGGGATGACTGAATTCCATTATTCCATGTACCTGTAGCTCAAATTTGAAATATCCAGAAAAAATTGAGGAAATGAAATAAATTAATAAAATATACAAAAAAATTCAAAATTGCCCCAAACTTTAAAGTAGAGTTTTAAATACTATCACAAAGCTACACAAAAAAATTTGGACCTAAAATAAAAAAAAATAAATTTTTTTTGCCGAGTGTCAAAGTGGGGCACTCGGCAAAATATTCTTTGCCGAGTGCCTGGCCTAGGGGCACTCGGCAAAATACATTTTAAAAATTAAAAAAAATTTGGCAAGTGCCTAAGTTAAGCACTCAGCAAAGTTGATTTTAAAAAAATAAAAAAGCCTCTTTGCCGAGTGCCACCGGGCTAGGCACTCGGCAAAGGCGTTGTGACCTAAATTATATTCTGGGCCGGCCCACCCCACTCCTTCCTTCCTCCTTCTCCACTCCCTCGGCCGGGCAGCTTCTCTCCCGCCCGCGCCGCCACCCCGCCGCCCGCGCGCTTCCCTCCCACGAGCACGCCCGAGCTCCCTCCGACGCCCCCGCCCGCCCGCGCCCCGCCGCCCGTGCACTTCCCTCCCACGAGCACGCCCGAGCTCTCTCCGACGCCCCCGCCCGCCCGCGGATCCGGCGGCCCGGCGGCGCCCCCGCCTGCGGATCCGGCGGTCCGGCTCTCTTTCTCCACTTCCGCGCTTCCCTCCCACGAGCACGCCCGAGCTCCCTCCGACGCCCCCGCCCGCCCGCGGATCCGGCGGCCCGGCGGCGCCCCCGCCCGCGGATCCGGGAGTTAGGTGAAATCTCGTTATGCTTTTTTCTTATGCTGATTTAGTTCTTCACTTGTGTCTTAGCACTACTAGTTCAGTATTGTGTTAGGTATTAAATAGGTTGCTTGTGGACAATTCATTGTAATGAAAACAGGGAAGAAAAATGTCCTAGAATTTAGAACTAATAGAAAAGGAGAAATTAGGATTACCTATTGACTTACCAGTACAACAGTACTAGGCATCAGGCGAGGCTAGTGTTTGCCTGCTTGCTACTTGCAGTCCGCTGAAATCAGCTGTTGGCCTGCTGCTCGCCGTGCAGTGCAAAGGAGCACACAGCAGAGCAGGCACGCAGGGGCGCAGGCAGGGGCAGCCGCTGCTCGCCGTGTAGCCGTGTTGTGCTGCATCTGCCGGCGTATGGATAAGGACATAGACCACGCAACGCCGTTGTTGCTGACAATTACCACTGCACGGGATGTCAGTTTCAGTAATCACTGAATCCACGGCGAGCAATGCACGCTAATTGCTCGGGCTGGCCGCCCAAACTCGTTTTCGTTCGTCACCTACTTGTTGTAGCGATCCAGCAGTACGTGTCACTATATATACACTATAGTCTAGACCGCCAGCACAAATTCCTCTCCACTGTTGTCACCCTATAGTACTAATTAGTCTTCTAGTACCAATGATTAAAGTATCTTAAGCCTAGAAATTTTGCTACCTACGTAGTTGTAGTAACAATAAACTTCTCTTGGCTCGTGGTGCATGTCGCATAGAGCGGCATGGTCGAGGATCGTGGACAGGTACCTTGACCCGGCGTACATCGCAAAGCACGAGCAAGGCAAGCGGAAGCGGGTACTGAAGATCGGTCCAACTCACCACCAAGGCAGCCGCAACCTCCCCGCATTCAAGTGGGCACTCGTATGTGATGTCATTTATCTATTCTAACGCTCAATTTTACCTGATTTCTAATCATCTTGCTTGTCTTTCTCGCAGGAGGTGGCACACCCGGACCAGCCGGTGTCGGAGTTCACGGCATGGGCTGTGTCCCACATGGGCCGGGTGAAATTCGGTGTCGTCTTCAACCTGGATGCCCCTGCCGAGGCTTACTCTGATCCCACCGTCCACGCTAAGGTCCGAGACTACACGGAGGCAGTTCGGGCGCTCCGTGGCTCAGAGCACAATATGAGCACTGAGCCCCTTGAGATAGAGGTGATCGTGAGGTTGGGGCAAGGCAGGAAGCACGGGCGGTTGTGGATTGCAGACGCCGCCGACTCCTTGAGCTCTGCACCCTCTCTCTCCGACATGAGGGCACAGAGCACGTCAAGAAGCCTTCCCATATGTGCACGGCCTACTCCAACACTGTCGCGGGTCGACGAACTTCTGGTAATTCCGGTTTCACTAGTCATACATTCAACTTTACACACATTTATCAGATTTGCAATACTGAAACATGTGATTGAAACACTGCAGGCCGAGCTGGCAGAGACAAAGGATGCGCTGGCAGAGACAAAGGATGCGCAAGCACTCCTGACCGCTCAGCTAGAGGCCACGCAGAAGCAGATGGCGGAGATGTTCCAGATCATGCAAACCATCGGGCAAGCATCGGGTGTCCAAGTGCAGATGCCAGCTCCAGTTCCGGTTCGACAGTTCACACCTGTGAGTATGCCTTCGTGCCGCTGGGATTGTCGGCCTTCGTGCCGTTGTCATTTTCGGCCTTCGTGCCGTTGGGAATGTCGGCCTTCGTGCTGTTGTTTTGTCGGCCTATGTGCCGTTGTTTCTTGCAGGTTGGAATCCTCCCCGTGCAGGGGAGGTGCTGCCGAAATTTTCAATTTTGAGTCTAACACATGCAATCTCTTTTGTGCAGCCTCCGTCGGCGGGTTTAAACAACCCCACTGTCGTGTCACCGAGGGTTGATCCCGTCAACCCTACACTGTAGTCCGAGAGACCACAGTTGCACTCTCCGCCGCCGCAGTAGGGATGTTGAACTTTGTGATGTTGAACCTGTAATAATAAACTTGTAATGTTGAACTTTAGATGATTTGTGATGGATTTTCAATGGATTTATGAAATTATGCGTGTGCTTTTGAGGTTATATCGATGTCATATTTGATTTATATAATGCATGTTGGTGATTGATATATATATATTGTCTAACAGTGGAATATAAAAAAATTTAAATTTTTTTTGCATTCTCGGGGTCTTTGCCGAGTGCCTGAGCAGGGGGCACTCGGCAAAGTAACTGAAACTTTGCCGAGTGCCTCAGGCCAGGCACTCGGCAAAGTGTTGTTTTTTTTAAAAAAAAGAAAAAACTTTGCCGAGTGTCGGGCCACAGGCACTCAGCAAAGTGTTTTTAATAAAAAAAGAAAAAAACAACTTTGCCGAGTGCCAGGCCATAGGCACTCGGCAAAGTATTTTTTTTATATAAAAAAAAGAAAAATAACTTTGCCGTGTGCCGGGCCAGAGGCACTTGGCAAAGTAAAAAAATAAAAAAATTTGCCGAGTGCTGGTCGGGCACTCGGCAAAGTGACCGTTAATGGAAGCTGGCGTGACGGCCCAAATATTTTGCCGAGTGCCTTACCTGGCACTCGGCAAAATATAAAAATATTTTGCCAAGTGCTCCGATAAAAAGCACTCGACAAAGTTCCTTTGCCGACAAATATGTTACCGAGTGGACTTTGCAGAGTGCCACACTCGGCAAAGCATTTGCCGAGTGCAAAAGGCTCTTTGCCGAGTGTAAAAACACTCGGCAAAGTCCTGGTTTCCAGTAGTGTATACTACACTTTTCATTCCAAATTGTTATCTAGGCATAATATACATAGCAAAAGCTATATATCTAGACAAAGGCTAAAAGATGTTGCACCTAATCACTTCAAATTTCTAAAAGAAAAAATAGATATATGCTGCCACTCAAAACCGAAATTGGATCAAGGATCTTAACCTGCAGCACTATGGTTTCACTACACAACATTTTATTATCAAGTACGTGGCAATATGTCATGTGGTGTATGATGTAAATTTACGGCCAGAGGTTCCTGACGAGATCTCTTGGAAGCTCTTTGCTCATGGTGAATATTCTGCAAACTCAGCTTACGGAGCTCAATTCTTGGGGTCAACAACAATCAACTTTGATGCACTCATTTGAAAAGTTTGAGCGTCGACTAAATGCAAATTCTTCAGATGACTCAGCATCCAAAACATAATATGGACGTCGGATGGTCTCTTTTCGTCTTTTTGGTCACAAAGCGACTGACTTCATCAGTGATGGACTTCCCTCCAGTGGCGAATCTAGCCGAGAACATCATCGGGATCATCAAGGTCTGCTTCATTGCATGATATAAAATTTCTTAAACTTTTGCAATGTTTTGCTAAAGGATTTATAAATTTTATCGGGGTCAACGGACCCGATAAACCCCTCTAAATTCATTCGCCCCTGCTTCCCTCTCAACTGTACCTTGCAACTCTAATAAACGAATGTGCTCTCTGAACATCTTAATCTCATGGGAAATTCAAAATGAAAGAAATGCTCGAATTTTCAATCACAAAGAATTATCTTGTAATAAGCTATTATAGAAAATAAAGGATGGATGCAGAGTCTGGATTGTGGCAGTAGCAAAACATATTGCGATTTTGACAGGCCGATGATGAGAGTTTTTTGCACTGTATAGTTCTTTGCACAGTCTTGTTTCTGGGCTGTCTTGGCTCATCTTCTTTTTAATATAAAAGGCAGTCCTTCTCCCGCGTTTGATAAAAAAAAGTTGCATGGATTTGAAATTGATACTATAAGATAATCGCCCCATGCATGCTGTGAGCACAATAGACAACCGAGAGGAGAGAAAGAGTTATTCAACAAATGGTTTCAAAAAAGCCCAAATTACCTTGAGGCTCTCAAGAAAATTGATGGCCTCAAGGTAATTCAGAATTTTGGCTGTAAAAAAACTGAAGCCACCCACAGAAATAAAGGCATCACGGATCACACTGCTAAGGGCTAACATCCCAATCCAACATGAAAACAAACACCTAATTTTTTTAGAGTTCGAAAAACAAACACCAAATGAGCAGAATCTGACAACAGAGCTAGCTAGTAGACCTCGCAAGCTTAAATAAGACGAACGGATGACTAAGATGGCCAAGAAACAAATAACCCTTACGATCTAAATGCATGTTTTAAACAATTATTAGGAGGACAACGTTTGGTTGATCTTGCTGAATCAATTCTTCATGCGCTAGCTAGTTGTTGCCCGCTCCACCAGGCAGCAGGCAGCGAGGGTTGCAGGCGGGGCAATCACTACTGCAGACACCCTCTTTGCCGAGTGCTGGGGGCACTCGCAAAGCCAGCCAAGCACTCGGCAAAGGCTTTGCTGAGCGCCGCACTCGGCAAAGGTCTCTCGGCAAAGATTTTATCGGCAAAAATTTCTTTGCCGAGTGCCAAGCCCACACTCGGCAAAAAAATAATTGCCGTCAACATTTGACGTCGGCTTTGCCGAGTGCCTAGGGACTGACACTCGGCAAAATTTGAATTTTTGCCGAGAGCCAGGGCTCAACACTCGGCAAAGAAACCATTTTTTAAAAAAATCTTTTTAAAAATAGTCTTTGCCGAGTGGTACCACCTGACACTCGGCAAAATTGACCTCTTTGCCGAGTGCCAGGCTGTGGCACTCGGCAAAACTCGGGAAGTGGCTGTTTTTGCAGCATTTTTTTCCAGCTTTGCCGAGTGCCACACCCCTGACACTCGGCAAAGCCTTCTTTGCCCAGTGTTGGCACTCGGCAAAGCTGGGAAATTTGCTATTTTTTTGTTTGTTGCTTTCCTTCGACTCAAACACGCAAAACTCATATATAATACATGAGACAGCACACATGCATTTAGCATCACACAAAACGCATACATAATCCATCACATACATCCAACATCCATCACAAGCACATCCAACATCCATCACAAGCACATCCTCCTGCATAATCCATCACACGCACATCCAATGTGCAAATCCATGACAACATCTAAGAAGTCTTCATCCAACACAAGTCCTAGATCAAGAAAAGTCAATGAAACATGAAGGGGCACCACCTACTGCCATTGATCCCAATGGGAGCTTGAAGGGGCACCTCCGTGCGGTGGTGGACCTGTCCAGCCGGGGTGTGTATGGTGAGGCGAAGGAGTCGGGTTCGAGCCCGACGACTGTTGTTGCACAAAGAAGAATTGAATTCATTAGTATCTACACAAGCTAAAGGACTTGATCAACCATATATATATACTCACCGGAGTGCCTAGAGCCAGAGGAGTAGAAGGCACAACTGGAGCGAGCAGCGACTGGGGCACCACCACACCCGGGAGAGTGGTGCCGAGGCTCAACATGAATGAAAACATGTCCTGCATCCTCTGCGCCTCGGCCGCCCTTTGGGCCCTCAGGACCTCCCACTCGGCCCTCTTGGCCTCCCTCTATGCCCTCTCCCTCTCCCTCTCGACCCTCTCAGCCTCCATCCTCTCCATAGTGGCCTGCAATATTCAATCACCAACGTTTAAACAATGCAAAGACAAGGTACATGTGTAAAATTAATGAACGGCGAATGAAATAGAACTAACCTGGAGTGCCGCCATCTGCTGCAGTGTGCTCGCCTGCCGAGGTCGAATGGGGATGGAGGAGCTCGTGCTCTGTGCTCGGATCTGGGCGAGGTTGGGCACAGAGGTCGAGTCAACCATGTTGGAGGCCATCCAGTACCGGCCGTGCTGATTCCCTCCTTCGAGCCTCATCACGAGGTCAGTATCAAGGGGCTGGGTGGCGGGGTCGAAGTCCTCCCCATGCCGCTCGCGGGCTGTCGAGGCGTAGTCGGTGAGCTTGTTGTGGACGCTCGTGTTGCTGTATGCCTCGGGCTTGTCCTCCGGGTTGTAGACGGTGTCCGGGGCTGTCGCCTTGCCCTTGTGTACGATAGTGACGGCGTATGTAACAAGCTCATTGAGAACTTACTGCACATAAGGGTTCACTTCGTCAAGGTTCAACAACACATACAACATGATAGTGCGCCACTCATCATTCCGCAAGGTCTTGGTGCTCGAAGCGCTTGCCCTGCCAAGTTGACCTTTGAAAAGACTGAGATTTGATGACCTCTCGTCGGTGTTGTAACGAGGGATTGGATTGTGCATGCTGGGAAGGCTATCCATATAGTATGATGTTGTGAAGTTTGACACCTCCTCAAGAATGAATGCCTCTGCCATGGATGCCTCAATTCTAGCTTTATTTCTACACTTTTTCCGAAGAACCTTTAGACATCTCTCGATTGGATAGCACCAACGGGCTTGCACGGGCCCCCATTCGTGCCTCGTGAGGCAGGTGCAAAATCAGATGCTGCATTGAGAGGAAGAAGTCGGGTGGGAAGATCTTCTCCATCTTACAGAGCAACAGAGGTGCCACTTTCTCTAAGTCATCAATCACGGCCCGAGATAGCTCCATGGCACAAAGCTGGCGGAAGAAATAGCTCAACTCTGCCAGGACGCGCCACACATGCTCGGGGACGAAACCTCTGGTCATCGCTGGAAGGATCCGCTCAATCCATATGTGGAAGTCATGACTCTTCATCCCTAACACTCGGCAAGTGGACACGTTCACTCCCCTCCTCAGATTCGCCGCATAGCCATCATAGAACATTAACGACTGAACCCACTGACATACTTCCCTCCTTTGGTCTTTCTTCAAAATGAAATCGACCGAAGTCCTTTTCCATTTCTTGCTAGGCGTGGGAGTCTTCATCACTTGCTTTGGTCTATCGCACAGTGCTGCCAGGTCCACTCTTGACTTAACATTGTCCTTTGACTTTTCTGTGTCCATGAGTGTTCCCCAAAGCGCCTTGGCGATATTCTTCTCTGTGTGCATTAAATCAATGTTATGTGGAAGAAGATCGTTGAAATAGGGAAGCCTAGTCAAGCCCGATTTATGAGTCCACATGTGGTACTGACCATATCCATCAAAACGACCTTTCTCTTTATCAACTTTGAGAGCCTCTATCTTAGCGCGGATCTCGGCAGCGGTCATCATCTGAGGTGCAGGATCGGTGACTTCAACACACCTTTCGTGAAGTTCTTGATGTCTCGTCTGAATGGATGGTCAAAGGGGGAGGAACTGACGATGTTGGTCGAACGAAGAAAACTTGCCACCACTCTTCAGCCAAGTGAACCTCACACCTGCCTTGCATATTGGGCATGGGAACTTCCTGTGAACACACCACCCACAGAATAGGCCATACGCCAGGAAGTCATGTACGGAGTAGTGGTACCACACATGCATTGTGAAGTTCCTCTTTGTAGCTCGGTCGTATGTCAGTACCCCCTTTTCCCAAGCATCGATCAAATCATCAAACACAGGCTCCATGAACACACCCATATTGTTCCCTGGATGTCTAGGAATTATTAGCGATTAAAATACATTCTTGGGTTGAAAGATGACACCGGGGGGAGATTCAGGGGTATCACGAACATGGGCCAACAAGTGTATGGGGCCGTGGACAATCCATACGGGTTGAACCCATCTGTTGCCAATGCTACACGTACATTGCGAGCCTCCTCTGCTTTAACGCGATGTATGCCATCGAAATGGGTCCAGGCGTCGCCATCCGATGGGTGTACCATCTTGTCCGGATTGTACCTTTTGCCATTTTTGTGCCATGTCATCTATTTCGCGGACTCCTCTGTCATGTACAGCCGTTGGATCCTCAGTATGAAAGGAAGGTACCGTAGGACCTTCGTAGGGATACTCAGCTGTTCCTTCTTGCCATCACTAGTGTCGACCTCCAGGTACCTAGAGGATTTGCACTTTGGACAGTGCGTTGCTCCCTCGTGATCTTTCCTAAAAAGGACGCATCCTTTTGGACAAGCATGGATCTGTTCATACGACATCTTAAGTGCACGAAGAAGTTTCTGTGACTCGTACAAGTTCTTCGGCAGGATGTGATCCTCTAGAAGCAGGGATCCAAAAACTGCCAACATACCATCGAAGTTGTCCCGACTCATGCTAAAATGCGACTTCAACCCCATGATGCGTCCAATTGCATCCAGCTGTGATACTGTTGTCTTTTCGTGCAAGGGCTTCTGCACTGAAGACAGCATATCATAGAACGCCTTTGCGCTTTCCTCTGGCTTCTCCTCCAATCCTTCACCGAACCGTGCCTACTGAATGTCATCCATCCAGTCTGCTACCCCGCCATCTCCATCATAATCCTCGAGATGCTGTCTCACCACCTCCTCTCTAATACGATCGGCTTCACCATGGTGGATCCAATGGGTATAGTTTGCCGTGAATCCATACTTGATAAGATCTTCCCTCACGAGCCTCTTAATTTTTCTTTTCTTGTTGCCACATCTGCTGCACGGACACGGCATCCAGGCTGACCCTTTAGCAGCCTCACCAAATGCATGCTCCAGGAAAGCATTGATCTTGGTCATCCATTCTGGGGTTATACTTGCGTGGCCCGTGTACATCCACTCACGGTTATCCATATCCTCTGGCACATGCGCATATGTAAGCGAGTAATAAAAACTACAGGTAAATCCATAAGGCGTTCCTACTATACATCTAATAGGTGAAGGATAGGTCCTAATCCCACCCGAGGATACGTAGATGAGGTTGGCTTCCATGGTCTGCTCCTATCTAAGATAGAATTTTGGCAGCACCTCCCCGCTGTTCTCCCGATACACGTCCTGGCAGGGAGATTGTGTATCAGGAGAACAACGAGGAGGTGGTGCCAAAAATCTATCTCGGACAGGAGCGGGCCATAGAAACCAACACATCTACACATTCGTGGGCTATCCAAAAAACGTGGACAATCCGAAACAGGTACGGAATTTGGTATGCAAAGATCTGCATACCAACGACCGTATCTCTTTCGGACGGGAGACGCCTAACTGGGGTTACACGAGATACAAGTATGGAAGATGGGTTATACCTAGGGTGTCGGTGAGGTCAGGCTAGTGGGGCGGTGGCGAGTCACTGCAATGGCGAGGCGACACGGTGCAGGCAGAACCGCAACGCCGACGAAGACGATCGGGGTCGCCAAGTGCCTCCCAACGGTCCTCGTCCTGCAAAGAAAAGGCAAATGGTTAGACTCCATTGAAAATTTCGGCAGCACCTCCCCTGCACGGAGAGGTTCACAAAACCTGCAGAAAACATTGGCACGAAGGCCAACAACCACATGTATACCAAACATATGCACGAAGGCCATCAACCACATACATACAACAATAACTACTGCTAACACTAAAACTATGAACAAGAACTACAACTACTACTGTCACTACAACTTACTAACTAATACTAACACTACTAATTAACTACTACTACTAACACTACTACTTACTAACTAATACTAACATTAGGGCATACCTTGCCAACGAGAATGCAAAGACCGAGGGCCGGCGACGACAACGGGGACGACTGCTATGGCGTGAGGGTCGATGAACCGAGGCGACACCTTTCTTCTCCTCTCTTCTCCTCTTCTACCCTTCTCCTTCTCTCCTCCCCTCCTCTCTTCTCCCCTGCCTCCCTTCTCCTTCCTCTCCTCCTCCTCCTCCCTTCTCTTTCTTCTTCTTCCTCCTCCCCTTCTTCTCCTTCCTCCTTTCCTTCCTCCTCTTCCTCCTACCTCCTCCTTCCTACTGCGGGCGCGCGGGCGCGGCGGGCGCGTGGCCGGGCGCGCGGGTCGGGGAGCCGGCAGCAGCGGCGCAATGGCTACGGCACGGTGGCGAGGCAGGCGTGCGTGCGTGTGTGTGCGTGTGTGGTGTGTGCGTGGTGTGTGTGCGTGTGTCCGGTTTTTTTATATTTCAAACCTCTTTGCCGAGTGCCAGATTCGGGGCACTCGGCAAAGATAGTATTTTGCCGAGTGCCTTCTGTTTGGCACTCGGCGAAATAAAAAATAAAAAAATCCTGTCCTGGTTTTGCCGAGTGCCTAGGGTTAGCACTCGGCAAAATATTCACTTTGCCGAGTGCCAAACCTTGGCACTCGGCAATATTTTTTTTTTGTTTTTTGCCACCAACTTTTTTTCTTAGATTTGTATTTGTACCATGAACAACATGTTCAAATTTGGCACAATTTCATTGTTGTTTGCTATATTTCTTCACTTTATTTCGTTTTCTTGCAATTTTCTGGAAAATATAGGTTTGAACTGCAGGTGCATCGAATAATAGTTTTGATCCATTCCAAAAATGTTATTCTTGTTTGTTAGTGTCACTTTATGCTAAATCTAGGAATTGTCTCCAAATTTCGATCAACGTGCTCACGGGGCAACGTCGCGAACTTACGTGCGAGTGGTTATTTAATTCTATAAAATTCAAACGAATCCCGAAAATCATGAAACTTGGCGAGATGTCGTGATATCATATGCATATGCGGTGATAAAAATTTGAAAACGTTTGGAGGACGTCATCATGTATGGTGTTCACAAACCAGGACATCATCACATGCATATCCTGGTTTGTGAACACCATACGTGATGATGTCCTCTAAACATTTTCAAATTTTTACCACCATATATGCATGTGATATCATGACATCTCGCCAAGTTTCATGATTTTCGGGATTCGTTTGAATTTTATAGAATTAAATAACCACTCGCACGCAAGTTCGCAACGTTGCCCTGTGAGCACGTTGATCGAAATTTGGAGACAGTTCCTAGATTTAGCATAAAGTGACACTAACAAATAAGAATAACATTTTTGGAATGGATCAAAACTATTATTCGATGCACCTGCAGTTCAAACCTATATTTTCCGAAAAATTGCAAGAAAACGAAATAAAGTAAAGAAATATAGCAAACATCAATGAAATTATGCCAAATTTGAACATGTTGTTCATGGTACAAATACAAATCTAAAAAAAAAAGTTGGTGGCAAAAAACAAAAAAAATTATTTTGCCGAGTGCCAAGGTTTGGCACTCGGCAAAATGAATATTTTGCTGAGTGCTAACCCTAGGCACTCGGCAAAGCCAATATTTTGCTGAGTGCCAAACAGAAGGCACTCGGCAAAGAGGACGACATTGGTTACCGTTATCCCCGGGCGCCTCTTTGCCGAGTGCCCAACTTTGCTGAGTGTCTGACACTGGGCAAAGTTTGGCTTTGCCGAGTGCCTTATTTTGCCGAGTGCCAGACACTCGGCAAAGCCCTGTTTGCCGAGTGCCAAGTTTCGCCGAGTGCGGCACTCGGCAAAGGTGGTCTTTGCGAGTGCCCGATATTTGGCACTCGGCAAAGATTTGAGCACTGGGCAAAGTCCCGGCTTCCTGTAGTGAATGGGCCTGGCATTCTTTGAACGTACTGAAACAATAGCAACAGTAGCAATTGCTGCGAAGACACATGAATTGATATGTGCAGAATTTAAGATAAATCTTGCTCTTATCGCCTGATATAGTGGAGGAGTCGTTCACTCTAGAAGCCTTATTCTTGCCACTGCTTGTCTTGGTAGCAAGGGCGCCTATACTGTATCTTCGATCGGCCCTCAGTAGCTTGCTGCTGCGGCCTACCAATTGCAGCAATAATGCAGTCATCAGTACGATACATGATAACAAACGTGCACGCGCGCACGCATATATTCACAAATTCAAATATTCCATGACAATTTCGCAAGGAAACAAAACATGGGACACATGCATGATCGAGGACAAGTAAAATTAACTAATTACCTATCACAGGCAATGCAAGACATCCAAAGAGCAATGCAAAAAGTATGGTCATCGCGCAAACGTGACCCCTACCACCGCTCCTCATGTTGGATCTTAATATGGTGATGGTATGCGCCGAGCTCTTGCTTGAGTGACGAGTGAGCTAGTATTGTCAGCAATCAGCATTGTCCTCAATTCCTCAATTAATATATATAGAGAGATGTATAAAATCTTACAGGCATTAATTGGGATATATATTTTGTTCATTTATTTGGTTACTAAGAGCATCTCCAACAACTCCTTAAAACAAGTTGCTATTCTTATAAATTTGGCAAAAACACAAAATTCCTTTTCCAACAACTCCTCAAACCAACTTGCTATTTATCCGAACTTGCTATTCACCGGTCTCGCACGCGGAAAGGACTTGCTATCCCGATGTCGGGGCCTCGGCGGCGCTCTCGGGCGGCCTCGGCGACGCTCCGGGACAGCCTCGGGGCTGGGGCGGGGCTGGCTGGAGCGAGGAGGAACGCCGCCAGTGCTGCTGTTCCTCGCCGGCGCGGGGAGGAGGTGCCGCGGCCGCCGGTGAGGCGCCGGCGACGAGCGCGGGCCGCCGTTGTGACGAGAAAAGTTAACGGGACTCTTCGTTCGCTAGCGGGGCTCTTCGTTCGCTTAGCGGGGCCCTTCGTTCGTTTAGCGGGCCTCTTCGTTTGTTAGCGGGCTTCTTTATTTTGGCAAGTGAGTTTTAAGGAGTTGTTGGAGAGAGGTCTTTTTTTTCACTTGCCAAATAAATTAGCAACTTGCTAAAACTCAAGATTTACCGAGTGATTTTTTCCAAGTTGTTGGAGATGCTCTAAATATATTAGTAAACATGGAGAGAGACCGGGTTAGATTTGGCTGTTTGGGTAACTTGCGTATATATTTATTAGCTATTTGATATATCTTGTAATGTTTAGATCAATTTGAATATATATGGAAAATATTTTCTACTCCCTGTAGTTACTTCCTCCTTCTAATCACGTAGGTATGTCCGGCGAACCTCCCTGCTCACGTTTGACCATGGTGGCAGGCTGCTTAGCGGGTTAAAAAAAGCTGACCCGGCCCGTTAATCCTCTGTATATGGAGTATATTAGAAAATCTGACCATCTTTTAGGGCGTCCGCAAGCAATACTGCATTCGCCGCCGCCGCCGCCACCGCCGCCGCCGCCAGTGTCGTCTCGTTGGCTCACTAGGCCCCGCTTCCTTCGTTTCGCATTCATTCCCATCTCGTCTTGGAGGATCACGGCGAGAGATCGGCCTACGAACGTATCATCCCTGGTGACAAGGTATTGATTTAATGTGGCAAAGTCAATGTTGTTTTCTCCGGTAGCATATTAATTCTTTCTAGTTTTTAGCATCAGGCGAGGCCTGGCGTCAAGTTCCTCCTGTGGTGTCTCCAGATCAGGGAGCGGCGAGATGTAGGAAGCCATGTATTGATCTGTAGAAATTGGATTCCTGAGATTTTTCTAGAGTTATTAATTAATTTTTTTTGTCCACCACCGTTTCGAAAGGCTGCAGCGATCACTGATGGTGCTCTCTGTTCTATACAGGCTGAAATGTGCAGATTGATCCCATCATCACGTTTTGAAGACGGCGTTTCTCTCATCTGATGGATCGCGCCAGACTTGCTTTCTGGAGACGACGTCGTTTCACTCATCTGATGGATTGATCGCACCTGACTTGCCTCTGCCCATGAATGGGCGAACTCACCATGGAAAATCCAATGAAGTTTGCGCACTAATTCTCCGTGCTCTTCTTTGATTTTGAATGGCAATCTGAGCCGATCTAGTATATGTGCTCGTGATCTACTTTTTTCATCTAAATCATTTGAATATGCATATGACTCCAATATTATTATTATTGTTTTTTGTTTATTTCAAGCTGGCTTCACAATGATGACTTTTTCTGTGGAACATGTATGAACTCGTACTGCATGTGCTCCAATCATGTACACATATTTTATTCTAAAAAATAGTTGAATACATACTCTTGTTTTGTATATCTCCCATAAGTGAATGTATGCACATATACTCCAATCATGTGGTTTAAGTATGCACTTATACTATCTAAATCTTATGCATACTCCATTCCAAAAAGTATGTATAAATACTTCATTCTAAAAAGTATGTACAAATACTCTATTCTAAAACATATGTACGGATACTCCATTACAAAAAGTATATACACACTCCATTACAAAAAGTATGTATAAATACTCTACTCTAAAAAGTATTCACAATACTCCATTCCAAAATATATGTATAAATACTCGTATATAATATAACCTGAAAACCAGATAAGACAACAACCGGCCGTAAACTCCTCACAAACTAAAAAAACAACCGGTGGTAAACAACGTCGTTCTTTAATGGGTCCGGCACCCAAAAAAACAAACATGTATGCATTCATACAACCCATATAATGTGTATGTACACATACTTCGGTAATTTGTTCTCAAAATAGTACGTACGTATAAAAAATAGCATGTACATGTACTGACACATACCAAAAATTTCAAATAAGTCTACACCGATCTGCTTAGCATCCTAATTTTTCAGGAGTGCACCAACGTATCCATGACTTGTTGTCGTCAAATGCACCTACGACTGCATGCAACCGAGAATCTCGTGGCCTGGTGTGCACCAATGGTTAGCCCAGTGATGCTATTGGATTGTTGACGTGGTATATCAGCAATCCAATAGCATCATCGGGCTAACTTTGTGTTATACACTGTTATATTAAATGGGCTCTAACTCTTGGGTTGGCGTTCTTAGGCTAGTCTAGCTTGTGATTAGGCTAGTTTCTACACAATTAATTGCATTGCCACTTAAGTAAAAATCTGACATGTCAAACAACCTAACGAAGGAAGAGAAGAAAAACCAAAGACATCGTTTCCTGCTTGAGAAACGAAGTCGGCACAAACTGCAAGCAGCGCATAAACTGGCCATCTTGTGTTGGGATCCTCTATCGTTTCGTCCTCACATGTTTAATGGGGCCCACACTGAAAAGACCCATCCCCCATGAGAGTACCTTCATTGTCACATGTACGACTTATGTTCTACGAGTCTTTATTTTGTCCCTTAGGTGTATATGAACATTCTAAGTACTTTGTGTTAATAATATTTTTTTCGTTTATTGCAACATCCTATGAGTTAAGTTGAGAACTATAGCATAAACATAGCATAAGCATCATCTTTATCTTTGAGTGATTGCATTTTGAGTGTCACCTTAAACTTGTTGGTCATGTGAGATACAATTAAACAATTTATAGTTACATAAGTGATAGCTTATGGTTAGCCCCTTCAAGGTTTTGTGTGAACCAGAATTCTTTAGGACTAAACTGGGTGTTGATATAATATCCAAACAACTCTTATCATACTACCTAACAACTTTGATTAAGTGGTGCATATAAGTTAGTAGTGTAACTTCTTCAAAAAAAGGGCCAAAATTGTTAATACTTGTTGGTGTTTTTGGCTCCGGGCATCCTTGGAGAGATAAGCCCAACTAGAATAGGGTGGGCTGAGCCTACTAAGGAAGAAGCCCAAGCCGGACAAGGTGTATCAATTACTTGGAAAGCAAGGTATTGCCGGATAGACTTCAAAGTCAAGCAAATCATGTTGATAGATCATATCATTCGATATTCCATATGTGGCCCTACCCTCGGACTATATAATGGGAGGTAGGGGCGACCCATTCAGAGAGTTCCTTCAATATTCATTGCTAGGAACCCTAGACTAACTCAGTGTCCCTATAAACCCCTAGCATATGATATATAAGGAACATTCCTAACTTGACATAGGGTCTCTTTACCTGAACAAGTATACATATGATCTCACGTGCTATCGTTCCCTACGCATGCATAGATTACTGATTTACTAGTCAGATGATAAACTCTACGATAGTTGGCATGCCAGGTAGAGGAAACCCTTTGCACAAATTCCTTTAAGCGTCTTCAGATGGGATTCATCTTAAACGACAATGATGCACCTTTACTCCGGGCACCATGATCTCCTTCAGCAGTTTGGACTTCGTTGCGGATCAACTCAGCGATCTGCATCTACAAGACCCTGAGCCCCAGAAGGAGGAGCCACATCCCCTTTGCATGTTCCTCGCCAGAGGGATGCTGTGCATGGCCGCTGGTGCACTTGTAATATGTTGACTGAGCAGACTAAAGACGGGAGGAAAAATTGACTTTTTAACCATAAATCATATGGAAGATCAGAGACCATGGATGTGTAGAGATCGACGAGACAAATCTAATTAACTACTCACATGTTTCGTTTGGAGACCGAATGAATTTTGGCAGCGCCGTTAAAGTTGGACCACCGGATGTGGCTTAGGGTATTCCTTTTCTCTCGTGCAAGGAAAAAAAAAGGAGGGCAGTCGAGTCCTATTCATCTTGCGACTGCTTGCTGCCGTCCCAAACTTGAGGCGAGTCCCTACTGCAGTTTAGGTATTGTGCTCGGCCTCTTCTCTCTGCTCCTACCTGCTGGCTGCTGCTGAGGCGCATTGGTTGCTGCTGCTGTTCGTATGTCTTTTGCTTGAACGGCGGGCTGCTGCAGGTCTGGTGCTGCTCAGTGCTCACGTCTAGGAGGAAAGGATCAAGGGGCCAGCCGAAGGGAGGATAGTAGTGAAGGTCACGGCTGCCGCTTGCTGTTCCATCCAGGTTATCAATTCCAAAATCTTTGATGGATAGTTGTTTTAATTAGGTTGGCTGGTCGGTTCGGTTCTGGCTATGACAGGCTATTAGATGATTGATATGGTTCAAAATTTCTGAGTCTGTACAAGTTTGCTAGGTGCATGCTGTGGCCTTATTTGATACATGTATATCTACTTCAATCCACATGTATTGGAGTGGATTGGAATGAAATTTAGTTTAATTCCACTCCAACCCACTTCAACACATGTGGATTCAAATGAATACATGCGCATCCAAACAAAGCGTTAAGGAGTTCAATTCTGAATGGTAATATGGGGGGTCCCATCAGCAAATCTATTTACGGGAGGAAACCGGCTGTGTTCCTGTGCTCTCTGATTTCCAATAATTTGGGTTCTGCTGATTGTTTGTGTCGTAGTTAACAGATCAATGGTTTTGACAGTGAAAGCATAAATGTGTGTGTGTGTCCAGGTCCTTATGTGTCCTCTGTAACCTCAGGGCCTGCAGCTCTGTTTTTTTCCAAGTCACGTTAGGGGAAAAAATAACGATGAATTTGTAATATCAGCTAGGCAAAAGAAAATGTATATGTTACTTTCGGATTGGTAAAAGTTTTTAGGCTGTTTTTGAGTGTGTGAACTATAACTGTTCGGGTGGAGGTGAATTAGAGGGCAGGACCCAAACCACTTCTTAGAGTGCTTGGTTGCAACGCTAAGGCAAGTGCAAGACGAACTTGTGTTTGGGCTTTATGCCTATTGTTTGAGTTTTTCTTGGATTTCAAATGTTTCAAGTATTATTTTTCTTGGTTCATGTTCAAGTTCCTGTTTCATGACACTACTACACAAATGATTTTACAAGACGGTGCCAAAACATTAACCGAGGCGGTCACAAAATCCAACCACCTTGGTCAATACCTGGTGATTAACGAAGGTGGTCATTTTATTTATGGAGGCGGTTGAAAAATGACCGTCTCGCAAAATAGATTAACAGAGGCGGTCGTAAAATGCCCGACTCCGTGAATCAATTTACGGAGGTGGTCACCGCCTCAAAAATAGTCTATTTTTGGAGGCGGTTGTCTTCCGTAAATTGATTTACGGAGGCGGGCAACTATAAGGTCTGCCTTTGTTAATTGTGGCTGAGCCCAACTGGCCCATTTAGGCCCGGTAACGATTCCTAGTATATATACCATGAACAACAGTAAACCCTAACTCCTCCCTCTCCCTCAGCCGCACAAAGCGCCTCCCCACCGAGCACCCCTGTCCCTCAGTCCTAACCCCTCTCTCTCTCTCAGACCCGCCGGCGCGCTCTCTCTGGTCCGTGCTCCCTCTCTCTCTCCCTCTCGGTACTCCTCTCTCTTGAGCAGGGGGCCGCGCTCGCTACTCCTCACAGTGCGCGAGGAAGGGGGCCACACCCCAGCGCAGGGTCCACGCTTGCGGAGTGGCGACGGGACATGCCCCCGGCTGGGGTGGCCGTGCTAGCACTGGTGGCAGGCCGCTCCCTTCTCCACCTCTAGATCCTACAGCGGTGGCTTGAGATCACCTTCTCCGGCGGTTGCGGGGCCCGGTGGAGGCGCGGCGCGCGAGATCTAGTAGCGGCGGCATGGGATCTGCTTCTCTACGCTGGATTCGGCGACTATGGGACCCAGTGGAGGTGTGGCGCGCGGAGCCCGATGGAGGCGATGCCTCGCCCGGATCTCCTCTGGCGTGGCCCGGTCTTCTCCTTCTCAGGCGCCGTGCGCGGGGACCGGTCTTCTCCGACCCAGCCCGGATCCGGCGAGTAGAGCGGCGGATCCGACGAGTGGAGCTGCAGATTTGGCGAGTGGAGCTACGGATCTAGCTAGCGGCGACCGCCGCCCGTGGATGGGCTCGGCGGGCCTGTCTGTAGGATTTTTTTTGTTTTTTCATATTGATTAACTGAGGCGGGCCTCCATGGCCTGTGCATTAATAGTGACCTTACATTGGAGGTGGTTGCTTTGCCCGCCTCCAAAAATCCAAAACGCCCGCCTCCAAAAAGTTTTCTGTAGTAGTGTGAGATTCAAGTTTCAAGTGCTATTTACATTTAATTCAAGTTCCGGTGGATCCAGATGTGTAATTTGGTTCTTATGTTCAGGTTCCCATGAGTAAGTAATGGTCCCACTTACTCTGCTTTACCGGTAAATGTAAAGGATCAAGTTCGTCTGTTTCAGATGTTAACTACTATTTATTTGGGACTCTAATTCTCTGTTTATGGACTCCCGTGTGATATTTGATTTTTGGGCTCTAATTGTACTTGCTGAGTATTTTTACTCGTGTTTATTTGGGTTTTAGGTACCAAATGGCCACGACACGCATGGGAATAATTGGGAGTAGCACCTTCATGAAGCACAAACATTTATATACCTATACATCATTATTTAAGTCTAAGTTTTTGCCACTGTAAAAGTTTAATTAAAGGTTGCTTAAATGTTGGTTTGATTAAGGTGGTGGATGCAGTTGGGATGGACCTTCTATTTTATTTGGATTGGGCTGTGATGCTTATGATTTTATTAGTGATTCCATATAATTTATGATCTATGTTTTTGTCGTGGATGTCCAGATTTTACTGGAGGTTCTACCGAAATTTTCCATAATTTTTTTTAATCTGAGTGGGTTTTTGTGATGATGGGTTTGCCCCGGTGGTGTTTATAGCCGGGGCGCTACAGCACCTGCATGCAGGGCTGCAGTCGCACGCCACATGGACCTCTGGGTTCGGAACTTCTTCGCCAACGTCAGCCGTGGACACATCCTCGACCGCGCCATGCGACTCAGAACATAGCAACACATTGCTTGCTATGCAGTCTGCGCCAGCACAACCTAGAGACAAATAACACATACAGTCTCGATGCATGTTTTATTTAAACAATTATTAGGAGGACAATGCCCGGTTGATCTTGCTGAATTAGTAATTCTTCATGCGCGAGCTAGCTGTTGCCTGATCCGGGCTGCGGGCAGATAGGGTTGCAGGCGGGCCAATGGGCCTGGCATTCTTTTTGCGTCTTGATGAAACAGCTTTTCGCGTCCGACTTTCGGCAGCAGAAGCAATTGTAGTGAAAACACATGTACTCCTAGTACTTATACGTGCAGAATATAAGATGAGTCTTGCTCCCATCGCCTGATGTAGTGGTGGAGTTCACTCTAGAAGCATTGATATTGCCACTTGTTATGTTGGTAGCAGGGCCTACTGTATCTTTGGCCCTCATAAGCTTGTTGCCGCTGCGGCCTACAAATTAATTGCAGCAACAATAATGCAGGCATCAGTATGTATGGTATGGTCGTCTATAAATTGTCAAATTAAATCAACTTCTAAAGTTGTTCTAGGTCGAGCTATTTTAAATTCAACCAAGTTTATAAAAAAACACATATTTATGACAACAAATTAGTTTATAACTAGATAAATCATGAAGTATATTTTTATAATACACTTATTTGGTTTTATACATGTTATATTTTCTGATAATGTTGGTCAAACTTAAGATAGTTTGACCTAGGTGATTCTAGAAATTGACTTATTTTGGGTCCGAGGGAGTACGTGATCCATGACGATTTTGCAGGGAAACTAAAAATAGACACATCGTGACGATGGAGACGAGAAGATGATGAGTAAAATTAACTAATAATTACCTATCACAGGCAATGCAAGACATCCAAAGAACAATGCGAAAAATATGGTCATCATGCAAATATAACCCCTACCACTGCTCCTCATGTTGGATCTTAGTATAGTATGTGCCGAGCTCTTGCTTGAGCACCGACGAGTGAGTAGTGTGTTAGCAATCAGCATTAGCCTCAATACCTCAATCAATATATATATAGAGAAATATAAAATCTTAATTAGACATTAATTGGGATATATATTTGCTCATTTATTTGGTGGCTACATATATTGGTAAAAGTATACGGTGATCAGGTTAGCTAGATTTGGCTAGGTAACTTGCATATATATTTATTAATTACTTGATCTATCTTATAATGTTTAGATCAATTTGAATATATTTGCCAGGAGTAAGATCTAATGCCATCAGTGGAGCTGTGTATTTGGAGATGAAATTAAGTGCACATATATTGTCAATCATTATTGGGCGCCATACAAAATTTCCTCTCATATAGTACTTGTATATACTCTATTAAATTAACTCGGCCCTGACTCTTGGGTTGGTTTTGCTACTTCTTCACATGGTTGGACTCAACCGCGAATGTTACCGGTGGAGCATGAAAGTGTTTTCGCTATTCCCTCCATTTTAAATTATAAAATATTTTGGCTTTTTTAGATACACAGTTTTTTCTATGCACTTAGTCCTCCGTTTTCGTTTACTTGTCACAAAACTTTTACTGTAGCAATTTTGACCATGCATTTTTTTCTGCAAAAGATTTTTAGATACATCAAGTTTTCACATATATGATTCTTCATTTTACATACTTGATTAATGTTATATACTTTGAAGTATCTAATATTTTTTAGAAAAAAATGGCTGGTCAATTCTGCTACAGTAAAAGGTTGGTGACAAGGAAATGAAAACGGAGGGAAGTATATAGTAAAGGGAAAGTGTATCTAGAAAAGACAAAACGTGTTATAATCTGGAATGGAAGGAGTACATTGTTAGGGGTGAGAGGAGGATGATGATGATAGGTGGGTCACCTAGCAATAAGAGATACAAAGAGAGGGGGATGCTTGGAGAGAAGGAAAGAGCTTATAGGTGGACCCTATATAGAAGACTAGAAAAAAAGGTAAAAAGAGGCATAGGGTTTTGACACTTGGGACCCATATGTCACATTGAAAAAAATGTCATTTGGAAATGAACCATTAATAGGGACTATTTCGCAAAGGCTATCGAGCCACCCACCTCTCTCATAATATAAGACAACCGCCTCTAAAGATCTTTTTTTTATAATGTCGCTAGCTATGGGCAATTATATCTCTGATGAATCATTATGACCTTGGGTGAGTTCGGCCAGATCTCCAAAACCAAAAATGGTAGGATAGAAGGATGATGTAAATAAAGATAAGCTTATCATTAACCAATCACTTTCCTCTAAACGAAGGAGAAGGCGCTGCCAATCGCTACTAGATTGAAATGGGCAAGAATAGACCACAATAACACAATCATGTGACCAAAGAGACCGTATTACATTATTCTAGTGGTTATTATTATTGTCTATACTATTCCTCCATTCAAATTATAAGATATTTTGGCTTTTCTAGATACATAGATTTTGCTATGCACTTAGATATACGCTATGTCTTGATACATAGTAAAATCAATGTATCTTGAAGAAAAACACTAAAACATTTTATAATTTGGAATGGAGGGAATACAATACTACTCACATGGATCAAGTAAGCTCGGAGTATAAAATGCAAATGACATTCTGGGACTTGAGTCTCATCATTAAGTGTCACCAACAAATATTGTATCGCAATGAACACATTGGTTTATAGCAGCACAAAAAAAAACATGGCAATAGTAACATGATATTGTGTCCATTTAGGATTCTAGTTGCAATAAGTACCTAACAATTGCAACACAACAGAAGATTATTACAACCCCAAATAACCGTGGCAATAGGAACATGCTATTGCATTCATTTAGAATTCTTGCTGCAATAACCACCTAGCAATTGCAACACCATTGAAAAGATTATTGCAACCCTGAATAACCATGGCAATAGTTACAAGCAAAAGCAACCAAATCCAATATAGTTGCAATAACACCAAGTAATTGCAACGAAAATCATTACTAATGCAACTTCAAAGCGACATGGCAATAACACCAACTAATTACAACACAATTCTAAAATGGTTGCAATAGCACACGCCTGTTGCAATGACAAACCACACATATCGCAACACATTTAGTCCGTTGCATTATAGGCACATATTGCAACCATTTTACGGAAAGGTTGTCATACTACCCCCCTATTTATACCAAAATAGTGGTGTTGCAATGTTGTGGCATGGCATTAGAGGAGAACCTTGTAGTGATTGCATATTATTTCACCAGGAAGACTAGATCAAATTTGGATCATGCGAACTTCCAAAAGTAGCAATGACAAGGATATGAGAGTATTCGCACCTCAATGAGCATCTCCAAGCACATCTTGAGATGATAGACAAAGTCGCCATACATGCGCTTTTGCTGTTGACAGGTTTGTCGCCTATCATTATCACAATAACACTTAATTCTTAGCTAGAGTTCGTCCTCTAACTTGTATAGCACCAGTGTGGTGTCTAAAGCTCAAACCTAGGTGGACATGTTTTACCACAAGGAGCTTATAACCAATTCGCCAACTAAGATATGTAAAACAGGGTTTTAATGCTATTGTACCATTAGCTTAATATAACTAAAGCTTTTAGCATCTTCTGGAAGAAAAAAGAAGAAGAAAAGAATGTCTATATCATGTACTGCAATTGTCTGCGGCCTCTAGATATATGGGCAATTTTTTTATCAATCATCAATCACTATTAGTTTCAACTAAGCAAGAATTTAGCTAAGAATTTCACAAGAACACAATCATGTCGCCGAAGAGAGACCAGGGGTGGAGCCAGGATTCAAACATAGACGGGGCCATGTTGTGCGCGAAGATTAGGATCCAAAAATAACATGGGAGCCAAGGTGTGTAGGAAGATTTTTTGTAGAGGCTCATAGCCAACAATCTTTAATTATTTGTCTTCTATTCCAAATTATAAGACGTTTTGGATCCTAATCTGAAATAGAAGAAGTAGCTAATGAAAATTAGAATGCAGCCACGTTGAATAGAAACCATAAGAGTGAAAAAAATATGATAGCAAGTAACAAAGGAAAATGAGCTATCCATTCCAGAAAGTACATTTATCTAATTTAGAAAAATTCTAAAGTATAGAATTATACATGCAACTGTACATCCATTAGTAGATTCATAGCCTTTGTGCGAGCGGCTTGCAGTGCGCGAGACAGTGGAGTTGCATTTCGGAAGTCATGCATATGGACAGGGGGAGCTAATAGAAAGCAACACACTTACCTCCCACGCACCCACGCAGGCTATACTGGAGTTTGGAGAGGCAAACTGCATGCACTAAGTACCATAATTAGTTGCTAAACATGAGGTTATATTGCAGACCAAACAGAATGTTGGGGGGTGCCTGGCCCCCTCCAGCCCCACTTCCCTCGGAAGAAAATTGTATGAGCGACGGGCGCACGGTGCGGCTGCTGCTCCCCTCGGCCGGATGGACGCCACGCGCCTTGCATCGGACGGCAGCCGGAAACTAGGCGGCTTGCGTGCGTTCCCGTCGGCTCCGCATCGGCTGACGACGGCACCAAATCGGCTCGTTTCAGTGGCGTGACTGGATAGTTTCCGGCTGACGACGGCACCTCATCAGATCAGAACGCTATTCTAGCAGAGCAAAAACTTCATGTGTCTCATTTAAAACTTCTTGATAAATTGCAGAAAGCTCTACATGACTTCAACTTGGAAGCGGATACTTATCTAAGTGAGACACATGAAAAATCCGACGAGGTTCCTCCCGTTCCAAATGAATGTGTTCAAGATGCAGTAAATGGTAGAATATCATTTAAAATTCCTCAAGTAATAAAAGGTCCAAAGAATACACGTTTTAAAAATGTTGTTGAAAAGAAGTCAGGGAAGAAGAAGAAAGGTTCTCACAAGAAAGGTACTGACCTGCCCCAAAGAATACAATTTATGTCTACAAGTTTTTTAGAATATTGAACTATGTTTTATTATAGGTGACGATCTGAAAAATAATGTTGTAGAAACAATAGATGAAAGTTCTGTTCCAAACCAAATAACAGTAAGATTTTACAACTTGTCTAATTTCGACAACAAACGTCGAAACACAGAAACTTGGACCATGTTTCTGTTATATGAAACTAAGTTCTGAACTTGCAACCCTGACATAGAAAACAGCGAGCACCTATATGCTCTGGAAAATGAATATATACTACCAGCCAGTGCTACTCGTACAACTGATTTTGCAATTAAAAAAAGCACATGCCCAAGTGCATGATACAGCTAGTGTAAGGTAGCATGTTCCTTGGCAGATGACACTTGACCCATTCTCATCCTTCATCTGAAGATCGACATGATGCTTGACGAGCAAATAGCATTACAGTTGAGTCTGCTTGCCCTTCCCCGGACACCGCAGGTACTCTGGCGACGGCGGAGTCAGACGAGAGGAAAGGGTCACGATAAGGATCGATTTTGGGCTGAGCCGTTGGGCGATGCGGAGCCGACGGGAACGCACGCAAGCCGCCTAGTTTCCGGCTGCCGTCCGATGCAAGGCGCGTATACGTGGCGTCCATCCGGCCGAGGGGAGCAGCAGCCGCACCGTGCGCCCGTCGCTCATACAATTTTCTTCCCTTCCCTCCGCCGCTGAGAGAGACCATTGGACATTCCGGATTTTATTATTAATTGTCTACTACAATACTACTCACATGGATCAAGCTAAGTAAGCTCAGAGTATAAATTGCAAATGACATTCCGGAAACTGAGTCTCTCTCTCTCTTTTGATATTTCATTTCACGTGGAAGACTAAGAATTTAGCTCAAATTTGAACCATGCAATTACCCTCTAATATGTGGACGGCTGTGTCTGGAGGCCAAACCCAAACGGGAACAATGGATCGTAGTGTGCATCGCCGACGTTCATGGGCAGCTGATCCACCGACCGGAACCACGTCCTCGACAGCTTCCCCGTGAACCCGTAGTCGCCGAACAGCACGTCGCTGACGCCCTGCCCCTCCGTCCCCGGCAGCCACGCCGCCACCAGCGCGTCGATGTCGTTGATGAACGGCTCCACCACCAGCGGCCGGCCAGAGACGAGCACCACGACGCACCTGATGCTGCCACACACGTTCCTGATGACGTCCGACCCTGGCGCAGGGATGGTCAGGTTCAGGTTGTCGCCGAGCGTCTCGGCATAGGGGGGCTCGCCGACGACGACGATGGCATAGTCGAACAGTGCCTTGTTCTGCTGGACGAAGCCTGCGTCGGGGTTCTCGGAGTAGACGACGTCCGTGCCAGGGGCGACGGCGCGCTTGATGCCGTCGAGGATGGTGGTCCCGGCGGTGAGGTTGTTCCCCGTGAGTCCTTGCCAGGTGATGGTCCAGCCGCCGCACTGGCTGCCGAGGTCGTCGGCGTGGCTGCCCGCGACCAGGACGCTGCCGCCGTAGGAGGGCTTCTTGGGAAGCGGCAGCAGTGACTTGCCGCCGGGCTTGCCGTTCTTGAGAAGGACGAGGGAACTTGACCCGGAGGATGCGGCGGACGGCGTCGTCGATGCGGCTCATGGGGATGGTGCCGTTCTGCACCAGCAGTGTGAGGTCGTCGATGAACTCCGTGTACGTGTACGGGATCATCACCTGGCGCACATGTATATGTAAAAATTGGGCAGAATATATGCATATGCATTCACGCTGGACTGTAAGAGTGTACTTGTGTTGTGTGTACACCGGCTTTATATATAGTATAGCATAGAATTCTTTACATGTCATTTTCATAAACCTAAATCCCTTATTGCCACCTAAAAACCCTGATTCTCATATATGCCGGTGTTTACCTGTAATCCCTTGTATGCCGATTTAACTATCTGTGTAAGCATAGTATATATCTTGACATGTCAGCATTATTGCTTCTATTTATTATCTCCAAATCATAGAGGTGGTCAACAATGGGCAAATGGACAGCTCATTGAGAAAGGAGCGGGTAGAGATAGATCTCTGGTCGAGGGACGGGTGGTGTAGGCTCCTGGGTTGCTGACTATATATGTGGGTTACTCATTGCGTGGGCGATTTGGGTCATGTACTGTGGTTGTTGGCTGCTAGTGCTCGGTACAGTGCGCTAGCTAGTTGCGCTCACGCTATGGCTCGACTACGAGTGTGGCAGTAGTTGTGGAAGGTAAGCCTGTTGGACACTCCTTATATTTATTACCTAGGTATCAGGTGAACAGATCATTCCAAAGTTCCATGGTTTATCCTCATAAAAATTTACATCATGTGTGCTCAGTTGGTCATAGAAATCACCCTCCACAGCTGATTAATCCCTTTTTATACATGGAAATTAAATTCATCAAATGATTACTCCTCACAATAATCTACGTCGTATGCTCAGCTGGTGGGCATAATAGGGAGCAACTAAATTTTGTTCAACTAAGAGGATAGTCAAATTGGTCTTTTTGATGTTTATTAGCCAAAATTATTGGAATATGATCAATAAGAGTGTGAAAGAGATTAAATTTTATGGATAGTGGCATTGCATTAGTAGGATTTGAGTTTTTAGGTGGCGGTGGCACATAAGGGATACTGGATACATGGTTTATTAGCTAATGGCATATATATAGAAAAATTTCCCTATACCATACCATGTCGATGCCAGCTAGGATCCCCAGCTTGACGGATAAAACGTAGTCCGCATGTTGAGGGGTCGTTAGCCTATCGATCCCTTCGTAGTCCGAAATAACAAAACCCTAGAATGTACATGAAAGCATTAATTAGTATTAGAAATATGTAAGTACTATGCATATGGTTGTCAATTGCTGTATGCTTGCTATATTCAAGGAGAGGAAAAGTGTATGATTAATTTGAAATGGGGTGAGTAGTAAACATAAACATAACATAAATTGATAGTGACAAACCCTGAACCGAAGTTTGGTCTTGAGAAAGTCAGTGACAAAAGGCTTGTTGGCGTGCATCTTGACCCCGTTAAGGCTGGAGAAGGAGACCATGACAGTGGAGACGCCTCGGATGATGGCGTTGTAGTACGGTGGCATGTGGATGCTGAGCAGCTCGTGGAAGGTGGCCACCGTGTTGTTCTCATTGATGCCGTCGGTCGTGCCGCCATCGCCGACGTAGTGCTTCGCGCATGCAGCGACGTTGTGCTGCCCGGCAACGAAAGGTGCTCCAAGGCGACCATTTACCGGGATCTCTCCTTGGAAACCGGATATGATGGATGTCATCTGCTGGACGAGCTTGTGGTCTTCGCTGAAGCTCTCGTAACATCGGCCCCACCTCGGGTCTCTACACACCTGCATACAAAATTATCGGTGATCGATGACTTATCAGAGACTAGTATATATAGCAAGAAGTGTAGAACTGTAAAAGTACGGTGGGACTTGGGCTTTAATTTGTATACCATACTAATCTTCTTCGGCTTCTTATTGGCTTGTTGCATAGTTTTCACTGCTCTGAGATTTGATCCTGTGCTTTATTGTTCAAATTTTCACAAATAATTCAATCTTGCCTAAACAAGCTTCTAGCTTAAACCAAAATGTAATTGCATTAAGTAAAATTTAAGTCGTTTTAGTTTTTTCCTGTCCTCTAATTGTAAAAGGTTTATAGAAAATGCATTAACATCTACTATGCCAAATAACGCAATTAAGGTCAAGACACAAACTATCATAGAAGTTTGTGCAAATTTTATTAACTTGTCAAAAGTAAAGGTTTAGGGAAAAAAAACTATGCTGGCTTACATTTGGGCCAGGGAGTAGGAAGAATAAAATATTTTTTTCTTAAACTGTTACAAGAAATATAATCTTGCCTCTCCTAACAAGCTCCTAGATTAAACCAGAAGTTAGAAGAAATATAATATGTTAAGGATGGAGCCTTATTATTTAATTACCGCAATACATGGCGCGAAGATATAAGGGATTCCGGTGGCTCTAACCTCGAGCGCAACCGCTGCTCCAATCTTCTGCACTAGCTCTGGATCCCTGCAGGATCAAAGTAATAATTCACAGTACTGCTAAAGTTTAGTTACTGATATGTTTAAAATTATTATAAAATTTTCTAGTAGAATCTAAATCGTGTTTCTGTAAACTTTATTTTATCGAAGTCTGCTCAACTTCAGTTGTGTATTTGAAGTAAGAGAGAAAATGAATGCAAATGGTTCTGTGTGTATCCCATTCAACATATATATGGCTCAACTTCAGTTGTTATGTCACACAGAACTCGCGTGCGAAAGGACACTCCTGTCATGCCTCTACATGAACCATATCATTAGCTGTTGGTAATGATGGGTATTAAATATTAACCTCTAATTGCTTATTAATAACAATTCCCAAGAAGTTGCATGTTGATTTCATATATGAAAGTACAATTTACACTTGAAAACAATTTGAGCGCTTGATCGTGATCCCTGTTCCTGGGTAGCTCTTCTTCTAAATCATGTTGTTTTAGGAAGAACAGGGAGAGTCACGCGAGTTTGCGGTCAGTTCAGCATGTAGAGTCGTACATATAAAATCACACCAAGTTGATCAACTTGATTGGCAATCTCGATACTGGATTTATTAGTTAACGTACTCCAAATTATATATCCTCCAAGACTCCAAGTGGCATCTAAAACTGTATATCTATATATGCTTGTTTGTGCCTCGATTGTTTAAGTTTTCGTATAGAAAAGAGTGAGGATGGAAGTAGTTACGCACCTAGTGCAACCAAGGCCGATGTTGTGGGGGAAGATGGTGGCCCTGTAGACGTTGTTGTGCCCATGGACGGCGTCGATGCCGTAGAGCATGGGGATCCCGAGGCGTGAGGACATGGCACCCCGTTGGATCTCGTTGACCATCTTCACCCACTCCACCGGTGCCGCGTTGGGAGCCGGGATGCTGCCACCACCGCTCAGCACGCTCCCTGCAGCAGTACAAAGATGCATGCATTGTTATTATCGATCGATCTCTTTTGTAATGCATGACCACATGCATGCATTGTTTTATTGAAAGATACTAGGTCATCTCGAGATGTTCTCGATAGTCAACAACACTATCTTTGAAATGGTTTTGGGGGAGGGGGGGGTACTTTTATCCGCTTTTGGAAGATCAGGGGATAATTTGTCGGATATTTGAGTTTAAGCAAGGGTGTTTTTTTAAGTTCAGTGATAAATTTAAGGGGTAAACTGAACATAAGATAGACAGAAAAAAGTCTGGACGCTGCCAGCACCGCTCAGCCTGCTCCCTGCAGCAGAAGATGCCATCTTTTGTTGTAATGACCAACATACTTTTTTTTTCTCTAGAGATTTGAGATAATAGGTCATCTCGATGTTCTCGATGGTCAACACTGAGTCACTGACAAGATTGATTGGTTCAAGATTATCCAAAGCTTTAGTCCAATGCAGCATGACAGTAGCCAGCGAGCAATACTGGAACAACAATAAACACAACACAAAGCTTCTTGTATACCTATGAAGCAGGTCTTCATAACGTCGGCCGTGGCATTCACCCGCTCAATCTGCGACATCTGGCCAATCTTCTCGGCGAGGGTCATCCGCTGCAGCAGGTCGTCGATCCTCGTGTTCAGCGCTTGCTTCGGGTCCTTGTACTTGGCGTCGCCAAGCTGATGCTCCGCCCCTCCTCCTCCTGTGGCCGCCATTGCCGCTGCTCCCGCTGGAGTAGCACAATAAACGCAGTACCAAAAGATCACCAACGGTGCCACTACGCCGGCCCAGCTGCGGCTACGACTGCGGCGACGGCTCATCTTCTGCATCCCATCATTGCTGGCGTCAGTCACTTAAGTAGTAAGCATCACACAACAAATCACATATAGGGAAGAAGTAAAGGGACATGCATGAATGAGGCTATTAGCACTTGCAGTAGTATGGTGTCTTATTATTACTGCTGGAGCTTGAGCTGCTGTATCATCAGTCACAAGTCACAACTCACAAGATTCGCTGCCTCCACACCACTGCTACTGTCTGGAGTAGTCTTGGCGCCGGTATCTCTGCTGTGTACATATTTATATATGGACTAGATTGGTGACCCAGTGGTTGTATAAAAATCTGACAACTTCGCTAAACACGTCAAATTGAAGTTAAAATTTTCCTAGGAGTTTGGAAAACAAAATTAAAGAATAAATATTTTTTTATGGATGGAGCTAGAGCCTTTGCCATGGTGATTGAGCTGTTATATACATGAGAGGATGCTTCTCTTGGGACGTTCACCGTACCGTCCACATCTCTGCAACTCAGCAACTGCCTTGCGGCTTGCGCTATATGTCTATATGTCAGCTAGCACTGCGACAGAGTATGGACGCTAGAGGACATAAAACATATGTATAGTTCTGATCCTGATCCATCTACAATATATAAAATAGATACTTAACAATCATTCATAAGTCATCATCATCAGATCGTAATCTATCTTCAAAGATATCAAGATAAACTATCTTCATAAACCGAGGCAGTGGACAGGGGTTGGCGCAGCTCGCTGTGGGGCGATGACGAGGAGGGACGAGGGCGGAGACGGGTCACGGGGACGGTGGTCTCCTCGGGGCGGTAGGGGCCAGGACAGGCAAGGCTCTGGACGAGAGCGGACGGGGACAGGGTTTAGGATCTACAAAAGCAAGTTAGGACCTTACTTGGTGGCTGAGATCGTGCTTTACGGATTGACTATGACGGGGTGCCCGTGGCAATATTGGTGGATATATGAGGACGACAGTTCGACACAGGCAACATTTTGGATGCAGCGGTGAGTCCTGTGAATGGTGAGACGGCAACATCTGAGTGGTAGTTGTTGAGTGACGGCAGGTTGGTGCCGCGCACTAGAGGTGCCCACAAAGTTGGCATGAGATCGATGCTGCACATGATGGTTTAGTGGAACCGCATTATTGATTTGGCTTGCGTGGATGCCTATAGATTTAGAGTGTTTTACCGAGGCACATGGGTGGCAGTCTAGTCTTCGAATTGATAGCCATTAATGTATCCCTTTTATTTTCATTCTTGTGTAAGGCTGTGTGCCGTCCAGACAGAGGCCGGGAAGATTTCAAGTTGATGTATCACTTTGATGTAACAATCTTGAAATCATAAAACTTCTCTTGTCGAAAAAAATAGATTTATTGGCGGAGGTGGCCGGTTTGATGTGTCTGATTTTTAGCGAGGCAACATGGATGCGAGGAGCCACATAGTCGCCGACCAAATGCAATTGTTCATGCATCCGTTTCGCGGCCTGCAATGGCCTGGGGCGGCTTTCCTTGCATGAAAGTGGATGGTCCGATGCGGATTTCAGCAACATCGACAGATGGCGCAAGCGGCAACAATGGTTCGGCAACTAGACTGCTTGCAGCGACATGCTTAGGCTTTGCTCTGTATGGCAGTTGCTTGCTAGGTGGGGGACACCGTCTTTATTGGCAGTGCTAGCAGTGACGACGGTGCATCGACATGGTAGTTTAGTAGTGATCTGTGGTGTTTGGGTTTTGCGGAGTGACATCGCCTTAGTTCAATGCCTGAAGGAGTAGTGGTGTGGCTCGATGGTGTGGTTTTTGTTGTGCAGCTCGTGTTGATGTCTCAATCAAACCGGATGATGCTGTGTTTGCTGTTTTAGTTGTATTTTTAAGAGTAAAGTGCATCAGCGGTCCCTAAACTTGCGCTGTTGTGTCATCCCGGTCCCTAAACTCGCAAATCGACCGTTTAGGTCCTCAAACTTGTTCATCTGTGTCATCTGGGTCCCTAAACTTGTTCTGCGGTGTCATCCCGGTCCCTAAACTTGCAAAGCGACTGTTTAGGTCCTCAAACTTGTTCGGTTGTGTCATCCAGGTCCCTAAACATGGTTTTGAGTCTCATCTGGGTCCAAACAGGGCGATCTAAAAATTTGATATCAAACAATAATTCATAACTATTTCATATGAACTCAAATAAGGACAAACTTTATATCAAAATTGTAGCCCTCGACGCGATCTAGAACCTTGTAGTTGAAAAGTTTTTTATTTGAAGTCGTTTAGTATCCCAAAATATTATTGTAAGTTTGAAGTTTACAGATTTAAATTTTAAATATCAATATCTATAAACTTATAATACTATTTTGGGATACTAAACGACTTCAAATAAAAAAATTTCAACTACAAAGTTGTAAAAAACTTCAAACTATAACTTTCATATAGACCATATCAATATCCAAGATTGTTTGATAATTTAAAATTTGAAATTTCAAAATCTATAAACATACAATAATATTTTGGGATACTAAACGACTTCAAATAAAAAACTTTTCAACTACAAAGTTCTAGATCGCGTCGAGGGCTACAATTTTGATATAAAGTTTGTCCTTATTTGAGTTCATATGAAATAGTTATGAATTATTGTTTGATATCAAGTTTTTAGATCGTCCTGTTGGGACCCAGATGAGACTCAAAACCATGTTTAGGGACCTAGATGACACAACCGAACAAGTTTGAGGACCTAAACAGTCGCTTTGCAAGTTTAGGGACCGGGATGACACCGCAGAACAAGTTTAGGGACCCAGATGACACAGATGAACAAGTTTGAGGACCTAAACGGTCGATTTGCGAGTTTAGGGACCGGGATGACACAGCAGCGCAAGTTTAGGGACCGCTGGTGCACTTTACTCTTTTTTTAGATTACACAGTACAACGTAAACGCCTACAACACGCACGTACACTCACCCCTATGAATACACATACACAAACCCTACCCCTATGAGCACCTCCGAAGGACTGAACCGACAGATCTTGAAGTTCATGAAGTCACCACAGACGCCTCACTGTCGATGGGGACGTCGCCTACCACTTAATGCATAGCGCGGGTAAATCCTGGAATAAATCTAGGAAAATACGAACACCAGTGCCAAGTCGAGGACTTGAACCCTGGTGGGTAGGTTCCACCACAAGGAATACAACCAACTGATCTATGATCCGTTCGCGTTGTTGTAGTTATATTACCTAGTCTGGATTCATCTTCTTTTAAATAGAATTGGTACATGTCCTTCCTGTTTCGGTTTTTAAAAAATTAGGCAACCAGCACAAGAAAACACAATCATGTTGAGGAGGAGAGACCATTACAATATCCCTGACCTTATTTTTATGGGAGATGCTAGCACCTAGACGTCCGAACAGATGCCCGCACTTGCACCCCATGTCACCTGCATCTCCGTTTCCCATGCCCTCCTTCATTTCCTGTGCGCTGCATCACCCGGCCTCGCCCTGCCTGCACCACCCGCTCGCACACAGGGATTGCATGCTTTCGCTCTGCTTCCCGTGTGTAGGCGGGGATTGCCTGCGCCTGCACTAGCTCCGTATCGCGCTCGCACCCTCGGCTACGGATGTGCGCCGTGTGACTCTGGCTGTCCCATTCAATGCCTGAAACATGAAAACACTTGCAACACCAAAAAAACTTGTTGCAACATACATTTGAAATAAATGAAACATTTGGAACAAACACGTGCAACATCTGTGTGGAACATATGTAACATTTAGATAAAACACTTGAAGCGTCTGAAATGGATGAAACATTTGGAACAAACACTTGCAACATCTATGTGAAACATATGCACCATCCAGATAAAACACTTGCAACATACATATGAAAAACAGATGAAATATTTCGAACAAATGCTTACAACATACATGTATAGACATTGCAACATGTGCAATATTCCAATCTAGTTTTGCAACATCCATATGCAACATTTGCAACATACCTCTGAAACACTTGAAACATACTCTTGCAACATGCTTCTTCCTGTCGTGGTGTCTTTAGCCAACCGCAGGGAGACGATGTCTCGTCCAGCGACAACCTTTACCTGGTGGCAACGGGTGGAGGTGGCGTGATACACGCTGTGGCCACGACAGGCAAGAGCGGAGTGGGGCGCGATGGTGGATGGTCGCGGCGGCGAGGTGGAGTGAGGCGGCGCAGCGGTGGATGGCTGCGTGGTGAGGGATGGCCGCGGCGGCGAGGCAGAGTGGGTAGTGTGACGCATGATGGGTGCGCACGCGCGGAGAGATGGCCACGGCAGCACAGAAGAGTGGTGCAACATGTCGTAGGATGGGGGCACGCGAGAGGAGATGGCCACGGTGGTGATAGGGATTGGGGCGAGCGGGTGGCCGCACGGTGCGATGAAGCATGCGATGGGAGAGCAGAGTGGGAAAATATTTTTGAGAGAGATGAGGAAGCGTAGAGAGCAGGCAGGCCTGTTGGGCCGGTAGTGGTAGTGCGCAGGCCCGTAAGGAGCATCCATCGCTGGTAGCGGTAGCGCGTAGGCCCATCGAGGAGCGTCCGCGTGGACGGATGCCCTCGCTGAAGCATTATCGTAGTATTGTCTACTACATACAATACTACTCACATGGATCAAGTAAGGTCTGAGTATTTATGGCAAAATAACGCAAATGACGCTCCGGAACCTGAAACTCTCTAGATGTTTCACCGTGAAGTCTAAGAATTTACTTCAAATTAATTTGAACCATGCAAACTTTGCAAAACTTCCAACGACCAGCGAGATTATTACCCTTTAATATGTGGACGGCTGTGTCTGGAGGCCAAACCCAAACGGGAACAATGGATCGTAGTGTGCATCGCCGACGTTCATGGGCAGCTGATCCACCGACCGGAACCACGTCCTCGACAGCTTCCCCGTGAACCCGTAGTCGCCGAACAACACGTCGCTGACGCCCTGCCCCTCCGTTCCCGGCAGCCACGCCGCCACCAGCGCATGGATGCCGTCGATGAACGGCTCCACCACCAGCGGCCGGCCAGAGACGAGCACCACGACGCACCTGATGCTGCCGCACACGTTCCGGATGACGTCCGGCCCAGGCGCAGGGATGGTCAGGTTCAGGTTGTCGCCGTGTGTCTCGGCGTAGGGAGGCTCGCCGACGACGACAATGGCATAGTCGAACCGAGCCTTGTTCTGCTGGATGAAGCCCGCGTCGGGCTTCTCGGAGTAGACGACGTCCGTGCCGGGGGCGATGGCTCGCTTGATGCCGTCGAGGATGGTAGTCCCGGCGGAGAGGTTATTCCCCGTTTGGCCCTGCCAGGTGATGGTCCAGCCGCCGCACTGGCTTCCGAGGTCGTCGGCGTGGCTGCCGGCGACCAGAACGCTTCTGCCGTAGGTGAGCTTCTTGGGCAGCGGCAGCAGCGGCATGGTGCCTGGCTTGCCGTTCTTGAGGAGGACGAGGGACCTGCGCACGGCCTCGCGCGCCAGGTCGCGGTGCTCCTGCTTGCCGAGCTCACCGACGAGGCTGGTGTCGGCGTAGGGATTCTCGAAGAGGCCTATGGTGAACTTGACACGGAGGATGCGGCGGACAGCGTCGTCGATGCGGCTCATGGGGATGGTGCCGTTCTGCACCAGCAGTGTGAGGTTGTCGATGAACTCTGTGTACCTGTATGGAATCATGACCTGGAACACTCGAAACACTTGTCAAGTGATGCATTATGGTTAAACACCAGGCTATATTAATATTGCAGACAAATGCCGGTAGTGCGGTTCTCCTTACCATGTCAATGCCAGCAAGGATGCCCAGCTTGATGGACAGAAGGTAGTCGGCATGTTCTGGGCTTGTGATCCTATCAAGCCCTAGCCAATCTGAGATCACAAAACCCTGAAATATACATGTGAAGAAAAAATGTTTTATTGCGACCTTTGAGATCACCAGGCTATGCATGCGTACCGTGTTTTAAATCGCAGGCTCCTCCTTCCAAAAGCTATAAAAAGCTATAGCAAGACATAGCGAAAATATTTTATTTAGCAATTGTATAGCAATCATGATTTTTTAATTAATTATGTATGGAAACATTTTACCAAGCAAAATTTTATATGAACATAAATACTAAAATATGTGTACAAGCTCTAGGAGAACATGCATCCACATCCATTACCAGCATTTACCATATCAATCAACATACTCCAGGAAGTGATTAATATTCGTATTCGTTCAATAGTGAAATAACTATTCAATGATTTATTTGGATTAGTAACAGTAAAGACCATAATGGGGAGGCATATGTTATAATCCTTTAGACTAAGAAATGAATATCTAACTTGGTCAGGATTAGCGATGCTCAAACTATTCACAGCTACCAAATAACGGTGTTTAGGTGAGCTAGAGCATAATAGGAATAGTGGAACAATTGTAATATCTAGTGGGGTTCTTCTATATATTTAGGTATAGTAGATATAATGGAATCATTTCTTCCTTGAAAAAATGAATTGCATGTACTTACCCTGAAGCGGAGCTTGGTCTTGAGGAAGCCGGTGATGAGGAAGCTATTGGCGTGCATCTTGACGCCGTTCCAGCTGGAGTAGGACACCATGATGGTGGAGACACCCCGGATAACGGCGGTGTAGTAGGGCGGCATGTGGATGCCGAGCAGCTCGTGGAAGGTGGCCACCGTGTTGTTCTCGTTGATTCCCTTGGTGGTGCCACCATCGCCAACGTAGTGCTTTGCACACGCCGCCACATTGTGCTTCCCGGCGACGTAAGGCGCGCCGAGGCGGCCACTCGCCGGGATCTTGCCCTGGAAGCCGGAGATGATGGAGGTCATGTTTTGCACCAGCTCCGGGTGCTCACTGAAGCTCTCGTAGCACCGACCCCACTGAGGGTCTCTGCACACCTACACAAAAATCAAAGTTAAACAACCAAGAGTTGTACACACTTACTCTATACTTCCTGCATTCTAAATTATAAGACGGTTTGGTATTTCTAGATTCATAACTTTTACTAGACATAGTATAGATGCGTAGCAAACACTATGAATCTAAAAAATATCAAAACGTCTTATAATTTAGAACGGATGGAGTATTATTTTAGCGTGATGAGATATTGATTGCACTACATATGCATACCGCCAGGCATGGAGCGAAGATGAAGGGGATTCCGGTGGCCCTGACCTCCAATGCAACTGCTGCTCCGATCTTCCTTGCGAGCTCTGGGTCTCTGAATCAGTGAACACGTTTGATGTGGACAAAGTAGTCACTAAACACCACCATTATTTTGTTTACTTTTTTTGTTACCCATTAAAGTTCTTTGATGAATGATGATGATAATTAAGTTGATAACCATGTGCTCCTAGTTGAAGTTGGCATTGTGTCCGGGAGAAGTAAACCAAGGGCACTCTCTAAGTTCACACTGTATTTAGGGCTAAACCGCATAGTTTAGTGCTAGCTTGATAGGCTATATATATATGTGTACGTGTACGGAGCCAAGGAGCTAGAAAGAGAGAGAGATGTTGAAATGATCTCCTCGCCAGGAGGCCCAACGGCCCGCTGGGACTTGGTCACGTGCCCTGATCGGGGGCGCCCAACCGTATGTGGTTGGAGGGCCGCTGTCACACTGCGCAATAAATACAGGTGGGGTGCTGGCGGCTCGAGGTACGAGGTTTACCGGCAGCCACACATCCCCACCGACAAACCCTAATCCGATCTAGTGAGGGGCGCACCCAGTGACGGGAAGCACCTCCGCCGCCACTCCACTGATAAATGATAATGTGGAACCTGTTCTTCAGGAAACCATAGGCCCTCCCCTAGGCTATCTCCACCACCCGTGCACCCTCCCGGTGGCCTCCACCGCCAAGCGCCCTCCCCTAGCACTCTTCACGTATGCCCTAGATCCACCATTCACAAGCCCTCCTTTACGTGGCTCCACCACCTGCATGCCCTCCCCCGGCGGTCTCCATCGCAGCGTGCTCTTCTCGACAGTCTCCACCGCTGCGCACTCTTCCCGGTGGCCTTAACCGCCTGCACCCTCCACCGGATCTTGTGGAGCACCTTTGGCCCATTCACTCCACCTAGTTTGATTAATGAGACTATGTTTGTCTTGTATGACAATTTATTTGCTTTTTAAAATTTTGAATTTAAATTTGAATTGATGTTTTTTGATTTGTGGATTTGAATATTGGTCATTTCATTTGTATAACTCAAAACTTTTTTATTTGAATTTATGTCGGGTCAAATACATATAATACTTAGAGAATGTAAGAATGAAGGGAAATTAGAAACTAGAGTCAAGAAAATAGGTCCCGAAAAGTAGTGGAAGCTGAAGCTCCTACATAAAAATAAGGACCTTGATTCAGAGGCTTCTGGTGAAGAAACTCTTAGTTTGCAGTTTGCTTTATCTTCTCTCTCATCCATCTCAGTAAAAGTCTGATGTGACAATTGATGCGGCACGCTTATGTCACCTTAATAAACTTGATGTATGTCAAGGATACCAATCTATAGCGTAAAAAACTCCTTGGACACGGCCACACGGGAATCTTTACGAGGCAGCACGTAGCAGCGCAACTAGTCTCTATCTACACTACCAGTACTTAGCTAGGACAAGTAGTCAACATAGAAATATTAATGTTTTTGATCGATGGAGGATCGAGCCAATGCAAGCAAAAGGATAATAACCTCTGTCGGTAGATGCCAAGCATGGGCATGTGGGCTCTTAATTCAGATCTTGGATGTATACAAAGACTTAGCTTGGATGGGTCAACAATGTCGATCAGTTAGTAATTAAATTACCTGGTGCATCCGAGGCCGACGTTGTGCGGGAAGACGGTGGCCTTGTAGGCATAGCCGTGGCCGTGGACGGCGTCGATGCCGAACATCACCGGGATCCCGAGGCGCGTCGACGACACCGCCGCGCGCTGTATCTCCTCGACCATCTCCACCCACGCCTCTGGCGGAGCGCCAGCCGCCGGCACGTGGCCTCCGCCCCTTAGCACGCTCCCTATGAAGTACTTGCTGATGACGCCAGCGGTGGCATTCTCCTGGTCGATCTGCGACATCTGTCCGATCTTCTCGGCGAGCGTCATCCGCCGCAGCAGGTCGTCGACCCGCGCGTTCAGCGGCTGCCTCGGGTCCCTGTACTTGGCGCCGACCTGTTGCTGCTCCCCTCCATCTCCAACGACGTCTGTGGCCGCCGCCGCCATTGCCGCTGCCGCCTGAGAAAGAGCAACGCAGCAACACAGCTGGAGAATGAGCAAGGCAGCAGCGTCGACCACCGCCCTGCACCTACCACCTCCTCCATGGGTCCCCATGGCTCTAGTGGTGTGGACTGGTGGACTACTAGCTAGCTGTATGGAGTTCCTGGGTTGCTTCCTCTTGGTTTGTATTTGTGGGCATGCTGAGTGACCAAAGTATATATATCCAAACAAAAACACTTTGGTGAGCTAGAGCTTGACTGGCGACCACATTGTTCAGTACTAGAAACAAAAACAGGAAGAGGGCGCATCATCTGTCAGGTAGTTTTAGGCAGGTGATAGATTTCTATGCAAAGTTGCAAACTTGGTGCGAGAGTTAAACCACGCAGATTCAGCAACCAACTCTGCATACAAAATTCTAAACACAGGTAGTCCACGAGTGATATACCAACCTTTCTAATTATTTATTCTCTCTTGTGTAGGGAAGGAGTAGGAGGTGGAGTGAGGGGGCACACTACTAGAGCCGGCGGCTTTGCCGAGGGCCCCAGGCTCTCGGCAAAGCCTCTCAGACCCTCGGCAAAAATCTGATCGGCAAAGCCTTCTTTGCCGAGAGCCGTTTATCGGGCTCTTGGCAAAGGCTTTGCCGAGAGCCAGTGCGGCTCTCGGCAACGAAAAGGAGCCGTTAACAGGCCCCAGCATTTGCCTTCTTTGCCGAGAGCCCATCTGGCTGGCTCTCGGTAAAGAGTTTTTCTTTTTTTGAAAAAACTCTTTGCCGAGAGCCAGTCTGGCCATGCTCTCGGCAAACGTTTTCCTTTTTTTTTAAAAATCTCTGCCGAGAGTCTTGCTGGCCTGGTTCTCGGTAAAATATTTTTCTTTTTTTAAAAAAACTCTTTGCTGAGAGCCAGTCTGGCCAGGCTCTCGGCAAAGCCTATCCTTTGCCGAGTGCAACGGTCATTGCGTTCGGCAAAGCTGGGAAATGGGTATTTTTCCAGCCTTGTTTCCCAGCATTGCCGAGTGCAATGACCGTTGCACTCGGTAAAGGCAGCCTTTGCCGAGAGCAACCCTCGACAAAGTGGGAAATTTTATTTTTTCCTTTTAATTTTCCATTTCATTACACATACAAATCACATTCATCACATATAAATCACATTCATCACGTATAACACATATATCACATGTACATATCACATTCATCACATATATGTCACGTTCACATACACCACGCATATATCACATTAATCACAATATTTGAACCAAACGAAAGTTAACCATCACAAGTTATCATCGAAACATAATAAGTTTTCAATCTAAAGTTCACAATCTACTAGAGTCGACACTCTAAACACACTCATGGCCAACCTTGCCCTGGCCACCCCGGAGAAGCAGTCCCGCCTTGACCCCTGGGCGTGTTCCATTCAGGCGCTTGCGGGTTGTTCGAACCCGCCGACGGAGGCTGCAAAAAGTAGACGTCTATGTCAGACAAGCAAATGCAGAAACAAAACACTGAGGAATCGATACTCACAGGAGTAGCATCCGCGTTCTGAGACGGCGGTGGAGGAGCCATGAGCGCCGCGGGCACCTGCATGCCCTGGGAGGCCATGAACGCGATGAGATATTGCATCTGCTTAGCTTGGGCCTCCAACCGGGCCTCCATCTGGGACCGCATCTGGGCCTCCATCTGCTGGCGCTCCTCCCTTTCTCTTTCCAGGCGGGCCTGCGATAATACAAAGGGAATGTTAGAACAATGCAAACATTTAAACATCAATGTACGACGAGTAAAACAAAAATAACCTCGAGCTCGGCGACCCGCGACTGCGAAGGCGACGGGCGTGGGCGTATGGGGACGCTCCCGCTCGTGGTCTGTGCTCGGAGCTGGACCAGAGTGGGAGTGGAGGACGAGTCGATGACGCCGTCACCAAGCCAATACCGCCCGTGCTTCTTCCCTCCTCCGACCCTGAGCTTGTTAATGTGGTGATCGGAGATTATGTCTTCGGGCTTCAATTTCTGGTGGAGACTGAGGAGGAATCAAAAAATCCTAGTCCCATTTATCTGGATGAACAGCCCAAGGATGAAGACAACAAAGAGCAGGAAAAAAAGATGCTAAGAAGAAAAGTGATGGAAAATCAAAGGAGGTGGCCAACTTTGATCAAACTCCATTGCCGCCGCTTACTCAGGCTCCCGGGAGTTCTGCTATGCCGCAGCAGGCTGCTTCCTCGCCGACGCTGGGCCGTAATTCGGCTTCAGCCCAGCTGGGTGCAGCACAGGAGCCGGCGGGCAAATCTGCTGAAACCAGGCGTCTGGCAAGCAAGCCAGCGGTGATGCTCAAGCAGACCGGCGACACGCAGCCCACAAAACAGTGGGTAGCAGAAAGATTTTATGGTCCACCCACAACTCCAGAAAAAGCCCAGAAAGACACTTCTCCTGCTGAGAGTATCACTCCAACACGGAAGAGCAAACGTAATGCTGCAACAGCTGACAGTGATTCATTGGAGAAGGCAACAAAACTCAAGGCTCATAATCTCCGATCACCACATTAACAAGCTCAGGGATGCGCTTATACAATATCAGTCAATTTTCATTTTGTTCTCTGTCACAGTTCCTTTATGGTCTGAATGTCTACGCAGAACATGAGATTATTTTACTTCGGGAATATAAAAAATAGTACTGTCTCATTTCACGAGCTCGGCTTTAGGAGGTACTGAGGCCCTGTTTTGGTTTATTGCAGTTATATATTGATTACATATTAGGAAATTTCATTTTCCAGCCACTAGAAAATAGACACCAAACCTAGCCACAATTTTCGTGCAATGAACTGACTCACAGGTATCACTTGGTTACTGCCAGTGCTTAAAAGACATTTACCAATTTGCCTGCCTATTCATTCTTGAGATACCATTATGAGGATAGCACAGTGGCTGAGAAATGTTTCTTTCTGGGGTTGATCCTACGACTAACAGAAAGCACAGACTTACTAACACAAGTCTGATTTGTTATTTGGTTGAAGTATGGTATATCGCCAAAGCGATATCGAGAGAATGGTGCACTATCTAGTTTCTTTAAAATCTTGACTACGTCGCCCGATGAAAACGGCAAGGTATGTCACACTTGTGCTCCTACATGCTAATCTATCCGGAAGGTGTTATGTGATTAGTATAAATGGAACAGCTTTGATGAAATTTGCAAATATTTCCAAAGTAGGTGATCTGGGTGCTGCACAATTTGAGAAACCTAATGCACCAGTTTTTAACTAGTAACTGCTAAGCTTGGCATGGCTTAGCCCAGACATGACACTGGTATTAACAGTGAGCTTGCCCAGATGATCAAGAAATGGCACCTCCCAGGTCAGTTATTAGCTGTTGGAAAGGAGGAGCACAAAACGGCCATTGAACAGAAATGTACGCTACAATTCATCAAGTAAAATATCATCATGTACGCTACAATTCAATATTCCAGGTACATGTATATCCTCTCAAGTAAAATATCATTCACATCAAACATACATGTTAACCAGCATTGTCACGGCCGGGGCGGACGGTGACGGCTGTGATGCGCAAACTGCACCTATGGTTGAAACTTGCAGATTTTAGATTGGCCGTGCACAACGAGCACAAGGGAAGGGAAGGGTATACCTTTGCCGGTGAGCGGACGGTGACGGCTGTGGGGACGACGCGAGGTGGGCGCAGAACTGGTCCACGGCGAGCTCCTCCTCCCTCCTCCACCGGATCTTGGACGGTCGGGGCGAGCTCCTCCTCCCCCTCTTCTTCCACCTCCTACTCTCCTTCTCCTCCACCTACTCCCCCTCTCGGCCTCCTCTCCAACCGGCTGGGCGGGCGGTGGAGCGGCGGCGCAGCGGCGGCGGCGCGGGGCCGGCTGCACAGCCGCGGCGTGGCCGGGCGGGGGACGGCCAGGGGCGGGGGCGCGCTCGGGCGGGGGCGGGGGCGCGGACGTGCGGGGGCGTGGTCGGGCCGGGGCGAGGACGCGGCCGGGCGGTGGCGCCGACGCGGGGGTGGGGGCGGGGGCGCGGCGGGGCGGCGGCGGCTCGGGTGAGGGCGCGTCCGGTCGGGCAGGGCAGAGGGGCGCGTGTGTGCGTGTGAGGGGTGAGGGGGCGGGGTTTTTTTAATGTATGAACCCCTTTGCCGAGAGCTAGATCAGGCGGCTCTAGCTCTCGGCAAAGAGTTTTTTCTTTTTTTTTAATTTTATTTGCCGAGAGCCCCAGCCCAGGCTCTCGGTGAGAGCTTTGGGAGGCTCTCGGCAAAATATATATATATATATATATATATATATATATATATATATATATATATATATTGGATTTTTGCTCCTAATTTTTTTCTGCAGCCTTGATATAGTACTAGGAGGCCATGTTTGAAATTTGGTGTATTTTCCATTCATCTTGCTATATTTCGTGCATTTTCTTTATTTTCTTTATTTTTTCCGTAAGACGCACATTTGAACTGCAGGTGCATGAAATAATGAATCTCAGCGATTCAAAAAATGATATTCATGCTTCCGAGGGTATTTCAACACCATATCTAGGGACAGACGCGGAAACTCGACCATCTCGTGCACGAGACATGGCGACCAAATTGTGTAGGATTTGATTTAAAATTATATAAAATGCGAACGGAGTCGGAAAATCGTGAAAATAGACGGAAGGCCTTGACAGGATACGTAGAGTTTATGGAAATAATTTGGGAATGTTTGGAGCAAGTTGTGACACAACATGGTTGAAACCCTGAGATCTCCGCATGTGATATCTTGTTATCACATGTGGAGATCTCAGGGTTTCAACCATCTTGCGGCACAACTTGCTTCAAACATTTTCAAAAAAAATTTATAGCTTCTACATACGATGTCAAGGTCTCCCATCCATTTTCATGATTTTCCAACTCCGTTCGCATTTTATATATTTTTAAATCAAATCTCACGCAACTTGGTCGCCATGTCACGTGCACGAGATGGTGGAGTTTTCGCGTATATCCCTGGATATGGCATCGAAATACCCTCGGAAGAATGAATATCATTTATTGAATCTCTGAGATTCATTATTTCATGCACCTGCAGTTCAAATGTGCGTCTTGTGGAAAAAAATCAAGAAAATAAAAAAATACACGAAATATAGCAAGAGGGATGGAAAATACACCAAATTTCAAATCTTGGCTTTTAGTACTGTAGCAAGGCTGCACAAAAAATTTGGGAGCAAAAATCCAAAAAAAAAAATTTGCCGAGAGCCTTGGCTGAGGCTCTCGGCAAAGAAAAATATTTTGCTGGGGCTTTCGGCAAAGATGACGGCGTAAGTGGGCCGTTTGTGGGGTTGAGGCTTTGCCGAGGTTCTTTTTTACCGAGAGTCGAGCTCTCGGCAAAGCTTACTTTGCCGAGAGCCAATCTTTGCCGAGCGCAAGCTCTTGGCAAAGGATTCTTTGCCGAGCGCCCGATATTTGACTCTCGGCAAAGAGGTAGGCCCTCGGCAAAGCTCCTGTGTCCGGTAGTGGCAGGGACCAGGATCTAGGGGGTTGGGGTGTTTATACTCCGTACATTGCATTCAACGGTGCTCGTTTCAACATCTTTATCACTTTGAACATTACAATCAGAAACTACCACATCGAGGTGCAGATCTAGGGTTCAGATCACATCAGCTGTTTCATTGAGCACATGCAGTGCTTAGCAGAGGGAGGAGATCTATGAAGGTGGGGACGAGGTGATCACCTGGTGCTGCAGTGGGGGATAGTGGCAGTGAGAGTGTAGGGTCTCGGAGGTGCTCTGAGATGGCGGTGGTGGCGCTTGGGGGACGACGATGAGGGCGCAGGGGGTGGTGGCAATGAGGGCAACATTCCTCGGGGGCGGCGATGGTCCTTGAAGATGGAGGTGTTGCGCTTCCTCAGAGGCACTTGGTGACTGAGGTGGTGGCCCTTAGGGTCAAGAGTGAGGGCACTGGGGTGGTGGCGATGAGGGAGGCATTCCTCAGGGGCAGAGGTAGTCTTGTCACTACCACAATCCTGAATTGCCTTGAGTGCCAAAAACCGTCAAGAAAAGGGGTTAATTCACTCAAGGATAGATGATAAAGGAAATTAGTTTCCTTGGCGGTTTTGACACACAAGGATGATTTCCTTAAAGACCGGCCGCCAAGGAAAAACTAGGACCATACTTAATTTGCCAAAGAGACAAGGTAATTCCAGTTTCCTGTAGTGTGTAGTGATTGGGCGATGGCAGGGAGATGAAATGGTGGCGCGGGGAAGTGATTTTGGAAGGGACACACTTATTGGTTATATATAGAGGGAAGAGATTTCACTATCGGGTCAACACAACATCTGGCAGTGATGCTCGCATATCACTGTTGGGTTGATACCACGCGACAATGAAACGAGTCTACCATTGCCGGGTTGGTACCACACGGTAGTCAAAGCATCTATCGCTATCGGGATGCTACCACCAACAGTGATGTACATCTATCAATGTTAGGTCGAGCTCACCCAGCAAAGATGACCCTTGGATGCCATTGATGGTTATGTGTGATCCAATAGTGATTTTCATGATGCCAACTCTTCATTCTTGCCACAACGTTTTAATCTAGTTTTCTTGTGAAAAATGTTATAAATGTTAAATCAGTAATTTCTACAAAAAATGCGGTATGCTGTATCCTTGACAAATAAATGCATGTTGAATGTTCTTGTAACATGTATGATAAATAGATTTGTCTTTAACATATTTTATTTAGTAACAAATAGAAGCATGTTGTTTTGATTGGTCTATACAATTTTTCTAGGACGCACGTTATGTGTTAGGTAAAGGAAAATTTATTGTTGCACGTTGTATACCCTCAGAAATGTACCCTCAGAAATTCAATTAAACTAAAAAAATAGTAAACCTTTTCCAAACTTGTTGAAACCTCATATTTCCTTAACTCGGGATAAATGTTAGGATGTGTCAAAATTTGAGGTGCATATATATGAATTTAAAACTGATCTGAGGTTCGCAAGCTTCCAAGTTTGACTTGAGTTACGTGAAACTATGTTATAGGTCTATGCATTTTGTGAAGGGAACAGATGGGGAATAGCGCCCGGACGTCCGGACGGGGCCTAGCGTCCGGACGCCCACGCCGCTCGCCGGCTTCACGTGGGTCCCGCGCTGCTCTGTGTCCCAAGCCTGCTCCGTGTTCCACGCCCGCTCTGTCTCGATCTGCACTCGCATGGTTTCCCGCACTGCCGCTCGAGCCCCCTCCACACCCACTCACATGCAGGTGGGCCTTGCAGTTGTAGCAGACAGCCGTTGCAAATGGGGTCCACTTCAACATGTGCAACATCAGATCTACTTTTGCAACATCTAGAGGAAATATTTATAACATACGTCTAAAATAGTTGAAACACTTGCAACATACGTCTGAAACATGAGGGAAACACGTGTGTAGCCAATGCAAAATATATGCAACATCCAGACGAAAACACTTGCAACATATGTGTGAAAACATGTAACATCGGGATGAAACAATTGCAACATGAGTGTAAAACATATGCAACACCTAGACAAAACATGTGCAACATCCGTCTGAAAGAGCTGAAACATTTGGAACAAACGCTTGCAACATACGTGTATAGCCATTACAACATCCCAATCTACTTTTGTGACATCCACATGAAACATTTGCAACATGCATATGAAAACACCTGAAAAACTTGAAACATATGCTTGCAACATCCGAGGAAGGAAGGGAGCACGAGGTGCAGCTGGAGAAGCCCGCTACAAGTCTGACCACTCCAGATCTCGTGATGTCACGAGCTAAAATCGAGCGTCACGGCAGTGCCTGCGTCGACAGCGGCCATGACCTCCTGGTGGGGAAGGGCGGCATCAGCAGCACCTCGACGCAGCAAGGAATGGGGCACGGCATGCAGTGATGGGGGTGGGTGCGGTAGGGGTGGAGTGTGCATGGCACGGTGGCAGACGTGGCGTGGCTCGATGCGGGATGGGGCGCCGCTGTGAGGCGGCTTGGGGTGGGTAGACAGCCCGGTGAGCCACTACTAGCGAAGCGAGGAGTTGGGGATTTCTGTCGGCTATCGCAGTGTAGATGGACTAGATAGAGGAGAGTGTAGATGGGCCTGTTGGGCCAGTCGCTGTGCGCTAGAGGGAGCACGGAGCAGAGCGTCGGAGTTTTTTAAGATTCCGGACATATGTTCTGTAGCATTACCGTTTTGTGAACGATGTATAGGCCCCCTTTCTTAAAATGATTTGAAAATTTATGTCAAGCATATACACACAAAATATGCTTCCATGAGAATTTTTAGCTTTTCTTGACCGCTTTTAGTTACTATTGGAATCATTTTGTAGTAATATGGAGGTAGAAGGTCCAATTATCATCCAAAACAATTTAATCTTTCATCTATCACTACAAAATAGTCCAAATATATTTATATGTAATATTTTGAATTTTATTGAGGGTACTTTCAGTTCAGTTTGAATTTCTTTTGATAGTCGCACATAAATTCATTTAAACTATAAAAAATAAAGAATAACTTCCAAACTTCTGAAACTCACCGACAATAACATATACTTCCTCGGTATCGGATTTAGAAGTCGTTTAGGACTGCGACACGGTCTCCAAAACACAACTTTGACCTCTTGTTTTTATAAAAAAATATATATGGAAAAGTGATATATGTATACTTTTATGAAAGTATTTTTCAAGACAAATCTATTCATATAATTTTTACATTTGCAAACTCAACAACTTAAAAGTTATTGATGATTTATATTCCCAATGTTTGACCCAAACATTGTCCAAAACGACTTCTAAATCCGATACGGAGGGAGTATGTGACATACTACATATAAAAAAGTTTAAGGTAGATAAGACAAAATTTCTTGCATAAAAGTTAATAATACAATAATTGAAACTGTTAGATAACTGAGCTATTACAAAATCTAAATAACCACAATGTGTTTGATTGACGATTAGGACCTCATCAAGATCAAATCGCACGTAAGCATCTTTATGACCCTGTTCAAATATAGTTGGGTCAACATCCACCCTAAAAGCAACCATTTTCTCATAGCCCTTGTAGTCTTTCTCGGCTATCACACCTTCAACACCATGATCTTCCTTTTTCCTTGGAGCACCACATGGTTGTCATCGCGGGCTTTGTCCTTTGAATAGATACTTGTAGTACATCTTTTGCAAGAACGAACATCTTTTCTTTTTATGCGATGTCCTTGTTGAGATCCACAAATTAAAGTCGTACCATCCTGGTTGGTGAAGACCCCCCATGAAGTCGAACCCACTGGTAACGAAGAAGAACCACATTCAATGCACAGTTGTTTAGCTCTCAAATCTCCTCATGAAACCATAGCATGTCATCTTCACATCTCCATTTTCATCGTAGGCACCAAAACGAACACTGCTGTTCTGGTTGGTTCTCTTTTACAGTAAATTCGTAAAATCGTGGAGAGGAAGAAATCCAATTTCCACCAACCGGTAAAAGCTAGTCCATCATCAATTTTTACCCTTTATTAGTGACACATCTCATCTCGTGTGACAGCCAAATTTGAGTGCTATCGCCTGCCACTTTATTTTCATGTAGCATAAGATGAACCCGTAGTTTCTGTTGTTTTAGAGTGGTATAGTATGAAAAAGTTTATAAGTGCGTTGGTAAATGACCACAGGACTTTGTCAGCTAAAGGACATAATTAGTAATAATCCCTATCCACCCCTGGGTCAAACTCCAGATTCAACCCTTGTGTATCATAGCCATTTCTGTAATATAGTATGCAAACATATATGTGCTTGCCGACAATGCGATGCCAGCTGTGACATTTGCAAACTCAAGATGTACTGTCTAGTTTCCATAGATGTTCAATGGACTAGCGTCCGTTCATAACTCATAAAGGCTGCATCTGTATTAATTGCGTTAAGGAAAAAAAATAATGACACTAGCTGTGGGATCTCCAAATCATTTAGCTGTGTCAGCTTGTTGTGTCCACGACAATAGTCTGGCCTGAAGATTGCAAACGATAACTGTCACACGTCATATATTCATTACATAGCAAGGAATGGTTTCAATATAGCAAAGCAAGGAATGGTTTCAGTATATAGCAAAGCAAGGAATGGTTTCAATATATATAGCAAAGCAAGGAATGGTTTCAATATGTACACGATCTCTCGCATATCCACCACAGCTAGTGCCGATAAATTCTTACTTCCTCAGTTTCAAATTATAAGACGCTTTGACTTTATTGGTACATCTATTTTGCTATGCATCTAGATATAATGTATGTCTAGATACATAGCAAATTCTATGTACCAAAAAAGTCAAAGCAACTTAAAATTTAGAACGGAGGGAGTACAATCTTTGCTGATTTGTTGATATCTACTGATTCTAATCGATTATTCATTTCCAAATTAGCTAGTCAAATGAGGTCATCGTCTCGCTGGGAAGGCAGGTTTACTCCCTTTATATACTGATCCCAGTTGCAAGGTCATTGCTCAAGTCCATTCTAAACCCCTCTCAAACGGAGAGGCTTAGCTGATTAGAAAGCAAGAGATCAGCAGTCAATTCAGTATGAAAGGCCGTAGCAATGGTGGCGATAGCAGCTTGGTTTATGGGACTGCCATTGCCATTGCCATGTGTGTGGCTATTCTCTTCGGATGCCTAGCAGTGACTGCACAAGCTGGTAAGTCCCCACTTTGTCCTCATGCATCTTCTTGAATCTCTCGTCATCAATCGGCAAAAAATGGAGAACAAGGTAGAACGCAAGGATTTTGGGACACAGCCTTGGCCCCGACGCCGCTCCTGGGTGACTCGGGCGGCGACATAGACTCCACCCCTGAGTCCCTTCTCCAAGCGGTCATCCCCGGTCACCGCCGGAGCCCGACGCCGGCTGCCCGGCTGAGGGCAAGGATGGCGGTGGCTAGGCCTGCTCCTCCCCTCTCCTCCGCCCTTCTCTCTCTCTCTCTCTCTCTCTCTCTCTCTCTCTCTCTCTCTCCCTGAGGCGCTCCCGAGGTTCTTCATGGGGCGGTGGCCGGCGGCGGGTTTCTAGCCCCCTGTGCGTAGATCCGGTGTCCCCTTGGCCCGATCCGGGCCACCGGCGTGCTGATCGGTGGCGTGGTGGTGGATGACGATTGCGGCGGCGCGGTGGTGCGGTGACGAGCTAGTGGTGTGCTCCGGCCTCCCAGTTCTAGAGCATTGTACGTGCGGAGGCAATGGTGGTGTGGCTTTCATCAGTGACGCCGTGGTGGCGTGGCCGGCCGTGGCTGGTTAGGCGTGCTCCAGCGGCGCCATGGTGGTGTTGGTGGCGGCAGCCTGGTGGTGGCACGCCCGTGGTGCCATGGTGGCGCGGCTGGCGGTGCCAGACCAAGGTGGAGGCCACATACGCGCCCCTTCGATGCTAGATTTGGCGGTCTTTGGGCCGAATCTTCTCTAGTGGAGCTCGCCGGCGGTGGAGTTGCCATGGGGCCGGTGCAGAGGCGCATGACGGCAGTAGTTCGATGCGGAGGCTTCTGGAGGCCTTGTGTAGCGCAGTTGATGCGGGGCCGGCTCGGCCAGGATGGGACATTGGTGGGCTAGGCGACTGGGGCTTCTTCTGATCCCGACCCTCTTCTCCCCGACATCTGCCTTCCCTTGCTTGGGCTGGTTTCCGTGGTATGTGGAGCTGGCTGGATCTGCTTGCCGTTGGCCGGCTTTGCCGGTTCCGGCAGGGGGCAGACTCTTCGACGGGCTTCTTCTAGCACTTTTCCTGACAGGCATCCCTAGGGGCGGCAGACGGGCGAGGCTGCTGCTGAACCATCACTGCACCCTGCCTCCCTAGTAGGTTTGGGTCTCCGGCAGCGACGGTGTGGAGGTTGCTTGAGGTCGGGGCGAAAGCTTGGACGACGACGTCTGTGGATGCCGTTCTCTCCTTGGAGGCGTCCTTTCCTACCTCTCCTCCCACCTTACTGGATGATGTAGGTGAAAGGCTTCCCTTTGTGGGCTACCTTGTCATTTTTTTGTAGCGTCTTGTCCTTCTTGGAGGCATTTCTAGGATTTCTAGTTCCGCGGTTGTTCCTTTAGCTGTCTGGCCATGGTGGTGCCCCATGTTGTGCTTTTTGGTGTCGCTCGGCAGGTCCTCATATTTCTTCGGTCCTTGTTTAGTTGTTAGTTAAGTTGGTAGTTGGGTCAATTCAACCAAGTTGGAGCAAGTAGTGCCATGAGTTTTGATAGTTGCTCGGCTGTTGTATCAAAGTTGTATAGAATGAGTGGTGCATTCTCCTCAGTTGTATGGTTTTGGGCCCACTTTTCACTCAAAAAACTAGGCGGGCACATGCCTTTTTTTTCTTCGTCTAATAGAAATCGCAGCAAAGTTTTTGCTGTCCTTTCTAAAAAATTGGTGAAAATGAGTTCATATATATTTTAATACTAACGAATGCAAAATATATACAGGTCGTTCTCCTCATCAGCTGCTCAGCAAGGTGGGACGGCGCATAACAAGAGCACTCTATCTAGCTAGCAGTGGGAGCAACACAACAAGCGCCTACCACACCGAGGATAATTGCTTTGAAGCTTTAGATGATGAGACGAAGACGAAGCTGATCACAATAATATTTTGCACCGCGAAATGCTATTGCCATAGCGATCGTAAGGAAGACGTCTGCTACTGCTGCCAGCCTGGGCAAGGGTGCTACGACACGTTGCAGGAGTGCCAGGCCAAATGCCCTGTTTGCAACCCAACGTGCCCGGATGGAATAACAGTGGATGGACAACAGCTGCATGGAGCAAAGAACGGCACTCTTATAAATTAAGGGTTGCGTGCATGATAATATTTTAACGGTTTATAGGATGGGATGGAGCCAACTAATACTTTGTTAATGTAAAAGATGTACTCCATTAATTCCTTTCAAAGGTTGAAGCTCTAGCTCTATTCCAAGTCAAACTTTTCTATCTTTTTTTTTGAAGGGGCTTAAGCGTTTATGCCCCCGTTTTGTAGTGAAATGGTGATTTTTGTCTTTTTTTATGTTGTAATTTTACCCCTATGATTTTAAAATAAAGAGAGAGTTTGCCCTATTCTGTGAAGTCCACCGGCCTAACAATGTTAACTTTTGGATAAAAGGATAGGTTTTTCTATTTGATTTTACCCCTGTTTTATTTTCCTCTTTGTGTTTTTATCCCTATGTAACACCCTAAAAATTTGAAAAGAAGAAAAATAGGCAAAATATGATTTTTGTATATTTTTGTGAGCATGCAAATTTAGAATAAGAATAATTTTTATAAATTTAAAACCAAATATAAGTGTAGAAACATGATTGAGCATTCATGCTGCTGCATTTGAAGTTTTGTATTGAGTGGTTTAAATCAAATTCAAATTTGATTTGAAAATCTTTTGAAAATTTGCTTTGAAAAATTGGAAAAAGAAAAAGAGAAGATAAACTCATTTTATTCGGATTTCGGCCCGTCTCGGCCTGCCTTGGCCGCGGCCCGCTCACTCCCGCACCCCGCTCCCACGTGGGCCGAGCCCAGGCGCGGCCTGCCGGCCCAACTCGCGCGCGCAGTCGCTCTGAGCCGCTGACACGAGGGGCCCGCTTGTCAGTGTCTCCTTCCACCTTCCTTTCTTCTTCCTCCCGACGTCGGCCGGATTCTCCTTCCTTCTTCCACCGATCCGAATCGATCTCTCAATCTCTCTCTTTCCTTTCTTGAGGCCGCCTTCGGGCTATAAAAACGGGACCCCCGCACTATTCCGCCCCCATCCCATCCCTTTTGGAGCTGCCAAAACCATCTAGCCTCGCCACCGTCGAAGCTCCGCCTCCATCGCCGCCTTGCCGAGCTAGCCGCCGCCCTCCGGTTGCTCTCCAGCTTCGTTCTCGCGCGGGGTAAGGTCGCGATGATGCGCTTTCTTTTGGTGCTTTCAGTTTGGCGAATGGCGCTCGGGATGATCATCTTCGCGAGCTCCGGCGAGTTCGGGCGATGCCGGCCATGGCGCCACCGCACGGTCACCTTCTCCGGTGGAAGCGCCGCCGGGCCTTCCCCCGATTCGATCTGGACCGTCCGATCTAAAACGGACGGATCTTATTTAATGATACCGGTTCGCGTGAACTTTTGTAAAAGAGACCCTGAACTTTTGTGTTATCGAACCCGCGGTCCAAAGCGTAAACCGGAAAATACGTTTTGATTAATTGAAAACATAATTCATTTCGGAAAAAGAAAAATACGCTTTCTGATATTTACAGTTTTGCCATTCAACTTGTTTTAGTCGTAGAATCTCCGTTTTAACTCCGATTTGATCCATTCAAATTTCGTTAGATTCATATTTGCGAGCTCTATGTAACTATACAACTGTACAGTAGGTTTGGATTAATTTATTTTTGAGTTTTTATTAAAGTATTTATTTTTCTATAGGAAATCTTTGGAAATTCATAACTTTGTCGTTTTAGCTCCGTTTTCCGTGATCTTCACGTCTGTGTGATCCTAGCGAGTTGTAGATTCGTTTTAAAGACTTTTTATCTTATTTTCTTACTGTTGGTGTATTGTTCTAATTATAGTCTTGTTTGTCTATGCATGATTGCCTCTGGATGTGTGTTGTTGCTATTGGTTGATCGAGTATAGACGGTGAGCAATTTGTTGGAGATCAAGAGCCTTACTACGAGCAAGATCTTCAGGACCAGTTTGAGCAAGGCAAGTATAGCATGGGATTATCCTTGTTGTCCTATTCACCTTATGCAATTAATATCATTATGCATTTATTCCTTGCTAAGGATGTCTTAGTGATTGATCCTATACCTTGGTACCTATTGTGATGCATTGAGTAGTATGGCTAGTGCTTAAACATGGACTATGATCATGTAAATTGATTAGAGGAATATGCAACAAACATTAAAAGATGATTTTGATTAATGTTTAAAGGGGATTAGAGCATGGGGGTTACTTTTGATGCTCTAATTGCTCTCCATAAGGACTCATCTATAAGCGACAATCCGGGATTTACAGTACAACTGTGGGGGCTATATGGCTCTGGCTTTAGTCATATAGAAGGACCTTTTCTAGCTTGTTAGAGGTAACCTTTTTGGCGTAAGAACGGCTTGACGAATCGGGTATAGTGCGGCCTCTGTCCTTATGTGTATAGGCTGCGGGTTATTGTGCCATTTGAAAGGGGGGCTCTACATCTGTTTGCCGAGTGAATCTAATGGCCCTAACTTGTTAGACGAACCTTCGAAAGACTTCATAGTGTTTACCCTGCCTGCTCACCTTGGTAGTGTTTTGGGAGTAATTAACCCGGGCATTTGGGTATCACGACTCACAGTGAAAGTGTACAACCTCTGCAGAGTGTAAAACTATTATAACAGCCGTGCTCACGGTCACGAGTGGCCTTGGACCCTTATGGAATAGTTGAATAATTGTTTATGGTTATGTTTTTGCTATTCATTAATCATTTCACATGGATCATATGTTTATTGTTTACATTGAGACATTTTGATGCTATTGTTATGCTAAAATCATGTTAACTAAAAGCTACATGCTGATAAACCAATGTTATGCCTTTTTGAGCCTCATGAACCCCATGTTACACTTGTTGAGTACGAGATTGTTGATGCAAAAGTGAATCTGCAAACACAAAGGGCTAATACCCGAAATCGATATCCAAAGCGTGCCAGTCGATTTGACCTGTTAATCGACAAGGATGAAGATACGAGCACTTTGGTCCTGACAACAGCGATACGCCCGGAAGTCACGGCCAAGAGGTACTCACGCGGAACTCGAGGATCGACAAAGATTGCACTTAGAGCAATGCAACTCGCCGAATCGATGAGAACTCGTAAAAAGGAAAAATATGCAAATTGACGAAGTCGCCGAAAAGTAGATGTAAATAAGAGTAAAAAGCTGTTTTTTGATGTATTGATTGATTTCTATTACATTGCCCTTCACTCTATATTTATACCCTGATCTATAGAAACATAATCGAATACGACTAGGACACTAAACTCAAGTCTAAGAAAAAGAACATGACTTTTACACAACTCAGACTCTACTAATCGTAAACAAGGAAATCAACTCCTATTTTATTCCATAATCCGCCTTAATCACGATGGTATCCTCATCGGCTTCCTTTTCACCAGCACAGCCCCTTTTTCATCGGCAGCAACCTTCGATCTCCTTCCATCGGCACATTCCCTGTTTCATCGGCTGCAGCCTTCACACCTTCCTTCATCGGTACATTTCCTTATCGGCAACAGTCTCCAAACCTTCTTCCATCGGCATCGGCAATAACACCTTTGACTTCATCGGCAACATTCCTAATCAAATTCATACACTGCCACCGCTTAAAACAAACTTATTCTTCTTGGCCATCAATTCACACAGCAAACTCTCCCTTGCTAATCAGCCTTTCCTGATTATATTGACACGTACTAAAAACGGTGTCAACACATGCCCCCTAATTTCGGAGTATAAGATACTGATGCTCCGAAATTTACTCCAACTGATGCTTGCTATTATCTGTTTCTTTAACCCATTCTCCAAGCATAACATGATTTGTTACCAAACTCAATCAAATCTAGATCCAATCCATGTATCTCAATATATATCGCATTTTTTCCAACCTTCTTTGCCTTAACAATGGTTGATATACCAAAATAACAAATCTTCAACAATATCTCACCGCAACGCATCATTTTTAGAACTGAAAAATCTTATATCAAGATATCCTTCAAGCTATGATTACTTGCTGTCAAATCTTCTGTACCATTCCTTGATTGTCGTGCGCACAGTTACCATATCCAACTGAACCACCTCGATTCATCCGCATACGGCATAGAGATAAGTCAAGAATACCCCTACTCCAGATAACCTATAAATAGATTCCTCCGGACTGTTCATCTTCTACCTTCAAACTCCACCTTTTGGCATTCTCACCCCGGCGGCAACCCTAACCAACAACCGCGCGTCTTCAACTCATCTGAATCATCATCTTCAAGTTCCCAGCTCGTGCCCTCACCCTCCTGAAGCAATGGCTGTTAACTTCGACGTCCCTGCGGTTTGTTCTTCTTCTCATTACTTTTACTTTAATCCTTTCGGTCTCCTGCGAATTCTTACAGTTGACATTTTTCTTTCTCTTTCATTTTCTCGGTCCTCCAAACCTAGGAACTTCGCAACACATTGGTGATTCCAACCCATCAACCTCCCCTTTACTGCTTAGGTCCGATGGGTGACCCAGATCCAACTGATTTGATCAATGCAGAAGCCAATCGTATTCCTTTCAAATCTTAGAATTTCTCCTTGAATTTGTGGAAAGATACATTCCGTTCTTGGCCTAAACCCACCAAAGGGTGGAAAAATTGGTTTCTGAGGGTCAACAGGTCAATGCAAGTATTCTGGGCAGAGCGAAAAATAGATCAATGTATCAGGCTGTCCATTGCCGATATGCAGAAAAATGAATCTATGATGATAGCTGCTGCTCAATTTTGGTCTGACACCACCAACACCTTCATGTTTGGTCATGGTCCATGTGCCCCCACCCTTGCCGATGTGTACATGCTCACAGGCCTAGACATTTCAACTGTCGATGAAGGCCATATTTTCGGCAGAAAAGCTGAGTACAGAATAACCACACGCAACATCGGCGGCTGGACAGGATATATCCAGGAGTATCAGAAAACTGGCACTGTCAATCAAAGGGAGCATGCCACATTCCTGAACATGTGGCTAGAAAAGTTTATTTTCTGCGGTCGATCGGTAGGACCAACTAATGCTTTCCTCCCAGCAGCAGAACTCTTGGCCAACGGTGTCAGATTCCCACTTGGCCGATATCTCCTAAGCTCAACCTACCATCTCCTCCACCAAGTATCCCAAAAACTTATACTTGGCGAACCCATCGGCAACCTGGGAGGCCCGTGGTGGTTTGTTAATATGTGGTTAAACGCTCACATGCACAAGCGTTTACAGTGGGATCTCTTTGCTCAGGAATTCCCACGAGAGATTCCCGAAGAATACGTCCTTAGGGATGATGAATCGGCAACACGCCCTCCTATCAACTTTGGTGAAGCAATCATCGTCCTTCCTGGAACAGAAGCCAATGAGGATCAAATCGGCAGATTTTTCCACACTCTCTACCATGGCCTCCCTCGTGACCTCAGGGCTTGGGTGCCTTATATTGACGAAGATAATAAGTTCCCCCTCCTCTTCAACTTTGCCGATAGTGATCTGAACCAAGACAATGATCTCATGATGGCCATCATCACTCCTAGAGCAATCCCAGTCAACACATTTGGTAGCGGGAAAGCCTCCCACATTACTTATGAATTTTACAATCCATCGGCAGTATCTCGCCAGCTGGCCTTTGGGCAACTGCCCATCAAACTATGTTATGCCGATGTGATTAAACCCAGGGAAATCATCACCTCTGGAACTGAATGGAGCAGGATAGTAAGACTTGCTCCTGATGCCGATATTTCCAATGTCGATCTCTCCGCCTGGTCACCAGCCTCTTTCATAACAGAATCATATAAGCAATGGTGGCAGGAATGGAAAGAACAGCTATTTTCAACATCTGTTCACACATATCGGCACCAGATTGACCCCGATTATGCTATTCCTGATAATGCAGTAAGTTCCTTTCAACTTTTGTCCCTTCCCTTTTCTTTTATTATGTGTATCGGTAACTAACCTCCTTTGAAACAGGCTGACGATCCAGTTCCACCGATAAGCAAAAGCGGAAAACCCTTCAATCTCCATCCAGCCTCTCCGATTTCAGCAATCGGTTACAATGCCCCCACCCTGGAAGCCTTGTCTTTCCAAAGAGCTCGTACCAAAATTGGCGCTTCTAGACCAAGATTGGGAACATCTAGGGCTTCTCCAAAGGCTGCTGCTTCAAGCCTGATCAAGGCTTTTAAGGTAATAATCTTGTTTACTATTTTCTTTGCCGATACACTTTATATTAACATACAACTATCAGGGTGTACAAGCTGCAGCTGGATCATCATCGGCAACTTTACCGAGCACCACCACTTCTACTCCTTCCTCAGAGGTATTCTTTCATTATTATTTTTTTACTTTTCCCATTAAACATCCAATCTTATACCTGTTTTTGCAGCAACGAATGGATATATCGGTAAGCACACCGATCATACAAGCTCCTCAACCAATAGATGTTGATGCCCCCCAGCCAGTTGTTGTCGAAGTACAACAAAAACGTAAAGCTTTGACCGATGCTGAGGCTCAACAGAAACGACGAAAACCTACACCGGCCCCTGCGTCTGCTCCAACACCCGTCGATCAGCCTTCTGAACAAACTGCTCCTGCCCAAGATACATCATCGACAATTGTGCCTCAAGGGCCGACTACCGATGTGGTCATTGAAGACATTCCATCGGCATCTTCTGCCGATCCTTCACAGGACCCTTTACAAGCCGCTCCTTCAAGTCAAGCTCAAGAAATAGCCTTGAAGCAGGTAAACCAGTCAATCACCTGATTTATTATATCTTCAGAATATTATAAACAAGATTTTTAATTCTCTTTATCCCATAGGAACAAGAATCTCCCGATAGCTTATTTTCTTTTCCTATCGATATTTCTGATGACGATGGAGAAGAAGCGAGCTCCTCCCTAGCGTTGGGAACAATATCATCAGACACATATGGCAAGCTGGAAACCCTCCTAAACCTGCTTCAGCAAGAAACTGCCCAATTGGTAATCGACTCGGATCCTGCGAAGTCTATCTTCAAGGCAATCCGCGGCCAAGTCCCCTCCAATGTTGAAGAAATCATCTTTCCAGCAGTCCATCTGGAAAGCAGACAGCTTCAATACCAAAGGGCCGTTCATCGTATTGCTGACAGAGCAGCCCAATCTCAACTTAAAGAAGAGATGCTACAGCTGAAGCAGACTGCCGACGAGAAGCACAAGAACATCAATAATTTGCAAGCCTCCAGTGCCGATATTAGACAGAAGATCTCAGATCTATCGGCAAAGAAAGCAGCCCTGCTAGCTGAACTGGAACAAGTTGAGACAGCTCTGACCCAGGCCAAACAAGAAGAAGACCAGCTTCCCGACGCCATTAAAACCCTTCAACAGGAACGGGATGCTCAAGCTCGCAAGGCCTTGGCATTGAAAAAGAAAATCAAACCTGTGGAAGGAAATGCCGATGAAGATGCCAAGGAACTAAAAGAAGCCGATGAAATTCGCCTGCGTGCGATATCAGCCATCCAGGCTTTGTTAAATTCGGCATAATTGATACTTTGTTTTAACTCCAGCCGATAGGATTGTTATCGGCAACTATACTTTTTATGCATCTATCCAAATACTAGGGTAATATTTCTTTAAATATTTTCCATTTAACTCTCTAGGAAATACCACTCCTTCGAGAGTTTCAAGAATATACGCATTACCAGGAACAGACTGACTTATCCAATATGGACCTTCCCAATTAGGGGACCATTTGCCAAACTTAGAATTTTTAGTCCCAATCGGTAAAATCAACTTCCAGACTAATTCACCATCGGCAAATTCCTTTACCTTCACTTTCTTATCATACCACCTAGCTACTCTCTTCTTGTTTTCCTCGATGTTAACCAAAGCTTTTAACCGATGACCTGCTACGTCCTCCAACTCATCTTTCATAAGGATATCATAATCATCGGCTGTCAGTTGATCCTGAAAACGCATCCGCCTAGATCCAATCTTAATCTCCCAAGGTAATACTGCATCGTGCCCATACACCAATTGATAAGGCGACACCTTGGTTGCACCATGACATGCCATCCGATATGACCACAAAGCTTCATTTAATATGGTATGCCACTTTTTAGGATATTCTTTGATCTTGCGCTTAATAAGTTTGATAATCCCCTTATTAGATGCTTCAGCTTGGCCATTTGCTTGGGCATAATATGGTGAAGAATTCAAAACTTTAATTCCCATACTCAAAGCAAACTCATCAAATTCACCTGATGTAAACATAGTGCCCTGATCGGTAGTGATAGTTTGAGGGATGCCAAATCGGTAAACAATATGCTCCTTCACAAAATCAACCATGTTAGCCGATGTCACCTTTTTCAAAGGAATTGCTTCAACCCACTTTGTGAAATAATCGGTAGCAACCAGAATAAATTTATGCCCTTTACTCGATGGTGGATAAATTTGACCGATGAGATCAATAGCCCAACCCCTAAACGGCCATGGTTTAATTATAGGATTCATAGCCGATGCGGGTGCTCTTTGAATATTACCAAACTTTTGACATTCCTGACATCCTTTGAAATATTTAAAACAATCCTCAAGAATAGCTGGCCAATAATATCCATTTCTTCTGATCATCCACTTCATCTTGAATGCTGACTGATGAGCCCCACATACTCCTTCATGAATTTCACTCATCAGGCTTTTTGATTCCTCTATGCTAACACACCTGAGTAAAACTCCATCTATGGTACGATAATATAATTCATCATCGAGGAGTACATACTTTGTCGCTTGGAATCTTACACGTCTCTCAACCTTTTTAGATGGATTCTTTAAATAATCAATGATTTCCTTTCTCCAGTCATCGGGATCAGCCACCAATGTCAATGCTTCTTGAACAGGTTGATATCCCGAAGCATGCTGAGCCAATCGGTTAGCCTCTTCATTATGCATCCGGGAAATATGCTCCAGATGAAAACTCCTAAACCCTTTTAACAATTCCAAACATTTCTCATGATATGAAATCAGGATTTCACTTCGACATTCATAAATCTCAATCAACTGATTTATAACTAGCATAGAATCACCAAAGACTTCAACAGCATCAGCCTGTATTTCTTTAAGCAACTCCAATCCTTTTATCAATGCTTGGTATTCAGCTTGATTGTTTGTTGATGTGGCAACGATCGGTAATGAGAATTCATACTTCTTCCCTTGAGGAGAAATCAACACGATGCCGATGCCTGCCCCTTCACTACAAGTGGACCCATCAAAGAACAATGTCCATGGAGCAACTTCCAAAGAATCTACTGTATTGCAATGTTGAGTAACAAAATCGGCCATAACTTGTCCTTTAACTGCCTTAGCCGATTCATAACGTAAGTCAAATTCTGATAACGCTAAAATCCATTTACCAATCCTACCATTTAATATCGGCATAGATAGCATATATTTGACCACATCATCTTTGCATACGACAGTACATTCAGCCGATAGTAAATAATACCTTAACTTACTACAGGAGAAATATAAACATAAGCATAATTTCTCAATAGCCGAATACCTGGTTTCAGCATCTATTAATCGTCTGCTCAAATAATAGATAACACGCTCTTTTCCTTCAAATTCTTGAATAAGAGCTGAACCGATAACAGTATCTTCAGTTGATAAATATAATCTGAAAGGTTTTCCATGCTGGGGTGGAACTAACACTGGAGGATTTGTTAAATAACTCTTAATCTGATCTAAAGCCAACTGCTGTTCATACCCCCATTTAAACTCCTGATCGGCTTTCAATTTTAATAATGGACTGAAAGCCTTGATCTTACCTGACAGATTAGATATAAACCTTCTGATGAAATTAATCTTACCGATCAAAGATTGCAATTCAGTCTTATCGGCAGGAGCAACAACCTTGTTGATTGCCTCAATAGATTTTCTACTAATTTCAATGCCCCTCTGATGCACCATAAAACCCAAGAATTGTCCTGCCGATACACCAAATGCACATTTATTGGGATTCATCTTTAATCCATATTTTCTTGTGCACTCCAATATCTTTCGCAGATCGGTTAGATGCTTCGTGATGTCTCCAGACTTAATCACTATATCATCAATGTAGATTTCCACCAATGTGCCGATATATTCATGGAAGATAAAGTTCATAGCTCTCTGATAAGTAGCACCAGCATTTTTCAAACCAAATGTCATAACTATCCATTCAAATAACCCCACATGACCTGGACATCTAAAAGCAGTTTTGGAAATATCTTCTTCAGCCATGAATATTTGGTTATAACCCGCATTTCCATCCATGAAACTAATAATCTGATGCCCTGCTGCAGCATCAATCAACAAATCGGCGATCGGCATCGGATAACCATCCATCGGTGTGGCCTTATTAAGATTCCTGAAATCAATACAAACACGGAGTTTTCCATTTTTCTTATATACAGGAACCACATTAGAAATCCACTCTGCATACCGACACTGCCGAATAAACTTGGCCTCAATTAACTTGGTTATTTCGGCCTTAATATCAGGGAGTATATTAGGATTGCATCGGCGAGCCGGCTGCTGATGTGGCCGAAATCCAGATTTAATCGGCAACCGATGTTCAACTATAGATCGGTCTAATCCAGGCATTTCAGTATAATCCCAAGCAAAACAATCTTTATATTCCTTTAACAAATCAACTAGTTGCTGTTTACACTTGGAATCTAATTTAGAGCTAATAAAAGTGGGCCTTGGCCTATCGCCTTCACCAATATCTACTTCTATTAAATCATCTGCCGATGTAAATCCTTGCCCTAATTTTCCATCATCGGCAAATCTATCCATTAAAACTCTTCTTCAGAACCGACTGCTTGGATCGGTAGAATTTCATAATCAGCAATCTTGAGGAACTCTTTCTCCCAAGCTTCTCCCGATATGCACCTGGTTCGTTCATAAGTATCTGATTCTGCCGATGCAATGATATAAGAAGAATCACCAGGAACAACTTCAATCTTATCTCCGATCCATTGTACCAAACATTGATGCATTGTAGAAGGAACACAACAATTAGCATGAATCCAATCCCTTCCCAGAAGTAAATTATATGCACCCTTGCCATTAATAACAAAGAAAGTTGTCGGCAAAGTTTTACTACCGATGGTCAACTCAACACATACTGCTCCTTTAGCTGGTGACACATTGCCTTCAAAATCCTTTAGCATCATATCGGTTTTAGTTAAGTCTTGATCTCCCTTACCAAGCTTCCGATACATCACATAAGGCATAATATTAATCGCAGCTCCTCCATCAATAAGTATCTTAGATACGGGCTGCCCATCAACTCTGCCTTTTACAAACAAAGCCTTGAGGTGCTGTCTCTCATCATCAGCAGGCTTCTCAAAAACAGCCATCATTGGATCTAACATTAATTGAGCTATCTGATCAGAGGAAACAGCCTCTTCCTCACTGTCAGACAAAGCCAAAAATTCCATCGGCAACATAAACACCATATTGATGTCTGCCGATGGACCTTTATCCTTGTGCCTTATCTGCCACTGCTGGTTACCAGATTTCTCATTGGAGGGACCTTCTTCTTGATATAAATCTTTTTGACGATCCCGCTGCATTTTTCTCTTCTGTGTCTTTGTCAAACCTTCTGGACACCATTGAGGAAGCTTAGTTTTCCAAACTGGCTGATAAATTCTAGTTGTCTCCACACGACGTATATTAGGGTCCCTGTAGAATATTTCTTCATCAGGGACTCTTGCATTTGCCATCTCTTCGAGTTCCTCTTGATTCCTTAGAAAATATGCAACGCGTTTACCAAGCCTTTCATGCACACTAAGCCTGCCCCCCAGCCGATCATGTACTGATGCTCTCCTTCTGATCGGCTCATTAATGAGCAAACCTTGATTACCAGATTGAAACCTTCTTGCAGGATAATTAACTCCATAATAGCCATTGCACTCTGGACAATTTTCAACAGTAGGTAACTTAATACCTTCTTCCCAACAATGAATAAAAAATGGACAATTCCAATGATCTTTATGCCGATTCCACTCTTCTTGACGCCTTTCCCCTTGTTGTCGTCTATACCGGTCCCTTCGCTGACGCCATCCTTCGTGTTGTCTTTGATGGGTAATCACGATGCCAGATCGAGGAGGCCTCCCAGAACCGCCACTCTCTGCCAATAGCCCCTTGCCTTTTGCATCATCGGTAGTTATCCGATATTGGGGATCTACTGATGCATTCTTTTCAGCAGCTTCCGATGTCAACACCTTAATTTTTCCTTCAGTGTCCAACATATTAGCTGGAAAAGGATGTTGATCAATTTTCATTGGCTTTTGAATCTTGGAATTGCCAAATTTTATCCTGCCAGACTCAATAGCTGACTGTAATTGCTGTCTAAACACCTTGCAATCATTGGTACTATGTGAAGTTGCATTGTGCCACTTGCAATACAGCATATGCTTCAACTCTTCTGCTGATGGGATCACATGATTGGGTGATAATTTAATCTGGCCCTCCTGAAGCAAAAGATCGAATATTTTATCGGCTTTGGTGACATCAAAAGTAAACTTTTCTGGCTCTTTGTGACCAAAGGGACAAGATATCGGCTTCTTATTCTTAACCCACTCTGCCAAACGGATAACTGGTTCATTATCTGAATCAGAATCTTCCGCTTCTTCAACAAATGAAACTTTCTTGTTCCAATTTCTCTTAGGTTCAAAAACCCTAGTATCTTGATCAGAAATCCTTTGTACTAAATGACTTAGGCTTTCGAACTCCTGAGAAGCATATCTGTCCTTTAGGTGTGGCAATAATCCCTGAAAGGCTAAATCGGCAAGCTGCCGATCATCCAATACCAGACTGTAACATTTATTCTTTACATCTCGTAGCCTTTGCACGAAGCCTTCTACCGATTCATCATTGCGCTGTTTCATCTTTACCAAATCGGTAAGCTTCTTCTCATGAATTCCAGCAAAGAAGTACTTATGAAATTACTTTTCCAGATCAGCCCAAGTGATAATAGAATTTGGCGGTAGTGAAATAAACCACGTAAATGCTGATCCAGATAGAGATGACGAGAAAAGACGAACTCTCAATTCATCTCTACAAGCTGCCTCTCCACATTGAATAATAAAACGATTAACATGCTCCATGGTTGATGTATCGTCTTGCCCAGAGAATTTAGTGAAATCTGGCACTTTGTAACGATTCGGGAGAGGAATTAAATCATATGCTGGAGGATACGGAGTCCGATAAGAATAAGTATTAACCTTGGGCTTGATCCCAAATTGATCTCTCATAATTTCTGCTATCTTATCGGCCCAAAAAACATCGACATCTTGCTGACGATATGGTTGAATCTCTGCTGGAGGTATCTGTTGATATCCTTCTGCATGCCTTTGTTGCCCACGATCTCCAGCAATTGGCATATTTGCTACTAACTGTGGTCCATTAATCTGCTGAAAAGGATTCATCGGCTGAGCTGCCGATGCTTGATTCTGAAAACCAGCATGCATGTGACCTTGATGAACTCCTGTGACTTGCTGATTTGGCTGAACTGTATGTTGAGTAGAAAACTGCCCTGACCAATTATTAGTATTCATCGGCACAGAATTTGCCGATGGCTGGTAGCTTGTTGGCATTGCTGGATAATTATATCCAACTTGAGGCATAACCTGTACTCCAGGTTGACTGACTATAGGAGCCTTCTGCTGCATCGGTAACAAACTTGCCGATGGACTTGAACCAGATGTTTGACCCAGAGACGCCTGAAAACCTCCCAGACTTGGTTGTGCAGTAGTTGTAATATATTGAGGCGCTTGGGCTATCGGCAAACCAGCCGATGGTATAGGAGTTTTTCCTGCTGCATCAAACACTTGAGATAATCCGTGATTGACAATAGATGGCTCCGGAGGCATACCATATCCCCACCAATTAGCAGGAGTTTGATTACTCTGTAGTACAGGACCTGATAAAGCTGATGCTGATAGATCTGTACCAAGCTGAACTCGTCCTGATAATGCTGAATCTGGACGAATCGGAGTAGACTGTGCATTAAATAATCCTGCTGATACTGGAGGAGAAGAAATCTCTATACCCGCAACGGCTGGAGGAGCCGATGGAGCAACAGCAGATGCTGCTTCTGGTTGATGATAAGCAGGTCCGACATAATGATGTGACGCTTGCCCTTCTTTAAAATTTCGAATCACAGCATTATGAACAGTATTGGACAGCACATTGGAGTGATTAATTAAAGCATGATTCACTGCAGAATTAACCATCTCTTGAAGTTTACCAGGATTAGGATCAAAGGTAACCTGCCGAGGCAACGGCAAGTCCTGCTTCTGGATGACTTGTCCACTTTTGTTCATGCTGAATGACTTTAAGCAAAGCTGTCTATATTCTTCAATAGCCCTCTCCATAGCCTGCTTCTGATCGTCCTTAAGATCTTCTTCTGTTACTGCGATGATATTCCCAGCATCGATCTCATGATTAGGCATCTTGATTAGATCTGTCCCACCAGGCGTGCCAAAAGATGTGTTGATGCAAAAGTGAATCTGCAAACACAAAGGGCTAATAGCCGAAATCGATATCCAAAGCGTGCCAGTCGATTTGACCTGTTAATCGACAAGGATGAAGATACGAGCACTTTGGTCCTGACAACAGCGATACGCCCGGAAGTCACGGCCAAGAGGTACTCACGCGGAACTCGAGGATCGACAAAGATTGCACTTAGAGCAATGCAACTCGCCGAATCGATGAGAACTCGTAAAAAGGAAAAATATGCAAATTGACGAAGTCGCCGAAAAGTAGATGTAAATAAGAGTAAAAAGCTGTTTTTTGATGTATTGATTGATTTCTATTACATTGCCCTTCACTCTATATTTATACCCTGATCTATAGAAACATAATCGAATACGACTAGGACACTAAACTCAAGTCTAAGAAAAAGAACATGACTTTTACACAACTCAGACTCTACTAATCGTAAACAAGGAAATCAACTCCTATTTTATTCCATAATCCGCCTTAATCACGATGGTATCCTCATCGGCTTCCTTTTCACCAGCACAGCCCCTTTTTCATCGGCAGCAACCTTCGATCTCCTTCCATCGGCACATTCCCTGTTTCATCGGCTGCAGCCTTCACACCTTCCTTCATCGGTACATTTCCTTATCGGCAACAGTCTCCAAACCTTCTTCCATCGGCATCGGCAATAACACCTTTGACTTCATCGGCAACATTCCTAATCAAATTCATACACTGCCACCGCTTAAAACAAACTTATTCTTCTTGGCCATCAATTCACACAGCAATCTCTCCCTTGCTAATCAGCCTTTCCTGATTATATTGACACGTACTAAAAACGGTGTCAACAGAGATGTACTTACGCTTGTTTATTTTTCTTACTTGGATAAAAATCCCGGATGGGTAATAGATGGAGGTAATAGTGACTACTACGCCTACTTCCCTGAGGATTACTAGTCTTGCTGTCAACCAGTCAATGTACCTGTGACTGGAGCTACCACGAGAGATATTTATTTATACTTCCGCTACATTTGTGTTAAGACTATGTGTTTAAATATCGTGATGTAATAACATTTGTGATGATACTTCCGTTATAATTTGTGAACTTATGTGTGATTGATCTCTGGGCGCACATAAGGGTATGCATTCCATTTGGTCGATAAATGGGTGTGACACCCTATTTTCAGACCAGTAGTGTGGTAATTTTGATATAGATTAGATAATTCAATCAGTAAAAAGCTCAACAATTTTTAGAAAAAATTCAACAATATTTTAGCTAACAATCTATATAAACACAAATTAATATTGGAAGCTAAAGTGAGTACCAAGCATGCATCTTCGTAATCCTATATAGCTATATAGATAGAGATCACTAAAGTCATTTATCGCTATAAAGTTCCTCTCGTTGGGCCACGTCGTCAGAATTAATATAGCCGTCGGATTGCCATGTTTGAATCTAATCTGTCCGTCCACATGTTCCGATGCATCGTTAACACGATGCATACTATCCACTGCCTTGTCGCTTATGCTCCTGATCGCTGGCCTCCCTGCCTTCCGTACGTACAAGAGTCCACAAAAGGACACGGATGAAGAGGGTGTTTAGATGCAAAAATTTTTAAAATTTGGCTACTGTACCATTTTCATTTGTATTTGGTAATTATTGTCCAATCATGGACTAATTTGGCTCAAAAGATTCATCTCGTGGTTTACAACCAAACTGTACAATTAGTTATTTTTTTATCTATATTTAATACTCCATGCATGTGTCCAAATGTTCGATGTGATGGGACCAAAAGTAAAAATTTGAAATTTTGAAGGCATCTAAACAAGACCTAAGTAAACTGCTACCATTAAGCTATTACTAAATTGGTAATTCTGGCAAGCGGACGTCCGTCTGCCTAGACGTTGCGTTACTGCTCGCGACGTCAGCCCAATGCCTATTATCTGCTTGTCCGGTCTTCCGCAACCGTTCTAAAAAAACTCACCCCACTGCAGCACCACTACCGCGCCTCCCTCTCCATCATCGTGCCTCCGCTCCGCCGGCTGGCATCTCCCCACCGTGCCCAAGTACGGCAGCCTTCTCCAGCACACGGATCCGCCATAGCCTTCTCCACCAGATCTGTCGTGGTGCCTTCTCCACTAGAGTGCGCGAGCTCCACGCCACCAGTGAACTCCACACGCAACGAGCCTCCATTAGCAAGTAGTAAGGTGATGTTCCGCTGAAAGAGCATGTTGCAAGCCTATGTTTCAAGTATTTCAGATATTTCATTGGTATATTGTAAGTGTTTCGTATGGACGTTACAAAAGTAAATCGAGATGTTGCATATGTTGCATATGTTGCAATGGTTGTACACGTATGTTGCAAGGTTCTGTTCCCAATGTTTTATCTGTTTTTTCAAACATATGTTGCAAGTGTCCTTATTTGGATGTTGCATATATTTTACACATACGTTGTAAGTGTTTTATTTGGATGTTGTGTATGCTTTACAAATTTTTCAAGTGTTTTTTTCAAGTGTTTTTGCAAGTGTTTCATATGCATGTTTCTAGTATTTCATCTATCTTTAGATGTATGTTGCAAGTGTTGCATAGTAGATCGATGTTGCATCTCCCTCCTGCCTTTTGCTGCCTTCGTCTCGGTGTCTCCTCCTCTTGGCGCCGGCTGGACATCCGAACCAGAGGCGCAAGCAGGCACTGCCCCCTCCTCCTCTTCTCGATGATGGTGATGTTCAGGGCGGCGCATGCCCCCGCGTGAGGCGCACAAAACGGAGTGTAGGCGTGGATGTCCGGGCGCTAGCCGCACTGCTATTACTATACATCCCAAATCAAGTCACTTTCCTAGCGCAAGCCCCTAGCCACCTGCTACGTTAGGTACGCAACGCGAGTCTACCCAGCCACCTGGCACTATGCCAAAACAGCACAAAGGAGACATCAATTTTAGTGACTCGAAAACAAAACGCGTCACTAATGTGAAATCTGCAACGTGTCCGGTGTAGACTTGTCACTCACATCTCTTGGAGGCATATACGATAGACGTGGCTATAGAAAACGCGTCACCGGTATATGACCGTGAAATCTAGATAAGATATTAGTGACTCTTGGACAAACTCTCGTCACTAAGTAAGACTACCCGCAGTGGGTACTCTGAAGGGATACTCTAAAGCTTTAGAGTATGAATATAGAGTAAAAACTGCTGCACTGGGTACTCTAAAACGATACTATATCCTTTCTCTCACTCTATATTTAGAGTAGTACAGTGCTTACTCTATACTCTATAGTGGCGGGCCCCATTAGCTAAACAAAGGGGAAAAATGTTATAACTCACAAACCAAAAATCCAAATTAAATTTCGATTGCACCATTAAATTCGTCTCAATAAATCCTTCAAAACTAGATCACACATGGATATATTTAGATAAAGTGACAAGTGAGTCCCACAGTGGATAGAGTGGATAGAGGATGATATAGAGGATGGATGGGTGCGAGAGAATTGAGTATAGAGGAGAGAATCTTGCTGACTAGAACGTATAAAGGATGAATATAGAGCTCCATGAGTGCGGATAGCCTAAGGGCTCGGACCCAAAAAAAAATTAATTCCAGCAGATACGCAACTGAAGTCCGGATCCCATCGCCCCCCTCCTGTCCCGTATCTCCCAAAGTCCGAACACCCCATCTCTCTTCTCATCTGCTCCACTGCTACTGTCCTCCGCCGCCGCAGCAGCCACTAATACAACCCCTCCTCCTCCACGGCCGCCGCCAGATCTCCGGGCCGAAGATCTGTGGAGGCCACAGCACCTCGCCCCACCTTTGTTGTCTCTACGCCTCCTCTCTCTCTCCGCTCCGACGGGCGCCTCCATTTGCGCCGCCAGGTTGGGCTCCTCCATGCTTGCCACAACGAGGTGCTCCAATGGCTCGTGCTCAGGTGTGGGCAGCTAGATCTACGGCAGCTCGGGCGAGGGCAGCCGGATCCATGGCGCCGTCTCCTACACCCCACACCACGCCTTTGCGCTCATCTCCATGGCAGCAGAAGGCACACACCGGTGCCACCGCCACTAAGCCCACCGGTGGCATCTCCGAGAAGGGGTTGTAGTAGCAAAGCAATTTACCCATATTGCTTTGCTACTATAACAGCCTAAATTATTTAGAAAATTATTAAGCCTATTGACTAGGCCTTTTTGCTCTACTACAGAATGATTGTTTTTAACTCTACCCGTGGAACACATGACATATAGCACTGCAGCCTGTGGAACACATGACATATAGCACGGCAGCATTGGATACAAGTAAACCTAGTATGATGTTGTGGTCCACTACTGTCTTGTTTAAAACATAGGAGTGTGCCCAGGAAAATAATGATGTAGTTTAATTAGGCTGTTCTTTCAAGCAAAGACACTTATGTGCCCATGAGGGAAAATTGTACTGCAAGGATGCTGGCCACTCTCCCGTCAATATGTTCTCATCATGAGTAAATAGCGGCATTTGTGGTTAATTCATCATGAGTAAATGGCAGCATTTGTGGTTAATCTCGTTGAAGATTTTCAGATAACTAGATTACTTTAATGCCTCATTAAGTCATTAGTTGGTTAGCTAAGCTTGAGTTAGTCCTATATTAGCTGCATATCAAGTGATTTTTAGTTCAGCCTTGTTGTGTGGCACAAACATATTTATGATTCATGAATGGAGCCTAGAAATATGCTTATTTTGATCTTGACTGCTTTTGAGGTCTAGCGAAAGACATAGCAGTCAGTACAAAATGCTTGAAATATGCTGCAGATCAAAGTATGCTGCAAAAATATAGTGGCGCCAAGAATTTCTTTTCATTCAACTTTATGACCAACTGAAGATCAAAGTATGCTGCAGACTTGGATGTAATCTGTTATGCTATTATAGGCTTGCTGAATATATGCCTTTGACTATTTGTTTCACATGTTATTCAGGTGAACATTCCTAAGACCAAGAAGACCTACTGCAAGAACAAGGAGTGCTGGAAGCACACTCTGCACAAGGTGACTCAGTACAAGAAGGGTGACGACAGCCTATCTGCACAAGGTGACTCTGCTTCTGCTACCTTTCTAAATCTAGTTTGCTATTTTGTAGTCCGTGGCAAGCTCATTATAGTTCATTTTCACTAGAAAGTTCATTTTCTTTAACTAAACGTACAGAATTGTTTACACAATTCTTGTTTGATGACTACTAGCAGTGATCATATTTTCACTTCTTCCAGGTTAGTGGCTTTGAAATTCCATACAGAGATAGAATTACAATACTTGGAGGAAATCATGAGAGCACACAAATCATTCAAGTGTGAGTTTACATCTACTAGTATTTGGATTTTTTTATTGCAACTCATAATTACTGTTGTTCTATATAACCTGCTGCTGCTTCTGTGGTACTGTGCTTCCTGTGTCCTCAACTCCTCATCCTGGTGATCACACCCAGATCAAATCCTATTGGAATTGATAAATGTCGAAATCTCTTGACAAATGCATTTTATTGGACTTTTGCTGCAAGTACTGCAGCAGATGAGTTACTGAAACATTCCTGTACATTGCTTGTTCCATGCAAATGAGATTCATTGTGATTTTTCTCTCTGGTTGTAGGGCAGCAGGAGCATGGCTGAAGAGAAGAGCTATCCACAGCTGAATGAGGGGATCATGTCATCTCTCTCGAAGCAGTCGGTTGCTGCACCTTCCTGGCATGACCTTGAGATAGTTAAGTCCATCTTTTTTTGCTTTGCAGTATGATTCTGGAGGTTCATACAAGCTGATGCCTCGGATTTTTCAAATACCCTGTGATAGATAAATAGCCAAGGTTTGTCATCAATGGTAGCAATTCATCGCATTATGGCAGCAATTCATCACATTACTGAGCACCAAAACTTCTAATCACAATCAATATTTGGGCTGTCCTAGTGATAATACTGCTGAAGGTGCTATTTTCATATTCGTTGACAGTGGATTTACATACTAGTTAATATATTTGCCTGCATGGCTGTGCACAATCTTAATAATTGTGGATTCAAGTCATAGTATCCCGAAAAGATAACCTACTAGAAAGTGTTAAGTTCTTTTCTGACAAAGTGTTAAGTTCTTATTTACCTACTAGAAATTTGATTTGAATGCTCTGTGACTACTACTGTAGTTTTTTTCTTAAGGTTAGGTAAAAAAAATTAGTCCATTGGAGTTGTTTTACAAAACTACTAATCAGTGATACATTTCTTGGATGAACATTGGGTAGCTGTATCCTGAATCCATGTGACTTACAGTCATCAGGAAGCCTTTTTTTATTATGCCTGGCAATTTAGTCACCAGGTGGCTTTGAGTGTGCTCTCTTTGTTAGTTGACAGTATTTGTGTGTGTAGTCACCAGGAGGCTTGCTTTATTGTGAAATGGTAGACTTGCTTATTGTAGTAGCCCAATACCATTGTCATTGGTTGGTAGCTGTGGATTTTCCAATGGCAAAAGAAGTATCAATTCACTTACACAGTAATCATGTCATCCTTGTATAGGAATCAAGTGAGAAGTTAGCGATAGGTGAATATTTTGGGATAAAACCTCCTGAGAAGGCAAGTATAAAGCATTCAAATTCTGTAATTTTAGATGCTGTAATTTCAGACTCCGTTATGCAATTGGTATGTGCTGTTAAGTCTCTGTTTTCACTTCTGGCAGATTGGTCCACATAACTTGCTGATCTTTATTAAATAAGACAAAAAAGTGAACAGCTGCCATGCGATTTGGTAATTTCATCAGTTGATATTCTTCAGTAGGGTCATATCATATGATAGTTTGTGCATAACTTTGTGAGACATAATTTTCTAGATATGGTCACATTTGTCTACAGACCACATGGATCCTTACCACTAGTATGTGAGTATATAAGTGGTGCTTCATGTGAAGTGAGGATATGAATCATTGCATAGTCTGTGAGTATACAAGTAGTATGAGCTAATTCTTGGTGAACTTTGGATTTTTTACAGATATGCACACATCGGACCATGCAGATTTGCACTGGACCTACATAATTGGGTGAGCATCTCTTTTTATATGGTATTAAACTCTAGTTAAGCCAGAGATCTGATTGCGTCTGAGAGGTTCTTACTTTAGAGTTTAGAGATCAGATTTTAGTTTTATTTGGTACTTACATATGGCTATGGTAGTTATATGATACATTTTCTTACCAATCACCAATGGTCTGATTAAGTTAAGCATTCAAAACTGTATGAGCAGGCATAGAAATAAATTCCTAGATACATGGACCAATCACCACTATGTATGCTATGCACCTATAGACTTAACAACTACCTGCTGTTTTGTAGAAATTGAGCAAAACGACATTTTCTTACATTTATGTCTTTAATTAACTATCTGTTGTATTATTGTAGCCCGGAAGCAATTGGCCTACATTGAGCTGAGAGGAAAGGAAGTAGCTAGGAGGTATATGTATTGCCATTTATTCTATAAAGCAATTCATAGTTCTGGTTATGTAATTACTTCCTGTGAAGTGTACTGTGATGTGTGAACTAACCTGTGTACTGTGAAGTGTGAACTATCTGTGTACTGCTGTGAAATGTACCATATTGTGAAATATGGGATCCAGAAATGTACACTGTGGACCTAGATTTTTTTTTTGTTTCTGTAAATGGTTATCAGAGACGTGTTTTGGCTATACGCGTCACTGCTATCTTCATATCAGTGGTGCGTCTTCTCAGCATGCGTCGCTGCTATGTAACATCAGTGGTGCGTCTTCTCAGTATGCGTCGCTGCTATGTAACATCAGTGACGCATTTTCTCAATACGCGTCGCTGTTATCTCACATCAGGGACGCGTTTTATCAGTACGCGTCGCCGCTATCTCACATCAGGGACGCGTTTTGTCAATACGCATCGCCGCTATCTCACATCAGTGAAGTGTTTTATCAGTACGCGTCAGTGACGCGTTTTATCAGTACGCGTCGCTGCTATCTCACATCAGTGACGCATGTTTACACGTCACTAATCTCTTCACATCACAGACGCAACATAAGTGACGCGTCTTTTCCGCGTCACTAATGACCCTCTGGACGCGTCACTAATTAGCATTTCTGGCATAGTGTGCATCACACGCATGCGCCTACCAAGGCCTCATCGATCAACGTTTGCGCCGGCATTGCAGCGAAGCTCCCGGTCACCCACTCGGGTGTGTGAGGCCCCTGGCAACCTGCCGCGCCAGGTCCGCAGCACGTCAACATGCTACTGCATGCCCCTGTGCCGCCTCTGCCAAAACCGTAGGATAAAGACTAAACTGTGTTGAATGAAAAGTTATGGCCAAAAGAGGAAAGGTAAGGCAAATTTAGTCAATTAATTTGTCTTTTTTATTATTTTTAGCCATTTATCTTATGTCACCTAACGTCAGTACACAACTACGAGAGTAAAATCATAAAAAGTTAGAAAAGTAGTGATAAAATTACAACTGAACTCAAAAACTGGGACAAACACACCAAAATCTATATCTATATTTCATCCTTTGTCTATGAGAAATCAATTCTTTAGTTTCTGCAGCAACGCCACGGGGTTGATTACCTAGTACTATATATAACCAATGGAGGACAGCGCTAGGATTTGGGCATCTTGAGAAGTTTTTGCAAGGGACTAGTGCATAACACACATTTAATTCGAGAAGAAATAAAACGATAACTAAAGCAGATACTTCAAAATCAACTCACACGTGAGCAGCTTCCTAACCCTCTTCAAATATAGTTAGGTCAACATCCTCCCAAAAAGCAACCAATTCCTCATAACCCTTGCAGTCTTTCTTGTCTATCACACCTTCAACACCGACGATCTTTTTTCCCTTAGAGCACCACATGTTTGTCCTCGTGAGCATTGTCATCCTTTACATAGCAGATTTGTAGTACATATCCTCTGTAAGAACAAACATCTTATCTTTGTACACAATGTATTGAGATCCATCCACAATAGTCATACCATCCCGATCAGTGAAGAGCACCCTGAGAATCGAACCCGCTGCCAACGAAGAGAGCCATCTTCAATGCACCATTGTCTAGCTCTTAGATCTCCTCTATGAAACCATAGTAGGTCATCTCCACAACATGCCCATTTTCATTGTAGGCATCGAAATGAACACTACCATTTTGGTTGGTGCTTTCCATCCTCTCATGTGTAAATTGTAAATAATCTATCATTAACCACCTCTTCCCTATTGACAGATTTTTCCTCGCTAACCATCTCTTCCCTATTAACACCTGCCACGTCAGGCATGCTCTAATCATCACCACCTTGGTTATCTGCTACATCACCCTTTTCTCCATGCTCAGTCCATATCTTATAGACTTCCACGAAACCCTGGGTAATTAAGTGAGATCATATATATCTGCTTAGGGTTGCAAAATTGCCTCTGATTCTTGTAGTCTCTACATATATGGGCATCACACATAGCCTTCATCTGATGGATTACATGCAACATAAGCTTTGTCTGCCTGGATAAACGAGTCTATGTCGATCACAAACCAAAGGTCTATAGGGTCAAGACCATACATCCATCCTCAAGCCATCTATTAATGAAAAATGGTATGAAATTGGATTTAGTTAAAGTTCAAAACTTATGCATGCATAGACAAAAGAGAACCATAACCATGTCACCAATTTTGTGAACAACGAATGCCAAAAACTAAGGAATTTTAAATCCCATGTATAACAGCTAGAATTTAAACGGGTTATGAAAAGTAGCTTCCAATTAAACCATCACGTTTACTACAAAATCAACCAAACTATCCAGAAATTAAAGGGTTGTTAGATAATAGTCTCAAAGTACCTGTGTCACGTTAGTTCATAAAAAATTGGTAGATCTCATGAACAATTTTAGTCTATTCTTGTCAGTGTTTTGTCAACCGACTAGTGAATTTATACATGTGTCGCGCTGCTCTAGGAAGACGATGGTAGCATTCAAAGACACAAGAGGAATTATACTGGTTCAGATAAGAGCCCTACGTCCACTCTTAGAGGGGGTTCGAGTTCGTGTTCCTCGGATGAATGCTCTGAAGTTCTTACAATGGGGTGTGTAAGCTAAGGGAAAGAGGTAAGAGGAGTGAGGTGAACGAATGCCCGAATGAAGTCTCCGGGCTCTGTCCCCCAGATGCGAGGCCTGGCCACCCTTATATAGAGTCCGGGGGCCATGTTACATATAGAGAGAGGGGTTCTCCTACGAGTGGTCGTGAGCCCGAGGGAGGGAGAAGCTAGTAAGCTTGGCTTGCAAGCAAGCCTGTCTTGTCTTTGTATCAGTGCATGTCCTGGTATGGTCTTCGTCTTGGTCTCACTCCCACGTCGCGGTGTGGTGTGATGCTACAGTGCCGGTCATGACGGCACTGTTGGCACGATGGTGGTTCACCAACTGCCTTGCGCGACGTGATCTTGCCGTGGCCTTCGTCATTGTCTCCTGTTCTCCCGGTGGCATCATGGCGACAATGCGGGTGCACGTAGTCGCTCTAGGGTCGTTGGTTGCCTTTGTTGGTCGTAGTACCAGTGGCCTCGACCTTGGGCTGCGAGGTCGAGGTCCCCGGTGGCTTGGCCGGTCTTGAAAGTCAAGGGCGAGGTCGTGCGCCCCAATCTCGTAGTGGGTGGGGCCGTACGCCCGTCTTGTCGGGCTAGATTTGGACGATGGGATGTCGTACCGGTCATCACTGCCTAGTGCTATCTTGTCTGCGCAGAGGCACACAGGGATGGCGTCTGCCTCCGAGATGGATGTCCTTTTAGTCTTGGCTGAGTGAGTGGAGCATGCCTGTCCCTGTCGGGGCCAGCGTACCTAACCGCGTCCGATCTCATCTCCTTATCTCTCCCGCGGGTCGAGACGAAGCAGAGGTCGGGCGCAGCTGTGTAGCGTGCGGTGGAAGGAGGTGGAGAGGTCGCAGTAGAAGTTACAGTGGACCGCCTATTCGGCATGTAGCCGGCCCAGAGCTTTTCGTGGCTTAGGTGGGGCTGAGGTCGCTGGGCCTCGGCCAACTCGGCCGCCCGAAAGGCTTATTAATCAGTGTCTTGAGATACCCGGTGTATCGTGATCTCGACAATTCTACACTAATTACAATGGAAAAACTAAAGTAACCAACTAAGCATTACAATAATCAAAAGCAACCTAAGGAAGCAAACTAGCTTCAAACTAAATGTGTCAATATATGGTACTAAACTTAAATTACCGGTACCAATTGAGTTCACCAAAATTCAGTGAAGAATTATCTCTAAAATGGAGAAAGAACAAGCATTAGAATCAGAGACGATATAAGAAATAAACAAGCTACAAATTAAAAGGATTGCTAGTTACTCTATTAAAGCATGGAGATCATGGTCATTCTCCAAAAACAAAGAACCCTCCATGAAAATTTTATTGGTGAAAAATGGTGCCTCCGTGATGGCTGTGCTCGGGCTACATGGGAGAAGGAGAGATGGGGCTGGGTTTTTATATTGTAGCTAAATACTGCCCGGTAAATTCACAACCTGGTTTATGCCACTACCAGTCTACCATGTCAAGTCACGACCCTCTTGCTGAAGTTTTCATCTCCCGGTGAAGCCTCCAGGCTCCAGGCATAGTCTAAACTGTTCCTTAATGTGAAGTCGTTTGGCAAGGGCCTGAAACTTCACGGACAATATGTAAAAGCTAGCCCATCAATTTTTACTCTTTGTTAGTGTCACTATCACATCAATCTCATCTCGTGTGACAGCCAAATTGAGTGCGCTATTGCCTGTCACTATATTTTCATGTAGTGTAAGATGATCAAATAGTTTATGTTGTTTTAGGAATGGTATAGTATGAAGAAGTTTATAAGTACATTGGTAAATGACCACAGGACCTGGTCAGTTAAATGACATAATTAGTAATAATCCCTATCCACCCTCCATGGGTCAAACTCCAGGTTCAGCCCTTGTGTATCATAGCCGTTTCTTTCAATATAGTAGGCAAACATATATGCTTGCTGACAATGAGACACCAGCTGTCACATTTCTAAACTCAAGATGTACTGTCTATAGTTTCCATAGATGCTCATTTGTGTCGAACCTCCACTATCAATCACAACTACAAGAGTATCGATACAAGTTGGAGAAGAATCGGAGGGAGTTTAGACTGGGTACAACAAGGATTTGGAGGAAGTCAGCAAGAACAGCAGGAAGCAGAAGCCTGCACGGAGGTAGAAGACGAGCTCAAGTTCGTGATGTTCTGTTCCCCTCTTCTGAAGCTGCCCTTCCAAGCCTTTGTAGTCTAGCCCTTCCCGGTAGCTGGGCTGCGGCCTGCTCCCAAGCCCACATCGTTGCGCATTATCACGGCCCATCCATCTGGTACATGACACGTCTGTTCATAAGGATTCATGGGTGTGTGCAGAGTGGCTGTATCTGTATTGCGTTAAGAAAAAAAAAATAATGATACTAGCTGTGGGGTCTCCATATCATTTAGCTGTGTCAGCTTATTGTGTCCATGACAATAGTCTGACCTGGAAGATTGGAAACGATAACTGCCACACGTTATATATATATATATATATATATATATATATATATATATATATATATATATATATATATATATATATAGGGAGAGTATACTCTATAGCTAGCTACAAAATGAGTTATTTTGTAGCCACCTCTATTTACGATAATTTTATATACTAATTTACGACAATGTCAATATATATTTACGATAGTTGAATTACTATAACACATGGGGATATTTACCATAATGTTATAGTAAATCACATAAAAAGGAGTTACTATCATCTCATAAATTAGCATAGCAATTATCGTAACTCAAAGTGGCTACAGAATAAGTTATTTTGTAGCCAGCTGTAGGGTAATAGTTCTATATATATATATATATATATATATATATATATATATATATATATATATATATATATATATATATATACACGCGCTATTCTACACCCTAGGTGTAGAATAGTATTCTACACCAAGCTATTATACTGAACAAAATTCAGTACTGTTCAGTACTCGTGTTTCAGTATTGTTCAGTATTTTTGAGGTGCTGGGTGTAGTACTGACTGATACTGAACGTGGTTCAGTAGTACTCAGTATTTTTTTAGTTCAATTTTGACTTGTGGTGTAGAATAATATTCTACACCTAGGGTGTAGAATAGCACTGCCGTGTGTGTGTGTATATATATATATATATATAGGGAGAGTATACTCTATAGCTAGCCAAAAAAATAAGTTATTTTGTAGCCACCTCTATTTACGATAATTTTATGTACTAATTTACGACAATGTTAATAAATATTTACGATAGTTGAATTACTATAACACATAGAGATATTTATCATAATGTTATAGTAAATCACATTGTAAGGAGTTACTATAATCTCATAAATTAGAATAGCAATTATCGTAACTCCAAGTGGCTACGGAATAAGTTATATAATTATGGTAAATATCCCCATGTGTTATAGTAATTCAACTATCGTAAATATATACTGACATTGTCGTAAATTAGTATATAAAATTATCGTAAATAGAGGTGGCTACAAAATAACTTATTTTGTAGCTAGCTATAGAGTATATATATATATATATATATATATATATATATATATATATATATATATATATATATATATATATATATATATATATATATATATATATATATATATATATATATATAGCAAAGCAAGGAATGGTTTCAATATATACACGATCTCGCATATCCACCAAAGCTAGTGGCGATAAATTCTTACAATCTTTGCTGATTTATTGATATCTACTAATTCTAAGCGTATCCACCACAGCTAGTGCTGATAAATTCTTACAATCTTTGCTGATTTGTTGATATCTACTAATTCTAATCGATTATTCATTTCCAAATTAGCTAGTCAAATGAGGCCATCGTCTCGCTGGGAAGGCAGGTTTACTCCCTTTATATACTGATCCGAGTTGCGAGGTCATTGCTCAAGCCCATTCTAAACCCCTCTCAAACGGAGAGACTTAGCTGATTAGAAAGCAAGAGATCAGCAGTCAATTCAGTATGAAGGGCCGCAGCAATGGTGGCGGTAGCAGCTTGGTTTATGGGACTGCCATTGCCATTGCCATGTGTGTGGCTATTCTCTTCGGATGCCTAGCAATGACTGCACAAGCAGGTAAGTCTACATCGTCCTCATGCATCTTGTTCAATCTCTCGTCGTCAATCGGCGAAAATGAGTTCATATATATTAGAATACTGACGAACGCAAAATATATACAGGTCGTTCTCCTTATCAGCTGCTCAGCAAGGTGGGACCACGCACAGCAGGAGCACTCTATCTAGCTAGCACTGGGAGCAACACAACAACAAGCGCCTACCATACCGAGGATAATTGCTTTGAAGCTTTAGATGATGAGACAAAGACGAAGCTGATCACACTAATATTTTGCACCGCGAAATGCTATTGCCATAGCGATCGTAAGGAAGACGTCTGCTACTGCTGCCAGCCTGAGCAAGGTTGCTACGACACGTTGCAGGAGTGCCGGGACAAATGCCCTGTCTGCAACCCTACGTGCCCGGATGGAACAACGACGAATGGACAACAGCTGCATGGAACAAAGAACGCCACCTTATAAATTTAGGGGTGGTTGTGTCCACGATAATATAATAATAATAATATTGTAACTGTTACTGAATGGGATGGAGCCAAGTAATACTTAGTCAATGTAAAAGATGTGCTCCATTCCATTCAAGGTTGCAGTTCTAGCTTGATTCCCAGTCAAACTTTTCTATCCTGTTTCAAATGGGCTTAAGTGTTTATGCCCCCGTTTTATAGCGAAATGGTGATTTTGCCCTCATATTTTTAACTTTGTAATTTCACCCCTGGAATTCAAAACAAAGAATTTGCCTCTATTCTGTGACGTCCACCTAATGGTGTTAACTTTTGGACAAAAGGACTAGTTTGTCCATGTGATTTTACCCCTATTTTATTTTTCTCTTTGTGTTTTTTATCCCTATTTTCAGACCAGTAGTGCGGTAATTTTGATATACGTTAGATAATTCAATCTGTCCAAAGCTCAACAATTTTTGGAAAACATTCAACAACATTTTAGCTAACAATCTATATAAATAAACACAAATTAATATTGGAAGCTGAAGTAAGTACCAAGCATGAATCTGCGTAATACTATATATAACCAATGAAGGACAGCAGTAGGATTTGGGCACCCTGGGAAACAAATTAATTTGAAGCATACTAACAGCCAGTTTTTGCAAGGGACCAGTGCATAACACACATTTAATTCGAGAACTAAAATGATAACTAAAGCAGATAGTTCAAAATCAACTCGATCACACGTAAGCAACTTTCCTAACCCTCTTCAAATATGGTTAATTAGGTCGATCAACATCCTCCCCAAAAGCAACCATTTTCTCGTAACCCTTATAGTCTTTCTTGCCTATCACACCTTCAACACCGACAATCTTTTTTCCCTTAGAGCACCACATGTTTGTCCTCATGAGCATTGTCCTTTACATAGCAGATTTGTAGTACATCCTCTGTAAGAACAAACATCTTATCTTTGTACAGATGTATTGAGATCCATCCACGATAGCCGTACCATCCCGATCAGTGAGGAGCCCACTGAGAGTCGAACCCACTAGCAATGAAGAGAGACACCATCAATGCACGATAGTCTATTCTCAGATCTCCTCCATGAAACCATAGTATACGTCGTCTCCACCAGCCCATTTTCATCGTAGGCATCAAAACGAACACTACTATTTTGGTTGGTGCTTTCCATCCTCTCCTGTATAAATTGTAAATATATCGTTAACCACCTCTTCCCTATTGATAGATCTTTCCTCGCTAACCATATCTTTCTTGTTGACACCTGCCTCTTTTTTTTGCGACTAGGGGATTCATTCATTCATCATGGAGGAGCGGAGTTACATCCTTCAGTCAGTAGATGTTGGATACAGGTTGGGGCTTCTTGCCACACACCCAACCTGACCACATCCGTGACTTGATTTGCTAATACATGCGCTACTTGATTACAAACTCTATTAGCATACATCAATGAAAAATCATGAAAGCCTGCACTAATATCACGGATCTCTCGCAGAATTGGCGCCAGGTACGATCTCTGAAATTGCCCTGAAGCCCGTAGTCTGACAAGCTCCTGGTTGTCCGTTTCCAACTGCAGCTTCAACACCCCTTCCTCTCTTGCTAATTTCACACCAGCATGCCCTTTCTGCAACAAATGAGCCTGAAGAGGTCTCAACACAGCCCCCGTTGCTCCCTGTTGACACCTGCCTCGTTAGGCATGCTCTCATCATCACCACCTTGGTCATCTGCTACGCCAACCTTTTCTCCATGCTTAGTCCATATCTTATAGTCTTCCACGAAATCCTAGGCAATTAAGTGAGATCATATTTACTCAGGATTGTGAAATTGCCTCTGATTCTTGCAGTCTTTGCACGGGCAGCACACATAGCCTTCATCCGATGGATTACGTGCGACATAAGCTTCGTCCGCCTAGAAAAACGAGTCTACATTGATCACAAACCAAAGGTCTATAGGGTCAAGTCCGTACATCCATCCTCAAGCCATCTATTAATGAAAAATGGTATGATATTGGATGTAGTTAAAGTTCAAAACTTATGCATGCATAAACAAAAGAGAACCATAATCATGTCACCAATTTTGTGAACAGCGATGGCCAAAAACAAAGGAATTTTAAATCCCATAGCAGCCAGAATTTAACAAGCAGCTAGAATTTAAATGGGTTATGAAAAAGTAGCCTCCAACTAAACCATCACATTTACTAGAAAATCAACCAAACTATCCAAAAATTAAATGGTTGTTAGATAATAGTCTCAAGGTACCTGTGTAACATTGGTTCATAAAAAATTGGTAGATCTCATGAACAATTTTAATCTATTCTACACTAATTAAACTCGAAAAACAAAAGTAACCAACTAAGCATTACAATAATCAAAAGCAATCGAAGGAAGCAAACTAGCTACAAACAAATTGTGTCTATATATAGGTACTAAACTTAAATTGCGTACCAAATGAGTTCACCAAAATCCATACGCCTTCATGAAGAATTCTCTCTAAAATGGAGAAAGAACAAGCATTAGAATCAGGGATGATATAACAAATAAACAAGCTACAAAAAAAAGGATTGCTAGTTACCCATCTTAAAGGAAGGAGATGATGTTTATTCTCCAAAACCAAAGCCCCTCATGAGAATTTTATTGGTGAAAAATGGAGGCCAAAGCCCCTCATGAGAATTTTATTGGTGAAAAATGGCGCCTCCATGATGGCTGTGCTCGGCTATGCAGGAGAGACGCCGAAGAAGGCGCTTCATGCTAGGGTGGGAGTGGGGAAGAGAGAGCATCCTGCTGCAACCTTGCGGTGGTAGGGTTGTCTGGAGGTGCGGTGCGTGGAGGGGCGGTGCCAAGAGTAGGTCCAAGTGGACGAGAGGATAGGACTGGACGAAAGATTCTTTTTACCGGTAGTGCTAAAGGTCGGACGTCCGGACAGACGCGCGCATCTGGACGCCAGCGCCCGCACTCCATTTCATGCACCCACGTAGGGGCCCGTTATGTCCGAACATCACCCGCGCCTCCTGACCCCACACGGAGACAGCTCACGCCCCCTCTACTTCCCCCAATCGACACCTGCTGCGGCATGTGGCCGGTCCCCCAACTTTCTGTGTTTTGTTCCAATCACCCCAACAACGCCACCCGATCTATTTTTAAAACTTTCAGATGAAACATTTGCATCATACGCGTGAAGACAGATAAAACACTTGAAATTAAACATGCATTTGAAACATTGAAACATGCGTCTGAAATATTTACAAAAAACACTTGAAAATCCATTGAAAAAATATGCAACATCTAGATAAAACATTTGCAATGTATGTGTGAAACATATGCAACTCCCAGATAAACACACTTATAACATACGTTTGAAAAATAAATGAAACATTTGGAACAGACGCTTGTAACATATATTTACAACCATTGCAACATATGAAACATCCCGATCTACTTTTGCAACATCCATATAAAACACTTGCAAAATACCTATGAATCATTTGAAACACTTGGAACATACTCTTGCAACATTCACGTTCAAGCACGATATCTACTTGCTACTTGGACGAATCGAGGCTCGATGTAGGGCCGACCGTGCATACCACCAGCATGCCGAAGGTGCACTAGCGACGGTTATGTGTCAGGAGATATCCATCCTGGCGAATGCGTGCAGGAGATGGAGGGAGGCAAGGCGGACGCGGAGGTAGCTTGGGTTGGCTAGGTGGAGGGCCACTAGGGACGGCTCACCACAGTTACTGTCCTATGGCCACGACGAGCAGGAAAAAGGGGGCGGTTGGGGATTTGCTCGGTAAGCATGCATAGGGGAACTGCATGCCTAAGGTGGCGCTGGTGGAGCTAGGAGTGAGACGCGGGAGGGCCTGAAGGAAAGGGAGCAACAGCGACTGGGGAGCTCCGGGCTTGACCGGCCCTGTTCGCACATGTGAGCAGCAACTTGAGAGGGAGAGAGAGCAGCGTGATGAGAGAAGGGAGCGTGAGAGAGAGAGAAGAGCAGGCATATTGGGCTCCGTAGGCCCTGGAAGGCTGGCGCTTGCGCTTGGGCATGACAAAGAGGGTGGCCAGCGACGAGCGACGAGCAAGAAGTTGGAGCAAGCGATGCCGGGTGAACAAGAGAGGGAAGCAGACGAGTAATATGGATATTTAGGAGAGAAGCTGGTACTGGACGTTCCGTGGGTAGAGAGATGTGAGGCTGTTAGGCCGCCACGTTGCGTCCCGAGATTAAAGCCGTCCGAACAGCCTAATTCTATCCATTCCGATTTTTTAAGATAAAAAACTCCCAAGCGGGCTGGTGTCGCGGCCACCCATGAGTGTCCGGGCAGACGAACGGAGCCCGCACCGCAGCATTACCGATTCTAATGTTCCTTCATGATGATGCCGATTCAGACGCTGGTGGAGACAACTAGCAGCGCTGATTCAATTTGTCCACTCCGGCCCAGACACAAGCGTGCTCGGCTTCCTGGCCCGTTGGCCCTTGCAATGCTCCGGCCCATCAATACCAGTTGGCCTGCGTGTGTATTCAGACGTTGCGCCCCGGCCCAGTCACATTATCGATCAGCATCATCTTGGCAGTCATCAACCCTTGTGTATCATAGCCGTTCCTTTCAAATATAGTAGGCAAACATGCTCGCCAACAATGAGATGCCAGCTGACATCTGTAAACTCAAGATGTACTGTCTAGTTGTGGGATCTCCAAATTTCCATAGATGTTCATCACTAGTAGAAAAGAGCTCTAAGCCGGCGGTCCACTTTATTTTACTGGCGGTTTCACTTTAGGGCCAGCTGTGTAAAGAAATGGGTGGGCCACGACTTTGTAACTGCCTGTGTAAATCCATTTCCACAGGCGGTTGTCATAAGCCAACCGCCAGTGTAAATGTGGCGGTTGGCTTATGACAACCGCCTGTGAAAATCCTTTATGACAACCGTCTGTGAAAATAACATTTACACTAGCGGTTGCCTTTATGACAACCGCCTGTGAAAATGGATTTACATGGGCGGTTACTAAAGACAACTGCCAGTGATGTTTGTGGTATATATACCCCTCCTTCCTCCCCGAGCAGACCTGTTCATCGCAGCCACCTTCCATTGGAGGGCATTTTGGAGGACCAGATCTCTCAAAATATAAGGAGAGAGGTTTTGATCTTGATTTTTTGGAAGGAGGTTGATAAGAAAGGTTAGTTTATGTCTCTGTACCATCATTTTGTTCATTCTTGCTTAATTTGAGCTACTTTTTGGATCTAGGGTTTTACCATGAGTTAGAGAGAAGAAAATCTAGGTTCTTGTATTTATTTCTTCTAATGAGGTTACTTAAGATGGTTACATAATGTCTCTCCTCTCTCCCTTTTCATGTTTGCTTCTCAATTTAGCTAGTTTATGCAAGATATATATTCCATCAATGGTGTGTTCTTGTGTATTTATGTAGAGAGAGAAATGTAGGTTTTTTGTTATTTTTTTAATTATGCTCATTAGGTTTTTTACTTTAATCTCTCTCTTTATTTCTCAATTTTATTTTATCCACATGTATCTATTTTAATTATACTACTTAGGTTTTGTAATTATGCAACTTAGGTTTTTTAATTATGCGATTTATTAGGTTTTTTACTTTAATCCCTAGCTACCCTACCTAAACCCTAGCTAAAACCTCACATAAATCGTAAACCCTAGCTATACCCTACCTCACATCAAAAGGTGCTAATAAATATCTCTAGATATATATATATATATATATATATATATATATATATATATATATATATATATATTGTTACTTGTTTTGCATTGATTACAATACCCGAGGTCCACAATGTCATGATTTTACAGGTAATGATGGAGAGGTCCTTTTGAATGTATAAGTTATCAAGACTAGATCCATCATACATACCCGAGGTCCATAGTTTTATTGATGCCGCTAAGAACCATGCAAGGAGAACAAAGAAGACGCACATACATTGTCCATGCATGGATTGCAGAAATGTTGTTGTATTTGATGACACTCAATAAATCCTTTCTCATCTGGTCCACCGAGGATTTATGAAGGATTACTTGATTTGGACAAAGTATGGAGAGGGTAGCTCTGCGCCTTATACAACTGAAAACCCTGTGAACATCGACGTCGATGGTCCAGATATGCTTGTTGGCGGGTTTCATTTCATACATGAGACACAACAACTTGACGCCGATGGTCCAGACGCCGAACATGTTGTGCCAAATGTTCCTGATCATGGTTTTGCTGGAGGAAATGAAGGTGTCAAAACTAATGTCCTGCCAAATAATATGACTGCGGAAGATGTAGAATTCCTAGAGGCAATGTTGCGTCGTCATGCGGAAGAATCAATGTTCTTCATGAAAGGTATGGAGACCCTGATGAAGGCAGCAGAAGAGCCTTTGTATGATGAGTCTAAGGGTTGCAACAAAGAGTTCACGACGCTGCGGTCTATGCTAAAGTTGTTGGTGTGCAAAGCTAGGTATGGTCTTTCTCATGCTGGCTTCGATGCGTTCTTGAGTATTATCGTAGACATGCTTCCAAAGGAGAACAAAGTGCCTGCTAACACGTACTATGCAAAGAAGCTAATCAGTCCACTAACAATGGGTGTTGAGAAGATCCATGCGTGTAGAAATCATTGTATCCTATATCGAGGTGCTGATTATAAGGATTTGGATAGCTGTCCAAATTGTAGTGCAAGTAGGTACAAGACGAATAAAGACTACAGAGAGGAAGAGTGTGCTGCCTCCTTGTGTAAAGGAAAGAAGCGAAAGAGGACCCAACAGAAGACCCACAAGAGTAGTTCAAAACCCACCAGCAAAGAAAAACAACAAGTAGACTATTATACGCAGAAAAAGATTCCTGCTTTGGTGATGTGGTGTCTGCCTGTGGTCGATCGATTGAGGTGTTTGTTCGCTAACCCAGAGGATGCCAAACTTATGATCTGGCATGCTTCTGATGAGCACAAAGACAATGGAAAGCTTCGGCATCCAGCCGATGGTCAGCAGTGGAAAGATTTCAATGAAAACCGCAAGGACTTTGCAAAGGAACCAAGAAATGTTAGGTTCGCACTGAGTACTGACGGAATGAATCCATTTGCTGAGAGGAGCAGCAAGCACAGCACATGGCCGGTCATCCTCACCATCTACAACCTTCCTCCATGGTTGATGCAGAAGCGAAAGTACCTTTTGCTAACCATCCTTATCTCTAGACCTACACAGCTTGGAGTTGACATGGATGTTTTCTTAGAGCCCTTAATGGAGGACATGAAAATATTGTGGGAAACATGTGTTCAAATATTGGACGAGTACCGCAAAGAATCATTCACGCTGAGAGTAATTATCTTTGTTACGATCAACGATTACCCTGCTCTTTTCACTTTATCAGGGCAGTTCAAGGGAAAGGTTGGTTGTGTGGTATGTATAGATGGAACTGCTTACATGTCCCTTACTGCATCTAAGAAGATAGTGTACATGAGGCATAGACGCTTCTTATCAAAAGGACACAGGTACCGCCAGAAAAAGATGGATAAGTACTTCGACAATAACGTGAACTACAGTCTACTGCTCCATTGGGTAATAGTAAAGGCACAAGGGTTTTCAACATAGTCAGCAAACTCAATTTTGTTTTCGGGAAAAAGACAAAAGACGGAAAACCAAGAAAGGATGTCAAACCAACTCAAGGGGCTATATTCAAGAAGAAGTCTATTTTCTTCAAGTATTTGTCATACTGGCCAGAGTTAGACGTCCGCCACGCGATCGATGGTATGCACGTTCAGAAGAACGTGTTTGAAAGCCTAATTGGAACCTTGCTAGACATGAAGGGCAAGACAAAGGAAGGACTAAATTCACGCAATGACATGGTACAGTTAGACATAAAAAAAGAACTTCACCCTGTTCTTCTAGAAAATGGGAAGTACCACCTTCCGGCAGTAAGCTACAACCTCATCAATGAAGAGAAACATGCGATGTGTGTGTGGTTGAAGAATTTGAAAGTCCCATCCGGATTCTGCTCTAGCATATGGAGTATTGTGTCAATGAAAGACCTTACACTCACCAACTACAACTCACATGATTGTCATGTCATGCTGACTACTTTCCTCTCTATTGCTATCAGAGCTATAAATCCAGTGTGGATAAAGGTTGCAGTTACACAATTGTGCTACTTCTTCAACAGGATCTCACAGAAGGTGATTGACCGTGATGAGTTGGCGTCTCTTAAGGAATTCGCAGTGGAGACAGTGTCACAGTTTGAGATGTGTTTTCCCCCAGCATTCTTCGATATTATGGTTCACCTTGTGGTGCACTTGGTTCCACAAATAGAGACACTGGGTCCCATGTACTTGCATGAGATGTGGACGTATGAGCGTTTCATGTCAATAGTAAATGGCTATGTATCAACTCGTGCTCGTCCTGAGGCGTCCATGGTAGAGGGGTACTTAACCGAAGAGGCAATTGAGTCCGGAGGTCCATTTTGCAACAGGGTCCTAAAAGACCAGGTTGTAATAGGTTTGCCTCCGTCACGACATGAGGGTAGGCTGAATGGAAGAGGGAGGATGAGAAAGAAATCATTCGTCCTACAAGATTACAATACAGTCCTCGAGGCACATCACAGCATCCTACATCAGCTCTCAATAATGGAGCCTTTGATCGAGGAACACATTGATGAGCTTCGTGAACATAATCATGGGCACACGGATGAATGGTTAATGAAGGAACACAAGAATCGGTTCACCTCATGGCTAAGGGAGCATGACATTCTAGATGGGGAAACAATTGAGGAACACACCATCAAGGTGTTGGCTTCTAGACCATCAAGCCAGCTCATGACATGACAAACCTATGACATTAGTGGCTTCACATACTGTACCAAGTCCAAGGACAAAAAGAGCATGTCACAGAATAGTGGACTTTGATTTGACGCCTTACACTCTAAAACTGGTGAGGAAACTACATACTTTGGCTTCGTTGAGGACATATGGGAACTAGACTATGGTAAATTTTAAATCCTTGTGTTTTGATGTCAATGGGTTGAAGACAAGCATGTCACAGTGGACAACTATGGGGTCAGAGTTCTTGATCTAAGTAAGATAGGCTACAAAGATGATCCGTGGATAATGGCTAACCGTGCTGCACAGGTCTTCTATGCTAAACAGATCCTTTCTCCCAATGAGAAGAAAAGTACTGACAAGCCAAAGCATGTAGTTTTTCCTGAAAAGCAACAAGCTATAGGAGTTGATGGTGTATCTGACCTGGATGAATTTAACGAGTTCAGCGACATGTCTCTCTTTGTAGATGACCATCCAGTAAAGATAAGGAATGTTGAGCGAAGCATCCCACAGAATTCATTTCCCTGGGTGCGCCACGATGGACAAGGAAGAACAATAAATGCCTAGATTATATTTGTCATTTGTCATGTAATCCATTTATGTTACAATGTGTACCTTATGCTACGTACCCTTCTCTGTTTGTACATGTGAGACCCTATGCTTATTTCACCTTCATGCAAGCTTTTTCTATAATCTAGCTTGTATCATCTTTATCTGTAATCCCTAATGTATCCTTAGCTAAACTCTAGCTTAATTAACCATAAACCCTAGCTAAAACCTAACACAAATAAACAAGATATGAGGCATATATTCAATTTAAATCATTTTAAATAAAGCTACATATAAAAGTTTCTCAAACATGGCATTTTATATTTTTAACATGAAGATCATCTCAAGAGAAACACCACAATTTTTTTTTCATAAATTTTGGACCAATATTTCTCAAGATATGAATTTTTGAAGCTTTTAAACAATTTCTGCAAACTCATTTAAAAAACAGAAACAAATTTGGAAATACATTACTACAGGCAGTGGTCAATACAAACCAAATAATTTCTACAGGCGGTGGTTAATACCAACCGCCTGTGGAAATCATTTCTACAGGCGGTGGTCAATACCAACCGCCTGTAGAAATGTTGACCCTATATAAGAAAGGCCCCGAGCCCTAGAAATTTTAAGTGTTTGGTGGGCCAGTTTTTTGAATCGACGCCGTCAGGCTGCCGAAATCGCCACCTCCGCCGCGTCGCACCTCCTCGCCACCGTCGTTGCGTTGGTGAGTTTTCTGCGCCTCCTCTCTCCTCCTCTCTCTGTGTGTACGCATTGGTACGGTGGCGGAGGTGGTGCGGTGGCGAGGTGGTGCGGTGGCAGAGCCACGGCGGAGGTGCGGTTGCGGAAGTGGTGCAGTTGCGGAGGGGCGGTGGCGGGCGCGGGGGGCGGCTCTTTATAAATATATATGTGTGATGTAATTATTATTTCTTTATAAATATATGTGATGTAATTACTATTTCTTTATAAATATATATGTGTGATGTAATTATTATTTCTTTATAAATATATATGTGTGATGTAATTATTATTTCTTTATAAATATGTGTGATGTAATTACTATTTCTTTATAAATATATATGTGTGATGTAATTATTATTTCTTTATAAATATGCATGATGTAATTACTATTTCTTATAAATATATATGTGTGATGTAATTATTATTTCTTTGTAAATATGCATGATGTAATTACTATTTCTTTATAAATATATATGTGTGATGTAATTCCCATTTCTTTATAAATACAAACTCTACTAAGTAGGTTATAGGGTCCTTATGATATCATTATATATTTGTATGTCAGATTTTCGCGATGAGTTCTCCATGCTCGGACCAAGCACAAGGGTCCGAACACATGACACAAGCCCAGGGTCCGAACACACGAAACATGCCCTAGAATCCAACCCCACCGAGCAAGCACAAGGGACCCACGAAACACGCCAAGCTCTAGGGTCGTCCCACCCCACGGAGCAAGTAGAAGGGACCCACGAAACAGGCCAAGCATTAGGGGCCTCCACTCCTTCATACGAAAGCGTTAGCGACGACATGGAGCCTCCCGAAGTAAGGAAGGCTCATCGTGAATTGGCACGTGACCCTGATTACAATCCACACGATGATGAGGTAAATTATACATCCATGATTTTCATGTTTGTATCCATATGTACCAATCGATAATTTATTGTATGTACCTTTTTCATGAATAGGAGGTGTTGTCTCAGTTCAAAGAGATTGTAGCTCAAGAAGAAGTGGCACACGAAAACACACCGAGTCCGACCGAGACAACCATTGAGAGTTCAAGGAAAAAGAAGCAGAGTGACCGAAAGCGAGGTGACAGAGGACTGAACAGGTGGCCTGATGATACATATAGAATCTCAGAAGTGAGCCCAAAAGGATAGCCCCTAGTTCCTGAGGAAGCCCTACCTAAGTTTCGGAACGCCCTTGGTTTCTTAGTTAGGGACAATCTTGACATCACATGTCGACAGTGGAAAGATGTGTCAAATGCTGACAAGAAAAAAAAATTGGGATAAGGTAGTGACCAGGTTCGTTTTTCCTCGGGCTCAGATAAACTTGTGAAGGAATATGCCATGAAGCAGTGGACGATCATGTTCCGAAACTGAAAGTCTGAGATGAATACCAAGTGGGCAAAGAAAGGGTTGGACCCAACAAAAAGGTACAAGATTACGGCTGGGCAGTGGGCGGTTTTTCTAGAGCAAAGGAGAGAGCCAGAGTTCGTAGCTCGGAGTGAAGCCAATACCGAGCTGGCAAAGAAGAACAAGTACCATCACCACCTAGGCACAGGTGGTTACCAACGCCAGGTTCCCAAGTGGAGACAAGAAGAGGCTGCTAAGAAAACGTCATGGTTGCCGACACTGTCTGAGCAACTTGGAGAAAGGACCGCAAATTGGATTCGTGCTCGAAAACCTAGGGAAACCGAGACCGGTGTGTCTTTTGATGACCCGATGCTCGATGAAGCAGCAAAGAGCATATTTGCGGTGGCAGTTAAGCAGCACAAAGGATTATTTAAGCCACGAAGAGAGAGGGACATCCTTACTGCTGGCCTAGGTAACCCCGAGCACCCTGGTCGTGTTCGAGGCATCTCATCGAAAGAAGGATTCGGACCAGAGTGGAAGGGTGAGTACAAGAAACATGATTGTCGGGCCCCTACGTTAGGGTCCACTGTGCATCACGTATCAGTCCCTGGATCAGTAGCTGATACGCATAGAGCGAACAAGATTGATATAAAAAACCATACTTTTATTGCTAATGGAGAAATATATTACATGGTTTGGGTTACATAGCTTGGGCCACTGGCCTTACATCGTATATCAGAGATCTAAGACAACGGTCCTATGACAACGTGGCTCCATTCCTACAGGCAACTTGGAGTGCGGACGTAACCCTAGACTTATTCCTCCAGTGTACTCCCAGTCATCATAGTCCTAGTGTAGTTCCTTTGTGTAGTTACACGGCTCCGTCTTCGAGTGTCCTCCTGATGTTCTTTCCTGGCGTAATCCTTGGTAGCTCCATTCTCGGATATACTCCTACAACTTCATTCCTAAAAACATAGAGTGGAGGGGGTGAGTACGTATGTACTCAGCAAGCCCTAACTTTGGGTGGAGAGGTGGATGAAGGCTATATATATATAGAGAGGTGGTTAGTGGTAAAGGTGGTAGAGTGAAGTAGTTATAAATATAGGTTGGGCCCTGGCAGAGTATTACCATCCTCACCAGTTCCCGAGTTGAGTATAGATTACCAAATTCATAAATACATCTTACTAGAGTATCACAGTTGTTGTAGTCTAATCATTTGGGACCTCATCCCAGCGGTTGCCCATTCCAAGGACGTGGCTATTCGAATAGATTCAGAAAACTCTGCAGAGGTTGTACAAATTTCTCCACATGATAGACACAGTCCGACACCAGATGTCATTGGCTTGGACAGGCCTAATGAGACCTCGTACCCGGATGGTGCTACCTTAGATTTCCATATAATTCCACCACGGACTACTCAGGGACCGGAACCCACAAGCATGAGGATGATCACACAGCATCCGGTGGATGATCACATAGCATCTAGATTAAATAATAAAAGGGTGCTCGCACACGGCACAACAATAAATTTTACATGGAAGACCACAAAGTAGCCATGCCGATCAGACCACGGTAGATCACACAGCAGCCGTGTCCTCTCCTGTTAGTCCGTTGCCACTCCGGCCTCCTAGTGAAAATTATACTTCTATCTAACGGGGTGTGAGATCAAGTCTACCCATATAGACATGTGGCTGTACGAAATTCTGGCTAGGCGAGATGGCAAATGAACCGGTCCTTATGTGACCGAGGCGAGTATCTCCCAACAGAAACCCTTACCAGGCGAACCTGCCAAAAGGGTAATCCACACCATGTGAAATACCCCTCACTCACCCCATGTTAAGGTTAGTCCGATTTTACCAAATTAAGTTGCATAGTTATTATCCTCAAGTTCATATTTCTCATATCTCATCAAGGTAACCAATACCTTCTCATAAATCATATTATCATAAATAATCTCATAATTCATCATAAAACAATATTAATCCATGAATGGGGATTTAATAAGTAGTATATGTTAAGATTAGCAGTTGGTAGGGTTGGGTATGGTGGGTTATGGTGGAGGCTAGCAAAATGTAGAGGTGGTAGAAGGGGAGTAAACAAAGGAATGAAAATGTAGGAGATAGGTGGGAATTAGGACTTGCCTCCATTTACTGACAAGTATATCCGAGGCTTTCGATCATGCGTGCTCTTGCTCCTGTCCTGGTGTAGTCGTGCTCCTAGGATCTATCGGGTTGTCTCCATGTCTTCTACCCTATGTGGTCTTGCATCGACAAACAAGAAGCACAAACAAGGAAAATAACAATCAAGGCATGTAAGACACACATAGGCAATCACTTGATCCTAGACGGGTTGGTCCTAGCGGGGTAATGGGTCGTTAACTAGCCTATCATTATTATGTCAATTTGAAGTAAGATTTAGATAGAGGTATTCCATCCCACAAGGGGGTTCCATGGACGTATTCCCGGGTATTGGGCATAGCCATATATAGTGTGTAGGTGATACTATCGGTACACTACTATATCTCCGGGTTTTTATATATATTCTATCGCGTAACGTTATATTACTATTGCATTTATATATTAGTGCTATCTATATATGTTGGTTATATATAATTCTAGCGCGTCTATTTTATAATTCTAACGCGTGTTTTATAATTCTATCAGGTATATCTTATGTTCCTCTATATTACTTCTACGGTTATATTTATACGGATGCAATTGTATCACTAAGTATACATTATGTTTATTCGTGTAGTTATATTTAAGTGATCGGCTACAGGGCGTTGAATCTAATATATGCGTCTAAAGTAAATCAAGGCAAACAAATCTAGAATTTAAATGGACACCAAAAATTAAGTTTAAGTGTTTTAATATTTAGGGTTTTATTTTATAGGATTTATGGTTAAAGAATTACGGCATTCGGAATTAAATCAAACGAGATATGAATTTCTAAAATCTACCGACTAACCGCGTATGAATAAAGCATGGTAAATGTTCCTATAATTCTTATATTACAGAAATGAGTGCAAATTATATAAATATGACATAGACTGGTTCTAGTTTATTCTAGAATTTTTCTACGAATTTTTTTATATTTATAAACTTACTTTTTAGTTCACCGTGTACGATTTCGTGTAGTAATTTCTCCCTGGGCTGACACGTGGGTCCAGCAGCTGTCCAAACTGACCGGCACTGTGCTCCTGGACACAAACACCGATCTGGTGGACTCACGCCTGGCCTGCCTTTATTTCATGTGAACCGAGTCTATAGAAGAAGAGAGGGGATCGACACTTCACGTGATTGGCCACTCGGTCACAGGGCTGGTACCCATCATCCTCATCCTGTGCCGTGGTCGTTCCCATCCCCAACCCTTTTCCGTTCATGTCGTAACATTGCGTAGGAAGCAGACGTATGTAGATATGGTCCCACATGCACAGCAGTCCCCACCTGCATGCACATCAGCAGACACAAGGTGGGCATCAGTAGGCACGAGGCACACAACTGCATGCGTAGGCGCACTGGCATACAGGGACGGATTTGTAAGCACAACAGTTGCATGCGAGACATGCAGGCGCAGAATTGCATGCGAGGTAGGCGGGGCAGGCTTTTTTTTGAAAAGGCGGGACTGGCGCAGCAGGCAGGGCGGGCGCAGGCATTCTGAGCGTCCTCGCGCCAGACGTCCGGGCACTGGTCATGCCATTTTTTTAAAGGTTAAGGCAGGGAAGAAGAGGGATGATATAACACCCACCAGGAATTTCGTGAGCAGGTCCAACTATATAAAAAGATAGTCTCAAAAATCTGGTTTTGTAACCTTTCCAAAACATTATGGGAAACAACCACACCTCCAACGGTTCTTCGGAAATGGCTTCCAAAAATATTGAAATGTTGCCGCATCAGCATTTCTTTTTGTCCATCCTCCACTCTTCTTCTCATGGTCATGGTCAAAACTCCATCATCTCCTCTCCTCGCGGTCGTTGTGAGGAAGGGCAGCATCCTGCGCATGGCGAGGTCAAGCATATGTCCCAGCAGCCTACGCGGCATGGACGAGCTTGCCCCAGTGGCTCGTGCATCGAAGGTAGGCGGCACCATTGGCTAGCGTGTCAAAGGCGGCTGGCGCTCCGGTGGCCTGTGTGACAAGGGCGGGCGACGCTCTGGTGCTTGTGCATCAAGGGCATGTAGCGCTATGTCAGCCCACGCACATCAATTAGGAGTGGCATACATGCGGGGATTTTTCCAGAGCATCACACTCTTCCTACGTGTTTAGATTGCACAGCCGGCGAGAATGACGACGTCTTCACAGTGGAGTAATCCATCATGACCCAGGTACCTCCAGTGGTCGAGGACACCGGGGAGGCGCCTAGAGCTGCAACTGCGTTGTCCGAGGATGAACAAACACCACCACCATCACCACACGCTGGAGGAGCAACACCGGGTGGAGCGCCTAGGATGGAGGCAGTTGAGTTTGCCTCGCTGCCAAGCGAGAATGGCGACAACCTGGACATCGACTACGATGAGGACGACCGCTGCGGTATGGGAGGATTGACAACATCCTCGGACAACGAAGCATCGCTGGTTGGGTTTGTGCCAAGGGGTGCTGGTTGTAGAAGAGCTGCTTGTGGTGAGCTCAACCTGGAGGAAAGCGATGGCGAAGGAGATGGAGTCCATCGAGGACAACCAGACCAGGTCGTTGGCGGACCTCCCACCTGGTCGTCAGGCGATCGGGTTGAAATGGGTCTTCAAGGTGAAAAGGATGAGCACGGGGCGGTAGCCAACCACCAGGCGCGCCTCATGGTGAAGGGATATGCGCAGCGGCACAACATCGACTACGATGAGTTGTTTGCTCTGGTGGCGCAGCTGGACTTAGTGCGCCTGCTCATCACCCTTCCGGTGCATGAAGGGTGGGAGGTGCGCTACATGGACGTCAAGTCGGCATTTCTGAACAGCGACCTCTATGAGGAGGTGTATGTGGAGCAGCCGTCAGGTTCCGTGATCGCCGAGAAGGAGCACAAGGTGCTCAAGCTGGGCAAGGTACTGTATGGGCTGCACCAAGCGCCACAAGCCTGGAATGCGAAACTAGACGACCCGCTAGTACGTGTTGCTCGGTTTCAGGAGGAGTCTAGCGGAGCATGCCATCTACATCAGGCGAGAGGATGGTGCACAGCTGGTGGTCGGCGTGTACGTCGATGATTAACAGATCACCGGCGCCAGCTACGACGACATCAAGATGTTCAAGAAGGAGATGGCCGCCACATTCAAGATGAGCGATCTCTGCCTACTTCACTACTACCATGGCACTGAGGTGAAGCAAGGCGCCTGTGGCATCTTGCTCAGCCAAGGATGGCATCTTGCTCAGCCAAGGAGCCAAAGCCGATTCCCAGCCGAGTGCCCATGGACGCATGGCTGAAGCTGAGCAAGCAGAGCACTGAGCTGTTGGTGGACGCCACTGCTTTCAGAAGCATCGTCAGGAGTTTGAGGTACGTGGTAAACACTGGCCCCGATCTTGCATTCGCTGTTGGGTACGTTAGCCGGTTCCTGAGGCCTGGGAGGATCACCTTGCAGCAGTGAAGCGAGTTCTCTGCTATGGCGGGAACCAGCAGCTGGGGAATTTGGTTTGGGAGGAAGAAGTAGGATCTCCGCTATGGCGACGGTCGTGTTCACTGTGTTCTCGTGAGTTTTGTGTTTTGGCCGTGATCTTGCCGGGAACGCCGTCTGCGTTGTCTCTCCGGCGAGTTCCAACATGTTGTTTTAGGAACGATATAGTATGAACAAGTTTATAAGTACACTGGTAAATGACCATCTAAAGGACATAATAATTAGTAACAATACCTATCCACCCTCCATGGGTCAAACTCCAGGTTCGTCCCTTGTGTATCACAGCCGTTTCTTTCAAATATAGAAGCTAGGCAAACATGCTTGCCGACAATGAGACGCCAGCTGGACATTTGTAAACTCAAGTTGTACTGTCTAGTTTCCATAGATGTTCATTGGGACTATGCTGTTCATAAGGATGCACATGGGTGTGTGTGAGTGGTTGCATTTGTTGCCTTAAGAAAAAAAATGATACTAGCTGTGGGATCTCCAGATCATTTAGCTGTGTCAGGTTTTTCTGTCGTCCATGACAATCTGACCTGGAAGATTGCAAGCGATAAGTGTCACGCATCATACATATCCATTAGTACATATATACTCCATATATAGTATGGCCAAGCAAGGAATGGTTTCAATATATACAAGATCTCGCAGATCCACCACAGCTAGTGCCGATAAATTCTTACAATCTTTGCTGATTTGTTGATATCTACTAATTCTAATCGATTATTCATTTCTAAATTAGCTAGTCAAATGAGGCCATGGTCTCGCTAGGAAGGTAGGTTTACTCCCTATATATACTGATCCGAGTTGCGAGGTCATTGCTCAAGCCCATTCTAAACCCCTCTCAAACGGAGAGGCTTAGCTGATTAGAAAGCAAGAGATCAGCAGTCAATTCAGTATGAAGGGCCGCAACAATGGTGGCAGTAGCAGCTTGGTTTACGGGACTGCCATTGCCATTGCCATATGTGCGGCTATTCTCTTCGGATGCCTAGCAATGACTGCACAAGCAGGTAAGTCTACACCGTCACTGTCCTCGCTCATGCACATCTTCTTCAATCTCTTGTCGTGAATCTGCGATATTGAGTTCATATATATTTGAATACTGACGAATGCAAAATTTATACATGTTTATATATATGCAGGTCGTTCTCCTCATCAGCTGCTCAGAAAGCATGGGAGCAACACAACAACAAGCGCCTACCATACCGAGGAAAATTGCCTTTTATCTTTAGATGATGAGACGCAGACGAAGCTGATCACACTAATATTTTGCACCGCGAAATGCTATTGCCATAGCGATCGTAAGGAAGACGTCTGCTACTGCTGCCAGCCTGGGCAAGGTTGCTACGACACGTTGCAGGAATGCCAGGCCAAATGCCCTGTCTGCAACCCTACGTGCCCGGATGGAACAACGGCGGATGGACAACAGCTGCATGGAACAAAGAATGGCACCTTATAAATTAAGGGTGGTTGCGTCCATGATAATATAATAATAATATTGTAACTGTTACAGAATGGGGTGGAGCCAAGTAATACTTAGTTAATGTAAAAGATGTACACCATTCCTTTCAAGGTTGCAGTTCTAGCTTGATTCCAAGTCAATTTTTTCTATCCTGTTTCAAAGGGGCTTAAGTGTTTATGCCTCTGTTTTATAGTGAAATGGTGGTTTTGCCCTCATATTTTTAACTTTGTAATTTTACCCCTGGATTTCAAAACAAAGAAAGAGTTTGCCTCTATTCTGTGACATCCACCTAATGGTGTTAACTTTTGGACAAAATGACTAGTTTGTCCATGTGATTTTACCCCTATTTTATTTTTCTCTTTGTGTTTTTAATCCCAATTTTCTTACCAGTACTGCGGTAATTTTGATATAGATTAGATAATTCAATCTGTCCAAAGCTCAACAATTTTTGGAAAAAATTCAACAACATTTTAGCTAACAATCTATATAAACACAAATTAATATTGGAAGCTAAAGTGAGTACCAAGCATGAACCTGGGTAATGGAGGACTGCAGTAGGATTTGGGCACCCTGGGAAACAAATTAATTTGAAGCATACTAATAGCCAGTTTTTGCAAGGGACCAGTGCATAACACATGTAATTCGAGGACTAAAATGGTAACTAAAGCAGATACTTCAAAATCAACTCGATCACACGTAAGCAGCTTCCTAACCCTCTTCAAATATGGTTAGGTTGATCAACATCCTCCCCAAAAGCAACCATTTCCTTGTAACCCTTATAGTCTTTCTCGTCTACCACACCTTCAACAACACTGACGATGTTTTTTCCCTTAGAGCACCACATGTTTGTCCTCTGAGCATTGTCCTTTACATAGCAGATTTGTAGTACATCCTCTGTAAGAACAAACATCTTTTCTTTGTACACGATGTATTGAGATCCATCCACAATAGCCGTACCATCCCGATCAGTGAAGAGCCCCCTGAGAGTCGAACCCACTGGCAACGAAGAGAGCCACCATCAATGCACCATAGTCTAGCTCTGAGATCTCCTCTATGAAACCATAGTATACGTCATCTCCACCGGCCAATTTTCATCGTAGGCATCAAAACGAACACTACTATTTTGGTTGGTGCTTTCCATCCTCTCCGGTGTAAATTGTAAATCTATCGTTAACCACCTCTTCCCTATTGATAGATCTTTCCTCGCTAACCATATCTTTCCTGTTGACACCTGCCTCGTTAGGCATGCTCTCATCATCACCACCTTGGTCATCTGCTACGTCACCCTTTTCTCCATGCTTACTCCATATCTTATATTCTTCTACGGAACCCTAGGTAATTAAGTGAGATTATATCTACTCAGGATTGTGAAATTGCCTCTGATTCTTGCAGTCTCTGCATGGGCAGCACACATAGCCTTCATCTGATGGATTACGTGCGACATAAGCTTTGTCGGCCTAGAAAAATGAGTCTACATCGATCACAAACCAATCCTCAAGCCATCTATTAGTGAAAAATGGTATGATATTGGATGTAGTTAAAGTTCAAAACTTATGCATGCATAAACAAAAGAGAACCATAATCATGTCACCAATTTTGTGAACAGCTACTGCCAAAAACTAAGGAATTTTAAATCCCATAGCAGCTAAAATTTAACAAGCAGCTAGAATTTAAATGGGTTATGAAAAAGTAGCCTCCAACTAAACCATCACATTTACTAGAAAATCAACCAAACTAACCAAAAATTAAAGGGTTGTTAGATAATAGTCTCAAAGTACCTGTGTCACATTGGTTCATAAAAAAATGGTAGATCTCATGAACAATTTTAATCTATTCTACACTAATTAAACTCAAAAAACTAAAGTAACCAACTAAACATTACAATAGTCAAAAGCAATCTAAGGAAGCAAACTAGCTACAAACTAAATGTTCTATATATAGGTACTAAACTTAAATTGTGTACCAAATGAGTTCACCAAAATTCGTATGCCTTCATGAAGAATTCTGTCTAAAATGAAGAACAAGCATTAGAATCAGGGATGATATAACAAATAAAAAAGCTACAAAAAAAAGGATTGCTAGTTACCCATCTTAAATGAAGGAGATGATGTTTATTCTCCAAAACCAAAGCCCTTCATGTGAATTTTATTGGTGAAAAATGGCACTTCCATGATGGTTGTGCTCGAGCTACACTAGAGAGACGCCAAAGAAGGCGCTTCATGCTGGGGTGGGAGTGGGGAAGAGAGAGCATCCTGCTACGACCTTGCGGTGGCTGGGTCGTCTGGAGGTGCGGTGCTGGGAGGGGCGGTGCCAGGAGTAGGGACAAGTGGACGAGAGGATAGGACTAGACGAAAGGTTCTTTTTACCGACAGTGCTAATGCTCGGACGTCCGGACGGAAGCGTGTGTCCGCATGCCCGCGCCTGCACTCCATTTCGCGCACCCACGTAGGGGCCCGTTCTATCCGAACGTCACCCGCGCCTCCTAACCCCACACAGAGACCGCTCACGCCCCCTCTACTTCCCCCACTCAGACGCCTGCGGCGGCATGTGGCCGGTCCCCAAACTTTCTGTGTTTTGTTCCAATCACCCCAACCGCACCACCCGGTCTGTTTTTGAAATTTTCAAATGAAACATTTGCAACATACGTGTGAAGACAGATGAAACACTTGAAACATGCGTTTGAAACATTAAAACATGCGTCTAAAACATTTGCAAAAACACCTAAAAACACATAAAAATTCATTGAAAAAATATGCAGCATCTAGATAAAACACTTGCAACGTATGTGTGAAACATATACAACTTCCAAATAAATACACTTGTAACATACATTTGAAAAACAAATGAAACATTTAGAACAGACGCTTGCAACATGTTTCTACAACCATTGCAACATATGAAACATCACGATCTACTTTTGCAACATCCAAATGAAACACTTGCAACATACCTATGAAACATTTGAAACACGAAACATACTCTTGCAACATTCGCATTCAAGCACAATATCTACTTACTGCTTGGACGAATGGAGGCTCGGTGTAGGGTCGGCCGTGCATACCACGCATACCACCAGCATGTCGGAGGCGCACTAGCGGCGGCGATGTGCCGGGAGATATCCACCCTGGCGAATGCGTGCAAGAGACGGAGGGAGGTGAGGCGGACGCGGAGGTAGCGTGGTTGGCTGGGTGGAGAACCACCGGGGATGGCTCATCGCGGTTACTGTCCTATGGCCGCGTCGAGCAGGAAAAAGGGGGCGGCTAGGGATTTGCTCGGCAAGCATGCACAGGGGGAACTGCATGCCTAAGGCGGTGCTGGTGGAGCTAGGAGTGGCACGTGAGAGGGCCTAAAGGAAAGGGAGCAACGACGACTGGGGAGCTCTGGGCTCGACCGGCCCTGTCTGCACGTGCGAGCAGCAACTAGAGAGGGAGAGAGAGCAGCGTGACGAGAGAAGAGAGCGTTAGAGAGAGAGGAGCAGGCATATTGGGCTCCGCAGGCCCTAGAAGGCTGGCGCTTGCACTTGGGCGCGGCAAATAGGGTGGCCGGCGCCAGACGACGAGCAGGAAGTCGGAGTGAGCGATGCCGGGTGAACAAGAGAGAAAAGCAAATGAGTAATACGGATATTTAGGAGAGAGGCTGGTACTGTACGTTCCTTGGGTAAAGAGATGTGAAGCTGTTAGGCCGCCACGTTGCGTCGTGAGATTAAAGCCGTCTGGACAGCCTAATTCTATCAATTCTGTTTTTCAAAGATAAGAAACTGACAAGCAGATGGAAAAGAGATAGTTGGGCTGGTGTCGTGGCCACCCGTGAGTGTCCGGGCAGACGGACGGCGCCCGCACCGCAGCATTACCTATTCTGATGTTCCTTCATGATGCCGATCCAGGCAAAGGTGGAGAAAGCCAGCAGCGCTGATTCAGTTTGTCCACTCCGGCCCAGACACAAGCGTGCTTGGCTTCCTGGGCCGTTGGCCCTTGCAACGCTCCGGCCCATCAATACCAGTTGGCCTGCGTGCGTATTCAGACGTTGCGCCCCCCAGTCACATTATCGATCAGCATCGTCTTGGCAGTCATCAGGATGGTTGACAATTCAGCCCTTGTGTATCATAGCCGTTTCTTTCAAATATAGTAGGCAAACAAGCTTGCCAACAATGAGATGCCAGCTGACATTTGTAAACTCAAGATGTACTGTCTAGTTGTAGGATCTCCAAATTTCCATAGATGTTCATTGAAGTAGCGTCCGTTCATAAGGCTGCATCTGTATTGCGTTAAGAAAAAAAATAATGATACTAGCTGTGGGATCTCCAGATCATTCAGCTGTGTCAGCTTATTGTGTCCATCACAATCTGGCCTGGAAGATTGCAAACGATCTCGCATATCCACTACAGCTCGTGCCGATAAATTCTTACAATCTTTGCTGATTTGTAGATATCTACTGATTCTAATGGATTATTCATATCCAAATTAGCTAGTCAAATGAGGTCATCATCTCGCTGGGAAGGCAGCTTTACTCTCTTTATGTACTGATCCCAGTTGCGAGATCATTATTCAAGTCCATTCTAAACCCCTTTCAAATGGAGAGGCTTTAGCTGATTAGAAACAAAGGGATCAGAAGTCAATTCAGTATGAAGGGCCGCAGCAATGATGGCGGTAGCAGCTTGGTTTTTGGGACTGCCATTGCCATTGCCATATGGGTGGCTATTCTCTTCGGATGCCTAGCAATGACTGCACAAGCAGGTAAGTCTACATCGTCCTTATGCATCTTGTTCAATCTCTCGTCGTCAATCGGCGAAAATGAGTTCATATATATTTGAATACTGACGAATGGAAAATATATACAGGTCGTTCTCCTCATCAGCTGCTCAGCAAGGTGGGACCGCGCACAACAAGAACACTCTATCAGTCTATCTAGCTAGCAGTGGGAGCAACACAACAAGAGCCTACCATACCGAGGATAATTGCTTTGAAGCTTTAGATGATGAGACGAAGACGAAGCTGATCACACTAATATTTTGCACCGCGAAATGCTATTGCCATAGCGATCGTAAGGAAGACGTCTGTTATTGCTGCCAGCCTGGGCAAGGTTGCTACGACACGTTGCAGGAATGCCCGGCCAAATGCCCTGTCTGCAACCCTACGTGCCCGGATGGAACAATGCCGGCGGATGGACAACAGGTGCATGGAACGAAGAACGCCACCTTATAAATTAAGGGTTGCGTCCATGACAATATAATATTGTAAGTGTTACAGGATGTCACACCCGGTTTTCTAAAGAACAAAACCAGACTAATCATATGTGTGCCCAGAAAGTCCACATATATGCCAGAATGAAAAAGTATCAGAAATAATGTTATTATATAATGTAGACATAGCTATATTAAACACTTATATCAGAGTATCGCGGAACGGTGACTAAATTTCAGGCTCCATTCTTCTCAGGGACGGCTGACTGGGGGCTCCGTATGCCAACCTCTTCTAAAAGACTTCTGGAAACTCCACTACACCTTCATCCTTCTTCTAAGTAGCACCTTACTACACACTGGAGTGTGGTGGAAATAGCAAGAGTGAGTCCATGTCGAACTCAACAAGTACAACATAGGGTTCATGAGGTACAAAAGGCTAGACACTGTTTGACTGCATTTAGCTTTTATTCATTATATAATTATTGAGTAGCATCAAGGTAATCCAAATCCCATTAATGAACCAATGATCAATTGTAATAAGGATAATGAATAGCATTAATATGAGCATAATAATAATCAACAGTAATTAAGTATGATATAACAATGGTGATCATCTATCTGTAAATGTTCCAAGGCCGCCCGTATCCGTGGGCATGGCTAGTATATCAGTTTTTAACTCTGCGCAGAGGTGTACACTTTTACTGTGAGTCATGATTTTCAAATGCATGGGTTTACAAGGCCCAAAACATCGAAAACCATATAAAGTCATTCAAAAGTTCGTCTAACAAGTTAGGGCCATTAGATTCACTCGGCAGGCAGATGTAGGAACTCCATTTTCAAATGGCATAATTCCTTCTCGGCTATACTCATAGACTAGAGACTGTCCTACACCCAATGTGGCAAGCCATTCTTACGCCATTTAAGGTAACCACTAACAAGCTAGAAAAGGTCTCTTGAACAACTAGAGCCAAAGCCATATAGCCCTCACAGCTATACTGTCAATCCCGGTTATCACTTACAGGTAAGTCCTTACGGAGACTAACTAGAGCAACAATATAACCCCTTGCTCTAGCCCCCTTTCAATAGTAATAAAATCATCTTAACGGTTGGTTGCTTAATCCATTAATCAAATTACAAGATCATTGTTCATAATTAAGCACTAGCAATAGCTACCCAAATGCATAACCTATAGGTGACAAGGAAACAAGATCTAAATAACTAAGTTATAATCTCTATGGTTGTCAAGGAAGACACATGCATATGTATGATAATTTTAGTGAATAGGTAACAAGGATAGTCCTATGTTATACTTGCCTTGATCAAAGCTTTCCTGATAATACTGCTGGTCTAGCTCAAAATAATACTCCTGTTCGTCAAGAAACTGCTCACCGTCTATACTCGATCATCAAGCATCAACACACAATCATCCGAGCAATCATACACGAAGCAAACAAAGAAACATAATTAAAACAGTACACCAACAGTAGCAAAATAGTATAAAAAGTTTGTAAAACTCTTCTACACATTACTACGATCACACAGACGTAAAGATCATAAAATTCGGATTTAAAACGTGAAAGTTATGAATTTTCTAAGATTTTCTATAGATAAATAATTATTTTAATATAAACTCAAAAATTAAATTTTTCAAACCTACTGTACAGCTACACTAACATGTAGAGCTCGCAAATACGAACCTAACGTAACTTGAATGGGTCAAATCGGAGTTAAAACAGAGATTTTATGATCAAAACAAGTTTAGTGGCTAAACTATAAATAGTATCATATTCTAGCTTTGGTTTGGAGGAACTCCGATCAGCCATGATGGAACCTCGCCGGAGAGAAGAAGATGAGATGAGAACTCGATGAAACGGCGATGTATTCATGCAAACGGATATACCACGGTCTAGAGAACGACGAGGGCTGCCTCTTGGTGGTGGTGGCTGACGTCGGGACGCGACGGTTTGGCCGGAAAAGCTCGTCGGAGAGTTCGCCGGAACGCAAGCCGTAGATGAAGAACTTCGGCGAGGGGTGGAGGGAGCTACGAGCGGCGGCTCGCGATAAGGGTTGTACTTCTGGAACCAGGGCGTCGAGGGCTAGGCCGGCATATATATAGTTGTAGGGTTTGGAAACTTTTCAGAATTTCTTAATTTCGGGATTATTTTAATTCCACGAATAAAAATAATTCTAGAAAATCTAAAATTACCTTTTTGGCCGCGAAAAATAGCCCGGAGCTCAGAAAAATCACGGGAAAAATTCTGGAGACTCTTGGGGAGATAAGGAACTCAACCAAATGAGTTTGGACTCATGAAAAGATTGATGAAGAGATCAAGGAAAAAGATTAAGCTCACGGAAATTGAAATTTTAAATCCAGAAAATGCCAAAAAAATTTTCAATGAGAAGTAAACGTCATCCTATGGTATTTTAAAAAAATAATAGCACTCACAAACACCAAAGACAAGCATCACACCAACACCATATTATCAAATTAATATGAAAAAGTTTAAAACCATAATTTTCTATATTTAAATTAGCAGCAACTTAACTTATCTAATAAATTTATTCAAATATTGAAATTATTTATTTTATTTAGTGTTTTCTAAGCATAACCCAAAATTAAAAATTTTGAGGGGTGACACAGGATGGGACAGAGCCAAGTAATACTTTGTTAATGTAAAAGACGTACTCCATTCCTTTCAAAAGTTGCAGGACTAGCTTGATTACTAGTCAAACTTTTCTATCTTTTTAAAGGGTTCAAGTGTTTATGCCCACGTTTTGAAGCGAAATTATGATTTTGCCCTTATTTTTTTAACTTTGTAATTTTATCCTTGTGATTTCAAAACAAACAGAGAGTTTGCTCTATTCTGTTAAGTCCATCTAAGGTCCTAAGGTGTTAGTTTTTGGATAAAAGGACAATTCTGTCCATAGTCACAAAAAAATGTCCATGTGATTTTACCCCTATTTCAGTGCCAGCCCTAGGGAGGTGCACCGGGTGTGACGGCCGAGGGCCAAGGCGAGGGAGGGGCCCAAACCTAATATACAATGGCCCTACAGTCCATTATTAGCAAACTAATGAGAATTGAGAGGGGGTGAATAGCCTAAAATTTTCTACAAAGACACTAGAGCACAGAGCACTTGGTTAGATAACTAAACGGCGAAAAGCAAGTTTTATTTTCCTCTTTGTGTTTTTATCCCTATTTCAAACTAGTAGTGTGGTAATTTTGATATAGCTAGATTAGATAATTCAATCAGTTCAAAAATTTTGGAAAAAATTCAACTACATTTAGCTAACAATCTATATAAACACAAATTAATATTGGAAGCTAGAGTGAGTACCAAGGATGATTCTGCATAATACTATATAGAACAACCAATGGAGGACAGTGGCAATTTGAAGCATACTAACAGCCAGTTTTAGCAAGGGACCAGTGCATGACACATTTTATTCGAGAAGAACTAAAGCAGATACTTCAAAATCAACTCACACGTAAGCAGCTTCCTAACCCTCTTCAAATATAGTTAGGTCAACATCCTCCCCAAAAGCAACCATTTCCTCGTAGCCCTTGTAGTCTTTCTCGGCTACTACGATATTATCCATCCGTCCTGAAATATAGTGCATTCAGACATTTAAAAATTATCATGAGAGGCATTTGAATATTATCATGAAATATAGTGCATTCGGGGAAGAAAAAGATAATGTTTACTTAAATAAAAATACATAATTATTTTGTATAAGGAAAAATAATTCATGTACTTGCCATATTTTGTATAAGGAGACTGAGAGTTCACCCTTTAATCATGCGGAATAAAATCATATTTCAGTAGATTAGAAAGTTATGTGAGGGGTACATGCGTCTATTGCAATGTCTCTTATTTTGTCTGAGAATGACCAGAATGCACTATATTTTAGGATAGAGGGAGTATCACACCTTCAACACTGACGATCTTTTTTTTTCCTTAGAGCACCACATGTTTGTCTTCGTGAGTATTGTCCTTTACATAGCAGATTTGTGGTACATCCTCTGCAAGAACAAACATCTTATCTTTGTACATGATGCATTGAGATCCATCCTCACTAGTCGTACCATCCTGATTGGTGAGGAGCCCCCGGAGTCGAACCCACTGGCAATGAAGAGAACCACCTTTAATTCATCGTAGTCTAGCTCTCAGATCTCCTCTATGAAACCATAGTACATCATTTGCACCTGCCCATTTTCATTGTAGGCATCAAAACAAACACTACTGTTTTGGTTGGTGCTTTCCGTTCTCTCCTGTGTAAATTGTAAATGTATTGTTAACCACCTCTTCCCTATTGACAGATGTTTCCTCGCTAACCATCTCTTCCCTGTTGACACCTGCTTCGTTAGGCATGCTGTCATCATCACCACCTTGGTCATCTTCTATGTCACCCTTTTTTCCATGCTTAGTCCATATCTTAGTCTTCCATGAAACCCTAGGTAATTAAGTGAGACCATATCTACTCCCAGGGCTGCGAAATTTCTTCTGATTCTTGCAGTCTCTACATGGGCAGCACACATAACCTTCATCCGATGGATTACATGTGACATAAGCTTTGTCCACCTAGATAAATGAGTCTAGGTCGACCACAAACAAAAGGTCTATAGCGTCAAGACCGTACATCCATCCTCAAGCCATCTATTAATGAAAAATGGTATGAAATTAGATTTAGTTAAAGTTCAAAACTTATACATGCATAAACAAAAGAGAACCATAACTGTGTCCCCAATTTTGTGAACAACGAATGACACCAAAAACTAAGGATTTTTAAATCCCATAGCAGTTAGAATTTAACAAGCAGCTAGAATTTAAACGGGTTACGAAAAGTAACCTCCAATTAAACCATCACATTTACTAGAAAATCAACCAAATTATCCAGAAATTAAAGGGTTGTCAGATAATAGTCTCAAAATACCTGTGTCACATTGGTTCATAAAAAAGTGGTAGCCCCCATGAACATTTTTAATCTATTCTACACTAAATAAAATGGAAAAAATAAAGGAACCAACTAAGCATTACAATAATCAAAAGCAATCTAAGGAAGCAAACTAGCTACAAACTAAATGTGTCAATATATAGGTACTAAACTTAAATTACCGGTACCAAATGAGTTCGCCAAATTCGGATGCCTTCATGAAGAATTCTCTCTAAAATGGAGAAAGAACCAGCATTAGAATCAGAGACGATATATATAACAAATAAACAAGCTACAAATTAAAAGGATTGCTAGTTACCCATCTTAAAGCAAGGAGATCATGTTCATTCTCCAAAAACGAAGCACACCCCCCCCCCCCCCCCCCCCCCCCCCCCCCCCCCCCCCAATGAGAATTTTATTGGTGAAAAATGGCGCCTCCATGATGTATGGCTGTGCTCGGGCTACATGGGAGAAGTTGAGTGGGGGCTGGGATTTCATATTCTAGATAGGACACCGCCCAGTAAATTCGCAACCCAGTTTATGCCACTGCTATGTCAAGTCACGACCTGATATTGGCATATCACTACCGGGTGGTGTTGTGACCCGGCAGTACACTACCTTCACTCATCAACTTGAGCTCTTGCTTCCGACTTTGTTTATTGCTTTTGTTGTCCCACGAAGTCAAATTTCATGATTATTGATTTCTCTCTTGCTGAAGTTTTCATCTCCCGGTGAAGCCTCTAGGCATAGTCTGCATAGTCGTTTGGCAAGGGCCTGAAACTTCCCAGTCAAATCGTAAAATCTCAGAAAGGTAGGAGTCCAATTTTCAACAATATGTAAAAGCTAGCCCATCAATTTTTACTCTTTGTTAGTGACACATCGATCTCATCTCGTGTGACAGCCCATTTGAGTGCACTATCGTCTGACACTATATTTTCACTTTATTTTTCCAATGCCCCTTCTCAGTAAGGATTGCTGGAACCTTCTATCCATCTCTTGGAACTATAATCTGGACCCTCTGAACATGATGCTGCAATGCAAGCTAGCGCTGATTTTGGGAGCAGCATTTTCAGAGAAGTGGTCATCACGACGTGTTGGGAGATATGGAAAACTAGGAACAGTACATCTTTGATGGAAAGAGCTGCAACATTCATATTTGGAAGAATTCTTTCAAGGAAGAGCTTGGATTGGTTTTCATCAAGGCCAAGCCGAGAACTAGGGAAGCTATCATTAGATGGTGTGAGAATTTCCCCTAATGTACTCCCTCCTTTTGTTTTGGCTCTGGGAGCCTTGTAACCTGTATATACTGTTTTCTATTCTTTATCTATACCTAATATTAAAGAGGCAAAATTTCAGGCTCTTTTTTTCATCCATCCATTTTTTTCGTCCACCTCCCCCTAACTAACTCTGGGAATATGAAAATTGTCTCTATTGGTCTGTCTATACCTCTCCTGATTTATATGATAAGTTCTGAATAGTCATGAATCCAAATCCAAATAGATCTCTGTGATTCCTAATCCTAATAAGCTGAATATAGGAATCTTAATATCTATGCTACACCATATTCGTTTGAGCTATTCAGCGGAATCAGCAACCATCCGGCAGTGTTTTTCTCTCACAACAAACCAGCGAATAGTACTTTCAGCTACAATAAACCAGCGAAACGAACAAGCTGCTAATCTTTATTTTCGTCCAGTGGCCGCCTAAGTCCAGTTTTGTTCGTGTACAGTGGCGAGAGTCCGGGTTTGAGTCCAGGAGTGAGTCCAGTTTGTATTCGGCTTTAGTTCGCGTGTTCAGAATTTTTTGGTCAGTTTTGTCCGTGTACGTGGTGAGAGTCGAGTTTGAGTCCAGTTCGTAGCTAGATATATAAACTGCCCTCCGTACCCTCCATATGCCGTACGGATCTGATTTCGTGAACTGTGTTGATAGCAATTGTGCATCGCTCTCCCTCACCACGTCGTCGTAGGGTGCAACTCTGGACTCTTCCAGCCTTAACCCCAATCAATTCCCTCCTCAAATATCGCATGGAGACCAGCATGGCGAGGCCGGACGCCTCGGGCGCGCGGACAGGCAGCACGGTGCCCGTCACAGAGACGAGCTCGAAGTCTCGAACCGCCCGCGGAGCAGCACCGTGGCGCCGCGCACGGCGACGTCCTCGACCGCGCCGGACGTGCCTAGGACGTAGACGCCCCGCGGCCCCGGCGATGCGCGTACTCCAGCACGCACGCGGTCACGCGCCTGGCCTCCATGTGGGCGAGCTCCACGAGCTGGCTCACCGCTGTGGCATCGGCCGCCGACTGCGAACATTGTCGCTCCCAACCTGCTGGGAGGGCGAGGAAGGCGGCAAAGGAGTACGCAAATTTGGCCTCGGCCTGGAAAACCATCCAGTCGCTCTCGCTGAAGGTCACACCAAGGATGCAAGGGGCGATGGCGACATTCTGGATGGTGCCAGCGCTACCTGGGGCTTGCTGTACTGGCATGGACGCGTTCAAGATTTCATTCGCCGGCATCATCTGCAACGATTTGGAATCAAACCTCCCGATTGCTTCCCTCGGCCGTGTGGGCAGGGCGATCTCCATGCGTGCCATGTTTGACGCTAGCACGTGGCAGTGCGGCACAACATCATGACCTGCCGGCCTGAAACACCATGCTCACGTGTGCCAGGGAGTCACGCGACGTGCTCATGCTCTTCTCCCACGCGCCCGTTCGCTTGTCGACTCATGTAGCGAGATTAAAAAGTCTCAAGCAACACCGCTGTCGCAGGCATACTCGAAATCAATCTGACAATTACAACCTCGTGTTTCGAGGGCGCACTGGCGCGACCACATCATGGTATGTTCGACGGCGCTGGGGCCAAGCTTCTCAGCATATACTCTACATCTCACGCGAGCTCCACAACATGTTGTCTCGAATCGATTATGGAAAGGATTAGGGCTATATTTGACCTGCACCTTACGGACCTGCTTGACTGGGAAGGGAGAGTAAATTGAAGGAAGAGGACCAAAGGAGATGCTATTGCTACTTTTTTTAGGGAAAGATATTGCTACTTATGCTCGAGAATTATTAAATGGGAATATTGCAAAAGAACAAGATTGCTCCTGTGTGTTGTGTACCGTTGATTTGAAGATTCTGGGCTTCGGGAGTTTGCTTGGTTCTGGAGAATATCCATAGCTAGGACCTCAAGAGTCAAGAGAAATAGAAGAGGTGCCGTCATGCCGAGCATGCCGCAAGCACTGGTGGCCTTTGTGTGGAGAGTGGAGACAGAAAGCTGCAAAGGACTAGAAGAGACGTAGAAGAGAGGATGAGCAGGCAAAAGGATAACAACGAGGTGTTACAAAGCATAAGAACATACATAAGAGATATAAGATGTAAGTCTGACTTACCATGAGGTCCTTTCGCCTTTGGTAGCTTGTCAAGGTTTCATTTTAGTATGTTATTATAAGTTAAAAGAGGACCCGTTGAAACGCACGGGCACTTTTGCTAGTAATGAAAATACAAAAAAATAGGTTGGGGACTCCCCTGCTGACCTTTTCAAAAAAGACGCTCAAATAGTTTGTGTTGTTTTAGGAAATGATATAGTATGAAGAAGTATATAAGTGTATTGGTAAATGACCACACAGGGCCTAGCTTGTCAGCTAAAGGACATAATTAATAATAATCCCTATCCACCATCCATGGGTCAAACTCCAGGTTCAACCCCTGTGTATCATAGCCGTTTATTTCAATAATAGGCAAACATTTGGACGCGGCCGGCCTCCTCGCCGTGGGATCTGGGTGTTGCTAGCCAGATCTGGGTACGGCCCCGCGCAACCGCCGTGGGAGAGGAAGGGACAGAACCGTCGCCGTGGTGGAGAACGCCACAAGGGAGGGAACCACCGCCATTGGAGAGAGAGGGAGGCGCAGCAGGCCGATCTCGACCTGGATCTGGCCAACCTTCGCCTGGATCTAGCCGACCTCCGCCTCCGCCTCCGCCTCCCCGCTACTACTGGCGCCGCCGCTGGGCCTCCACCGCCTCCACCCCGCTACACCCCACTGCACACACCGCCGCCAGCCTAGGGCGCGCGGCCTGCCACCATGAGGCGCCCCAGTGCAAGCCCCCTCCCGTGGAGGGAGGACAAGGAGGATAGGAAGGAGAGGGTGCCATGCGCGTAGAGGAGAGGGAGAAGGAGCCATGCGCCTGGAGGAGAGAGAGGAGAGGGAGCCGCGTGCTTGGAGAGGGAGCCACGCGCTGGAAAGGGAGGAGAGGAGAGAGGCGCAGGCTGAGAGAGTTGGGAGGGATGAGTGACCCTGAAACCCTAATGCAATGTATATGTACTAGCCCAATAGAGAGGAAACGGACTGCACGCTGGGCCTCGACTTTATTAACAGAGGCGGGCTTTACAGTTGTCTGCCTCCAGAAATAGATTTACGGAGGCGGTTGCCTTAAGACGACCACCTCCGTAAATCGATTTTATGAGGCGAGCAAACGTGACTGCCTCAGTAAATGAAAATGACCGCATCCGTTAATAGCCTGACATTTTAGGAGGTGGTTGGATTTTGTACCTACCTCTGTTAATATTTTTTTGAGAACGTGCATAACACATGTTTCATTAAGGAGAAGTTTAGAAGGTTTACACGCAAATCATCACATCATAGCGAGGTGCCATGAGTGATGGGGTTGAATACGAACATAAGGCACCGCTAGGCGGTGGCACACACATATTGCTAACTAAGAACTAAATGTGCGACCGAGTAGCTTGCGACGTTGAGCGAACCCGTGTTCAAGACACACCCGCCTCCTGCGAGCAACCGCCATGGGGAAGAGATCTCGCATATGGCTGTGCATTTGGAGGAAGACAACGGCTCAGCGAAAGTGTCATGGAACCGAGCTGCATATGGTTGTGCGCTTGTCGATGTCTCTAGATGTCAGCCACCGCGGCTGGTCACCTGGTCTCCTGGTGCCTCAGTCAAAGCCTCACGTATGTTGTTCACCGCTCCCGGTCCATCGGCATGGCATGTCCCTACTTGATCTTCTCCTCGCTGTCGACCACCACCTCCGAGCTCCACAGCTACACATCACAAGCTTAGAGCCATGTTGCACAACCAATTTACGTCATGGTTAGTTCACAAACTCAACTCAAGACGCGAATCACGTTGACAATTAATCATCACAAATCTGAACCACAAGAGCATATATCAACCTTGTATTCGCACAGGTCAATGACCTTTGGTCTAAAGATTGGCGCCACTGTGTATTTCTCCGGGTTGAGTTTCAGTCCCGTGGCCACACCGAAGCTGTCTAAAATTGTAAATAGAGCTCTGACCTCGCTCCGGATGGGGTTTACAAAGATGACCACATTATTTTATCTTATGGTTAACAGGTTGTTAAGATTACTCTTAACTCTTCCAATCCTATATCTACTGCAAGCACCGAGAGATGCTTTTCAGCTACGAAACTTGCAAAGACACGTCTTCAAAGTACAATAGGAGATGGATTTCTACAAGGTTGTTTGGTAATTTATATTGAAAAGGAATTGTCTGCATCAATTTGTAATGATGATATTAGTAATACCTATATATGATCTTGCTGACAGTCGTTGAGCTAAATTTAAGATATTATATATATATATATATATATATAGCTATTACCCTACAGCTAGCTACAGACTAACTTATTCTGTAGCCACTTTGAGTTACGATAATTGCTATTCTAATTTATGAGATTATAGTAACTTCTTATTATGTAATTTACTATAACATTATGGTAAATATTCACATGTGTTACAGTAATTCAACTATCGTAATTATATACTAACATTGTTGTAAATTAGTATATAAAATTATTGTAAATAGAGGTGGCTCTAAAATAACTTATTTTGTAGCTAGCTATAGAGTATACTCTCCCTATATATATATATATAGTGCTATTCTACACCCTAGGTGTAGAATATTATTCTACACCACAAGGCAAAACTGACTAAAAAAATACTGAGTACTACTAAACTGTGTTCAGTATTAGTCAGTACTACGCACAGTACCACGAAATACTGAATAATATTGAAATTCGATTACTGATCAGTACTGAATTTTGTTCAGTATAACAGCTCGGTGTAGAATAGTATTCTACACCGAGCTGTTATACTGAACAAAATTCAGTAATGTTCAGTAGTCGCGTTTCAGTATTATTCAGTATTTCTGTGCGTAGTACTGACTGATACTGAACACGATTCAGTAGTACTTAGTATTTTTTTAGGTCAGTTTTGGCTTGTGGTGTAGAATAATATTCTACACCTAGGGTGTAAAATAGCGCTGCCGTGTATATATATATATATATATATATATATATATATATATATATATATATATATATATATATATATATATATATATATATATATATATATATATATATATATATAATTTTTTTCTTTAGTTGAGATTTGTGAAACATAATTATATGTGACTAAAACCTGGCATGGTTTTATTATATATATTGGTTCAGCGGCCGGGTCCAACGGAGCTGGGGTAGGGAGAGCGCGGCGGCCGAGGATAGTCAACAGATGTTGCCACCGTTGTCGCCGCCGGGGCGGGGAGGCGTCCTCCATCTCACCATCTGCATCTTGACACAGAGCCAAGTGAGCAGGGGAGTTAGGTTATTATTACTTACCTATTAAAATAATAATTAAAAAGGTAAAAAAAATGTCATTCACCACTTTCGTGTAGCCTCATTAGTCCCTCGACATGCACGGCAGCGCTTCACGTACAATGCAGGCTGTGTCGTGCTCATGACAACGTTCGTCTCCTTCTTACACTTTCTTTAGGAGTTAAAATAACCGTTGATTTAACAAGTGATTTTCTTTTATTCTAAAAAAACATGTGATTTATTATATTACAAATTATATATTGGACACGCTCTAAGTCCTGCACTTTCTGGATTAGCTCGTGCATCTGTTCTCCATGGAGCGAGATCTGAACCATACCTGTGGCGGATCGATCGAGTAGTAAGACTGGAAATTAATGTTGCGTCCGAGATCGAGATCGAGATCTCCTCGATCGAAGATTGAGGAACACTTTTAACTGCAGTTCAAAGCCTCTATATATAAGGCCAGTCTCACACGTTAGTTTTATTTAATTAAATAAGTTGTCACATAGGTATTTTTGATGACATTGCAGCGTATTTAAAAAGAGACAGAAACTCTCTAGGCACAATTACTCACTCTTTCTGAGTCTTAAAATTAAATGCCTATGAAACAATGCAATGAAACTCTCTATTGACACTGAGTGTTTCATTCAAGTTTTATTTCATTTCTTATGACATAGAAGTCTTGAAAATAACACCATAAAACTTTTCACTGAGACTGACCTAAGTATAATTCACGTGCATGCATGCCCTAATACTTTAAGAAATTCAGAAACCTGTGAGCTGACAAGCTGGTGGTAATAACCCCGCCGACACCACCTGACGAATCCATTAGCCGCCGGCGGCGGTTGACGAACTAGCTGTACTTGTCTAATCCATTTACATCGGTGTGGTTTGTGGCGACAAAAAAAATACCGTGCAGTGACCTTAATTTTGTTTTGTCTTCGAGATCCACCGTCCATGCATCCATGAAATACTGTGCAATGCAACCATCACACTACCAAAGGGATGGCTATTATTACAAATAAAAGTCTCACGTTCTCATCGATCGATCACTGTGGCTCAAGACACTACTGCAGACGCGCTCTTTGCCGAGTGCTTGGCACTCGGCAAAGCCCCTATTGCACTCAGCAAAGGCTTTACCGAGTGTCGCACTTGGCAAAGAGCACTCGGCAAAGAACCCGTCAGCAAAGGTTTCTTTGCCGAGTGTCATATATCGGGCACTCGGCGACAAAAAAAACCCGTCGTCAACTCCTCTTTGCCGAGTGCCACGTCAGCGGCACTCGGCAAAGAATTTTTTCTTTTTATAAAAAAAATCTTTGCCGAGTGCTATAGTCTTGTACTCGGCAAAGAAGTTTTTTAATTTTTTTAAAAACTTTGCCGAGTGTCATGGCTCTGGCACTCGGCAAAACTGGGAAATTGGATCTTTACTTCCCAGCTTTGCCGAGTGTCATGGTCATGGCACTCGGCAAGGCCCTCTTTGCAGAGTGTGGCACTCGGCAAAGAGAGGAAAAATGCTATTTTTTGTATTTTGCTTTCCATCAGCACAAACATATATATATACAGCATAGGATATATCACATACACAACCATATTCCATCACATACACATCCATAACTCATCACATACACATCCACCATCCATAATACATCACATACAAATCCATTGTCCATAATCCATCACATACATTCGCATCATCCATGACAATATCCATCACAATATATATATGTCTCTAGTAGTAGTCCAACATAAGGCCAAGTCTAACACAAGTCCATGCAACATGAAAAGAAACAAATAAACAGTACCTACTGCCACCCTCCCTACCCGGGGTGTGAACTGCCACCTTGAGGAGTCGGGTTCGAACCCACCGACTGTGGCTGCACAAAGGAGAAGCGAATTCATGAGTATCTGCAGGAGGGCCACACAAGCTAAAGGAATAAACAACCATATATACTCACCGGAGTCCCTGCAGGAGGAGGACGAGCCACAATTGGAGCGAGCAGCGACTCGGGCACGACCACACCTGGCAAGGCCTAAAGGCTCGCCATGAAGCTAAACATGTCCTGCATCCTCTGCGCCTCGGCCACCCTCTGGGCTTGTACAACCTCCATCTCCAGCCGATGGACCTCCGCCTGGGCCGTCTGCTGGGCCTCCAACCTCCGCAAGTCAGCCTGCAACATTCCACCCGCAATGTTTAAACAATGTAAAGGCAAGGTAGATGTGTAAAAGCAATGAACGACAAATAAAGCAGTACTAACCTAGAGTTCCACCATCTACTGCTATGAGCTCTGCTGTCGAGAGCATATGGGGAGGGAGGAGTTCATGCTCCTTGCTAGAATCTCGGTGAGGTTCGGAACAGAGGTGGAGTCAACTGTGCTGTCCGCCATCCAGTACCGGCTGTGCTGCTTCCCTCCTCCTAGCCTCATTAGGAGGTTTGTGTCCAGGGGCTGGGTGGCCGGATCAAAGTCCTCCCTATGGCGCTGGCGGGCCGCCGAGGTGTACACACTAAGCTTGTTGTGGACGCTCGCGTTGGTGTATGACTCGGGCTCGTCCGCCGGGTTGTAGGTGACTTCCGGGGCCGTCGACTTGCCCTTGTGTGCCAGGGCGTATGCCATGAACTCGTTGCATTCCTAGCCTTGGTGCACCTGGGACTGCGAGGAAAACACAAAGATAATTACAAGTAATGAGAATTGAGCATTAGAATAAATAAATAAAGATGAAAACACAAAAAAGATTACCCATGTCTAGGCGTACGCGCTGAGGCTCCAGTTGCCTTGGTGGTGTGGCGCCCCACCCATCTGCAGGCGGCAGTCCTGACGAATGTTATGCTTCGCTGCCCACTCCTCTGAGAGCCACTTGTCCACAATGGCCTCCCATCAGAGGTGGTGCCTGGCGCACTAATCAGGACATTGCTGCATGCCATCAAGTTATTGATATGTCAGAAGATGAAATGAAGCCTACCTATTCTTCATTGAAGGAGTCAATATTAATGTTTTGTATTTACCGAGAGGTACTGCTCCCTGGCGAGCGTCCTGGTCCTGGCATCAGGCTTCCTCATCACCTGACCAAGGACGTCGGCGCTGTAGTTGATGATGCACGAGAGCCACGTCTCGTGGTACAGGTCCGAGAGTTGGGACCTACAGACCTTGTCCTGCACTCGCGCCGCCCGGTCCTCAAACCCTTCATCGCACCTGAATGCGTAGTATTGACCAATTTAGTATGATGAAGACTCACCCAGAACTCGGCCTTGATCCATGCCGCAACGTTGCCGAACTCGCTATCCTCGGTGGCGTAGAAGTGTTCCCATGTCCAGGGCGGCGAAGTCACCCTGGTGTAGGTGACCATGCCAGGGTAGTGCAGCCGAATCAGAAGGCCCAGGGTGTCATTGATGTGCCGGCCTGTTTTGGACACAACTTCCTAGGTGCTACAAGAGTCATTAAGAAGAATTGTTAGTCTCCAGCTCGATTTTCAACATGTCATATGAGATAGTAGTGAAATAATACTTACTTGTCGCCCCTGGGTCGAATCACCAGGCACCGGTGAAGTGGGATCAGCCGCGCAAGTAGACTCCCGACGAGGTAGAGCCCGAGGCAGTGGAAGTGGAACCCCCTGCTGTCGCTATCGTCGCCTCCCCATGGTCCGACGAGTCAGAGAAAGTGCCACCCCCTCCTGTGTGGAGGCCCACCGCCTGGTCGTCCTCGTCCATCGACGGGGTGGAAGCTGGCTGCACCCTCGTCCTCAGACGACCGTGGGGGCAGCCGCTCCTCGCCCTCCTCATCTCCGGCTCCGGCAAGGGGTCCTCCTCAGCGTGGGGTGGTGAGCGCTCCCTCATGTAGAGGGGTTGACCCCCCCCGACGGGCCTGCCTTATGCCCGGCATTTTGTCGAGTGCCTGCAATTTCAAAGAGTAAACCAATTAGCACAGTTAAATTACAAGTACTTATAAAGAGATGCAAAATGAATGAAACATAATTGCAATAATAATAATAATATAGTATTACATGAATTAGAAATATTCTTCATGATCGGCAATGGCTGGATCATAGGTGTCATCATCACTATCAATATTGTTGAGTAAATCAGGCTCATCTCCATCGTTGTCATTATTGTCATCGCCTAACTGTAATCGCTCAAGCATTTGTAAGTCCTTAGCATTTTGCACCTCTTCTCCCTCGTCCTCATCTCCATCGTCCTAATCAATGTCATTGTCCACTTCCATGCCCATCAACGAAAACATGTCTATGTCAAACCTTCCTTCTAGCCCCTCTGGTTGATAGAACTCCCATGTGTTTGGTTCAAAGTTGTAATCCTCATCGTTTAGGACAGGCAGTTTACCGTGCAGTGATACCAACTGCCCAAGGTACCAACTGATAAGATTGGGGTCTTTTTGGCACGCCCATGGGATATAATAAACTTGCGTGGCCTGTTGAGCTACAATATAGACATCCTCTCCTTGATAAACAGAATCCTATCGAATTTTGACTTGTCCAATCTCAGGAGCTGTTCTCGTGACATTAGGATCGAACCAATGGCATTTAAATACGACTGGATTAGGAGCTTTGTGACACTCAAAATTGAGCTCGTATATTTCTTCTACTATGTCGTAGTAGTCGCACTCATCGTTGTCGGGTGTACGAACTCCGGTATTCATGGTTTTCCGATTGGGCCGACTCTGCTCGTAGTTTCTTGTGTGAAAGTGATAGCCATTCACATCATAAACGGTGAATGACTTGACCTTGTAGGCGAAGCCTTTGGCGAGCCCTTTCAACTCAGCATCCATTTCCACATCCTTGCGGGCCTGCAAGGTGAGGCTGGATAGATCGTTACATTACTAGCTCATAGGAGCAAAGTGGGATGTCAAAGATTGAACGAGGTAAATTGGATGGTACCTTCGTATCGAACCAGGATATGAAATCGGGCACACCGTCTTTGAGAAGACTATCTTCTTCTTGAGGGGAAGGAGCCCTATTCCCTCTCCAGTATTTATTCAAAAATTACCTGAAAAAACAAGAGACAAGTGATGAGGACATCGCCACGCTGGACACACCGATGCTATGGTCTTCCCTAAGTTGCAATTCGTCTCCGACTCAGCTGCCACGTCACCCTCGGATTCAGCAGACACGTCGTCACTATTTCGGTCATAATTTTCTCATACGACATCGAAATGGGGTGTTCTTGGATGCGTTGGAAAGGGGACGATGACGCCGTCGTTTTGGATCTGGTCCCAGCTCCAGAAGGTCCGTGGATCATTCTGTGTGACCACGGCAAGGTGTTGCGTCACCTATTTGGGCCAACTTGGCCATGTATCGTGTCGAGCCTTAAGCCCAAGTTGTGGGCGCCCAACCCTTGGCCGTCCTCAACCCTGGGTTGAGTCTTAGACTATAAATACAGCCGCCGCCACTGCTAGACAATGGGGTTTTTGTTTAGAGTTTAGTTTTCCATCGAGAAACTGAATCGTTCATTGTAACTGTGGTGACAAATCATTTTACAGTGATCCAGGGCCCATGTTCTTGATCTCCTCCACTGTGTCGATTAGTACTTTGGAACCGAGTTCTTGAACCCTCTATTGAAATTCGCATCATTCATATTTGCAATTTCAGATTGCGTGTTTTACCTTCTTGCTTGTGCTCTTCGATTCGCTTGCAGGAAAAGCCTTCTTGGCGAGGTCAATCAAGTTGTGCTTGGTTGATAACCAGCGGAGCAGTGGTGTAACGGTTGCAGGGTTCGAATCGTGTCTGATTTGAAGCCGGATCGCCAACATCGAGATCTCCACAAATCGAACTTACCGGCTATCTCTCGAAAGATTGGGCCTGTACTTCATCAATTGGTATCAGAGATTTTAGGTTTACCGCGAGGTATATTCTTGTTTGCCTTAGATTCCTATTTGTTCATTACCTAGAGTCCACAAAAAGCCCACAAGAGGTAGCCGGTAAGTTCGATTTGTGGAGATCTCGACGTTGGCGATCCGGCTTCAAATCAGACACAATTCAAACCCTGCAACCATTACACCACTACTTCGTTGGTTATCAACCAAGCACAACTTGATTGACCTCGCCAAGAAGGCTTTTCCTACAAGCGAATCGAAGAGCACAAGCAAGAAGGTAAAACACGCAATCTGAAATTGCAAATATGAATGATGCAAATTTCAATAGAGGGTTCAAGAACTCGGTTCCAAAGGACTAAACGACACAGTGGAGGAGATCAAGAACAGGGGCCCTAGATCACTGTAAAAGGATTTGTCACCATAGTTACAATGAACGATTCAGTTTCTCGATGGAAAACTAAACTCTAAACAAAACCCCATTGTCTAGCAGCGGTGGCAGCTGTGTTTATAGTCTAAGACTCGACCTAGGGTTGAGGACGGCCAGGGGTTGGGCGCCCACAACTTGGGCTTAAGGCCCGACACGATACATGGCCAAGTTGGCCCAAATAGGTGACACAGCACCTTGCTGTGGTCACACAGAATGATCCCTTCTGGAGCTGAGACTAGATCCAAAACGACGGCGTCATTGTCCCCTTTCCAACGCATCCAAGAACGCCCCATTTCGATGTTGTATGAGAAAATTATGACCGAAACAGTGATGACATGTCTGCTGAATCCGAGGGTGACGTGGCAGCTGAGTCGGAGACGAAATACAACTTGGGGAAGACCATAGCGTCGGTGTGTCCAGCGTGGCGATGTCCTCATCATCCTCCCCTTCTTGAATTGGAGTCGTCCTCGACTCCATCTTGGTGATGTCCTCATCATCAAGGGGGTTGGATAGATGGAGGATAGTGACAAGGGCGTATGTAACAAGCTCATTGAGAACTTACTGCACATAAGGCTTCACTTTGTCAAGGTTCAACAACACATACAGCATCATAGTGCACCACTCATCATACCGCAATGTCATGGTGCCTGATGCGCTTGCCTTTCTGAGTTGGCCTTTGAAAAGGCTGAGGTCGGTGAACTCTCATCCGCATTGTCACGAGGGGGACGATTGTGCACGCTGGGAAGGCCATCCTTATAGTATGATGTTGTGAAGTTTGACACCTCCTCCAGAATCAATGCCTCTGCCACAGAAGCCTCAATTTTGGCTTTATTTCTACACTTTTTCCAAAGAATCTTTAGACATCTCTCAATTGTATAGCACCAACGGACCTGCACGGGCCTCCCATTCATGCCTCGTACGGTAGGTGCAAAATCAGATGCTGCATCGCCAGGAAGAAGCCGGGTGGGAAGATCTTCTCCAACTTGTAGAGCAACACAGATGCCACTTTCTCCAAGTCATCAATCACGTCCTGAGATAACTCCTTGGCACAAAGCTGGTGGAAGAAATAGCTCAACTCTGCCAGCACGCGCCACACATGCTCGAGGACGTATCTCCGGGTCATCGCAGGAAGGAGCCGCTTAATCCATATGTGGTAGTCATGACTCTTCATCCCTAAGACTCGCATAGTGGACAAGTTCACTTCCCTACTCAAATTCACCGCATGCCCATCAGAGAACATTAACGTCTGGATCCACTGCAGTACTTCCTTCCTTTGGTTCTTTTTCAAGACAAAATCGATTGAAGTCCTTCTCCATTTCTTGCCGGGCGTGGGAGGCTTCATCACTTGCTTTAGCCTATCACAAATCATTGCCAGGTCCAGTCTAGCCTTAATGTTGTCCTTTGACTTATCAGGAATGTCCACGAGTGTTGCAAAAAGCGCCTCGGTGATATTCTTTTCTGTGTGCATTACATCAATGTTGTGTGAAAAAAGAAGGTCATTGAAATAGGAGAGCCTAGTCAAGCCCGATTTATGAGTCCACTGGTGTTCCTCACCATATCCAATAAAACCACATTTCTCTTTATCATCTTTGAGAGCCTCTATCTCAGCACGGACCTCGGCACCGGTCATCATCTGAGGTGCAGGGGTGGTGACTTGAACCCCTTTCCTGAAGTTCTTGACGTCTCGTCTGAATGGATGGTCAAGAGGGAGGAATTGACGATGTTGGTCAAACAAACAAAACTTACCACCCCTCTTTCACCAAGTGAACCTCACATCTGTCTTGCATATTGGGTATGGGAACTTCCCGTGAACACACCATGCGTAGAATATGCCATACGCCAGGAAGTCATGCAGGGAGTAGTGGTACCACACATACATTGTGAAGTTCTTCTTTGTAGCTCGGTCGTATGTCAGTACCCACTTTTCCCAAGCAAGGATCAATTCATCAATGAGAGGCACCATGAACACACCCATCTTGTTCCCCGGGTGTCCAGGAATTATCAGTGACAAGAATACGTTCTTGGGTTGAAACATGATGCCAGGGGGGAGATTGAGGGGGATCACGAACACGTGCCAACAAGTGTATTGGGCCACCAGCAATCCATAGGGGTTGAACCCATCTGTTGCCAGCGCTACATGTACATTTCGAGCCTCCTTAGCTTTACCATGATGTATGCCATCGAAATGGGTCTATGAATCGCCATCCAATGGGTGTAACATCTTGTCAGCATTGTATCTTTTGCCATGTTTGTGCCATGTCATCTATTTCACGGACTCCTCTGTCATGTACATCCGTTGGATCCTTGGTATGACAGGAAGGTACCGTAGGACCTTCGCGGGGATACCAAGTTGTTCCTTCTTGCCATCACTAGTGTCGACCTCTAGATACCTACAAGATTTGCACTTTGGAAAGTGTGTTGCTTTCTCATGATCTTTCCTAAATAGGACGCAACCATTCGGACAAGCATGGATGTGCTCATACGGCATCTTAAGGGCACAAAGAATTTTTTGTGACTCGTACAAGTTCTTTGACAGAATGTGACCCTCCGGAAGCAGGGATCCAACAACTGCCAACATACCATCGAAGTTGTCTCGACTCATGCTACACTGCGACTTGAATGTCATTAGGCGTCCAATGGCATCCAGTTGCGAAACAATTGTCTTTTCGTGAAGGGGCTTCTATGCCGAAGATAGCATATCGTCGTATGCCTTTGCGGATTTCTCTGGCTCGTCCTTTAATCCTTCACCGAACCGTGCCTCCTGAAAGTCATCCATCTAGTCTGCTACCCCGGCATCTCCATCAAAAGCCTCGAGGCGTGGTCTCACCACCTCCTCTCTAATACAATCAGCTTCACCATGGTGGATCCAGCAGGTATAGTTTGGCGTGAATCCATACTTGCAAAGATCTTCCCCTACGTTCTTCCTATTCTTTCTTACATGGTTGTCACATTTGCTGCAAGGACACGGCATCCGACTCGACCCTCTAGCAGCCTCACCAAATGAATGCTCCAAGAAAGCATTAGTCTTAGTCATCCATTCTGGGGTCAGACTTGCATGGCCCGTGTACATCCAATCACAGTTCTCCATCCTCTAGCATATACATATGTAAGCAAGTAATATAACCAGCAATTGCATCTGCACAACGTTCCTACCATCTAATAGGTGAGGATAGGTCCTAATCCCACCTGCGGATGCTAGATGAGGTCAGTTTCAATGCTCCGCTCCTATCCGAGACAAAATTTTGGCAGCACCTCCCCGCTGTTCTCCCAATACATGTCCTGCAAGGGAGAGTGTGTATCCGGAGAACAACAGAGAGGTGATGCCAAAAGTCTATCTCGGACCGGAGCGAACCATGGAAACTAACCTCATCTACGCATCCGCGGGCTGTCCAAAATACGTGGACAATCTGAAAGAGATACGGTCGCAGATATGCAAAGATCTGCATACCTCTGACCGTATCTCTTTTGAACGGGAGACGCCTAACTGGGCTACGCGATCTATGACCATGATAAGAAAGAGAGGTTATTTATACCTAGGGTGGCGGTGGAGACATGCTAGCGGTGTAGTGGTGAGTCGGTGCAGTGGTGAGTCGGTGCAGTGGTGAGTCGGGGCAGTGGTGAGGCGACACAGTGCAGGCAGGACTGTGGCGCCGGCGAAGACGATTGGGGCGGCCGAGGTACTCCGGCTCGCCTCCGACGAGTCCTGCTCTGCAAAAGAAGAAACACAACACTATAAATTGAAAAAATTTGGCAGAACCTCCCCTCTACGGGGAGGTTTCCAAAACCTGTAAGAAAAACACCGACATGATGGCCGACATCCACATTTCCGGCACGATGGCCCACACATCAACATTTCAGGCACGAAGGCCATCAACAACATAAACGGCACGATGGCCAACAACCGGGGGCTTTACCTTCTTCTCCGGTGAGGGGCGGGGACGACGGCGTGGACGAACGGCGTGGATGATGTGGACGGTCATCAGACCGAGGTCCTTCTCCTCGCTTCTCCTCCCTCTCCTCCTCCTCCTCCCTTCTCTTTCTTCTTCTTCCTCCTTCGCCTTCTTCTTCTTCCTCCTCCTCCCCTTATTCTTCTTCCTCCTTTCCTCCCTCCTCTTCTTCCTACTCCTCCTCCTCCCTACTAGCTGGCCGAGGGTGTGGTCGGGGGCCACTGGCGACGGCCGGGGACGGCGTGGGGCGGGCGGCGCTGGCCGCCGGCGCGGGGCAGGGGCGACCGCCTCGGGCCGCCGGCTGGCGCGGCGGCCGGCGGGTGGACGAGGGCGTCGGCGCGGGTGGAGGCAGGGGTGGCGGGCGCGGCGGCCGGGGGATGTCCTGGTTTGTGAGCATCGTACGTGCCAACGTGCTCAAAACTTTTTCAAATTTTTACCACGACATACGCATACGATATGACGACAACTCGACAAGTTTCATGATTTTCGGAATTCGTTCGCATTTTATATAAGTAAAAAACCACTCGCACACAAGTTGGCGGCGTTGCCCAGTGAGCACGTTGATCAAAATTTTGAGACAGTTCCTGGATTTAGCCTAAATTTACACTAAGAAACGAAGATAACATTTTTTGAACGAACGAAATCTATTATTCGATGCACCTGCAGTTCAAACTTACATTATCCAGAAAAATTCAACAAAACAAAATAAACTAAAGAAATATACCAAAAAGCATTGAAAATGTGTCAAATTTTAACATGTTGTTTGTGATAGTGTAGTAAAGTTTCAAAAAAAATTTGGTGCCAAAAAACAAAAAAAAATTATTTTACCGAGTGCCTAGGTTTGGCACTCGGCAAACGGCAGGCACTGCGCTGGATGTCGTCTGCCCCCTGCTAATCTTTGCCGAGTGCCTGGCTTTGCCGAGTGCCAAGCACTCGGCAAATACTGCTGTCGGTACCAACAGTATGGGGGTACCCACAGCCAACGATAATAAAAAACAAAACGATTAAACCACAGCAAAAGGCAGCCCGCCTCAACCACGCACCGGGTCCGTCTCGTACGAGGCCAGCTCGATGGAGTGCCTCGACCGCGCTCCAACTCCAACTCGTACGAGGCACCCCCGACAGAAACGCCTCGACTGCGTCCCGCCCCGTACAAACAAGGCACCTCGACTGCGCTCCGACTCGCACGAAGCTCGTTCGGCCACCGGTAAAACTCCGACTCGCATGACCCCGGGTCAGAGCTCTCGACCCACTCTATTCACCTACCCTGAGAAAAAAGTCAGAGCATTTAATGCGATTACCTACTATCATCTACCGACATGGCTACAACCGTGATCGACGTGGGAGTAACGCCGGTGTCAGTCCTCACTGTTTTACCGCCCATCCTGTGATGGGAGATGAAACCCGTCACTGTGCGCGCCTTACCATGCACTGTTTATCGTCAATCACCCTCGAGGGAGGATACGACAAGGCATGTACTCCGCGATCTCGGAGATTCGGCCCTATCCGTACGGGCCCGATCCGGCCTCGACCCAGCCTCGACGCCAAGCGCTGTTCGACAGGAAAGAAAGGCCGACGTGGCACAGTGTTCTGGGTCATTTCACCGTCTCATCCCCGGCGTCACCATGGTGTCCGGGGATGGCCGGCCATTCCTAGGGCACGCCGCTACAGTCACTCCTACAGGTACCGACAAAACATCACCTCAAGCCTCCTCTTACCCTATAAAAGGGCAGGCCAAGACTCTACAAGGGGACAACGGGCAAGACACAAGTCCAAAGCCAAGCGCCAGCAAGCAAAGGCTCCCAACCCAGAGATCAACATCTCAAGCAATCACCTCTGTACTCTTTTTTCTCTCTTTGAGACTTGGGCTCGGCACCCTCTCTCACAAGCTTGTAACCCCTACGCAAGCACCTCAGTGCAAGGAAATACAAAACTCTCCCCCCCCCACTGGATGTAGGGCCTTCTTTCGCCCGAACCAGGATAAACCCCCGTGTGTTCTCCTTGCATCACCATCCAGGTTAGGGACACGCAGCACTCACTCGTCGGTTTAGGACCCCCACGGGACCGAACACCGACAACTGCCTTTACCGAGTGCGGCACTCCGCAAAGCAGGTCTTTGCCGAGTGCCCGAAATTTGGCACTCGGCAAAGACCCTCGCACTCGGCAAAGAGCGGGTTTCCTGTTGTGAGAGATGCTACTCACGGAAAGAAATGTTATTAAAAAAACCTTGGTCCTGCACAGTATTGTTGTAATTGCAGGAGAAACAATCTTGTGGATTGATTTTGGATGCAACAACTGATCGAAATGGTAACTTTTGCTCTGGCAATATATATATTTTGTAATAAACGTACACACAATAGTCATAGGAACTCTATATGTTCTGCCCGGCTTGATACATGCATGGTGGGGAAATACTCCCTGAATCTTAGATATCCCATCCTCTTTCAACTATGCGGTATAGGTTGATCACCTTTGGTGAATGTAAAGCTAGAAACTGTTAGCTTAGCTTTAGGAGGTGGTTGCCTAGCACCTATAGAGAACAATGTGAAGAAATCCAAGCCCTCACCCTTAACATCCAGCTAAATTAAACTCAGAGAAGGATCGTATAATAACTTTTTTTTCTCCCATTACTCGTATAGCTATATGTTCTAATTCATCCCAGTGGCTGCTATAAACTCTAATTACAAATCAGTATGTGTCTTTCATCTTGATTGATAGTTTTTCCTACTTTGCATCATGCAAAATTTTTTTAAGATTCTGGAGGGGCCAATGCCCTATAGCAATTTATTGAATATTAAAAAAGGTTACAAAAAAGTACAGAGGAACATAATAAAAAAAACAAAGCAGAACTAGGGGAAGGGAACCGACAGGAACAAAGATCTAAGAAGCAAACAAAGAAACAAAGAAAATCAGCTTTAGAAGACTGACTATCCCAGACTTTGAATCCATGAAGAAAATTGTTCTTCCTGTCCAATCTTCACTCTATACTGAAGAAGCTTAAGCTCTCTGAAGAAGATGGACATGCAATTAATTAATATGGTTATCATCATGTGTGTTTATATGTCACCTTTGATGAGATGGACATGGTACACCTCTCGCAGCGCCTTGATGTTCTCTAGCCCCCATGTCAGGACCCACCGATTCACCCTCAAGCACTGAAGTTTGCTCAGTTTTGTCACAGTTGGCGGCAGGTCTTTGATCCCCATCATTTCAACATCCAGAGTTTCCAAATACTCCAGGTTGCCAATTTTGCTAGGCATCGCACTGATTTGTGTACCCCTCAAGCCTAAGTACCTGAGCAGATACGTATGGCAAAGATGTTTCATATGCTTGTCCTCCATAGCCTTGCAATGTTCCAGGTCAAGCACCTCAGCAATTTGAATTCGCCTAGCCGATCTAGCAGCTTTGTCGAGGCCTTCCAATTGAAATGTAGTAAGTGATCGAACATGTTGTAGATCCATCGCCTCAATGCCATGTCTTGCACGATGACATTGCTTTGCTTTCTCATTGTCATTTCCATGGATAGAGAGGCGGCGAACCTTGCCACGTGCCGCATCCCCATGTGCATCCAACCGGGCATGCACATGAGGGCACATGCCCTTAAGGGCAAAAATAACTTTCCCGTGGAGTGGCATTGACCGTCTAGCAACTCCTCAATAATCCAAAATTTTCATACCATGTTCAGCCCTAGCTAGAATGTTGCTCCTTCCTTTAAATAAAATCCCTAAAATGAACTTTTACACAATAAATCTTGTAATGTCGTGAATATGTATAAACAACTGGAGACGAGGCATGTCCATCTATATTCAGAGGAAAACAAGCAGACGAGGTCCGAATGGTGAGATATTAATTATTCACTGAACCCTTAGTATTTCCCTTTCATGTAAAAAAGTTGGAGCATTTTTTTACTACAGATGTCTGGAGCACTATTTAATTAGAGAAAAAGAAATACAGGTTAAGTTTTAGGCATGACAAGCTCTGGCTTCCGAAAATTGATTTACAGGAAAGAAAGGTACCTGAAAATAAAATAAACACTTCTACTCTTTGAGCATTTAGAGAGGTAATTTTTTTTGCAAGAGGTTACAAAGAGAATTTTCCAACAGAGTGAAGGATTTTAACTATGTCTCAGAAGGATTTGCAAATGCTTTACAAAGTTGGTCCAACCCTAGGCTTGAACATAACAACATTTTAGCCCTACTTGGATCGGTTGTCCCAGGAATTTTGGTAGATATAGAATAACAAAGAAACAAAAGATATCTCCATTTATTATAGTAATTTTTTGCCTTATATTTTTCATACCTTATTTTGTATAAGGATCAGCGTGGAGTGCCTGGAGATACTACAACTATTACATAGCAGGATGTGGCTCGTGAGAAGGCTACATGCAACAAACATCCAAAACATACACAACCTCCTCCATTGATGGTAGACGAACATAATATCACTTGTTGAAACTACATTATCTTGATACAACAAATGCTTGTACATCGCTATGTGATTATGTCAAATTAATATAGGTTGGGTCCATTGTGCTACTTATGATCACAAAATCCAAATAAGGCTACAGTGGGCTATGCAACTCTTTTGAGCACTACTCCAAAAGCAAGTATTGGTGGGGTTCAGACAAGCAAACAATTCTACAAAGCATGTATCAGTCATCCTATTTCAAAAGATGATCCATTAGTGAGACCGATGTCTTATAACAACACTGGTGATGCACACGCTAAAGGAGGAGTAGCAACTGCTTGGCCGTTCATATTTGTATGTTTGAACTTGCTTTCTTAGGTTTATTTTAGCGCACATAGATACAATGTGTAATGTTACAACTTGCTTTCTTTTTGCAGGTTAAAATGATCAATGGCTAAATTCCTATATCAAAGCGCACCATAATGGATGAAGGGACAATGAAATTTAAGAATACTAGAAATTAATGTTGCATCCGAGATCGAGATCTCCTCGGTCGAAGATGAGGGATACTACTCTTTTTATATTTTCTCTACTGCAGTTCAGAACCTCGATCCATATGTCAGTACAATCACTACTACAGTAAAGATTTTTAGGGGCGGCTAAAGAGGGTTTATAGGGACGGTTTGGCCAGCCGCCCCTACCAAACCGTTGTTACAAATGGCTGGTTTGTAGGGGCGGTTACCAAACCGCCCCTACAAATCGATTTGTAGAGGCGGTTAAATTTACAATCGCCCCTATAGTACTTTTCCCGCCAAAAAAAATTAAAAATTTCAGTATCAAATTCGACCAGATTATATATATATAATTCCACAGGTCCACCAGACCATTATGTATATTCAGATCGACCAACAACATATTACATATAATTTATCGTTGCATCACATTCACAAGTCCCATCACATTCACAAGTCCGATCACATTATATACACAAGTCCGACAACATGCAGAAGTCCGATCACATTCCATTCACAAATCCAATCAAAGGCCTAAGCCTAGCCTTTCCCACTCACGAAAATGTTGGTACTGAGGATTCCTATCTAAGTCGGACGATGGGTCATGGTAAGTGCCTCTGACGTGAACAATATGGTCCATTATGAAGTTGCAAAGGTTGCTGATGAGGTCCAAGAGGTTGTCATCTTTGTGTGGATCATTTCTCACACCTTTCTCATCTTGCCACTACAAGAAAACAAGTTTAGATTTAGTATTTCTTAACATATTTGTGCGTTTTGTACCAAGTTTGTATACTACGGGTGAAGAGGATCAAACTTACGCTATAAGGGTGTCTCCTGTAGGTAGTGGTGTTACTTATGATACTGCATACATATATCCACAATGTACACTCTCGGGCTTCTATTTGAGGCACCATGTGTTTCGCATATAAAAATGTTAAATAGTGCTTTTGACAGCAACGTAATGGAAGTACTAAAGTAAGTTTCACTTACCACACATTTTGTTTTGACACACAGGTTTTCCTTCCTTTGTGGATCATGTCTCCCTTTATGCATTTTAACGTAGAACCTGTACGCCCTGTTCGAATGAATTTAACAAATGTAATCATTAGCCATTTGTGCACCAAGCTCTGCTACATATTGGTCCAGGTAACCTAGGGTTTTGGCGTCATCTTCTTCTGGATCAACATCGTCAACAACCGTTTCACCATGATGAATCCGTACTGTGTAGTCCTTAACAAATCCTCGCATAATCAAGTATGGTCTGATGATCGTCACATCTTTATTCTGTTTCAACGTCTTTGCATGGTTCTCTGCGGCTTCAAGAAATTTATCCACTTCCTCACAAAAACCTGGCTTGTACCTTAATGCACCGTACATCCAAGACTACCTGTACTCCATCTTATACGATAGCTATCAAAGAAAAAAATAAAGGACTAATTATTCACAAATATATAACTAGCAGTTTCCTGAAAAACCATTCTAGAGAACAATTAATGACCTAATTAAAAATATATATTTAATTCTCCACTTTAATATCTTGGTTACAATAACAAACAATTTCAAAGATAATAATTAGCAACAATTAATATTTTACACACTATCCTTCATGCAAAAATGTAATTAATAATAAAAAACCAAACCCTAGCTCTAGATCTAGATCCACATGACACATCCATTAAACTAACTAATAAACCACTAAAATCAAGCAAGACTCACTAGATAAGGGTGTAATCTTATTCCACTAACTAATTTACCCTAGAACCTTCAAAACTTTGGTCTAATTTGCTTCATAAATGGCTCAAGCACCATAGAAGAGAGAGAAAAGCAAAATCCTAATTACTCACTAACCAACTATTAAAACTTCTAAAAAATATTTGGAATAGCATTTTCTTATCTTCTACAACCTCTCCACCCAGGGAAATGAGATCAAAACCTCCCCCTTGAAAGAGAAATTTTTGGGAGGTGCCCCAGGCCCCTTCCTTCCTCTCTCGGGCTACAATAACTGGCACGAGGAGGAAGAAGGGGGGCGGCGGCCAGTTATACTAGGAGCTTTGTAGGGACGGCTGATGATTGAGCTGTCCCTACAAATCAAATAGTAGAGGCGGCTAGTGATACGAGCCGCACCTACACATATTTGTAGGGGTGGCTCGTATCATCAGCCGCCCCTACTGTTTGATTTGCAGGATGGCTGGTCCAGCGGGTCCTGGGCATGACCACTGCAGCAGCCGCCCCTAAAAAAAGGCCTGTTTCTACAAATCAATTCTGCAGTAGTGAATTCACGTGCATGCTTGCCCCTAATACTTACTACAAGAAATTCAGAAACCTATGACACGAGCTGACAAGCTGGTGATAATTAACCCCGCCGACACCGGACGAATCCATTAGCCGCCGGTGAGGTTGACGAACTGCTAGCTGGACTGGTCTGATCCATTACATTATATCGGTGCGATTTGTGGCAAAAGGAAAAAAAAATACCGTGCAGTTTATTAATTAATTTTGTTATGTCTTCGAGATCCACCGTCCATGCATCCGTGAAATACTGCACAATGCAATGCAACCATCACACTACCAGAGGTATGGTTATTATTTCAAATAAAAGTCTTACGTTCTCATCGATCGATCGCTGTGGCTCGAGAAATGCTACTCACGAAAACAAACGTTATATAAAAAAAACCTCGCTCATGCACAATATTATTGTAATTGCTGGAGAAACAATCTTGTGGATTGATTTCGGATGCAACAACTAATCAAAATGGTAACTATTGCTCTGGCCATGTATATTTTGTAATAAACGTACACACAATGGTCATAGGACCTCTATATGTTCTGGCCGGTTTGATACATGGTGGGGAAATACTCCCTTGAATCTTAGATATCCCATCCTCTTTCAACTATGCATGTGTTTGTGAAGGTAAAGCTAGAAACTGTTAGCTTAGCTTTAGGAGGTGGTTGCCTAACACCTATAGAGAACAGTGTGAAGAAATCCAAGTCCTCACCCATAACATCCAGCTAAACTCAGAGAAGGATCGGGTGATAATTTTTCTCTCCCATGTTTGGCCATATATGTATTTATAAACTCAATACTCGTATAGGTACTCTATTTGTTCTAATTCATCCCAGTGGCTGCTATAAACATTAATTAAAAAACAGTATGTGTCTTTCATCTTCATTGACAGTTTTTCCTACTTTGCATCATGCAATTAGGGTGTGGCTAGCGCCCAGACTCCACACGCAAGCCCCCCGTCAGGATGCCAGCGCCTGCCCTGTCTGTTGCACTCACCCCGCATGCCTCATGAGTTTCACCGCGTGCTGCACCTGTCTTGCTTGTCCCGCATGCGGCTTCAACTGTGCGCCTGCCCGCCCGCCCCACATGGTCGTGCACGTACGCACGCAAGCCCGTGCCGGCTAATGCGTGTTTCACTTCGTTCCGTGCTGCGCGCCCGTGCATGTAGGTGGGGACCACCCACGCCCATGCCCCCGCATGCTACTGCGCCCCTCGCTTCACTTTAGTGTTGCGCGTCGTGGACGTGCCTGCAAGTGGTAACCAAATCTACATTTGCAACACCATGCATCCAGATGAAACACATGCATCATTCAGATGAAAATTATGAAACATACATCTGAAACAAACTATGCCTGCTAATGAAAACACTTGCAACATGAAGCACTTGATGTAATATATGTTTGAAACAGGTGAAACATTTGAAACATACGGTTGCAACATATGTGTATAGCCACTACAACATATGCAACATACAGATAAAACACTTGCAACATATGTTTGAAACAGATGAAACATTTGAAACATACACTTGCAACATACGTGTATAGCCAATGCAACATATGAAACATTCAAATGAAACACATGCAACACTAGATGAAATATACATCTGAAACGCATGAAAACATACGGAGCTCGATGCCATGGATTGATGAAAAAAATTGGACCAGAACTTAGCTGCCAACGATCAACCGTCACGGCGCATGCAGATGTGGGCCAGCACTTCTCTCTGAAACAGGCAAGCGCCTAGCTGGCCCTGCAACTAGCTAATTCGATCGGCCAAAGCAGCAACGCTGCAGCAGCATGCAGTAAGGGCAGCTTGGTTTGGGCGCAGACAACACAGAGATAGAAAAGAGCAGGACGACAAGCGGCAGCAGGCCTAGGCGCTAGGCAGCAAAGGGCAGGCATGACAGGGAAGCCTGCGGCCCTGGGCGTGTAAGGTTCAGGGCCTGACCACTGGCTGGTCCAGCAAGCAGCGGACGCAGCAAGGGGCCTCTCTCCGTGGTCACGTACATGCACGGTTCCCCATGTGCCGCATGTACCCCGAACTGCACCCCAACGAGTGGCTGCACATGCTCCCATCATGCGCTGCCCCACAGAAAAGGACGGGTGTAGGCCCGCCTGACTGTAACTACACGCTCCCTCTTTTTTTTTCTTGGGCGTCACGCGTGTGGGGTTTTGGTCCGTCCATCATCCGGACGCCCTCAACCAAGCATTACCAATGCAATTAATATGGTTATCATCATGTGTGTTTATATGTGTTTAGTGAAATTAAATTTAGCTAAGGCTATACGTTCAACATGAAAATAATGTCCTCGTGCCTATATAAGAGTATCACAAAAAAAATACTCTATCCTCCATCTCCTAGACATCTATATTATCGGCAGTGTTGCCGGCCTTTTCTTTTTCTTCTCCAATAGACTACCAATACCTTTAAAGTGGATAGAGGAGAGGGGGTGGATCTTCTACGTTTGAGGGAGAGAGGAGGTGGATTTTGAGTAATTACCACTACTACACAAAATCTTTTGCGCAGCGTTTCCAAAATAGCCTCGGAGGCGGGCGGCCCGGTTGCCCGCCTCGGTTATTTGAGGCATGGCAGCAGGGCCAGCAACCGCCTCGGTAAATCATTAACCGAGGCGGGCATTGTAAAATAACCGTCTCGATTAATAAGTATTAACCGAGGCTAAGGCTGGATAACGAGCCGAGCTGGCTCGGCTCGGCTCGACTCGTTCTGGCTCGTTAGGATAACGAGCCAGCTCGGCTCGGCTCGTTATCTTAACAAGCCAGAAAGCCAGCTCGGCTCGGCTCGTTATGAGCTCGAGCTGGCTCGTTAGGCTCGCGAGCCAGATATAAAAAATACACAAAATATAATATTTGCATTTATCTAAAGCTTAAAAATATTAATAATATAAAAATAATATATTCAATAACCTTAAATCAAATAAAATATTCATATGAGCTAACATATCATCCATTTGTGAAGTGCAAAACATGAAGTAATACAAAACTAATATAAGTTATGATGACTTTTTCTCTAAAACTACGGCTCGTTTGGCTCGCGAGCGGCTCACGAGCCAGCTCGAGTTGGCTCGTTATAGCTAACGAGCTAAAATCCTGGCTCGGCTCGGCTCATTATCATAACGAGCCGAGCCGAGCTGAGCCGAGCCAGCCCCGAGCTGAGCGAGCTAACGAGCTTCGAGTTTTTCGTCCAGCCTTAACCGAGGCAGACATTCTAATACAACCGCCTCGGTAAATCATTAACCGAGGTGGGAATTGTAAAATAACCGCCTCCGTAAATAGTGGCCCAGCGGGCAGCCCATCTCGACCCGATTGCGCTGATTCTATATATACGAGAGCTAGGGTTTCATTGCCACTCGCAACTCACCCCTCCCCTCAGGCCCTCCCCATCCCACCGCTCCTCTCGCTCCCTAGCGTGCCCCTCTCCCCATCCCGCGCTCCACGAGCAACCGCGCCCCCCTCTCTCCTAGCCCGACTCCCCTCCCCTCCCCTACCCTAACAGCGGTGCCCCATCCCTCCCCTTCCCTCCCCTCATGGCGCCCCTCCCACTCCCAGCAGAGCTCGCGCGGCCCTGTAGTGGCGCTACCGCGAGGAGGCGGGATCCAACGTTCCCCTGCAGCGGCGGTGTTCCCGTGGTTGTGATCCCGTGCTAGGAGGTGGCGCCCGGTGAGATCCCTTGCGAGGAGGCGGCGCCCGACGAGATCTCGCACGAGGAGGCAACGACCGGCGAGATCCCATGTGGCATGGCCCCATACTTGGCATTCCCTCCTCGATGCGTCCAGATCCATCAGCGGGGGTCCTTCTCGGGCGACGGCGCCCGGCGGTGGTGCGCGAGGAGGCGGCCGGTCCAGATCCTTCCACGACAGGTCCAGATCCAGCAGCGGACGGATCCGGCATGGCGAAGATGAGGTCGGTCATGGACGCAAGCAGCAGGTGGATCCAGGCGAGCCGCGCCCCCAGGCGGTAGATCTAGGGCGGGATCTACCGGCGACAACGACAGCACGCTAGCAGCGGCGGTGGCGCATGGATGGGCTCGGCGGGCCCGTGAATGGGCTCGCTGGGCTTGTCCATGGGTTTCTCTTTTTTTTGTTTTTTCTATTCAATTTACCGAGGCGGGCATCCAACCGCCTCGGAAAGGGTCCCATTAACCGTGACCTTTCGTCCGAGGCGGTTGCGATGCCCGCCTTGGTAAATCAATTTTGCCCGCCTTGGTAAAGATTTGTGTAGTAGTGTCCTTAAAACTTTTAGGTATTATTCGAGATAGGATGAATATTCCGTTGGAGCAACCGTAATGGCTTATATTGCATTTAATTATTCAAAAATAAGTAGGATGAGTATATAATAGCATATGGATCCAACAACCGGGTCTAGTATAGAGTAAATTGTGTGCACAAATTAAATTAATAAGATCAAGTAGTTCTTATATTTTACATGCATGGTCTTAGCATATAGCAATAGTACAAGAAAGAGTTTTACTTTGGTATAGGAAACCCATCATAAACAGCCACTTGTCTATCGAATTAATGCTGTCAGAAATCTTGAATATATATTTCAACACAAAGAAGGATTCTTGGGAAAGAAAATATAAATTTATACGTACAAACTCCAACGCAAACTAAGGTGAGAGCAAGGCTAATAATACAGCGGGGTGCTGGCTGTAAGGATCCTTAAAGCATACCTCTCAGCCTACTCATATAGCAGTTAGCTCTTTAGCATTAATAAATGACCCATCTGTCTCTCTCATATAGTTTCTCGGTTCTTGTATCTAAGCCGGCTGTAAGCTTACAATCCGCTTCTCCTCTCTCTCCTCCACATCGGCATTTAGTCCGCTTACAGCATCCTATTATACTTGCTCCGGTCCTCACACACCGAGCTTATCCAAAATTTTGTATGAGCCGCCCTTGCAGGTCACTAACCTGTGCATAAATATACTGCAGGGCCAAGTGAAGTATGCACCCCACTACGAGCTCCGCACTTCACTGCACTGTGGCTAGTGCATGCTTGCAGTCGTCTCCTAGCTAGTGCTCTTCCTAGTCTCTGCTGAGCTATGGGGGTCCCGGTAGGAGGTGGTGGTAGCAAGGACAGGGTGGTGACCACCGCAGCCGCCTGCCTGCTGTTGATGCAGCTGTGCGGTTGCGTCGCCATCGCGGCGGCTTTGCCCATGAAGGACGGCGGCGGCGGCGGCTACTTGAGGTACAAGGACCCGAAGCAGCCGCTGAACACGCGGATCGACGACCTGCTGGGGCGGATGACGCTGGCGGAAAAGATCGGGCAGATGTCGCAGATCGAGCGGGAGAACGCCACCGCCGACGTCGTCAACAAGTACCTCATAGGTATGTGTACATATGCGTATGCGAGTATGTATGTATGGACGCGTCGTAGGCGCAACTTATCATTCGTAGGTAGCTAGATAGACCTCAAAAATGTGCGCGACTACTAGCTCGATCCAGATGTTCGAGACTACTCAACTCCATCAAAACCAACTCTTCACCAACTCTGTCAAGGAGTAGCGCCATAAAAAACCTGAAGCTAGTTGACCTTCAACGACTCTACTCTTTTTTAGAGCGGTGTTCATAAAGGTATCCCTGTTTGGCTAGCAAAGTTGAGAGCAGAGCTAAAATGTTTGGAGCGGAGCAGTTTCCAAACAGGTCGTATATAGCTCTAGATCCAACCAGTAGCTATCAGCAATGACGGACGGGTTAGATATACCGCAACAGCATTGATCTTTATTTGGCCAGATTAATAGCCGTCAAATAGTAATTAAGAGTGCACAAGAACTCTGTATAATGATGTAAAAACTATATACTAGTGAGTATGTATATATAGCAGCAACCAGCAAGTAGGAGTTTTTGCCGTACAGTCCTTGCTTTTGCTTTTATTTATATTTAGTTTGGGCCATCGAGCTTTGGTAACTCTAGGCAGGTTCGAATAAACTTCAAACAAAGGCCACACTTAGACCTATAATAATATCTATTACGTCGTCTGGTCATATTCTGCATGCCCTGACCTGCAGGCATATATACAAGAAGCATGGAACAGTCAACAGAGTTTAGCGTATAAATAAAAACTATTCAGATGGATCTGCCAGATTGATGGGAGAGAGATTATTGGCATTTGATGATTACATATTATAAACCTTTGTACTTTCTTGTTAGTCTAGGCCGGCCACTTGCATTATATTTTATTATTATTGATATGATAATACTGCGATGCCAGACGACGTTGCTTGGTATGGGTAAATAAAGTTTCGCAGTCAACGTAACGTAACGTGGCTGCTTAAAATAACAAAGCAGTTTTTTGGTGTATACATGCTTTTAATACATGTATGGTAAACACGTACGTACGATGGATCTCCTCCGATCCTGAAGCCTTGCATGCATCCGTTGTCCGTGCAGGCAGCGTGCTCAGCGGCGGCGGCAGCGTGCCGGCGAAGAACTCGCCGCCGGAGGCGTGGGTGAAGATGGTGAACGGGATGCAGAGCGGCGCGCTGTCAACGCGCCTCGGGATCCCCATCATCTACGGCATCGACGCCGTCCACGGCCACGGCAACGTCTACAAGGCCACCATCTTCCCACACAACATCGGGCTCGGCTGCACCAGGTACGTACGTACGTGTGCTTCAATAGTTCAATTTATTCGCCAAAAATAAATTACGTACAAGGAAAAATGAAAATCAAAATGTTTGCCCAGTTTCTTTATGAAACTGGACCTAAAACAAATCAAGTGTGTAATATAACATATAATTTTCATCACATAATTAAACAAATCTGATCGAGTTGCATGTTTATTCGCTTCAGGGACCCAGAGCTAGCACAGAGGATTGGAGCTGCTGTAGCTCTGGAGGTCAGGGCCACCGGCATCCCCTACGTCTTCGCTCCTTGCGTCGCGGTGTGCAGAGACCCTCGGTGGGGCCGGTGCTACGAGAGCTTCAGCGAGCACCCAGAGGTGGTGCGGAACATGACCTCCATCATCTCCGGTTTCCAGGGCGAGATCCCGGCGACCGGTGGCCGCCCCGGCGCGCCCTACGTCGCAGGGCAGCGCAACGTGGCGGCGTGCTCCAAGCACTACGTCGGCGACGGCGGCACCACCAAGGGCGTGAACGAGGGCAACACGGTGGCGTCCTTCCACGAGCTCATGGCCGTCCACATGCCGCCCTACTACAACGCCGTCATCCGTGGCGTCTCCACCGTCATGGTCTCCTTCTCCAGCTGGAACGGCGTCAAGATGCACGCCAACCACTTCCTCGTCACCGACCACCTCAAGAACAGGCTCCGCTTCAGGGTACTCCATGTTGTTGAAATCAATTGTTGAGGCATAAGCATAAATAAAATGAATTGAACTGTATGTATTTAATTTTATTGTTTATTTCAGGGCTTCATCATCTCGGATTGGCAAGGGCTTGACAGGATCACGACCCCAGATCACGCTGACTACCTTCTGTCCATCAAGCTGGGCATCCTCGCCGGAATTGACATGGTGATGATCCCCTACACGTACACGGAGTTCATCGACGACCTCACGTTGCTGGTGCAGAACGGCACCATCCCGATGAGCCGCATCGACGACGCCGTCCGCCGCATCCTGCGCGTCAAATTCACCATGGGCCTCTTCGAGAACCCCTACGCCGACACCAGCCTCGTCGGCGAGCTCGGCAAGCAGGAGCACCGCGACCTGGCGCGCGAGGCCGTGCACAAGTCCCTCGTCCTCCTCAAGAACGGCAAGCCCGGCACCAAGCCGCTGCTGCCGCTGCCTAAGAAGCTCTCCTACGGCGGCAGCGTCCTGGTCGCCGGCAGCCACGCTGACGACCTCGGCAGCCAGTGCGGCGGCTGGACCATCACCTGGCAGGGCCTCACGGGGAACAACCTCACCGCCGGGACCACCATCCTCGACGGCATCAAGCGCGCCGTCGCCCCTGGCACGGACGTCGTCTACTCCGAGAACCCCGACGCGGACTTCGTCCAGAACAACAAGGCCCTGTTCGACTACGCCGTCGTCGTCGTCGGCGAGCCTCCCTACGCCGAGACGTTCGGCGACAACCTGAACCTGACCATCCCTGCGCCCGGGCCGGACATCATCCGGAACGTGTGCGGCAGCATCAGGTGCGTGGTGGTGCTCATCTCCGGCCGGCCGCTGGTGGTAGAGCCGTTCATTGACGACATTGACGCGCTGGTGGCGGCGTGGCTGCCGGGGACGGAGGGGCAGGGCGTCAGCGACGTGCTGTTCGGCGACTACGGGTTCACCGGGAAGCTGTCGAGGACGTGGTTCCGGTCGGTGGATCAGCTGCCAATGAACGTCGGCGATGCGCACTACGATCCATTGTTCCCGTTTGGCTTCGGCCTCCAGACACAACCGTCAACATATTAGCGGTCCAAATTTGAGCTAAATTCTTAGTCTTCGCCGTGAAATATCCAAAGAGAGACTCAGGTTCCGGAATGTCATTTGCATTTATAGTTCGAGCTTACTTGATCCATGTGAGTAGTTTTGTAGTAGACAATAATAATAAGCTCCAGAATAATGTAATATGGTCTCTCTGCCAAAATGATTGTATTCTTGTGATCGATTCTTGCTCATTTGAGACTAGAGCGATTGCCTGCCCCCTTCTGCTTTGTTTAAAGCATAGCTTATTTTTATTTGGAAAAAGTAAACCATGCTTCACTTCTATTTTGGAGAGATGTGGCCAAATTATTTTCTTCCAGAACAGTGGCGGATCCAGGATTGACACCCCAGGGGGGGCTAATTAAGGAAGATGTTGATTTACAATTAAAATTTAATGGTGATTTAACGCTATGCTACAGTAATTGCTACAGTATTTTTGTGGAGAAAACACCCTCCCGGGGGGGGGCTGCAGCCCCCCCAGCCCCCCCCCCCCCCCCCCCCCCCCTGGATCCGCCAATGTTCCAGAAGGTGCTAACACTACTAAAAAATGTTTTTCAGCAATGGAGGCTTTTTTTAGAGATCGGTCAAGATACAGCCGCCTCTAGAGTAACCTCTAAACCGAGCTGCCTCTAGAAATGCATTTGCAGAGGCGACTATTGTTCCTAGCCGCCTCTACGAATACCACTATTAGAGATGGCTCTATTCCCAATCGCCTCTACAAATGGATCTCTAGAAATTGATTTGAGACGCCTCTAAAAATAGGAGCATAGTAAAATTTGAATTTTTCAAATGACTTTGGATGGAGAAATGACAAAAAAAAGTTATAGGTCTCGAAAAGTTATGCAACTTTGTAGTTGCAACTTTTTTCTTTTGAATTCATCTATGCATGGAAAATTACGTTTGAATTTTTTACATTTGAAATTCAAATTTTAAAACGACCTCGGATGTTGAAACGACCAAAACAAAAGTAATAAATATCGTGAAGTTATAGAACGCTGTAGTTGACAACTTTTTCATTTGAAATAATCTATCTAAGGAAAATTATATGTGAATTTATCACATTTCAAATTTGAATTTTTCAAACAACCTTGGGTGGAGAAATGACCAAGATAAAAGTTGTACGTAGATCTTAAAAAGTTATGCAACTTGTAGTTGACAATTGTTTTCATTTGAATTCATCTATGCATGAAAAATTACGTTTAAATTTCTTACATTTGAAATTCAAATTTTTCATATGATCTCGGATAGAGAAACGACCAAAACCAAAGTTGTAGACATTGAAAAGTTATAAAACTTTCTAGTTGACAATTTTTCATTTGAATTCATTTAGGGTTCCAAATACTCATTTCAAAACTGGATGAATATAAAATGAGGAGAACCAATATTCAAACAAGTGTTGTATGGGTGAAGTGGTTAATTAGGGGACGAACGTGCAAGACCTGAGGTCGCAGGTTTGAGCACCCATGGCCGCTTAACGTGCAAACCGCCTCTACAAATCCATTTCATGACGAGAGAGTATATAACACGTGACACTAATCATTTGCAATCTTCCAGGCCAGATTGTCATGGACACAATGAGCTAATTAACGGCTAAATGATTTGGAGATCCCACAGCTAAAAAATTTATGTTTTCTTAGCATCAAGTTTTTCTTTAGGAAAAATTATCATTATGTTTTCTTAATGCAATGTAGATGCAGCCACTCATGCACCCTTATGAAGTTATGAGCAGATGCAGCCACTCATGCACCCTTTTGAAGTTATGAACGTAAGCTACTCCAATGAACAACTATGGAAACTAGCTATCTAGACCACCGGTACATCTTGAGTTTACAAATGTCACAGTCACAGCTGGCGTCTCATTGTTGGCAAGCATGTTTGCCTAATTACTATTGAAAGAAATGACCTAGAGTTTGACCCATAAATATGGAGGGTGGATAGGGATTACAAATTATGTCCTTCAGCTGACAAGGTCTGATCCTGTGGTAATTTACCAATGAACTTATAAACTTCTTCATACTTCCATGCCTAAAACAACACAAACTATTTGATCTACTTACACTATGTCAAAATAGGTCAATAGTAGTGATGGGAGATAACACTCAATATTGGCCGTCACACAAGATGCATTACTAATAAATAGTAAAAAGAAATGATGGGATAGCTTTTGCATATATTGTTGGCCGTGTGAGGGGTTTTTTGGGACATGTGGCTTCCATCCAAGGTGGGGTCTGCATGGAGGCTCGGTGCAGGGGTCTGCACCCCATTTTTTCGCCTTGACACCCCGTGACCCCATCGCTGAGACAATGGACCACCGATCAATACACCTGCCTTCACTGCTAGTGGGCCCATGTAGCCCTGGGGCAACTTGCTAAAACTAGTCTTGAGACGAGTGCATATGCATGCCTACCATTGCAGCCACATGCATCTTTATAAGTTTGTGGTAGCCTAGGTGAAACGGAAAACCAAGAAGAAGCTTGGGTATTGCATGCACATATAGATACATGCATGCAATCAGAACCGAGACGTAGGGAGGGAAGCTCTCATGGCCACACACTTACATGTCCTTTTTGCGATATGATGTCCTATATATATGACCAACAAATATGTCATTAGTTCTATAAGCAAATAAAGCTGTGCCATCCCCCTCCATCAGCACCAATAATCCCAATAGCAACCACGTCCATTACCAAGAAAATGAAGACCGTGGTGGTCCTCTTCGTGTTGGTCCTCACACTCATCGGTGGCGAGGCAAAGAAGGAACAAGAAGACACTTGCAAAACTCTCTGTCTAGACAAGAAGCTTAAGGAGCCGGCCTGCAAGGAGTCCTGCGCCCTCAACAAGCGCTTCAAAACGGTGTGGATCGAGGCTGTTCAATGCTCGTTGAAATGCAGCAAGAAGCACGGCCTTGGCTCTCCAGCCGCCAAGTCTTGCGAAGAAGGATGCAAAAAGAAGTACGAGGGTAAAGTGGCAGAGGTCACTGCTAGTTGCGACGCGGTTTGCACTAAGGTGGAGAAGGACCCGCTTGGTATTGAAAAATGCAAGAAGATATGCACCCCGTCCCTCATCTACAAGGAAATTAAGGAGGCGTTGCATTGAGCTATCTATACGTCACCGGGCACCGGCTGGCCGCATGTCTGCCCATAGATGGTTAATCATTTCATGGATATGGACGAAACTACCTACTAATTTGGTATTTTCTTAGCTAATTTGCTTTTGTTCAAGTTGCAATCAGTCAAAGGATCCATTGATATATATGGTTTCATCGACTGCTCGACAGGGCACTCCAATCTAATGTCACACGGTTTTGTAATTTTTTTGTTTGATTAAATAAATAAAAGGGCATGTTGGCAATTACCGCTAAATAATCTTTGGCTCTATTTTCCACATTAGGTGAACGTCCGTGATCATGCACAGATTTTCTTCTCTTAAGTAAACAATTTACGGATTTATGTGGCTAAGAAAGTTTATTACAATCATAAAACAAAGAAACTAGTGAATTACACAGTAAGGTAAAGATTAAGAAAATGCAAAAGAATCTAAAGTAATGATTTTCCATTATAAAAAATACATGCATTATTAAGAGGCAACAGACATCGCGCGTCCTACCGAATGCATGCATATCAGTGACAGAACCATAAAGATGTTTCAAAGTGGTTGAACGCAATCGCCACAACACATGGATGACCAGTAAAAGCAATTTGGTCCATGATGCTTCTTGTGACTTTTTTTTCGAAGAACCAGCGGCAAGGGTATGCATGCTGGGTATGTATTAATAGAGAAGAAGTTTTACAAAAATTAATTAAAGAAAAAAACAAAACAAAACCCTCACGTAGGAGGCAACAGCAAGACCACCACCACCACATGAAAGTACGGCACCAGCGAACTTCAAAAGCAACAACCGTCGAACGCCACCTTGCACGCCGCAATGAACAAGCGAACTAGTAGGGGGAGTAGATTTTCTACAGCGATGCCTCCAAGGAAGGAAACGACATCCACCGATGCCGTCAACGTTGATAGGAGAACTGCGGTTTTTCAACCGAACTCCTAGAGGGTACAGGGGTCTCACAATAATGCCTCCAACGAGAGACGTAACACCAAAGGCGGCACAATAATGCTTCTCGTGACTTGAGAGAATTATTGTTTGGGCCTGTTAGAGTGCACAGTTAGCGAAGTCATACTCCTGTACATCACGATGACAACACACGTGGTGAGCACGGCTCTTGTGGTTGAGCGAGAAGAGGAAGGACATGCCTTGAAGGTCCAACAGCCAGTATACTTCATCAGCGAGGTACTCTCCGACTCCAAAATTCGCACCCGCGGATTCAGATGCTGCTATACACCGTTCTCATGCTAAGTGCAAGCTACGCCACTACTTCAATTTCTAGATGTCACATTTACGAATAGATCATATGTGCACATATCTGATGTGACAGACATTTTGTTAATCAATTTCTAGATTAAATTATGCTTGAATTTTCCTAGAAATCTAACAAGTAGTAGGTGCAGAACTTGCTGTTGACTATGTCCATCCACTCCCTTCTAGCCTCCTCAGAGGTGAGCTCCATGTTCTCCAATGAGGATGTGGCTCACTGGCACGCGTTCAGCTCCCTCACGGCCACCTCTTCCTCCTCAGGGGTCATGTCTTTCTTGATGTTGAACGTCGCGCGGATCTCCTCAGGCGTCTTGCCCTAAATTATGTCGGCGACAGCCCGGCAAGCGAGGTCCTCTAGCCCCTGGATTTCCAGATAGCGTGCAGCCTGAAAGTTGGGTATCCAAGATGACAAGGGGTGTCAGAAAGAAGGGCAACTGAATATGCATTCAAGCCGTACGTTCATATATATGTATAAAGTTTAACTAACAGCACATGATGTGCTGAGAATTGTAAATTACACAACTAGTACTAGCTTGCAAAAGGCATCGATCCATACATAATATAACAGAGTATGTGTTAAATATGAAGTGATCCTCATGCCAAAGTTATAGGCATCATTACAGCAGGCGCGCAGAGATATTTGCATTGTGCATATGTACACATTTGAACACAATGGTATGATACATATATATTTGAATAATGACAAACTAAACATTGCCTTGATACATTACTGAACTTAGGGTTTGTTTGATTGCACTCCGATCCACCCCAGTTCACATCATCAGTTGAGAGGGACCCCAACACATCTCATAAATTGGAGTGCAGCCAAACAATGCAAGTCCTTATTAGGTATTGTTTTTTTTAGAAAAAGGAATATATTAATATCCCAGCTTCTGCATCAACCAATGCATATGACTGTATCTTATTACATGCAAGAATTAAAAGGTCCAGGGAATCTCAAAAACAAAGTTTTGAGCCATAGTGATAACAAAAAACTATTCCAAAAAACCACAACTAAAAAGCAAGCATGTTGCTAAATCTCCAGCCGTGTCTTGTAAACACTTCCATCGTGACTGTCTCAAAAGTTCTACATCCCATCTTTATCAAGTGGCGATCCTCCTCCTTCTGTAATAGGGACCAGGACCTGGTCCAATCAGTCCCTCTAAAGATAACCTGCAAGTAAGATGGTGCTAGGATCTAGTCAAACACATTGTCATTCCGAGTTAACCAAATCACTCAACAAATGGCACTTGCATCCACAAAAATTTGAGATTTCAGTTTTCTATTTATCCCTTCCAACCAACCTGTAAACAAGTTGGGTACGCTAGCTGGAGGTATTAGATTAAAGGAAACGTAAATAATTCTCCAAATGAATTTAGCAAAATGACAGTCAAAGAGTAGGTGTTGTATGGACTCGTTTGAAGAACGAAAACAACATTTCCTAGCTCCTTGCCACTGCGGCCTCGCTAAATTATCTTTTATTAAAATTACTCCCTTTTACAAGTACCACGTAAAGACTTTGATTTTGAGAGGTAGTTTAAGTTTCTAGATTAAAGTGTTATATTGTATAGCTTCTACTCCCAACAGAGCTCTGTACATGGAGTTGACCGAGAACTGCCCATTCTGATGTAGCCCCCGCATAAAGCGATCTCTCTGGTTTGATAGGTGTACACCTACAACCATAGCCACCACATCATGCCACTCTTGCAAATTCGCACCCATCAGAGATCTCCTGAAAGCTACATTTAACGGTGTCGTAGACAACACTGACTTTACTGAAGCACTTTTTCTCCTCACAATATTATATAGTGCAGGGAAGAGCGATTTTAGTGGGCGTGGTCTTATCCATGAATCCTCCTAAAAATGTACTTGAGACCCGTCACCTATATCAAACATACCCATTGAGAGGAACTCCCCCTTGACCTTCATGAGGCTTGCCCAAAACTGAGAATCTTTGGGCATATATTGAACTTGTGTCAAAGTTGTCTCTTAAATATTTATTTCTAAGCAATTGTTGCCAAAACTGTGTCCATTTATCAATTTAAAAAGCTATTTGCTTAGGAGACACTTATTGTGGACGTGTCTAAATTTAGGACTTCTAACCCTCTTGATCTTTCGGTGTACATACTACCTTCCATTTCGTCAATCTATATTTTTTCTTACGTTCATCACTCTGTCAAAAAACATGATCTAAAATAATCCAACTTCTTCAAAACCCCTCTGGGTATTTTAAAAAAAGACATCATGAACATGGGAAGACTACTCAGAACAGAGTTAACTAGGGCAAGTCTCTCTCCTATCGACATCATCTTACTCCTCCAATAGCTCAGCCTCTTTTGAAATCTTTCTTCAACATGTTTCCAGTCCTTATTCATGAGTTATCTATGGTGCATAAGAATTCCTAAATATCTAAATGGGAACGACCCTGCATTACACCCAAAAATTTGTGCATACTCATTTTGATCAACTTTAGCTGCTCCGTAACAAAAGAATTCATTCTTATGGAAATTGATCCTGAGTCCTCATAACTGTTCAAAAGCACAGAGTAAGAGCTTCATGTTTTTGGCCCCCTCTAGATCATTGTCCGTAAAGATAATAGTGTCATCCGCGTACTAGAAGACTAAGAGACTGTCATCTACCAAATGCGGAACAACCCCTTGGATTTGTTCATCCTCTTTTGCTCATGAAATAAGGATAGCTAGCATATCAACCACTATATTAAGCAGGATTGGAGATAACGGATCCCCTTGACGCACTTCTTTCCTTGTTTGGAAATAATGGCCTAAATTATCATTGACCTTTATTGCAACACTCTCTCTAGTCATGACTTTGGAAATCCATTCACACCAAGTTGGTGAGAAACCTTTCATTCTGAGAACTTGTTGTATGAAAGATCACTTTAGTTTATCGTATGCTTTCTCGAAGTCAGTTTTAAGATCACACCATCTTATTTTTTTCTATGCAACTCATGAATTGTTTCATGTAAGATCACAACTCCTTCCATTATATAGCGACCTGGAACGAAGGTCGTCTGCGACGGTCCTGTCACACCCGGTTTTCTAAAGAACAAAACCAGGCTGTGACAGAGTGGTATCAGAACGGTGTTGACTGTAGGACACAAGCCTAGTAGAAACTGGTCATTATAAGGTCTAAGAGTTGCTATTAAAATCATTGTTCTATAGACCTTGATTTTTTTTTCTATATTATATCCTTACCTTGTTATTCATCTCCACCTTGTTGCTTATTTTTTAAAAAAAATCTTATGCTCATCCCATTCTTTGATTTGATATTCTTTTAGAATCTCAGCTTACCACCTTCTTGCGATATTGAAAGAGAAATATTAGGATCTTTGCCTTTAATATGAAGATAACGATAGTAATCGTAGGTTGAGTCAATGTGTGATGTGTGAACCAATGTGTTAGTTGGATTGTCATTATGCTTGTGTTTGTTTTGGATCTTTGTAGTGACTGCAATGATTTTGTGGAGTATGTTCACAAATTCATTTAGTTTATAGGCCTAAGGCATAAGGACTAATGAAATATATAGTTGGGTTGATTTATATCGTTTCCTCAGTTCTGTCTTTTCTGGAGCAGTCTGTCTTCTCTTTTATGCTAAAAATTAATAGTTCAGCGAAAAGCTCTGAAATTTTTATGAGAGTAATTAGACTCACGTATCTTTCCAATGCCTCTGGAATCACCTTTATATCCATTATAGTTTGGGAGATACAAAAATCACAAGGCGATGCATCTGTGCTGTCAGTAACCTGGAATAGTTTCGGTTGTGCACCGTTTTCGACCAACTTAACTGCATAATTTGGAAAAGTGTTTTACATGAAAGCTGTGGAGAATTAGATAAGATTTCTAACGGTATAAGCTGCAACTACATTGGATAAACGGAATGAGAGTTGTTGTTATTTTACTGCACTACTGTTTTTTTCATCTCGCGAGGAAACTTCAGGCTATTTGCTTCTACTTCAATACGCAAGCCTCTAGAGAATTAGGACATGATGGTAGTTAACTTATGCTGAAGATGATGCAAGTTACCCTTGTGGTGCAAATGGGGAAAAGCAGACTGTGGATTCCTGGGACTGGTTGTATCACACAGACTGGCTTCTGAAACCTAGCGGCCCTAACTTGTTAGACGAACCTTTGAAAGGCTTCATAGTGAACCCTGCCTGCTCACCTTGGGAGTGTTTTGGGGATTGGCCGTCCCGGGCATATGGGTAATCACGACTCACAGTGAAAGTGTACACCTCTGTGCAGAGTTTAATAAACTGGTATACTAGCCGTGCTCACGGACACGAGCGGCCTTGGAGACATCTACATTAAAGATGATGATTCTTGTTTTGTTAAGATACTCATTTACTTATCGATTATGTTTTATATTGATTATGTTACATTGATCATGAGTTTATGGGATCTATACTACCTTGTTGTTATACTTGCGGAGTTCGACATAGACTCACCCTTGCTATTTCCCCCACACTCCAGTGTGTAGTAAGATGCTGCTCGGAAAAAGGACAAAGGTGTAGTGGAGTTTCCAGAAGACTAATAGAAGTGCTAGGCATATGTTACCCCCAGTCAGCCGTCCCTGAGAAGAATGGAGCCTGAAATTTAGTCACCATTCCGCGATACTCTGATGTAAGTGTTAATATAGCTATGTATACGTTAAATAATAACATTGTTTCTGATACTTTTTCATTCTGACATATGTGTGGACTTCCTGGGCACACATATGGCGAGCCTGGTTTTGTTCTTTAGAAAACCGGGTGTGACAGGTCCTATCTGCTTATTGGCCACTTTCAAAATTCTATTGTTTAGTACTTTCGTGAAAATCTTAAAAGTCACATTTAAGAGACAAATAGACCTGTATTATTGTATCCGGGTCGCATCAGAAATCTTAGGTAATAATGTGATTACCCCAAAGTTTAAACTATGAATAGGCAATCTCCCAGCATGGAATTCATAAAAGAGGCTCATCAAATCCGCATTCACAACCTCCCAAAAGAATTGGTAAAATTCAGCGGGAAAGTCATCCGGACCAGGTGCCTTATTATGTTCCATATTGAAGACTGCCAGTTTAACCTCCTCCTCACTGAATGGAGCCACCAATACTTCATTCTCCTCCTCTGACACTTGAGGTATGTCATGCCTCAAAGTCTCGTCCATTGACAAAGAATTCTATACATGAGGTACAAACAGTCGTTTATAGTACTCAATTATATAATCTTTCAAGTTTGCATCACCTACAATAATTCCTTCTTCCTGTTCTAGCTATACAATTTTTGTTTTCCTATGTCTCCCATTAGCCACCATATGAAAATACTTAGTGTTATCATCCCGTTGCAACAACTTTGTTATTTTGATCGTTGGAGCCAATATATCTCCTCTCTCTCAGCAACTTATTGAATTGCCCTTTGAGATGATGTCTAAGTTCCTCTTCTTGAGGTGATAGAAAACTAGTCTCTGCCTTTCTGTCGAAGACATCTATCTTAGCCAACAGTTTTGATTTATGCCTTTTGTTTTGGTAGACCAAATTTCTAGCCCACCCTCTAAGGAAACGTCTTAGCCTTTCTACTCTTATTTAACCATTGTTCCATGGGTGATCTACCCCTATTCTCAGACTCCTAAACCTCCTTCACCAAGTCAAAGAAACCATCTCTTGTTAGCCACCCTAGCTCGAATTTAAAATTCCTAACATTACCTTTGTGAGATGGTTCCCCTCCATCTAGCAAAAGTGGTGTATGATCTGAGATTTCTCGGGTGAGTGCCTGGACAGAAGCTAGCGGGAATTTTTGTTCCCGCTCTGTTGTTACCAAGATACGGTCCAACTTTTCATAAGGTTGGAACCTCTGGATAATTAGCCCACGTGTATTTTTTACCCGTCATCTCTAATTCTGTTAAATTCAATGTTTCAATAATAGCATTAAACAAAAGTTGCCACTTATTATTGTATCTTGAATTATTTTTCCCACGGGTTCCTAATGATATTGAAATCTCCCCTGCTAAGAAAGATAGATCTCCATAGCTAGTACATGCTCGTACTAACTCTGATAGAAAGTGTTCTTTGTGCTCCTCTTGTGCTGCGCCATATACAGACAAGAGGGCCCATAAAAAACCATCTACTTTATTTTTTAAAACAAACTTGATATGGTAATCACCGTCGACAATATTTTCTACTTCAAAACAACCTTGATTTATCCCCATTAGCATCCCCCGGACATACACGGGGGCATCGCCAATGCCAAACAAAATCAGCCCCCACACAAAAACTTTCCAGACACTGAGTCAAGAAGGTATTTCTGTTGGTTTCTGATAGAGCTATGAAATCAAGTTTATTATCTTTGGCCACATCATGTAAGAAAGTATATTTAGCTAGGTCACGCAAACCTCCACAATTTCAGAACACTTCTTTCATTAGAACATTTTTTCTTTGCAGCTACCTTCTTATTGAGGAGTTTCTTTTTCATCTTACTCTTTGTCACCTTGATGGGTATATCACAAGTACTCCATCAAGGCCCACACTGTTATCATCCATCACATCCTCCGTCAAGTTGCCACAGAGTCAACTGGTAGTGAAGGTGTCAAGATCGATCTCATCATCCTCAAAATCAGATTCAATGTCATGTGTAATTAAAAAACTAGAAGGTTTCAACCTTTCTTTTTCTACATCTTTGATTAACGCTACAGACCCATGAATTAAATTTTCATTGTCACCCAAGCTGATCCCCACTCCCCCTAAGTTTTGCTCAATATGAATATTAGAAAATGAACAAACTTCTTTTGTGTTACCTTTGGTTTCCTCGAGGTTCTTGACAACAACTCTTTTTTCTGCTTTCTCAAGAGAGTCTACATCAGCCACGCCCGTATTCCGCTTGCTGCGTCGCACTAGGGTATGTCTTTTGTTGCCCCATTGCCATGATCTTCATTCCCATCATTTTGGGTGTTCAAGATGCTACGCAGCCCAATATTTGGTAAATAAGGTTCAACCTCAAAAATCAACTGAAATTATCTATTGCCAATAATGATGTCTAGCTTGGTCGGAATTGCTTCAAGTTCTAGCACAGCCACTACGAACTGCCCAAAACTGCTCGCTCTGGTAGTCACCGTATCCACATCCTGAGTGACACCAAAAAGATTTCATAATGCCCACAGAATGACATATTCCTTAAGAATTGTTGGGAGGTTCATAACTCTCATCCAGACCACTGGTAAAGCATGTCCAAAATACTCTTCATCTTCCTTAAATTCTTGAAACTTGAGAGTCACCCCTTCTTTCATTTCTGCATTGAACCTTGTCATCTTTGCAAGATCTCCTTTTGTAGAAAAAAGAACCTTGAAATCAGAACCACTATGCCGTTTCACTTCCCAATCAAAAGTGTCAGAAACCAACACATGTAAAAATGCAGCAACATCCTCCTCTGTTAGTTTTTTGCCAGAAGTCAAAATTAAAGCCATTCTAGAATCTCTCTTTGTTGGTTAGATTGGTGCATGCGGAATATGAAAACCAGCAAGTGCATTAGCAGCCTGACCAACCAACTGGCTATTGGTTTCGGCTGTTTGAGAATGGGGCACCGACTCATGGCATGGTCAGTGCTTCTGCAAATTTCACAAAACACTGTCACCGTGCACTCATACATGAGGTGTGCCTTCACTCCACACCGCCTGCACATTTTAGTAGTGACTGCCTTCTGAATCACACCTGCAGCGCCAGCACTAGTTGTTCCAATCACCGAGTCCTCAACCCGCACATCACCTACTCTAGCAGCCGAAGAGGAGCCCTGCAAAATTTGAGACTCTTGCGTCTTGTCGGCCTTAACCACACCGTGCTCAGACCCTGCTGTCCCCCTCCCTGCTAGCTGCTGCTGCTCCACATTGGTGACTTGCTGCTCCTCCAATCCCAGCCCCAGTTGTGCCATCGATGACTGAGCCACCATGCCCTAAACCGCCGGAGGAACCTGAGATGTGTGCTGCTGCTGATTCATTGGTTGCTGAATCGGTACATGAGGAGGAGTTGGCACATGCTGCAGTGGTGTCCCATGAGTCTATATCCGCTGCTGTTGATGGATCGGTACCTGAGGAGGAGCCGGCACAAGCTGCGGCACCTGTTGCTGCGGTGGCCCTTGAGGTGGCATCCGCTGCCGTTGATAGCTGCGACTCTGTCGGTACTCGGTATCCGCCGTTCCACCCGCGAGCTACATTGCCTCCATACCTTCCTCGTCGTCCTCGCTCATAATCCCACCCTGGGGCCATAGTTAGGCGGATGCACCCCCGAGATTAGGATTGAAACGAGGACCACCGTTGAAGTGTGCCCCATCGTCGTTGTGATGATTGTAGCCACGCTGTAGCCATGGCGACCACCACGCACGCCGCCACCAGCACCTGTACGTTCTCCACCGCGTCCCGCTCCGTATCCCCTTCCTCCGATGCCACCACCATCGTTGTCGCTGCTGTTGTTCCCCACGCCACCTGCACCCGGGCCGCCATGCCTGCACGCAACGCCTAGACGTACGATGGAGAGAACAAGTAGGGAGTGGCGGCTAGGGTTTTTTTGTTAATCGTGTCAAGATCACAAGTATCGAGCAAAAACCACGGTGCCAGTTTCCCACCGCGACTCCTCCATTGCCCGAGCCCGATCAGACCACACGGCCCATGTTGGACCCCGTCAGAAGGCCCACCCGACGTTGCAGTTGATTCGGATCGGAATAACATATGTCTGTCGAGCGCAGAAACTAGATCGCCCGTGTTTTGAATTTGAATCATCGAACGTCGGGTACCGAGGGTTTCTGCAGTCCTCGATGTCGCCGGTGGCGGCGAAGAACATAGAGCCTCCGACAAAGTGCTCCTCATCACTTGCCATTTACCCCTCTTGAACTTTACCGCGCAATCCCCAAGGGTCATCAACGGCGACTCCCTTGGCTGCGGTAACTTCCCTGACCACGGTTTCATGTTCGTCCGATGAACATTTGTCAGAGCTTTCATGATCTTGCGTACATGCTCAACCTTCATGTCTGCGGGCACTGGAGAAACAGGTTGTTCTACCTGCCGTCAAACCGACGAGTCTTGCAACGCTAGTTCCGCCTCATACAACTGATCCTTGGTGAAACCATGGACGGTTACATGGCGTACCAAGTCCGGCATATAGGGTGACTGAAAAGCCACCTCCTCATCGGAATCATCATCATCCGTCAACGCCCAGAACTTATATCTTACTCCTATGGGGCGAAGGTCCACTGCAGGATCGGATTGAGGCCGATCACCACAGCCACCGACGAATTTCCATCCGCCGTCCTCATCCTCCGTCCCATCTTCTTGAACCGAACCTTCACACTCACTTACCTTGGACTCACTTACCAGTACCGCCACTTGCCGGTGAAGGGTCAGGACCGCAGGGATGCGAGGTCGCCGCGGGAGCGGTCACCTACGCCCTCTCTCACTCATCACTTACCAGCCCCGCCAGGCCCTTGAAAGCTCTCCTGGCTATAAGCCCTTTTTCAACCTTGTACTGAGCGAATCATGATGATTTAGATTGGAATCAACTACTGGCGCAAACTGTAGCTACCAAAACAAATGCCAAGAGCAACTTGATATAGATTGTGAAGTAGGCTAAGAGTGGGAGAAGACGGGCAGGATTGGAGTGCTGTAGCCTACGTACCATGATGAGGTGGTAAAGTGTGTCCAGGTCAACCTTGACGAAATCTGCATCCCAGCTGTTCAGTTCCTCGGCGGAAGCCTCGGTGCTGGCTGCTGCCGCGGCGGCGGCGGCGCGGGGAACGTGTTTGTAGCAGTAATCCAAGACTTTCTCGAGGATCTTGGACTTGACCTCGACGATCGGGATGCTGCTGGTACGGCTGGACTTGACAAGGAACATGATCGTCGGCGACTTCCTCGCCGCAACCCGATCCATCTCGAACTCCACGCCGTCGGAGCTCTTGAATTTGATCTTGCCGCCTGCCTCCGCCAGAGGAGCCGGTATGTCGACCGTCTGAACGACCTCAAATACCTGGCCGTCGAGGAGCTTGACCATCTTGTTGCCGCCGTCCATCCATGACGCCACGACCGCCGTCTCGTCCACCTGCCCCTGCTGGATCCCTGGAGCCTCAAGACTCTCTTCCAGCCCTCCATCGCCTTCGGCGTTGCAGAATGCATAGAGCTTCGATCTCGAAAGGAAAAGGACGGAATCTATACGGAGACCACACGATCGAAGTAGTATCTATATTACCGCAACGTTTCTTCTAAACCGTTTTTTATTGTCAAAATATTTTTTGTATAAGTCAAAGAAGTTTCCGGTTTTTGGTCGGTTCCTTTTTTTTTTTGGGCGGACCTTTGGTTTTCCTATACGTCCGTCCAACAGTTTTTATTTTCGTTTCTTGTTTTCCTGATTTTATTGTTTTCGTTTCCGTCCCTCCGAAATATTTTTCTGTTTTTGTTTTTTGATTTTTTTTTTCTCGTCTACTATCCATCTGGCATCTGGATCTTCTGTTGTTACTTTTATACTAGCAAAATACGTACCAGTTTATGACGGAATCCAATATATTTTAGAATAGGATCGGACTTCGTACTATATATGCTAGACGTGAGTGGTTGTAATACAGGTGGTGTGAGTTTGTTTCCATATACTTCAAAAACAATGAACAAAAAGCAATAATAGAACCATGATCCTTATATATCTCTCTGTCTCTCCTGTGCTCTGTGCCTCTACTCTAGCACTACCTACAATAATAATAATGGACTTGATAGCGTCTGAGTGTCCGATCCAGAGCGCTAGCGTGATGCTGCCACATGAGCAAGAGAAATGGAGCTCGTGCCACCTATTTTTTGTGGCAGGTGGGTCGTCCCATTGCAACATGTGCAGCATCTGACGCTTGCAACATACTTCTGCAACATCCAAATAAAACACTTGTAACATACGTCTGAAACAGTTGAAACATTTGCAACATACTTCTGAAACATTTGCAAAACACCTAGAAAACACTTGAAAGCCATTGCATACGTATACAACATCCAGATGAAACACTTGCGACATACGAAACACTTAAAACATACGCTTGCAACATGCATGTATATGAAACATCCAGATCTACTTTTGCAACATATAGATGAAACACTTGCAACATACGTCTGATATAGAGGAAACATTTGGAACATACACTTGAAACATACGTATATAGCCATTACAACATGTGCAACATCCCAATGTACTTTTGCAACATCGATATAAAATACTTGCGACATACCTCTGAAACACTTGAAACATACATTTGCAATATGCGCTTTCAGCGTAAACATCTCCTTGTTGCTTCGGCAAATGAAGGCTCGTCGGCACGTGGAGGCCACAGGTGTGCTCGTCGGCGGCGCGGAGCTAGGCAGCGGTGGCAGGGCGGCGGTGGCGCAAATGGCGGGTGGGCGGCGCGTGGAGCTGACCGGTTTGCTCGTCGTGCCCCGCCGTTCTTATTGACCTAGTAAGCCCACAATTCTCAACTCAGATCGTGCCGATCTTCGATGAGATCAAGCAAGCAATCACCAGTCTGTCTGAGGAGGGCGGTGTCACCCGAGTCGCCCAGTGCATCTGCGAACTCCCTGGATTATTCAACGATGCCCTCCTTAGGGATGTGATCGAAATCCTCCTCCATCTGCCCTACAACGGCACCAGTTGCAGACACTTCTTCGCCTAGGCCCAGATCCCTATACGTATCGCAAGCACGCATGCAGTGTATGCACATTTCTTACATAGACCATGAGCGTGTTGCTTATATAAATAAATAATTCTGCTGCATATGATATCATCGTTGTCATCAGCAACGACGCATGCGTGATGCAGCAGTGCATGACGTCTACCTAGCTAGTTACTACCTGAGGGGTTGTCTTATCATCGTCGTCGTTACTACTTCATATCATATGAATATAATAAATAAAGTTATCATTTACATACGGGCCAGCGGGCACGCACGATAGATCTTGTATGTTGTGCTATACCATCACCCTGTTTTTACTTCAACTTATCAACCAGAATCAGCCAGTCATTCAGTAGTATTTTTTCTCACAATAAATCAGCATCAGCATCAACATTAGCATCAGCACCAGTATCAGCCACCATCCAGCGAACAGGATGATTGTTGTAAACACTGCACGCGGGAGTATAGTTATTGATAACGGAAGCTTGCACTTCCATGTTTTGACTCAATCACCAGACCACGCGCCGGACCACACTCGCACACGTCGCACACTAGCCTAGCCGCGCACTCACCACGCACACCAGCGCCTCCACTTAGTCAGCTACGCCGCAGACTTGCTTCCCGCGTAGAGTTTTCAGTGGAGAGGTTGCATAGTTGTAATGTTCTTGTTACCCCTTCCTTGATTAAGAACTTAATCTCTGTCCGCACACTAACCCGTGATAACAATGTGTTGGTGGAATTTAATCCCTCTGGTTTCTCTATCAAGGATCTTCACACCAACCAGGTGACGCTCTGAGGGCGACCTCTACCCACTCCAGCTGCCGGCGCATCACACCCTCCATGCCCCTACACTTCCACGCAGAACGGCAAGGCCGAGCGCACGCTGCGCACCCTCAACGACAGCGTGCGCGCCATGCTCCTTCACGTGCAGGTCCCACCCGCGTTCTGGGCCGAAGCACTGGCCACGGCTACGTACCTTGTCAATTGCCGTCCCTGTCGTGCCACTGGCACCATCACGCCCCACGAGTTGCCCTTCGGCTTACCGCCGTCGTATGACCACCTCCGTGTGTTTGGCAGCCTGTGCTATCCCAACTAGTCCGCCACCGCCACGGACTAGCTCAGCGCATGCTCTGTTGCCTGCGCGTTCTTGGGCTATCCGGCTGACCACAGGGGTACCGATGCTATGACATGGAGACCAGGCGCATCATTGTGTCCCGTCACGTCGTGTTGGATGAACTGCAGTTTCTTTTCAACGTCGTCCATGTCCTTCGGCATCCTCGCATGCTCCACTGCCCGCCGACGACACTGATGCGACTGTCGCACCCATCTTTGGGCGACGCGAGGGCCTCCTTGATCCACCAGCGGCGCAGGCTCCTGCACCGACGGACTCAACCACGACATCTACAGGCACGCCGGGCTTATACACGCCATCGCCTGGTGCGCGCTCTGCGCCGCCCGCTGTCGCCACGACGCCGTCCGTGACCGCGACATCACCTGCGAGCCGCTCGCCCTCGAGTCCCTCGTCCGACCACCTATAGCTGGACACCCCCGACACCGCGTCGCCGTCTACCTTGCCTCCGTCGTCACCATCTGAGGCACCGGTGGCCCCTACAGCTGGTGGATCGCATGTACCTCCAGGCCATCACATGGTGACTCGCGCAATGGCTGGCATCTACAAGCCCAATCCAAGTACGCCGTGGCTTCAACTGCGACATGTTCCGCCGACATCTCTCCGCTTCCCAGCTCCGTCCGATCGGCTCTGCGTGACCTGAATTGGCGAGCTGCGATGCAGCAGAAATTTGATGCACTCCGGTGGAACCACACCTGGCGGCTCGTTCCTGGCCCGCCCCGTGCCAACATCGTCACTGGCAAATAGGTCTTCAAGCACAAGCTTCATCCCAACGGGAGCCTGGAGCGATACAAGGCACAATGGGTCATGCGTGGCTTCACACAACGTCCGGCGTCGACTTCAGCCAGACATATTTACGCCCGTGGTGAAGCCGGCGACAATTCGCACGGTACTCACTCTTGTTGCTGGACGCAGGTGGCCAGTGCGCCAGCTCGATGTGTCCAGCGCATTCCTCCATGGATACCTCGACGAGCGGGTGCTCTGCCAGCAGCCCGTTGGCTTCGTCGACCCCGAGCAGCCGGACGCGGTCTGCAAGCTCTCCAAGTTACTGTATGTACTTCGGCAAGCGCCACGCGCATGGCTCGCGCGCATCGCCGGATTTCTCCGCGCCATCGGCTTCATCGCCACGCGCTCGGGCAGGGAAACGCAAGAGCACCAGCGGCGCATCGGCGGCGGCCCCTGCGTGCGCTCGCTCCTGGGCTCCCGCTCCCACGCCCGGCGTCCTTGCCGATGCCACTGCCGTCCCCGTTCACCTCCGTGTCGGCGTCCAGCGGCGGCGGCTCCTTGCTGGGGTCTTGATCGGCGTCCGACGAGCAGCTGGATCTCGGGATTTACAGGTGAGACCGCCGGCCACCAGGCACGGCCGCGCATGCCACCAGGGCCGGCCGCTTCTTCCCCTCCTCCGTGGCTGCCGGTGCTTCTTCCCCTCCTCCATGGCCGGCCCTGTCGCCCCAAACCCTAGCAGCCGTCTAGAGTCGGTCCTCTTCATTTTTTTTCTTAATTGAATGAACTCTGATCTGAATTTAGGGTATGTAGGCATGTGATTCATGAATCCTTAAGCAAGGCAACAATACCAATTTATTGACATAGATGTCTAATTTCTGCAGTTTTTATGGGCACAAATACCATGGTGCGAACGGCATCTAAAAGAATGTTTTTTTTGTTTCACCTCTGACTTTACCTACATTGGCAAAGACGGCATCAAGCACTTTAGTAGCTGTTAACAGTCATTTCTACCTGGCGTCAATCATAGGGTTATTAATTCTGTAATGCTTCTGTTGGTTTGGGTTTAAGCTAATGACAGTATTAGTTCCCAACTTACATTCGAAAATGGCCATTACTCATACTCTGATGTTTCCAGTTGTTCTGCTGTTCAGTTCATGCACATTTCTACACATTGTACTTTGTGCCTCCACCCCTTGAGAATATACGCTTGCAAGAATATCTAGCTTCTTTTTCCCACAACCCCTAGGTTGCCTAACAGAATATGTTCTGTCAGTTAATTTATTGCATTGACAGCTCCAAAGAATTCAGGATAATTTGGATTTCTGACAAATTAACCTCTCTAGCTTTGATTCTCGCTCCAGTTGCTCCTATTGAAGGTTATGAGCTTGTCAAATCTAATACAAGTCTTCCTAATTTTTTATTTTCAGAAAGATGCAATTTTATTGCCTCATTGTCCATTTGACAGTTTTCTGGAAAGGAACTAGAAAGTTGTTATATGTCTGGTGAGTGTTGGAGTACGTGTTCCATGAGGCTATGGCCCATGTGGCCCATGTATGGAACCTATATAGCTACCCTTCTAGGGTTATCCCTAATCAATAGAGTATCACTTTCCAACATGGGTACGCCTCCTCTTCCTGGCACGAGTTCCGACTCCGCCCTCGCCGCCGCCCTTGTCGCTGCCCGCGCGGCCACCGCGGAGGGGCAGGCTCGTGTGCGTGCGGCCGCCGCCGTCTGGGAGCGTGAGCGCGACGCGGCTGACGCCCTGGCTCGCCAGATCGCTGAGGCCGAGCATCTCCTCATCTCCCCCGCGGGCCAGGACGCCGGAGCCACCTCCTCTGCCTCGCCGGGACGTCGCGTGTCACACACCGCCGTCCTCTGGCACGACCCGGCCGACCCGCTCATGGCCCAGCTTCACTACCAGGCCGGGGGGGTCCAGAACATTCGCCTCCTCGTCCCGGTTGTCCTCGAGCCGAAGTCGCCCTCCTACGCCCGCTGGCGGGACCTGGTGCTTCTCACTCTTCGCCGCTACGCCCTCGACGACCACGTCCTCGTTGACGCTTCGGTCGCCGTCCAGACCCCGTCGTGGCTTCGTCTGGACAGCATCGTCCTCTCCTGGATCCTGGGGACGATCTCTCTGGACCTCCACGACCTCGTCCGCACTTCCCCTGACGCGCGACGGGCTTGGCTCGCCCTTGAGGGCCAGTTCTTGGGCAACGCTGAGGCCCGGGCTCTGCGCCTCGACGCGAGCTTCAGGACCTTCGTCCAGGGTGACCTCTCCGTCGGTGAGTTCTGCCGTTGGATGAAGGGCATGGCGGACTCCCTGGGGGACCTTGGGTGGCCCGTGGAGGATCGCATCTTGGTCCTCAACGTCCTCTGGGGGCTCAACGACCGCTACGCCCACCTCCGGACGTGGATCACCCGCCAGAGGCCCTTCCCCACCTTCCTGGAGGTCCGTGATGATCTCGTCATGGAGGAGCTCACTCAGGGCCTCCAGCCGGGATCCACCACTTCCACGGGCTCCTCGTCCCTCTCGACGGCCCTGGCTGCTACTTCGCCGCGCCCGTCTGCTCCACCGCGCTCCACCGCCGCCTTCTCTTCTGGGTCCCCCTCCCTCCGGGCCGAGCGGAGGTGGGGGGGCCGTGGCGGTCGCCGTCGACGCGGAGGGGGTCACGGGGGTGGCCGGGGCGGACACACCCAGGCTCCGGCACCTGGTGGGCCACAGGGGGGGCACCATTGCCCTCCTTCCAGCACCCGTGGTCAGGGCGCATCTCCATGTGGCCCTACCACGCCACCGGGGTCGACTCGCGCCCACCGGTGGCCATGCTCACCGGAGCGCCTCCTGCTGGTCCTCCACCCGGTGCCTTCCCTGCTACGGCGTGGACTCCACCCTCTGGGACTCTTCCGGGGGTCGCTGGATGGGACCAGGCGGCCCTGGCTCACTCGTTCAGCACCATGGGTCTGACTCCTCCGGTCGGACCCGAGTGGATCGCTGATTCGGGAGCCACCTACCACACCACTCCTGACCCCGGTATACTTTCGTCGCTCCACTCTCCTTCTTCCTCTCTTCCTTCGTCCATTATGGTCGCCAATGGTTCTTGTCTTCCTGTCACGTCTGTGGGTACCGCCGGTGCTCATGGCTCCTTTCGTCTTCCTGATGTTGTTGCTCCTTCTATGGTTCATAACCTTCTTTCTATTCGTCGTTTTACAGCTGACAATTCTTGTTCTGTGGAATTTGACTCTTCTGGTCTTACTGTAAAGGATTTGGCTTCCCGGCGTCCTCTGCTCCGATGTGACAGCACCGGGCCCCTTTACACCCTTCGCTTCCCGGCGGCGCCTTCGTCTTCTTCGCCGTCCTTTTTGTCAGCTGCCTTCGCCGCTTCCACTTCCTCTACTACCTGGCACCGGCGCCTCGGCCATCCTGGATGTGATGCCCTGATACAGCTCAGTCATAGCTCTGGTCTTCCATGACTCGAGCTCATGATGAGCAACTGTGTCATGCGTGCCAATTGGGCCGACATGTTCGTCTTCCGTTTTCTAGCTCTACTTCCCATGCGGCCCGTATTTTTGATCTTGTACATTGCGACCTATGGACATCTCCTATTCTGAGTATTTCTGGTTATAAGTACTATATTGTGGTTGTTGATGATTTTTCGCATTATTCGTGGACTTTTCCTCTCCGTGCGAAGTCTGATACGTTTACCACGCTCATCCACTTCTTTACTTGGGTGTCTACACAGTTCGGCCTCACCATCAAGGCCGTCCAGTGTGACAATGGTCGCGAGTTTGATAACTCCACCTCCCAAGATTTCTTCCTGTCTCACGGTGTTCAGCTCCGCATGTCTTGTCCATACACCTCTTCGCAGAATGGCAAGGCTGAGCGGATGATTCGCACCACCAACGACACCGTGCGTACCCTTCTGTTTCAGACCTCTCTTCCTGCTCGCTTCTGGGCTGAGGGCCTGCACACCTCCACCTACCTTCTTAACCGCCTTCCTTCCGCGGCCTGCCCCGCTCCCACTCCTCACCACGCCCTCTTCGGTACCCCGCCTCGGTACGATCACCTCCGCGTGTTTGGGTGTGCGTGTTACCCCAACACCGCTGCCACTTCTTCCCACAAGCTGGACCCTCGCTCCATGCTCTGTGTCTTCCTCGGATACTCCCCAGATCACAAGGGGTACCGGTGCCAAGGTTTTGGATTTCGTTTTGCATTTTTTTTCGGCCAGGGCCGAAAAACCCGAAATTCGCGAATTTCGGCCGAAATTTTGAAAATTTCGTGTAAACATGCACGTTCAAACTTAGGTGTATTTTGGCCGAAATCACTGAAATTTTTAAAAAATTTCGGGCGAAATTTCGGACGAAATTTCGGGCGAAATTTCGTTGCACAGAATTAGAAAAAAAATACTTTTAAGTTAGAAATAAAGAAGAGATCCACAATACAATATTCTACAGTCCACAGGAGGGCATAACACGTATAAGTTCATACAATACAGGCACAGAACATACAAATGTCCAGTTCATAGTTTCATAGTCATAACTGGGAACATAGATAAGTGATAAGTCCATAATAATTCATAAAAGGGGGCCTGAAAGAGATCAAAAGTCCATAGTTCAAATTCAGAGACAGTCCATACTTAAAATATAAAGACAAAGACCACACAGCTAATAGAGAAATCCTTCGACCCTCTTCTTCTTCCTAGCACGCTGTCCCCTTCGATTATCGTCCTCTGGTTGCTCTTCAAATTGTTGGTGTGTGCCCAGAGTATCACCTATTGAAATAATTAAACACATTAGTCTCTTTGTCTTTGGTCAAAAAGAAAAGAAGTAAATTCACACATGAGTAATTACCATCCCTATGCTCTGGTTCATTGTCTGTGTCATTTGCTGAGCTACTATCAGCAGATTCTGCATAAGCAGGGCTGCCATGAGGACTGCTATCATCTGTGTCATTTTCAGTTTCTACAAAGTCTTCTTCTTCCTCTTCAACAACTCTCTTACCTTTTCTCCTCCTATTAGCCCTCTGTAAAGCAAGAATTTTCCTCTTCTTTGACCGACCAAGCAATTCTTCAAGAGATAAATCATCATCTACAATTTTTGGCCTGTTCAACCAATCCATGATTGGGTTTGATTCATCAAATAATGTGCAATCCATCAACAGAGCACATGGATCAACCTCTTTCTCTTCTGTTTGATTTTTCCCTACACCTTGTTTGAGACGTTGCTTTAAATTGTGGCGTACATACACAAGCTTCCGCAGCTTCTCATAACCAAGGCGGTTTCTCAGTTTTGTATGAACTAGTGCAAAGGTACTCCAATTCCGCTCACACCCACTAGACGAGACACACTGCGAAACAATACGAATGGCAAACTTCTGCAGCTCTGGTGTATCACCACCAAATAATACCCACCAATCAGCTGAAAATAAGAGATACATGATATATTCATAAGGAGCATACAAAAAAATAAGAGGTACATGATGTATTCAGAAGGAGCATACAAAAAATTGAGACAGCCGTGATTAAAAAATTTACCTGCAGGCATTTTGCCTACTGCACCCTTTGCTAATTTTCCATCAAATTTTCTCTCATAGGATATAAAGGTACGAATTTGTCTTATTGCTTCAACCCCATCCTCGACCGATTCAGCTAGCCTTTCAATTGCCTCTTCGAGAGCTCTCAAATACATGTTATTTTCATGAAGCCGGAGTTGATAGTGCCCTACTGGATCATGAAAGATAATCTGCAAGACATACAAAACGACATAAATTACCTGCATTTTGGATGTGCTCACTTGCATTGATAGCTTTATGGAAGAATGTGCGCCCATGGCAATACACCATGAAGTTGATAATACTCATGCTTGTCGTACCTGTCCATGAGTCACACATGATTGTAACACCATATTTCTTCCAATCCCTTTTAAAGACCTCAACAGCCTCCTCAATGCTTTTATAGTTAGCATCCAAACATGGGCCATCGATGTCACTCCCACTGAACAACCTACTTGTTATTCCTAACTCTTGAGTCAACCTCATTGCTGCTCGAAAATAAGGACAGTTAGCTTTTACCCCTGCAATGTCATTTGCATGAAACCATTTGGACCAAGCTTGTGCAAGTTTTTTCCACCACTCCTTCCTTCAAGGTGGTGTCAATCCTTGGCTGTACAGTAGGAGTATTTTCCAACCTCTTTTTGGTCCTCTTTAAATCTTTCTTCCTATGCTGAGATTCTTTATGCTTTCTCCACATAGCAAGCTTCACATCACTTGGCACCTTCTCGCAAGAAGCGACATCACCTGGCACCCCAGCTAGATGATGTGTTAGTCTTGTTGCACCTCCAGATCTCTTGGTAGCGCCACAAAACCCACATCTAAATCCTTGTCCAACACTAAAACCATAATTCCACACATTGAATATGTTGTCATCTTTTACTTGACCTGCACAAATGACAATTCAAAAAATTAAAAAACATGAATGACATTGGCTTCAGTAAATAATATGCAACTACTAATACAAGTTTCCAAACAGAATTTTACCTATGGCAGCAGGAGTGGGTGCTGCATCCACATCAATAAGCACTGCTGGAGAAACAGTTCCAGCTCTGCTAGAATTGCTTGTACCCTCTCCACTGAAAATTCACATTTTTGAAGTACACATTAGCTAAATTTGGCATACAATAGGATGACATTTTCCTCAGAGATTGAGCAGAGCATCAGGGATCAAACTGCCACCTTAATAGATTGAACTTATTTTCCTCAGAAATGGAACAGAGCATCAGGGATCAGACTACTACCATGCATTGTGCATACATTACCTAGATCGAGACATGCTTTTGCAATCGAGTGAAAAATGCAACTCCTATCTTACTTGTTTCATGGGAATAGAGTCGAATACACAATCAAAATTAACCAAATCAGACATGGTTCCACAATCCACAATTTCTAATCACTGTTTTGGGGATCTGAGGATGAACGACATTATCTCAGGATGGCAATATGGCATACCTTGTAGGAGGAGGAAGCGATGATGACATCTTGAGTGCCGCCGCCGAACTGAGTGCCGCCTGCTCCCGCCCTCCACCCCTCCCTGCCAAGCGTCGCTGTCTCGCAGTCGCAGCGAGCTCGCACTGCCGCGCCCGCGATTCCTTGCCTTGCCACACACAACGTGCGTGCTCTCTTCTACCCTGTTGAGCCCCACCGGTGCTGGGGATGGGCACCCTGCTGGGGCGCTCGTGCTCACGCGGCGCGGTCGCACGGACCAAGCAGCCGCCGCCAAAGTGAACGAGGAGAAGGAAAAATGAAACCCTAGGCTGCCGATTGCATATTTGGGGGAGTTAGGGTTAGCAGTAGAATGGGCTTGGGCTGCTGTATCGATAGGGACCGGGTCTATTTTAAATGGGCCGAGATTTTCAAATCGAAATGGGCCAATTTCGCCCCGGGCCGAAAGAAGCGAATTTCGCGAAATTTCGCCGAAATTTCGCCGAAATTTTTTTCCCTGACCGGTGCTTTGACCTTACCTCCCGACGGGCTCTCATCTCTCGCCATGTGGTGTTCGATGAGTCCGTTTTTCCCTTTTCCAGCACTGCCACCCCTCCGGTACCTGACCCACCCTCCCTATTTCCCACTGACCCGGTGGTCCAGCCACCTTTTTCGTGGTCTCCTACAGGTACCGCTTCACCGCGCGCCGGGCCGGCCCCCTGTCCCGGATCCCCAGCGGGTCCGGGCTCGTCGTCCTCGGGCGTGGCCCCGCCCTCTCCGGATGGTGCAGACCCGGGGCCTTCGTCCCCCGCTTCTGCCCCGGGGGGGTCGTGTCGGTCGCCGACGCCGGATCCCGTCCCGGCACCTGCCCCGGCACCTCCGTCGAGGTTCGCCGCGCCGGTACGGGTGTACCAGCACAGGCCGCGGCCACCGCCGCTCGCGCTCCCTTCTCCACCGGGGACACCGACACCACCACCGCAGTCCCCGCCGGTTCGTGGTGCCCCGCCGGTCTACCACCCGCCGCTGCTTCACCGACACCCGAGGCATGTTCACCCGATGGTGACACGACACGCGGCCGGCACACTGCCGCCTCGTGCCCTCGAGGCTTCGACCGGCGATGCAGTCGTCTCTCCGGTACCCTCTTCCGTCCGCGACGCCCTGTTGGACCCTCACTGGCGCCGTGCGATGGAAGAGAAGTACGCCGCGCTACTCGCCAACCAGACGTGGGAGTTGGTGCCCCGGCCACCAGGCTCCAACGTCGTCACCGGCAAGTGGATTTGGACCCACAAGCGCCGGGCCGACGGCTCTCTCGAGCGCTACAAGGCTCGATGGGTCCTCCGGGGTTTCACTCAGCGCCCTGGCGTCGACTACGATGAGACCTTCAGCCCGGTGGTCAAGCCGGCCACCGTCCGTACCGTGCTATCGCTGGCACTTGCACGGTCTTGGCCCGTCCACCAGCTGGACGTCAAGAACGCCTTCCTCCACTGCCTTCTTACTGAGACGGTGTACTGCAGTCAGCCGGCGGGGTTCGTCGACACCACCCGTCCTGACATGGTCTGCCGGCTCAACAGGTCCCTCTACGGCCTCAAGCAGGCACCTCGGGCGTGGAACCACCGGTTCGCCGCTTTCTTGCTGACCCTGGGGTTCATGGAGGCCAAGTCTGATACGTCCCTGTTCGTCTACCACCATGGAGCCGACACTGCATACTTGCTGCTCTATGTTGATGACATTGTCCTCACTGCCTCTAGTGAGCCACTTCTCCGCCGGATCATCACCGCTCTCCAGCAGGAGTTCGCGATGAAGGATCTGGGCGAGCTCCACCACTTCCTCGGTGTCACTGTTGAGCACCGTCCTACCGGGCTCCTACTTCACCAGCGACAGTACACTCGGGACATCCTGGAGCGGGCTGGGATGACTGACTGCAACCCCTGCTCCACTCCGGTCGACACTCAGGGTAAGCTGTCTGAGGCTGAGGGACCACCGGTGGCCGATCCCACTGCGTACAGGAGTCTCGCCGGGGCCCTTCAGTACCTCACCTTCACCCGGCCGGACATCACCTATGCAGTTCAGCAGGTCTGCCTCCATATGCATGACCCCCGGGAGCCTCACCTCACGGCTCTCAAGCGCCTCCTCCGCTACCTCCGGGGCACGCTCGACTACGGCCTCCTCCTCCACCGGGCCTCCTCCACCGACCTCGCCGTTTACACCGACGCTGACTGGACCGGGTGCCCAGATACTCGCCGCTCCACCTCCGGCTATGCCGTCTTCCTGGGCGGCAACCTGGTGTCTTGGTCGTCCAAGCGCCAGCCGGTGGTCTCCCGGTCCAGCGCCGAGGCGGAGTACCGCGCCGTTGCTAACGGCGTGGCGGAGGCCGCCTGGCTCAGGCAGCTGCTTGCTGAGTTGCACACTCCGCCCTCCCGGAGCACACTGATCTACTGCGACAACGTCAGTGCGGTCTACCTCTCCACCAACCCCATCCAGCACCAGCGGACGAAGCATGTGGAGATCGACCTCCATTTTGTCCGTGATCGGGTGGCCATAGGCGAGGTGCGGGTCCTTCATGTTCCGACGACCTCCCAGTTCGCGGACATCTTCACCAAAGGCCTCCCGTCCTCGACCTTCGCCGAGTTTCGCTCCAGCCTCAACATCACCAGTGGCTAGTTGCGTCTGTGGGGAGTTGTGTGTGTTCTTTCTTGTTCAGCCTTGAACTCCGCTGCGCCGGTAGTTCAGACTGCGGGGGGGTGTTGGAGTATGTGTTTAGGCCCATGAGGCTATGACCCATGTGGCCCATGTATGGAACCTATATAGCTACCCTTCTAGAGTTAGCCCTAATCAATAGAGTATCACTTTCCAACAGTGAGATGTAAAGAATCTAATACAAGCCTTCCCAATTTTTTTATTTTCAGAAAGATGCAATTTGGTTTGTTAGTGAAAACTCATTATTTGAGCCATTTGATTTGGTAACATTCTTTGATGCATCGTACTGAAAAACGTTCTCTCATTAATGCTTATTTCCAGGGCAATCTGCAGCATGCGTACACTGGCATCAATTGGGAGTCCATCGATTGTGTGTCCTTGGACGGTCCTGGAGTAAGGCAGGAGCTGACCTTTCCTCAAGCTTCAATAGTTAAATAACTGGTGTCTGCCATTGAGTAAGTCCGTGTTCCTTAGCAAGCATTTTAAATATGTTCAACATTTTCACATAAGTAATGGTACGATAGGCAAGTTTAACTTATTTTCATGATTAATTTGCTGAGCACTACCTAGCCGAATGTTTTCCTTATATATATATCCTTGCCAACAAAGTTTGCCCCAGGCCTCCCAAATTCCTCTCTGCATGTGAAGTATTTCTCTGGTAGGCCTGTGCTATACTTCGCAGTAGAGGGTGTGTTTTTCTTTCTATGACATTAATTAGTCGTGAATGCCCCTCCAGTGCATTGTGCAGGGATTTTATTTGCCTGTAAAATATCGATGGAAGCTAGCTGGCTGTGGTCATGTACTGACGCAAAATTGTGTAGCATAGAGAAATTTCAGTAATCACATGACAGATGCTCCTGCCTTGTTTTTTTGAGTGGGATTGGTTACATTTCTATACCTGTATGATTCTGCAAATTGTGATGCTGGAGTAGAACACGCCCTTTTTTCTTTGAAAAAATAGTGAAGTTTCGTTCTGACACTCAGTTTAAATATTGGTGACATTTATAGACGGCTTATGTTGGGTCCGTGATTCTGTGCTCTGTTTTGTTCTCGGCTGTATGACCTTTTGAAATCTTCATATATGTATTATGTTGTATTTCGGACCTGTACAAATAGTTTTTTTTCTGTGAAGTTATGGAAATTTTTAAGTATAGTTTTCTGGAGTTGCACAAGATAAATGATTTAATTTTGTTGCAATTTCCAGAATTTTTTTTGTAATCCTTTGTCATGACTAATTTGTAAATTTGCATGAAAAATGTCCGAATATGCATTTCTCTGGCTGGTAAGACTATTTGTTATGTACCACTTTATTTAGTCAGAAGTGAAATCATCAGAGAGGTTATGAAGTGTTTACTCTGGCTGGTAAGTCTCAGATTATATTCATAACTGAAGAATTCATTAATTGCAAAGTGAATTAAGCTTAGACCCAATGTAACAACTGTGTTGCCCAACCTTAGCTATGCAAGCGCTTGAGCAGTGCTGCACACAATACAGCGTTTTTTTATTAGGAACATAATACAACGATTTTTATTTCCACTAGGGTGAACGCTGATTTGCTGGCATTTTGCCCTTCTTGATTCCTCTCCTTCCAAGAGTGTGGCTAAGTGATCCGTCTGTCTCTGAAATTGCAGTGCTGGCTTGGGTTTGAATTGGTTCTGGTATTGACTGTCTTAGTGATTGAATTGCATAATCATACAATTTTTTTGTCAACAAGAACTGCGAAACCTCTACTTTACTACCTGCTGTTTTTGATGAAATGTCTCACCTAAATAACTAAGCAAGTAAGCTTGGTATCTTGTTTAGTTATAATAGTCAAATGAACAGTTTTGCTGCTGACCTGCTGTGGACGTACGTCAACCACAGCAACATACTTTAACCGAACCATGCCGATTGAAAGTGCAGGTATGAGGCAACGAAGTGCAAGGAATGAAGGATCGATGACAAATGTCTTCCTTGCCTTTTGCACATGGTATGTGACTCTGCATGCAAATTCCATCTATGGTTTAGTTCATACATGTTGCTTGATTAAACCATGTTTTTCTACACATTACAATTTGTGAATATATGACTTGTTTGATGATTATAGCTGGTAATCGTTTGATGAAATGCCTAACCCATGTCATTTTTATATCACTTGTCCTATAGGATAGCAAATAAAGGATCTTGTGCACGTGTTCAAGGGGCTTCACTGATTGTCTTCATCCTCTCTGAAACACGATGTAACACAGGATCTTGGTCACATTTTGAGTGAGGATTTCCAGTCCAGTCAATGAGGATTTGAGTGATCTCATCATGGATTTATTAGTTAAGTGAGAGTACCTGAAAATTGTGTTGCTATTGTTTAATTAAAAAAATGATCTACTTGTCATGTATGGAGAGGAATTTTAGTCCGGAATTTAGTTTTGATAGTTTCTACAATCTGATAATTATTAATATGGAGAGGAATGGCTATTGCCCTTGTGATGCATGGGAATTATTTGAATTATTAAATATATGTACGGTGCTTAAGTCATGGTTTATTCTATATATTTCTCTAAAAATGAATTGTTTCTTTCCATTTCATTTTTCTAATATATGATAGTTGTTTCTATGTACATCCCTGAAATGAAGCCGTGGCGTTAGTACGGGCACTATATGGCAATAAGTTTGAAGGAACCTGATTTCACATTGCTACCTCATCTCAGCATTGACATTGATAGGACGCACTCCTTCCATTCTAAAATACTCCATCCGGTCCGCTTTCATAGACATTCGAGGGTTTTGGTATAGGTGTCGTTCTTATTTTTCAACAAGTCAAATATTTCTTACTTTGACTATATATTTAAAAATTTATTAAAATTTATGAAGTCTAATAAATATTATTTGGTCAATCATGAAATATATGTTTATAATAAACTTATTTAAAGATATAAATCTTGTTAATATTTTTTTATGACCTGTTCGTCACACCCCGCCCGCATCGCCCGGGCCGCTGTTCCTCGTGCCTCGCCCACGCCTGCTCCATGTGCCTCACCTGCGCCGCTGCTCTGCGCGCCCTCATCCACCTTGCCCGTCGTGGAAGATGAAGCAGGGGAGGCCGGCACCTACGCCCCCATCCACCTTGCGCCATCGACAGGAAGGGGAGGTCTGCGCTACCGCAGTTCCCCCACTAGGTAGGCCGTGACCGCTGGCGACGCTGTGTTTTAGGTGTTTTCAGACATGTTGCAAGCCTATGTTTCAAGTGTTTTAGTTGTTTCAGATTCTGTTTCAAGTGTTTCATCTTAACGTTGCATATGTTTTTATGGCTATACACGCATGTGTTTAAGCGTATGTTTTAAATGTTTCAGATGTTTTCAGACTTATGTTGCAAGTGTTTCATCTAAAACTTGCAAAAATAGATCTGAATGTTGCATATGTTGCTATAGCAATACACGCATGTGCTCAAGAGCATGTTTCAAGTGTTTCATCTATTTTCAGACGTACGTTGCAAGTGTTTTATCTGGATGTACATATGCTGCAAATGGCTATGTTGCAAGTGTATGTTCTAAATGTTTCATCTATTTTAGGTGTATGTTGCAATTGTTTCATCTAAGTGTTGCAAAAGTAGATCTGAATGTAGGTGTGGAGAAAGTATAAGCCCTCGGTGGTCCAGCTACTGTGACTCCCTGGTGTGGTGAAGATGGAGGCCGGGGACATGAGAGCAGCAGGGATGGGATGCCGCGGTAGATCGGATGAGATGGGCGCTTACACGACGCATTGGGCGGGATGGGACGCGGGCCTCCATTCTGCGTGCGTCAGGCGCAAACACGGGAAGGTCGGTCCAGACGGTTGCTGCCTTCGGAGAGGAGATGAGCGCGGGGCGTGTGTCGGGCGCGGAGCATGCGTTGGGCACGGGTGGGCGTCCGTAGAGCACGGGTGAGTGTGTATCGGGCGTGGGCACAGAAGCTATGTCCGAACGTTTGGGCGCTAGTCGCTCCGTAGATGCAATCTTAAAGACGACATTGCATACACTGATTGCTCCGAAATGGCTCGGCTCTTCTGGGCTTGCCAATTTAGGGATCGTGACTATAAAGGTATTGTTAATGCTAGCCGGGTCGTCTTCTCCTCGTACCAACCTCAGCACCACCTGAGTGACTTCAGCATCACAAATCTCCCAATGTCGTTGGAAAAAATGTGCAGGATAACCGTCCAGCCCAGGGGCCTTCGCGGAGAACATATGAAACAACGCGACTTTAATCTCTCACTCTCCGTAAAAGGGACCAGCACATTGCTGTTAATCTCCTGCGTCACTTTGGCTGAAACTGTGTATTCAAAACCACATCCATATTTTCTGTGCCTTCCGACGCATATAGCTGTTTATAAAAATCTGTGGTAAGATTTGCTAATTCATGAGCATTTTCCGTGACTTGTCCATTATGCTTCTTGAGCTTCACAATTCCATTCTTCCTTCGTTCTTTGACTCGCACGCAGGTGAAAGAAACCACTGCTCTTATCTCCTGAGCCACTGAATTCTGGAACGCAGCTTCCACATAATTTCTGCTCTATTGTTTAGCACCATGATCCGCTCAATGATGTTGTCGCCAAGTGTGCTGTACTTTTTTTTTTAGGGAAAGCCAGGTGTGCTGTACTAGTACTACATGCATGCGGCTATAGAAGGCCGAATGGACGGCCTGGCACGGGCCCATTAAGACACGGCCTGATGTTCGATAAGGGTCTAGGTCGACACAGCCCTGTTGGCGGCAGCGTTCGCTGCAGCTAAAGCGGCTGCAGCCGCTGTTTTAGTGCATAGCATCTACATTTTGAAATGTTATTTGCAGCCTGTTCGCATGTTCATAGCATCCAAATTCGTATAATATTTTGTTCGGCAGCCGAACAGGTAGCAATGCAAACGGACGGAAACGGGTGGAAAAGCCCTGTTTCTATTTTCATTTCTATATTTTTTTAGTGGAAATGGTAACGGGTTCGGGGAAATACGGATTCAGAAACAGAACCGGAATATAGGGCGTATGGAAACGGATCAATACAATCAGAAATTTAACGGAAACGGGTCGAAAGTCGGGAACCGAAGCCGGAATACCGCACATAAATCACACACGACACAAAATGCAAACAAGGTGTTGTTTGGTTGCATGAAGGATCCATATTTGTATATGATTGTAGTGAGAACAAATGCACGTTAATATTTTTTCAAAACGATAGTGCTAGCGCCCGGATGTCCGGACAGACGCCCACGTCCAGACGCCCGCATGCTGCACTCCGTTTCACATGCTCCACATGGGGCCCGCGCCGCCTGAGCAACAAGAGGGGGAGGGGCACGACACCTCCGATTCGAAAGGACCCGGCCGTGACATCGTATGGATTCCCTGCCAGCCTCGGGAGGAGGACACACCGAGATGATGCAGCAGAGGGTAGGAGGAGAGATACAACACCCGATCTAGTTTTGAAACATCCAAATACAACACTTGTAACATACTTCTACAGGCAGTTGAAACACTTAAAACATGCTTTTGAAACACTTAAAAAAACAACTGAAAACACTTAAAAACCATTGTAACCATACGTAACATCCAAATAAAACACATGCATCGTATATGTGAAACATATACAACATCCAGATAAACACACTTGCAACATGCGACCGGAAAACACAGATAAAACATACCTCTGAAACATCTGAAACATTCGAAACATACACTTGCAACATGCCTCTGAAACAATTGCAACATGTGCAACATTCCCCCATCTACTTTTACAGCATCCATATGAAATAATTGTAACATACATGAGAAACGCCTTAAACACTTGAAACATACATATGCAACATAGGAGATGGGGAGTCTAGGAAGGTCGATTTCGGTTGTCGAGGTAGGAGCGGCGGCGAGCGGCTACGCGCGAGCACCAGCACCACCAGTACCGGGCTTGGCTCAGCGCTATCGGGGTGGACAGAGCTTAGTCACTGGGGTGAGAAAGGGCACCGCCAGGGTGGGGAGAGCGCTGTGCTGGAGTGGGGGAGAGTCGCCCACTCCTCTGCAACATCGCCGTGCCACCTCCATGGTCTCGCTCATGCTCCATGGATCTCACTGGGGTGGGGGAGAGGGCCACCAGATCCACGGGCGTTGGGCGCTCCCGGTGGGGTGAGGACGTCAGGGTGGGTGGAGGGACACCGCCGGGGTAGAGGGAGGAGCCGTCGGCATGGGGGAAGGGTGCATGCCGAGGTGGGTGAGGGCGCGCCGCTGGCCAAGGAGGCAGCCATGGCCACACATCTAGGTAGGGCGGGGCGCGAGCACAGAAGGATGGAGGAGGAAGCGAGGGATTGCGTGTGGGAGTGAACAAAATGAGGCCTCCATCCGTCCAGACATCTTAATTGGCGCATTATCGTTTTCAAAAAGTAAAAGAAAAATGCACGTTAATAGCAATCGGTATTATTTAGAACACTAGATATATGCCCGAGCGTTGATCGAGGGCAACAAATTTGTATCCATTTGTACAACGATGCACGTGTCTTATGGTTTAGACAAACATATTAATATTTTTTTATCCATGTCTACGACAATGCACATGGCTTGTGGTTTAGACGAACATATTAAGAAATATAAAAATTTGATTTCATAAAGCATATTTCATGATCTTTATGACATATATCGTGTAGATCAGGAACCAAACAAAATCGGTTTCATTTTTTATTATCATTTCTATGTTTTGTTATTATACATTTTCAAAAATTTAATAGAATCTAATAAACACTTTTGCATTGGAACCCTAAACTATTTTTAAATTTATCCTGGTTTTCCTTCTTCTATGTGGACGTGGTAGATTAATGGACCAAGTTGTTACGTGCGGGTATCAGGTGAATCACCACGCAACGGAGTCATCAGTTATGTGCGGGCAGGAGGTCTGTCCATCCGGCCCACGGGCCACGGCACGTCGTTCCCTCATTCCTGCTCTCACACAAGGGCGAGTGGGTTGCAGACGCACGGGCACATGCACACTAGGCGAGCGGGAGAGCCGCAGACGCACGGGCACATGTGCTGGTTTTCCTTCTTCTATGTGGACGTGGGCCTTGTTTAGATGCACCCAAAAGTTAGAAATTTTTTCACTCTCTCTCCATCACATCATTTTTTAGCCGCTTGCATGGAGTATTAAATGTAGGTAAAAATAATAATTAATTACACAGTTTAGTTGGAAATCACGAGATGAATCTTTTGAGCCTAGTTGGTTCACGATTGGACAATATTTGTCAAATAAGACAAAAGTGGTACTATTCATCAGGTTGAAAAAATTTGCAAACTAAACGTGGCCGTGGTAGATTAATGGGCCAAGTTGTTACGTGCGGGCATCAGGTGAATCACCATGTAACGGAGTCGTCAGTTATGTGTGGGCAGGAGGTCTGTCCATCCGGCCCACGGGCCACGACATGTCGTTCCCTCATTCCTGCTCTCGCACAAGGGCGAGTGGGTTGCAGACGCACGGCCACATGCACACTAGGCGAGCGGGACGCAGAGCCGCAGACGCGCGGGCACATGCGCCGTGTCATCTTTTTTGTTGTCGTAATCAAAGCCCTTGCCAAATTCCTTTGTGTGAATGTGTGCCTGATCTGTTTCATCAGTCTGTAATCAGTCCTTTATATGATTTTCGATGTGGAAGAGTTTGTGTCGGAAATATTTTTTTGCCGCATATGATTGTCGACGTGGAAGAGTTTGTCACGGAAACAGGGTTTTTTCACGTATACGTTTTTTCAAAAACTTTTTTTGCCATATAGGTTTTCTGGAAAACGGGGATGTGGAAGAGTTTGTTATGGAAACAGTTTTTTTTTCACGTATATGTTTTTTCAGAAACTTTTTTTTGCCGTATATAGGTTTTTTTGGAAACAGGGGACGTTTTCTTTTTTGCCGATTTTTTGGGAAACGGGGGGCGTTGTTTTTTTACTGTGGTTTTTTTATGCCGTATATGTTTTTATTTTTCGGAAACGTTTTATCTGGCCATATCTATCTATCTATACTATAAAAGAGCGAAGGAATTGAAAAATACATGTTACCTAAAAATTCCTACCCACCCTATGTTTTAAATCTTAGATCGTAGATCTAACGCATCTAATCCCCCGTCCTAACCTGACAAACGGACCCGGCCGGAAAACTTTTAATTCTTTACGCGTGTTTATACGTGTGGTTCCTCGAATTGCTATTTTTTTCTCACCAAAAGAATTACTCAACCCACACCCTAGGAACGTCGGTCTCCTCGCCGCCAACTAGCGAGATCGAGGCCGGCACGCCACAGGGAATTGAAGGCTTCCCATCCGCCGTCAGGGCTTCATCATCAAATCATCACCTGTCCAACATTCACCACCATTCACACGCCCAAAGTTTGCCGCCTGACCGTGACCGAAACGTCTGCATGATCATCATCGCCAGCTTATTCACGCGCTCAAGCTCAAACTCTGGAAGCCGTCGTCGTTGCTCATCAGTCTGTGTGTCGTACGTGTCCCATTCATCTGATCATCATCTTCATCTCCCTCTCGCTTTCACTCTCCGGGGCAAAGCAATCCAACGAACAGTCAGATCGATCGGTCTGCGGATGGCGATACAACAGGCCGGGTCGCGCTCATGACATCTCAACGTAACATGCACTATTGCTGCCATCGATCTCAGCCGCGAGCTCAATTTCGGCGCCCACAAGAAACCCATCGGGTGCCTGTCACCACACAAACGATCTTCGTATTTTATCCACTGTATCTACAACTAACGGGAACAAGCTGACGATGGCTCGTTCTCATCAGCAAACAATAATAATAATAGCTACAATAGCTTGATGAATGACGATCGAGATAGCTGTTCGTTTTCCTTCTGCTGCTGATCGATCGAGGTTTTGTTTTAACTGGTACCTCCGGCATGACGTACCTGAGGCCGATTGTGTGTAGCAGCCCGTCGATGTGCGCGTGGGCGGCGAGGGAAGCTAAGGAGAATTTCAGTCACCAACCGTCGTCGGCGAGCACGACGCCGCTTGCCCCGACTGCGGCGTCGATTGGAACCGTATTGGAGCCGTCGTATCAAGGGCCTGAGCGTGCAGCGTCGAGGAGTCGCCTGGTGGAATCGCGAGTTGCGCGGGGCCAAGGAGCGGCGATCGCGCACGGGCCTAGGTTTTTCATATGTCAACTGTCAAGCGGGGCAGGGAAAAACCCTAAAAACCCGATGCGGCCTGCGTGATTGATGGGAGGGGGGCGATGCGGGTACACGGGCGGGTCAGGAACAGGTATAGGCGGGTTCGTTTTGAAAAAACAAGAGTGACCGACGTTTTGTATAGGCGGGTACGTTTTTTTTTGGAAAAAACAATTGAGGAGACCGACGTTCCTACCAATAAGCTAAGTAGCAACATTGCTTTTAGTCAGCACAAATTTTAGCTACAGAAATTAAATTTTAAATATTAACGATTTTATAAGAATAGAGGGGGAGGTGGTGCTTTCCGCTGATCACCGCAGCTGATATTGAACGCTGACCAAGAACTATAGGATGTCAGTTTAAAAAAATATAGGATGTCCAAATTCTAACCAGGCATGTGGTAACTTATTGTACTATATGAAAATAAAAATCAATTAAGTTTTTGTGACCTCTTGAAAACCCCTCGCTGAAGTTGCCCTCAATACTGTTTATTAGCTGTATAGTTAATTTTTAAAATTTCCAAAAATTATTTAATAAAATATGTCATTATTCTCTTGTGTATGAATTTTTCTAGACACGTGCGTGTCGCACGTGCATGTTCACTGGTAGTAGAAATTAGAAACGATTTTTTGTTACCGTATAGGCCGGGGCCGGGCGGACAGACGATAGCATTAGGAATATGACCAGTAATAAAAGAAAAAAAATACACGTTAAAATGCATGTACAGCGGCAACACCCGCTGGGCCGCGGCCCGTTAGCATAGCACTCAACTGACGCAGCAGCAGTCAGCTCGCATGCGGTTCGTTCAGCTTCAGGTGTTTAGTCCCACCTAGCCCAGCCAAGCAAGCACGGAGGCGCGGACTGGCTACATAAGGAGACGCAGGGCTGTTGGCTAAAGCATATTTGTCGGCCTTTTGGCTATTGTTGGGCCTCCGGACAAACCGACAATTTGTTTATTTTGTTTATGGGTTGGCACAAATCCGGTAAAAATTCCAGATCGAATTAGCTAAAATACAGCTTTACCGTTTCTGTTCTGAAATTTTTCCAAATAATACGGTCGGTGGTTTCTGTTCGGGACGGGATAAACAACCGCTCATAGCCGGCGGATCGCACGTTCCAAGGGTGATAGAATGGGCCGGGCCGCGCGACAGTTCTCGTCAGACTGTTGGGCCAGATCCTCTTATTCGTCCCATCGAACTGGCCGATGTATTAGCCCAATTCCAAGAATTCTATCCACTTTTTCGTTTTCCGTTGACCTTTTTTTCTTTGTTCCATTTTTATTAATTTCATATTGTTCCTTTTTTATTTTGTTTTTATTTTTTCTTTTTTCTTTTTTATCTTATTTTATATATATAAAAAAAAGCAACGTTGCAGTGGAGAAGTATCGACAATATTTTGCTTTGAATCAAAACAGCTCCCTTGCTAGTACTCCCCGCCTCTCCTCAGAACACGTTGAAGCAATTGGAGAACAACAGAGTTTGCAACGCGCGACAACAATGAATAGAAACATGACTCGCAATTTGATAGCTAACACGGGCCTAAGTGCTCGTTCGCTAAAAAAAACGTTTTGATAGCTAGCCCGAAACATAATCACCGGCGTAAAACTGCCCCGGTGGGACGAACGAGTGGACATCAGGGCTGATGCATGGGTGGGACACTTGCGTCTCAAAAATTCAAAAACTGCACCCCTTCTGTACCGTAGATAATATAGCGACCAGTCAGTCAGCTCTACAAAAGATGTCAAGGAATAGTATCACCATCTCCATTTCATTTCTTCCAATCAGTCAACCTATACAAAGCCATTCCCTGCTGCCCTTGATCTCTCTTCTGTTCACTTTGCACCACGGCAAAAGGGGAAAAAAACTCTTAAAACCTACAATATCCTGCTTAGCATCCATCCAATGTACACCAAACTATTTATAGTTTTATACCCCTGTAAAAACGCACGCACGCATGCATCCATGTGCCACTCCCCTCTATTCTTTCCTCGGAGAGGGCACCTGCACAAGAATCGCTCCCCCCAAATAATAAAAAACCCGGATCCGCCATTATTCTGTAGCTTGCATTGCTTTCGCCATTGCAGGACTAATCCCTTTGCAATGGAGGCGGAGAAGACGTTGTGCCCTAGCTAGCCTCTTACGTACGAGACCGGGAACCACTTGGCCAGCAGGTGGTGTTTCAGCTTGATCACCAGCCTGAACACCACGTAGCACGGCAGTTGCAGCACCGCCACCGCGAGGTACCTATGCCAATTGGTAGGGAAGAATCAGTTAAATTTAATTACGAACAGTTTGCTTAATTACTTGGAAAGAGTTTTTGAGTGATTTGTTCTTGGTTGTGAGGTAAGTAGCATTACCACAAAGGTGCCAGATTTGATGTCAAGTCAAGGAATGGGTAAGGCCACCTGCCAAAAGCCACATGGCGGTGATTTAGTACTCTGAAACGAAATGCAGCTATGTATGCAAAGTAGTGGTAGTACTTTGTTTATACGAGATTTAAGTTGGAAAGTTTACCAGATTGGAGTAGCTGCATGAACAATCCACTGAAAAATGACATAAAGCGCGGTCCAAAGGAAGAAGTAGGCGATCCGGAACCAAGGGAAGCTCTGAAAATAAAACCATGAGAGTTGCAGTGTGTTCAGTAAACTGTGAAAACACTCATCAAGTTTCTTTTTCTGATCATCTAGTTCAGTAGTCACTCGATCATGTGCTTACCAAGCTATTCAGGGCTGCCTCACCAAGCAAGAAAACAGCATTCACTGAATGCATTCCGATCAACAACTGCCAGAAGAGAAACCAGTGAAGTGTTAGTACTTTCTTTTTCTGTCAGAATGTGAGATGCCATGTTGGAGAAGACAGCACTTATACTTACGAAGTTGAGATTGTAGTCCTTGACGGTGAGGAACGGGAAAATGATGAACCAAAACACACAGTCTGTAAGCATCACAGCACCTGCATTTGTCTGTCAATAAATAGTAAACAAAGTTAATTACCACACTGCTGTAAAGATCACAAAGAGTTCTAAGATATGATAAGCTTTAATATCGAATGGTAAAGTGTAGCTAATAGTATAGTCCAATTTCAACTTGGATCCTTCTAAAGCTACTTCTCCTAGGCCATCATCCTTCCTTAGTTATCTATTAATTCTTCTCACAAAGCAAAAGGTGACATTTCCAGACTGTCCTATGCCAACCTAGGCAGACATTCAGTCACCATTGCTGATATAGTTAGGCTTAGCAAATCAATCCAAAGGAAACAGGCTGCCTTTATTCTTGATGCCACGATCTAAAGAGTCAGCCCTACACTTCAGAAAGAAGGGGAAAGGTCCCTTCAAGCAAGCAAGGAAACATGCATGAGCTGTGCAGTGTGCAGAGATATAGACTGAACGCCTGGACATGGACCATTAGCAATTGGCTCATGTAGGAGCAGCTACATGCCATGGAGATGAAGGTGTGACCAGACAAAGATGCTATGTGGGCACATCTGATCTGATCTTCAGAAACAGAATCCGATCCATGAGCACACCATAAACATACTGATTCAGTCGTTAGCGCATCATGGTAACTACCCGGCACTAATAATTGAGCCTCGAAAGCAAAATAAGAACCCCTCCATGCATGCAACACCAAATCAGTAAATGTCACTGCACCATACAGATGTCTCTCTCCAATAAGAAACATGAAAAGGTCCCCCAACTGGATAATATTTCAAAGTGTTTGGTGGTGTGGAGGCCTCTTTACCTGATAGATGATCTGGAGCAGGTAACCCCAGAACCCAGCAATCTCTCTATCGCCACTGTGTTCATCGAAGGTCGGTTTAGCAGCCAAGCCATGAGGCATGTAGTTCGTGCCAAGCTCCATGTCTGCTGCCACCGCGGCGACGTTCTCATCAGTGAACTTGCTGCAGCCATAGATGGACAGGGCCGTGCCAAGCTGAAACAATTCACAGAACAATTATTCTTCAGATAACAGGTTGTTTCAAAGTCTTTGGCGGGCATCATTGGCTTGAGGAATTCAGTGGAAAGATAAATTATTTGGCTGTGATTATGAAAGAGAAAAGGCCTACCCCGAAGTAAATCGTCACCAGAATGAAGGTCCACCTGCACGACAGACAGTTCAACAACCGTTAAGAAGCTGGCAGGGGGGACAAGTGCTATTTCCAAGAGCAGAGTAACAAAGCAGAAACACTTGAACAGCAACCAGATCTTTCAGAAAAATTTGGTGCTACCAACCAGTCACAATCTCAGAGTTTTTTTAAAAAGCTGGGAAAAGGCTACACTGGTGATTTGTAAAACAAGACAATATCTGAAAAGCAGGGGTATTTGTTTACAGTAGAAAACTTATATCAGAAATGTTCAGGTTCAATGGAACAGAAGATCCGATGGCCATCTAAGTTGGAGTGGGTATTCTTACAACACTATCCACTTATCATTTATGATTAAGCCTAGAGAAGCCTGACCAGACAAACAGAACTGCAAAACCCACTCTTTGCGGTGCTTATGATCAGTTGCTAATATTTCAACTACTGCACAAACCACAAAAGACTGTTCCTGAAATGTGCTTCACAAGACATTAGACATCTATAGTGACGCCCTTTTCCAAATAATAAATTAAAGCAAACAGTGATGACCCAAATAAAAGTCTCTTAGAATGTACTCCCTCCATCCCAAATTATAAGGCATTCCAAGAATCTTGGAGAGTCAAAGGATCTCAAGTTTGACCAAATTTATATGATAAGATAATAATATTTATGACACAAATTAAGTATCATTAGATTCTTCATTAATTATATTTTCATAGTATACCTATTTGGTGTTATAAATTTTTGTAATTTTCTCTATAATTTTGGTCAAACTTAAGATGCTTTGACTCTCCAAGATTCTTGGAATGCTTTATAATTTGGAACGGAGGGTGTACTACGGGCTACGGCAGGAAAAAAAATACTATTGGTGATTGGTGAAGGGGGAAACCCAGGCAGAGAGGGCGTCGCTTGCTGTGTAAGCTAGTTGTTGGCAGCCATCAATTATGTACAGTAGTATAACGGAGAATGCTGTCAAACTGACTGATGGCTCCATTATTGTTTCCAAGAACCATGTTCAGTTCTTGCAACTGAAAAAGGACCCCATGTTTAAAACAAGTTTGTTCCATGGAAAGAGCCCTTTATTCCCTGTAAACTCAGAGTATTACAAGGGGACAGAACAAATGCCAAAACTTGCTGACCGATCTCTAATTCAATCAAGCACCAAATACTAAGACTTAATCAGCTGCAGCAGCTGAGTGGCAATGCGCCCCCTTCTCTTCTTTTTGAAACAAAAGATTTTAAAAAAAAATGGAATCTTTACTCAACTTTGCATCTAATCCACAACAATCTTTGTTTTGGAAATTAGAAAAAGAAAAGGAAAAGGAAATCAGAGAGAGAGAAAAACAAGAAAGAAGTGTAAGTAGTAGCAAATTAAGCAATCGGTGACTTACTGAGTGTAGTAGTAGAAGATGCTGCCACCATCGGAGATGACAATGACGACGAGCAGGCTGAGGAGGACGAAGAAGGAGATGAGCCTGTAGGCGAGGAGCCACGCCGGGTGGATGTCCCGGAGGCAGGGCCGCCACGCCTCGTCGTCGTACAGCACCCCGGGGCGCCTCCCCTTGCCGCTGCCCTGCAGCTCGCCGTCAGCCGCGTGGCCCGACGAGGCCGACGACGACGACGACGCGCCGCCGGGGCGCCGGTCGGCGCCGGCGCCCTCGTGGCGCCAGATGAGGTAGCCCGCGACGGCCATGCAGGCGAGCACCCAGACGCCGCAGAGCCCCACCCGCCAGTGCAGCCAGTAGCGCAGGTCCGTGGTGTCGGCCGTGGCCATGGGCTCGTACGACTGCCCCGCCGAGCCGCCGCCGCCGCCGCCTCCGCCACCGCCACCTGTGATGAAACGCATGCGCCGCCGTTAGCTAGGTAGCCGCCTCCGACTCCTGGGGCATGAACCGCGGCGCGAGCGAACGTGGCAATGGCCTCTGCTGCTGCCGCTGCTGCTCCTCGGCCAGAGCAATGCGCAGACTAAACACTGTCGAGAAAGGAGGGAGCTGGGGGACAGCGAGGGAGGAGGGGGCTCTTCAGATTCTTGTAGCGGAAGGAGAAGGCAATGCTAGTTGCTACGACTCGCGCGGCGGGGAGGGGAGGGCGTTGCGGTGAGGACGACAGGCAGGCGACGCACGAAACCAACGCCGGCGAGCACACACGGATTGCATGCAGGGGAGGCAAGGGAAGAGTGCATTGATGGGCAACGGACGAATAAGCAGCAACGGCCCCCGGAAGACGCCAAGGCTGGCCGGGTCACGCACTGCTCACGATCACGATCTCTCGGCAAGGTAAGCAAGGCAAGCAACCGCGCGACAGAAACGAACAGACCGGGATTGACGCGGTAGCCAGCGGTAGAACAAGGAGCTCCAAGACCATGAGAGCTAGAGCTAGGGGGGGTTAAACAGGATGGAGATGGAGCGGGCCGGGAAGATGCTTGCACGCAAGATGGGGAATGGGAAAGCTACAAAAGTAGAGGGTGGCCGGAGGGGTGGCCTGGGGAATGAGATGCTTTGCTTCTTCCACCTTTGGAGGGAAATCCCTCGGGGAGTTTATATACTCCTCATCTACATACCGACCATACAGGCATGTGGATGGGGACACCATCTCATCTCCACAGTCTTCTCGTGTCGTCTCTCTCTCCCATTTGTTTATCTATCTACTCACTCGCTGTAGGATTAGAATTAGAATTAGAAGAATCTCTCTTGCCACAATCAACCATGCAATGTCTCTCTCTTTCTCTCCCTGTGATTTGCACTTCGAGAGTTAGAGAGAGAGGTTTGGCTTGTGAGAGGGGCCATGGCCTTGCATTGCAATTGCCATTGTGGGGCAGGCAGTACAGGCGTACAGCTACACAGCTACAGAGAAGTGTGGTAGCTTTCGGATTGACCAGGGTCAGCCTGGGGCCCGTCTCGGCGTCTCTTTCCTCTGCTGCATCGTCCTGCATTGCACAGCATTTGCATGGCATGCGAGAGATGGGCCTTGTTCAGTTCCCCGGTTCTCTTCCCAAATTCCACTATAAAAAAGAAGATTCTCCATCACATCAAAATGTCGGCAAATACATGGAGTACTAAATATTGATAAAATCAAAAACTAATTGCACAGTTTTGTTGTACTTTGCGAGACGAACATTTTAAGCCTAGTTAGTCAAAATTTGGATAATTTTTACCAAATACAAACGAAATGCTACAGGAATTCTGATACAGTGTTTTTCTCCCCAATTCTCCATCTAAACAAGGCCATGGAGGGAGGTGACCTGGAAGGCTGGAACGGGAACCAAGGCTGCTTTTCCACCCGTCAAATCCTCGTCGGCCACACCAACAGAGCAAGGGCGACGCGACGCCATGCAGCCACCGACGCGGTCCGTGATGACTGGGGCCTCGTTTACACGTTGAAAAAATTTCAAACCGATGAATAGTACCGTCCAATCGTGGACCAACTAGGCTCAAAAGATTCATCTCGTGATTTCCAACTAAACTGTGTAAATTAGTTATTTTTTTACCTACATTTAATACTCTATACAAGCGGCTAAAAATTGATGTGATGAAGAGAGAGTGAAAAAACTTGGAATTTTGATGTCATCTAAACAAGGCCCGGTGAGGTTTTCAGTTACAGTGGAGTACACTTTCCATGCAAGAACCAGAACCGGGAGCGTCTTTTCAAACCATTCACACTACTGCCCTGCTGGTTTCCCGGTCACTCCAGCCACAGCTGGAGCTGGTTCACAGGAAATTCAAGGAAACAGCCAGCAATAGGAGGAGGGGACACGGGAGTGTACTACACATAACACATGGGAATTGGCAAAGGGGAAAAAAAGGTAACATTTTTTACTTTACTTTACTTGACTGAATTGTACTGTATTGTATTGACTCATTGATTGGCTGCTCTGGGGTTAATCTGGATTTCCTTCTATGGATTCCAAGGAAACACTGCTGTAATACTGTCCTTGCTCACAAAGAAAATCAAGAAAAAAAAAGTCGATCTTTACTTCTTTAGATTAGAGGAGCATGTTAGCTAGTAACTAGTACGAGTAATTCATCAATCCAGTGGCTGCCTTTGTGTCAAAATTTGCATTTCCCTGCTTTTCACCGCAAAATATGTATAGTAACCACTGGTCCAACAGCAACCGACTTTTACCCATTATATATATTCTGTGAGAGGAATCTTGGAGAAAAGGTGATTTCTCTTCTCCAACACAACATGCATGTAGCAGAACAGAAGAGAACAGGGAAGCCTTGCCGGCCAAGGCTTGGAATATGCCTAAACCCAGCACTAGACCAGCAGATAAGATCACCGACTCTATACTCCTCTAGCAGCAAATCAAGAGAGGGAACAGATCATGCTACATTTTATATGTTACACATATATATACATCCAAAAGAGATCCAGAAAAGGGCCATGCAAGGAATGATACTAGCGTTTGACAAAGCTCTACGTACGTGAGTACAGATTAGCCAGCAGGACTAGCCTAGACTTAATCATGCAGTTTTGACGAGGAGTTTTGTTAGCATGCAGCATGTATGCTTATACATAATAATAAGCCTAGTGACTGAGACCGAGACTGAGCATATATAGAGAGCAGATGCAGACATGGGCAACGGAACGGGAGACTGGAGAGGGCAGTTGGCGTTTGCAATACGGCGACGGGCCGTGCTCGAGTGCCCAATGACTGGCTTGTCCTCTTGCTTGCATGCATGCATGCACGCTGCTGCTGAGGTGGCAGTTCTATGTCGTCCAACCCTGTTCGCTTATGCTGAAATTTAGTTGATGTTCATACTAAAATGTTGTGAGAGGAAAATACTATTACATGGCTGAGAAGTAGCTCAAGCGAACAGGGCGCTCATCCCACGTCAGCACCCCAGCGAGGCACAGGTAGGCAAGATCGCAGCACGCAAGAGCAGAAGGAGAAGAGAAGGCTCGCGTCTCGTTTCTGTCGATGCTGCATCTGCATGATGATGATTCTCTGGATCCTCCACGGACTTCTGAATTGAGTGTCACAAGATTGCCAAGCAGATGCGTGGCTAGAGTAATTAGGTAATTGATGACTACCAATGCAAGGGGGGTTGTTGAATTAAAACTACTAACTTTTTTGAATTAAGTGTGTGGTGCAAAGGGGTAGTAAACAGAACGTACAGAATGTGATGATGGTCATGAGTGGCACAGGGGAAGGCGATCTTTGTAGGGCAATGCATGTGTGTTGGGTTAAGGGCTGGAGATCCTCTATGGCTGATGGCTTTATGATGGATCCAAATGTGTGTCTCATGATGCTACTATATATATAATTAATTGGAAGTTTTTTTTGTGACTTAATTAATTGGAAGGTTGAGATAAACTAATAACACTACAGGATATATAGCTGCTGCTAGTGGAATAAAAGGTGGGGAATTAAAGGGAGGGTGGGCGGTGGATTGGACACGTCACCACAATCTTCATGCATGTTTGGGTTTAGTTTGTTGACCCAGCAAGAATTGTTGGTCAAGGCTAAAAAAACACGAGTATTATTGCTCGAGGATCATGGAAAAGATGATCTCCTCAAAAAAAAAAGTTGTGTAGAAGTTTGAGAAATGTAAAGGGCGCGCGGACTCTGATTTGCTCTGCAAAATTGTAATTGTGATGTGAACAGTTGTGGGAATGGGAGCTGAATTCTCCTAATTTAGAGAACCTCAAATAAGCACATTGGACAGTCCATAATCTAAAAAAAAAAGAAGAAGAAAAAAAAAAGACAGTGTGTGTGAGCTGACCAGCAGGGCTTAGAAAAGGCAGGCAGGCAATTGGCGCACAGAGAATCCGTGGTCACGACTCACGTAGTACGTACATGGAGGCGAAGGTGGTAGGACGGCAAATCCTAACTAACAAATGTTTGCTGGGAATGGCTCGATCGCGAAAAAAAAAAACAAATGTTTGCTGGGAGGAAGGACACGTATAATGAGTGGAGTAATAAAGCAAGAAATGCAACCTGAGGTCAGCCATCACTCTCCATTACTATTAGATGATACTAATAAAGAAGAAGGGCAAATAAATAAAGCAGCAGGCAAGCAGAGATGATCAGATTCAGAGGAAACAAAGGGAGGGAGAGGCGCAGCGCAGAGCGGAGGAGAAAAGAGAAAAAGGCAAAAAGCCACGCAAATCGAAAGCAGCTAGTGCTCAGTCAGCCGCACTCGTTTCAGGCTCAGCGGCTCGTGGGAGCGCAGCGCAGCGCACATGAGATGCTCATGAGATGGAGTACGGGTTGGCACTCGTATTCCATACTCCTTATTATCTAACTACCTGGTACATGCATGTTGTAAGTACTATGAATTGGATTAGTCTTTATGACTCCATAATCAGCTAGATCCATTTGATAAAACTATACTAATAACATGGAAATTAGTTCTAGTCTATCTAAACATATAGGCCAATTTGAATCACACCTTGAGTTAGTTGTCACTCCGATCCATTTGATTAGTACTCCTCAAGTTAGGTGTTTTAGAAACTCTTAGACTGACTCCAACAACAAGCACTCAAACTGGAGACCCATTCCAAACATTTGGGTAATGCACAGTAAATGGGCCAAACACCCAAACCTTATCCTCTCCAACAGAGCCCCGGTACCCAAACTGCCTCCTCCTGACTGCGCTCTCTCTCGGCCGAGCGCCGCCGCCCGTTTCCTTCTCAGCGGAGCGCCGCTGTCCGTCACGCCCCGCCACGTTCTCGCCTCGCGCCACCGCGGATCCACCTCGCACTGCCGTCCGCCTCGCCCCGCCGCGTTCCCGCTGCGCGCCGCCGCGGATCCACCTCGCCCCGCCGCGTTCCCGCTACGCGCCGCCGCGGATCCACCTCGCCCTGCCGTCCGCCTCGCCCCGCCGCGCGCCGCCGCGGATCCACCTTGCACTGTCGTCCGCCTCGCCCCGCCGCGGATCCACTTTGCCCCGCTGGCGGCTCCCCATCGCGGCCCCTCCGGCGGCTCCCCGCCTCGTCGTCGTCGTCCGCGGAGTCGCCGCGGATCCACTTTTCCCCGCCGGCAGCTCCCCATCGCGGCCCCTCCGGCGGCTCCCCGCCTCGCCGTCGGAGTCGCCGCGGACTAGGCTGGAAGCACCGCCGCGGGCCCGCCTCGCCCTGCCATGGAGCCGCCGCGGGCGAGCCTGACCGCCCTAGCCTTTCGCTGCCGCGGGCTCGCCTCGCCTTGCCGGCCGCGCCCTGTTGCGTGCCCATCACTTCGGTCGCTAGAGGAACACTTTTTTGCGTTGCCGCACGCCTCAAACCCAAAATGGGTTCTCTGTTTACATTTCCTGTTGGAGCGAGTTTTCAGTATGCAAAACACTGTGCCTCACCTATTTTGCATCTGGGTCGCCATTTGCATCCTCTGTTGGAGTCAGTTTTATGGAAATCAATGCTGAAGCTAAAAATACCAAAATGCCTCTCAAGAAGTAGAGATAAATATGTATTGGGAAAAAAAAGAGAGAGAAATGTGTACTCCATCTGTCCTTTAATGTGTGTCGCTACGGTTTGCGTGCCGATAAGTTTGACTTAATTTATAGAAAATGCGTGCAACATTTGTGTCTCCAAATAAATTTGTTAAAAATTAGATTCAAATATCTATCAATGATACTAATTATGTATCATAAATATTAATATTTTTAATATATATATTTAGTCAAAGTTGTTACTTGGGGAGCTAACAGTTAGCTGACTATTAGCCGGGGACGAAACATTATGCACATGCACTTGCTAGTTCAGTAATTCTTAAGTGGCTATCAGCGGGAGACGAAAATGGAGAGGCGAAGAAAGGTTGTTTGGAGTGTGAGGGAACCCAACCTAGTACGGCTGCTAGCGACCTCCGACGTCGGAAAAGAGATTAACTTAATTGAACACGCGACGGCGATGCGAGACGTGTCGGTCGGAGTTGGGACTTGGGATGGATGGTCGTCTGATTGATCGGTGGGGGCAACGAAAGCTAGAGGCTTTCCGGCATTGAATTGGCGGCCGCCAGGACGCAGGAGCAGGACGGACTGCCTGCATCTGCATGGCACGGGAACAGAATGAGCGAGCGACGGTGCGCCGGTGCGGCGGCAGGTTGTCACGGAGAAGGCGTGCGTGCCTGCCGTCGTTCCTGTCGACTGCTGCCGCGCTGCACCTGCACCTGCGCCTGCACTTGCATGCTGCCGCGAGCGAGAGCGGAGGAGGAGGAACAGGAGCAGACAAGCAGTGCAGACGTGCAGGTGTAGCGTAGCACAGCGGCAGCCAACAGCAAGGGCCAAGAGGCTGTTGGAGGAGACGGGGAGGGAGGGACCGAGGGACGACGGGGCCACAGCCCACAGCGCCGGGGACTGGATGGGGATGGCAGACAGCGTCGCTGTCGCGGGCAGGACGACGCCGGAGCCGTCGCTGTCCGAGTGTCTGGTTCGGACGCAACGCAAATTGCAATTGCATGGATCGGAGGTCGGAGCGGAGGACGTCTCTGATCTCGCCCGGGGAGAGCGAGGCGACGGCGGCAACACCGCCGAGACGTGGGTGAGTAGGACTGCTCTCTCTCTCTCTTCTCTCCGCATGACCGGCCGAGACCGACTGCGTCGCGTTGCATGGGGCGACGTGCCGAGTGGGGAGCAGACGACACCGACAAGTGGCAAACGATACCAATCACCGTATCGCTCGGTGAGAGGATGGGCGGGCCCATCCATCCATGATCCATCTGTCTTTTTTTTTAAAAAAAACATCCATCCATCTTCCAGGGACCCCACAACACCAGGCTCGATCGTGTCTAGGGCCCACCAAGGACGGGCGGCCCGGTAGCCCGCGTAGCCCGTAGACCGCCCAAGGCCCGAGCCCGCGGGAGCGGGCGCCATCCAGGCTGGCTGGCGGCTCAGGCTGTGCGAAGCGACAAGATAGACGACAGGTGACGCCATCACGGATCCCGTAATCATAATACGTAACTGATAGTTTGGCAATGATGACGGTGGAATCTTCCTTGCCTTCTCACTGTCAGCTCAATTCCCTAGCTGCTACGAGTAACTGGTATGGATCGTGTTCGTCTGCTCATTGTGCTGCTAATTCTTTTTTTTTCCTTCAAAAGAACAAAGTTTTTAGTCTGTGTACCTACGATTCTCTCTCTAAAACGTTTGTTAATTGTTAACTCCGATCCGTTCAGCTTGCTGAGGAAGGAAGGGGCCATGCCACCAATCCGAAGCAACGGGGGGGGGGGGGGGGGGGGGGGGGGGGGGGGGGGGAAGGGGTTGGCAACAAGCAACATGGCATTGGCATGCAGGGGTAGTACATGCTGCTACTGTGCAGCAAGCAAGAGGTCCGCCTAGCCAGGCAGGCAGCCTCTGGCCACCGATCTGGTCGCCAGGGACCGCTCTGGTAGTCCGGGCGGGCGGCGGCCCCTCTTTGTTCGGCTGTTCCGCCCAGTCGGACCATCCGCTGCAACAGTGCGTGTGCATGTGACCGCTCGATCCGCCAAGGACTGATTGTAGATACAGGCCTCGTTTAGTTCACATAATAGGGGAGAAAAACACCGTATCAGAATTCCTGTAGCTTTTTATTTGTATTTGATAAAAATTATCTAAATTTTGACTAATTAGGCTTAAAATGTTCGTCTCGCAAAGTACAACAAAACTGTGCAATTAGTTTTTTATTTCATCAACATTTAGTACTCCATGCATTTGCTGACATTTTGATGTGACGGAGAATCTTCTTTTTACATAGTAAAATTTGGAGGAGAATTGAGGTAACTAAACAAGTGATAGATAGTAATAGACCACCACAACAAGTACTACTCTGTCCCAAAAATAGAGTCGTCGTGGGAAGCGTGCTGGTCAAACTTTCTCAACTTTGACTACGTTTGTAGAAAATGCGTGCAACATTTATATCTCCAAATAAGTTTATTATGAAAGTATATTCAAAGATCTACCTAATAATATTAATTATGTACCATAAATATTAATATTTTGTTAAATATATTTGATAAAAGTTAAAAGTTATTGACTTTTTAGAAAACGACTCTATTTTTTTGGGACGGAGGGAGTAGTGCGTAACGGGATGCTTTGTCACACCTTCCCAATCCCTATGCATGCCTACCTTCGACATGGCTAGCCGGTCCTGTGGGTAGTGGTAGTGGTAGAATGCCGCCAAATCGTCCTGCATCTGCATGTCCATGCACCAGTGGCCCTCGACGATCGATCGTCGCCCATCCATCTGGTACTACCATTTGGATGAATGGTGATGATGATGCAGACGGAACATCTGCTTCTCCTCCTGGTCCTCTCTTTGCGTGATCGATTTGGCGCCTAACCGCTATCCTTATTACCCTACTCCTCCGTCGTCATGCCATGCCGCGCCCCCGGCCCGTGAACTACTAATCAATCGTACTGCGCGAGCGACAGCGGCAGCTACTACTAGCAGACAAAGGCATCTGAATGGAATGCGTGTTCCTGCAAGTCTGCAGCTAAGTATGAGATCTTTTAATTTCAATTCTGTCCATCCTAATGTAGATTTAGTCAAATTTAAAATTATTTTGACTTCTCAAAAAATGATAATTGCATTCTTTGTGGAAAGAATGGAGAAATAAAGCACGCAAAGGTATCAAGAAGAATGTGCATCTCGTTTTTTGAAAAGAGTTAGATTCTTCTAAATTTAACCAATTATCACATAATTTAATTTAAATAAAAATAATAAAATTACTAAAGTAATAAGTATTATTAAATTAACAATCTAATATGCTTTTATAACACTAGTAAATATGCACGTGCGGCACACACGTGTTTATCAAAAACATTTTTACACAATAAATATTACGCTAGACAGACTAAATCGTTAGCTTCGAACTCCATGAATATCTATTCCTTTACTTCTTAATGCATATATTAGTAAAGATGACAATGAGATCGGTAGTGTCCAGGAACTTAATTAGGATAAAAATACGTGTCTATACATGTGAGCAAAGAACCCTAACCAATTAGCAATATTACGGAGACTGGATAAGAATAGAAAAGTAAATAGGTAACCTTCACCAAGTCACGCTTTATTGATTTGAGCATGCATACGCACGCATAGACGCGAGCGGCCAGTTGGTTGTGGCCTTGTCATAGACTCTAAGTTTGTCGTCATCGTACATAGTATGTTCCATCATCAGTGGTGGACCTAGGATTTCACATAAGGATATATTTGCACTCCGATTCAAGTTTAAACACTGAATAATATGAGTCTTAAATTAAAATTAAGTTTGAAATTTCAATATAACAACTTGAACAATTTCACAAATAAATTACATATGTACCAAGAAGCCACAACGCTCTTCATAAACAATTGTGAGTTGATATAATAGAAATTAGAACGTAGATCATATGTGATTGACTGACTACATGTCTAAATGTGATGTGAAGGGCGGAGGGAATTAAGGTCGGCAACACCTGAGAGCTGAGGCTTCTGTTCTGTACTCCCTCCAAGTTGGTAAAAGAAGTCGTTTCAGACAGCGACACAACCTCTAAAGCATAACTTTGACTTCTTATTTTCATAAAAATATTTATTGAAAAGTGATATATGTATATTTTTATGAAAGTATTTTTCAAGGCAAATCTATTCATATGGTTTTCAAATTTTCAAACTCAACAACCTAAAAGTTATTCATGATTTATATTCCCAACGTTTGACCCAAACCTTGTTCAAAACGACTTCATTTACCGACCTGGAGTGAGTACATGTGCTTGCTTAGTTGGCTTGCCATATGCGTCGGTCGTCGTTGTGTCTATTGGAGATTAGGGGATGGGGTCCTGCCTCACTGGACGGTGGCCGCCGAACGAGGCCTGCAAGGCAGCGGCCCAACACCAACACCGAGACATAACAGGAACAACCGATAGAGTGGTGATCGACGAGCCGGCAGCACATCATGTGGCTGGAAGCCTGGAACTCCTACGCATATACATGCACGCATGCACATATTGTCAAGATACTGCAACTCATTGGATCTCCATGGGTCGCAATTGAATTGATCGATCATGAGTTTGTTGGAGACAATTGACATGGATCATATCTTAGTACGATAGGTGAGGCTACCGGGGCCGAGCTGCTTGCCACCGCCATCGCTAAGGACTTCCTTCTCGATAACCTGAATCGTTGAAATCCTTTCATCAATTGCTGCAACAGCAGTGGTTTTCGCTTGGACAATCACCAATCACATTGTTCGGCGCCGCGTGGTGCTCCATCGCGGAACCGGCAAACAACCTAGTATAATGTTCAACGCCAACCAAAGCGACATTGCGATGGGGAAGGGGCGTCATTCAAGAGACGGTAGGCAGATGTGGGATATTGTGGTGAAAAATAGGTGTGCGAGGTGGGTCCAGGTTACCGGAAGAGCTAGCGTGAGATTACGGTATCACGAGGTTTAGGAGGAATCTTGAGATTACTGGATTATCGGAGCAAGGGATTGGGGTTTAGGAGGAATCTTGGCTTAGGATGAGTCTTACGTCTTACATGTAAGATCTTGGATGACGGATGACTCATATAGCATGACGCTAGATCGAACGGTTATTATAGAGAAAAAGTCCCCCTAAAAAAACTCGCTCTTTTGTAGTGTCATGATAAACGTATTATTAGGTCGGAAAACTTTATCTTCTCATCAAGTACTTTACATGTTGGGTTGTATGCAACAAGACTTGAACCTGCCATATACATATACCAAGTAGTATATAAACATACTACGCGACTCTTCTCAAGGAAGAAGGTAGATAAATAAATAAATAAAAAAACTAAAACCCAAGCGGAAAGCAACCGTGTCGTCCTTAAAACCCATGTAATTGCAGTGCGTGCCACGCTGTACTTTGTGTGCACACTATACGCGTTTGTCACTTTGGCGCGCTCTCTCTCACACACACACGTGAAAATCTCAGTAATAAGCACGTGATGGAACAGGGCCTGCCGAACCGGTTCCGATGAACCGTACCGTACGTACTCCCTATTACGTTTATTACTACTGCCACGTACTTTTTGGTGGTGGTACGTTCTAGATTATGGCACCGTTTGGATGTCAAAATTTTTGGTAAAACGCTACTGTAGCGTTTTCGTTGTTATTTGATAAATATTATCCAATCATGGTCTAATTAGGCTTAAAAGATTCGTCTTGTCCATTTCGTCTAAACTGTGTAATTAGTTTTATTTTTTATCTATGTTTAATGCTTCATGCATGTGTCTAAAGATTCGATGTGACGGGAATCTGAAAAATTTTGCAAAATTTCTTGATCTAAACAGCCCCTGTATAGTAGTCGGATGTATTAGTTTCATATAACAATATACTTTCTCTAGATGTTTTTTCACGATTAATTACTTTATTAGGTGGCTTCTGATATGATAGTAAGTAGATGATCCCTTGAGTCGAAGATCGAAACAGTAGCTACAGTATTAGTGTACTACTCTGCAACTTTACAGGGTCGTCGTCAACGTCAAGTGTGGACTACAGTAATAATTGTTGCAACAATTAGGCCTTGTTTAGATTCCAAAATTCACCCCAAATTCCACTATGCAAAAAGAAGATTCCCCATCACATCAAAATGTCGGCATATATATGGAGTACTAAATGTAGATGAAATCAAAAACTAATTGCACAGTTTTGTTGTACTTTGCGAGACGAATATTTTAAGCCTAATTAATCAAAATTTGGACAATTATTACCATAAAAAACAAAAAGTACTACAGTGTCGGGGGTGGCACTGTGCCGAATCGGCCACCCCCGACTCTGGTAACTAAACGAGGCCTTAGAGTCGAAACAGAGGAGAATAGAATCGTGTCATCTCACACCAGAGCAGAGCACTACGCCGACGGCTTTGGCTCACGCCTTGCTCAGATCAAAAACTTTTCACGAAATACTATAGTAACAAATCTTATGATATATGTACGGAGTATTAAATGTAGACGAAAAAACTAATTTTACAATTTGGTTGAAAATCACGAGACGAACGTTTTGAGCCTAATTAGTCCGTGATTTGACACTAAAGTGCTACAATAACAAATATGCTAATGACGGATTAATTAGGCTTAGCAAATTCGTCTCGTGGTTTTCAGGCAAGTTATGTAATTAGTTTTTTATTAGTATCCGAAAACTTCTTCCGACATCATTTGGAATATCCGATGTGATATTTTCATCAAAACTTTTTCGCATCTAAACGAGGCCTCGGTTGCGTTTTATGTCATTTGCTTTATCAGTTTTATTCGATATGCCATGCATGATCCCTCAAATAAAAGCATATGCAATACTCAAAGGGAGCTAGAGGACCTAGCAAGCTAGTTAACCATCTTTTGTTCTTTCGGTGTTCAGACAATACAAACTGTCTGACGAGGAGCATATGCAACATCCGATCCTTTACTCACAGTTCAAACTGTCTGACGAGGAGCCACGCGGCAAACACGAAAGGCACGCCCGCGGCCCGCCCTCTTTTGTTCTTTCGGTGTTCAGACAATACAAATCAGTGCCGGTGTTCTGGCCAGTGTAGGCCCTGTTTCGTTTGGGGTGAAAAGTTAAAAACTTTTCAACATATGTATAACATTAAATGTAGATAAAAAAATAACTAATTACATAGTTTGTCTGTAATTTATGAGATGAATCTTTTGAGCCTACTTAGACCATGGTGAGATAATTATTATCAAATACAAACGAAAGTGCTATAACACTTTTTAGACAAATTTTTTTTGTCATCGGCCGTAATGCATATGCATGGTCAAGCTGACAATATACTAGTACTAGTGTTAAGGATTAAGTATGTTCTAATAATAATATACTAAGGCGTTCCCGTCTTTGTAGAAGGATCCTGCTTTTGATCACTATAATCACAGCCACTCTTCGTTTCAGACGTTACTCCGTATCGGTGTAAGACTGACTGCACCGGCTACTGGGAGGCTCCGCTAAAGCTCCCTCCAGTAGGCGAATCGGCTGCACCGGTGTTCGCTAACCACTCCGCTATGTTTGTGCGTCCGCCAAACATAGCGCAATAGCGGATGTACGCTACACATACGCGGAAGGCTGCCGAGGTGGGCCCTATTCGTTGAACTAACTAAAAAATATTATAACTCACAAACCAAAAAACCAAATTAAATTTCGATTGTACCATTAAATTCGTTTCAATAAATCCTTCAAAATAAGATCTCACATGGATATATTTAGATAAAGTGACAAGTGGATCCCACAGTGGATAGAGGATGATATAGAGGATGAATGAGTGCGGGAGAATTGAGTATAGAGGAGAGAATCTTGATGACCAAACCTTTTAGGGATGAATTTAGAGTACCACGAGTGCAGACAGTCTAAATGTGTTTGTCTGCCTTGATTTGATCGATCCCCATCCCAACTCCCAAGGACACTGCACACTACTATTTTGATCAGTACTAGCGCTCTTTAATTTAATTTGTCCTGAAATGTAGTTCCACAACAATATTGTACAATATAAAAAGGTTTTGTTAGAGAAAAGGAGTAATTATGATGATCAAAACTTCTGTTCTTGTTATATATTTTATTATCTCTCATTTTGTCCTTCTTTAAAATAGGATTTAGGGTCGCAGACTGCCCTCTTAAGTACTAAGATGCATACATAGTCATTTCAAGTCTACACCGTGTTGCTAAGATCAGCAGTAGAATTAAACTCAAGAGGATATCAATATTTAATCTTTATAATGATTATTTGCTCCAAAGGAATCAAAAAAGGCCAGTAAGATATAACCACATGTGGTTTGCACTAACCTCTGTTGCTTCTCAAGAGTCAAGGAATTATATGTGCAGTAATAGTTGTAGTATCAATATGCGAATGTCAAACATTTAAGTTAAAATATACACATATATCTTATGAATATAAATTTAAATAATTTGTTAAGATCAGAGCCGTTAAGAATATATTTTTCATGAATGCTATAACATAACATATATATTTATCGCTTTTCCATGCATTTGTACTTGATTTGCATGATGACACGATATTTATGTTTACTTTAAAATAAATTTAATATATTAATATTAATAGAAGTTGTTAACGTAAAGACATATATATGCTTAAAATTTATTTATACAATTTTGCAGTAGAAGATGTTGATAATTTAGGTATAGATTTGAGAGGATATATTATTTTTCTTTACATAATGACTGAAGTGGCAATTTAGATACAAATTTAAGGGGTTATATAAATTATCTATTATAATAATAGGTAGATAATTAGATGTAAATTTTAGGTTTAATTTTGATCATGTTTCTTAATTGCATAGGTGGGTAATTTGAATATAGATTCATGGATTGCTTTATTTTTTTACAAAATCATAGATAAGGGTAAATCTTTAGAAAATAGATCCAATGGCTATTATTATCAATGGTGATTAGTCTACCGAATTGATAACTGGATGCCTCAATTTTTTGTGAGATTTTTAGGATATATCATTTTCTAGTGAGTCCCGTGAGATTTTATGTGGAGGCTCAATTAGCTACCTATAGTTAAAAGAGAATTTTTAGGTTTTATCCATTTTCTAGCGCGATATGGATTTACTTAAAACCTAAGCTTAAGTTATATAAGTTCTTGTTGCATCCCTTTCTACGACATCATGAACCTATAGTTTATCTTTCAAAGTTTTAATTTAGTTATTGCATTTTCTATCCTTATGTTAAGTTGAAGTCTACTGCTCATTGTATCTTTTATCTGAATACTTTTTATTAAAAAATATTATAGGTCCTAGGCTACCTTATATAGTTCTTACCATTGTACTAATAATCTTGCACCATGACAATCAACATGTTGAATTTGTTATATCACATAATTATATTTACAATAATATTGTTTTATAGAACATAAAGTGCTTAAAAAATTAATAATATTGATATGGTAGAATGTTTTAGTCAAAATTTATAAACTTATTTAAAATAAGAACTCACAAAATTCATTATCATAGAGTATTAATATAACTTAAAGTGAATTGTCAATTGTATTGCTATGTGGTTTGTTAAGGAATATTTTTCATGTTTGATTAGTTATTAAAATAAATATTTATCCTAATGTATTCTATGTGGTGGAAGATGGCTATATATGCTTTACTTTTGAATTAAGAGTTGTAATTGTGATTATTGAATTATTTTTGTAATATTTTGTATTAGTATTTATATGTCCTAGTTGTATTCCAAAAGGATGCAATTATGTGTTTGTATCGAGTCAAACTTTTTTTAAGTTTGACTAAATCTATAGAAAAATACTATTAACATTTATGACTTCAGATAAGTATACTATAAAAAAATACTATTAATATTCATGACTTCAGATTAATATACTATGAAAATATATTTCTTGATCAATTTAATGACACTCATTTAATATCATAAATTTTCATACTTTTTATGTAGATCTAGTCAATGTTAAAACATCTTGACTCTTCGAAAAGTGAGAATTGCACCTTTGTAGGGATTGAGGGATTATATTTAAGAGATGCCTTTGTTTATTTTCTAAAGGGTTGAGGTGGATAACTTAGGTACATATTAAAATGTGTTGCTTCATATTAACTTTTATAATGGCATATATGGGTAATTTGAATGCAAACTTAGGGTTAACTCTGCATTATCTTTCATAACGGTGGAGGTGGGTAATTTATAAAAGATATTAGGAATTATTGTAAATTGTCTTTCACAATGGTGTAAATGGGTCATTTACATACAAAGATGTGGGTTATTTTAAAATATCTTTCATTATGGCTTATGTGAGTAATTTATACGCAAATTTAGGGGGTTAGTTTAAATTCTATTTTATAACGATAGAGGTGGGTAATTTATATAATTTAGTAGTTTTAAAATTAACTTTTACATAAGTGGTTAATTTAGATGCAAAATTAGAGATAACTTGATGTATTTATCATAATGGTTGAGGTGGGTGAATTTTGAAAGAATAGAATAGATCCAATGACTTTTATTGGTGATGGTAATAAGAGTCTTCCAAATTAATGGCCAAATATTTCTATTTATTGCAAGAATTTCTAAATTTACTTTTTTTTTCTATCGTGTCTGATGAGAATAAATATGGAGGCTCGATGAAAAAAGAAGGATGCAGATGGATAACTTTTCTTCATCTTTGTCAAAAATTGTATCCTCTTTATATATATATATATATATATATATATATATATATATATATATATATATATATATATATATATATATATATATATATATATATATATATATATATATATATATATATATATTAGAGTTCAAGGGCAGCAGCCCCGGCCTTTCATTAACCAAAAGACCAAAAGTCATTACAGCACCGGAGTTTAAAGTTCACCACGACAAGTCCACCTGGACCGAGCAAAACCAAAGTCAACAGCAAACTACCAAAACACCAGGCTAACCAGACGAGAACAGACTAGAAACTAAACAACTGACAGAACCACAAGCGTCCTCAAGCCTGATCTAGCGAAGCATTCAACGCTCTCCACCAGGGAATGCCCCTATCACACTTCGAGCCTTCCCAGGAGGGAATTCCTCCAGTAGCCATTTCAGAATCACCCCTGGACTTCACTTCAGTACCACTTCTGTGAAACTTCAGATGGTGACCAGTCACTTGTACGACAGCCAAAGGATCTTGCCGGCCTCCACCTTGATATTGCTGATGTACTCCTCCAGTAAGTCTCTCCTGTCGGGTGGGCACAGAATTTTCCACTTTGACAGTAAACCAGCCACCCTGAAGAGGAGCATTTCCATACTCCTCCAACCCAGCCTCTGAAAACATAAATCATTCCTTAGTTTCCAGATAGACCAAATGACAACTGAAGAAACTACATTAATCAACACATGTCTCTTATTACTTAACCAGAATTTACCAACATCACACATATTTGCACCAACTCTACAGCCAATGATATCAGACAAAACAGACCAACACTGTTTAGCAACTACACATTCAAAGAAAACATGTTGAATGGTTTCTTTCTCTGAACAAAAAAGACAACTCTCATCTTCAACTTTCCTTCTTTTCGCTAAGTTGTCTCTTGTAAGAGCTCTATTCTTAATGACTAACCAGAGAAAGTAGTGAACTCTCGGAGGCACCTTGATACTCCACACCGCAGAAACATGCACTGGTTTAATCCCTCTAAAGTTAATGATCTTATAGAGCGACTGAGAGGAGTAAATACCAGAAGAATTAAACTGCCAGATCATTTCATCTTCCTCATTAGTAAACTGAATAGTAGAGACTAACTCAAGAATGTCCAGCCAGGACTGATACAGACCTTCTGAGACGGTCCTTCTAAAAGTGCACTTTAGATTAACTCCATCCCAAAGTTCAGCTAGAGATTTTCCTTTCTCATTAACAATCCTATACAACGGCCAAAACTGAATGGCTAGACTCGATGAGCCCAACCAGTTATCTTCCCAGAACCTAATTTTCATGCCATTCCCCACTTTCCACTTATACCCCATTCTCGCTGCTTGAGCAGCCCACATAAAGCCTTTAAAAAACCTAGAGGCACCTAAAGTAGTGGAGAGAAAAATATTCGGCTTAGCAGTATCATACTTAAAGTCTATGAGCTCTCTCCAAAGTTTATCTTTATCCTTATTATACCGTTTTAACCAAGAAGCTAATAAACTAATATTGAGATCCCTAAGACTTGGCAAACCTAAACCTCCTTGCTCTCTACTCATAGACACTAATTCCCAATTAGCTAAGTGATACTTGTGATTTTCCACAGAATCATTCCAGAGATAGTTACTCATATGAGTATTCAACAACTTAATGGCCCATTTAGGAAACTTAATAAAAGACAACAGGTAGACAGGAATACTTGCAAGACACGTTTTCAGAAGCATGGCCCTAGCAGCCAAAGATAACAACCTGCCTCTCCACCCAGCCACTTTTTTCAACATCTTATCTACTAAAGGTTGGATATCTTCTCTACTTAAATTGTCAAAATGCAAAGGAACCCCTAGGTATTTGATAGGGAAAGAACCTAGGGGGCAAGAGAAAACATGGGCCAACCTATGTGCTTCATCTAAATCTAGATTAAGAGGCACCAGTTCACTTTTGTGAAAGTTTATTCTCATACCAGATATCTGCTCATACCACATCAGCACACACTTTAAATTTCTTAAAGCTGATTCCTCAGCTTTAGAGAATAAAATGGTGTCGTCCGCATACTGTAGGGAAATAATACCCCCCGGTCTAAAATTGTCCAGTAACCCTATTGTCAAACCTTTACTGTTTGCTCTATATAACATTTTAGACAACCCATCTCCAACTAGATTAAAAAGGAAAGGGGAAAGAGGATCTCCTTGCCTGAGACCTTTCCCTGCCTTAAAATAGGAACTATCTTCACCGTTGAGCATAATACTAATAGAACCCCCCACATCTATTTGTCTAATCCAACTAATCAGCTTAGCATCAAAATTCCTAGAAACCAGCATATCAAAAAGAAAATTACAACTAACTCGATCGTAAGCTTTCTCATAATCAAGTTTAAGAACCACACCTTTTTCGCCAGACTTATTGATACTATGAACAATCTCATGGGTCACTACAACGCTCTCAAGGATATATCTACCTTTAATGAAAGCAGATTGCGAAGGTGCAACAATTCTTTGAACTACATTCGACAGCCTAAGAGTTAAAATTTTAGAAAAAATCTTAAAACTACAATTAAGTAAACTAATTGGCCTGAACTGTTTCATATTAGTGGCATCTCCTACTTTCGGAATCAGTGTGACTAAAGCACAATTAAGCCTATAGAGATCTAACTTCCCTTCATGAAAATCCACAAACATATCTACCAGGTCCTTCTGAATTAAATCCCAGAATTTCTGAAAAAATAAGAAGGGGAGTCCATCAGGCCCTGGAGCCCCCTCAGGATAACAGCTAAACACCGCCTCCTTAATTTCCTCTACCGAAAAAGGCGCTAGTAAAGCACTATTTTCTTCAGCGGACACTTTGTCCTTATCCTCCCAGAAGGAAAGACCCATCTTCACCGGCACCTCAGGTTCTTTAGCAAAAAGATTTTTGTAGAAGTCCACAGCTATACCCATCATACCTTTCTGGTCAAAGACTAGACCGTTAGGACTTTCTAAACAATCAACTCTCTTTTTCCTACTTCTATAATTCGCTATAGCCTGAAAGTAAGCAGTGTTTCTATCACCTTCCAGAAGATTTCTATCCCTGGACCTCTGTCTTGCCTTAATCTCTTCTAGAGCCCAAATGTGTTCTAACTCTTTTTCTGTCTCTCTCAACTCATAAGTTTCTTCTACAGTTAACTCTCTTGTTTCCGCTAAACAATCTAATTTACTAAACTTCTCCATTAAAGCAGCTTTAGTTTTATTCAAGGATGCTACTTCGTTCGCAGCCCACCCCCTAATCATCCTTCTCAAAGTACGTACCTTAAACTGCCACCTATCAATGCTCTTAACCTGAGAGCAAGGGGTATTCCAGGCCTTTTCTACTATAGGTCTAAAAGAATCTTTCTCTAGCCACCATTTTTCAAAATGAAATCTCTTCTTACCGAAACTCACATTGTCACCAGAACTAAGCAGCAGAGGATTATGATCACTAGGTAATCTCTCTAAAGCTTTAACACTAGCTAAAGGAAAGGCAGATTCCCACTCCGTGGAGACAAAGATCCTATCAATTTTCGAAAAGATCGGAGGATCTTGATTGTTAGTCCAAGTAAAATTCCGGTTACTAGCATTCAGTTCTATCAGACCCCACCTATCTATCCAGTTATTGAACTCATCTGCCCACCTATGATCAATAATGCTATTACTCTTATCACTTAGGAACCTAACTAAATTAAAATCGCCTCCAAGGAGGAGAGGTCCTTGCCAGCTAGACATGACAGATTCTAACTCATCCAAAAAAGCTTGTCTTTGCTCATCATAGGCAGGACCATAGACTACAATAAACTTCCAAGAGAAGCCTGTTCTCTTGCAGGTAAGCAAGGTACTAACAGAGAACCTCAAGACATCTCCTACTATCATATTAAAAAGGTCGGCATTCGACCCCACCAGGATCCCTCCCGCTGTTCCCTTGGCTTCCAAATGAAACCAGCTAAAAGGAACATTCCAAGATAGGGATCTTAACAACCCGTCAGAAAAGCTACTTTTCTTAGTTTCCATGATGCCTACAAAGTCTACATGATGATCCCGAATTCTACTTCTAAGAGCCGGAACTCTATCAATTTTTCCCAAGCCTCTAATATTCCAAAGCAGCCCTATCATTTCTTATACTTTCTACCTTTTTTCTTAGGTCCTACCTTGGACCAGCCTAGTTCTGGTTCCTCTACCGCAGGCTCAGAATCTCCATTCTGCTCAGAACTACTAGCTGAGTCATCAAGACTTGACCCTTTTCCAAGAGGCAAATCTTTACAGCAACTAGGATGCTTACAAAAGTTCTTGCTGTTAGCAATCCTGCCACAGTCAAGCTGAATCATATCATCTAAAAGGTTGGGATCTCCATCCCCTATATCTAAGCCAATATCCTTGGCAACTGAAAACAAAAGAGGTTTAGAGATTTTAGAAGAATTACCTATATTGTCGTCAAGGTTCCATTTCCTTTTAGATTCCTGAGCTTTGTCCAGCATTGTCCTCCCATTCTCCATGTTCCTCGCGCTTCTTCGAACTGGCATGATAGGACCCCACTGTTGTTTCTTCCCACCTTTTTCCCCTTTCTGGAACTTCTTCAGCTGAGTTTCCTTGTTACTGACCTCATAACCTCCTTCACTATCCTGAAACTCTTTTCGTTGCTCTGTAAGATCAAACACCCATTCTTCAGGAAGTTGGGAAGATTCGTCATCATCCTGAGCCATAGACTCCACAGGTAACACAATTTCTTCCTCTCCACCTTCTTCCTCATCTAGCTCCATAGCCTCTAAGAGATTGACACATTCCGCCGTCTGAATCTGATTACCCATATCAGCCAGGTCAAAATGCAGCACTCTCTGAACATTTTTGGATCTACCTGTTGCATTTTTACCCCCCAGCTCATTTGTAGACAGCTGCCCCTGACTATTGTCCTGATTTTTGTTGTTCTGATCGTTGCTTTCAGCGCCTCTATCTCCACCATGTCCTGTATCAGATAAGTCATCATCTAAGTGCGGATCTTCATCTTTTTTCTCTCCTCCACCACCTTTGTCAGACCCAATCTCTGATGGAATGCCATTCTGTACATATCCTTCTGGGTTAAACATCACCAAGTGGATCTTGTTACTGAAAACTAGCAACCTTTCTACTGGTATCTTTGTTGGGTCTTTGCATTGTATCTTGACTCTGACCGAACTGAAGAAGCTGTTGAACAATAACTGCCAGTCTACCTCAACCATCCTGCCAATGCTTGAGGAGACTTCCCAAAGTGTTTTCCAGTCAACCCACTTAGGAGGAATGCCTTGAATCTGTACCCAGACATCCACTAGAGTACCCACTGCCTCAATCTCCCCATTCCACACACTAAGAGACCCAACAACTCCCGGTCTATTGAGATCAAACACAGAAGCTTTTCCTATCACCAACTTCTCTACTTTCCTGTCAGGAGGAAACCTCACAATGTACTTGTATTCATCAGCTTTCTTCAATTGCCAAGCCCAGTCTTTGTCAAAGAGCTCTCTCAAATTCTCCAGAACACCTTCCTCGTCAATATCACCCTCTTCTATTGTGATCTGCCCAAAGTTATCCAAACCCATCCAATGCTGGAATCTTTCTTCACTCTCCTCAACATCAATGTAGAGAAATCCCAAACCCTTGTTTGCACTACCAAAGTATTGAGCTGGCTGATTTGGTTTCTTCCACACAGGACAGACATCAACCACATGTTCAGAGCTTCTACAGATAAAGCAGACCCTGGGTCTCTTGCATGGTGAGCTAAAGTGTCCTACCTAACCACAGTTAAAGCAGACAACATTCAGGTTACCTTCCTTCCCCGACACATCCAAGCCTTCAACAGTTGCTGGTTGATGTTCTTCCACTGTATGAGAAGCCTCACTAGCAGGATCTTTGTGTTGTTGCGGTTGTTTCAGAGGTTGGTTCTGGAACGCCTGGTTCTGGTACTGCCTGGAAGCCTGCTGCTGTCGCCCCCTTCCTCTTCCCTGGAATCCTCCCCCTCTGGACCTCGGACCATCCGGCCTGTTGAAGCCCGGCTGGAGAGGGTGTGTCGCGGGAGGGGGCTGATGGGGGTAGAAGCCGAACGGTGGTGGTTGAGGTTGATTGAAGAACTGCGGCGCCGGTGGAGGCGGAGGCGGGAACTGATACTGGTTCCAGCCCCCTCCACCCCACCTCTCCCAGTCATCCTCTGGATTGCGCGGCCGAGGGCCTCTTCCTCTACCTCGCCCCGCCATCTCCTCCTTGACGACCTGAGCAAAGCTTCGTTGCTTCTCCTTCCCCCAGAAGATCTCAGCAAATTTCAGCTGCTTGGGTGGCTCAACCCAGGTGTCGCTCTCTCCAACAGCATAGCAATCAGCGGGGGAGAAGGCCTTATCCCGCCATAGATCCTGTCTGATCCAGACCAAGTTCTCCCCCCTTTTCTCCCTAACCCTAGAACGAGGCAGGGTAGGCGTCGAATTGGGGATAAACCAGAGTTGCCCCCAGAAATCTTCGAGGTTGTCTTCGTTATCCGACGGGTTGGCGGATTTAGGCTCCGCCACCCGCTCCGCAGCCCGCCATACCCGCGATTTCGACACCTGGAAGCTTCTCCACGCGCCACGCCGTCCTCCCGACGCTGTGTGGCTGACCCCCGGGCCCTGACGTAGGCGAGGGGTACGGGACCACGTAGGTGAACCAAACTCCCGAACAGGAGAGTCCGGTCTCCTAGATGACGCCGACGAGGGTACGCCGCCCTGTGCCGCCATAGGAGTCGCCCGTCCGTCGTGGAGAAGAAGACTCTGCTAGTTAGGCAAATCCCCCTTTTTCTCGTAACTTTTTTTTACCCAGGGGAAAGAAGGCCAAGTTCTTCCATATATATATATATATATATATATATATATATATATATATATATATATATATATATATATATATATATATATATATATATATATATATACTGCATTGTTTCTTGGTGTTCATAGATTAATCTTCCATCTATTTTTTGGGTTAATAGATTGATGGACGTGATGGGTACCACCGTAAATTAATTAATCTAGCGACTTTCACAAAAAATAATAATTAACCTAGGGAACGTAGCTTGTGGGGCCATGCACATATGGGTTTTCTTTAACGTATATTGAACGTGGCTTTTTTTTAACGTATCTTGAACGTAGCTGATCTTTTTGTTTTAATCGACCATACCATGTCGTTCAAGATTTTCTACGTGGGGCTGAATTTTTTTTGTCCGGCACAGTAAGATTTTTACGTTTTTTTATCTATAATGGTAGTGGTGGGTAATTTCTTAGAAAACAAAGTGAGATCCAATGGTTATGAATGACTAATTTTTAGATTTGATGGTCGGATGTTTCTGATTAACGTGAGAATTTTTAGTATTTATCTTTTTTTCTTAGCGCGTCTAGTGAGAGTTAACGTGGAGCTTTCGTTGGGGCCTCTAATTAGTAACAGTAAGATTTAACGAAATATCACATAATTTAGTAAAAATAATAAAAGCACTAATATTTACTGTAAGTAATAAGTAATATTAAATTTAAAATGTAATATGCTTTTATAATATAAACGTATCATTAGGTTGACGTTTTTGTCTCAATGACAGGCCGTAATTCGTAAGAGGAAAACGACTGTCTTTTTTCCATTGGAAATGGGACCAGGCACAGCCAAATAAGTAAGTTATCGAACCCATATATTTCACTTCAGCAGAGGATAACTGTTTTTCTAAGTACTTGCATCTAGTACGCGTTTGTTTGCCCGCAAATGCCAGGAGCCCAGCACCGGAGAAGAGGATGACGCCTGTCACTTTGGCTCGGTCGCTCTCTCTCTCTCTCAACCGAACGAACACGATACGAGTTCAATTGTGATTGTCGTCAAATCTCAATAATAAGCACGTGTTGGAACAGGGCCCGACGAACCGATTCCGATGAACCGTACCTACGTACTCCCTATTTGGCTGCGCTCGGGTACGTTTTGGTGGTGGTACGTACATCAGGTTTTTCACGATTAATTACTTTATTATGTGGCGTCTGATAGATGATCCTTTGGATCGAAGATAGAAATAGTAGTGTACTACTCTGCAACTTTACGGGGTCGTCGTCATTCGTCAACGTCAATTGTGGACTACAGTTATGTTTTTTGCAGCAATAAGAATAGAATCGTGTCATGTCACCAGAGCAGAGCACTACGCCGATGGCTTGGGCTCAGTTGCGTTTTTTGTATCATTTGCTTTAGTATATATCAGTTTTATTCGATACTATATGCTATGCATGATCCCTCTAATAAAGCATCCTAGTATAGTAGTAGACTAGTAGTCTAGTCGTCTAAACTCCAAAAGGAGCCAGAGGACCAAGCTAGTTTACGATCTAGCATCCGATCCTTTTACTCGTATAGTTCAAACCGTCTGACGAGGAGCCACGCGGCAGACACGAAAGGCAGTGCCGGTGTCCTAACCTAATGCATACAGTATGCATGGTCAAGTAAAGTCAAGCTGACAATATACTAAAGGAATAAGTATATAATGGTTAATACTAAGGCCTTCCCGTCTTTGGAGAAGGATCCTGCTTTTGATCACTATAATCACACCCACTCTTCGTCGAAATCTGTGATAAATGTGTTTGCTACCCGCCTACCCTGCCTTGATTTGATCCCCAGCCCATCCCAACTCCCAAGGACACCGCACACTACTATTTTGATCAGTACTGTACTAGTTAGCGCTCTTTAATTTAATTTGTCCTGAAATGTATGTAGTTCCATAACAATGTTTGTACTATATAAAAAGGTTTTGTTAGAGAAAAGGAGTAATGATGATCGGTGTTGTGTTTGGGAAGAAATTAAGCCCTGTCCATGTTATGTTAAAGAGACCGAAACCTGACAAATGTTCATGATAACAGCATGAACTAATATGCATTGAAGCGATTGATCTCTCTGGGGACGGCGAGGAAGCTAATCGTGTTCCATATTATTCTAGTTGTGTGTTTTGTGGCAACAGGATTACATACAAGTGTGCAACAGAAGAGAATGCAATGTACAGAATCATCTCAGCATGCAGATCACATCGTATCATCGTAGCATGCAGATCACTACGACTTGTATCATTGCTTTATATATCACTTTTTATTATTTGATTCGATCCTTCATCGGACGGAGTAAGTAAGAATATATAATGACCTATAATACTTCATTTCTTTACGGTAACAGGAGAGGGAATTGAAGTGGGAACAGAAGCGAATAGCTAGGATCATCATCTCATCATGGCACTGGCTAAGCTACGACTGCTTGTGGGTTAATGGCATGCATCGTGTCATCGCTTTAGACTATCCGCACTCGTCATACTCTAAATTCGTCCTCTAAAAGGAATATTCCGTCCTAGTCATCGAAGTTTCATCCTCTATATCAATTTCTCCCGCACCCATCCATACTCTATATCATACTCTATCCACTGTGGGACCCATATGTCAGATTTTTTTCTTTTTTTCCTTTTTCTCTTTCCTTTTATTTTCTTTTTCCCCTCTCCTCCTTTATCCATTCCACCGCGCGCCCTCCCCTCCCCATTCTCTCTGTCTCTCTCTCTCAGTCGACTCCGACGGCGGCGGACCTCCTCGCCCGCGCGGCCCGGCGGCGGGGCTCACCTCCTCGCGCGGCCGGCCCTCCCCCCTCTCTCCCCGGCGAGCTCGCGCGGACCTCGCCTCTCTCTCCCCGGCGAGCGCGCGGCGGCCTTCCCCCCTCTCTCCCCGGCGAGAGCGCGCAGGGCCGGCGAGCTCGCGCGGACCTCGCCTCTCTCTCCCCGGCGAGCGCGCGGCGGCCCTCCCCCTCTCTCCCCGGCGAGAGCGCGCGGGGCCGGCGAGCTCGCGCGGACCTCGAGCGGGCCGCGGATCTCGCGCGGTCGGGCGGCGGCGCTCGCCTCTCTCTCCCCGGCGAGAGCGCGCGGGGCCGGCGAGCGCGCGCGCGGGCCTCCTCCCCACCGCGCGGCACAGCTCCGTCGTGGCGGCACAGCTCGACGGCGGCGGCGCCTCCTTCCCCTCCTCTGCTCCGGCCCCTCCTTCCCCTCCTCTGCGCGCGGCGGCGCCGTGGGCCCCAGGCCACGTCCGCAGTAGCGGAGCATCCGCTATCCCTCCGCTATCCCGCCAAAGATAGCGGATGAGCGCCGGTTGCGGACGCCGATGGCGTACCCGCTGCGGCGTTTTTCGTCCGCTAAACCGGATAGCGGACGCATATAGCGTCCCCGGTGCGGGTCGTCTTATCACTTTTGTTCTTGGTCCTTGAAAGCAAACTCTAGTTGAGATCCTTTAATTCGGTTGGTGAATCATAGGTGTATAGGAGTACGTACTGGTGCTGACGGGGAGGAACCACAGACACGGCACATACGGAGTAGGCAGTAAGAAAGGCACCCTCTCTGTTCAGTGTTCAGTTAACTAGCTGTACGTTGAGACAGTTTAGGCCAGTGTCCTGAGTATATAACCCCTGTTCGGCTGAGCTTATCAGCACGGCTTATCAGTCGTGGAACAATGTTTTTCTCTCACAGCAAATTAGCCATAGCCGACTTATAAGCCAAAAAAACAGCCTGCCAAACCGGGCCTAAGTAAAATGCATCCAGCAAGGTCAAGGGAATAATTATGCTGGCAATATACTAGTAATATTACATTACATAGTGGTCGCCGTCTTCCTAGGTGGATCCTGCTTTTGATCACTATAATCAGCACCAGCCCTACTGTTGGTTTTAGACGAGATCAATATGGATTACCCTGGCATGACTGGATGCCCATCCCAAGCATGCCACTGCTTTGAATTTACCACCGGTGCTAGTGTCATCATGGGTGAAAATGTATGTTAGTTTTTGGCTCTCGGTGAGAAAAGAAGAGACCAAATATCTATCTATCTATGGCCATGGGTAATTGCAGAATAAAAGGCGCATGATATGGGCTGGCGATCTGCCGGCACCCATGATGCGGCACGCACGGCAACCAAATCTGCCAAAGGTAGAGTACTCCTCGATCCTACGCATGGATCGAATACATGGCAGCGTGAGTGGCGGACTGGCGGTGTGCAGACGTGGCATGAGAGGCGAGAGGTAACGAAGCCCGAGAAAGTGGCAGCACTGTACGTGCTAGTGTGCTGGTAAATACTGTAGTAACCTTCTCTTGCCCCAATGGTAAGTACAGGAAAGGAATTGAAGGAAGGAGCACGAGGACTCGACGAGACGGTAGATGGTACGTACTGTGGGTCACATGGAGATGGTGAAGGGATGAACAGAGCAGTGCATGCGTTCCTCCTATTCCAGGTCCAGCTGGTTTGGTTTCAGTGGGACGGCCGGGGCGAGAGAGTGTGTACTGTACTGAGGGTCCAGCTGGTTTGTGTACTGTACTGAGGGTAATTACTGAGGGTAATTCAGAGGAAACAGAGGACGAAGAGGTGGCTCACAGTCACAGTGGGTGGCATTGGCATGCACGCATGCATGCCTTGCAATTGGCAAGTGCTGAGACCGAGAGATTCTCCGCGCGCGGAAGAGACAAGCGCGGCCTGGCATGGCGTGCACAGGGAGGGGACTGTGGGTCTCGCTCGCATCTCGTTTCTCGCCTCGGAGCAACGTCCAATGCGGTGCAAACTGCAAAGAAAGACGCGGTGAGTGGCTGCGTGCGTGGAAGACGGTGCGTGACTGCATGCACTGCAGGTCGCCCTGTGTGTCTGTCACCCTGTGGCGGTGGTCTCGGCCTTGGCCCCTTGGCCCTTGGGAATGTGCCGGCCTGTGGAGGCGCGCGTGGTCTCTGGCCCTGTGGCCGCTTCTCCTCGCTTCCATCCTTGCAGGCGAGCATGCAGGGGTGCACGCTGTCGGTCGGGGTCGGGGTGCATTGCATTGCACTATTGCAGGCTCGGGGGCCGTGGCTCCCGATCGAGTCCCCCACCACCTCAGCTCGCCGACGAGGCGACGACTCATCCGCTGCCGGATTCAATTCCCCTGTAGCTACCTACGCGACCCTGCTGTTCCCTGACGACGGCTTTGGCGTTTGTTTGCTTCGTCTCCTGCTCTGCTCTGGGCTCCCCCACCTCCCGCCCGGGTTCTTGTTCTTGCTTCTCCTTCTCCGGGAGACCGGACATGCTCTCGCGTCCGATCGCAAGCAAGCAAAGGGGCAAAGCAAGCACAATTGACTGACGCGACCAAATATTCCCTGCAGTCTGCACGCCACGCCACTCCAGGCACCTCTTTCTTTCGCCTGAATGCATGGAATGGCTCTGGCCGAACGTGTAGAGTCTACTAGTGTAGTGTGCTGTTCTGTAGTGCAAATGTGCATTTGCGGTTGCAGCTACCATGGATCAGGGATGGCATTGGGTATTTGGGATTCTTTCTTTCAATTCAACTCTGGTTTGGAAGGTAGCACCCGTTGGCAAGCGGAGATTCCGTTCCCGTGGCAGTTTCAGTCCTCTCCATGGATCTCATGCATGCATCCTCATCTCATCTCTCGTAATCAGAGCACGTCTAGGGGGAGGAGGAGTATCTTTCATTGGGTGCTACAGTACGTACTACGATACACTTGACGTTGATTTAGCCTCGTAATCAGCTACTAGCACTTGTGTAGGAGTATATTGTACTACTCCTAGTACCATACAGTACGGTTTGTTGCTTTACAGCTTTAGCATCTGAATAATTCAGAATTCTGATGTGAGGACCTTTACACACTGAATCCTACAGCGCGCGCGCGTGCTGTTTTTTCTCCCGGTTCATGTTTCGACTACCCTAGTTCGACTACGGAATACCTAAGATCAGTTGTTACATTAAACTGAAAAATCTCTCGTCTAAAATTTACTCCAATGGTGTTTGTTTCTCCCGGACTAAAAATTCCACTTATGTATCATTATTAGGTGGGGTTTTGCTCCAACTAATAGACTACTAGTTCTTAGTTGTGGGCTACACTAAAGTTTAGTCCACTAATTAATCCGCATGTACGGTTGGATGACAGAGGCTGAAACTTGTTTTCATTATCTAAGAAAAGCCCGTATGTACTGTTTGGATGGAATTAATTTCTAGCTACTACTACTCAGTAGTCCAAGTGATTTGAACTGACCCTAAGCTTAACTCCTTCGATCAGCTAGCTTGCTCACACATAGTTGATTGAGGCCCAGACTTTGGTGAGTGGCGAGACGGCGGAAAACTGCGTATATAGGAGTATGGGCCATGAGCATCTACGGTTCTGTATAGAATATGGATTCCTTCCAATAAAAAGATGCGCTATATATGTATCTCCCTATATGAGGATTTCATCATCTACGCTCTGGATTTGTTCCAAACGTGTCACCAAATTAAGAGATCCCAGTCCCAGATGTGGCTAGCTCTTGTGCGAGCTTGGCTTTCCAAAAGCCTTCGATCGATTCTCTGCTGGAATGGGCTGCCGGCCGGCTGCCCTATACCTATCCAGGAATCGAAAATATTCCTATTCCCGGCGGGCGGATCGGAGGCGATGTGCACAGTAACCTTCAGAAATCAGAATGGATTGAGGCCTCGATTTTCCTAAACGACAACTTAAACCGTACCAAAACACAAGCAAAAAAGAAAATAAAAGAAGATTACTGCAAATTAAAGGTGATGCTCTCGGTTCTGCTAATGCATGACAGCATGAGGTTCTTGAAACAGAAGCTGCCGTTCGTTAGCTTTGCTCACGTACATCGTGTGTCAGCAGCGGCCGCGGCCAGCAGTGGCAATGCCATGCACTCTCACATGCATCACATGCAAACTCCTATCCTACGCGGCAGCTGCAGTACACAAGGCACTAGCAGCAGTGCTCTTTTCCTCAAAGTTACCAACTTTCCCTCATCCATCCAAGAGAGACCAAAGATTCCCCCGCCGAAGGGCAGCTTTTTTTTTACCATCCCCTATATTCAACACAAAGGCAGCACCAGATACCATATGCTTAAACAGTGCATGCACACAGATGTACTACTACTCTACTGTGTTAGTGCTACTATATTTTACTGCGTTGCATTTTGCAATGCTCATTTGCTTGATTTTGGTGATTTTCTTTTTGGATTTTGGAGGAGTGATGCTTTTGGTCAATTCAAACCAATAAGGAACACTAATCCTTCGAAAATGGAGGCCCTACTCACTTCCTCCTGGGCTCACATGTAAGCCCATCTGTGAGGGAGCTTCTTAATGGGCCAGACCCACTAGGCTCCTCGTTGGAAGATACACAGACATATGGGCCGCTTACTTTGAAAGCCCCCCTATCTTTTTTTTTAGCATCAAAGCCCCTATCTTTGTGTCGTGGACCGGACGTTATGGGAGAATCAACATTATAGCAAAAACTACGAATACACAAAATAGCACATCATGGGTCAAACAAACGACCAGTCAGTCACGCCATTGCGACCTTATTTGGCACGGCTTGACCGACTTATTTACACTTCAAACAAATGGCATGCTTGACAAGAAGTTTGTATGCTACTTCCTCCCTACTAGAAAATTTGATGGTTTATGATTAAAAAATTGTCTTAAAAAACTCGACGTGTTAGCTCTTAAATAATATTACATTGAACCCGTATCAGTGTGAGTTTGCGGCCTATATGTTTCCCCTTTTAATTAATAACGGCGCAATCCTTAATTAGCATGGACATTTTATTTTACTGCATTGCTCATTTTCTTGCTTTTGGTGATTTTCTTTTTGGAGGGATGAATCCTTCGAAAGTGGAGACCACTACGCGCCGGCCTGGCCTATACGAGGCCCGATTGGCACCTGACACTACTCACTTTCTCCTGGGCTCACACGTAAGCCCATCTATGAGGCACAATAATGCTATGGTACGGGTGTTTGGATGGACGGACGCCGCCTCAAAAAAAAATCTCCCACTCCGCCTCGCGCCCTCACCGCAAGCTTCACTCCCGATACGCCACCTCCAGTGGCGACCACCTTCGCTTCCTCCATCGCGGGGCCCTCGCCACCTCTGCCACTAGAGCCATTGGAGTCCGCTGCTTTCTTCACTGGAGTCGTGCCTCCCGCCCACCCTGCGGCCCTGCCCTTATCGTTAGCGCCGGCACCGACGTCCTCCTCATCACCCTCTCCAGTGGCTAGGAGACGGCGAGGGCATCGTGACCGTGCCGTACTTCGCGCCCGCCATGAGGCTCCTCGTCCTGCCCCTGTGCCCCCAGCGAGAGTAGCTCGCGGCGGCCAAGTCCATGGTGCTCTCACTCCACCGCCTCCCAGCCCCGATCTTCCCATTGAGGCGGTTATCGAGTTTCTCAACACAGCCGCCCACTAGAGTGTTACGTCTGACATGTTGCAAGCATATGTTTAAAGTATTTCAAATGTTTCAGAGGTATGTTACAAGTGTTTCATATGGATCTTACAAAAGTAGATCGAAATGTTGCATATGTTGGAATGGCTATACACATATGTTGCAAACGCCTGTTCCAAATGTTTCATCTGTTTTTTCGGATATAAGTTGCAAGTGTATTTATCTGGATGTTTGCATGTGTTTCGCACATATGTTATAACTGTTTTTATCTGGATGTTGCATATGCTTGCAATGGCTTTCAGGTGTGTAGTGTTTTAGACGTATATTGCAAGTGTTTCATCTTTTTCGGACGTATGTTGCAAGTGTTTCATCTGGATATTGTAAAAGTAGATCGAGTGTTGTACATGTTACAGTGCATGTGAAAAGTAGAGGGGGCGTGCGTGGTCTGGCGGCGTGGGCCTGCGTGGGCGCGCGAAAAGCAGGCGCGGACGGGAACGTGCTGGCGCTGGCACGAGCGTGGAGTGCAGACACGCGCAGAAACAGAGTGCAACGCGAGCATTCGTCCGAACGTCCCGATGCTTGTACTGCTGCAATATTAATGGGCCATAACTACTAGGCTCGTCGTTGGAAGTGGATGAGATACACAGACATATGGGCCCCTTACTTTGAAAACAAAAAGGAAAAGCCCCCTTCTCAAGCTGGATCATTGTGTCGTTACTTGTTAACGTGGACCGGACGTTACGGGAGATTGAACATCAGCACTACCCCAAAGAATACACAAAACAGCATGTCAAATACGTCATGGGTCAAACAAACGATCAGTCAGTCACGCCATTACTACCTTATTTGGCACGGCTTGACTGACTTAGACTTCAAAGGGAAATGTGTCATATTCGCAAAAAAAGGGGGAAATGGAGCCGTTCGACTGTGCTAATAAGTCGGCTAAAAAACATTGTTGACTGATTTGTTGTGAGAGAAAAATACTATTTCGGCTGAAAAAATAAGCTGAAAAAACAAGCTGAAAAAGACGAATTATAAGCCAAATGAACAGGGCCAATGTGTCCAACAAATCACATGACATACAGTTTGTATGCACTTCCTCCCTGCTAGAAAATAGTATGATGTTTCACGATTAAAAAATTTTCTCCAAAAAAACTTGTTGTATTTAGCTCTTATAAATATTATTAGGTTGGACCCATATCAGCATGAGGTTTCGGTCTATATGTCTCCATACATTCCTTTTAATAGTGCCTCATATTCCTTAGTTAGCACGTGTATATTCCTTAATTAGTAGAGATCACCTTCAATAAAAACATGTCTGACCACCTAAGAAAAATGAGGTTGAGGTGGAAAAATTAGACCCCCTGTTCGGCTGAGCTTATCAGCCGTGGAACAGTGTTTTTCTCTCACAGCAAATCAGCCACAGCCGGCTTATAAGCCAAAAAACAGCCTGCCAAACAGGGCCAGAATGTCCTAGAATTCAACTATCTATCCAAAACTCTTTCAGGGCCCTTTGTAACGCAAAATTTTTACATGAATCATGTAGAAGTTCTATAGGAATCAGTACGTTCAGTTTTGTATGGAAAACACATGATTCAGGAAATTCTCGCGCGTTCTAAAGCGGGCCTTCGTTGGATAACTTCATTTTCACTATGCGTATGCGGAGGCAATAATCATTATGAGAATGGTATCCAAACTCTTTTTTTTAATTTTTGTTCATCCAGATTCTCACTAGCAGAATGAGATCCAAAATGAAAATACATAAGTAATTATCTTTTTTTTTTTGAGAAGTCTATGGAGGGGGAGAGGACCCCCACCTGATGCATTTCATTTAGGGGCCCAAGGCTAAATTGGTTCAAAGTACATAGTTGGCCGGTTTTAATGACAAACATAGCCACCACACAACACACTTTTTCTCTAAAATGGTTGCTACATTGCGTTTGCAATCAAGGTGCACCAAGCCTCCGCGATATGTTTATCAGCTTCTGGTAGCATTGCCTTCCAAAGACAGGCTTGGGCACTAATACGTTCTATACTAGTAAAACTCATAAAACATCTTGGTATTTTCTGTTGGCGTGGGGGGAGAGTACTCTACCTCGCAGTGTCGCACACTCGAAAAAGGAAATAAATAAATAATGAACCGCATGCAAGCCTTAATCGAATGAATGAAAAAAATAAATAAAAGTCGCTGAATGAAACCAGAAAGGATCGATGGCAGCACGTACGCATATATAACGCATCGACTTTTAGCCCGATGAAAATAATTTATATTCAAATTCAAATCGCAGTGGATGTGTAGTGCGTACCTGCAGGCAGTATCTCCGACTTCATCCCGATCGAGATCGCGCCCTTAACCCGCCCGGCCGGCTGCCGTGCCGCCGCCGCCGCTGCCGCTGCCTGAGTTCGCCGCGCCGCCGGACGATCTGCCTGCTGCCCAACGAGACTAAACACAGCTTCATCATCATCAATATAATAGCTGATGATCTGCACGAACGAATGATGGTCGGACGTCGTCGTACCACGCTGACGAGACGAGGAACTGGTGGCTCAACCTGGACGGCGACGTGCGGCGGCGCAAGAGGCTGCCGGTGCGAGCGGGTAGGATCGGAGTAGCTAGCAGGACGAAGGAGCCACGCCACACCCTATACTCGTGACCTCCATCTCTCGGGCATATGTATATACATACTGCCACTCTCGGCGCCACTAATAAGCTGCCACTGCTAGTTGCCGCGTGCATGCATGCCGCGGCGCGAGTCGCGTGAGCCCCGGCGGTTTAAGTGCCGGCCAGCCGGGCGGCCGGGCGGGCGCCTGCAGTGCAAGCAGGGAGTGTGTGCGTTGTGTGCTGCAGCAAGCTAAGCAGGCACACGGGAACTGCGTTCCCGCGGCCCGGCCCGGCCTGACCTGGCCCTGTTCGTTCTCGTCCTCTGGTTTTGTTTCGCTGTCGACATGTCTACAGCTGCTACTCCGTTCGTACGTTACAGTTCCAACTCAACCTGGAATTGGAAGGATTTGACTGCATGCAGCCAGCAGGTGTTGCAGGTTTGGATTGAGGGCCTTGTTTAGATGCCAAATTTCATCCCTAAATTTTATTATGTAAAAAGAAGATTCCCATCACATTAAAATGTCGGCACATGTATAGAGTACTAAATGTAGATAAAATTAAAAACTAATTGCACAGTTTTATTGTACTTTGCGAGACGAACATTTTGAATTTAATTAGTCAAAGTTTAGACAATTTTTACCAAATACAAACGAATTGGTACAGTGCGCATTTAATGCGCACTGTACCAATTCGGGCTCCCGAATTTGGGATCTGAACACGGCCGGGGAGGAAACCTCTCTGTGAAACAACTAGCCCTTGTTCCGTCGTCTCGGCTACTTTGCTTCTGCTACTGTTGCTTGTTCTGTTGTTCATTAACTATTATGGAGAAGAAGAAGAAGTAAAAACATCTTCGTTCGCATATGCATCGTGCATCTTCCATCGTCGTCACCTTACATGTTGAACAGGATTTGTCCAATTAGTGTCGATTAAAGTACATAGGTTAGTATCTACCCTAATGGAAACCTCGCTCCCACCTTCGTCTTGTACCATTCCTCTTTTTTTTTTGGAGATTTGAGCACCATAAAATCAATTTATTTAATTTTCTTCGACCGAATTTTGGGACGTCAAATTTTGAAATTCATGAATTTCGGTAACTTTAACCGTACGTGACCAGTAATGTAAACTAAAATTTAAAACCCTGGTGGTTACCACCTACTCTTCCTACATGTCTCGTCAAATAAACGAGCCTTACAAATCACATAACCTACGCTGTTGCTGGCTTGCTGCTAACCAACAAGTCGACGACAGCGACAGGCCATTGCCAATAGCCAATAGGTGTAAGGTGATTTATATGTTTCTTTTCACTAAGGTTGGAACCGTAATAAACCTTGGTTGTGTTGCGTGGGTAAAGTCTGAAGAAACTGGATTTTTTTTTTCATTTTCATTACAACAAAACAAGGAGCTAATGGTAGGCCCGCGTACGTCTATCCAGCACACCAACTGGGCCCAAAAGCATTACAAACTGGGCCCAAAAGCATTACTCTCGTCTTTCCTACCAGCCCAAGTACCGGCAGAAACAGAAGTTCGTTTGCGGGTGGGCGCAACGACGTGGCTCGGTGGCGTGCGTGTCAAGCCGGTGGAGCCGCTCCTCCTCCTCCTTTCCTCTCTTTTAAATCACGCACGCACACACAAGCGACGCCGGAAGCTAATTAAAAACCGGCAATAAATCGCGGAATTCCCAACGCCCCCACCTTCACACCGCGGACTCCCCAATCCAATCCAACCCAACCCCAATCCGCCGGCGGCGGCGCGGTTCCGGTGCGTTTTCCCCCGTTTCCAGGGGGGCCAATCCAACCACCTCCTCGCCCGCCACCCCCAAATCGCATTGCGGATTTTCGGTTGCTGGATTTTTTTGTCCTCCCTGATTTTTTCCCTACTATACGGTTTCTTCGATCAGGGGCGGGCGCGATCGGATCGGCTTCCCTTGAGCGGCGCGGATTCGTGCCCAATCGGAGGGCGGTGGAGGCGCCTCGGGGTGTGATCTGCTGCGGCCGGCTTCTTCCTCCTGGTACGGGGAGGCAGATTTTTTATTCCCCCCGAGCGAATCGAATCGACTGTTGTTCGCCGTGCCCGCTCCTCTCCACGTCTCCGGATTGAATTCGCGGTAGATGTCTCCGATGTACCCATTTCATCATAGCTTCTGTTCGCTTGGCAGGGAGGGGAGGAGTGGAATGGACGGGGAAGCGTTCCGGATGGGTGGCGCCCATTTGGCGGCCGCCTACCCCTCCGGCGCCGCCATGGAGGATCCGAATCAGAGCCAGAACCAAGGCCAGTTCCTGTTCAGCGCCAAGTCCGCCGCGCCGCTGCAGCTGTTCGGAAGCACCGCGGGTAAGATGGATAACACTCGTTGCCGCGCGATTTTCCCTGACTCTGAACCGTTTACTAGCAGATTTGTACGCGGATGGTATCTCCGGGATGTAGCCAATACTGCTGCGTTAGTTCTGTGTGTTCCTTAAATTTGTGTGCTAGAATAACGTTTGTGCTGGATTTGGGACCATTGAGATTTGCAGCCACAATGTTCCATCCCACCTGCTTACCATTCGGTCATGTGAATATGTCAGTAACATTTATTTTTTTGTCTGCAATGCAGCAAAATTTAATCTTACAGAAGCGGTCAGAGTCATTTTTACAATTTTAACAATGAAAACACTCAGCTCGCTGGTAGTCATGACATTATCCTGGCCCTACCTTGCTTTTTCATAGACCTAACACATTAGCATCCATATTTTCGGTGAAACTAATTAATTGAATTATGCCTTCTTGCCACACTACTGAATTTCTATCCCCTTTTTTTCTGCCTGACCTTTATGTTATGATCAATGCAGTCCCCGCGGTTGGTCCTGCTGGTTATTGTAATTACACTGGAAACACCCACCTTCCTGTTATGAACCAAGCAAGGACTACAAACATTGACGCAGGGACTGAGAAGCTGTTGAAGCTTCAGATGTCCTTGAACGACTATCATCAACAGAATGCTGATCGGTTAGCGCGTGTTGGCAATCCGAGTGCTGTATCAACTGGTCTGAGGCTGTCTTATGAGGATGATGAGCACAATTCGTCGATCACATCCGGTAGTGGTAGCATGACCTCGTTGCCTACCACGATGTCCTCTGTTGATGATCTCATGGCTGAACTGGACAAAGAAAACAGAGAGATTAGCTATTACTTAAAACTTCAGGTAAACATTCAGCGCAGATTCATTATCGACCAATCCTGGATGTTGTGTGTTTTATGGGACAGCAAAGATGAAATGAACAAAGAACTTATTATTTATGATCGTTTTATTTGGTTATTCCATCGTGGAAACAGTGGTACACCTTTATATTGTTCAATATTAATATTTGAATGGTTTAGTTTCTAAATATGCTGTGTGATAACATTGACAGATACATTGGCTTGCTGTAGTGCATTGATTCTCCTGCTTTCAGTTTCTATGCAGAACATTCGAATCAGTTATGCATACCATGTTATAACGAGAATATATGAGATAGTGCGCTTGGTTCTCTATTTTAGTGTCAAGTGTTTTGATCTTGTATGTTACATGGTTCTAACTGTTTGATTTGAAGTAACACACCCCTTCAAATCGATCTTGTATGTTACATGGTTCTAACTGTTTGATTTGAAGTAACACACCCCTTCAAACCACTAGAGTGATTTCTTCTTGTAACCTCTTTCCACTTTATGGCTCTTAATATTCCCCATAGGCAGAGCAAATCGGCAAGCAGATGAAGGAGGCGAACCAGCGGCGGATGATTTCTTTCCTGGCGAACCTCGAACGAGCGGTGGGGAAGAAGCTGCGGGAGAAGGAACTGGAGGCGGAGGCAATGAACAGGAAGAGCAAGGAGCTGAACGAGCAGATCAGGCAAGTTGCCATGGAGGTGCAGTCGTGGCAGTCGGCGGCCATGTACAACCAGTCGGTCGCCAACAGCCTGAAGACCAGGCTGATGCAGGTAGTGGCGCAGAGCACCAACCTCACCCGAGAAGGCACCGGCGACAGCGAGGAGGTCGACAACGCAGCCTCCAGCCAGAACCCTGACGCCGGAGTAGCCGCCGCCCCTGCGGGCTTCTTCCAGTCTGGCCTCCTGGGCGGCGGTGGCGGCAGGGGCAGGGGCAGGGGCACGACGACGGCGGCTACCGTCGGGCTGGGGGCCTGCCGGTGGTGCGGTGGGAAGGAGGCGTCGGTGCTGGTGATGCCATGCCGCCACCTCTGCCTGTGCATCGACTGCGAGAGGGTCTCCGACGTGTGCCCCGTCTGCCGGTTCCCCAAGAGCGGCAGCGTGGAGATCAACATGTCCTGACAAGGACCTATGTTCCAACGTCCGTCGATCAGAAGTGAATTGGGCGGGCAGTATACACAGTAACTAGTAGATGGTAAGCGTGTTCGTACAGCGGTGTACATGTCAGCAATGTTTTCCCTTGGCTGAGTTCTGGACCTCAGTTGTCCAGGTGTAAGGTCACTTTCCCCCCGCTTGGGGTTTCATCAGAAGGTAAATGAGATCAGGTTTGCGTCTTGCAATCCATGTGCATTCTACAGAGCATACTGATGGTAACATTTTTGGTAGGCCTTGCTAGCATGTCTGAAATGGAAGCTGCTATAGCAATGGACAACGATGCCACGCTTCTTTTGGTGCTCTTTTTTATTTGTATCTACTTTTTTCCGGTTTCCGAAAAAGAAGAGTGGAAGGCGATGCGTACCAAACAGCCAGCCAGCATTGCAGCAGGAAAAAAGTGCGCGGCACGAACAAGCCCAGCACCACTGCACCAGCGCACAAGCAACGTGGGCCACGTCTAGATTGTAAAAAATTTTAAACTGATGAATAGTACCATTTTCGTCTTATTTGACAAATATTATCCAATCGTGAACCAACTAGGCTCAAAAGATTCATCTCGTGATTTTTAACTAAACTGTGTAATTAATTATTTTTTACCTACATTTACTACTTTATACATAGGTCCAAAGATTGATATGATAGAGAGAGAGTAAAAAAATTCTAACTTTTGGGGTGTATCTAAACAAGGCCGTGATCTCGCAAGTCAACAATGTGTCGACATGATGCTCAACATAGATACAAGGTTGCTGGCAGAATCATCCCCATCAGGACAAGGGACAATGCAACTTAAACTAAAGGACGCTCCAAGAGAGGGAATGAAGCAAGGGAAGCGGAATCTGAAGTCGAGAAAAATAATTTTGACAAAAACAAAAAAGAAGAAAAATGATTCTTACTTTGACATAAGAAGAATCGACATAAGAAAAACACAAGCCCTTCTTTCTTGTGCCAAATAGAGAATTAAGAAGACCCACAATTCCTTCTAAAAGGACTTGTTCCTTTCAGGCCAGTCCCAACGCTCCAGCGTGGTCGGTGGTCTCATACTCTCACTGTGCCACATTAGATAGGAGCAGTGGCGGAGCCAGGCCCTTCTGTTGGGGTCCGTTGATCTCGACAATTTTTTAAAATTTATTAGAAAGTCATTGTTACTGTGTTTCTATAGTGCAGATCATAGATGGTAAGGTACATGACTCTGACGACTTATTGTGCTGGCGTCACCCCTGCCGTGGAGAGGAGAGATGAAAAAGTTAGTAGCCTGCAAAATGGCAATAGTTTTGCAGCGGCACCGAGAGCCTCAGGAGAGAGAACGTTAGCTTGCGAGAGAGAGAAAGTGATTGTTGGCTTGTTGCATGTCTGTCTGAGCGTGGACAGAAACCGTGGTCCAGCACATGGGTGCTTGCGCTCTGAGCTTGGAAGTTTGAATGTTGTATTAAATGCATTTTTGCTTATGTGTTGAATGAGACCACTATAGTCTATGGGTCTTGTTTAGATTCCAGAATTTATCCTTAAATTTTACTATGCAAAAAGAAGATTCCCCATCACATCAAAATGTCAGCACATATATGGAGTACTAAATGTAGATGAAATCAAAAACTAATTGCACAGTTTTGTTGTACTTTGCGAGACAAATATTTTAAACCTAATTAATCAAGATTTGGACAATTATTATCACAAGAAAACAAAACTGCTACAGTACTCGGGGGTGGCACTGTGCCGAATTGGCCACCCCCGAGTTGGGGAACTAAACAAGGCGATGGTTATATGCTTACATTGGTCATGCTCTTATTTGCTTATGTGTTAGAAATGAGACCACAATAGTCTATAGTTATATGCTTAAATTGGTCATACTCTTATTTGTTCTCGTCTTTGCCATGGATTCTGTTTGTCTTGGATCCTATTCTTTTGCATGAGATAAAAATAAGGAGTTCTAGAAATCGAGGCTTTTTTTTTTCTAACTTGATGGTAAGATCGAAATCCTGTTGTCTAGAAATTCATTTGTATAACTGAATATTTTTGAACCGTTTCTTTTTTATAATAAAAATCTTTTGGCAAAATAACAGATGCCACCGTTCCTCTAACTCTTCACAAACCGCTGTATTTCCGTTTGCTTAAATGAAAATGGGGTTGCCTGCCTCGTGTACAAGAAAAAAGTCGCAATGTGGCCGATGCGTACGGTTGCCGTATGCTGGTGGTGGGCAGCTGCATCTGATCCATTGCAGTTATGCACTTGGAGCCGGCCGCGGCAATGGCAATGGAGCCACATGGTGGACGCGCAATCATGGGCCGCATGGCGTTCCCGCGGCCACTTGGTGATCCTTTCACGAAAGAGCCATCAGCATTGTCCTAACGAAACGATATACATACATCCTGAAATTTTCAGATGGGTGGTGGGATACGGGAAAGTGCCGGATGAATAGCGTCCCAGTACAGTAATACACAAGAGAACCCACGAGGATACTGCTGTTGCAGATTTATTAGTATATATAAGACATTTTTTGACATCGCCATTCCTCTGCCACACAGCACATGCCTTTACGTCTTAGAATGTTTTGTATGTAGCGGATATGCATAGCATGCTCTGAGCACGACTAAGTTGACGTTTTTCCTGCTTCGGTGTTAGCCTTATCTAACCACGACTGCTACTAGTATTAGCATTGCCTTGCAAGAATAATTATGTATGTACCTGCAAATACGTCTCGGCCGGCACAAATGGACACCACAAAATGATGGGAAATGTATGCCACGGGAAAGGAAAGGAAAGGGGCTAGCTAGGACCCTGCAGCTCCTTTCGTTTGGTTTTTCTCTTTTTTCAGAGGATGAGTAAAGCATAAATCACACCGGCCTCCCTCTGTCGCACGCTCATTCTTTCTCATTCACTTGCACTTCAAGGGCATGTTTAGATTGCAAATTTTTCTAACCTGATAAATAGTACCACTTTCGTCTTATTTGACAAATATTGTCTAATCGTGGACCAACTAGGCTCAAAAGATTCATCTCGTGATTTCCAACTAAACTGTGTAATTAGTTATTTTTTTACCTATATTTAATACTCCATACAAGCGGTTAAAAATTGATGTGACGGAGAGAGTGAAAAAATTCTAACTTTTTGTTGTATCTAAACAAGGCCCAAGTCCTCCCCTTCTTCTTCGTCCTACTCGATCCGTCTCCACCTCGCACTCGCACGGTACACACCTCATCATCTCCCTCCCTCTGCTCTCCCCTGCCAGCTCTAGCCTGCTGTACTGGCGCGAGTTGGTATAAGTCACTGCACGCTTGCAAGCCAAGGCATATATACGCTTCGTCGTGTCGTGTGCGTGCACCCACTCGCCTCCCTGCCGCCGCGCCAGGGCGAACCGGCGGAGGGAGCTAGCACGCGTCAGCCAGGCCGTACGTCGTGCAATGGGTGCGGCGACGAGGTGCGCGCTGCTCTTGGCGCTGGTGGTGCTCGTGGCCGCGGCGAGGACGGCCGTGGGCGACGGCGGCGCTGGCAATGGTGGCGGTGGCGGTCAGGCGACGGAGGAGGACCAGGTCCTGAGGCTGTGGTCGTCGGCGGCGGCTAGGGGCCGAGAAGCCGAGGACGAAGATCGCTTCTTCAAGTGGGAGTGGGAGGACGACGAGGATGAGGACGTCGTCGACGAGGATGAAGACGACGACGAGGAGGAGGATCACGTCATGGCGGTGCAGGGGAGGGGGGCGTGCAGGAACGTGGTGAACGTCGACAGCTTCGGCGCGGCGGGCGACGGCGACAGCGACGACACCCAGGTGCGTGCCGATCGACCCATCATCTCCGCGTTCACGCGTGCATGAGAACGGTGAATATAATCTTTATTTGGTCGGTGACACTCCACAGTAACACGCTTTTGCCGAAGCGTTTCCACCATCTTTTAGGCTTTTAGCTACGTTTTACCTTTGCCTCCATCGTTTTTGCCTCACTCCTGAATAGTAAATACCAGCAGCTGATGACTATACTGTATGTTTTAGTAGAGAAGAACATGCCGGTTAGTTATAAGCTCAATGCTGGATTAAAATAACAACAGATAGGACCAACAATCAGGTAGAAGTACTGCTATGATGTAACTGTCCGGACTCCCAGTCCCAGATACGAAATGATGGGCATGGATTGGCATTGCCTAGCGACGATCTAGCTATGTTTGCTTGCAAGTCTAAATTTCTTCTTGGGATGATCATGAGGACTGGCTAGCAATGGGCAATCATGTTGCCTGGACAGTTGCATAGGAGTATGTCTGCTGTACGGTGCTAGCAAGTGTGTTAGAGTGTATGCGTCCACGGTGTGCATATATGTCATCTCACCTGTAACTGAAAGCTGAGTCGTCCAAGGTTGAACCAGCACGCAACTTGGTTCTTTTGTACTAAGTAACACGCCCACATCTTATGGATATCTGATAAAAAAGGGTTACTTGATCTGTCTGAATAACGATGTTACAACTTACAAATCTCCTCTTGTATATTGAGTCAAGTAATTAAGAAGGTTTGACGCTAGCTAAATCAGTTGCTTTCAGGGAGAGCATCATGTCAGCGGTGACAGTGGCATGAAAAGAGTAGGAATGAACTTCTGTCTGAATGATATTCATTACAAACAAATCTCCAATTATACGTACACACACTGACCAGTGGCATGCATAAATGAAAGGAAATGAGACGTGAGATATATCTATCTATCACCAGTTGCACCAGTCGCTTTGCTTGGAAATTAAATTAGATGACATAGGATTATACATACATGCTCTTTCCGTCCCACCAAATTGCAAGTATGCTTTTCTAGACGCATAGCTTTTACTACGTATCTACGCATAATGCTAGGTAGGAGTAGTACACAAAGTGTCGCTAGCCGTGACCGTGGCATGAGGAATATAGGAGGATCCAGACGTTGCGATTCCAGGACGCAACACTTTCCGTGTGATGATGACGACGACGACGATGGGGTTGGTAGCCAAGATCAAGAACGGAAGGAGATCTGATGGCGACGCCCTACAGAGAGTACAGATGCTCCCTCGACGGTTGCTAGCTTCGTCATCCACCCACAGCCAGCACTCACCCATCCATCCTACTCATACGTCGCCATGCCAGCGTGCAGATCTCGCCGAGAGATACCGTATACATGCGTGTGTCAAGAAACGGGACGTGATGTGATCCGCCGCACGCGTTAGCTCGAATCGATAAGATCGTCACCTGTGCATTTTGATCTTTGTTTTTTAAATTTTCTGAACAATCTTTTCCGTCCATGAGCGTGTTGACTGAATGTGGTTGGTTGATGCTTCACTGGTTGCCATCATTCATCAGGCGTTCGCGAGCGCGTGGAAGACGGCGTGCTCGCTGGATAACGCGGTGTTCCTGGTGCCTGCCGGCCGCCGCTACAAGGTCGGCGCCATTCAGTTCGTGGGTCCCTGCAAGGACAACAGGATGATCATCCAGGTGATTGCTGTTACTTCAGCTCAGTTCGAGGAGGCAGCCTTAATCGTAGCATTGTGATGTGGTGATGGACTCCGGCCAAATGATGGTGCAGATCCAGGGCACGATCGTGGCCCCCGAGGAGCCGTCGGAGTGGGACCCGCGGAGCCCCCGGCTGTGGCTGCTCTTCTCGGGCCTCGCCGGCGCGCGCATCCAGGGCGGCGGCGTCATCGACGGCTCCGGCTCCAAGTGGTGGGCCAACTCCTGCAAGATCAACAAAGTCCAACGTACGTACGTCGATCGGTGCATTATTCCACTGCTCTGCTCCACTGTTCCTCCATTGTTTGGCTCCATTGACGACACGCTGCTCTCGCCGCCGCCGGCGACGCCCACTCCTGCTGCAGCCGTGCAGGGGTGCCCCGACGGCGGTGACGATCGACTCGTGCCGGGGCGTGCGCGTGCGGGGTCTCCGCGTGCAGAACGCGCAGCAGATGCACGTGACGGTGTCCCGATCCCGCGGCGTGCGCGTGGGCAGGCTGCGCATCGACGCGCCCGAGGACAGCCCCAACACGGACGGCATCCACGTGGCCGAGTCCACCGCCGTCACCATCCAGAGCTGCCGCATCGGCACCGGCGACGACTGCATCTCCATCGTCAACGGCAGCTTCGGCGTCAAGATGCGCAACATCGACTGCGGCCCCGGCCACGGCATCAGGTGAGTGAATCGTTCTTCTTCTTCCTCCTGTCCACGCGAATCGCAAAGCTGTGTGTGCTTCACGTACGTGACTGCTCCTCGTGCATGGCCATGGCGACGACGGCGGCGCATGCAGCATCGGGAGCCTGGGCAAGGGCGGCGCGTTCGCGGCGGTGGCGAACGTGGCGCTGGACGGCGCGCGGATCAGCCGCGCGCAGAACGGGGTGCGGATCAAGACGTGGCAGGGCGGCGCCGGGTACGTCCGCGCCGTGCGCTTCGCCAACGTCGCCGTCGACGGCGTCGACCACCCCATCATCATCGACCAGTTCTACTGCGACGCTGCCACCCGCCCCTGCGCCAACCAGACCTCCGCCGTGGCCGTCTCCGACGTGTCGTACCGCAACATCAGCGGCACGTCGCGGCGCGCCGAGGCCATCAGGTTCGCGTGCAGCGACGCCGTGCCCTGCACCGGCATCGTGCTCAGCGATATCAACCTGCGCCGTGATGATGATGACGGCGAGGTGCAGACCGTGTGCAACTGCGCCGTCGGGTTCGACTACGGCCGTGTCCAGCCCGCCGCTGACTGCCTCCGCAGCAGCACATGCGGCGGCGCGCCTGATGACCACCACCCCGAGGAGGAGGAGCAGGGGAACGATGAGGCCGTCGTCCTGCACACGGAGCTCTGATGAGCAAGCAGCTGCAACTCCAACCAACCAATGGTCGTCGCGCTCATCCGTCATCCGACCTTCACTGTTACTAGTAAATGCTAATGCTTGCTGAGATCAACTTGTACTTAGCGAGCCCTTTTTTTTACAGTGAGTTCGTTAATTTACCGGCAGTAACCAGTAATGGAACGCCTAGCACTCGGACGTCCGGACGGGACGTCACGTCCGGACGTAGCTCCTTGCTCCGCCCCGTCCGCTCCGCCCCACTCCGTTTCACATGCACGGGCGCTGTGGGACCGTCCCACCTGCTCCTTTCCATGCACGCACGCGGTTCCGCTCGCTCTGTTTTTGTACGTGCACGTGGGAGTTTGAAAAACAAATGTACTTTTGCGACCTCCAGAACTAGTTTTGCAACGTCCAGAGCAAAACACTTGCAACATGCGTTTGAAAACAAATGAAATATTTGGAACATAAATTCGCAAGATACATGTGAAGCCATTGTAACACGTGGAACATCCATATCTACTTTGCAACATCCGAATAAAACAGTTGCAGCATCCGTCTAGAATAGCTGAAACAATTAAAACATACACTTGCAACATTCGTGTGTATCCATTACAACATCCCCCAATATACTTTTGCAACATTCAAATAAAACATTTGCAACATCCATATGAAATACATGCAACATGCATATGAAACACCTAAAACACTTACAACATGCGTATGAAATACTTGCAACATGCGTATGAAACATATGAAACACTTGAAACATACCCTTGCAACATGCTTTCAGCACAATATCTTCTTCCTACTTGGGCGAATGGAGGCTCGTCAGCGTGGTGAGAGGGGGGAGGGCGCCGGTCTTGCACGAGCTGGCGCCGGAGAAGAATGGAGGCGCTCGAATCTCACCACTCCGGGTCTCGTCGCTCTGGATCTCGAAGCGGGGCGCGACAGTGGATGGAAGGTTGCCGGTCTTGCACGAGCTGGCGCTGGAGAAGGATGGAGGTGCTCGGATCTCGCCGCTATGGATATCGGAGTGGGGCGCGACATTGAATGGAGGCGCGGTGAAGGATGGAGCGCGACGCAGTCGGGGCGCGACACAGGAGGGGCATGGCTTGGGCGGGAGGGGTGCGCGCGGCTCGAGCAGAGGCGCACGTGTGCGGGGGGCGGAGGCGCTGCTCAGGCAGAGGCGCACGCGTCCGATGGAACGGAAGCCGCGGTGAGGGAAGGGGGCTGGAGGATGAGCGGAGTGGTTTTGAGAGAGATGGGAGCTGGTCCTACACATGTTAAGCCGCGTTTGGACGAGAGTCACGAGACAGACGCCCATGAAGAATCATCATCGTACCGGTAATTTACATCTTTGGTTTCACCACGTGCTGTACAAATTTTACACCCTCTGGCCAGCTGCCAGCAGCTAGCGGGAGGGAGGATTTGGCGCTGGCAGCCCAAGCAGTGAGCCGTTTTGAGGCCCGGCCCAGTCAATCCCGCTCGGCCCACTGCATCGTTCCCGCCCGCTGTCTGGACATCGTGCCCACACCCTCCTAACTGATCTATCGTGCAATTAAAAAGAGCAAATGACCGTGGCGGCGTCCTCAGCCCCCGGCGGCGTTGGCACGGGCAACACAGGAGCGTGAGGCGGTGGTGAAGGCCGAGACCCGGCGCCAGCCGTCGATGTGCCGGTAGGCCCGATGGGCAGGAGGGCGAGGGCGGGGGCGGTGGCTAGCCGAGCTAAGGGCGACGGGTCAGGGGCTAGCCCCGGAGCGCAGTCCACCAGAACGTCGACGGGCTCGGCGGAGCCCGCCGAGCAAGGTCGTAGCGGCGGCGAGGGGCGGCCAGCACGGACGCCGGCCACGTGCGGCCCGAACTCCAGCGGTGAGCTGGGCGCCACGACAGGGGATGGCCCCGGCGGCAGCACAACTCCAACAACGGGCTGGTTAGACTGCAGGGGCTGGTACAGGGAGGTAGACGACGGCGGCTCCGGTGCTGCTGCATCCGCCGGTGGGGGAGAAGGTGTGGGAGCCACTGGCGGTGGCGCTAGGGATGGCTCCCGAAGAGACAACCATGGCTTCACAAAGACGCGGTCTCCTGCGGGGCTGCTGCCATCAGCGCGTAGATCGAACGACGCTGATGCCGGATCTAGTAGGGGCTCGCGAGGAGAAGGCTTGGCTGTGGTGGATTTGGTGGGATTGAGATGGCGGCGGTGGAGGCTCGGGAGGGAGAGGGCTAGGCGGGGGGTCCATCGTGTGTTGAACACCTAACTCTTGACCCGTGTATTGTAAACAGTGTAGATATGTTTTGTTTATACTCGTGAAACTTATGTCATCATATGAATTTTTTATCATTTCTCTTATTTTATATTATACCATCTCAGCTTATTTAATATCCATAAAATCTCTATTAAAACTAGCCTGATGAGCAAAAATTCCGGTGCCCGCTATGATATGCATGGCCCACTGTGAGCGAGCGATGGCCTAGCTGTGCTGCCTCAGGTCGATGCAGATGAAGACTGTTTGCAAGTCAAAAATGAAATTTCTAAAAAAAAATGTTTCAGTGCCTCATCATCTTCCGTTGAATTGTATAGTTAACCCTTTTTTATTCGCTCCAACCTCTCCATGCATAGGGCGTGAGATTATACTATATGCGCGGCGACCATGCATCTGGCATCTGCAGCAGGACCGTGACTGTCTGCAACAACTCATTTCCTTCATCCCGTCGCCTAGATCTGGATCGGAGTATTCCAAAAGGCGGTTGGCGCCCATATAGTAGAATAGAACGTTTGATTACCTCAAATCGATCAAATCATCACTGAAGCGGAGGAGAGGGGACGGGTCGTCTCCTCTCGTCCTTCCGGGCTCCGGCGGTAGGCAACACAGCAAGAGCCAAGAGGAGAGCCGGAGAGGAGCTGAGCAAACTGGTAACAAATCTATATATGTTCAGTTCATCTAGCTAGGTTTGCACGCCCCTATCTAGCAAGGTTATGTATGGTTTCTCCGTCTATTCTCACAGTGTCTTTTTACGTTCGATAGCATGAACATGATGCAGATGCAAAGCGTTATCTAACACTTTAAGCACTATTATATCTGGTGGAACTTAACTTATGTGCCATGTTGATTTGAGATCACATTGAAACAAGCAAGCCTCAGTAGTTGTCCCGTCCAACTCTGGAGATCCTCTGTGCGGGTTAGTGATTCTCATTCGTCTAATGTCCGTGCCGATTTTGTCAGTGCAGCCTCCTCTGTTGTTACCACCACTTCCTTCTCTGCATACACCACCACAAATTCAACGCAACTTTTTCCTTATTGTTGACACATCGTCCTATGGTAATATGCGTTTACTGTAACTGTTTTGCCTCACAATATATTAGTACCACCTTGACGCAGAAAGATTCTTGTGCGGGCGACAACTGAAGAGGTAGAATGGATGACTTGGAGCATATCCGTATGTGTATGACATACGAGTCTCTGAAACAAATCACAGATGACTTTAGTACTCAGATCGGAAGTGGCACGCTTGGAGCGGTTTATAAGGTAAGTATAGCTGTTCATTGTACTAGCACGAAAATAAGGGACTTACTAAAATTCAGGTGCCTAAAATCATTACAAGAATGATTAATGTAGGCATGGTCTGTAATTTTCAGAACCAATTTTCGGTTTGGAGAATATAAATAACATGTTTAACAAAACCATAAAACCGACAAAATCTAATTCGTGTCGGCTGACACAAAGACAATTAACAATTTACAATTTACAATTGTCTTTTATGATCAGACAAGGACAAAAGTTTGATATTTATGATAAAAAACAAATAACAAATCACAAAAATAACAATTTACTTGTACTAGTTGGTTGTATAAGAATGTTGCCGGAAATCATTCTTAAAATTCAGGTAGTCAGTGCAGTTTTTAACAATGCGCAAAACTGTATTGTCTATTTCAATTCAAAATATGACCACGGTAGTATTGTCTATTTCAACTCAAAATATGACCACAGTAATTGTGTGTGCAATTAAGGTGTACTATGAATCTTGGTTATGTGATTGGTAGTCAGAGGGCAGAGCCAGGGATTTATTCTCATGGATTTCAAAAAGAAATACTCATAAATGATGTCCACCAGGGACAAGGTAGTGACGGCCAGGAACTTGCCGTGAAGGTGATTAATTCCTCTGCCAAAATTACTGGCCAGGATCTTGACAGATTTGTAAGGGCCCTTGCTAAGGCCAAGCACCCAAACATTATCCAGTTAGTGGGCTACTGCAACGAAAGAAAGATGGAACATGAAATGCGTGGAGGAAAGCTGGTTTTTACTCATAAGGTGCGCATGGCGCTATGCTTCGAGTATGTACACAATGGAAGCCTCGAAGCATATCTCAATGGTGCGATGTTACTGGACATAACGTGAATTATGAGGCCGGAAAAAAGATGGTACTACTTTCAATTTACACTTCACGAGTTCTCGGTTTTCTTATACAGATGATGAAGACCGTGGACTTGGTTGGCGCGAACGCTACAGAATAATTAAAGGAATATGCGAGGGATTAAAATACCTTCATATGGACTTGGAAACTCCTGTCTATGGTTTGAATCTAAACACAAGCAATATACTGCTAGATAAAAATATGCTCCCCAAAATAGCAGGCTTTCCTTTATATGATCTTAAAGCATTAAAAAAAATCTCTTCGATCCCCGTAAGTTCTTGCGGAAATAATGTATGTTCCATTCACTTTTGTGCTCTACTGAAAACATAATTATATCAATAACCGACTTTATTGTGATGCAGTGAATCTATCTCAAATAAATATGACATCTTCAGTTTGGGATTTATAATCATACAGACAGTGGCTGGAAATGAGGGCCACATGCTCTTGCTTCGAATGGGTCACCAACGCCGCTTTAGTGAATATGTAAGGAAAAAAAGAACTAATCATTTGTAGCTGTATCAGGTTTGGTTTGGGGTTATCCTGTCAAAATTGCAGTATTAATATAGTGATATAGTATAGTAAACTACTAATATTGAGTTACCATCAGTTGTGCTAATGCTAGGAATAGGATTACCATTTAGAGAATGGCACATCACTCCCCATGCATCAATCAACAATTATTGTTATTTTAAACAATTGTTGTCCCTAAATGCAATTATTGTCAATTTGATAATCAAACTAGTTTATTCTAATGCAATGATAGATATATGGAGCTCAACATCCTAGAGCACATAGTTAATGGAAGTGAAGAACCAAGCCATCTAGATTTGGCACTTCTGCAGAGCGTCACGGAAAATTTCTCTAAGAACAAATAAATTGGTAGTGGTGGATGTGGAATTGTTTACAAGATAATTTATTTTTTATGCCACAAGACCTTCAAATTTCCTGACTAGTGACTGCATAGAAAAAATTGATATAGTGCTTATGGTTGTGCTCACAAGAAGATTTAAATAGGGCATCCTTCGAAATGGGGTTATTGCTGTGAAGAGACTTCGAAATTTCAGGACAATTGAAGACAAGATCTTTCATCGGGAGGTTATAAGTTTCACCTCAATTAAGCACCAAAATATAGTACGGTTTCTTGGTTACTGTTCTTGTACAGAAGAACATGCGATACAATCAGGAGGAAGAACTATAATGGTCGAAATACGGGAAATGTTGCTCTGTTTCGAATACATAAGAAATGGCAGCCTTGACAACCATCTTACAGGTACACTACCACATTGTAGTGATCACTTCAAAAGCCATTTGGTTTGAGGAATAATGAGGTTGTTCCTTATCTTCTCGCTCCTCATTTTTTATGGAATATAACAAGTTAATCCACCACCACTTCGTCCCTTGCAATCTAAAAGCTAGTATAAACATGAGGAAGATGGAGTTATTTCACTATACTTCATGAGACAAACTTATGTTGGACTATCTCATCTAGAATGTAATGGTTTCACAAACCAAGCATACAAGTATAACCACATTTTGAAAAGGATATAATTATTTCCTTAATCGCATCACCATCCCTATTTCTTGTTCTACTTTATTAAGGCACGGTCAATTAATAATCAACAGTACGAACTAGAAAACAAAAGGTATCCGATATTTGTATAAACAATTTAGTGTTGTCGACCAATTTGATATGAAGGTTTGTTGGGCAATCCGGTCATGTCGGATTGGTATATCCAATAGGCTGGATTTGGCTAGCCCGAGTAGAACTTGGATATTCATGTAGAATTTGACATATAAACAATCTCCAAGCATGGTCAAACTCCCAACTTTATAAATATAATAATGGTCTATGGCCAATTGAGAGTATCCAATTGAACAAACACAAACCAATCAACTGTTCTTATCTTTTCCACATCCTAGCTTTCCAACCTTGTTATTTGATGCTCTTCATTTGTCCCAACGATGGTTGAGGGCCTTCTAGGTGGCGCACCAACCTTAGAACATCCCTAGGAGAGCCTCCCCTATGGGTTTCTTCCTTGGGAGCATTCATTGGTTTTCATTGGTTTATGCCACTTTCAGAAATCAGTTAGGCAGATTTTGTGGGGTTCATCGCAAGGTTATGTCCATAAGATCTGTGCGTGCTAGCACTTTGGTGTGTGGTATAAATTTGTGCCAACATTTAGTATAAGCATAAACTAAATTTGATGACTATCACCTTTTAATATACTATGATTTCATCTTTTATTTCTTCAGATGAATTGAGGGGACTAGAATGGCAAACACGCTACCAGATAATTTTTGGAATTTTGCGGGGTGTGCATTATCTCCACAAGGATAAGCGCATCATTCATATGGATCTCAAACCAGGCAATATACTACTAGATGATCACATGGTGCCCAAAATTACAGATTTTGGTCTATCTAGACCCTACAATGACCCAAAGGCTACAACTGCACCTCTCATATCACCGTAAGTTCAAAACTTTTACATATGTATACTTTGTTTATTATGTCATAGTGTATCGAACTATTGCATTATTGTGCAGAGGATATGCAGCTCCAGAATACATTTCAGGAGGCAAAGCGACAAGGAAATCATACATATATAGTTTGGGTGTAATAATTATAGAGCTGGTAACCGGAAGTAAAACGAAGCCCAATGTTACTAAAGTATGACAAACGATCTACTCACTTTTGGATATTTTTCATAAACATGATTATTTTTTCCTATATATGTGGTTGTGAATATCATGAGTTATTGTTAGTACATACTCCATCCATTCCAAAATTATTGCACACCTCATATTTCGAGGAGTCAATTTTTTAAATTTTGACCAAAAAATATAAAAATACACTAATATTTATGATGTGTAATAACTATTATTGGATTAATAGATTATATTTTAATAATAAACATATTAGAAGATACAAAAAATTATAATATTTTCTGCAAACTAGGGGAACCAAGATGTGCGGTTTACTCAAGACCCCCAGCCTCGTGTGTTGCTTCCTTACCACTACGTCTTAGAGTCACCCAAATAACTGATATTATCCTTTTGTATTCAATCTACTGAATATTGTAATGCATATTTGAAACCCTAAACCAATTCAAATAAAAAAGTTTGAATTGAAAGGTTTTAGATCTCTTTGAGTATTACAACTTTGGTTTAGGTCGTTTCTTCATCCAAAGTCGGTACCATTATTCTCAGGCCCGGCTCTAGGGGGAGGGCAGCCAATGCGACCGCCGGGGGCCCATGGAGCTAGGGGGCCAACAGCATATAGGTAATTAGTAGATATAATTTCCTATTTTTCCCTAAAAAGATATAATTTCCTATTTGGCATAAGCCTTCGGCCGCGAATCGAACGAGGAGCAAGCGTTTCGTTTTCTGTCGGTGCCAGCGCTTCCTATTCTTGCTCATCAACACGGACGCTCTATTCTCGCGAGGAGATGCCGACTCACCCGACGCTGGTCGCCGACTCGCTGGTGCACCGCACACCGGCACACCGCTGTGGTGCCGCGACGGCGCGAGCTACAACTGCATGCAAGGACGGCGAACAACAGATGCGATCAGGGTAAGCAAGACCAACACGCCAACATCCATGACGGATTAGTATTTTCCAATTTCCAATTTTTAACTTTGATCGCTGGAAGCTAACGCAAGGGACATCACCGTACTGAAGCCTATTTTTTCTTATTTGTTTAATTGTTTTGGATGACATTGATCTCTTTATTGTTCTTGAAGATTTTGTATCAAGAAATGCTTAAAGACAGTCATTTACAAGACACTAAAGCATTATAATTTTATTTGAGGTAACCCTAATTGTTACTGTTCTTTTAATTATTTTTTTGTTGTACTGTCCTTATCTTTTACAAACTAAATATATGCTACAAATTTACTTTTATTATTCGTACTATATATATATATAAATCTTTATATTAAGAAATTAGTTCAACAGGCTCTTATTGTCTTGCTTGCCCAAGGGCCCTTAAGATTGTAGAGCCGGCCCTGATTATTCTAATGAGTATTTTAACTCTGAACATGGCAGGTACTTAGAAAGTGGAATCACCGGTGGACTAAATCAATGAAACAGTCATCGTTGGGTTACCACCAAGTGGCAAAATGTCTCGAGGTGGCCCTAAGATGCATACAAGATGTCCCGACAGACAGACCTGATATATCAGATATAATAGATGAGCTGGACGAAGTAAATCCTAAAAATGGCCAAACCCAAATCCAGGTACGGGCATATATATGCTCCCTAACAAAACCTTAACAACACTAGATTTGCATGCATCGATAATAGCTGTGGTAAGTCATGTGTATTATCTCACGCAGATAAGCCCTTGTTGCTTGGAGGACATCCTTGGGATTAAGCCGCTAGAAATACACATCCCCTTTGAATACTTCAAGGTATCACACTCAATAGAGCTGACCAATGATACAAATGATTACATTGCCTTTGTCACAAAGCCAGAGCACAGGTATCGCACAGAGCCAGACAGAGGCGTCGTCCCACCACGATCCAAGTGCAGTGTCACCCTAGCAATGCAAACACAGGTCAATAATACAGTGCCAAATAAGCACTACACTGAGGTGATCACTGTGCTGAGCACCAGAGTTGACAATGGAGCTCCTACTGCTACGGATATAACTGCTGGAGACATCTTCATTGACAGCGAGGAGGGTAATGTGGTTGATGAGGTGAACGTGATGGTTGTTTTTGGCACGCCAGAATTGGCAGAGGAATAATAATCCTGAAGAATGTCTAAGGTTTCGTCATGATTACTGTCTTGTGTTGTGAGAAATATTCTAATCAGCTACTAGGAGGCTCCAGAGTCATCTGGAGAGACGTGTATATGAGGATGTTTTGACTGATTTCTATGTGGCATTTGTCACTGTATAATTACTAGCTTGTACGGTACTAGAATTATTATTTTTATTTTACAATTGTGGTATTCCAAAACATTTTATAATACATACAGCAAGAAAATGTTTTGCAGTAATGGAAGTTCCTGTCGAGCCTGATGGCCCTGTTGGAACAGGAGATTCAGAAAGCACAAAAGTGACGCCTCATTCTTTTTGTTTAATGAACAACGCGTGACATGAAGACTGGCCCTGATTGAAAATGTTTATCAAATCAATTTTAATCTGATCAAGATTTTTTGATAAGCTACGGTCTAAAGAATCTACCGTCTATATAATTTGGGTGTTTGGGAATCCTGATTAATGCCGTAGATTCTCTGCTCTGAGTGTATATGCTCTGATGCTGATGATAGCTCATTTGTTTACTGAACTGAATATAAGATTGAGTATCACAAAATACGGAAATAAGATGCAACTGTAGAAAACAACAGGACTCGATGAAATGTTTGTTCCAGGCTTCCAGCAGATAACTACCTACATGATTTGGGGCTGATAGTAATTCGAAGTAAATGAATATCATATCAACAGGTAAAGTTGATACAAGGCCACATTGGAACGAGTAGATAAATCCATGACTGACGACGTTGCAAAATCAGAGACTCATTGAAGCATCAGAGGAGCAAATCTTAACACAGAGGAAGGAAGCGCGCACGTACCAAACTCGGCGGTTCCGCAGCCGACGTCGAAGCCGGCGCCGATGTCCTCCATGTACCGTCCACTCTAGTAGCCTGTCGGCCAATACGGAGGCTGGCCCTCGTACGGCAATGTGGGTCATATTGGGCCGAGAGGCCTATCGGCTGCCCAGAGGCCGATAAGTACCTGTCGGCCCTCCAGTTGCCGATAGGCCAGGTCTCTCGCTCACGCTCGCTCACCGCGTCGCCGTCGGCCGCGCGGGTGGCCTCCATGTACCTGACGACGTCCTCCAGCGGTCCAGCCTCTGCAAGCACGCTGCCGCCTGGAGCAGGACAAGGCGCGGATCAGTCGCGCGCAGAACGGGGTCCGGATCAAGACGTGGCAGGGCGGCGCCGGGTACGCCCGCGGCGTCCGGCTCGCCAACGTCGCCGTCGACGGCGTCGACCACCCCATCATCATCGACCAGTTCTACTGCGACGCTGCCACCCGCCCCTGCGCCAACCAGACCTCCGCCGTGGCCGTGTCCGACGTGTCGTACCGCAACATCAGCGGCACGTCGCGGCGCGCCGAGGCCATCAGGTTCGCGTGCAGCGACGCCGTGCCCTGCACCGGCATCGTGCTCAGCGATATCAACCTGCGCCGTGATGATGATGACGGCGAGGTGCAGACCGTGTGCAACTGCGCCGTCGGGTTTGACTACGGCCGTGTCCAGCCCGCCGCTGACTGCCTCCGCAGCAGCACATGCGGCGGCGCGCCTGATGACCACCACCCCGAGGAGGAGGAGGAGCAGGGGAACGATGAGGCCGTCGTCCTGCACACCGAGCTCTGATGAGCAAGCAGCTGCAACTCCAACCAACCAATGGTCGTCGCGCTCATCCGTCATCCGACCTTCACTGCTACTAGTAAATGCTAATGCTTGCTGAGATCAACTTGTACTTAGCAAGCCCCCTTTTTTTTTACAGTGAGTTCGTTAATTTACCGGCAGTAACCATACCGGTAACGGAACGCCTAGCACCTGGACGCCCGGACGGGACGTCGCGTCCGGACGTAGCTTCCTGCTCCGCCCCGTCCGCTCGGACTCGTGGCAGATCCGCTCCACCCCACTCCGTTTCACGTGCACGGGCGCTGTGGGACCGTCCCACCCGCTCCTTTCCATGCGCGCGCGCCGCTCGCTCTGTTTTGTACATGCACGTGGGAATTTGAAAAGTAAATGTACCTTTGCAACCTCCAAAACTAATTTTCAATGTCCAGAGAAAAACACTTGCAACATGCAATTGAAAACAAATGAAATATTTGGAATATAAATTTATAACATACATGTGAAGCTATTGTAACATATGGAACATCCAGATCTACTTTGTAAGTGTTACACATGGATGCTCAGGCAGAGGCGCACGCGTACGATGGAACGGAAGCCGCGGTGAGGGAAGGGGGCTGGAGGATGAGCGGGGTGATTTTGAGAGAAATAGGAGCTGGTCCTACACAGGTTAAGCCGCGTTCGGACGAGAGTCACGGACGGCCCTGAAGAATCATCATCGTACCGGTAATTTACATCTTTGGTTTCACCACATGCTGTACAAATTTTACACGCTCTGGCCAGCTGCCAGCAGCTTGCGGGAGGGAGGATTTGGCGCTGGCAGCCCAAGCAGTGAGCCGTTTTGAGGCCCGGCCCAGTCAATCCCGCTCGGCCCACTGCATCGTTCCGGCCCGCTGTCTGGACATCGTGCCCACACCCTCCTAACTGATCTATCGTGCAATTAAAAAGAGCAAATGCCTTGCCTACTGTACTCACATTTGCTCCTCCTAATCCTGAAGTTTTGGCTTGACAACACAGCGAAGAATGCATTGACGATGAATATGAAATGAATGATTGATGATTGGTCCATGTGGGCGGAGAAAAAAAATCACAAATAAGAGAGGCTAAGGCAAGTCTCAATGGAGTTTCATAGAGTTTTATGAGCATTAAATATGTTGACATGACACTGTATTGATGAAGAGAGATGATGAAAGTTTTATGGGAGTGAGAGAGTTTCATGGGGATAAAACTCTTCTGCACTGTTTCCAAAATATGAGTGTGTTGAAAACTGAGCCATAAAACCCCTACTGAAACTGGCCTTAGGCCAGTCTCAATGGGGTTTCATTAGAGTTTCATTGGCATTAATTATGCTGATGTGGCACTATATTAATGAAGAGAGAGATGATAAGAGTTTCATGGGAGTAGAGAGAGTTTTATGAGGATGAAACTCTTCTGCACTGTTTCCAAAATCTGGATGTGTTAGAAATAGTGACATGAAATCCTCACTTAGACTAGCCTAAGTGACAATAATTTGTCTGGGTTAGTGATGCGGATCTTAATTAATTGCTACAGGACGGCGTGCACGATCGTTCCCTTCCTACACAAATGCAAGCTTTTAATCGAGATTCCCCTCCAATTTTTATTGGATGCCCAGCTGGAACCGAGGTGCGGATTGCATGTCCAGTTTTCAAGACTCGTGTATTGTAAACAGTGTAGATATGTTTTGTTTATTCTCGTGAAACTTATGTCATCATATGAATTTTTTTTATCATTTCTCTTATTTTATATTATATCATCTCAGCTTATTTAATATCCATAAAATCTCTATTAAAACTGGCCTGATGAGCAAAAATTCCGGTGCCCGCTATGATATGCATGGCCCACTGTGAGCGAGCGATGGCATAGCTGTGCTGCCTCAGGTCGATGCAGATGAAGACTGTTTGCAAGTCGAAAATGAAATTTCTAAAAAAAAATGTTTCAGTGCCTCATCATCTTCCGTTGAATTGTATAGTTAACCCTTTTATATTCGCTCCAACCTCTCCATGCATAGGGCGTGAGATTATACTATATGCGCGGCGACCATGCATCTGGCATCAGCAGCAGGACCGTGACCGTCTGCAACAACTCATCTCCTTCATCCCGTTGCCTAGATCTGGATCGGAGTATTCCAAAAGGCGGTTGGCGCCCATATAGTAGAATAGAACGTTTGATTACCTCAAATCGATCAAATCATCACTGAAGCGGAGGAGAGGGGACGGGTCGTCTCCTCTCGTCCTTCCGGGCTCCGGCGGTAGGCAACACAGCAAGAGCCAAGAGGAGAGCCGGAGAGGAGCTGAGCAAACTGGTAACAAATCTATATATGTTCAGTTCATCTAGCTAGGTTTGCACGCCCCTATCTAGCAAGGTTATGTATGGTTTCTCCGTCTATTCTCACAGTGTCTTTTTACGTTCGATAGCATGAACATGATGCAGATGCAAAGCGTTATCTAACACTTTAAGCACTATTATATCTGGTGGAACTTAACTTATGTGCCATGTTGATTTGAGATCACATTGAAACAAGCAAGCCTCAGTAGTTGTCCCGTCCAATTCTTGAGATCCTTTGTGCGGGTTAGTGATTCTCATTCGTCTAATGTCCGTGCCGATTTTGTCAGTGCAGCCTCCTCTGTTGTTACCACCACTTCCTTCTCTGCATTACTGCATACACCACCACAAAATCAACGCAACTTTCTCCTTACTGTTGACACATCGTCCTATGGTAATATGTGTTTACTGTAACTGTTTTGCCTCACAATATATTAGTACCACCTTGACGCAGAAAGATTCTTGTGCGGGCGACAACTGAAGAGGTAGAATGGATGACTTGGAGCATATCCGTATGTGTATGACATACGAGTCTCTGAAACAAATCACAGATGACTTTAGTACTCAGATCGGAAGTGGCACGCTTGGAGCGGTTTATAAGGTAAGTATAGCTGTTCATTGTACTAGCACGAAAATAAGGGACTTACTAAAATTTAGGTGCCTAAAATCATTACAAGAATGATTAATGTAGGCATGGTCTGTAATTTTCAGAACCAATTTTCGGTTCAGAGAATGTAAAGAACATGTTTAACAAAACCATAAAACCGACAAAATCTAATTCGTGTCGGCTGACACAAAAACAATTAACAATTTACAATTGTCTTTTATGATCAGACAAGGACAAAAGTGGAGCATATGCTCTTGCTTCGAATGGGTCACCAACGCCGCTTTAGTGAATATGTAAGGAAAAAAGAACTAACCATCTGTAGTTGTATCGGGTTTGGTTTGGAAAAATACTACATTATGTTTTTTTATATATTCTGATATTTTTTTGAAGGTTTACAACAAATGGAGGCAGAAAGCAACACCCGGGTGCACAACAATCAATACAGACTGCGAACAAGTGAAAAAATGCATTAAAATTGCAGTAAGATGCATATCCGAAGACAAAAATAAAAGGCCTACAATAAGGGACATTGTGGGACAACTGAATCAGATAGAAGAGGTATGTGGATGGATAGAGATCAATTAGATGTTATCTTCTTCATGTAGAGCTACTCTCATGCAAAGTTGGAAAGATAACATGTTTTACTTACGTACTAGTATTTGAAGCAGAAACTTGAGGAATGTATCCATGATGACTAACCCAATGTTAGAAACTTCCTTCTGATCTGCATACAACACCACAAAACTAACGCAACTTTCTCCTTATTGTTGACACATCGTCCTATGGTAATATGCGTTTACTGCAGCTGTTTTGCCTTACAATTTATTATCACCACCTTGACGCAGAAGGATTCTTGTGCGGACGACGACTCAAGAGGCAGAATGGAGCCAAAACGTATGACTCAAGTGGCACGCTTGGAGCAGTTTATAAGGTAATTCTAGCTGTTCATTGTACTAGGTAGCATGAAAATAATGAGTGCAGTTTTTAACAACGCGCAAAACCTAATGTATTCTCTATTTCAATTCAAAATATGACAATTAAGGTGTACTATGAATCTTGCTTACGTGATTGGTAGTTAGAGGTAGAGCTGGGACTTGGGCCGTGCCATTTGAGGGCGGGTCACGGCACGACCCGAAGCACGACACGAAATATTTTGGGCCGTGCCGGCACGACACGAACACGAGGGTCGTGCCGTGCCCAGAATCTCGGCACGGCGAGCTACATGGTAGCAGCATTGACTTGAGGACCACAATCCATGGTAACAGCATTGGTTTGAGGACCACCACGACCTCTGCACGACCTCCTCCATGGCCACCACGACCTCCTTATCACCACGAGCACCACCACGACCTCCATGAGTTCCACTCCTACCACCATAGTTTTTAGGCAGAGGACAATTGTAGCTGAAGTGTCCCTTCTCTCCACAGTTGAAGCACCCTCTCTTCGCCACGGTGGTGTAGGCCGATTTTACAGGATTGTTATTAATCATCATCCGAAGTCTACTCTTCTAAATGACCATGGCTGACACAGCCTCCTCCATGGTAGGTAGAGTATCCTGGTGACAAAAGACAGCTCTCCTACTCTCAAACTCAGGATCCAAGTTCCTCAAGAAATGAGTGACCCTCCTGTCCTCTACCCACTTCTGAACATCTTGGGCATCTTGTGGATCTCTCATATGAAGTGGAGCATAGTGGTCCAGCTCTCCCCACAAGTACTGCAACTCATTAGCATATTGCTCCACTGGTCGCCCTGCTTGTTTCACTACATCAACCTTGTTCTGAATTTCCATCATCACCATCACATTCCCTCTCCTGGAATAATGTTGCTTAGGGTTTTCCATATCTGTGCTGCAGTGGGCACAACTTTCACCATTTTACTAACAGACGGTGACATAGATGCCAATAACCATGCCACTATGGTAGAATTTGTCGTACGCCAAACTCTCCACTCGAGGCTAAGCTTGTTAGCTGGCTCAATACAATCCTCCGCCAGATAGTGCTGTACTCCTAGAGCACTTGCACTCTTCTGAACCAACTCAAATAATTCTTGTTTCCCTCTAACTTCACATCATTTGGTATGAGTTCCAGCTTCAGTTCTGGTGCCACCTTGGGGCCAATCATACCCATCTCTAAGAGCTCTTGAATTATGGACCTCATCTCATTTTTCATCTCACTCTTGGTAATTAGTGGATCACCTCCACTCTTGCTACCCTGAGTTGAATCCTTGTTCGCCTCCTCTTCTGCTTTCCTCTTTGCTTCCCCCTCCGGATCCATCTTCCTCAAGCACCGAAACAACACCTCAACAAATCACTACACAAACTCACAAGCAACCGGACCTCCACCTTCAATGGCAACACCACGCAGTACTCCGCCTTTACCAAATCACCACGCAGCAGCACTCCTCCTTCACCAAATCATGGAATCACCAAATCCCAACAACAGCACCAACCCCCTCTTCTTTCTAGCCTCAATCAGCAACAGCCACCTCCTGCTCTGCACGCAGCACACGCCCAGCCGATGCTTAGCTCCTGCACGCAGACGCAGTGCACGCCCAGCCTGCGCTCGCCCGCTCCAGCTCGAGCACTGCTCCACACCGCGCGCTCCTAGACGCGCGCCACTCCTGACCCACGCTCGCCGCCCCGCCACCGGTCCGCGCTGCCACACGCTCACGCGACCGCGCCTCTGCCGGCACCGCTCGAAACCCTAACACTGGCTCTAGATACCATATTGAAATTAGGGGAAATTCGTGACTATGTGCCCCCCAGCACACTCACTCTCCATTCATTTCTTCTCAATTTTACATATGAGTCCTCCTACAATCTATTATTTACACCAACAATCTTTTTATAAATGGAAATAATGCAGGTTGTGCGAACATCCCAGGGACTGCACACAGAGACCGTTCACGAAGATTCCAGTTAGGCAGTGTGACTTTTGATAGCTAAAGTGAATTATGTGATGTTTTAATGATTTGATTTGAGGCAGCCGCAGTTAGGTACAGAATAATTCACAAAAGCTATATGCTTCACCCTCCATTTTTTTTTATGTATGACGTTGGTTAGTTCAAATTTGAGTTAGCCAACGTCATACATAAAGATACAACAGGAGTAACTCATAAGTATTTATTTTATCTAAAATCTCTAGAGTTTTATTTTGTTACGTCAAGCTGATGTAGTGATCTAATTTTTTTTTCTGGCTTCCCTCTAGAGGCTAGCTCTTCATAGCTTATGAATTGAGGAATGAGATAGTATTATATTATAATGCTGAAAATCTAAACATTTTGTTTTGCTTCAATAAAAAAATAAGAAATTACTTCCTCATTTGTCACAAGAACATATCTCATATAAATGTGAAAAATTGGGGTTATCCTATCAAAATTGCAATATTAATATAGTAATATAGTATAGTAAACTACTAATATTGAGTTTCCGTCGGTTGTGCTAATGCTAGGAATAGGATCAGCATTGAGAGAATGGCACATCACTCCCCATGCATCACAACTGGTTAACTATGAAAAGGCATACCGGTCAGAAATCAATCAATGATTGTTGTTATTTTAAACAATTTTTTTGCGAGTTGTTATTTTAAACAATTGTTGTCCCTAAATGCCATTATCATCAATTTGATAATCAAGCTAGTTTTTCGTTTGTCTAAAATTCATTTATTTTAATGCAATGACAGATATATGGAGCTCAACATCCTAGAGCGCATAGTTAATGGAAGTGAGGAACCAGGCCATCTAGATTTGGCACTTCTACAGAGCATCACGGAAAATTTCTCTAAGAAAAAAAAATTGGTAGCGGTGTGTAACACCCGAAAATATGTGTTGTGTGTTAGAAAGCGCAAAGTGGTAAAATAGTTAATTAGGAGTTTTAATGAGTGCCAAAAATAATTTTTTTATCTGTAGCTTTGATGAATGATCAGAGACCATAGATGTGTAGAGCTCGTCGAATGCATTCCGTTTGACTACTTATACATATCATTTGGAGTTTGGATCATGAAGATATAAATTTTGCATTATTCAAGGAATTAAAAAAAATGTGAACAGTCACACGTGGTTACTGTAGCGTCGCCCAGGCTACAGTACCGATGGCTTTTCCCTTTTCTCTGCCGGTGTCCCTTCAGCCGCCCACCTATATCACGCACCAAAGAAAAGAAATAGAAGGAGAAGGATAGCAAAGAGAGAAGAAGAGAGGGAGAGAAACCTAGGGCTTAACCGTCCTTCGTCATCGTATTGTTTCTTCTCAAAAACCGGTCAGTCACCTTCTCCTCTCCTTTTTCCCTCGATCCATCCTTCCCCTCGCTGTTCTTGATGGCGGTGCCATACGTGGAGTAGATCAAATCAACACGAGGGGCAACGGTGGGAATCGCTGCAAGAAAGAAGGGGGAATGGGAGGTCAATCATTGCGGGTCTTTTGATACTCACTGTTTGGGGTAAGGTCTCACTTTACCCCAGTGTTTTGATGTGAAATTTATGCTAGGGTTCGTGAATTTGATGGATTAGTTGACGGGGTTAGGGTTCTTATCTCGTAATTAAGCCCTACTGTGTTTTCAGATTCTGCAGTTGTTGGTTATGTGCTGTTTACATCTTCTTTTATGTGCTATAAAATCATGGGAAAATTATAATGTGTTAGTATACTTCAGTATCTTTGTTTTGGTGTAAAGATCACCTTTTTAGCACTTGTGGTTTAGCAGATATGGTCGTTGTTTGGTGATGCATTTGTTCTGTCAAAAATCTGGACATAGTTAGATGCATTCAGTTTTATGTTATCATACATCCATAATCTCGTAAAATAATCTAAATGAAAGTTGTAGGTAATTTCATAAGCTTTCCATATTGTTGAAGATCACAAGTGTTGGATCAGTAAATCTCCAGTTATGTATGTTTTAGTGGTCTTCTGTTGTTCTGTCATCAGAAATGTTCAGTTAGATTCTTGGTTTGTTATGAGTATCTTTCAGTCCTTAAAATCCAAAGCTTATAACATGAAAGTTGTAGAACATTACTTAATATTTCCATATTGGTAAATCTTATAATTTTTGAATTAGTATATCTCCAATTATGAATTTTAGAAGCTTGCTATCCTGTTTTTGTCGTCAGAAAAGTTCAGTTAAGTTCAGACTTGTTTATGCTGTCTTGGAGATCTCATATGCTAGATTGTTTTATATAGAAGTTGTAGATAATGGTGTTTTACATCTTCTATATAAGTTTCATAATTTTTGAACATGTAATTTATCTACACCAAAAATGTGAAGCATGGTTGCTGCTGTTGGTGGGTTGTTTGGTCGCTGTTTTGAGGGAAACGATAGCGCAAGCCGTATGATTGCTTTATGTGTTATTTGTATGTGTTTGTATGAATATGTTCTGAGGTAATGATGTTTGAACAGGTGGTGTACCTTTGGATCATTCTTAGCTCATGTTCTTTCATCGTCTTTTGAGGCAAGTAAACGTAGCGGTGGTTTGCTACAGCTTGACATGTTATTTAATCTACCTACACTTTGCCATAACATTAACTAAATCAAGATAATATCTAAGAATGAATTCACTTGTTCCTTTATAAAGTAACTTATATATGATCTACATTGTTGAATATTTTATCATTTATCTATCGTCATGAGGTAAGTGCTATGAATTACAATGGTGGATGTATGTGGCATATGTGGTAAGTATTTCTGCGGTTGCATCATGTCATTGCATCATATTGCATTGCATAGCATTCGTGGATGTCGCCGCTTGCTGGCCGCGACCGTACCGGTACAGCATCGTACGTTGCCCGAGGAGGGGTACGATGCAGCTTCATACCTTGTTGGGTATGGAGGCAGTGGACATGCATATGCATTGCATCTGCACTCTCTCTGAGGTTTACTTGCATTGAAGTTGTGGATATGAGGAGTTTCTTTCATTTGAAGAGGTGGTTTATTTATTGAATATCATGATGTTGTTTACTCCTTTATGCTGTTGTCATTGGATAAATAATTTGATTATGAATTATTAATTTCTTATGATGCCATATCTTCGATATTTAAATTGATGCTTAATTAACTTGTAGTTTGAATGATATGATCAAGCAGTTTGCTTGCTGAGATTTATTCTCACCCCTTTTATCTTTCCAGGTGCAAGTTTGGATGCTTGCTTGGATGCTTTGCTTGCTTGAAGGGATGGGATTAGCGGCACAACTTCACTATTACACCCATATCTAGTTATAATAATAACACTCTTGCCTTGCTGTAATAAACTTAGTTTATCTTTCTGGTGATCCTTCATGGTTTAATAAAAATGTTTAAGTTAAAGCTTTACTTAATTATAGTTTTGTTCTTGTTGTCGCTTCCGTGCTTTACTTTGATGTTAGATTTTTGCTCCTGAGTTTTATACTCGGGCATGAGGGAAGGGACGTTAGTGACATCTTAGGCTTTTGTGGCGCCTGGGGTGTTACAGTTGGTATCAAAGCAGGCATTAGATTCTCGGAAAAGGCAAGATTTAAAATGACACACTTGCACATGTAGGATGGGTATGGGTTTGTATATCATACATGCCTTTTGAGATTGAGGTGCTTTTGTTTAACTTCCTTGATTTTTATGTTGTATATCATTACTTTTGTTAATTACTAGTGAAGTGTAAATTTTATTTGTTTAGCTTATATCTAGTTTAATTGATCTTAGTGTGTCATGTACCGGTTGAAATACGATTTTTATCCATATCAGTTATGCTTACATTTATATACTTGTCTAGTTTTCACCATGATGTTTGCTCATAATTGTACCATTAAAGTGTTGTAGTTTCTTCTTGAGTGGTGAAGATGGTGAATTGTTCCATTTGTTTTGTAGATAGCAAAAGGTAAGGTTTTGAAACCCATAGAGTAGCTATAGTCTGGTAGTGCAGATGGGTGGAGTGGAGGGCCCCCGCAATGCCTTTTTCTGCACTACTAAGTGAGGATTGCCCGAGAGGTAGGTTGTGACCCAACTATCCATATTTGAAGGAAATAGCAGAGTGACGGGTGGATTGGCCCCTATGCCGTGCACTCTAGCTATTTTCTCTCGACATATCGGATTGGTGGATCATTGTGTGAATTGTCCTATATGTGGGTGTTGCGATGATTAAGCCTAAGCCTAGAATGGTTTAGAAATTTTCCCCTTAGAGTACGAGGCAACTTTGTGCCAATCATAGAGGTGTGTTGAGAAGAGTACTTCCAAGGTGGTTTCGTGGGTTAGATGTGGTCATATGCATTCTACGTAGAATAATCTTGATGTTTAATACATCGTGTCCAAGTGTGAGCTTGTTCTTCAAAATGTTTAGGGTGAAGTGTTTGCTTGGAGACATGATTTTATTGTGTTCTATGTCATTACTATTTTATTATAAGTTGCCTTAAAGTTGATGTTTTTGTTTTGAGAAGGTTTTGGGTTAACTAAGTGGAGAAGTGTATCAGCTCTAGAAGTCATATTTGTTGGTTAATGCATGAGTAGAAAGTTGGAGTTGGTTGATTTAGGCCTTGCATTTTGTTTTCGCGAACCTATCATGCTTAATATGATGATTATATTCTTTGGAGATGTGAAGTTGTCTCGTTTGGTTCCTTAGTTGTGGGTGTTGTTTGATTGAAGTGATCTCGTTCTTTATGTGTGTGCTTATTATATTATTTTCTTGGCTACAATTTTTGGCTCTACCAATCCGTGTAGGTGGCTTCATCTCTTGGCAACACTTTTTAACTTGTGCGGTACTTATCTTTCTAGCTCATACGTGTGTTCTCGTTTGTTAGTGTTGTTGTGGTCCATTTGGTTTGATCTAGAGAATTCGGGGACGAATTCTTTTAAGGAGGGTAGAATGTAACACCCGAAAATATGTGTTGTGTGTTAGAAAGCGCAAAGTGGTAAAATAGTTAATTAGGAGTTTTAATGAGTGCCAAAAATAATTTTTTTATCTGTAGCTTTGATGAATGATCAGAGACCATAGATGTGTAGAGCTCGTCGAATGCATTCCGTTTGACTACTTATACATATCATTTGGAGTTTGGATCATGAAGATATAAATTTTGCATTATTCAAGGAATTAAAAAAAATGTGAACAGTCACACGTGGTTACTGTAGCGTCGCCCAGGCTACAGTACCGATGGCTTTTCCCTTTTCTCTGCCGGTGTCCCTTCAGCCGCCCACCTATATCACGCACCAAAGAAAAGAAATAGAAGGAGAAGGATAGCAAAGAGAGAAGAAGAGAGGGAGAGAAACCTAGGGCTTAACCGTCCTTCGTCATCGTATTGTTTCTTCTCAAAAACCGGTCAGTCACCTTCTCCTCTCCTTTTTCCCTCGATCCATCCTTCCCCTCGCTGTTCTTGATGGCGGTGCCATACGTGGAGTAGATCAAATCAACACGAGGGGCAACGGTGGGAATCGCTGCAAGAAAGAAGGGGGAATGGGAGGTCAATCATTGCGGGTCTTTTGATACTCACTGTTTGGGGTAAGGTCTCACTTTACCCCAGTGTTTTGATGTGAAATTTATGCTAGGGTTCGTGAATTTGATGGATTAGTTGACGGGGTTAGGGTTCTTATCTCGTAATTAAGCCCTACTGTGTTTTCAGATTCTGCAGTTGTTGGTTATGTGCTGTTTACATCTTCTTTTATGTGCTATAAAATCATGGGAAAATTATAATGTGTTAGTATACTTCAGTATCTTTGTTTTGGTGTAAAGATCACCTTTTTAGCACTTGTGGTTTAGCAGATATGGTCGTTGTTTGGTGATGCATTTGTTCTGTCAAAAATCTGGACATAGTTAGATGCATTCAGTTTTATGTTATCATACATCCATAATCTCGTAAAATAATCTAAATGAAAGTTGTAGGTAATTTCATAAGCTTTCCATATTGTTGAAGATCACAAGTGTTGGATCAGTAAATCTCCAGTTATGTATGTTTTAGTGGTCTTCTGTTGTTCTGTCATCAGAAATGTTCAGTTAGATTCTTGGTTTGTTATGAGTATCTTTCAGTCCTTAAAATCCAAAGCTTATAACATGAAAGTTGTAGAACATTACTTAATATTTCCATATTGGTAAATCTTATAATTTTTGAATTAGTATATCTCCAATTATGAATTTTAGAAGCTTGCTATCCTGTTTTTGTCGTCAGAAAAGTTCAGTTAAGTTCAGACTTGTTTATGCTGTCTTGGAGATCTCATATGCTAGATTGTTTTATATAGAAGTTGTAGATAATGGTGTTTTACATCTTCTATATAAGTTTCATAATTTTTGAACATGTAATTTATCTACACCAAAAATGTGAAGCATGGTTGCTGCTGTTGGTGGGTTGTTTGGTCGCTGTTTTGAGGGAAACGATAGCGCAAGCCGTATGATTGCTTTATGTGTTATTTGTATGTGTTTGTATGAATATGTTCTGAGGTAATGATGTTTGAACAGGTGGTGTACCTTTGGATCATTCTTAGCTCATGTTCTTTCATCGTCTTTTGAGGCAAGTAAACGTAGCGGTGGTTTGCTACAGCTTGACATGTTATTTAATCTACCTACACTTTGCCATAACATTAACTAAATCAAGATAATATCTAAGAATGAATTCACTTGTTCCTTTATAAAGTAACTTATATATGATCTACATTGTTGAATATTTTATCATTTATCTATCGTCATGAGGTAAGTGCTATGAATTACAATGGTGGATGTATGTGGCATATGTGGTAAGTATTTCTGCGGTTGCATCATGTCATTGCATCATATTGCATTGCATAGCATTCGTGGATGTCGCCGCTTGCTGGCCGCGACCGTACCGGTACAGCATCGTACGTTGCCCGAGGAGGGGTACGATGCAGCTTCATACCTTGTTGGGTATGGAGGCAGTGGACATGCATATGCATTGCATCTGCACTCTCTCTGAGGTTTACTTGCATTGAAGTTGTGGATATGAGGAGTTTCTTTCATTTGAAGAGGTGGTTTATTTATTGAATATCATGATGTTGTTTACTCCTTTATGCTGTTGTCATTGGATAAATAATTTGATTATGAATTATTAATTTCTTATGATGCCATATCTTCGATATTTAAATTGATGCTTAATTAACTTGTAGTTTGAATGATATGATCAAGCAGTTTGCTTGCTGAGATTTATTCTCACCCCTTTTATCTTTCCAGGTGCAAGTTTGGATGCTTGCTTGGATGCTTTGCTTGCTTGAAGGGATGGGATTAGCGGCACAACTTCACTATTACACCCATATCTAGTTATAATAATAACACTCTTGCCTTGCTGTAATAAACTTAGTTTATCTTTCTGGTGATCCTTCATGGTTTAATAAAAATGTTTAAGTTAAAGCTTTACTTAATTATAGTTTTGTTCTTGTTGTCGCTTCCGTGCTTTACTTTGATGTTAGATTTTTGCTCCTGAGTTTTATACTCGGGCATGAGGGAAGGGACGTTAGTGACATCTTAGGCTTTTGTGGCGCCTGGGGTGTTACACGGTGGATGTGGAATTGTTTACAAGGTATTTTATTTTTTATGCCACAAGACCTTCAAATTTCCTGACTAGTGACCGCATAGAAAAATTGATATAATGTGTATGGTTGCGGTCACAAGATGATTTAAATAGGGCATCCTTCGAAATGGGGTCATTGCTGTGAAGAGACTTCTCAATATTTGGACAATTAAAGACAAGATCTTTCATCGGGAGGTTATAAGTTTGACCTCAATTAAGCACCAAAATATAGTACAGTTTCTTGGTTACTGTTCTTGTACAAAAGAACACGCGATACAAACAGGAGGGAGAACTATAATGGCCGAAATACGGGAAAGGTTGCTCTGTTTCGAATACATAAGAAATGGCAGGCTTGAGAACCATCTTACAGGTACATTATCACATTGTAGTGATCACTTAAAAAGGCCATTTGGTTTAAGGAATAGTGGGCATCATACAGGTACATTATCATACTGTAGTGATACTGATCACTTAAAAAGCCATTTGGTCAGAGGAATAGTGGGGGGTTCTTCATTTTTTTATGGAATATAACAAGTTAATCCACCACCACCGCATCCCTTCCAGGCTAAAAGTTACTATAAACACGAGAAAGATGGGAGTTATTTCACTAGAATTCATGAGATAAACTTATGTTGGACTATCTCATCTAGGATGAAATGGTTTCACAAACCAAACATCCAAGTAGAACAACATTTTGAAAGGATATAGTTCTTTCCTTAATCGCATCATCATCCCTATTAATAATCAACAATATGAACTAGAAAACTATCCGATGTTTGTATATAAACAATTTAGTGTTGTAGACCCAATTTGATATCAATATGAAGGTTTGCTAGGCAATCCAGCCATGTCAGATTGGTATATCCACTAGGCTGGATTTGGCTAACCCGAGTAGAACTTGGATATTCGTGTAGAATTTGACATATAAACAATCTCCAAGCATGGCCAAACCTCCCAACCTTATAAATATAATGGTCTATGGCCGATTGAGTGTATCCAATAGATCCAACACAAACCAATCAAATATTTTTATCTTTTCCAAATACTAGTTTTTTCCAACATTGTGAATTGATGCTCTTCATTTGTCTCAATGGCGGTTGAGGGCATTCTAGGTGGCACGCCAACCTTAGAACATCCCTAGGAGAGCCTCCCCTATGGGTTTCTTCCTTGGGTGCATTCATAGGTTTTTCTGGGTTCCTTAAGCCAGTTTCAGAAATCGGTTAGGCAGATTTTTGTGGTGTTCACCGTGAGGTTATGTTCATGCGACCTATGCTTGCTAGCACTTTGATGTGTGGTATAAATTTGCAACAACATTTAGTAAGCATAAACTAAATTTGATGACGACTATCACCTTTTAATGTACTATGATTTCATCTTTTATTTCTTCAGATGAATTGAGGGGACTAAAATGGCAAACACGCTACCAAATAATATTTGGAATTTTGCGGGGTGTGCATTATCTCCAAAACGATAAGCACATCATTCATATGGATCTCAAACCAGGCAATATACTACTAGATGATCTCATGGTGCCCAAAATTACAGATTTTGGTCTATCTAGACCCGACAATGACGCAAAGGCTACAACTGCACTTCTCATATCACAGTAAGTTCCAAATTCTTTCATATGTACGAACTGTTTATTATGTCATAGTGCATCGAACTGTTGCATTATTGTGTAGAGGATATGCCGCTCCAGAATACATTTCAGGAGGCAAAGCAACAAGAAAGTCAGATATATATAGTTTGGGCGTAACAATTATAGAGCTGGTGAGTGGAAGTAGAACGAGGCCCAATATTACTAAAGTAAGACAACCGATCTAATCACATTGGATATTTTTTCATAATCATGATTAAATTTTCCTATATATGTGGTTGTGAATATGATGAGTTATTGTTAGTACATACTCCATTCATCCTAAAATAATTGCACATCTTATTTTTTCGAGGAGTCAATTTTTTTTAAGTTTAACCAAATATATATATTAATATACTATTACTTGTGATGTGTAATAAGCATTATTAGATTAATAGTAGATCATATTCATAATAAATATATTAGATGATACCAATATTGATAATATTTTTCTAGAAACTAGTCAAACTTAAAGTTTGACTCCATGGGAAGCAAGATATGCAATTATTTTGGGACAATGGGGTACGGTCATGCCAGAGCACGTCCTTCAATTACATGCTTGTGTCGAAGTTTGAGGCTAAGTAATGGACTATCACCAATGAGTGTGTGCGTGTGCAAAATGGGCTCAACTATATATTGCACAAAATGTCAGTACCATTATCCTAATGAGTATTTTAATCATGAACATGGCAGGTACTTAGAAGGTGGAATCACCGGTTGATTAAATCAATGAAACAATCATCGTTGGGCAAGTGGCAAAATGTCTTTAGTTGTCCCTAGGCCTATGCATGCATGATGTCCCGACAAACAGAGCTGATATATCAGATATGGGCAATGTTATGGTACAAATTTTACTTCCTAGAAGGCAATACCTCGAACGAATCAGCCATTGTTTTTCTAGATTTTTTGAATTAATAAATTAATTAATCTAAGAAAAGAAAAAGGAAACATTGTTAAATCGCCTCATCACGGGAGGCAAGCAAGGGCACACGGTCCCTTCCTTTTCTGTGGGCATCGTTCCCTTTGCCCCTTGTCCACTTTGAATGAAAAATACATTACATATTCAGTTATAAAATAAGATACATGTATGAAAGAAATTAATAACCAACATATAAATTAATTGATCCGTGAACTTTAGGGATCTGAAAAATATGTTACAATATACAAACTCGATTAATAAAAGTATATTACATAATTGAGTAGCTTTCTAATAAACTATATAGATGTTACGTATATTTGAGCACGTAAAGTGACCGTAAAGTTTCGTAAAATTCCTTGTACTTTGGACATGTACATTGGGCACTTATGCACATAAATTTCACGTATGTTGGGTTTAGGTACTCACACGTCCGTTGCCTTATTGGACGCGTATGTAAGATTGTGCATGACGAGGAGACCGGGATATCTATCAAATCACACATGCATCAATCAAATCTAGACAAGATTTTTTATATCTAATATTTCTTATTTAGCTTTTCTTATCAAATGAAAAATTCAATAAATATATTAGATTGTCTCCAACAACCGTTACCCAAAATACAAGACCCGTTCCATGTTTGGTAGCGCTACAGACAAATGGTTCAATACTTATTTTTGGTATTTTCCAACAACAAGACTCAAAAGGGAATCTTTCTGCAAATGGGTCTACAGGAGAGAGGATACTCAGATTTGGGTTACACCTCTCCTGAGACTCAAAATGGGTCTTCCATATAGGTACTCTGTTGGAGGCTATATGTATTCTGTTGGAGACCCATTTTGGGTTTGAGTCTCCTGTTGGAGACAGCCTTACCTCCTAGGAGGTAATAGATAATCGTAACCGTCCGATCGAAACGAATAAACGGCTCACAGTCATATAATAGATGACCTGAAGAAAATAGATACTACAGATGGCCAAACCCAAATCCAGGTAACCTAAACAGCACTAGATTTGCATGCATCGATCATGCATGGGTAATGAAGCCATGTATATTATCTCACGCAGATAAGCCCTTGTTGCTTGGGATTGAGCCGCTGGAAATACACATTCGCTTTGAAGACTTCAAGGTATCGCACAATAGAGCTGACCAACGATATACATTGCCTTCATCACAAAGGCAAAGCTAGGACGCTTCTGCACAGAGCCAGACAGAGGCATCGTCCCACCACGATCCAAGTGCAGCGTCACCATATAGGAATGCAAGCACAGGTCAATGCAGTGTCAAATGAGCACTACACTGAGGTGATCACTGTGCTGAGCACCAGAGTTGAAGATGATGGAGCTCTTGCTGGTGTGGATACAGTAACTGCTGGAGGCTTCTTCATTGACAGCGAGGAGGGTAAAGTGGTTGATGAGGTGAACGTGATGGTTGTTTTTGGCACGCCGAAGTTGCTAGAGGAATAATAATCCTGAAGAATGTGTAAGGTTTCACCACGATTACTGTCCTGTGAGAAATGTTCTGAGTTACCAGGAAGCAGCAGAGTCATTTGGACTCTGGAGAGACATGTATATGAGGATGTTTTGACTGATTCCTATGTGGCATTTGTCATCGTATAATTACTATCTAGTATGGTACTAGAATTATATTTTTATTTTACAATTGTGGTATTCCAAAACATTTTATAATACATACAGCAAGAAAATGTTTTGCAGTAAGGCTGGCGGGAAAAATGGCTGATGCAAATGCTGATTTGTTGTGAAAGAAAAACACTGTTATTTTACTGAAACGGTATAGCCGATAAGTTCAAGCGAATAGGGCTGAAGTTCCTGTCGAGTCTGATGGCCCTACTGGAACAGGAGATTCAGAAAGCACAAAAGTGACGCCTCATTCTTTTTGTTTAGTGAACAACGCCTGACTTGAAGACAATGGCCCTGATTGAAAATATTTATCTGAAATCAATTTTAATTTGATCAGGATTTTTTTGATAAGCTACGGTCTAAAGAATCTACCGTCTATGTAATTTGGGTGTTTGGGAATCCTGATTATTGCCCATAGATTCTCTGCTCTAAGTGTCTATGCTCTGATGCTGATGATAGCTCATTTTACTGAACTGAATATAAGATTGAGCATCACAAAATACGGAAATAAGATGCAACTGTAGAAAACAACAGGACTCGATGAAATGTTTGTTCCAGGCTTCCAGCAGACAACTACCTACACGATTTGGGGCCGATAGTAACTCGAAGTAAATGAATATCATATCAACAGGTAAAGTTGATACAAGGCCACATTGGAACGAGTAGGTAAATCCATGACTGACGTTGCAAAATCACAGACTCATTGAAGCATCCGAGGAGCAAATCTTAACACAGAGGAAGGAAGCGCGCACGTACGCCAAACTCGGCGGTTCCGCAGCCGACGTCGAAGCCGGCGCCGATGTCCTCCACGTACCTGACGACGTCCAGGGCGCTCTAGTAGCCTGTCGGCCAATACGGAGGCTGGCTCTCGTACGGCAACGTGGGTCATATTGGGCCTATAGGCCTATCGGCCGCCCAGACGCCGATAAGTACCTGTCGGTCCTCCGGTTGCCGATAAGTACCTGACGCCCAGAGATTCGCTTTCTCTCTCTCACCGCGTCGCCGTCGGCCGCCCGGGCGGCCTCCATGTACCTGACGACGTCCTCCAGCGGTCCAGCCTCTGCAAACACGCTGCCGCCTGGAGCAGGCCCAGGCCTGCAGCCCTGCACACCACACGTTCTGACGTCCGCTGCCGCTAGCAGTGCCTTCTATTCCACGAGGGCGAAGGATGGAGCGGGGCCGCAGTGCTTGGGGACCGCTAGCGAGCGGGGGAGGCGGAGATTGGCGCGGCGGTCCGGCCGGCGGCAGAGGAGAGAGAGAGGCCGAGGGCTGGGGCAACGGGAGGGGAAAAGGGCTGGGGCAGCGGTGCAAGACAAGGCGTTTGGGTGGCGGACGTGGCGCTGGACAAGGCGCGGATCAGCCGCGCGCAGAACGGGGTCCGGATCAAGACGTGGCAGGGCGGCGCCGGGTACGTCCGCGCCGTGCGCTTCGCCAACGTCGCCGTCGACGGCGTCGACCACCCCATCATCATCGACCAGTCCTACTGCGACGTCGCCACCCGCCCCTGCGCCAACCAGACCTCCGACGTGTCGTACCGCAACATCAGCGGCACGTCGCGGCGCGCCGAGGCCATCAGGTTCGCATGCAGCGACGCCGTGCCCTGCACCGGCATCGTGCTCAGCGACATCAACCTGCGCCGCGCTGATGACGATGGTGAGGTGCAGACCGTGTGCAACTGCGCCGTCGGGTTCGACTACGGACGCGTCCGGCCCGCCGCCGACTGCCTCCGCAGCAGCACCTGCGGTGGCGCGCCTGATAAGCACCCCGACGACGAGGACGACGAGCAGGGGAAGGACGAGGCCGTCGTCCTGCACACAGAGCTCTGATGAGCAAGCTGCTGCAGGTGCAACTAATGGTCGTCGTGCTCATCCATCCGAACTTCTAGCACTCCCGCTAATGCTTGCCGAGATCAACTTGTACTTAGCAAGCCCTTTTGGCTGTAAAGTCTGTTAATTAACCGGCAGTAACCATACCGTAATTTTCATTGTTTGACTATTTTTTTCGAATACGTATCATCGTAATTAAGAAGAGGAGTTTAAACATACACACGATCCGCAGGTAAAGAGCGCCCCAAGAGGTCTTACAGTTACGACCGGACCTTCGTAGCTGACTGCTACAAACTTCGATATTACATAAGAGTATACGATCGAACTAGTAACAGCTTAGAACCTATGGAGTTGGACGGCTCTGCTGCTTGCCGCGTGACCCTGATTTGTCATCCGAGAAGTGTAACATCCAGTCCCGGCATACACGGCCCAGGCCCACTCTACCGAGGAGTGGTCCCACCTGCGTAGCAACCCGCTTGAGCTTTCGTCCTCGCTTCGCTCAAAATGGTTAACCGAAGGTTACTACGCGTCTCTGGCCCTGATATTTAAGCTGGACTATCTCTCTTAGATCCACGGTTTGCTACTAAATTTCTGGTTGCACAGTATTTCACGATACTACAGTAACCAGTGAACAGTACCTGAGCTTCAGCATACCAGATTCGGCCTGGCCCAATTCGGTGAAAGTAACGAACTGCTACAGTATCCTGAGCTACAGCCCCTAGAGTCCAGATGTAAAATAACTCTCGTCTACAGTGTCCGAGCTACAGTATTGGGCGCTATAGTCGGAGTCTGGGATGTACAGTAATTCCTGTCTACAGTATTCGGCCCACTGCCCCCTCCCCCCGAGCTACAGTAACAACGGCCCATTTCGCGAATTTGGCCCACTGGGCCTATTTTGGGCTGTTACAAGAAGAGTCTTCTACTAGTCATAGTATTGGCCGCCGGGACAGCGCATCCAGAGCCTCCATTTCGCTCGACGTCAAGTTCCCTGCGAACAAGTCATCGTAAGCTCGCTTTGACGCGGATGAAATTGGAGCTGCCGGCGGTGCGAAGCCCATCCTCTGCATGAGGAGCACCTCGCCACACTTGGAGGTCGGAATGTGCACCAGCGGCTGAGCGGCGATCCGTCTGCTCCGCTTTGGTAGGGGGTTCCTTCTGGTTGCCACCATCTGTCTTGGCGGGCTGGCGATTGACGGCGACACTCGCGTGATCAGCACCTCCTCGGTGAACCGTGCGAGACGCCGAGCGGCCTCACGCGGCGTGGGCGTCATGTCGTCGTCCTCAACGTCGAGCTGTCCCGCCCGAGGAGGCGTGAGCTGTGGCAGCTCCTGCACCGGTGGCTAAGGCGAGGGAGCAGCCGTCGCTGGAGACGGCTCCGCAATCCCCGGAGAGGCGGCCTCCAGAGAACGGCTCATTATGAGCGTAGCGGTGAGCTCCTCCAGCATCGGGTCGAAAGAGACGACCAATGCGGAAGGTCCCGCGCTCACGCGCATCGTCAATGCAAGCGGGTCAGGCTCGAGGAAACAAAGTGCGGCAGTAGAAGGAGGTGGCTTGATGGCGTGGTCGACAGGCGCACCCGAGGTGTAGTCCGGTGTCGCTCGAGCGGCCCCAGCTGACCGCCCGTGGTTGTTGGTGGTGACACTCATTGCCGCAGCGGTGTCGTCCCCCTTCGGTCAGCGCCGACGTTTGCGATGTCTCCGCCGTCGGCGCCCATCGCCGCTGCACGTAGCCGCACTAGGCACATTGCAGTCGCACCCGGTACAGCACTAGCCGCTCCCGACGCGCCGCCCTGGGTACGCGGCCGGTTGTCCAAGATACGCTCCCGGACAGGGCGTCGTAGCCGGCCATCTAGGGCACCAACTGTGCCGGAATTGGAAGGAGGCACCTTCCACTGCTGCTTACAGTCCCACGTGAGGTGTTGGAATCCGTTGCAGCAGAACCAACATGGAGGCAGCTTGCCACCCTATGCGCGGTGGAGAGACAGTTGAAGCATTTCCCGTGTAGATCCACCGGGTAGCGGGTAGGGGGCCGCTGACTAGCCAATGCAGGAAGAGCGGGGCGTGCCCCATCGGCACCACCAACCGACCCCTGCGACAAGACCTCACACCAGCCGTCGACGTTCGAAGCGGAGATGCGTTGGTGAGTGGAGCCCCGTCCATGACGCTCGAGGCGTTGCCGGGCGGGGACACAGCCCTCCACGGGCCGAGCAGGCAGCCCATGCACCAGCTGAGGGCACGACCGTGGCCTACAAGACCTGCGGTTGTGCCGCCCGTGCACGACGCCAGCACCAGATGCACTGGTGCACGCGCCTGTGGCGACGTTGGCTGGCCAAGCTCCCTCAGCTAGGAGGCGCTTGCCCCGCCCAGCAGCAGCCCTGCCGCGAGAGCCTCCGATGATGAGGCGTGGCTTGGCACACTCCAGCAAAAGGCGACATCTGGAGCTGCGACCCCTGGCAGACTGCGTCGAGGTAGGAGGTTGGGGAGCTGACCGACGACCTCTCTGCATCGGAGTCCTCATCTGTCCAATGACGGGCCTTGGAACGCCCCATCGAGCCGTCCCCAGGGTAGAAGGGGGAGGCGACAGGGGACAGAGATGACGACGGGCTAGGCGCAGAGGGGTGGATGACGAAGATGTCGAGCCCTGACACCATAGCAGGCCGCTGTGCCGAGCTAGGCGCCAAGTCGACCTCGTCATCCGAGGCGTCCTCGACGAGGACCAGCGACCCATCCTCCAACAGCCACGACCCGGGCTGGGCAACGGAGGATCGCCCGGTGGCAGGCCGAGCGCCCTCAGGCCCTGTCAGGGGTGACGAGCTGGCACCAGACGCAGCCGGGTCCGTAGCGTCGACGTCTGCGGTGCCTGGTGCTGCCAGCGGCGCGAACGGGGCAGCGGGTGGGCCCGATGGCAGTGGCGACGATGGCGTGGAGGGCCACAGATGCGTCGGCACGCCGGACCCCGTGGGGGCAGTCACGGAGTCGCTGCTGGTGGCAGTGTCATCCAAGGCAGTGGCCTAGCGCAGCAGTGGTAGGCCGAAATCGGAGGCAGGGAATCCCGCACCGAAGGCAGGGAAGGAGGCCTCGGCGGGCAGCGGTGCCTGAGTCCCGCGAGAGGGGACGGCGGCTGCAACTGGCGCCGGTGGCTCAGAGGGGCGCGCGGCCGCCTTTGACGCGGGCGATGCGGCTTCACCCTAGAGCCCCACGAGGATGCCAAGTGAGGGCGTAGCGACGAAATCCGCCGGCGGTGGTCCTGGTGAGCGCGTGGCCATCTCGGATGGAGGCGTCATGGCTCCAGCACCCACGGGCATCAGGGGAGGACATGAGGAGGAGAGCGGAGCTACGCCCGACGGTGTCGAGCAGCCGGGGGGAGCAGGGGGCGGTGGTGCACCAGATCTGGCACCGTTGCTCCCGTCATCCGCGTCCGCCTGGGAGCAGGCGTCGGCAGTGAAGAAGAGGTGGCCGCCGACAGGGTCCGGCATTGGGGAAGAAGCTACCGGCGGTGGGGAAGCCGCCGAAGGGGCTCCGACATCGGTGGGCCCGGCCACCTTCGGGTTCGGCGTCGACGGCTAGCACCCGGACATCCGGACGGGGCGTCGCGTCCGGACGCAGATCCCTGCCCGGCCCCGTCCGCTCGGACTCGTGGCAGATCCGCTTCGTCCCACTCCGTTTCACGTGCGCGGGCCCTGTGGGTTCGTCCCACCCGCTCCTTTCCACGCGCGCGCGTGGTTCCACTCGCTCTGTTTTGCACATGCACGTGGGAATTTGAAAAGCAGATGTACTTTTGCAACCTCCAGAACTAGTTTTGCAATATTTGGAGGAAAACACTTACAACATATGTTTGAAAACAAATGAAATATTTAGAACATAAATTTACAACATCCATGTGAAGCCATTGTAACACATGGAACGTCCAGATCTACCTTGCAACATCTAAATAAAACAGTTGCAACATTCGTGTAGAATAGCTGAAACACTTGGAACATACGTGTGTATCCATTACAACATCCCCCAATATACTTTTGCAACATTCAAATAAAACACTTGCAACATACATATGAAACACTTGCAACATGCACATGAAACACCTAAAACACTTACAACATGCGTATGAAACACTTGCAACATGCGTATAAAACACTTGAAACATACCCTTGCAACATGCTTTCAGTGCAAAATCTTCTTCCTACTTGGGCAAATAGAGGCTCGTCGGCGTGGCGAGAGGGGGGAGGCCGCCGGTCTTGCACGAGCTGGCGCCGGAGAAGGATGGAGGCGCTCGAATCTCGCCACTCCGAGTCTCGCCGCTCTGGATCTCGAAGTGGGGCATGACAGTGGATGGAAGGCCGCCGGTCTTGCATGAGCTAGCGCTGGAGAAGAATGGAGGTGCTCGGATCTCGTCGCTATGGATATCGGAGTGGGGCGCGACAGTGAATGGAGGCGCAGCGAAGGATGGAGCGCGACGCAGTCGGGGCACGCGCGTGGTCAGGGGCGCGACACAGGAGGGCATGGCTTGGGCGGGAGGGGTGCGCGCGGCTCGAGCAGAGACGCAGCGTGTGTGGGGGCGGGGGCGCTGCTCGGGCAGAGGCGCGCGCGTCCGATGGAACAGAAGCCGCAGTGAGGAAATGAGGCTGGAGGATGAGCGGAGTGGCCTTTTGAGAGAGATGGAAGCTGGTCCGACACAGCTTAAGTCCGGATGGGAGTCACGGGCGTAAAGAATCATCATCCTATCGGTAATTTACATCTTTGGTTTCACCACATGCTGTACAAATTTTACACCCCGGCCAGCCTCCAGCAGCTAGCGGGAGGATTTGGCGCTGGCAGCCCAAGCAGTGAGCCGTTTTGAGGCCCGGCCCAGTCAATCCCACTCGGCCCACTGCATCGCTCCGGCCCGCTGTCTGGACATCGTGCCCACACCCTCCTAACTGATCTATCGTGCAATTAAAAAGAGCAAATGCCTACTGTACTCACATTTGCTCTTCCTAATCCTGAAGTTTTGGCTTGACAACACAGCGAAGAATGCATTGACCATGAATATGAAATGAATGATTGATGATTGGTCCATGAGGGCGGAGAAAAAAATAAATCACAAATAAGAGAGGCTAAGTGACAATAATTTGTCTGGGTTAGTGATGCGGATCTTAATTAATCCCCCTGTTCGGCTGAGCTTATCAGCACGGCTTATCAGCTGTGGAACAGTATTTTTCTCTCACAGCAAATCAGCCACAGCCGGCTTATAACCTAAAAAACAGCCAGTCGAACAGGGCCAATTACTCCAGGACGGCGTGCACGATTGTTCCCTTCCTACACAATTCAAGCTTTTAATCGAGATTCCCCTCCAATTTTTATTGGATGCCCAGCTGGAACCGAGGTGCGGATTGCATGTCCAGTTTTCAAGACCCGTGTATTATAAACAGTGTAGATATGTTTTGTTTATTCTCGTGAAACTTATGTCATCATATGATTTTTTTATCATTTCTCTTATTTTATATTATACCATCTCAGATTATTTAATATCCATAAAATCTCTATTAAAACTGGCCTGATGAGCAAAAATTCCAGTGCCCGCTATGATATGCATGGCCCACTGTGAGCGAGCGATGGCCTAGCTGTGCTGCCTCAGGTCGATGCAGATGAAGACTGTTTGCAAGTCAAAAATGAAATTTCTAAAAAAATGTTTCAGTGCCTCATCATCTTCCGTTGAATTGTATAGTTAACCCTTTTTTATTCGCTCCAACCTCTCCATGCATAGGGCGTGAGATTATACTATATGCACGGCGACCATGCATCTGGCATCTGCAGCAGGACTAAGGCTGGATAACGAGCTGACTCGGCTCGTTATAGCTCGGCTCGTTATGGCTCGGCTCGTTATGGCCAACCCTATGAACATCCCTAGGAGAGCCTCCCCTATGGGTTCATGCCACTTTCAGAAATCAGTTAGGCAGATTTTGTGGGTTCATCGCAAGGTTATGTCCATAAGATCGGTGCGTGCTAGCACTTTGGTGTGTGGTATAAATTTGTGCCAACATTTAGTATAAGCATAAACTAAAATTGATGACTATCACCTTTTAATATACTATGATTTCATCTTTTATTTCTTCAGATGAATTGAGGGGACTAGAATGGCAAATACGCTGCCAGATAATTTTTGGAATTTTGCGGGGTGTGCATTATCTCCACAAGGATAAGCGCATCATTCATATGGATCTCAAACCAGGCAATATACTACTAGATGATCACATGGTGCCCAAAATTACAGATTTTGGTCTATCTAGACCCGACAATGACCCAAAGGCTACAACTGCACCTCTCATATCACTGTAAGTTCAAAACTTTTACATATGTATACTTTGTTTATTATGTCATAGTGTATCGAACTATTGCATTATTGTGCAGAGGATATGCAGCCCCAGAATACATTTCAGGAGGCAAAGCGACAAGGAAATCAGACATATATAGTTTGGGTGTAATAATTATAGAGCTAGTAACCGGAAGTAAAACGAAGCCCAATGTTACTAAAGTATGACAAACGATCTACTCACTTTTGGATATTTTTCATAAACATGATTATTTTTTCCTATATATGTGGTTGTGAATATCATGAGTTATTGTTAGTACATACTCCATCCATTCCAAAATTATTGCACACCTCATATTTCGAGGAGTCATTTTTTTAAATTTTGACCAAAAATATAAAAATACACTAATATTTATGATGTGTAATAACTATTATTGGATTAATAGATTATATTTTAATAATAAACATATTAGAAGATACAAAAATTTATAATATTTTCTACAAACTAGGGGAACCAAGATGTGCGGTTTACTCAAGACCCTAGTCTCGTGTGTTGCTTCCTTACCACTACGTCTTAGAGTCACCCAAATAACTGATATTATTCTTTTGTATTCAATCTACTGAATATTGTAATGCATATTTGAATCCCTAAACCAATTCAAATAAAAAAGTTTGAATTGAAAGGTTTTAGATCTCTTTGAGTATTACAACTTTGGTTTAGGTCGTTTCTTCATCCAAGGTCGGTACCATTATTCTCAGGCTCGGCTCTAGGGGGAGGGCAGCCAGTGTGACCGCCGGGGGCCCATGGAGCTAGGGGGCCAACAGCATATAGGTAATTAGTAGATATAATTTCCTATTTTTCCGTAAAAAAGATATAATTTCCTATTTGGCATAAGCCTTCGGCCGCGAATCGAACGAGGAGCAAGCGTTTCGTTTTCTGTCGGCACCGGCGCCGACGCTTCCTATTCTCGCTCATCGACACGGACGCTCTATTCTCACGAGGAGATGCCGACTCACCCGATGCTGGTCGCTGACTCGCCGGCGCACCGCACACCGGCACACCTGAAAGTCCCTAGTTTGGTTTTGGCTAATTGATGAAACCTAGGACTAACCTTTGTATCTAAGTGGATGATTTAGATAAAGGTGGTCATTGAATATGAGACATGACATTGACTCATGTGACCAAGATGGTGAAGACCAAGATGAAGCTTGGTTCGATGGACCGGTTGTGAAGGTGAAGGGCAAGTCGAGGCTTTGAAGCGAAGGACCATGCGATGGTGAAGCTTGAGCAAGACTTGGCGCCGATGGACCGATACAACGGTGAAGAGCAAGTGAAGTCAAGGTCGATGGATCGAGACGGTCATGTGATGATATGAAATGGATCATATCATTTGGAGAAACAAAATGGGCTCAAGGCAAAGGTATAACCATAGGGCCATTTTGTTTTACACTCAAGACACCATAGAGAGAGTGAGTGGTTTAGGGTCGATAGCCGAACTATTAAGAGGGGAAGTCTTATTGGTTATTCGACGCACGGGTGCCACTAGGTGAATTCATGAAGTGCATTGCATGTAGGGCCTAATGAGCTAACTAGAAAACCTTTGAAAATGATTGAGAAAAAGCTAACACACAAGCACATGGAGATGTACACTTGATGGTGTTGGCACATTTACAAAGGTGGCGAGCGCGGGATTCAGGCGTTTTCGGGGAAATGAAATGCCTATTTTCCACTACGCTGGAAGTCGAAAAAGAAACGGAGGTGAACGGAGGTCACAGAGGTGACCGGACGCGGTCACGGTTTGACCGGACGCGTCCGGTCAGTACAGCACAGCAGTCAGGCACGCGGGCTAGGGTTTGCAACCGGCGCGTCCGGTCACTCGCGGGACCGGAGCGTCCGGTCGGGCACCCAGAGGAACAGTGCGTGGCGAAGGGCTGAGCGGACGCGTCCGGTCGCGAAGGGTGCTTACTGGACTCCAACCGGACGCTGGCACTGTCGCGTCCGGTCGTTGCGTGGAGCGCGTCCGGTCGTTGCGTGGAGCGCGTCCGGTCGTTTGAGCGGCGCGTCCGGTCGTCGTGTTTGACCGTTGGCACGCAGTGACCGTTGGAGGATCTGGCGGCCGCAGTTAAAATTCGAGGGACACGTGGATGGCGCAGGACGACCGGACGCGGTGAAGCGCGTCCGATCAGTTTCGACCGGCGCGTCCGGTCATCCCGAAAAACACTCAGTGGAGTAGCAACGGCTCTATTTGTATCGGATGCTTATAAATACTCGCTGGCCGGCCCTTGGGGAGGTCTCTTGGCATTTTCTAACACTCTTGTGCATCCTTTGAGCTAAAGCTTCTCCTCCCACTCATCTCTCTTGCTTGATTGCAAATCAAAAGTGAGATTGAGTGATCACAAAGTACATTGCATAGCTTGAGGGCATCTAGTGGCACTTGTGGGTGGTTTAGCCGGTGGATTTCTTGTTACTCTTGGAGAGTATCACTCCTAGCCGGCTTGGAGATTGTTGGAGGCGTTGGCAAGAGAAGGTGATTGTTCTTGGCCACCTCCGGTTGATTGTGAGAGGGTCTTGTGCTTTCCTCGGCGGGACGCCAAAAGCAACTCTAGTGGAATACGCGTGTCATTGAGTTACCTCACTTGAGAGTGGTGTCTTGCGGTGCCTTGCGGGGCGTGCCTTGAGGGGCAAGTGACTTGAGGGTCACACCGGGAAACCATCTAAGTGTTGGTCGACACAACCGGTGACGTAGCTTATCGGTGCACAAGTGAACACCGGGTAAACAAAAATATTGTGTCTCTTGTCTCCCGGTGATTTGTCTTCATATTGTATTGTTGTCAATATTGATTGATTGTATATCATCTTGGTGATTGGCAACATCTTCTCTCCACCGTCGGTATAAGAATCACAATCCTCTCTCTTGCACTTACTTTTACTAGATTATCTTGTGTAGCTCTAGTGGTAGCTTTGCTAGTAGTGTTGTTAGCTTGTTCTCTAGTGTAATTAGTGACATAGCTCTTGTGTGAACTAGAGATCATAATCTACTAGACTTGTGGATAGGAGGCTGGCATCACAACCTTTGACTAAGCAAAACTCGCTTTACGTCGTTTATTATTCTAACAAGTTTGCTTAGTGGTATTTGTAGAATTTTTTATAGGCTATTCACTCCCCCTCTAGCCATCTAGGACCTTACAACACCGCTGTGGTGCCGCGACGGCGCGAGCTACAACTGCATGCAAGGACGGCAAACAACAGATGCGATTAGGGTAAGCAAGACCAACACGCCAATATCCATGACGAATTAGTATTTTCCAATTTCCAATTTTTAACTTTGATCGCTGGAAGCTAACGCTAGGGACATCACCGTACTGAAGCCTATTTTTTCTTATTTGTTTAATTGTTTTGGACGACATTGATCTCTTTATTGTTCTTGAAGATTTTATATCGAGAAATGCTTAAAGACAGTCTTTTACAAGACACTAAAGCATTATAATTTTATTTGAGGTAACCCTAATTGTTACTGTTCTTTTAATTTTTTTTGTTGTACTGTCCTTATCTTTTACAAAGTAAATATATGCTACAAATTTACTTTTATTATTCATACTATATATATTAATCTTTACATTAAGAAATTAGTTCAACAGGCTCTTATCGTCTTGCTTGCCCAAGGGCCCTTAAGATTGTAGAGCCGGCCCCCGATTATTCTAATGAGTATTTTAACTCTGAACATGGCAGGTACTTAGAAAGTGGAATCACCGGTGGACTAATTCAATGAAACAGTCATCGTTGGGTTACCACCAAGTGGCAAAATGTCTCGAGGTGGCCCTAACATGCAAACAAGATGTCCCGACAGACAGACCTGATATATCAGATATAATAGATGAGCTGGACGAAGTAAATCCTAAAAATGGCCAAACCCAAATCCAGGTACGGGCATATATATGCTCCCTAACAAAACCTTAACAACACTAGATTTGCATGCATCGATAATAGCTGTGGTAAGTCATGTGTATTATCTCACGCAGATAAGCCCTTGTTGCTTGGAGGACATCCTTGGGATTAAGCCGCTAGAAATACACATCCCCTTTGAAGACTTCAAGGTATCACACTCAATAGAGCTGACCAATGATACAAATGATTACATTGCCTTTGTCACAAAGCCAGAGCACAGGTATCGCACAGAGCCAGACAGAGGCGTCGTCCCACCACGATCCAAGTGCAGTGTCACCCTAGCAATGCAAGCACAGGTCAATAACACAGTGCCAAATAAGCACTACACTGAGGTGATCACTGTGCTGAGCACCAGAGTTGACAATGGAGCTCCTACTGCTACGGATATAACTGCTGGAGACATCTTCATTGACAGCGAGGAGGGTAATGTGGTTGATGAGGTGAACGTGATGGTTGTTTTTGGCACGCCAGAATTGGCAGAGGAATAATAATCCTGAAGAATGTCTAAGGTTTTGTCATGATTACTGTTGTGTTGTGAGAAATATTCTAATCAGCTACTAGGAGGCTCTAGAGTCATCTGGAGAGACGTGTATATGAGGATGTTTTGACTGATTTCTATGTGGCATTTGTCACTGTATAATTACTAGCTTGTACGGTACTAGAATTATTATTTTTATTTTACAATTGTGGTATTCCAAAACATTTTATAATACATACAACAAGAAAATGTTTTGCAGTAATGGAAGTTCCTGTCGAGCCTGATGGCCCTGCTGGAACAGGAGATTCAGAAAGCACAAAAGTGACGCCTCATTCTTTTTGTTTAATGAACAACGCCTGACATGAAGACAATGGCCCTGATTGAAAATGTTTATCTGAAATCAATTTTAATCTGATCAGGATTTTTTTGATAAGCTACGGTCTAAAGAATCTACTGTCTATATAATTTGGGTGTTTGGGAATCCTGATTATCGCCATAGATTCTCTGCTCTGAGTGTATATGCTCTGATGCTGATGATAGCTCATTTGTTTACTGAACTGAATATAAGATTATCACAAAATACGAAAATAAGATGCAACTGTAGAAAACAACAGGACTCGATGAAATGTTTGTTCCAGGCTTCCAGCAGACAACTACCTACATGATTTGGGGCTGATAGTAACTCGAAGTAAATGAATATCATATCAACAGGTAAAGTTGATAAATCCATGACTGACGTTGCAAAATCAGAGACTCATTGAAGCATCAGAGGAGCAAATCTTAACACAGAGGAAGGAAGCGCGCACGTACCAAACTCGGCGGTTCCGCAGCCGACTTCGAAGCCGGCGCCGATGTCCTCCATGTACCTGACGACGTCCAGGGCGCTCTAGTAGCCTGTCGGCCAATAAGGAGGCTGGCCCTCGTACGGCAATGTGGGTCATATTGGGCCGAGAGGCTTATCGGCCGCCCAGAGGCCGATAAGTGCCTATCGGTCCTCCGGTCGCCGATAGGTTAGGTCTTCCTACTTCCCTCTCGCTCGCGCTCGCTTTCTCTCTGTCACCGCGTCGCCGTCGGCCGCGCGGGCGGCCTCCATGTACCTGACGACGTCCTCCAGCGGTCCAGCCTCTGCAAGCACGCTGCCGCCTGGAGCAGGACAAGGCGCGGATCAGCCGGGCGCAGAACGGGGTCCGGATCAAGACGTGGCAGGGCGGCGACGGGTACGTCCGCGGCGTGCGCTTCGCCAACGTCGCCATGGACGGCGTCGACCACCCCATCATCATCGACCAGTTCTACTGCGACGCTGCCACCCGCCCCTGCGCCAACCAGACCTCCGCCGTGGCGGTCTCCAACGTGTCGTACCGCAACATCAGCGGCACGTCGCGGCGCGCCGAGGCCATCAGGTTCGCGTGCTGCGACGCCGTGCCCTGCACCGGCATCGTGCTCAGCGACATCAACCTGCGCCGCGCTGATGACGATGGCGAGGTGCAGACCGTGTGCAACTGCGCCGTCGGGTTTGACTACGGCCGCGTCCAGCCCGCCGCCGACTGTCTTCGCAGCAGCACGTGCGGCGGTGCGCCTGATGAGCACCACCCCGACGACCACGACGACGAGCAGGGGAAGGATGAGGCCGTCCTGCTGTCCTGCATACCGAGCTCTGATGGGCAAGCAGCTGCAAGTGCAATCAATGGTCGTCGTGCTAATCCATCAGAACTTCACTGCTAATAGTACTCCTGCTAATGCTTGCCGAGATCAACTTGTACTTAGCAAGCCCTTTTGACAGTAAAGTCTGTTAATTAACCGGCAGTAAGCCCTACCGTAATTTCCTTCTTTGTCTCACCGCGTGCTGTACAAAGTTTCGGCGACATTGATTGGGAGGATTCGCGCTGGCAGCCCAAGCAGGGAACCATTTTGAGGCCCGGCCCACTCAATCCCGCTCGGCCCATTGCATCATTCCGGCTCGCTGTCCGCATAACGGCCCCCTGACTGTTGTTTTTCCATTATTATGCCCCTTGTAATGACCTAGCTAATCTATCATGTAGTTTAAGATCTGTTGTATTGATATTTGCCCCTCCTAATTCCTAGTCCTGACTTCGCCATAGACAACAAAGCCAAGAATGCATTGCGATGAAATGAAGCAATGTATGTTGCATTTGGTACAGCTCCGCGACTTCGGCAACCAAACGCTCCCGTTGAACTGCTTTGGAAAATGTGATGAGAGGAGCACGGAGAGGGAATGGGAGCTGGAAAAAGGTGCTTCACCAAACTCTCGCTCGCTCTCATGGCAGCAGCTGAGCAGCATATAGACGTGGCAGCAACAGGGGCTGAGGCAGGGCGACGGTGGTGCAGGCAAGGTCAATGCAACAGTGTGAAGGCAACTCGAGCAGGGCCCCCTATTTAAACCCCCATAGCTGAATATGTGTGCCTAGGCCAAAAACGCAGCTCCAGTATGGCCCCTACTAGAACCCCTAATTTGGGGTGGGCACCCAAATTGCCCCTCCAGACCCCATTCCCGTGGGAAGAATGGGGGCTCACCCCTTGGCCCCCATCCGCCGATTTCCTCTTCACCAACTTCTCCACCCTTATTCAAATATGCTAACCACTAAGTGTTTCACCTTGTGCACGTGTGTTAGTATATTTTCACAAACATTTTCAAGGGTGCTAGCACTCACTAAAATCTAAATGCGTATACAATGAGTTAGAACATCCAGTGGCACTTTGATAACCGCATTTCGATACGAGTTTCACCCCTCTTGATAGTATGGCTATCTATCCTAAATGTGATCACCCTCGCTAAGTGTCTCGATCACCAAAAACACAAAAGCTCCTATCAAATTTTACCTTTGCCTTGAGCTTTTTGTATTTCTCTTTCTTCTTTTCCAAGTTCAAGCACTTGATCATCACCATGGTCACACCACCGTCATGATCTTCATCATTTGCTTCACCACTTGGAATGTACTTAACCTATCTCATAATCACTTAGAGCACATAGGTTAGTATCTAGGGTTTCATCAATTCACCAAAACCAAACTAGAGCGTTCAACTTACAACATGAAGCATTTGCTGCAAAATACGTCTGAAACAGATGAAACATTTAGAACATACTTTTGCAACATATGTGTATGGCCACTGCAACATATGCAACATCTAGATAAAACACTTGCAACATATGTTCGAAACAGCTAAAACATTTGAAGCATACACTTGCAACATACGTGTATAGCTAGTGCAACATATATACAACATCTAAAAAAACACTTGCAATATACGTTTAAAGCAGCTGAAATATTTAAAACATACACTTGCAACATACGTGTATAGCTAGTGCAACATATACAACATCCAGATAAAACACTTACAACATACATTTGAAACAACTGAAATATTTGAAACATACACTTGCAACATACTCCCTCCATATCGGATTTAGAAGTCGTTTTGGACAAGGTTTAGGTCAAACATTGGGAATATAAATCATCAATAACTTTTAAGTTGTTGAGTTTACAAATGTAAAAATTATATGAATAGATTTGTCTTGAAAAATACTTTCATAAAAGTATACATATATCACTTTTCCATAAATATTTTTTATAAAAACAAGAGGTCAAAGTTGTGTTTTAGAGACCGTCTCACTGTCCTAAACGACTTCTAAATCCGATACGGAGGGAGTACGTGTATATCCATTGCAACATATGCAACATCCAGATCTACTTTGCAACATGCATCTAGAACATCTGAAACATTTGACACATATGTGGCTCTAACATATTAGGGCCCATATAAATATTTTATATGTGGCTCTTACATATCATGGCCCATACGAAAATGGTTACTATTTACGTTGACCCTGCTAAGTTGACTCGCAATATGATTAGACTCACGTATATTTGTGGTCTATAATTATTTTTGGACCAAATGTATTTTTATGCACATGCATGCAAGTATAAACGGTTGCCAAACTTTGCTCTAGCTAGTCATTTAGCACATCTCTCCATGTATGTTGATCATGTCCTCTTCTGGTATACATGCATGTCACATATTCACATTCTAATAAGTCTACCATAAATACGTGTACATGCAGTGTTACGTTGGCAAGTTGCGTCCATGGATTAAAATATAACCGGGCCACTTGTTTGGATTAAAAAAGCGACGCGGGTAGGGCTCGCGGAGCTGTCTGTCCAGACCTGCTTGTTTGGATTAAAAAAATGCAGAGCGTGCGGAGCAGTCCGTTCGCGCTCGCTTGGTAGCATTACCGAAAGTAAAAGGGCATTATGCATTTTATGCCAAAGGGAGTAAAATGAAATTGCCCCACCTAAGTAGCCCCTCAAACCTACTCTCACAAAAGATTGGTAGGGGATCGAGCTAAAAATAGTAGCTTCACCTAGCTTCACCTTAACTAGCCCTAGTGGGCCATGTGAGGATGAAAGCACGTATTTGCCCACGGCAAGAACAACGGCACGGGGAGGGTGGTCGTGATTGCCGGGGAGCACGGCTTTGACCGCCACTAGGGCACACAGGCGCGACCCTCGGGGCGCCAGGGCATGAGCATCGCTCGGCTATGAAGAGGTGTGAAGACGAGATCGAGGGAAGAAAGAAGACCGTGAAGCCAAATCAATAAGAAAGAAGGGTATCATTGCTCATTTCATGTTTTTAGTATGCTACGCCACGTAGTATACTAAAAACATGAGTTATTTTCCTAAATAGTTCACAAAACTGTTTCAACCCCCAGCGACAAGGCCATGCTTAACAATAGAGATGCAAGCAGCTACACACCGGAGTTCCATTCTGGAATATACCCTCACCGACAAAGCCAAGGTTCGAAGATTTTTGGACCATGCATCCAATAAAATCAATTTAGTACGCTTAGATTTCAGTGATACTATAACATTAACAAGTTGTAGCATAGAAACTCGATCCATGGAACAAGACGTCTCCAAGATGTTCAAACAGATGCACCGTAATATAAGAACGGATAAAGGAATAGCCGAAGTGGTTGTTGGCCACGTGCATTGCCATGTTGTGGTTAGGCACCCAGTCACGAGCAACTCCAACAATTTGCTAAATAGGCTTGTCATCCTTGAATATTTGGCAAAATATGAAAATTTGGTCTCCAACAGTTTGCTAAATCATGTTGCCATCTCTATCAAGTTGCTATCGAACACCTCCGCACGCGTATATTTCCGCGCACGGATACGACTCCCCGTCGCCCTCCCGCACGTGTCCGACATCGTTCCCGCGCTACCTGAGATTATTTTACACGATTGCGACTACCTGCTGCTACCTGAGATTGAACGTGAACGATGCTATTGTACGAGTACCTGCTGCTCCCTGCTGCTCCCTGAGATTGAACAGTGCAAAACAAGCATAAACTGACACTTGTGAAAAAAGACTTCAATGCTTCGGTGAAAACAAATAACCGAGTACACTTAGTATTTCATTGTTGCACTGGATGAAATATAAATGTGTAGCTAATACATGAAACAAATAAATTCTAAACGCCTATAAGTAAGATTCAGATAGTGTATGAGTATAAATCTGGATGATGGTTCCATAGGTGTTCGATGAGGTCTTCTTTCAACTGCAGATGTGTTTCCTTGTCTCTGATCTCCGATGCGCATCAATAAATTCATCAAGCGTACGAGTAGGCTGGCCATGAGCAGGTTTGACATTGTCACCACCGTAATCAAAATGCCCGTTCGGGTTGACCACGAATCCTTCATCTTCCACGATCATGTTGTGCATGATAACACAAGCCCTCATGATCAGTGCTAATCTCTCAATGTCCCAAATGCGAGCTGGTCCCCGAACAATGGGAGGTGATGCTTACCCGGTGGGATAAGGAGATGGGCACCTGCTTCGTGGAGGAGATGGCTGGCCGGAGTACCAGCTGCGATGGAGATCGCATGCGATGGAGGGAGGGATGGCAGGGTCGCCTCTAACGCACGCGAGAAGTCACGTGGCGGCGCCCTCACGCAGAGAAGACGCGCGGACGACAGGAAGAAGGAATGGTCAGTAGTTGGATTAGGTAGGATGTGGGCCTGTTTTTTTTTAATTTGGCAAGTCAAAATGGTAAACTATTGGAGAGGGACTATTATTTCACTTGACATATATTTTAGGGAGTTGCCAAATCATAAAATTTGGCAAGCGATTTTTACCAAACTGTTGGAGATGCTCTAAACTACTGCTCCCTCTGGCCTCTAAATTATAAAGTATTCTAGTAGGTACATTAACTTTCTCAAACCATCAATCACATATGCATAACTGTTATTAGTGTCTATAATCAGACTAAAAATATGGTAAGAACAATATCTATTCTAAAATTGGTAGAATTATACCTTATAAAGCAGGGAGTAATAACGCTACTATGTCCGGACTGCTTGTGTCTGGTGCACGAGCTTGACGACGAGAAGTGCACATGAGATGATTATGGACCATTAACAAGGAAAAAGAATATTTCTTTTTTACTTTAGCGCCTTTGCACCATGCAAACTATATACTCCCTTCATCCATAAAAAAAAACAATTCTCATATTTCGAGAAGTCAAACAATTTGAATTTTACTAAAATTATATAAAAAATACTAACACTCATGAAACAAAATAAATACCATTAAATTAGTTATAGATTATATTTTAATATTAAGTTTATTTAAGACATAAATGATAATATTATTTACTATAATTTTTTTATAATTACACAGTACAACATAGACACCCACAATACACACGCACACTCACCCCTATACCCCTATGAGCACCTTCGTGCCTCGCTGACCCCTATGAGCACCTTCGCGCCTTACTATCGAGAGGGGGATGTCGCCTACTACATGAAGCATAGCGCCGTTAAATCTTGAAACAAATCTAGAAAAATGCGAGAACCTGTGCCAAGTCGAGGACTTGAACCTGGGTAGATGGATTTTACCATAAGGAACCCAACCAACTAATCTATGATCAATTCGCCTATTTACTATAAACTTGGTTAAACGTGATGAGCTAATTTGACCTGCACATTTATTATAATTACGTTCTTCCGTGGAGGGAGGAGTACTTGCCTTCGCCCGTGAGTACGAAGACAGCAGTTCCGGATAAGAGAGGCCACGTGACAAAGATTTTTTATGGATAAGGGAGGTCAGTGACAAAAATTTGTCTGGTTGGTGATGGGAATCTTAATTAATTCCTCCAGGATGACTTGCATGCTGATGACCCAAAATTTTCGGTAGTCAATATATATATATAGCCAAATATGATGATATGGTCCGCTGTGAGCGATGACCAAGCTGTGCTGCCTCGATGCGGGCATATGCTTTCTTTTTCCAAATCTATCTATATATAAAAACAAAAATGTGTCAGTGCCTCATCGTCTGCCGTTGAATTTTCTTTTCGTTGGCTCCAAGCATACTATAACTATACTGGCATTCCATTTTTTTTATCACGCTCCGCCCGCGCTTAGAAGTTAGATCTGGATTGGAGCACGTATTCCAAAAGGTTGGTGCGTGGAGGCGTCGACGTTGTTCATCGTCACTGCAGGGGAGGGCGAGGGGGGTCGTCTCGTCATCGGCGATATGCAACACAGCAAGGAGAGGAGCTGAGCCAAGAATCAGCAAACTGGTAACAAATCTATTTCAAAAATTCATCTAGCCTTGCTTGCATGTCCCTGTCTGTCTGTGTTCAAATATATATGTGATGTTGGTCTAAATACCGAATACAACAGATTTAAGGTTGCCGCAGATCACAACGAAGGGTTATTCACAATATAACAGTTTAAGCACTGTTTAGTAAAACTTAACTTACCAAACAGTTTGTCTGAGATCACATCCCAGCAAGCCAGCCTCTTTTGTCCTCTACTCTTGGCCAACTATTTAGAACTTGTGCGGGTTAGTGATTCTCATTCGTCTAATGTTCATGACGATTTGGTCACTATTGTAGCCCCCCCCCCCCCCCCCCCCCCCAATGGGTTACCATTTCCTTCTCTTCATTTATACACCACCAAATTAAAAGCGACCTTGTCCTAAGAGTTAATACATGATATGGTTCATTCACATCGTCCTTATGATAATATGCGTTTACTGTTTTGCCTGACAATTATTACCAAGCCGATGGTTTTCCCTTAACCTTGACGTTAATGCAGAAGGATTTTTGTGGGGGCGAAGACTGGAAAAGCATAATGGATGACTTGGAGCAAATCCGTATGACATATGGGTTTCTGGAACAAATTACAGGTGACTTCAGCACTGAGATCGGAAGAGGCAAGTTTGGAGTGGTTTATAAGGTAAGTCTAGTGCCCTTTCTAAAAAAAAATAAGGTAAGTCTAGCTGTTCATTGTACTAGCATGAAAAAAAAATCAGTGCAGCTTTTAACAACTGCACAAACTGTATTTATCTATTTCAATTCAAAATATGACCACAGTAATTATGTGTGCAACTAAGGTGTACTATGAAAAATCTTGCTTATGTGATTGTTAGTCAGAGGCCAGGGATCTATTCTCCTAGATTTCCAAAAGAAATACTCATAAATAATGTCCAGCAGGGTCAAGGTAGTGACGGCCAGGAACTTGCCGTGAAGGTGCTTAATTCCTCTGCTGGAGTTGGTGGCGATGATCTTCACAGATTTGTAAGGTTCCTTGCTAAGGTCAAGCACCTAAACATCATGCAGTTACTGGGCTACTGCTACGAAACTAGGAGAGAAATTGTCATGCACAAAGGAAAGCTCGTTTTTGCTGATAAGGTGCACATGGCACTCTGCTTTGAGTATATGCACAATGGAAATCTCCACGGGTATCTTTATGGTGCGATGTTGCTTTACATAACGTCTTAAAGCAATGTATATTTAAAACAGTCAAAACGTCTTATAATTTAGACCGGAAGAAGTACTACTTACAATTTACACTTCATGACTTCTCTGTTTTCTTATACAGATGATGAAGACCATGGACTTGGTTGGCCCAAACACTATAGAATAATTAAAGGAATATGCGAAGGATTAAAATACCTTCATATGGACTTGGAAACTCCTCTCTACCATCTAGATCCAACCAATATACTGCTAGATACAAATATGGTGCCCAAAATTGCTGGCTTTTCTTTATCTAATCTCCGCGGTGAACAACATACAATGGAAACAATAACATTCCCTGAATCGCCATAAGTTTCTGCAGAAATGTACGTTTCACTTTTGTGCTCTACTGAAAACATAATTATATTAATAACTGATTTTATGTGATGCAGTGAACACTATGCCCCAGAATTCATAAAAAGCAGGCCTGTCTCAAATAGTAATGACATCTTCAGTTTGGGAGTTGTAATCATAAAGATAATGGTTGGGCATAAGGGCTACTCCCTCGTTAATGAAATGGGTCCAAACAAATTTAGTGAACATGTAAGGAAAAAATTGATCATTTGTAGTAGTAATATCAGGTTTGGTTTGGAAAATACCGTGTCAGCACATTATGGTTTTATATATTCTGATTATTGAAGGTCTGCAACAAATGGAGGAGGCGGCTTCAAGCAAGATCTGGGTACACAACACTTGATACAGACTGCCAACAAGTGAAAAAATGCATTGAGATTGCATTACGATGCATATTGGAAGACACAAATAAAAGGCCTCCTATAATGGAAATCGTGGAACGGCTGAACCAGACAGAAGAACACATAAATGACTCTACCGTTTGGATTGAAGAGGTATGTTGATGACAGAGATCGATTAGATGTTAATCTTATTCATTCATGTAGAGCTAGCTCTTATGCGAAGTTGGAAAAGAGAACATATTTTAATTACGTACTCCCTCTGACCCCAAAATAATTGTACAAAAGTTCAGTTTATATGGTACTCCATACCTGTTATCCAGCTGTATATCAAGTGCCTGTTTTTACACCAATTGTTTTCAGTGTGTAAGATTGTTATTTCAGAAACCTTTTCTTTCACTGTCAAAGGCACTAGTAAATGAGTGCTAGCTTATTGCTTTTATGCTGCTGGTACATTTTTTTGTGAATCCTCATCAACTTAAACATGTTCATAGCCACCTACGGAGTCATTATCTTTTATAAATCGAAATGCAGGTTGTGCAAACATCCCAGGGACTGTACACCGAGACCGTTCACGAAGATTCCAGGTACGCATGTGTGACTTTTGACAACTAAGTGAATTATGTGATTATTTTATGATTTAATTTGAGGCAGCCACGGTTAGGTATAGTTCACAAAAGTTATATGCTTCTCCCTCCATTTTTCTATGTATGACGTTGGTTAGTTCAAATTTGAGCTAGCCAACAACATACATAAAGAAACAACATGAGTAATTCATTAGCTATGTATTTATTTTATCTATAATCTCTAAAGTTTTCTTTTGTTATGCCCACAGAAGGCTCACATCCTTGTTCACAATGGAAAGTAGGTCTGATCCTTATCTCTGACTTCCCTCTAGAGGCTACCACTTCGTAGCTTCTGCATTGAGGAATAAGATAGTATTCTATTATGATCCTGAATATCTCAACAACTATTTGGCTTCAATAATAAATAAGATATTACTTCCTCATTTGTGACAAGAAAATGTCTCATATAAATGTGAAAAATTGGGATTATCCTCCCAAAATTGCAGTATTAATAAAGTAATATATAGTAAAGTAAACTACTAATATTGAGTTTCCATCAATTGTTTTAATGCTAGGATCGCAATTAGACAACGACACATCACTCCCCATGCTTCACACCGGTTAGCTATGAAAAGGAAAGGATGCACTGATGCCCCATGACATTACCCGTCGGAAATCAATCAACATTTACTGTTACATAAAACAATTGCTATCCGTGAATGCAATTATCGTCAATTTGATAATCCAGCTAATTTTTCCTTTGTCTAAAATTCATAAAGCCTTCTTTTATTCTTAATGTGATGACAGATATATGGACCTCAACATCCTAGAGCGCATAGTTAATGGAAGTGAGGAACCAAACCATCTAGATTTGGCACTTCTACAGAGCATCACGGAAAATTTCTCTGATACGAAAAAAATTGGTAGCGGTGGATGTGGAATTGTTTACAAGGTAATTTATTTTTTATGCACAAGGCCATCAAATTTCCTGAATAGTGATTGCATAGAAAAAATGATATAATGCTTATGGTAGTGCTCACAAGTTGATTTAAACAGGGCATCCTTCGAAATGGAGTCGTTGCTGTGAAGAGGCTTCTCAATACCCGTACAATTAAAGACAAGATGTTTCATCGGGAGGTTTTAAGTTTGATCTCGGTTAAGCACCAAAACATAGTATGGTTTCTTGGTTACTGTTCTTTTACAGAAGAACATGCAATACTATCAGGTGGAAGAACTATAATGGCTGATATACGAGAAAGGTTGCTCTGTTTCGAATACATAAGAAATGGCAGCCTTGAGAAATATCTTACAGGTACATTACCACATTGTGTAGTGATCACTTAAAAAAGCCATTTGGTTTGAGGAATACTGTTTGGTTCCTTATCTTCTCCCTCGTCATTTTTTTTTGTAATATAACAAGTTAATCCACCACCATTCTGTCCCTCACAAGCTAAAAATTAGTATGAACACAAGGAAGATAGATTCATTCCACTACAATTCATGAGATGAACTTATGTCGAACTATCTCATCTACAATGTAATGGTTTCTAGACCAAACATCCTAGTAGTACCACATTTCGATAGGATATACTTATTTCCTTATTGCATCATCATCCCTATTTCTTGTTCTACTCTTTAAAGACACGTTTAATTAATAATCAACAATATGTACCAGAAAACAAAAGTATCCAATGTTTGTATATAAACAATTTAGTGTTGTCCCAATTTGATATCAATATAAAGGTTTCTTGGGCAATCCGGTTAGGTCGAATTTGGTATATCCACAAGGTTGGATTTGGCTAGTCCGAGTAGAACTTGGAGATTCATACATAATTTGACATGTAAAATATCTCCAAGCATTGCAAGATCTCTCAACCTTATAGATATAATAGGCTATGGTCCAATGAGGGTATCCAATTGATCAAACACATAACAATCCTATATTTTTATCTTTTCCAAATCCGAACTTTTCTAACCTCGTTAGTTGATGTTCACCATTCGCCTCGATGGTGGTTTAGGGCACTCTAGGTGGTCTAATGACCTTAAAACATCCCTAGGATAGCCTCCCCTATGGGTTCCTCCCCGGGAGGCATCGCAGGTTTTGTGCCAACATTTAGTTATCATATATAAAAATATTTGATGACTACCACCTTCTAAAGTACTATGTTTTCATCTTTTTATTCTTCAGATGAATTGAGGGGACTTGAATGGCAAATCCGCTACCAAATAATTATCGGAATTTGTAGGGGTCTGCATTATCTCCACAAGGATAAGGGCATCATTCACATGGATCTCAAACCAGGCAATATACTACTAGATGATCTCATGGTGCCCAAAATTACAGATTTTGGTCTATCTAGACCCGATAGTGACTCACAGGCTACAACTACATTATTCATATCACAGTAAGTTCTAAATTCTTTCATACGTATACAATATTTATTATGCATAGTTCATCAAAATGTTGTATTATTGTGCAGAGGATATGTTGCTCCAGAATACATTTTAGGAGGCAAAGCAACTAGCAAGTCAGACATATATAGTTTGGGTGTAATAATTATAGAGCTGGTGACTGGAAGAAGAACCAAGCCCAATATTACCAAAGTAAGACAAATGATCTAATCACCTTTGCACATTTTTCAATAACCATGACTAAAATTTCCTATATATGTGTGGTTATCTATGTGGTTGCGAATATCATGAGTTATTGGTAGTTATGAAGTCACCAGATTGTATGGTGACACTTTGCTATAACATGTTAGGCAGTGTCACTCACCGAATGATACGGTGGTCTTGTATGGACTGTGTGTTGTGAAGATTTAAACTTGGACATGGTTGGAATGCATAGTATGATCAGGTGGCACTTGGGTGGGGTCGGTGGATAATTCGACATTACTGTGAAGCTTATCGATGTACACGGTATGATCCTCCATGTACCTTAGTGGTCACAACATATCATCCGATGAGGAATATTCAGCAGTAGTCACCGTTGGCAAACAATGGAAACGAACATTGTATGATCTGTTGCCTCTCAGTGAGGCCTGATGGATCATCTAGCGGTGTTCCCTTCACCAACTCCTTTTGCAATTGTTAGATGTCCTTTCATGCCTATATATGTGTGTTCTTGGATCATTTGGTGCTCTCTTGAATCTCTAAAACACTTACACATATGGAGATGCATTGAGCAGGGGTTGAGGGCACTTCAAGTCAAGGAGAGTGCATAGGAGTGACCTTTATGTGCATCCTTTTACTCTTTGTTTGCCGACACTTAGATGGCCTGGTGGAGGACTAGGTAACCTTCCCGGTGGAGATAGTAGTAATTAATAGATATATAGACACCAATAATATTTTTTTGTGGAAGGTAGGACTAGACACTACTATGGAAAAGATCTCTAGAGGTGGTTAGAATGGCTTTGTAGAGGCGGTTGGATTGCCCGTCTCTTCTTGTGTCTATCCAACCATATCTAGAAATCAATTTCTAGAAGCGTATCGAAACACATCCGCCCTAAAGATTGATTTCTAGAGGTGGGATAAAATCAAGCCACCTTCAGAAATTGTTTTACAGAATTTGCAAATCGGGCTAAAAAATAGCAAAAAAATTCCAGTCACAAGTCACGTAATTTTCATGCGTGCGACTGTTTGGGGTCAAATCGTTGCTTCCTTACCACTATGCCTTATAGTCACTTGTGACCAAATGGCCAATACAGTCCTTTTGTATTCACTTTGTTGATATTTTAATGCATAGTTGAGACTTTAAAACAAATTAAAATGAAAAAATAAACTAAAAATTTTTAGATCCTTTCAAGTACTACAACTTTGGTTTGGGTCATTTCTCCATCCAAGAACATTTGATTTTTTATACAAATTAAAATTTAAAATCTAAAAACTTAAAACAGAATCCCCAAGCACTAACTGAGATTTTAAATGAAAAAGTAGTCAACTATAAAGTTATAGATTTCTTCGAGTACTATAACTTTGATTTAGGTCGTTCCTCCATATGAGGTCATATTTCAAATTATGAAAACTTAAACCAAAATTTTTGGGCCTTAAATGATTTCAATTGAAAAGGTTATCAGGTTCAAAATTGCATGTCTGTTTGAGTACTACATCTATGTTGCACCTGCTTTTAGAGTCTGGCCAACCTACCAACCATCTCTATAAATGGATTTCTAGAGACGGTTTGGCTTTCTAGCCGCCTCTAAAAATAGAGGGCATTTCTAAGCTTTCTAGCCGTCTCTACAAATAAATTTTTAGAGGTGGACTACTCAGAAACTATTTTTTGGAGGCGTTTCATGACAAAGTCGCCTCTGCCCAAAAATAAAAGTGTTTCTAAAAATTGTTTTGTTTTGAGGATTTTTTATTTTTTAAATCATTTCAAAAGTAGTGAGCGTATGTGTACAGATTAATTAAACAGAGTTGTTACAATTGTATACAGCAAATATAAGTGCACTTCTGAATAAATCTAGATTATTAGTCATTTAATTAGATAATAGTACAAAGTATATATTCATAACTACTAGCTGCGGGACATGGGCTCAACTATATATTGCACAAAATATCGGTGCCATTATTCTAATGAGTATTTTAATTGTGAACATGGCAGGTACTTAGAAGGTGGAATCGGCGGTGGATTAAATCAATGGAACAGCCATCGTTGGCTTACCAACAAGTGGCAAAATGTCTGGAGTTGGCCCTAAGATGCATACAAGATGTCCCGACAGACAGACCTGATATATCAGATATAATAAATGAGTTGAAGGAAATAGACACAACAGATGACCAAACCCAAATCAAGGTAAAGGGCATATATGTGCTCCCTAACAAAACCCAAACAGCACCAGATTTGCATGCATCAATAAGCCATGGTAAGCCATGTGTATATTATATCACGCAGATAAGCCCTTGTTGCTTGGAGGACATCCTTGGGATTGAGCCGCTAGAAATACACATCCCCTTTGAAGACTTCAAGGTATCACACTCAATAGAGCTGACCAACGATACTGATGATTACATTGCCTTCGTCACAAAGTCAAAGCTAGAGCGCTTCTACACAGAGCCAGACAGAGGCATCGTTCCACCACGATCTAAGTGCAGTGTCACCCTAGCAATGCAAGCACAGGTTAGTGCACAACCAAACGAGCACTACAACGAGGTCATCACTGTACTGAGCACCAGAGTTGACGATGGAGCTCTTCCTACTATGGATATAGTAACCGCTGGAGACATCTTCATTGACAGCGAGGAGGGTAAAATGGTTGATGAGGTTAACGTCATGGTTGTTTTTGGCAAGCCACAATTGCCAGAGGAATAATCGTGAAGAATATCTGAGGTTTTGGCACAACTAGAAGTCCCGTGTGTTGCTATGGGCAACGACAAATTAAACTCCCGACAGAACAATCTAAGTGCAATATAGCTTTAGTAGAAACAAATTTTTCTTCACTTAGATTCATCAACAAACTAGATGGTTATGTGTTATCATTCATTGACATTGCATTAGAAGATCATTCATATATTCGAACCACCTTTGAATTCATGTACAAATACAATGTAATTTATCTCTCTACGTTTATAGTCTATTTCTAAAATTTTTGAAAGGTGACATGTTCACAGGTCCGATCATTGATCCACAAAGCTTGTTGTAATGAGCAGCCATCATTTAGAAAGAGTGGGTTGTTCCAGTGTTGTTGCCAGTAGATTCTCCCTTGTCTTGTTATTCTCCAACCACGATGAGCCTAAATAGGGTCCTGCATCGATGAGCCTAAACACAGCCCCAACACGGACGGCATCCATGTCGCGGAGTCCACGGCCGTGACCGCTAGGGCGGCGCGGGCTACGTCCGCGACGTGCGCTTCGCCAATGTGGCCATGGACGGCGTCGACCACCCATTGTCATCGACCGGCCAGTTCTACTGCGACGTGCCCCGGGGCGGCGGCGGCGGCCCCTGCGCCAACCAGACCTCTGCCGTGGCCGTGTCGTACCGCAACATCAGCGGCCCGTCACGCCGCACCGAGGCCATCAGGTTCGCCTGCAGCGACGCCGTGCCCTGCACCGGCATCGTGCTCAGCGACATCAACCTGCGTCGTGCCGATGACGACGGGGAGGTGCAGACCGTGTGCAACTACGCCGTCGGGTTCGACTACGGACGCGTCCGGCCCACCGCCGACTGCCTCTGCAGTAGCACATGCGGCGGCGCCTGATGAGCACCAACCCGACGACCACGACGACGAACAGGGGAAGGACGAGGCTGTCGTCCTGCACGCCGAGCTCTGATGAGCAAGCACCTGCAAGTGCAACCAATGGTCGTCGCGCATCCGGACGCCCGCGCCTGTTACATGACCGTGCCAGCGCCACGCACAGGCAGGGGACCACCTATGCCTCTCTCCGTGCTTCCTGCTTCCCATGCCGCCCCTCCCCTCCTTGCCGCTCCAAGCAATTCCCTCCCGCTGTGCTTGCACTGCTCCCATGCTTCCTGCGCGCATGCAGGGACCACCTGCGCCCCTACCGCCATCTCCCTCCATTTCCCCCGCCCATCGCCAAGCAGCGCTCCATCCCTCTACTCCCCATGCACATGCACGACGCCCCAGCAATTGTAGCAGGAGGTTGTGGTACGTGGGGCATATTGCAACATGTGGAGAATCATGATCTATTTTTGAAACATCCAGATGAAACACTTGTAACATATGTCTAAAACAACTGAAACACTTGCAATATACGTCTGAAACGTTTGAAAAACACTGAAACACTTGAAAACATATGTGTAGCAATTGCAAAACATATGCAACATTCAGATGAAATAATTACAACATACGTATCAAACACGTGAAACACTTAAAACAAACGCTTGCAACATGCATGTTATGCAACATCCAGATCTATTTATGCAACATTCAGATGAAACACTTAAAACATACGTTTGAAAAACCTGAAACACTCAGAACATACACTTGCAACATGCGTACATTATCATTAGAATATATGCAACATCCCAGATCTATTTTAGTAATATACAGATGAAACACATGGAATATCTGTATGAAACATCTAAAATACTTAAAACATGTCATCACCGGCAACCATGACCTACCTGGTGAGGAACTACAGTAACCAGAAAGCTCGGGTTAGGGGGACAACGAGAACAACGACCCAGCGTACACCCATAGCGCGGCACAACGGCGGCGACCTCTTCCTGGTGGCGCTAGGTTGGTGGTGGTGTGATGAACGCCATAGCTGTGACAGACGAGGTGAGATGGGGGTGTGATGTGATATGGTGGCACGGCGCAGGATTAGGGCAGGCGTGGCGGGATGTGGTGCAGCGGAGGATGGCCATGACGGCGAGGCGGAGTGGGTGTAGGTGGACGCGCGCCGTGGCCGTGGTGGGCAGATTATATAGTGGAGGCAGCCGCTATGGACGAACAGCTCGGTGGAAGGGGTGCGATGAACAAGAGTGGTGAAATATTCTGCTGGAGTTGTGAAGGCCAGAGACCGGTTGTCTAGGCTAGTACGCAAGCGAGTAAGCAAAGCGTCCGTCCACCGGACGCCCTGACCATATTGTTTTTTTAACAGTAAAGTCTGTTAATTTTTTTAGGGGAAGTAAAGTCTGTTAATTAACCGGCAGTAACCGTACCCGTAATTCCCTTCTTTGTTTCACCAGTTGTGCTGTACAAAGTTTTATCCCCAGGCCACGGAGGAATGTGCACTGGAAGCCCAAGCGGTGAGCCGTTTTGAGGCTCGGCCCAGTATATCCCGCTCGGCCCATAGCATCATTCGGGCCCGCTGTCTGGACAACGTGGCCGCAGCGGTGGATCGACCATGCCCAAGCTGGCCGACTCCGCAATCTGGTGGGTGGGTGCGTATGCTGTGAAAATATATTTGGAAAAAAAATCTAATTTACCTCCCTCAGGTAGGGCGGTCGTCCGATTTTCCTTCTTAATCTACAAAATCAGATGTTTAACCTCCTTCAGCTTTAGAAAATCGTTCACTTTTGCACCCTGAGCGGTTTTGACAGTGGTTTTGCTGGAACAGGAGATTCAGAAAGCACAAAAGTGACGCCTCATTCTTTTTGTTTAATGAACAACGCCTGACATGAAGACAATGGCCCTGATTGAAAATGTTTATCTGAAATCAATTTTAATCTGATCAGGATTTTTTGATAAGCTACGGTCTAAAGAATCTACCGTCGATATAATTTGGGTGTTTGGGAATCCTGATTATTGCCATAGATTCTCTACTCTGAGTGTATATGCTCTGATGCTGATGATAGCTCATTTGTTTACTGAACTGGATATAAGATTGAGCATCACAAAATACGGAAATAAGATGCAACTGTAGAAAACAACAGGACACGATGAAATGTTTGTTCCAGGATTCCAGCAGACAACTACCTACATGATTTGGGGCTGATAGTAACTCGAAGTAAATGAATATCATATCAACAGGTAAAGTTGATACAAGGCCACATTGGAACGAGTAGATAAATCCATGACTGACGTTGCAAAATCAGAGACTCATTGAAGCATCAGAGGAGCAAATCTTAACACAGAGGAAGGAAGCGCGCACGTACCAAACTCGGCAGTTCCACAGCCGACGTCGAAGCCGGCGCCGATGTCCTCCATGTACCGTCCAGGGCGCTCTAGTAGCCTGTCGGCCAATACGGAGGCTGGCCCTCGTACGGCAATGTGGGCCATATTGGGCCGAGAGGCCTATCGGCCGCCCAGAGGCCGATAAGTACCTGTCGGTCCTCCGGTTGCCGATAAGTACCTGACGCCCGGAGACTCGCTTTCTCTCTCTCACCGCGTCGCCGTCGGCCGCGCGGGCGGCCTCCATGTACCTGACGACGTCCTCCAGCGGTCCAGCCTCTGCAAGCACGCTGCCGCCTGGAGCAGGACAAGGCGCGGATCAGTCGCGCGCAGAACGGGGTCCGGATCAAGTCGTGGCTGGGCGGCGCCGGGTACGTCCGCGGCGTCCGGTTCGCCAACGTCGCCGTCGACGGCGTCGACCACCCCATCATCATCGACCAGTTCTACTGCGACGCCGCCACCCGCCCCTGCGCCAACCAGACCTCTCCGCCGTGGCCGTGTCCGACGTGTCGTACCGCAACATCAGCGGCACGTCGCGGCGCGCCGAGGCCATCAGGTTCGAGTGCAGCGACGCCGTGCCCTGCACCGGCATCGTGCTCAGCGACATCAACCTGCGCCGCGCTGATGACGATGGCGAGGTGCAGACCGTGTGCAACTGCGCCGTCGGGTTCGTCTATGGACGCGTCCGGCCCGCCGCCGACTGCCTCCGCAGCAGCACGTGCGGCGGCGCGCCTGATGAGCACCACCCCGACGACCACGACGACGAGCAGGGGAAGGATGAGGCCGTCCTGCTGTCCTGCATACCGAGCTCTGATGGGCGCAAGCAGCTGCAAGTGCAACCAATGGTCGTCGTGCTAATCCATCAGAACTTCACTGCTAATAGTACTCCTGCTAATGCTTGCCGAGATCAACTTGTACTTAGCAAGCCCTTTTGGCAGTAAAGTCTGTTAATTAACCGGCAGTAACCATACCGTAATTTTCATTGTTTGACCGTTTTTCTCGAATACATAAAAGATTTGCGTATCATTGTAATTAAGAAAGGGAGTTTAAACATACACACGACCCGCTTGTAAAGAGCGCCCCAGGAGGTATTACAGTTACGACCGGACCTTCGTAGCTGACTGCTACAAACTTCGGTATTACACAAGAGTATATGATCAAACTAGTAGCAGCTCAGAACCTATGGAGTTGGACGGCTCCGCTGCTTGCCGCGTGACCCTGATTCGTCATCCGAGAAGTGTAACATCCAGTCCCGGCATACACGGCCCAGGCCCACTCTACCGAGGAGTGGTCCCACCTGCGTAGCAACCCGCTTGAGCTTTCGTCCTCGCTTCGCTCAAAACGGTTAACCGAAGGTTACTACGCGTCTTTGGTCCTGATATTTAAGCTGGGCTATCTCTCTTAGATCCACGGTTTGCTACTAAATTCTTAGTTGTACAGTATTTCGTGATACTACAGTAACCAGTGAACAGTACCCGAGCTACAGCATACCAAATTCGGCAAACAGTAGCGAACTGCTACAGTGTCCTGATCTATAGCACCCAGAGTCGGATGTACAATAACTCTCGTCTACGGTGTCCGAGCTGCAGTATTGGACCGCTATAGTTAGAGTCCAGGATGCACAGTAATTCCTATCTACAGTATTCGGCCCACTGCCCCCCCCGAGCTACAATAACAACGGCCCATTCCGCGAATTTAGCCCACTGGACCCATTTTTGGGCTGTTACAAGAAGAGTATTCTACTAGTCATAGTATTGGCCGCCGGGACAGCGCATCCAGAGCCTCCATTTCGCTCGACGTCAAGTTCCCTGCGAACAAGTCATCGTAAGCTCGCTTTGACGCGGATGAAATTGGAGCTGCCGGCGGTGCGAAGCCCATCCTCTGCATGAGGAGCACCTCGCCACACTTGGAGGTCGGAATGTGCACCAACGGCTGAGCGGCGATCTGTCTGCTCCGCTTTGCTGCCATAGATGCCATTTTGTCTGAGATGAATCATCGATTTGGTGAAGTTAGTTCAGAATTGTTAGTATGCATGGCTTGTCTTAATCCAAGGAACTCCTTCTCTAATTTTGATGTGGATAAACTTGTGAGACTTGCTGAAATTTATGCTGAGGATTTTGATGTTAATGACCTTGTTCGTTTGCCTACTCAACTTAGAGGATTTATCAATCGTGCTAGAAGAACTTCAGACTTTCTTGGTTGTACAGAGCTTGGAAAGATTGCTGAAATTATGGTCAAGACTAACATGAAAGCATCTTATGGATTGGTGTATCGACTGATTGAATTAACATTAATTCTTCCGGTGGCAACAACTTCAGTTGAGAGGATATTTTCTGCTATGTCTATTATAAAGACATATTTACGTAACAAAATGGGTGATGAATGGCTCAATGACTTAATGATCTGCTACACTGAGAAGGAGATATTTAGAGGCATCAAGAATGACAAAATCATAAAACGATTTGAAGACATGAAAACACGGCGTATGTTGGTGCCTCGGAACAATTTAGTGGTATGATATGTGTTTTCTTTTACCTCCAAAACTCTAAAGTTAAATACTTGAAATTAGTGTCACTAATTTATTTTTTTCTTGTATATAGATTTCTTCAAATAATTAATGAAGAATGCGGCAGCGGAACATCAATCTTTTGTTGGTTAGTTATAAAAATTGTATCTTTTACTTTTTATTAAACGTTTGTGATGCACTTTCAATTAAGACTGCTATATCTTAGCTTTGTATGGGATATAATTGAGTATTTGAGTTCAATTGGTCTACCTCTCTTTGGTCCAGCCCCTTCTAAATTTTTTTTCTAGATCCGCCACTGGATGAGGTGGAAGAGGAAGTGGAAGAAGAGGAAAAGGAGGAGGCACCAGTTGGGCAGCCGGTTTCTAACAATTTACGTTTTTCCTGCTTCGGTGTTAGCCTTATCTAACCACGACTACTACTACTACTAGCATTGCCTTGCAAGAATAATTACGTATGCACCTGCAAGTACGTCTCGGCCGGCACAAATGGACACCACAAAATGATGGGAAATGCATGCCACGGGAAAGGAAAGGAAAGGAAAGGGGCTAGCTAGGACCCTGCAGCTCCTTTCGTTTGGTTTTTCTCTTTTTTCAGAGGATGAGTAAAGCATAAACCACACCGGCCTCCCTCTGTCGCACGCTCATTCACTTGCACTTCAAGTCCTCCCCTTCTTCTTCGTCCTCCTCGATCCGTCTCCACCTCGCACTCGCACGGTACACACCTCATCATCTCCCTCCCTCTGCTCTCCCCTGCCAGCTCTAGCCTGCTGTACTGGCGCGAGTTGGTATAAGTCACTGCACGCTTGCAAGCCAAGGCATATATACGCTTCGTCGTGTCGTGTGCGTGCACCCACTCGCCTCCCTGCCGCCGCGCCATTACACGAGTGGCAGGGCGAACCGGCGCGTCAGCCAGGCCGTACGTCGTGCAATGGGTGCGGCGACGAGGTGCGCGCTGCTCTTGGCGCTGGTGGTGCTCGTGGCCGCGGCGAGGACGGCCGTGGGCGACGGCGGCGCTGGCAATGGTGGCGGTGGCGGTCAGGCGAGGGAGGAGGAGCAGGTCCTGAGGCTGTGGTCGTCGGCGGCGGCTAGGGGCCGAGAAGCCGAGGACGAAGATCGCTTCTTCAAGTGGGAGTGGGAGGACGACGAGGATGAGGACGTCGTCGACGAGGATGAAGACGACGACGAGGAGGAGGATCACGTCATGGCGGTGCAGGGGAGGGGGGCGTGCAGGAACGTGGTGAACGTCGAGAGCTTCGGCGCGGCGGGCGACGGCGACGCCGACGACACCCAGGTGCGTGCCGATCGACCCATCATCTCCGCGTTCCGTTTCTCGACACACAGTTGCATTGCATCACGCGTGCATGAGAACGGTGAATATAATCTTTATTTGGTCGGTGACACTCCACAGTAACACGCTTTTGCGGAAGCATTTCCACCATATTTTAGGCTTTTAGCTACGTTTTACCTTTGCCTCCATCGTTTTTGCCTCACTCCTGAATAGTAAATACCAGCAGCTGATGACTATACTGTATGTTTTAGTAGAGAAGAACATGCCGGTTAGTTATAAGCTCAATGCTGGATTAAAATAACAACAGATAGGACCAACAATCAGGTAGAAGTACTGCTATGATGTAACTGTCCGGACTCCCAGTCCCAGATACGAAATGATGGGCATGGATTCGCATTGCCTAGCGACGATCTAGCTATGTTTGCTTGCAAGTCTAAATTTTTTCTTGGGATGATCATGAGGACTGGCTAGCAATGGGCAATCATGTTGCCTGGACAGTTGCATAGGAGTATGTCTGCTGTACGGTGCTAGCAAGTGTGTTAGAGTGTATGCGTCCACGGTGTGCATATATGTCATCTCACCTGTAACTGAAAGCTGAGTCGTCCAAGGTTGAACCAGCACGCAACTCGGTTCTTTTGTACTGAGTAACACGTCCACATCTTACGGATATCTGATTAAAAAAAGGTTACTTGATCTGTCTGAATAACGATGTTACAACTTACAAATCTCCTCTTGTATATTGAGTCAAGTAATTAAGAAGGTTTGACGCTAGCTAGATCAGTTGCTTTCAGGGAGAGCATCATGTCAGCGGTGACAGTGGCATGGAAAGAGTAGGAATGAACTTCTGTCTGAATGATATTCATTACAAACAAATCTCCAATTATACGTACACACACTGACCAGTGGCATGCATAAATGAAAGGAAATGAGACGTGAGATATAGCTATCTATCACCAGTTGCACCAGTCGGCAGTCGCTTTGCTTGGAAATTAAATTAGATGACATAGGATTATATATACATGCTCTTTCCGTTCCACCAAATTGCAAGTATGCTTTTCTAGACGCATACGTATCTACGCATAATGCTAGGTAGGAGTAGTACACAAAGTGTCGCTAGCCGTGACCGTGGCATCAGGAATATAGGAGGATCCAGACGTTGCGATTCCAGGACGCAACACTTTCCGTGTGATGACGACGACGACGACGATGGGGTTGGTAGCCAAGATCAAGAACGGAAGGAGATCTGATGGCGACGCCCTACAGAGAGTACAGATGCTCCCTCGACGGTTGCTAGCTTCGTCATCCACCCACAGCCAGCACTCACCCATCCATCCTACTCATACGTCGCCATGCCAGCGTCAAGAAACGGGACGTGATGTGATCCGCCGCACGCGTTAGCTCGAATCGATAAGATCGTCACCTGTGCATTTTGATCTTTGTTTTTAAAATTTTCTGAACAATCTTTTCCGTCCATGAGCGGGTTGACTGAATGTGGTTGGTTGATGCTTCACTGGTTGCCATCACTCATCAGGCGTTCGCGAGCGCGTGGAAGACGGCGTGCTCGCTGGACAACGCGGTGTTCCTGGTGCCCGCCGGCCGCCGCTACAAGGTCGGCGCCATTCAGTTCGTGGGTCCCTGCAAGGACAACAGGATGATCATCCAGGTGATTGCTGTTACTTCAGCTCAGTTCGAGGAGGCAGTCTTAATCGTAGCATTGTGATGTGGTGATGGACTCCGGCCAAATGATGGTGCAGATCCAGGGCACGATCGTGGCCCCCGAGGAGCCGTCGGAGTGGGACCCGCGGAGCCCCCGGCTGTGGTTGCTCTTCTCGGGGCTCGCCGGCGCGCGCATCCAGGGCGGCGGCGTCATCGACGGCTCCGGCTCCAAGTGGTGGGCCAACTCCTGCAAGATCAACAAGTCCAACGTACGTACGTCGATCGGTGCATTATTCCACTGCTCTGCTCCACTGTTCCTCCATTGTTTGGCTCCATTGACGACACGCTGCTCTCGCCGCCGCCGGCGACGGCCACTCCTGCTGCAGCCGTGCAGGGGTGCCCCGACGGCGGTGACGATCGACTCGTGCCGGGGCGTGCGCGTGCGGGGTCTCCGCGTGCAGAACGCGCAGCAGATGCACGTGACGGTGTCCCGGTCCCGCGGCGTGCGCGTGGGCGGGCTGCGCATCGACGCGCCCGAGGACAGCCCCAACACGGACGGCATCCACGTGGCCGAGTCCACCGCCGTCACCATCCAGAGCTGCCGCATCGGCACCGGCGACGACTGCATCTCCATCGTCAACGGCAGCTTCGGCGTCAAGATGCGCAACATCGACTGCGGCCCCGGCCACGGCATCAGGTGAGTGAGTCGTTCTTCTTCTTCCTCCTGTCCACGCGAATCGCAAAGCTGTGTGTGCTTCACGTACGTGACTGCTCCTCGTGCATGGCCATGGCGACGACGGCGGCGCATGCAGCATCGGGAGCCTGGGCAAGGGCGGCACGTTCGCGGCGGTGGCGGACGTGGCGCTGGACGGCGCGCGGATCAGCCGCGCGCAGAACGGGGTGCGGATCAAGACGTGGCAGGGCGGCGCCGGGTACGTCCGCGCCGTGCGCTTCGCCAACGTCGCCGTCGACGGCGTCGACCACCCCATCATCATCGACCAGTTCTACTGCGACGCTGCCACCCGCCCCTGCGCCAACCAGACCTCCGCCGTGGCCGTGTCCGACGTGTCGTACCGCAACATCAGCGGCACGTCGCGGCGCGCCGAGGCCATCAGGTTCGCCTGCAGCGACGCCGTGCCCTGCACCGGCATCGTGCTCAGCGATATCAACCTGCGCCGGGATGATGATGACGGCGAGGTGCAGACCGTGTGCAACTGCGCCGTCGGGTTCGACTACGGCCGTGTCCAGCCCGCCGCTGACTGCCTCCGCAGCAGCACATGCGGCGGCGCGCCTGATGACCACCACCCCGAGGAGGAAGAGCAGGGGAACGATGAGGCCGTCGTCCTGCACACGGAGCTCTGATGAGCAAGCAGCTGCAACTCCAACCAACCAATGGTCGTCGCGCTCATCCGTCATCCGACCTTCACTGTTACTAGTAAATGCTAATGCTTGCTGAGATCAACTTGTACTTAGGCCAGTCTCAGTGGAGAGTTTCATTTCGTTGTTTTCAAGACTGCCATGTCATATAGAATGAAATGAAACTCGGATGAAACACTCACTCTCAATGGAAAGTTTCACTCCATAGTTTCATAGATATTTAATTCTATGACTCATAGAGAGTTGGTAACTGTGCCAAGAGAGTTTCATCCCCATGAAACTCAATTCTTCTCTCTCTTCATTAAAACGTTGACATGTCATCAAAAATGTATATGTGGCAGGCTATTAAATACAAATGAAACTATGGTGAAACTTCCACTGAGACTGGCCTTAGCAAGCCCTTTCTTTTTACAGTGAGTTCGTTAATTTACCGGTAGCCATACCGGTAACGGAACGCCTGGCACCCGCACGTCCGGATGGGAAGCTCCCTGCTCCGGCTCGGACTCGTGGCAGATTTGCTCCGCCTCACTCCGTTTCACGTGCACGAGCGCTGTGGGACCGTCCCACCCGCTCCTTTCCAAGCGCGCACGCGGTTCCGCTCGCTCTGTTTTGCACGTGCACGTGGGAATTTGAAAAGCAAATGTACTTTTGAAACCTCCAGAACTAGTTTTACAACATCCAGAGAAAACACTTGCAATATGCGTTTGAAAACAAATGAAATATTTGGAACATAAATTTGCAACATACATGTGAAGCCATTGTAACACATGGAACATCTAGATCTACTTTGCAACATCAAAAAAAATAGTTGCAACATCCATCTAGAATAGCTGAAACAATTGAAACATACACTTGCAACATACGTGTGTATCCATTACAACATCCCCCAATATAATTTTGCAACATTCAAATAAAACACTTACAATATCCATATGAAACACATGCAACATGCATATGAAACACCTAAAACACTTACAACATGCGTATGAAACACTTGCAACATGCGTATGAAATATATGAAACACTTGAAACATACCCTTGCAACATGTTTTCAGCACAACATCTTCTTCCTACTTGGGCGAATGGAGGCTCGTTGGCGTGGCGAGAGGGGGGAGGCCGCCGGTCTTGCACGAGCTGGCAGCGGAGAAGGATGGAGGCGCTCGAATCTCGCCACTCCGGGTCTCGCTGCTCTGGATCTCGAAGCGGGGCGCGACAGTGGACGGAAGGTCGCCGGTCTTGCACGAGCTGGCGCTGGAGAAGGATGGAGGTGCTCAGATCTCGCCGCTACGGATATCGAAGTGGGGCGCGACAGTGAATGGAGGCGCGGCGAAGGATGGAGCGTGACACAGTCGGGCGCGACACAGGAGGGGCAGGGCTAGGGCGGGAGGGGTGCGCGCTGCTCGGGCAGAGGCGCATCGTGTGCGGGGGCGGAGGCGCTGCTCGGGCAGAGGCGCACGCGTCCGATGGAACGGAAACCGCGGTGAGGGAAGGGGGCTGGAGGATGAGCGGAGTGGTTTTGAGAGAGATGGGAGCTGGTCTTACACATGTCAAGCCGTATCCGGACGAGAGTCACGGGGACGGACGCCCATGAAGAATCATCGTCGTACCAGTAATTTACATCTTTGTTTCACCACATGCTGTACAAATTTTACACCCCGGCCAGCCGCCAGCAGCTAGCGGGAGGATTTGGCGCTGGCAGCCCAAGCAGTGAGCCGTTTTGAGGCCCGGCCCAGTCAATCCCGCTCAGCCCACTGCATCGTTCCGGCCCGCTGTCTGGACATCGTGCCCACACCCTCCTAACTGATCTATCGTGCAATTAAAAAGAGCAAATGCCTTGCCTACTGTACTCACATTTGCTCTTCCTAATCCTGAAGTTTTGGCTTGACAACACAGCGAAGAATGCATTGACGATGAATATGAAATGAATGATTGATGATTGGTCCATGTGGGCGGAGAAAAAAAATAAATCACAAATAAGAGAGGCTAAGTGACAATAATTTGTCTGGGTTAGTGATGCGGATCTTAATTAATTGCTCCAGGACGGCGTGCACGATCGTTCCCTTCCTACACAAATGCAAGCTTTTAATCGAGATTCCCCTCCAATTTTTATTGGATGCCCAGCTGGAACCGAGATGCGGATTGCATGTGAAGTTTTCAAGACCCGTGCATTGTAAACAGTATAGATATGTTTTGTTTATTCTCGTGAAACTTATGTCATCATATGAATTTTTTTTATCATTTCTCTTATTTTATATTATATCATCTTAGCTTATTTAATACCCGTAAAATCTCTACTAAAACTGGCCTCACGAGCAAAAATTCCGGTGCCCGCTATGATATGCATGGCCCACTGTGAGCGAGCGATGGCCTAGCTGTGCTGCCTCAGGTCGATGCAGATGAAGACTGTTTGCAAGGCAAAAATGAAATTTCTAAAAAAAAAAATGTTTCAGTGCCTCATCATCTTCCGTTGAATTGTATAGTTAACCCTTTTTTATTCGCTCCAACCTCTCCATGCATAGGGCGTGAGATTATACTATATGCGCGGCGACCATGCATCTGGCATCTGCAGCAGGACCGTGACCGTCTGCAACAACTCATCTCCTTCATCCCGTTGCCTAGATCTGGATCGGAGTATTCCAAAAGGCGGTTGGCGCCCATATAGTAGAATAGAACGTTTGATTACCTCAAATCGATCAAATCATCACTGAAGCGGAGGAGAGGGGACGGGTCGTCTCCTCTCGTCCTTCCGGGCTCCGGCGGTAGGCAACACAGCAAGAGCCAAGAGGAGAGCCGGAGAGGAGCTGAGCAAACTGGTAACAAATCTATATATGTTCAGTTCATCTAGCTAGGTTTGCACGCCCCTATCTAGCAAGGTTATGTATGGTTTCTTCATCTATTCTCAGTTCTCACAGTGTGTTTTTACGTTCGATAGCATGAACATGATGCAGATGCAAAGCGTTATCTAACACTTTAAGCACTATTATATCTGGTGGAACTTAACTTATATGCCATGTTGATTTGAGATCACATTGAAACAAGCAAGCCTCAGTAGTTGTCCCGTCCAACTCTTGAGATCCTTTGTGCGGGTTAGTGATTCTCATTCGTCTAATGTCCGTGCCGATTTTGTCAGTGCAGCCTCCTCTGTTGTTACCACCACTTCCTTCTCTGCATACACCACCACAAATTCAACGCAACTTTCTCCTTACCGTTGACACATCGTCCTATGGTAATATGCGTTTACTGTAACCGTTTTGCCTCACAATATATTAGTACCACCTTGACGCAGAAAGATTCTTGTGCGGGCGACAACTGAAGAGGTAGAATGGATGACTTGGAGCATATCCGTATGTGTATGACATACGAGTCTCTGAAACAAATCACAGCTGACTTTAGTACTCAGATCGGAAGTGGCACGCTTGGAGCGGTTTATAAGGTAAGTATAGCTGTTCATTGTAGTAGCACGAAAATAAGGGACTTACTAAAATTCAGGTGCCTAAAATCATTACAAGAATGATTAATGTAGGCATGGTCTGTAATTTTCAGAATCAATTTTCGGTTCGGAGAATATAAAGAACATGTTTAACAAAACCATAAAACCGACAAAATCTAATTCGTGTCGGCTGACACAAAGACAATTAACAATTTACAATTGTCTTTTATGATCAGACAAGGACAAAAGTTTGATATTTATGATAAAAAACAAATAACAAATCACAAAAATAACAATTTACTTGTACTAGTTGGTTGTATAAGAATGTTGCCGGAAATCATTCTTAAAATTCAGGTAGTCAGTGCAGTTTTTAACAACGCGCAAAACTGTATTGTCTATTTCAATTCAAAATATGACCACGGTAGTATTGTCTATTTCAACTCAAAATATGACCACAGTAATTGTGTGTGCAATTAAGGTGTACTATGAATCTTGGTTATGTGATTGGTAGTCAGAGGGCAGAGCCAGGGATTTATTCTCATGGATTTCAAAAAGAAATACTCATAAATGATGTCCACCAGGGACAAGGTAGTGACGGCCAGGAACTTGCCGTGAAGGTGATTAATTCCTCTGCCAAAATTACTGGCCAGGATCTTGACAGATTTGTAAGGGCCCTTGCTAAGGCCAAGCACCCAAACATTATCCAGTTAGTGGGCTACTGCAACGAAAGAAAGATGGAACATGAAATGCGTGGAGGAAAGCTGGTTTTTACTCATAAGGTGCGCATGGCGCTATGCTTCGAGTATGTACACAATGGAAGCCTCGAAGCATATCTCAATGGTGCGATGTTACTGTCATAACGTGAATTATGAGGCCGGAAAAAAGATGGTACTACTTACAATTTACACTTCACGAGTTCTCTGTTTTCTTATACAGATGATGAAGACCGTGGACTTGGTTGGCGCGAACGCTACAGAATAATTAAAGGAATATGTGAGGGATTAAAATACCTTCATATGGACTTGGAAACTCCTGTCTATGGTTTGAATCTAAACACAAGCAATATACTGCTAGATAAAAATATGCTCCCCAAAATAGCAGGCTTTCCTTTATATGATCTTAAAGCATTAAAAAGATCTCTTCAATCCCCGTAAGTTCTTGCGGAAATAATGTATGTTCCATTCACTTTTGTGCTCTACTGAAAACATAATTATATCAATAACCGACTTTATTGTGATGCAGTGAATCTATCTCAAATAAATATGACATCTTCAGTTTGGGATTTATAATCATACAGACAGTGGCTGGAAATGAGGGCCACATGCTCTTGCTTCGAATGGGTCACCAACGCCACTTTAGTGAATATGTAAGGAAAAAAGAAATCATTTGTAGCTGTATCGGGTTTGGTTTGGAAAAATACTACATTATGTTTTTTATATATTCTGATATTTTTTGAAGGTTTGCAACAAATGGAGGCGGAAAGCAACACCCGGGTGCACAACAATCAATACAGACTGCGAACAAGTGAAAAAATGCATTAAAATTGCAGTAAGATGCATATCCGAAGACAAAAATAAAAGGCCTACAATAAGGGACATTGTGGGACAACTGAATCAGATAGAAGAGGTATGTGGATGGATAGAGATCAATTAGATGTTATCTTCTTCATGTAGAGCTACTCTCATGCACAGTTGGAAAGATAACATGTTTTACTTACGTACTAGTATTTGAAGCAGAAACTTCAGGAATGTATCCATGATGACTAACCCAATGTTAGAAACTTCCTTCTGATCTGCATACAACACCACAAAATTAACGCAACTTTCTCCTTATTGTCGACACATCATCCTATGGTAATATGCGTTTACTGCAGCTGTTTTGCCTTACAATTTATTATTACCACCTTGACGCAGAAGGATTCTTGTGCGGACGACGACTCAAGCGGAAGAATGGAGCCAAAACGTATGACATACGAGTCTCTGAAACAAATTACAAATGACTTTAGTACTGAGATCGGAAGTGGCACGCTTGGAGCAGTTTATAAGGTAATTCTAGCTGTTCATTGTACTAGGTAGCATGAAAATAATCAGTGCAGTTTTTAACAACGCGCAAAACCTAATGTATTCTCTATTTCAATTCAAAATATGACAATTAAGGTGTACTATGAATCTTGCTTACGTGATTGGTAGTTAGAGGTAGAGCTGGGACTTGGGCCGTGCCATTTGAGGGCGGGTCATGGCACGACCCGAAGCACGGCACGGCACGAAATATTTTGGGCCGTGCCGGCACGACACGAACACGAGGGCTGTGCCGTGCCCAGAATCTCGGCACGGCGAGCTACATTGTAGCAGCATTGTCTTGAGGACCACTATCCATGGTAACAGCATTGGCTTGAGGACCACCACGACCTCTGCACGACCTCCTCCATGGCCACCACGACCTCCTTGATCACGACGAGCACCACCACGACCTCCATGAGTTCCACTCCTACCACCATAGTTTTTAGGCAGAGGACAATTGTAGCTTAAGTGTCCCTTCTCTCCACAGTTGAAGCACCCTCTCTTCGCCACTGTGGTGTAGGCCAATTTTACAGGATTGTTATTAATCATCATCTGAAGTCTACTCTTCTAAATGACCATGGCTGACAAATTCTCCTCCATGGTAGATAGACTATCCTGGTGACAAAAGGCAGCTCTCCTACTCTCAAACTCAGGATCCAAGTTCCTCAAGAAATGAGTGACCCTCTACCCACTTCTGAACATCTTGGGCATCTTGTGGATCTCTCATATGAAGTGGAGCATAGTGGTCCAGCACTCCCCATAAGTACTGCAACTCATTAGCATATTGCTCCATTGGTCGCCCTGCTTGTTTCACTGCATCAACCTTGTTCTGAATTTCCATCATCACCATCACATTCCCTCTCCTGGAATACATGTTGCTTAGGGTTTTCCATATCTGTGCTGCAGTGGGCACAACTTTCACCATTTTACTAACAGACGATGACATAGATGCCAATAACCATGCCACTATGGTAGAATTTGTCGTACGCCAAACTCTCCACTCGAGGTTAAGCTTGTTAGCTGGCTCAACACAATCCTCCGCCAGATATACTCCTTTTCCTCCCAGGAGCACTTGCACTCTTCTGAACCAACTCAAATAATTCTTGTTTCCCTCTAACTTCACATCATTTGGTATGAGTTCCAGCTTCAGTTTAGGTGCCACCTTGGGGCCAATCATACCCATCTCTAAGAGCTCTTGAATTATGGACCTCATCTCATTTTTCATCTCACTCTTGGTAATTAGTGGATCACCTCCACTCTTGCTACCCTGAGTTGAATCCTTGTTCGTCTCCTCTTCTGCTTTCCTCTTTGCTTCCCCCTCCGGACCCATCTTCCTCAAGCACCGAAACAACACCTCAACAAATCACTACACAAACTCACAAGCAACCGGACCTCCACCTTCAATGGCAACACCACGCAGTACTCCGCCTTTACCAAATCACCACGCAGCAGCACTCCTCCTTCACCAAATCATGGAATCACCAAATCCCAACAACAGCACCAACCCTCTCTTCTTTCTAGCCTCAATCAGCAACAGCCACCTTATGCTCTGCACGTAGCACACTCCCAGCCGATGCTTAGCTCCTGCACGCAGACGCAGTGCACGCCCAGCCTGCGCTCGCCCGCTCCAGCTCGAGCACTGCTCCACACCGCGCGCTCCTAGACCCGCGCCGCTCCTGGCCCACGCTCGCCGCCCCGCCACCGGTCCGCGCTGCCACACGCTCACGCGACCGCGCCTTTGGCGGCACCGCTCGAAACCCTAACACTGGCTCTAGATACCATATTGAAATTAGGGGAAATTCGTGACTATGTGCCCCCCCAGCACACTCACTCTCCATTCATTTCTTCTCAATTTTACATATGACTCCTCCTACAATCTATTATTTACACCAACAATCTTTTTATAAATGGAAATAATGCAGGTTGTGCGAACATCCCAGGGACTGCACACAGAGACCGTTCACGAAGATTCCAGTTAGGCAGTGTGACTTTTGATAGCTAAAGTGAATTATGTGATGTTTTAATGATTTGATTTGAGGCAGCCGCAGTTAGGTACAGAATAATTCACAAAAGCTATATGCTTCACCCTCCATTTTTTCTATGTATGACGTTGGTTAGTTCAAATTTGAGTTAGCCAACGTCATACATAAAGATACAACAGGAGTAACTCATAAGTATTTATTTTATCTAAAATATCTAGAGTTTTCTTTTGTTACGTCAAGCTGATGTAGTGATCTGATTCTTTTTTCTGGCTTCCCTCTAGAGGCTACCTCTTCATAGCTTATGAATTGAGGAATGAGATAGTATTATATTATAATGCTGAAAATCTAAACATTTTGTTTTGCTTCAATAAAAAAATAAGAAATTACTTCCTCATTTGTCACAAGAACATATCTCATATAAATGTGAAAAATTGGGGTTATCCTATCAAAATTGCAATATTAATATAGTAATATAGTATAGTAAACTACTAATATTGAGTTTCCATCGGTTGTGCTAATGCTAGGAATAGGATCAGCATTTAGAGAATGGCACATCACTCCCCATGCATCACAACTGGTTAACTATGAAAAGGCATACCGGTCAGAAATCAATCAATGATTGTTGTTATTTTAAACAATTTTTTTGTGAGTTGTTATTTTAAACAATTGTTGTCCCTAAATGCCATTATCATCAATTTGATAATCAAGCTAGTTTTTCGTTTGTCTAAAATTCATTTATTTTAATGCAATGACAGATATATGGAGCTCAACATCCTAGAGCGCATAGTTAATGGAAGTGAGGAACCAGGCCATCTAGATTTGGCACTTCTACAGAGCATCACGGAAAATTTCTCTAAGAAGAAAAAATTGGTAGCAGTGGATGTGGAATTGTTTACAAGGTATTTTATTTTTTTTATGCCACAAGACCTTCAAATTTCCTGACTAGTGACCTCATAGAAAAATTGATATAATGTGTATGGTTGCGGTCACAAGATGATTTAAATAGGGCATCCTTCGAAATGGGGTCATTGCTGTGAAGAGACTTCTCAATATTTGGACAATTAAAGACAAGATCTTTCATCGGGAGGTTATAAGTTTGACCTCAATTAAGCACCAAAATATAGTACAGTTTCTTGGTTACTGTTCTTGTACAGAAGAACACGCAATACAAACAGGAGGAAGAACTATAATGGCCGAAATACGGGAAAGGTTGCTCTGTTTCGAATACATAAGAAACGGCAGGCTTGAGAACCATCTTACAGGTACATTATCACATTGTAGTGATCACTTAAAAAGGCCATTTGGTTTGAGGAATAGTGGGCATCATACAGGTACATTATCATATTGTAGTGATACTAATCACTTAAAAAGCCATTTGGTTTGAGGAATAGTGGGGCCGGGGTTCCTCATTTTTTTATGGAATATAACAAGTTAATCCACCACCACCCCATCCCTTGCAGGCTAATAAACTTATGTTGGACTATCTCATCTAGGATGAAATGGTTTCACAAACCAAGCATCCAAGAACCACATTTTGAAAGGATATAGTTATTTCCTTAATTGCATCATCATCCCTATTAATAATCAACAATATGAACTAGAAAACTATCCAATGTTTGTATATAAACAATTTAGTGTTGTAGACCCAATTTGATATCAATATGAAGGTTTGCTAGGCAATCCAGCCATGTCAGATTGGTATATCTACTAGGCTGGATTTGGCTAACCCAAGTAGAACTTGGATATTCGTGTAGAATTTGACATATAAACAATCTCCAAGCATGGCAAAACCTCCCAACCTTATAAATATAATGGTCTATGGCCGATTGAGCGTATCCAATAGATCAAACACAAACCAGTCAAATATTTTTATCTTTTCCAAATACTAGTTTTTCGAACATTGTTATTTGATGCTCTTCATTTGTCTCAATGGCGGTTGAGGGCATTCTAGGTGGCACGCCAACCTTAGAACATCCCTAGGAGAGCCTCCCTATGGGTTTCTTCCTTGGGAGCATTCATAGGTTTTCCTGGGTTCCTTAAGCTAATTTCAGAAATCGGTTAGGCAGATTTTGCGGTCTTCACTGTGAGGTTATGTTCATGCGACCTATGCGTGCTAGCACTTTGATGTATGGTATAAATTTGCAACAACATTTAGTAAGCATAAACTAAATTTGATGACGACTATCACCTTTTAATGTACTATGATTTCATCTTTTATTTCTTCAGATGAATTGAGGGGACTAAAATGGCAAACACGCTACCAAATAATATTTGGAATTTTGCGGGGTCTGCATTATCTCCAAAACGAGAAGCACATCATTCATATGGATCTCAAAGCAGGCAATATACTACTAGATGATCTCATGGTGCCCAAAATTACAGATTTTGGTCTATCTAGACCCGACAATGACGCAAAGGCTACAACTGCACTTCTCATATCACAGTAAGTTCCAAATTCTTTCATATGTACGAACTGTTTATTATGTCATAGTGCATCGAACTGTTGCATTATTGTGTAGAGGATATGCCGCTCCAGAATACATTTCAGGAGGCAAAGCAACAAGAAAGTCAGATATATATAGTTTGGGCGTAACAATTATAGAGCTGGTGACTGGAAGTAGAACGAGGCCCAATATTACTAAAGTAAGACAACCGATCTAATCACATTGGATATTTTTTCATAATCATGATTAAATTTTCCTATATATGTGATTGTGAATATGATGAGTTGCTGTTAGTACATACTCCATTCGTCCTAAAATAATTGCACATCTTATTTTTTCGAGGAGTCAATTTTTTTAAGTTTAACCAAATATATCTATACTATAAAGGAGCCTAGGAATTGAATAACATTTGTCACCTGACCTGAAAACATCTTACCCACCTAGATCTCTACCTTTAGATCTATATCTAATGCATCTGGTTAAGTTTTAAGTGTGGGCCCAAAGCATTTGCTGACACACCTGACACCTGAAATATGAGTTTTCTCGCAGAAACGATCACCTCGCGCCCAGTTTTTTTTCACCCAAAAACTTTCTTACCCGCCCGCACGTACCCGCGGACCCCGGCGTTGCTGGTGTTCAGATGCCGCCCTTCTCTGCCGTAACTGCCCACTCACTCACGCGACCATCCCGCTTCTCCACCAGATGTGCGCCGTGTCTGCAATGTTCCTCACTGCCCTCCTCGCCCATGTTGGTTGCTCGCTTCTCGGGGGAATTTGGATCCGGTCGTCCTCGTGTTCCCTGCGGCGGCGACGGCGGTGCCGGTGATTCGATCACCCGTCGGTCTGATACACCGCCGTCCCGCGTCCTGCGTACCGGCCCATCCCCATCCCCTTCCCATCCATGCCTCCACTACTCTTGCCATCTTCCTCGCGACTTTGCTCCTGCCGCTGTAGAGCACTCGCTCGGCTCTTGATCGGACGGCGCCACCAGGGATTGCGGTGAGGTTCGGCAATGGGGGCACTGATGTCCAAACTCCAAAGTCCCAGGCAAACTTCCAACCATGTTCGGAAGAGAGACGACTCACATCGGATCCCTCACTCCCAGCGCCAACCTACACCCAACCCCGACGCCGCCGACACCCTCAAGTGCGATGAAGAACAACCGGCGTGTGGAAATCAAAAGCAAAGGCGATGCTGCAGGTTCGCTGAACATCTGTATCCGTCGATCTTTTTTTTTCTTCTTCTGAAAGTGTAGTGAACCTCAATGAAGATGAAAAACTTTGAATCAGTGCTTGGTGTTCGTAGATCCGTCGTCACCCTTGCTGCTACTACTGGCATTTTCTGTTATCTGGGCTCTTGCATTGCATTCAGTTATTATTACTAATCATAGTATTGCTATATGTTGACCATAAAAAAGCTGATTGCATTTACACAAATATGGCATAGAGTGAAGGGGGACTTTGTTTAGTAAATTTGTTTTAAATTTTAGTAAATTTATATGACGATTATAAATTGAGTACCTGCACAGTTGGATGGCGTATGTGTTGCTCAGGGACAGCATGTGAGTAAAAAAACATGGATACTAACCTCTCCTACTCTGGTTAGAAAACTGACACTCAGTTTGAGGTCTGTGGGCCTGACGACACTAAGGTCAAATAGCACATCGGTTCCTTGTTTCTTCATGCTGAATTTCTGCTATCCTGCTGTGGTTAAGTATTTACAAATTTGTCGATTACAGATCCAAGTGGTTCTTCACAATAAACAAACTGTTCAAAACCTTTTCTGGTGAGATGTGGTGGGCTGGTCCGTGAAAGTAGCAAGTGACTGCAAAGAGCTCTTGAAAGTAGCAATGTGCGGCTGAGTATGCTATTTGTTCAGTGTGAGGCTCGCCGGTCAGGAGTGCAGAAGGTATGCAGATCTTTTTTCCCTGATTCAAATACGTTCTTCTGGAAACAAGTCAAGTGGATCTCATATTTCAATTAAAGTTGTTTAAATTCTAAATATTTCACAAATATTTAATTTTTAAACTTCAAGCTATGTGAAGCAGTACATTCTGTTTTTGTTTCTCTATTTTCTTGTACTGAAGTTGCTCCAAATTTTCAGTGCACACAGTTTAATTTTTTATTATCTACTGTTTGTTGGAACACCCCAAGAGCTTGGTGTGACTGGAAATAATTTCAACCCCATCTTACAAAATAATGGTTTAGTACCTTCACTTTTAGTCTGTACATATCTATATTACATAGATTAGCTTGTGGTGAAATTGAGCATGCTGACATAAGAGTTTGAGCACCTCTTGATTTCTTTCTCTTTTTGCCTCTTATTTTTTGATTGATGTTGTATTAGTAGTCTATTTTCCCGGTTTGACGAGTAACTTGAACTGCATTAAGATTTTTTCCTCTTTTGCAGCACATGTTTGCTAGATGGATATGTTGCATTGTCAATCAAAGGGACTCATTTTTTTATTCCTGTCATGCAACCACGGAACCATATCAATATATTATACTTTGGTGATGCTGCAAAGAGCACGGACAATGGTGCCATGACCGGCACACAGACGGAGAGCTGGACACATTGGCCTTGCCAGCATGGCCATTCAGGATCTTAATCACTAGCGTAAAAGGAAGCAATTTGGAATCAGAACATTTGGTATTTGAGAATTTTGACACATTTAAATACGAATTGTAATTGGAGAAAGATGCTATGAATTCTCTAGAATGTCTATTATTATTTCTCGAAATTTTCCCTCTAATTCCTCCTTTACGAACAAACATTTATAGGGACACGTGCGTGTCGCACGTGCCTGTCCACTAGTATATATTAATATACTATTACTTGTGATGTGTAATAAGCATTAATAGATTAATAGTAGATCATATTCATAATAAATATATTAGATGATACAAATATTGATAATATTTTTCTAGAAACTAGTCAAACTTAAAGTTTGACTCCACGGGAAGCAAGATATGCAATTATTTTGGGACAATGGGGTACGGTCATGCCAGAGCACGTCCTTCAATTACATGCTTGTGTCGAAGTTTGAGGCTAAGTAATGGACTATCACCAATGAGTGTGTGCGTGTGCAAAATGGGCTCAACTATATATTGCACAAAATGTCAGTACCATTATCCTAATGAGTATTTTAATCATGAACATGGCAGGTACTTAGAAGGTGGAATCACCGGTTGATTAAATCAATGAAACAATCATCGTTGGGCAAGTGGCAAAATGTCTTGAGTTGTCCCTAGGCCTATGCATGCATGATGTCCCGACAAACAGACCTGATATATCAGATATGGGCAATGTTATGGTACAAATTTTACTTCCGAAAAAAAAGGAGGCAATACCTCGAACGAATCAGCCATTGATTTTCTAGATTTTTTGAATTAATAAATTAATTAATCTAAGAAAAGAAAAAGGAAACATTGTTAAATCACCTCATCACGGGAGGCAAGCAAGGGCACACGGTCCCTTCCTTTTATGTGGGCATCGTTCCCTTTGCCCCTTGTCCACTTTGAATGAAAAATACATTACATATTCAGTTATAAAATAAGATACATGTATGAAAGAAATTAATAACCAACATATATATTAATTGATCTGTGAACTTTAGGGATCTGAAAAATATGTTACAATATACAAACTCGATCAATAAAAGTATATTACATAATCGAGTAGCTTCCTAATAAACTATATAGATGTTACGTATATTTGAGCACGTAAAGTGACCGTAAAGTTTCGTAAAATTCCTTGTACTTTGGACATGTACATTGGGCACTTATGCACATAAATTTCATGTATGTTGGGTTTAGGTACTCACACGTCCGTTGCCTCATTGGACGCGTATGTAAGATTGTGCATGACGAGGAGACCGGGATATCTATCAAATCACACATGCATCAATCAAATCTAGACAAGATTTTTTATATTTAATATTCCTTATTTAGCTTTTCTTATCAAATGAAAATTCAATAAATATATTAGACTGTCTCCAATAACCGTTACTCAAAATACAAGACCCGTTCCATGTTTGGGTAGCGCTACAGACAAATGGTTCAATACTCATTTTTGGTATTTTCCAACAACAAGACTCAAAAGGGAATCTTTCTGCAAATGGGTCTACAGGAGAGAGGCTAATCAGATTTGGGTTACACCTCTCCTGAGACCCAAAATGGGTTTTCCATATATGTATTCTGTTGGAAGGTTATAGGTATTCTGTTGGAGACCCATTTTGGATTTGAGTCTCCTGTTGGAGACAGCCTTACCTCCTAGGAGGTAATAGATAATCGTAACTGTCCGATCGAAACGAATAAACGGTTCAGTCATATAATAGATGACCTGAAGACAATAGATACTACAGATGGCCAAACCCAAATCCAGGTAACCTAAACAGCACTAGATTTGCATGCATCGATCATGCATGGGTAATGAAGCCATGCATATTATCTCACGCAGATAAGCCCTTGTTCCTTGGGATTGAGCCGCTGGAAATACACATTCCCTTTGAAGACTTCAAGGTATCGCACAATAGAGCTGACCAACGATATACATTGCCTTCATCACAAAAGGCAAAGCTAGGACGCTTCTGCACAGAGCCAGACAGAGGCATCGTCCCACCACGATCCAAGTGCAGCGTCACCATATAGGAATGCAAGCACAGGTCAATGCAGTGCCAAATGAGCACTACACTGAGGTGATCACTGTGCTGAGCACCAGAGTTGAAGATGATGGAGCTCTTGCTGGTGTGGATACAGTAACTGCTGGAGGCATCTTCATTGACAGCGAGGAGGGTAAAGTGGTTGATGAGGTGAACGTGATGGTTGTTTTTGGCACGCCGAAGTTGCTAGAGGAATAATAATCCTGAAGAATGTGTAAGGTTTCACTACGATTACTGTCTTGTGAGAAATGTTCTGAGTTAGCAGGAGGCAGCAGAGTCATCTGGACTCTGGAGAGACATGTATATGAGGATGTTTTGACTGATTCCTATGTGGCATTTGTCATCGTATAATTACTATCTAGTACAGTACTAGAATTATATTTTTATTTTACAATTGTGGTATTCCAAAACATTTTATAATACATACAACAAGAAAATGTTTTGCAGTAAGGCTGGCTAAAAAAATGGCTGATGCAGATGCAGATTTGTCGTGAGAGAAAAACACTGTTATTTTGCTGAAACGGTATAGCCGATAAGTTCAAGCGAACATGGTTGAAGTTCCTGTCGAGCCTGACTAGTGAACAAAGAAATTGGTAGTGGTGGATGTGGAATTGTTTACAAGGTAATTTATTTTTTATGCCACAAGACCTTCAAATTTCCTGACTAGTGACTGCATAGAAAAAATTGATATAATGCTTATGGTTGCGCTCACAAGAAGATTTAAATAGGGCATCCTTCGAAATGGGGTTGTTGCTGTGAAGAGACTTCGAAATTTCAGGACAATTGAAGGCACGATCTTTCATCGGGAGGTTATAAGTTTGACCTCAGTTAAGCACCAAAATATAGTACGGTTTCTTGGTTACTGCTCTTGTACAGAAGAACACGCGATACAATCAGGAGGAAGAACTATAATGGCCAAAATACGGGAAAGGTTGCTCTGTTTCGAATACATAAGAAATGGCAGCCTTGACAACCATCTTACAGGTACACTACCACATTGCAGTGATCACTTCAAAAGCCATTTGGTTTGAGGAATAATGAGGTTGTTCCTTATCTTCTCGCTCCTCATTTTTTTATGGAATATAACAAGTTAATCCACCACCACTCCGTCCCTTGCAAGCTAAAAGCTAGTATAAACACGAGGAAGATGGAGTTATTTCACTATACTTCATGAGATAAACTTATGTTGGACTATCTCATCTAGAATGTAATGGTTTCACAAACCAAGCATACAAGTATAACCACATTTTTGAAAAGGATATAGTTATTTCCTTAATCGCATCACCATCCCTATTTCTTGTTCTACTTTATTAAGGCACAGTCAATTAATACTCAACAGTACAAACTAGAAAACAAAAGGTATCTGATGTTTGTATAAACAATTTAGTGTTGTCGACCAATTTGATATGAAGGTTTGTTGAGCAATCCGGTCATGTCGGATTGGTATATCCAATAGGCTGGATTTGGTTAGCCCGAGTAGAACTTGGATATTCATGTAGAATTTGACATATAAACAATCTCCAAGCATGGTCAAACTCCCAACTTTATAAATATAATAATGGTCTATGGCCAATTGAGAGTATCCAATTGAACAAACACAGACCAATCAACTGTTCTTATCTTTTCCACATCCTAGCTTTCCAACCTTGTTATTTGATGCTCTTCATTTGTCCCAACGATGGTTGAGGGCCTTCTAGGTGGCGCGCCAACCTTAGAACATCCCTAGGAGAGCCTCCCCTATGGGTTTCTTCCTTGGGAGCATTCATTGGTTTTCATTGGTTCATGCCACTTTCAGAAATCAGTCAGGCAGATTTTGTGGGGTTCTCGCAAGGTTATGTCCATAAGATCTATGCGTGCTAGCACTTTGGTGTGGTATAAATTTGTGCCAACATTTAGTTTAAGCATAAACTAAATTTGATGACTATCACCTTTTAATATACTATGATTTCATCTTTTATTTCTTCAGATGAATTGAGAGGACTAGAATGGCAAACACGCTACCAAATAATTTTTGGAATTTTGCAGGGTGTGCATTATCTCCACAAGGATAAGTGCATCATGCATATGGATCTCAAACCAGGCAATATACTACTAGATGATCACATGGTGCCCAAAATTACAGATTTTGGTCTATCTAGACCCGACAATGACCCAAAGGCTACAAATGCACCTCTCATATCACCGTAAGTTCAAAACTCTTACATATGTATACTTTGCTTATTATGTCATAGTGTATCGAACTATTGCATTATTGTGTAGAGGATATGCAGCTCGAGAATACATTTCAGGAGGCAAAGCGACAAGGAAATCAGACATATATAGTTTGGGTGTAATAATTATAGAGCTGGTAACCGGAACTAAAATGAAGCCCAATCTAAAGTATGACAAACGATCTACTCACTTTTGGATATTTTTCATAATCATGATTATTTTTTCCTATATATGTGGTTGTGAATACCATGAGTTATTGTTAGTACATACTCCATCCATTCCAAAATTATTGCACACCTCATTTTTTAAATTTTGACCAAAAATATAAAAATATACTAATATTTATGATGTGTAATAACTATTATTGGATTAATAGATTATATTTTAATAATAAATATATTAGAAGATACAAAAATTTATAATATTTTCTACAAACTAGGGGAACCAAGATGTGCGGTTTACTCAAGACCCCTAGCCTCGTGTGTTGCTTCCTTACCACTACGTCCTAGAGTCACTAATGCCCAAATAACTGATATTATCCTTTTGTATTCAATCTACTGAATATTGTAATGCATATTTGAAACCTTAAACCAATTCAAATAAAAAAGTTTGAATTGAAAGTTTTTAGATCTCTTTGAGTATTACAACTTTGATTTAGGTCGTTTCTTCATCCAAGGTCGGTACCATTATTCTAATGAGTATTTTAACTCTGAACATGGCAGGTACTTAGAAAGTGGAATCACCGGTGGACTAAATCAATGAAACAGTCATCGTTGGGTTACCACCAAGTGGCAAAATGTCTCGAGGTGGCCCTAAGATGCAAACAAGATGTCCCGACAGACAGACCTGATATATCAGATATAATAGATGAGCTGGACGAAGTAAATCCTAAAAATGGCCAAACCCAAATCCAGGTACGGGCATATATATGCTCCCTAACAAAACCTTAACAACACTAGATTTGCATGCATCGATAATAGCTGTGGTAAGTCATGTGTATTATCTCAAGCAGATAAGCCCTTGTTGCTTGGAGGACATCCTTGGGATTAAGCCGCTAGAAATACACATCCCCTTTGAAAACTTCAAGGTATCACACTCAATAGAGCTGACCAACGATACAAATGATTACATTGCCTTTGTCACAAAGCCAGAGCACAGGTATCGCACAGAGCCAGACAGAGGCGTCGTCCCACCACGATCCAAGTGCAGTGTCACCCTAGCAATGCAAGCACAGGTCAATAACACAGTGCCAAATAAGCACTACACTGAGGTGATCACTGTGCTGAGCACCAGAGTTGACAATGGAGCTCCTACTGCTACGGATATAACTGCTGGAGACATCTTCATTGACAGCGAGGAGGGTAATGTGGTTGATGAGGTGAACGTGATGGTTGTTTTTGGCACGCCAGAATTGGCAGAGGAATAATAATCCTGAAGAATGTCTAAGGTTTCGTCATGATTACTGTGTTGTGAGAAATATTCTAATCAGCTACTAGGAGGCTCCAGAGTCATCTGGAGAGACGTGTATATGAGGATGTTTTGACTGATTTCTATGTGGCATTTGTCACTGTATAATTACTAGCTTGTACGGTATTAGAATTATTATTTTTATTTTACAATTGTGGTATTCCAAAACATTTTATAATACATACAGCAAGAAAATGTTTTGCAGTAATGGAAGTTCCTGTCGAGCCTGATGGCCCTGCTGGAACAGGAGATTCAGAAAGCACAAAAGTGACGCCTCATTCTTTTTGTTTAATGAACAACGCCTGACATGAAGACAATGGCCCTGATTGAAAATGTTTATCTGAAATCAATTTTAATCTGATCAGGATTTTTTGATAAGCTACGGTCTAAAGAATCTACCGTCGATATAATTTGGGTGTTTGGGAATCCTGATTATTGCCATAGATTCTCTGCTCTGAGTGTATATGCTCTGATGCTGATGATGTTGTAACTGTTGATCGTCTAGTAGTGTAGATCTAGCGGGTACAATCTTTTTCATTTGGTATAACGAGCATCTGCGATCTAGAACATGAACTAGGGAGAGAGGTAGGGGAAAGTGACTGACCATCGGGCTTGGCGGTGAAGGAGAGGCGATGGTGGCGCGGACGTCGGGGTCGATGCAGCGGCGACGATGGACTTCCCGTCGCCTACTGCCCATCCTCTTGATCGGTCTAGGAAAGGAGGTGGGGCAGTTACTGTGGCTGGTAACATCGCGCTGTGTGCCCCTGGCCCCCACCTCCTCTTTATAGGGCAGCGCGGCAGGGGCCCACCGACTGGGCGAGTCGGTTAAGCATCCCCAATCAGGACGCGGTCAAAGGGTCCATCTTAACCGTTGGGTCAAGATGGATGAGATCATTCCAACATTCTCCCCCTTGATCTTATCTTATACTTTAACTTTAAACTTTGACTTTAATTGCTTTCACTTTTATTTGTTCCATCACAAATCAGTGTATAGAGCATGCCTCATCGTCACGGTCAGTCGCCAATAGATTTAACAGCTACAATACACATCTCTGATCTGAAACAGATTCTTCAACTTTGGGACCTTTATTGTCCAGAAATTATAGGCTATACCATAAACCCATGTCGACTGTGTGTTCTCTTAACACACTGGGCGGTAAGCCTTTGGTAAGCGGATCTGCAAGCACTTGCTTGTCACTTTTACATTCAATACTTTTAGTATGATTCCAGACTTTCTCCTCAACAACGTATAACTTTAGTGTCAATGTGTTTGGCAGCACACTTGACTCGTTGTTATAGGAGCAAACTACTTAAATGGTTATTGCTGTTGACAACCATTATCAATTCCGGGTTTAAGTTCCTTAACCATTTTGCCTGTCCCTCAGCCTCATATCATGCTATATTATAACTTTACATCACTGATGATATTAGAACTGTTTCTTTGGAGCTTTTCCACAATAAAACTCCAACTGCGAGTGTCAGCTACTATGTGGGTTTCACTAAACATCTCGCCAAAATATAACATTTGTACCCACAACTACTTGAGAGTACTTGTTCTTTTCTTTTTAGCATGAGGCCGACTTTTTAACTCCATTCCAGTGATCTATATCTGGACTGGATTTTTGCTAAAACAACCCGGATACGTAAACTGTGTCAGGGCAAGGTCTTATCTTTGTACTCATAAAGCTTTCAACAGTTGAAGCATATAGGACGTCCATCTATAACAATCTTACATTGCTTTTTGGAACATTAAAGTTCTCAAAACTATTACCCTGACCATGAGAACAGGCGTAGGTTTACCTGCATAGGTACTTTATTTCTTTAGAAACTTTTCTTAGCATGCCTATGCGATAGTCACAATACCCATTTTCTTCTATCTCGGTGAATTTCAATTCTTTTAACGGGATACATTTCACCGAGAGTTTTCTTATTCAACCTTGAGGACAACAACTTCTTCTCATACAGTAGATTAACATCACTACTAACAATTAAGGTGTCATCCATCCATACAGGATTAGGAAATGAATTTCCTATTCTATAACTTTGTACTAACGCAATTGTCCTCTCATTCTCTTTAACCCAAATTTCTAGTTGACCTTTCAACTCGAAATGCCACTGTTTAGAGACTTGCTCCAGTTCATAAAGGATTTTTACAAGTAGCATCCCATTCGTTCGTTCTTTCTTTCCACGACAAAACCTTTAGGTTGTGCCATGTAATTATTTTCATACAAATCCCATTGGGAAATGTTGTCTTTACTTTTATCTCAGATCATGATGTGCCACTAGCACTCATTGTAATCTATTCATTCTCTTGAGTAAAATCTTTCGATTCAAGTCGTGCTTTATATCTTTACATATTTCCCTTGGAGTCACATTTTGTCTTGTAGACCCATTACAGCCTACTGTTTTGGCTCCTTAGTAATTTATTTTAGATCCCAAAGTATCATTGGTATTATCAAATTCATTTCATCTTTCTTTGCTTCTTGCCACTTGGACGAGTGAACGCCTCTCATGGCTTCTTCAAATTAGGTGGGATTACCCTCCATTTGAATTTCACTAATATAGACTTTATAATCGTTAGAAATATCTGATTTTCTTATTCTTTGAGACTTTCTAGGGCCTTAGCTACTAGCATTTCTTGACCTTTATTGCCAAAAGACAATTGATTCTATAAGGTCCTATGTAACAAGATCCTCGTTTACATTATTCATCCTCCTTGCGGAGTCAGGTTTCTTTGTACCATGCTCCTCCAGATTGTCCCATCTTTAATTTTCTTATTTTGGGTTCAATCTGCTAAAACTCATATGGTGCATTTAACACATATGGTGCATTTAGCACCGCCTTTAAAACTCTGAACACGTCCAGTATAAATACTGGCTGACTATGCTATCTTTCTGTTGGAACTGTAAAAGGTCCATGAATTTAGCTATATCTTTACTTTAGGGGTATCGATATTATGACCGTCTTACTCCCCCGACGATCACATTCATCTTTTATAGATCACTTTAGTATGCATCGCATTGTCTGAATTATGGGGAAGTATCTTTCTTAATTGTCTTTCTTAATTGATCTCACCTTTCTCCCCCTCGAAATGTGGTACTAACTTTTCTACCATAATTTCGAAAACTATTCAGAACTCTTGTGAATGAGGAAACTTTGATTACTTTCTTCATCCACATGATTACATCATGCAAATGAAATTATTTCTTAATTCGTTGGGAGTACTTTTTTCTCATTTCACTTCAAAAACTCAACAGAGTCTTTTATCATTAATACTTTCGCAAGTCACGCTTGCATGTCATTCTTATCTTGAGGTTCGTCTGTAACTTTCTGTTCTCCTTAAACTTATACTAGGATAGCATAAGAGCTATCCTAATCTTTCTCCCTGTACGGAATACACTCAAAGCACATGAGTCATCATAACTTTCTCCCGCCATGCAGGATAAATACTATGTTAAATTTCTCCCGCCATGCAGGATTGGTACTATGCCAAACTTTTTCTGCCATGCAGGATTGATTAACATAAGTACTATGCTAAACTTTACCCCGTCATACGGGTATCTTTTCAAACTTTTCCCGTCATGCGGGTACTATCACAAACTTTTTCCCGAAGGGACATAAGTGTCAATATTGGCTCATATTCAATCAACAAATTTAGAAATAAATCTAAATACTCTTTGACACACATGCTTAATCCGACGTTGGTCAAATTAAACATGCATGTCACTTATTACATTTCAAATCATGATGATTAAGACTAAAATTATATTACTTATTATTATTATTTTAAAGAGTATATAAAATACATCTCTTAAACTAAGCTCTTATTGTTCTATTTCTTTCTTGCATCAATATCCTAGAATTCTTTTCTCTTAAACTAAGCTCTTAGCTCATTTGTTTACTGAACTGAATATAAGATTGAGTATCACAACATACGGAAATAAGATGCAACTGTAGAAAACAACAGGACTCAATGAAATGTTTGTTCCAGGCTTCCAGCAGACAACTACCTACATGATTTGGGGCTGATAGTAACTCGAAGTAAATGAATATCATATCAACAAGTAAAGTTGATACAAGGCCACATTAGAACGAGTAGATAAATCCATGACTGACGTTGCAAAATCAGAGACTCATTGAAGCATCCGAGGAGCAAATCTTAACACAGAGGAAGGAAGCGCGCACGTACCAAACTCGGCGGTTCCGCAGCCGACGTCGAAGCCGGCGCTCTAGTAGCCTGTCGGCCAATACGGAGGCTGGCTCTCGTACGGCAATGTGGGCCATATTGGGCCGATAGACCTATCGGTCGGCCAGCGGCCGATAAGTACCTGTCGGCCCCCCGGTTGCCGATAAGTACCTGACGCCCAGAGACTCGCTTTCTCTCTCACCGCGTTCTACTGCGACGCTGCCACCCGCCCCTGCGCCAACCAGGCCTCCTCCGTGGCGGTCTCCGACGTGTCGTACCGCAACATCAGCGGCACGTCGCGGCGCGCCGAGGCCATCAGGTTCGAGTGCAGCGACGCCGTGCCCTGCACCTGCATCGTGCTCAGCGACATCAACCTGCGCCGCGCTGATGACGATGGCGGAGTGCAGACCGTGTGCAACTGCGCCGTCGGGTTCGACTATGGACGCGTCCGGCCCGCCGCCGACTGCCTCCGCAGCAGCACATGCGGCGGCGCGCCTGATGATCACCACCACGGCGACGAGGAGGAGGAGCAGGGGAAGGACGAGGCCGTCCTGCACACCGAGCTCTGATGAGCAAGCAGCCTGCAAGTGCAACCAATGGCCGTCGTGCTCATCCATCCGACCTTCGCTGCTGCTAGTAGTAAATGCTAATGCTTGCCGAGATCTACTTGTACTTAACAAGCCTTTTTTTACAGTAAAAATCAGTTAATTAACGTTACAAAATTAGATTTTTCCATTTTATGAATTTTCTGTGATTTACTATGATTTTTCAAAGATTCAGCTAAAATAAATCTGTGTGATTACTGTAGCAAACCCATAGTTACTGTAGTAAAACCACCGGACAATACAGCCGAGGAACTAAATCTGCGCGGTTTCAAAAGTTGAGGGACTTGTTTGTCCGGTTTTGAAGTTGAGGGACCAAAAGCGGACTTTCGCGATAGTTGGGGGACCAATAGTAAACTTTTTCCCAAAGGTGACGACAAGTTAGATGGGCCCGGCCCTGCCTAACTTTGTTGTTTTCCTATTATTATTATGCCATTTATGACAACCTAGTTAATCTATTGTCTGCTCAAAAAAAATGCTAATGTATCGTATACGGTATATGCTAGAGGAATAATAATCCTGAAGAATGTGTAAGGTTTCACCACGATTACTGTCTTGTGAGAAATGTTCTGAGTTACCAGGAGGCAGCAGAGTCATCTGGACTCTGGAGAGACATGTATATGAGGATGTTTTGACTTATTCCTATGTGGCATTTGTCATCATATAATTACTATCTAGTACAGTACTAGAATTATATTTTTATTTTACAATTGTGGTATTCCAAAACATTTTATAATACATACAACAAGAAAATGTTTTGCAGTAAGGCTGGCTGAAAAAATAGCTGATGCAGATGCTGATTTGTCGTAAGAGAAAAACACTGTTATTTTGCTGAAACGGTATAGCCGATAAGTTTAAGCGAACAGGGCTGAAGTTTCTGTCGAGCCTGATGGCCCTGCTGGAACAGGAGATTCAGAAAGCACAAAAGTGACGCCTCATTCTTTTTGTTTAATGAACAACGCCTGACATGAAGACAATGGCCCTGATTGAAAATGTTTATCTGAAATCAATTTTAATCTGATCAGGATTTTTTGATAAGCTACGGTCTAAAGAATCTACCGTCTATATAATTTGGGTGTTTGGGAATCCTGATTATTGCCGTAGATTCTCTGCTCTGAGTGTATATGCTCTGATGCTCGCGCACGTACCAAACTCGGTGGTTCCGCAGCCGACGTCGAAGCTGGCGCCGATGTCCTCCATGTACCTGACGACGTCCAGGGTGCTCTAGTAGCCTGTCGGCCAATACGGAGGCTGGCTCTCGTACGACAATGTGGGCCATATTGGATCGATAGGCCTATGGAGGCGTTCGGCTGGCAGAATCTCGGCTGAAATCAGCTTGTTTTGTGAGAAAAAATACTGTTTGGTTGGTTCGATAAACAGTAAAATGAGTGGAGAACCAGCCGGCTGGTCCAGCGAACAAGTCCTATGGCTGTCCAGCGGCCGATAAGTAGCTATCGGCCCTCCGGTTGCCAATAGGTTACGTCTTCCTCCTTCCCTCTCGCGCTCGCGCTCGCTCTCTCTCTCACCGCATCGCCGTCGGCCGCGCGGGCGGCCTCCATGTACCTGACGACGTCCTCCAGCGGTCCAGCCTCTGCAAGCACGCTGCAGCCCTGCACACCACACGTTCTGACGTCCGCTGCCGCTAGCAGTGCCTTCTATTCCACGAGGGCGAAGGATGGAGCGGGCCCGCAGTGTTTGGGGACCGCTACCGAGCGGGGGAGAGAGAGGCCGAGGGCTGGGGCAACGGGAGGGGAAAAGGGCTGAGGGCTGGGGCAGCGGTGCAGAAAGGCCCCGGATTACTTTCACGGTTTCACCTCAAACAGTCGAGAAATAATCTAGGCGTTTGGGTGGCGGACGTGGCGCTGGACAAGGCGCGGATCAGCCGCGCGCAGAACGGGGTCCGGATCAAGACGTGGCAGGGCGGCGCCGGGTACGTCCGCGCCGTGCGCTTCGCCAACGTCGCCATGGACGGCGTCGACCACCCCATCGTCATCGACCAGTTCTACTGCGACGTCGCCACCCGCCCCTGCGCCAACCAGACCTCCGCCGTGGCGGTCTCCGACGTGTCGTACCGCAACATCAGCGGCACGTCGCGGCGCGCCGAGGCCATCAGGTTCGCCTGCAGCGACGCCGTGCCCTGCACCGGCATCGTGCTTAGCGACGTCAACCTGCGCCGCGCTGATGATGATGATGGCGAAGTGAAGACCGTGTGCAACTGCGCCGTCGAGTTCGACTACGGACGCGTCCAGCCCGCCGCCGACTGCCTCCGCAGCAGCACATGCGGCGGCGCCCCTGATGACCACCACCCGGACGAGGCGGAGGAGGAGCAGGGGAAGGACGAGGCCGCCGTCCTGCACACCGAGCTCTGATCAGCAAGCTCTGCAAGTGCAACCAACCAATGGTCGTCGCGCTCATCCACCCGACCTTCGCTGCTGCTAGTAGTAAATGCTAATGCTTGCTGAGATCAACTTGTATTTAGCAAGTCCTTTTTTTACAGTGAGTTTGTTAATTAACCGGTAATAACCATACCGGTAACGGAACGCCTAGCGCCCGGACGTCCAGACACAGCTCCCTGCTCTGCTCCGTCCGATCAGACTCGCGATAGATCCGCCCCGCCTCACTCCGTTTCACGCGCCGCCCCGCCTGCTCCGTTGCACGCGCTCAGGCCTCGTGGAACCGTCCCACCCGCTCCTTCGCGTGCACGTGGTTCCGCTCGCTCTATTTTGCATGCGCACGCGGGAATTTGAAAAGCAGATATACTTTTGCAACCTTAAGAACTAGTTTTGCAACATCCAGAGGAAAACACTTGCAACATGCATTTGAAAACAAATGAAACATTTAGAAAATAAATTTGCAACATATATGTGAAACCATTATAACACATGGAACATGCAGATCTACTTTACAACATCCAAATAAAACAGTTGCAACATCCGTCTAGAATAGCCGAAACACTTGAAACATACATTTGCAACATACATGTGTATCCATTGCAACTCCTACAACATCCCTATATACTTTTGCAACATCCATATGAAACACATGCAACATGCATATGAACACCTGAAACACTTACAACATGCATATGAAACACACCATTGCAACATGCTTTCAACGCAACATCTTCTTCCTACTTGGGCGAATGAAGACTCATTGGCGTGGAGAGAGGGGGACGCCGGTCTTGCACGAGCTGGTGCCGAAGAAGGATGGAGGCGCTCGGATCTCGCCACTCCGGATCTTGGAGTGGACGTGACAATGGATGGAAGGCTTGCACGAGCTGGCGCGCTGGAGAAGGATGGAGGTTCTCGGATCTCACCGCTATGGATCTTGGAGTGGGGCGCGACAGTGAATGGAGGCGCGGCAAGGGATGGAGCGCGACGCAGCCGGGGCGCGACACGGGAGGGGCATGGCTTGGGCGGGAGGGGCGCACGAGGCTTGAGCAGAGGCGCTGCATGTGCCCCCTGGGGGATTTTTTTTATATTTTTAACCCTTTTTTAATCAATATTTTAATAATAATCACGTCTAATTTTTTTTGCAGATCTAACCCTTTTGATCGTGCCCTCCAAATAACGTTGTCGTGCCACATGCGTTAGCGTGGCAAGATATGTCACGTTGGACGGCCTTTTCGATGTGGAAAAACCTTGTCGCGCCACTCTCGTTGGCGTGACCAGACTGAAGTTTAAAAAAATTCATAACTCTTTGATATGACGTCGGATGAAGATGATTTTATATGAGAATTGTAGATACTCAAAAAAATAATATAAAAGTTCAGCAGCATAATAATCGCGTACTAGCGCTTGTCGCATTAGAAAAATAATATCTTTTTTGAATGGTGTGAAATGAAGATACTTTTTATATCAAAGTTGTATCCCTCAATGAGATATTCAACTTTATAGTTTTGATGTTGTTAAGATGCTCGAGAAAATAATATAAAGTTTAAGCAGCATGTTAATCGTACACTATGATTTCTTGCCTCACGAAAATTATATTTTTCTTGAAAGGTGTCAAATGAAGATTATACTAGTAGCATTCCATTATTTTGGAAATTGCTGGAATAGTATAATCTCAATCCCCGTAAGTTCTTGCGGAAATAATGTATGTTCCATTCACTTTTGTGCTCTACTTAAAACATAATTATATCAATAACTGACTTTATTGTGATGCAGTGAATCTATCTCAAATAAATATGACATCTTCAGTTTGGGAATTATAATTATATAATCATACAGATAGTGGCTGGCAATGAGGGCCACTCGCTCTTCTTTCGAATAGGTCACCAACGCCGCTTTATTGAATATGTAAGGAAAAAAGAACTAATCATTTGTAGCTGTGTCGGGTTTGGTTTGAAAAAATACTACATTGTAATTTTTATATCTTCTGACATTTTTTGCAACAAATGGAGGCGGAAAGCAAGACCCGGGTGCGCAACATTCAATACAGACTACCAACAAATGAAAAAATGCATTGACATTGCACTAAGATGCATATCCGACGAAAAGAGGAGGCCTACTCTAAGGGACGTTGTGGGACAACTGAATCAGATAGAAGAGGTATGTGGATGGATACAGATCAATTAGATGTTATCTTCTCCATGTAGAGCTACCTCTCACGCAAAGTTGGAAAAAGATAACATGTTTTACTTACGTACTAGTATTTGAAACAGAAACTCGAGGAATGTATCCATGATGACTAATCCAATGTTAGAAACTTCCTTCTGATCTGCATACACCACCACAAAATTAACGCAGCTTTCTCCTTATTGTTGACCCATCGTCCTATGCTAATATGCGTTTACTGCAACTGTTTTGCCTGACAATATATTATTACCACCTTGACGCAAGGATTCTTGTGCGGGCGACGACTCAAGAGGTAGAATGGAGCCAAAACGTATGACATACGAGTCTCTAAAACAAATTACAAATGACTTTAGTACTGAGATTGGAAGTGGCACGCTTGGAGCAGTTTATAAGGTAATTCTAGCTGTTCATTGTACTAGGTAGCATGAAAATAATCAGTGCAGTTTTTAACAATGCGCAAAACCTAATGTATTCTCTATTTCAATTCAAAATATGACAATTAAGGTGTACTATGAATCTTGCTTACGTGATTGGTAGTTAGAGGCAGAGCTGGGACTTGGGCCGTGCCATTTGAGGGCGGGTCATGGCACGACCCGAAGCACGGCACGGCACGGCACAGCACGGCACGAAATATTTTAGGCCGTGCTGGCACGACACGAACACGAGGGCCGTGCCGTGCCCAGAGCGAGCTATATGGTAGCAGCATTGACTTGAGGACCACTATCCATGGTAACAGCATTGGCTTGAGGACCACCACGACCTCTGCACGACCTCCTCCATGGCCACCATGACCTCCTTGATCACCACGAGCACCACCACGACCTCCATGAGTTCTACTCCTACCACCATAGTTTTTAGGCAGAGGACAATTGTAGCTCAAGTGTCCCTTCTCTCCACAGTTGAAGCACCCTCTCTTCGTCACTGTGGTGTAGACCGATTTTACAAGATTGTTATTAATCATCATCCGAAGTCTACTCTCCTAAATGACCATGGCTGACACAGCCTCCTCCATGGTAGGTAGACTATCCTGGTGACAAAAGGCAGCTCTCCTACTCTCAAACTCAGGATCCAAGTTCCTCAGGAAATGAGTCACCCTCCTGTCCTCTACCCACTTCTGAACGTCTTGGGCATCTTGTGGATCTCTCATATGAAGTGGAGCATAGTGGTCCAGCTCTCCCCACAAGTACTGCAACTCATTAGCATATTGCTCCACTGGTCGCCCTGCTTGTTTCACTGCATCAACCTTGTTCTGAATTTCCATCATCACCATCACATTCCCTCGCCTGGAATACATGTTGCTTAGGGTTTTCCACATCTGTGCTGCAGTGGGCACAACTTTCACCATTTTATTAACAGACGGTGACATAGATGCCAATAACCATGCCACTATGGTAGAATTTGTCGTACGCCAAACTCTCCACTCGAGGCTAAGTTTGTTAGCTGGCACAACACAATCCTCCGCCAGATAGTGCTCTACTCCTTTTCCTCCTAGGAGCACTTGCACTCTTCTGAACCAACTCAAATAATTCTTGTTTCCCTCTAACTTCACATCATTTGGTATGAGTTCCAGCTTCAGTTCAGGTGCCACGTTGGGGCCAATCATACCAATCTCTAAGAGCTCTTGAATTATGGACCTCGTCTCATTTTTCATCTCACTCTTGGTAATTAGTGGATCACCTCCACTCTTGCTACCCTGAGTTGAATCCTTGTTCACCTCCCTTTCTACGTTCCTCTTTGCTTCCCCCTCCGGATCCATCTTCCTCAAGCACCGAAACAACACCTCAACAAATCACTACACAAACTCACAAGCAACCGGACCTCTACCTTCAATGGCAACACCATGCAGTACTCCGCCTTTACCAAATCACCAAGCAGCAGCACTCCTTCACCAAATCATCGAATCACCAAATCCCAACAACAGCACAAACCCTCTATTCTTTCTAGCCTCAATCAGCAACAGCCACCTCCTGCTCTGCACGCAGCACACGCCCAGCCGATGCTTAGCTCCTGCACGCAGACGCAGTGCACGCCCAGCCTGCGCTCGCCCGCTCCAGCTCGAGCATTGCTCCACACCGCGCGCTCCTAGACACGCGCCGCTCCTGGCCCACGCTCGCAGGCCCGCTCCGCTCTGCCGCGCTGCCACACGCTCACGCGACCGCGCCTCTGCCGGCACCGCTCGAAACCCTAACACTGGCTCTAGATACCATATTGAAATTAGGGGAAATTCATGACTATGTACCCCCCAGCACACTCACTCTCCATTCATTTCTTCTAAATTTTACATATGAGTCCCTAACACTGGCTCTAGATACCATATTGAAATTAGGGGAAATTCATGACTATTTGACCTCAATTAAGCACCAAAATATAGTACAGTTTCTTGGTTACTGTTCTTGTACAGAAGAACACGCAATACAAACAGGAGGAAGATCTATAATGGCCGAAATATGGGAAAGGTTGCTCTGTTTCGAATACATAAGAAATGGCAGGCTTGAGAACCATCTTACAGGTACATTATCACATTGTAGTGATCACTTAAAAAGGCCATTTGGTTTGAGGAATAGTGGGCATCATACAGGTACATTATCATATTGTAGTGATACTGATCACTTAAAAAGCCATTTAGTTTGAGGAATAGTGGGGCCGGGGTTCCTCATTTTTTTATGGAATATAACAAGTTAATCCACCACCACCCCATCTCTTGCAGGCTAAAAGTTAGTATAAACATGAGGAAGATGGGAGTTATTTCACTAGAATTCATGAGATAAACTTATGTTGGACTATCTCATCTAGGATGAAATGGTTTCACAAACCAAACATCCAAGTAGAACCACATTTTGAAAGGATATAGTTATTTCCTTAATCGCATCATCATCCCTATTAATAATCAACAATATGAACTAGAAAACTATCCAATGTTTGTATATAAACAATAGTGTTGTAGACCCAATTTGATATCATTATGAAGATTTGCTAGGCAATCCAGCCATGTCAGATTGGTATATCCACTAGGCGGGACTTGGCTAACCCAAGTAGAACTTGGATATTCGTGTAGAATTTGACATATAAACAATCTCCAAGCATGGCAAAACCTCCCAACCTTATAAATATAATGGTCTATGGCCGATTGAGCGTATCCAATAGATCAAACACAAACCAATCAAATATTTTTATCTTTTCCAAATACTAGTTTTTCCAACATTGTTATTTGATGCTCTTCATTTGTCTCAATGGCGGTTGAGGGCATTCTAGGTGGCACGCCAACCTTAGAACATCCCTTGGAGAGCCTCCCCTATGGGTTTCTTCCTTGGGAGCATTCATAGGTTTTCCTGGGTTCCTTAAGCCAATTTAAGAAATCGGTTAGGCAGATTTTGCGGTGTTCACTGTGAGGTTATGTTCATGCGACCTATGCGTGCTAGCACTTTGATGTATGGTATAAATTTGCAACAACATTTAGTAAGCATAAACTAAATTTGATGACGACTATCACCTTTTAATGTACTATGATTTCATCTTTTATTTCTTCAGATGAATTGAGGGGACTAAAATGAAAAACACGCTACCAAATAATATTTGGAATTTTGCGGGGTCTGCATTATCTCCAAAACGATAAGCACATCATTCATATTGATCTCAAACCAGGCAATATACTACTAGATGATCTCATGGTGCCAGGGGCGGATCTAGCGGTGAGGCGGGCGGGGCTCAAGCCCCCTACCTCTGCCGCGACAATGGAGCTCTTCCTCGAGCCCCTCCTAATTTTTAAAGGCCTGAAAGAGATGGAGAAAGGGCTTTAGAGGTTGAAGATGAGTTGAGCCCCCTCTTCTATGAATTCATAGATCCGCCACTACATGATGCCCAAAATTACAGATTTTGGTCTATCTAGACCCGACAATGACGCAAAGGCTACAACTGCACTTCTCATATCACTGTAAGTTCCAAATTCTTTCATATGTATGAACTGTTTATTATGTCATAGTGCATCGAACTGTTGCATTATTGTGTAGAGGATATGCCGCTCCAGAATACATTGAGGCAAAGCAACAAGAAAGTCAGATATATATAGTTTGGGCGTAACAATTATAGAGCTGGTGACTGGAAGTAGAACGAGGCCCAATATTACTAAAGTAAGACAACCGATCTAATCACATTGGATATTTTTTCATAATCATGATTAAATTTTCCTATATATGTGGTTGTGAATATGATGAGTTATTGTTAGTACATACTCTATTCGTCCTAAAATAATTGCACATCTTATTTTTTCGAGGAGTCAATTTTTTAAGTTTAACCAAATATATATATTAATATACTATTACTTGTGATGTGTAATAAGCATTATTAGATTAATAGTAGATCATATTCATAATAAATATATTAGATGATACAAATATTGATAATATTTTTCTAGAAACTAGTCAAACTTAAAGTTTAACTCCATGGGAAGCAAGATATGTAATTATTTTAGGACAATGGGGTACGGTCATGCCAGAGCACGTCCTTCAATTACATGCTTGTGTCGAAGTTTGAGGCTAAGTAATGGACTATCACCAATGAGTGTGTGCGTGTGCAAAATGGGCTCAACTATATATTGCACAAAATGTCAGTACCATTATCCTAATGAGTATTTTAATCATGAACATGGCAGGTACTTAGAAGGTGGAATCACCGGTTGATTAAATCAATGAAACAATCATCGTTGGGCAAGTGGCAAAATGTCTTGAGTTGTCCCTAGGCCTATGCATGCATGATGTCCCGACAAACAGACCTGATATATCAGATATGGGCAATGTTATGGTACAAATTTTACTGCCTAGGAGGCAATACCTCGAACGAATCAGCCATTGATTTTCTAGATTTTTCGAATTAATAAATTAATTAATCTAAGAAAAGAAAAAGAAAACATTGTTAAATCAACTCATCACGGGAGGCAAGCAAGGGCACACGGTCCCTTCCTTTTCTGTGGGCATCGTTCCCTTTGCCCCTTGTCCACTTTGAATGAAAAATACATTACATATCAGTTATAAAATAAGATACACGTATGAAAGAAATTAATAACCAACATATATATTAATTGATTCGTGAACTTTAGGGATCTGAAAAATATGTTACAATATACAAACTCGATTAATAAAAGTATATTACATAATCGAGTAGCTTTCTAATAAACTATATAGATGTTACATATATTTGAGCACGTAAAGTGACCGTAAAGTTTCGTAAAATTCCTTGTACTTTGGACATGTACATTAGACACTTATGCACATAAATTTCACGTATGTTGGGTTTAGGTACTCACACGTCCGTTGCCTCATTGGACGCGTATGTAAGATTATGCATGACGAGGAGATCGGGATATCTATCAAATCACACATGCATCAATCAAATTTAGACAAGATTTTTTATATCTAATATTCCTTATTTAGCTTTTCTTATCAAATGTTCAATAAATATATTAGACTGTCTCCAACAACCGTTACCCAAAATACAAGACACGTTCCATGTTTGGGTAGCGCTACAGACAAATGGTTCAATACTCATTTTTGGTATTTTCCAACAAGACTCAAAAGGGAATCTTTCTGCAAATGGGTCTACAGGAGAGATGATACTCAGATTTGGGTTACATCTCTCCTGAGACCTAAAATGGGTTTTCCATATAGGTACTCTGTTGGAGGCTATAGATATTCTGTTGGAGACCCATTTTGGGTTTGAGTTTCCTGTTAGAGACAGCCTTACCTCCTAGGAGGTAATAGATAATCGTAACCGTCCGATCGAAATGAATAAACGGCTCACAGTCATATAATAGATGACCTGAAGAAAATAGATACTACAGATGGCCAAACCCAAATCAGGTAACCTAAACAGCACTAGATTTGCATGCATCGATCATGCATGGGTAATGAAGCCATGTATATTATCTCACGTAGATAAGCCCTTGTTGCTTGGAGGACATCCTTGGGGATTGAGCCGCTGGAAATACACATTCCCTTTGATGACTTCAAGGTATCGCACAATAGAGCTGACCAACGATATACATTGCCTTCATCACAAAGGCAAAGCTAGGACGCTTCTGCACAGAGCCAGACAGAGGCATCGTCCCACCACGATCCAAGTGCAGCGTCACCATATAGGAATGCAAGCACAGGTCAATGCAGTGCCAAATGAGCACTACACTGAGGTGATCACTGTGCTGAGCACCAGAGTTGAAGATGATGGAGCTCTTGCTGGTGTGGATACAGTAACGGCTGGAGGCATCTTCATTGACAGCGAGGAGGGTAAAGTGGTTGATGAGGTGAACGTGATGGTTGTTTTTGGCACGCCGAAGTTGCTAGAGGAATAATAATCCTGAAGAATGTGTAAGGTTTCACCACGATTACTGTCTTGTGAGAAATGTTCTGAGTTAGCAGGAGGCAGCAGAGTCATCTGGACTCTGGAGAGACATGTATATGAGGATGTTTTGACTGATTCCTATGTGGCATTTGTCATCGTACAATTACTATCTAGTACAGTACTAGAATTATATTTTTATTTTACAATTGTGGTATTCCAAAACATTTTATAATACATACAACAAGAAAATGTTTTGCAGTAAGGCTGGCTGAAAAATGGCTGATGCAGATACTGATTTGTCGTGAGAGAAAAACACTGTTATTTTGCTGAAACGGTATAGTTGATAAGTTTAAGCGAACAGGGCTGAAGTTCCTGTCGAGCCTGATGGCCCTGCTGGAACAGGAGATTCAGAAAGCACAAAAATGACGCCTCATTCTTTTTGTTTAATGAACAACGCCTGACATGAAGACAATGGCCCTGATTGAAAATGTTTGTCTGAGGTCAATTTTAATCTGATCAGGATTTTTTGATAAGCTACGGTCTAAAGAATCTACCGTCGATATAATTTGGGTGTTTGGGAATCCTGATTATTGCCATAGATTCTCTGCTCTGAGTGTATATGCTCTGATGCTGATGATAGCTCATTTGTTTACTGAACTGAATATAAGATTGAGCATTACAAAATACGGAAATAAGATGCAACTGTAGAAAACAACAGGACACGATGAAATGTTTGTTCCAGGCTTCCAGCAGACAACTACCTACATGATTTGGGGCCGATAGTAACTCGAAGTAAATGAATATCATATCAACAGGTAAAGTTGATACAAGGCCACATTGGAACGAGTAGATAAATCCATGACTGACGTTGCGAAATCACAGACTCATTGAAGCATCCGAGGAGCAAATCTTAACACAGAGGAAGGAAGCGCGCACGTACGCCAAACTCGGCGGTTCCGCAGCCGACGTCGAAGCCGGCGCCGATGTCCTCCACGTACCTGACGACATCCAGGGCGCTCTAGTAGCCTGTCGGCCAATACGGAGGCTGGCTCTCGTACGGCAATGTGGGTCATATTGGGCCGAGAGGCCTATCGGCCGCCCAGACGCCGATAAGTACCTATCGGTCCTCCGGTTGCCGATAAGTACCTGACGCCCAGAGATTCGCTTTCTCTCTCTCACCGCGTCGCCGTCGGCCGCCCGGGCGGCCTCCATGTACCTGACGACGTCCTCCAGCGGTCCAGCCTCTGCAAACACGCTGCCGCCTGGAGCAGGCCCAGGCCTGCACACCACACGTCAGTGGCGGAGCTTGAGACAAATTAAAGGGGGGGCGAATTTGAAAAAAAGCCAGTAAACAGTAATTAACGCAAGAAATGAACTGGCAATACATATAATATCATTAATATATACCTTCGTACTTATATTATGATGTAGATATCAGCAATATGATGTAGGCTCTTCTATCATTTTCTGTTTGTTATCTACAGCTAGACTTGTTCCTCTTCATGTATAGCTTCACAAAAGCAGAATTTTATAGAGTAAAAAGAAAAAATAATACAATATATAATGGCAAATCATGGAGGGAAGGGGGGGCAGGTGCCCAGCTTCGCCTCCATGAAGCTCCGCCAGTGCCACACGTTCTGACGTCCGCTGCCGCTAGCAGTGGCTTCTATTCCACGAGGGCGAAGGATGGAGCGGGGCCGCAGTGCTTGGGGACCGCTAGCGAGCGGGGGAGGCGGAGATTGGCGCGGCGTTGCGCAGGGAAGTGCGCGGCGGTCCGGCCGGCGGCAGAGGAGAGAGAGGCCGAGAGCTGGGGCAACGGGAGGGGAAAAGGGCTGAGGGCTGGGGCAGCGGTGCAGAAATAATCTAGGCGTTTGGGTGGCAGACGTGGCGCTAGACCAGGCGCGGATCAGCCGCGCGCAGAACGGGGTCCGGATCAAGACGTGGCAGGGCGGCGCCGGGTACGCCCGCGGCGTCCGGCTCGCCAACGTCGCCGTCGACGGCGTCGACCACCCCATCATCATCGACCAGTTCTACTGCGACGCTGCCACCCGCCCCTGCGCCAACCAGACCTCCGCCGTGGCCGTGTCCGACGTGTCGTACCGCAACATCAGCGGCACGTCGCGGCGCGCCGAGGCCATCAGGTTCGCGTGCAGCGACGCCGTGCCCTGCACCGGCATCGTGCTCAGCGACATCAACCTGCGCCGCGCTGATGACGATGGCGAGGTGCAGACCGTGTGCAACTGCGCCGTCGGGTTCGACTACGGCCGTGTCCAGCCCGCCGCTGACTGCCTCCGCAGCAGCACATGCGGCGGCGCGTCTGATGACCACCACCCCGAGGAGGAGGAGGAGGAGCAGGGGAACGATGAGGCCGTCGTCCTGCACACCGAGCTCTGATGAGCAAGCAGCTGCAACTCTAACCAACCAATGGTCATCGCGCTCATCCGTCATCCGACCTTCACTGCTACTAGTAAATGCTAATGCTTGCTGAGATCAACTTGTACTTAGCAAGCCCTTTCTTTTTACAGTGAGTTCGTTAATTTACCGGTAGCCATACCGGTAACGGAACGCCTAGCACCAGACGTCCGGACGTCCCGTCCGGACGCAGCTCCCTGCTCCGCCCCGTCTGCTCGGACTCGTGGCAGATCTGCTCCGCCCCACTCCGTTTCACGTGCACGAGCGCTGTGGGACCGTCCTATCCGCTCCTTTCCACGCGCGCACGCGGTTCCGCTCGCTCTGTTTTGCACGTGCACGTGGGAATTTGAAAAGCAAATGTGTAACACCCCGGGTGTTATAGTGCTAATTAATCTGCCATATCATCATAATGCATTGCAAAGCATCTCTGTTAGATTAACATCGTTATGCATCAACTAAAACAAGTTTACTTATCTAGGTTGAATGTGTTTCTCAGTGGTGTGCTCCGAAATCGAAAACCCTAATTTCGAATACCACCGCAAATACTTAGTCCATGCCCTGCGTAATTTGAAGTGCGCGACTGTGTTGCACACTAGTGTCAAATGTAGGGTATGAGCTCAAGTACAACATCTAAAATGAAGCTCCAAAATTGAGTTTGAATTAGAATCCCAAAACTTGTCGCGAGTTTTCATATTCGAATTCAAATTCAAATCTGGGGAGAAATGTAAAACAATTTCAAAAGTAAATTGGTCAACCAAGAGTGACATTTGGTCAACCATGTCATGTTGGTCCAAATGATGCCCTTGGGTGAGGTTTTGATCACTAAGTAATCACAAATCAAAGTAGAAACAAATTCCAATTTGAAATCCCTCCAAAAACCCTACATTTCAAAACCCTGTTTTACCCCTTTTCAAATAATTCAAAATCTAAGCAAAATTTGGGAAAAAGTTCAAAACCAAGTTTGTAGAACTTTTCAAGGGCTACAACTTTGGTGTTTTGAGTTTTCAAAGTTTTAGTGTAAAATGTGGAGCAATTTTGAAAATAAGCAAATTTCAGTTTTAATTCATTTTTGTCCCCAAACTAAGATTTCAAAATGGAGGCTGAATTTGAAAAAGTTTTGAACAGCAAAGTTGTTGGTCTGGCCAAGATATACAACTTTGATGTTTGGAGATTTTGAAGTTTCAATATAAAATCAAAAGTAATTTCTAAATTTCCAAATCTGAAAAATGTGTCCCTTTTTGATTTTAAACTCAAATTTCAAAATCCAAGCAGAATTTGAAAAAGTGTTCAATACCAAACTTGTAGAGCTTGAAATTCTGAAGATTTCATACATTGGAAGATTTTCAAGTTGCTATACAAATTTAAAAGTAATTTGAGAAAACAGTTTGAATTTCAAAATTTGGGGGGGGGAACAGCTACAGTGCACGACGTATCACCGCCGGCCACCGCGCGGTATGGGCGCCGGCGAGACGCCGGACGGCTTCGGCCGGCTTCCAGGCGTGTCCTCGATCGCCAGCACGACATCGCGCGTCTTCCAGTAAAGTAAACCGTGGACGTTACCTATATATACATGAGTTCACCGTGACGTTTTCCATTTTCGCCATCACCGCCACCGCAGCTCCGCCGCTCGCCGCTGCCGCCACCAAGACGCCTCCGGCCACGCTAACCGCACCCTTGGCTCCGCCTCATCCTTACGCATCTCGTGAACCAGCTGAGCTAGCCCAATTCCGCCTGGATCGCCGGGGAGCCGTCGTCTTCCACCTCGGGTCGCCGCCGCTCCAGTCGAGCTCCGCCACCGTCGCCAGCCGCCTCCAGTGCCTCCCCGCCTCAACCGATCACTCCGTCGTGATCGTGGTACGCCCCTGATGCTCCCTGACCACTCGCTTTAATCGCTACCGCTTTGTACCGTCGAGTCACCGGTCACCGTCCCCGTCGAGCCGCCACCGTCGTCGGTGAGCTGTTGCCGGAGCTTGAGCTAGGGTGTTTAGTAGCAAAACGGGTTCGCTGGGTCGTGTAGAAGGTGTTGGTCAGCTCGGTTGGTCGATTGGGTCACCGGTCGTCGGCCGGCCACCGCGGGGAAGCGAGCGAGCGCGCGGGAGAGCGAGAGCGAGCGGGAGGTAGGCGATGACGAGTGGGGCCGGTTTGTCAGCGAGCGCGGGCGCGGGGCTGGCGCTGGGCTGGGCCGCTTGCTGGGCCAAGCGCGTGCGGGCGCGCGCGCGTACGCGGGCCGGTTAGGCTGGGCCGGATCGGAGAGAAGAGGAGAAGCAGCCCGAGTTCGATTTTGTTTTTGTTTTTGTTTTTCTTTTTCAAATAAATGAATAGTGTTGTTATTTGTTTATTTGTTTAAAAATTGTGTAGAATTCCAAAATTCATGAAAATTTTTGTATAAGCTTCTCAATGTATAAACTATCTAGGAAAAATATTAAATCATGAATTTGAATACTTTATGCAGTAGAAATAATTGGTTCCAATAAAGATTGAATGCAACTTCCAGTAATTTTATTAATTAATTTATTTATCCAAAAATTATGAAATTTATTAAGGCACTGTTATAAATCATTCTTAACCCATAGAAAAAGTTTGAACTTGTTTAGATAAAGTTTGATCAACTTCTAATTATGCCCTAATTATTTAAATAGAAAACTAAATATTAATTTGAGAACTTTAAGTGTTGTGTGCCTTTTGATTGAGTGATGTCCTTAGGTCACTACCCTTTTGTGATCTCTGGCACCTTAATTTCATGATTGAGCTCGTTAGTAACTTATTAGGTTAAAAGCTGGTATCGCGGGAAAACGTCGCTACTAGTTAGTAGGTTTTCTGTTTACGACGGTACCGTGAAAGGAAGTTGTACTCGAATAGTAATCGTGGCATGTTATCGTCAAGCATCATGTTTATCATCGAGCATCATGTTAAAGCATGTTATGTATTCGTGTAGTCACCGCTTTCGAGGAAGCCGAAGTCGTCGAGCAGGCCTCCGGAGAAGAGCGATCGTCAGTGGGTTCCGGACCAGACGTTGGAGTCTCCGAGTCTGAGTCAGTCGTCGTGTCCGAGCAAGGCAAGCCCCGGTGCATTTAAACCCTACCTTGATATTTTATAAATGTTTTATTATTTATATTATGGTTTATTGCATTAAGTAATTAGGAGTTGAGTGATAACCTAATTGCTGCATTATCATCCTTGATTATTGCAATATTACCCTTGATACCTGTTTTACGGAAAATGCGTAGTATGCTTCGCTATGCTTAGAAGTTAAGCTTTTAAATGAAATGTTTACATAGCCATGACGGCATCCTTAATGAATACTGAAATATGTAAATGAACTTGTAAGATCGGGCGGGTGGTTTGGCCACTGCTAACGTGCATTGGGAGAGGAGTCCCAATGTATTGTTTCCGCCTTATCAGTTAAGGACCGTACGTTGTTGGCCCTCGCGTCATGGAGTTTTTGTTAGTACTAGCCATGTGCCCATGTCGGGTAAGCCTTACTTTGGCTAGTCCATTACGAGAACGTCTAACCTCGCACTGGGAGTGGAGAGATGGCGAGAGTAGTGTGTACCCTCGGGGCTAGAATGTGGCCGGGTTCGAGGAGTACTATGCTCTCGGGTGGCGATGGACACGTTCTGGTTTTGGGTTATTCGGGTAAGAGTTGATATATGTTAGATTCAGTTCTACATATGTCGTGTGGTTAGGAATCCCCAGCTGGGTATATGAAGCGGTTCGAATCGTCGTTGCTCCACGAGAAAGGAGTCTTGGCCTTGCACCAACATCGTAGTTAAGAACTGGAATTGAAAGAAAGAATGAGAATTGTTTTGATGATAATTACTTTGATCTAGATTAGGATCACCTAGATTTGGTTAATGAACCATCAATGGTAAAAGTAAAATGTTGAAGATAAGGACTTACCTTAGTAAGCTTTTCTGCAAAAGAAAATTTGATTCTTGATTACCCGTACCTTGATTCCCTAAAGCTAGCATGCCCTTGGAGTCTTTGTCTTAGTCGGGTAAGTCTTGTTGAGTACTCTCGTACTCAGGGTTTGTTGAACCCCTTGTTGCAGGTGCGGTTCATGAACAAGTCTGCTTCGAGCCTTGTTGCATGACCGTCGTGGTTGAAGAAAGCGACGACGAGTAGACTGTGTGGCCTTTGGGCAAGGCATCTCGTTTGGGTGTTGTAATAAAGCTACTACCGATACTTCTCTACTAATGGTTTGTAATAATGTTACATAAGGGTTGAGGTTTGAAAACTGGTTTGTAAACCTATGTTATTGTAAGACTTCCGCTACTTTACTCTGTTGAATATTTTGAATAAACTGTTGTAATATTGCAATACTCCTGTGATTGGATCCTGTTCGGAGGAAAGCAGGCCTTTTAAGTTATGGTGAACATAAGTACGACTGTCAGAGGTCATTATGGCAATGACGTGTACTTGTGGGCCATCATAATTAGGAGGTTCTGTGACAAAATGTACTTTTGAAAGCTTCAGAACTAGTTTTGCAACATCCAGAGGAAAACACTTGCAACATGCGTTTGAAAACAAATGAAATATTTGAAACATAAATTTACAACATACATGTGAAGCCATTGTAACACATGGAACATCCAGATGTACTTTGCAACATCAAAATAAAATAGTTGCAACATCTGTCTAGAATAGCTGAAACAATTGAAACATACACTTGCAACATACGTGTGTATCCATTACAACATCCCTCAATATACTTTTGCAACATTCAAATAAAACACTTACAACATCCATATGAAACACCTGCAACATCCATATGAAACACCTAAAACACTTACAACATGCGTATGAAACACTTGCAACATGCGTATGAAACATATGAAACACTTGAAACATACCATTGCAACATGCTTTCAGCGCAACATCTTCTTCCTACTTGGGCGAATGGAGGCTCGTTGGCGTGGCGAGAAGGGGGAGGCCGCCGGTCTTGCACGAGCTGGCGGCGGAGAAGGATGGAGGGGCTCGAATCTCGCCACTCCGGGTCTCGCCGCTCTGGATCTCGAAGCGGGGCGCGACAGTGGATGGAAGGTCGCCGGTCTTGCACGAGCTGGCACTGGAGAAGGATGGAGGTGCTCAGATCTCGCCGCTACGGATATCGGAGTGGGGCGCGACAGTGAATGGAGGCGCGGCGAAGGATAGAGCGCGACACAGTCGGGGCGTGACACAGGAGGGGCAGGGCTAGGGCGGGAGGGGTGCGCGCGGCTCGAGCAGAGGCGCATCGTGTGCGGGGGCGGAGGTGCTCCTCGGGCAGAGGCGCACACGTCCGTTGGAACGGAAGCCACGGTGAGGGAAGGGGGCTGGAGGATGAGCGGAGTGGTTTTGAGAGAGATAGGAGCTGGTCCTGCACAGGTCAAGCCGCATCCGGACGAGAGTCACGGGGACGGACGCCCATGAAGAATCATCGTCGTACCGGTAATTTACATCTTTGGTTTCACCACATGCTGTACAAATTTAACACCCCGGCCAGCCGCCAGCAGCTAGCGGGAGGATTTGGCGCTGGCAGCCCAAGCAGTGAGCCGTTTTGAGGCCCGGCCCAGTCAATCCCGCTCGGCCCACTGCATCGTTCCGGCCCGCTGTCTGGACATCGTGCCCACACCCTCCTAACTGATCTATCGTGCAATTAAAAAGAGCAAATGCCTTGCCTACTGTACTCACATTTGCTCCTCCTAATCCTGAAGTTTTGGCTTGACAACACAGCGAAGAATGCATTGACGATGAATATGAAATGAATGATTGATGATTGGTCCATGTGGGCGGAGAAAAAAAATCACAAATAAGAGAGGCTAAGGCCAGTCTTAATAGAGTTTCATAGAGTTTCATGAGCATTAAATATGTTGATATGGCACTGTATTGATAAAGAGAGATGATGAAAGTTTTATGGGAGTAGAGAGAGTTTTATGGGAATGAAACTCTTCTGCACTGTTTCTAAAATATGAGTGTGTTGGAAACTGAGCCATAAAACCCCACTGAGACTGGTCTAAGTGACAATAATTTGTCTGGGTTAGTGATGCGGATCTTAATTAATTGCTCCAGGACGGCGTGCACGATCGTTCCCTTCCTACACAAATGCAAGCTTTTAATCGAGATTCCCCTCCAAATTTTATTGGATGCCCAGCTGGAACCGAGGTGCGGCTTGCATGTCCAGTTTTCAAGACCCGTGTATTGTAAACAGTGTAGATATGTTTTGTTTATTCTCATGAAACTTATGTCATCATATGAATTTTTTTTTATCATTTCTCTTATTTTATATTATATCATCTCACCTTATTTAATATCCATAAAATCTCTATTAAAACTGGCCTGATGAGCAAAAATTCCGGTGCCCGCTATGCATGGCCCGCTGTGAGCGAGCGATGGCCTAGCTGTGCTGCCTCAGGTCGATGCAGATGAAGACTGTTTGCAAGTCAAAAATGAAATTTCTAAAAAAAAATGTTTCAGTGCCTCATCATCTTCCGTTGAATTGTATAGTTAACCCTTTTTTATTCGCTCCAACCTCTCCATGCATAGGGCGTGAGATCTAACTATTAACTTTATGAGTGTATACCAAAAACTACCGTCCGCGAGCCACGTCACTCCATTTTCCTGCCCATTGGATTGCCCATCAACGGCCAGCATAGCACCATCTCCAGAAGGTTCCAGCATCCTCTGCTGGCCCATCGGAAGGGGAAAAAGGGTCCGCAACTCGCGTACGCGACCCACACCGCCGTTGTGCTTCTGCTCCGCCACAGCAGCCCCCACGACGACGTTGCCCTGCGCCCAACCCCTCCCTCCGGCGACGTCATAGCCGTCGCCATCCACCGCTGCGTCAGTCTCTCCGCCCCTCAGGACGGCACGCTGGCGTGGTCGGCCACCCCCGCCGTCGCGGCATCACCGGCCTAGGGTTTCGCCCCTACCTCGCCGGCGCAGGCAGTGGCACAGCTCCGTGTCCACATCTGCTGGTAACTTACCACCTCCTCCTCCTGCTCCGTCTCATGCTCCTCTCCCGGATCCTCTCTCCCTCCACCTTCCCTTTTGCATAGGTGGTTCGCCACCCCTGCAGCATGCGCTGCCTTCCCGGCGGGGGCAAATCGGACAGCGGCGGCCCTCGGCAGCGGCAACCTCGGCACCAGGTATGCCCAAGAATATTGAGTGGCGAGCACTGATCGAGGCTTATAATATTCTCTATGTTGTAACTATGCGCTCTTATTGGTACAGGTACAAACAATAAAATTTGCCTTTTTAAATACTGATGAATATTCACAGCTTTGGCGTTAGGACTGTTTTCAAGCCTGCTCTTCACCATCTTCCACTTCTCCACTCTCTTCCGCAGGTGCCGCCATCAACTCATCAAATTTCTTACTCTTTCCCAAGACTATCTGAATCTGAGGGAGTTCAGGTTTATGTCAGTTCAACTCATACGAAAAGAAATGTATACAGTTAAAGATATAATGACAAGATTCAGAACACAGCGAACAACTCTATGATTAGTAAGCGCTGAATTAAGGGGATAGTCTCCTCTGACCTTGGCCTTTTGGAATGGACGCCTCCTTAATCTCGCGTTGATCATGACATCCTCTGTTCTTTTTTATTTTGTTGCCCATCCAGGTAAGGTCTGACGAAGCGTTGCAGTCGGCATGGAATTTTCTTGACTATGGACCCGTCAGTCAGTTGTTCTTACATGAATTTTGGTAGGTTCTTATGAATTTCCTTGCCTAATCATGAAACGTCTGCTGATCTATGCAGGTACCCAATTTATAGCTGACAAGGCGAATGTGCAAGGATGTGGTTGCGCCTATTCTGACTGATATTTGAAATCTGAGGTACAGTTCGATTACTTTTCCGTATCTGTTCACACTCAATTTCTACAGCTTCCACTTCCGTGTGTGCAACTTCATAATTTTGGGGGACGCAAATGTTCTTACCAAAATGTGAAAATTACTATTGCATTTCTTTTGGATTTCCTTTCAACAAATATGCTCACTGCCTCGCAGTGTGTTGCATATCGCAGCGATTGCAGAGATAATACTATAGTTTAGTTTTTTAAATGTTCATAGGAACTAATGAATTGTTCTTTGTTCTTACCTGCTCTTATTATAGATCGGCATTTCAGAACCTGACGCAGCGTTCCAATTGATATGGTCTTTTTTTTAAAACTATGGACCCCTGATCGAGCCAATTGTTCTTACATGAACTTTCGTAGTTCCTTATGAATTTCATTGCTTTCTAGGCTTTAGTGGGTAACTGAAGAATCGTTTCCCAATACCAACAACAATTTCATGTGCTACAAATTGGTTTAACTGATAGTTTTTCCGTTGATGTGCACTGTTTCATACAGGGAAACTGTTTGTGCCGTAGGAAACAAAACATTTCATCTTATTGTCACCTTCTAGCTGAATTGTGTAATATCAGAGCCCTTGCTGTTGATTTCTATATAATTAATTTATGGGGATATCATTCCCTTCCTGTCTGGAGGCTAACTACAACACTACTTGGTGCAGGAATTCTTTGATACAAAAAAGGTTAAACATACCATTTTGCTACAGAGGGATCATATTCAGGATCTTTGCACTATAGGTTTGACCTCTGATCTGTTCTTTAAATTATTGAAATGGTCTATTCTATGCCAGACATATACCTGTCCTCTATTTGTGTCATGTGCTTCGGACAAAAAAACTGGGAATACATTTACAAGCACTTTATTATGCCATGACGGGATAACTATGTAACAACTCCTGATTTTTAACTTTGGAGTTAGTGAAAATTTCTTGAGGCCTACCTTCAAAGCCAATAGTCCTCAAACCATTTTTAGAACAGCAGTGTTCTTTTATACTTTGTAAATAATGTCTCGATAATGATCTTCATCCATGCTTACATACATCTCCCTATATTGGGTGCACAATAAACTCTTTGTTTGCCCTTTATGCTGCTTAGCACTTCAGTGCAACATTCATCAGCTTATTTCCATAGTTGGTTGCTGCAATCATCACATGCTATTTGGTTTATGACCATTTCACCATAAAATGAGTTTTCATGGCCACAAGCTAGGATAGATACAAAATGAAAAGGTTTACAAGCAAATCTATCGTGCTACCTGATGATGTTGGCCCATATGTATGCAAGCAGATGTCATACTCATCTTTTCGAAATGTGTGTGCTAATCTTTACCTTTCGCTGAATACATGATTCAGGTACATGGCAAGGCACATGGTTTCCAGGACTAATTGCTTCCCTTAGATTTTTGTGCAAGCACAAAACAGTAGATTCTGTTAATTGTTCAATTCTCATCCTTCTCCCGTATATGATTAGAACAAACATGTCACTTGAAGCTATTATATATTTATAATTTTTGGCCCCAAATGCCAACTGTGACAAGTAAGCATGTTTTCTCACGCCCGCGCAACGCGCGGGGAACCTGGCTAGTTATACTATATGCGCGGCGACCATGCATCTGGCATCTGCAGCAGGACCGTGACCGTCTGCAACAACTCATCTCCTTCATCCCGTCGCCTAGATCTGGATCGGAGTATTCCAAAAGGCGGTTGGCGCCCATATAGTAGAATAGAACGTTTGATTACCTCAAATCGATCAAATCATCACTGAAGCGGAGGAGAGGGGACGGGTCGTCTCCTCTCGTCCTTCCGGGCTCCGGCGGTAGGCAACACAGCAAGAGCCAAGAGGAGAGCCGGAGAGGAGCTGAGCAAACTGGTAACAAATCTACTCCCTCTGTCCCCAATTAAGTGTCGTTTCCAGTTTTTGTGCCCGCAAGTTTGACTCGATTTGTAGAAAATGCGTGCAACATTTGTATCTCCAAATAAATTTATTAAAAAACTAGATTCAAAGATCTTTCTAATGATACTAATTATATACCATAAATATTAATATTTTTTAATATATACTTAATTAAAGTTGTTTCTCGGGAAGCGTAAAGCGACAGATATTTAGGGACGGAGGGAGTATATATGTTCAGTTCATCTAGCTAGGTTTGCACGCCCCTATCTAGCAAGGTTATGTATGGTTTCTCCGTCTATTCTCACAGTGTCTTTTTACGTTCGATAGCATGAACATGATGCAGATGCAAAGCGTTATCTAACACTTTAAGCACTATTATACTAGGTGAATTCCCCGCGCGTTGCTGCGGGAATGTAAGAGTAATTTGAATTGAGTTAGGAGAAATAGGATGTAGAAGGAATCTCGTTGGTGTATAATACATAAGTATATATGCGATATAAGCAGAGAACAGATTTAGTTTTTTTTTGTTAAAGGTGTAACTAAAGACAACAAAAACCATATCAAAGAAAACACGGTCACTAACCTATAGGATCGACCAGTACGGGAGACTAATCTCATCCACCCTCACCCCTCACACCTACTATACCTGAGGGTCATCCCCCTCCCAAAAGTTCTAGGAGTTTTTCTTCGCAAAATCATGCATGTTTCGGAGGACCACATATAATCCATATGATATGTAGTTTTGCTAGGTTTTTCTTAGAAATGGACTTTTGCTTAGAAACAGTTATCAAAGAAAACACGGTCACTAACCTATAGGATCGGCCAGTACGGGAGGCTAATCTCATCCACCAGAACCCCTCACCCCTACTATACCTGAGGGTCATCCCCCTCCCAAAAGTTCTAGGAGTTTTTCTTCACAAAATCATGCATGTTTCGGAGGATATGTAATCCATGTGATATGTAGTTTTGCTAGGTTTTTCTTAGAAACGGGCTTTTGCTTAGAAACGGTTATCAAAGAAAACACGGTCACTAACCTATAGGATCGGCCCTCACCCCTACTATACCTGAGGGTCATCCCCCCTCCCAAAAGTTCTAGGAGTTTTTCTTCATAAAATCATGCATGTTTCGGAGGACCACATATAATCCATGTGATATGTAGTTTTGCTAGGTTTTTTGCTTAGAAACGGACTTTTGCTTAGAAACAGTTATCAAAGAAAACACGGTCACTAACCTATAGGATCGGCCAGTACGGGAGGCTAATCTCATCCACCAGAACCCCTCACACCTACTATACCTGAGGGTCATCCCCCCTCCCAAAAATTCTAGGAGTTTTCCTTCACAAAATCATGCATGTTTCGGAGGACCACATGTAATCCACGTGATATGTAGTTTTGCTAGGTTTTTCTTAGAAACGGGCTTTTGCTTAGAAACGGTTATAAAAAAACACGGTCACTAATCTATAGGATCGGCCAATACGGGAGGCTAACCTCATCCACCCTCACCCCTCACCCCTACTATACCTGAGGGCCATCCCCCCTCCCAAAAGTTTTAGGAGTTTTCCTTCACAAAATCATGCATGTTTCGGAAGACCACATGTAATCCATGTGATATGCAGTTTTGCTAGATTTTTGCTTAGAAACGACTGTTTTGCTAGATTTTTCTTAGAAACGGCCGTTTAAATGTTTGTAAAAAAGTTATCGAAATATATCCATGTGGGGTCTTGTTTTGAAGAGTTTATTGCGAGGAACACCATTGTGCAATTGGATTTTAATTACGATACTTGGTTTAGGTGCTACGACTTTTTTTCTATTTCAAAAGAAATAGCTAGTGGAAGATAAATGAGGCTTAGTGAGCGGATGACGTTACTTAGTGGGCGGATGACATCATTTTACTGATGTGGCCCAATGAGAAGCCAGAGAAATAGGTTAGTGAGTCTTTGCTTTATAGGAGGTATAGATCTGGTGGAACTTAACTTATGTGCCATGTTGATTTGAGATCACATTGAAACAAGCAAGCCTCAGTAGTTGTCCCGTCCAACTCTTGAGATCCTTTGTGCGGGTTAGTGATTCTCATTCGTCTAATGTCCGTGCTGATTTTGTCAGTGCAGCCTCCTCTGTTATTACCACCACTTCCTTCTCTGCATACACCACCACAAATTCAACGCAACTTTCTCCTAGACACATCGTCCTATGGTAATATGCGTTTACTGTAACTGTTTTGCCTCACAATATATTAGTACCACCTTGACGCAGAAAGATTCTTGTGCGGGCGACAACTGAAGAGGTAGAATGGATGACTTGGAGCATATCCGTATGTGTATGACATACGAGTCTCTGAAACAAATCACAGATGACTTTAGTACTCAGATCGGAAGTGGCACGCTTGGAGCGGTTTATAAGGTAAGTATAGCTGTTCATTGTACTAGCACGAAAATAAGGGACTTACTAAAATTCAGGTGCCTAAAATCATTACAAGAATGATTAATGTAGGCATGGTCTGTAATTTTCAGAACCAATTTTCGGTTCGGAGAATATAAAGAACATGTTTAACAAAACCATAAAACCGACAAAATCTAATTCGTGTCGGCTGACACAAAGACAATTAACAATTTACAATTGTCTTTTATGATCAGACAAGGACAAAAGTGGAGCATATGCTCTTGCTTCGAATGGGTCACCAACGCCTTTAGTGAATATGTAAGGAAAAAAGAACTAATCATTTGTAGTTGTATCGGGTTTGGTTTGGAAAAATACTACATTATGTTTTTTTATATATTCTGATATTTTTTGAAGGTTTACAACAAATGGAGGCGGAAAGCAACACCCGGGTGCACAACAATCAATACAGACTGCGAACAAGTGAAAAAATGCATTAAAATTGCAGTAAGATGCATATCCGAAGACAAAAATAAAAGGCCTACAATAAGGGACATTGTGGGACAACTGAATCAGATAGAAGAGGTATGTGGATGGATAGAGATCAATTAGATGTTATCTTCTTCATGTAGAGCTACTCTCATGCAAAGTTGGAAAGATAACATGTTTTACTTACGTACTAGTATTTGAAGCAGAAACTTGAGGAATGTATCCATGATGACTAACCCAATGTTAGAAACTTCCTTCTGATCTGCATACAACACCACAAAATTAACGCAACTTTCTCCTTATTGTTGACACATCGTCCTATGGTAATATGCGTTTACTGCAGCTGTTTTGCCTTACAATAAGGATTCTTGTGCGGACGACGACTCAAGAGGCAGAATGGAGCCAAAACGTATGACTCAAGTGGCACGCTTGGAGCAGTTTATAAGGTAATTCTAGCTGTTCATTGTACTAGGTAGCATGAAAATAATCAGTGCAGTTTTTAACAACGCGCAAAACCTAATGTATTCTCTATTTCAATTCAAAATATGACAATTAAGGTGTACTATGAATCTTGCTTACGTGATTGGTAGTTAGAGGTAGAGTTGGGACTTGGGCTGTGCCATTTGAGGGCGGGTCATGGCACGATCCGAAGCACGGCACGAAATATTTTGGGCCGTGCCGGCATGACACGAACACGAGGGCCGTGCCGTGCCCAGAATCTCGGCACGGCGAGCTACATGGTAGCAGCATTGACTTGAGGACCACTATCCATGGTAACAGCATTGGCTTGAGGACCACCACGACCTCTGCACGACCTCCTCCATGGCCACCACGACCTCCTTGATCACCACGAGCACCACCACGACCTCCATGAGTTCCACTCCTACCACCATAGTTTTTAGGCAGAGGACAATTGTAGCTTAAGTGTCCCTTCTCTCCACAGTTGAAGCATCATCTCTTCGCCACTGTGGTGTAGGCCGATTTTACAGGATTGTTATTAATCATCATCCGAAGTCTACTCTTCTAAATGACCATGGCTGACACAGCCTCCTCCATGGTAGGTAGAGTATCCTGGTGACAAAAGGCAGCTCTCCTGTCCTCAAGAAATGAGTGACCCTCCTGTCCTCTACCCACTTCTGAACATCTTGGGCATCTTGTGGATCTCTCATATGAAGTGGAGCATAGTGGTCTAGCTCTCCCCACAAGTACTGCAACTCATTAGCATATTGCTCCACTGGTCGCCCTGCTTGTTTCACTGCATCAACCTTGTTCTGAATTTCCATTATCACCATCACATTCCCTCTCCTGGAATAATGTTGCTTAGGGTTTTCCATATCTGTGCTGCAGTGGGCACAACTTTCACCATTTTACTAACAGACGGTGACATAGATGCCAATAACCATGCCACTATGGTAGAATTTGTCGTACGCCAAACTCTCCACTCGAGGCTAAGCTTGTTATCTGGCTCAACACAATCCTCCTCCAGATAGTGCTCTACTCCTTTTCCTCCAAGGAGCACTTGCACTCTTCTGAACCAACTCAAATAATTCTTGTTTCCCTCTAACTTCACATCATTTGGTATGAGTTCCAGCTTCAGTTCAGGTGCCACCTTGGGGCCAATCATACCCATCTCTAAGAGCTCTTGAATTATGGACCTCATCTCATTTTTCATCTCACTCTTGGTAATTAGTGGATCACCTCCACTCTTGCTACCCTGAGTTGAATCCTTGTTCGCCTCCTCTTCTGCTTTCCTCTTTGCTTCCCCCTCCAGATCCATCTTCCTCAAGCACCGAAACAACACCTCAACAAATCACTACACAAACTCACAAGCAACCGGACCTCCACCTTCAATGGCAACACCACGCAGTACTCCGCCTTTACCAAATCACCACACAGCAGCACTCCTCCTTCACCAAATCATGGAATCACCAAATCCCAACAACAACACCAACCCTCTCTTCTTTCTAGCCTCAATCAGCAATAGCCACCTCCTGCTCTGCACACAGCACACGCCCAGCCAATGCTTAGCTCCTGCACGCAGACGCAGTGCATGCCCAGCCTGCGCTCGCCCGCTCCAGCTCGAGCACTGCTCCACACCGCGCGCCGCTCCTGGCCCACGCTCGCCGCCCCGCCACCGGTCCGTGCTGCCACACGCTCACGCGACCGCGCCTCTGCCGGCACCGCTCGAAACCCTAACACTGGCTCTAGATACCATATTGAAATTAGGGGAAATTCGTGACTATGTGCCCCCCCAGCACACTCACTCTCCATTCATTTCTTCTCAATTTTACATATGAGTCCTCCTACAATCTATTATTTACACCAACAATCTTTTTATAAATGGAAATAATGCAAGTTGTGCGAACATCCCAGGGACTGCACACAGAGACCGTTCACGAAGATTCCAGTTAGGCAGTGTGACTTTTGATAGCTAAAGTGAATTATGTGATGTTTTAATGATTTGATTTGAGGCAGCCGCAGTTAGGTACAGAATAATTCACAAAAGCTATATGCTTCACCCTCCATTTTTTCTATGTATGACGTTGGTTAGTTCAAATTTGAGTTAGCCAACGTCATACATAAAGATACAACAGGAGTAACTCATAAGTATTTATTTTATCTAAAATCTCTAGAGTTTTCTTTTGTTACGTCAAGCTGATGTAGTGATCTGATTCTTTTTTCTGGCTTCCCTCTAGAGGCTAGCTCTTCATAGCTTATGAATTGAGGAATGAGATAGTATTATATTATAATGCTGAAAATCTAAACATTTTGTTTTGCTTCAATAAAAAAAATAAGAAATTACTTCCTCATTTGTCACAAGAACATATCTCATATAAATGTGAAAAATTGGGGTTATCCTGTCAAAATTGCAATATTAATATAGTAATATAGTATAGTAAACTAGTAATATTGAGTTTCCGTCGGTTGTGCTAATGCTAGGAATAGGATCAGCATTTAGAGAATGGCACATCACTCCCCATTAGCGTTGAAAATGGACCGAAAAATTCTCGTTCCGACCCATTCTGTTTTCCACTTTTATCCGTTCGTTTCCGTATTTGCGGGGTCCCATTTTCTTATTTACGGAAATGGGAGAGGGGTTTTTCGGTCCGTTTTCACGGGATCCCATTTTCACCCGAAATTGACCTGTATTTATTTCATTTTTCATCCCATTTTAAATCTATATGAGATGTGTAGAAATTAATATGTTCATAAACCTATTAATGACCAATTATGCATGTTAACACATAGCATGCTAGTGAATACTAGACCAATAACTTCGTATGTGTATATTAATTTGTGACTTTGCTCATGTATATTCATAAATATTTAATCATCTTACTCTAACTTAATTTTCCGGCTCTCCATCCCTATTTGTTCGTTTCTGTGCATCCGTATATCCCGATTCTGTTTCCAAACCCGCATTTTCCGAACCCGATCCCGTTTCCGCCAAAAAATCCTGTTTCCGCCAAAAAATATAGAAATGGAAGTAAAAATAGGGTTTTTCCGTCCGTTTCCATCGCTACTCCCCATGCATCACAACTGGTTAACTATGAAAAGGCATACCGTCAGAAATCAATCAATGATTGTTGTTATTTTAAACAAATTTTTTTGCGAGTTGTTATTTTAAACAATTGTTGTCCCTAAATGCCATTATCATCAATTTGATAATCAAGCTAGTTTTTCGTTTGTCTAAAATTCATTTATTTTAATGCAATGACAGATATGTGGAGCTCAACATCCTAGAGCGCATAGTTAATGGAAGTGAGGAACCAGGCCATCTAGATTTGACACTTCTACAGAGCATCACGGAAAATTTCTCTAAGAAGAAAAAAATTGGTAGCGGTGGATGTGGAATTGTTTACAAGGTATTTTATTTTTTTTATGCCACAAGACCTTCAAATTTCCTGACTAGTGACCGCATAGAAAAATTGATATAATGTGTATGGTTGCGGTCACAAGATGATTTAAATAGGGCATCCTTCCAAATGGGCTCATTGCTGTGAAGGGACTTCTCAATATTTGGACAATTAAAGACAAGATCTTTATCGGGAGGTTATAAGTTTGACCTCAATTAAGCACCAAAATATAGTATGGTTTCTTGGTTACTGTTCTTGTACGGAAGAACACGCGATACAGACAGGAGGGAGAACTATAATGGCCGAAATACGGGAAAGGTTGCTCTGTTTCGAATACATAAGAAATGGCAGGCTTGAGAACCATCTTACAGGTACATTATCACATTTTAGTGATCACTTAAAAAGGCCATTTGGTTTGAGGAATAGTGGGCTTCATACAGGTACATTATCATACTGTAGTGATACTGATCACTTAAAAAGCCATTTGGTTAGAGGAATAGTGGGGGGTTCTTCATTTTTTTATGGAATATAACAAGTTAATCCACCACCACCACCCCATCCCTTCCAGGCTAAAAGTTAGTATAAACACGAGGAAGATGGGAGTTATTTCACTAGAATTCATGAGATAAACTTATGTTGGACTATCTCATCTAGGATGAAATGGTTTCACAAACCAAACATCCAAGTAGAACCACATTTTGAAAGGATATAGTTATTTCCTTAATCGCATCATCATCCCTATTAATAATCAACAATATGAACTAGAAAACTATCCGATGTTTGTATATAAACAATTTAGTGTTGTAGACCCAATTTGATATCAATATGAAGGTTTGCTAGGCAATCCAGCCATGTCAGATTGGTATATCCACTAGGCTGGATTTGGCTAACCCGAGTAGAACTTGGATATTCGTGTAGAATTTGACATATAAACAATCTCCAAGCATGGCAAAACCTCCCAACCTTATAAATATAATGGTCTATGGCCGATTGAGTGTATCATAGATCAAACACAAACCAATCAAATATTTTTATCTTTTCCAAATACTAGTTTTTTCCAACATTGTGAATTGATGCTCTTCATTTGTCTCAATGGCGGTTGAGGGCATTCTAGGTGGCACGCCAACCTTAGAACATCCCTAGGAGAGCCTCCCCTATGGGTTTCTTCCTTGGGAGCATTCATAGGTTTTTCTGGGTTCCTTAAGCCAGTTTCAGAAATCGGTTAGGCAGATTTTTGTGGTGTTCACCGTGAGGTTATGTTCATGCGACCTATGCTTGCTAGCACTTTGATGTGTGGTATAAATTTGCAACAACATTTAGTAAGCATAAACTAAATTTGATGACGACTATCACCTTTTAATGTACTATGATTTCATCTTTTATTTCTTCAGATGAATTGAGGGGACTAAAATGGCAAACACGCTACCAAATAATATTTGGAATTTTGCGGGGTGTGCATTATCTCCAAAACGATAAGCACATCATTCATATGGATCTCAAAGCAGGCAATATACTACTAGATGATCTCATGGTGCCCAAAATTACAGATTTTGGTCTATCTAGACCCGACAATGACGCAAAGGCTACAACTGCACTTCTCATATCACAGTAAGTTCCAAATTCTTTCATATGTACGAACTGTTTATTATGTCATAGTGCATCGAACTGTTGCATTATTGTGTAGAGGATATGCCGCTCCAGAATACATTTCAGGAGGCAAAGCAACAAGAAAGTCAGATATATATAGTTTGGGCGTAACAATTATAGAGCTGGTGACTGGAAGTAGAACGAGGCCCAATATTACTAAAGTAAGACAACCGATCTAATCACCTTGGATATTTTTTCATAATCATGATTAAATTTTCCTATATATGTGGTTGTGAATATGATGAGTTATTGTTAGTACATACTCCATTCGTCCTAAAATAATTGCACATCTTATTTTTTCGAGGAGTCAATTTTTTAAGTTTAACCAAATATATATATTAATATACTATTACTTGTGTAATAAGCATTATTAGATTAATAGTAGATCATATTCATAATAAATATATTAGATGATACAAATATTGATAATATTTTTCTAGAAACTAGTCAAACTTAAAGTTTGACACCACGGGAAGCAATCCTTCAATTACATGCTTGTGTCGAAGTTTGAGGCTAAGTAATGGACTATCACCAATGAGTGTGTGCGTGTGCAAAATGGGCTCAACTATATATTGCACAAAATGTCAGTACCATTATCCTAATGAGTATTTTAATCATGAACATGGCAGGTACTTAGAAGGTGGAATCACCGGTTGATTAAATCAATGAAACAATCCTCGTTGGGCAAGTGGCAAAATGTCTTTAGTTGTCCCTAGGCCTATGCATGCATGATGTCCCGACAAACAGACCTGATATATCAGATATGGGCAATGTTATGGTACAAATTTTACTTCCTAGAAGGCAATACCTCAATCAGCCATTGATTTTCTAGATTTTTTGAATTAATAAATTAGTAAATCTAAGAAAAGAAAAAGGAAACATTGTTAAATCGCCTCATCACGGGAGGCAAGCAAGGGCACACGGTCCCTTCCTTTTCTGTGGGCATCGTTCCCTTTGCCCCTTGTCCACTTTGAATGAAAAATACATTACATATTTAGTTATAAAATAAGATACATGTATGAAAGAAATTAATAACCAACATATATATTAATTGATCCGTGAACTTTAGGGATCTGAAAAATATGTTACAATATGCAAACTCGATTAATAAAAGTATATTACATAATCGAGTAGCTTTCTAATAAACTATATAGATGTTACGTATATTTGAGCACGTAAAGTGACCGTAAAGTTTCGTAAAATTCCTTGTACTTTGGACATGTACATTGGGCACTTATGCACATAAATTTTACGTATGTTGGGTTTAGGTACTCACACGTCCGTTGCCTTATTGGACGCGTATGTAAGATTGTGCATGACGAGGAGACCGGGATATCTATCAAATCACACATGCATCAATCAAATCTAGACAAGATTTTTTATATCTAATATTCCTTATTTAGCTTTTCTTATCAAATGAAAAATTCAATAAATATATTAGACTGTCTCCAACAACCGTTACCCAAAATACAAGACCCGTTCCATGTTTGGGTAGCGCTACAGACAAATGGTTCAATACTCATTTTTGGTATTTTCCAACGACAAGACTCAAAAGGGAATCTTTCTGCAAATGGGTCTACAGGAGAGAGGATACTCAGATTTGGGGTACACCTCTCCTGAGATTCAAAATGGGTCTTCCATATAGGTACTCTGTTGGAGGCTATAGGTATTCTGTTAGACACCCATTTTGGGTTTGAGTCTCCTGTTGGAGACAACCTTACCTCCTAGGAGGTAATAGATAATCGTAACCGTCCGATCGAAACGAATAAACGGCTCACAGTCATATAATAGATGACCTGAAGAAAATAGATACTACAGATGGCCGAACCCAAATCCAGGTAACCTAAACAGCACTAGATTTGCATGCATCGATCATGCATGGGTAATGAAGCCATGTATATTATCTCACGCAGATAAGCCCTTGTTGCTTGGAGGACATCCTTGGGATTGAGCCGCTGAAATACACATTCCCTTTGAAGACTTCAAGGTATCGCACAATAGAGCTGACCAACGATATACATTGCCTTCATCACAAAGGCAAAGCTAGGACGCTTCTGCACAGAGCCAGACAGAGGCATCGTCCCACCACGATCCAAGTGCAGCGTCACCATATAGGAATGCAAGCACAGGTCAATGCAGTGCCAAATGAGCACTACACTGAGGTGATCACTGTGCTGAGCACCAGAGTTGAAGATGATGGTTTTCACAAAAAAAAAGAGTTGAAGATGATGGAGCTCTTGCTGGTGTGGATACAGTAACTGCTGGAGGCATCTTCATTGACAGCGAGGAGGGTAAAGTGGTTGATGAGGTGAACGTGATGGTTGTTTTTGGCACGCCGAAGTTGCTAGAGGAATAATAATCCTGAAGAATGTGTAAGGTTTCACCACGATTACTGTCTTGTGAGAAATGTTCTGAGTTACCAGGAGGCAGCAGAGTCATCTGGACTCTGGAGAGACATGTATATGAGGATGTTTTGACTGATTCCTATGTGGCATTTGTCATCGTATAATTACTATCTAGTACGGTACTAGAATTATATTTTTATTTTACAATTGTGGTATTCCAAAACATTTTATAATACATACAGCAAGAAAATGTTTTGCAGTAAGGCTGGCTAGAAAAATGGCTGATGCAGATACTGATTCGTTGTGAGAGAAAAACACTATTATTTTGCTGAAATGGTATAGCCGATAAGTTCAAGCGAACAGGGCTGAAGTTCCTGTCGAGCCTGATGGCCCTGCTGGAACAGGAGATTCAGAAAGCACAAAAGTGACGCCTCATTCTTTTTGTTTAATGAACAACGCCTGACATGAAGACTGGCCCTGATTGAAAATGTTTATCTGAAATCAATTTTAATCTGAAAGCCCCCGGATTACTTTCACGGTTTCACCTCAAACTGTCGAGAAATAATCTAGGCGTTTGGGTGGCGGACGTGGCGCTGGACAAGGCGCGGATCAGCCGCGCGCAGAACGGGGTCCGGATCAAGACGTGGCAGGGCGGCGCCGGGTACGTCCGCGGCGTGCGCTTCGCCAACGTCGCCATGGACGGCGTCGACCACCCCATCGTCATCGACCAGTTCTACTGCGACGTCGCCACCTGCCCCTGCGCCAACCAGACCTCCGCCGTGGCGGTCTCCGACGTGTCGTACCGCAACATCAGCGGCACGTCGCGGCGCGCCGAGGCCATCAGGTTCGCCTGCAGCGACGCCGTGCCCTGCACCGGCATCGTGCTTAGCGACGTCAACCTGCGCCGCGCTGATGATGATGATGGCGAAGTGAAGACCGTGTGCAACTGCGCCGTCGAGTTCGACTACGGGCGCGTCCGGCCCGCCGCCGACTGCCTCCGCAGCAGCACCTGCGGTGGCGCGCCTGATAAGCACCCCGACGACGAGGAGGACGAGGCCATCCTGCACACCGAGCTCTGATAAGAAAGCTGCTGCAGGTGCAACCAATGGTCGTCGCGCTCATCCATCCGAACTCCACTGCTAGTAGTACTCCTGCAGTCCTGCTAATGCTTGCCGAGATCAACTTGTACTTAAGCCTCTCCTTCTTTTTGACAAAAAAAGTAACCATACCGTAATTTACAGCTTTGTTTCACCACGTGCTGTACAAATTATTACACCCCGGCCAGCCAGAGGATTGGCACTGGCAGCCCAAGCAGAGAACCGTTTTGAGACACAGCCCAATCAATCCCGCTCTGCCCATTGCATCATTCCGGCCCGCTGTCTGGACAACGTGCCTACACAGGTGACGACAGGTTAGATGGGCCCGGCCCCGCCTAACTTTGCTGTTTTCCTATTATTATTATGCCATTTATAACAACCTAGCTAATCTATTGTCTGCTAAAAAAAAATGCTAATGTATCGTATACGGTATATCGTATAGTTAAAGAGTAAACGTCTCCTGTATCGACATTTGCCCATCCTAATACTAAGTCCTTTTTTTTGAGAACACACCAAAGGCGCGTATTTCATTAAGCAGAAAAGGAGTTTTGCCAACACGAAACGAAAATGGTAACAACAAGGTTACCAAGCCTAGCACTACCAGAACCAGAAACCAAGATTACATGATGGAAAAAACTTGCAACAGAAGAAGCAACATCGCCTGGCGAAGGTGCTGGACGCCTTAGTGCATCGTAACCAGAGCGCGTTCATCAAAGGACGGAGTATCCATGATAATACTAAGTCCTGCAGGCTTGACCACTGACAACAAAGCGAATAATGCATGCACTGGATGAAATGAAACAATGTAGTATGAGATTGAGTGTCCATGTGGGCGGAGCCAGAAACTACGGATAATAAGCGAGGCCAAGTGACAATAATTTTGTCCGGTTAGTGATCAATTGGACAATTGCCAAATTTATGATATGCCCCACGTACTGTGACTGTTAGCGACGACCAAGCTATGCATATTGGTTGCAAGTCAATTCCTTTCCCCCCCTCTTTCTAATCCAATAATCCTAAACAAAATGTGCCAGTGCTTCGTCTGCGGTTGAATTGTATAGCTAACCTTTTTTTATTCGCTCCAAGCATAGGCCGTCACACTAATATTGGCTAGTACTCCATCTGTATCGACAACATACTTTGCAAGCCTAGATGTATGGGGGTCTTGGTATCTTGAATTTGGAAGTTTAGAACTCGTATCTCCTTAGTAAATGGTTGTTCAAATTCGTAAATGAGGAAGGTCTTTGGCAGGAAGTGCTGAAAAATAATTATTTGAAGGGCAAATGTTTATCTCAAGTGACGAAGAAGCCGGGGGACTCCCATTTTTGGGTGGGACTTATGGATGTAAAGGACATGATGTTAAAGCAGGGTAGGTTCAAAGTTAACAGTGGCAATGAAAGATTTGTGGATTGGTAGGAGCCTTTAAAGGATTCCCTGCACGCCAAAGGTCCTCTTGCCGAACTGGTTAGAGGGTTCCAGCAGCACCCCTCAGGTCCTGAGTTCGATCCCCCATGGGACGAACTTCAGGCTTGAGGGTAATAAAATTCTCTCGTCTGTCCCACGCCAAAGTACAGGTTTGTGGCCGCCCCGTCTCATAGGGATGCAGTGCCGCTGTATATGGGTGGGGCCGGGGTTCGGGGGTTTTTCGCGAGCTACGTGAGAAGTTCTTTTTCTTAATGAAAAACTGGTGGGGACGTCACTCCCCCGTGGCTCGCGTTTTTTTATTCCCTACACTTTATAGAATAGTGAGAAGGAAAGGGGATTCGGTAGCTAGAGTGCTAAGCTTGATACCTTTGAACATTTCTTTTAGAAGGGTGTTGGTTGGAGAAAGGATGGTTGATTGTCTGAATCTTGTATTCTTAGTTGTGCCAGTTTTTTTGAATGAAGAAACTATAGTATTTTTCGCCTTGTTTGGATGTTGTAGTATTAAGAAACCAAGAAACTGTAGTTTTAGAACCATTGATATGCAAAACCGTAGTTTAGAAAAAAGAGGTCTAGAGTAGAGTTTTTAAGACTCCAAAAAGACTACAATTTTAGTAATACCATGGTATTCAAAATCATAAAGTTTGTTGCACGGAAACACTTCATGGCACTCTAAAACCAAAGTATTTCACAAAACCATTGTATTTATCTAAAACTCCAAAAATACTTTGTATCCGAATAGAGCCTAAAGACGTGCTCTTGTGGCTGTTAGAGAAGAAGGGCACGTTTTCAACTAAATCTCTGTATAGAGAAGTCAAGAAAAAAGATAGAACAACGGGAAAGCAGGTGTTCTGGAAGGCAAAGATTTCTTTGAAAATACATTTTTTTCTTTGGTATTTAAGGATAGGGGTCACACTGACTAAAGATAACTTGTTCATCGCATTTAATATTCAACCACCCAAATATAATATGCACCTGTTTGGTATGTGGCTTAGGAGTTTTAGTCCAAGTTTGAGAAACCAGATTATTGTGGGATTAGCGGTGATGTGCTGGGCATTGTGGTTGAATAGGAACGATGCAGTGTTTAACACAAAAAAAGTACTAACTCATTCTTGCGGTAATTTTTAGAGGGACTTTCTAGATCAGACATTTGTCCCAGTTGTCCAAAGAGAAAAAGAGAACTGTTCTGAAGAGAGGGTGCAAGTGATTGGAGGCGATGCTACTTGAAGTTTTTGGAAGAATGAGACCAAGGCTGTAGAGAAGTTTTGAATACTTAGTACCTTGATGTTTGATCTGTGCTGGGCAAGAATGGAAGTTGTTTTGATTTGGTGTTTTGTGTGCTCCACGTGGCGGGAAGCAATTGTTTGACCTAAGTTTGTAATGATCGGTTACACCCATTCATTCGTGAGTGTGGGAGACCAGAATGCTTATTTCTTGATTAGAAAAAATCGACACTTGCCCGTTGCCAACAAAGCGAAGAATTCATTGGCGATGAAACGAAGCAATGCAGTATGATTGATTGTCCGGTTGGCGATTAGTTGCCAAATATGATATGGTCCACTGTGAGCGACGACCAAGCTATGCAGATTAGTTGCAAAGTCAATTCTATTTTTTTCAAAACAAAATGTGCCAGTGTGCCTCGTCTGCCGTTGAATTGTACGTATATATAGTTACCCTTTTTTGTATTCGCAACAAGCAGGGCATCAGACTATATACATTAGCTACTATTCCATCATTTCGTTACACCTCGCCCGCGCGTCGACCATCATTTCGTTGCGTCTCTGTGAATTAAGCTGCAGGGGAGGGGGTCCGTGTCTCGTCGTTCCGGAGGCAGGCAACACAGTCCCCAGCAAGGGGAGGGGAGCTAAGCAAACTGGTAACAAATCTATGTTCAATTCATCTAGCCTTGCATACCCCTGTCTGTCTGTATTCGTTCGTCCAAACGATACTCACTAAGGTGAATTAACAGTGTCTTTATGTTCAACGGCGTCAATTCAATCTATCTATCTTCCAGAAAGTAGGAAGCCACGGTAGTTTCAATCCTAGCTTAGCCTAATTATGATCACCGCCTCAATTAATTAGCTGCAGAACTGAGATATGCTTAGGATAAAGCTAATGTAGATGATGTAGGTCCTTAGTCTTCACCGGATGAGACTTGATGCTCATGATTGGTAAAGAACTTGATATAGATGTAAGATGTGTAGTACAAGTCCCCTATACATGGATGGATTCGACCTTCTAGACCCGCCGATGCCTTATTAGGCCGGTTCTAGTGTATCCAGGGTTCAAAATTTCGGCGAAATTTTGCTGAAATTTCATGAATTTCTATAACTTCGGTGGTGGCCGAAAGAAAAATCCAAAATTTTGTTACACTAATCACGTGCTATATAACTCTAACCCATATTTTCTATTGTTTATGTTGTATGTTCTTCTACTCAATAGATGTGCAATCATAAATTATGCTAATATTTGTTTAGATCTAATTTTTTTTAGGAAAATCATACTTCATGTGTAAGTCTCTAAAAAAAATTCGGCAAAATTTTGGCTGAATTTCGCGAATTTTGGGGATGGCCAAAACTTTTTCGGTAATTTCAGTTGAATACCCTTCAATAAAGCTAGATCCGCCCCCTGCTAATGCCGTGCCCGTGGCGATTTGGTCATTGCAGCCCCCCTCTCTGTGGTTATCACTTCCTTGTCTCCATACATCACCTAATTAAACTACATTGCCCTACACATGGTTCACATCGTCCTATGGTAATATGCGTTTACTGCAAGTCTGCAACTGTTTTGCCTGACAATTATTACCACTTTGATTGATGCAGAAGGCTACTTGTGTGGGCGACGACTGAAAAGGCAGAATGGATGACTTGGAGCAAATGCGTATGACATATGGGTTTCTCGAACAAATTACACGTGACTTCAGCACTGAGATCGGAAGAGGCAAGTTTGGAGTGGTTTACGAGGTAACTCTATCTGTTCATTGTACTAGCATGAAAAAGAAAATTAGTGCACCTATTAAGGAATGCACAGTAACTGAAAATATGACTACCGCAATTGTTTGTGCAACTAAGGCGTACTCTGAATCTTGGTTATGTATCTGGTTGGTAATCGATGTTCACCAGGGACAAGGTAGTGAGGCCCAGAAACTTGCCGTGAAGGTGCTTGACTCCTCTGCCGGAGTTGGTGGCGAGGAGGATCTTGACAGATTTGTAAGGGTCCTTGCTAAGGTCAAGCACCCAAACATTATTCAGTTACTGGGCTACTGCTACGAAACTAAGAGGAAGCCGCCTGTAATGCATAAAGGAAAGCTGCCCGTTTTTGCTGATGAGGTGCTCATGGCGCTCTGCTTCGAGTATATGCACAATCGAAGCCTCCACAACTATCTTTATGGTATGATGTTGCTGGTCATAACGTGAATTATGAGGCCTTAAAAAAAACGTTACTACTTACAATTTACACTTCACGAGTTCTCTGTTTTCTAATGCAGATGACGCAAACCATGGACTTGGTTGGCGCATACGCTACAAAATAATTAAAGGAATATGTGAGGGATTAAAATACCTTCATATGAACTTGGAAGCTCCTATCTTTCATTTGAATCTAAAACCAGCCAATATACTGCTAGATAAAGACCTTGTCCCGAAAATTGCAGATTTTGGTTTACCTGTTCTCCACAGTTCTGAAACAATAATAACATCTCTTGAATCGATGTAAGTTCCCTGCAGAAATGTATGTTTCACTTTTGTCCTCTACTGAAAACATAATTATATTAATAATCACTGATTTTACTGTGATGCAGTGAACACTGCCCCCCAGAATTCATAAGAAGTGGGGCTGTCTCAGATAAACACGACATCTTCAGTCTGGGTGTCATATTCATAAAGATAATGGCTGGAAATAAGGGCTACTCGCTCGTTCGTGAAACGAGTCCACACAGCTTTAGTGAAAATGTAAGGAAAACAAACTAACCATTTGTAGCAAGTATCAGGTTTGGTTTGGAAAATATATATACTATATGTCAGCGCATTACGATTTTATATATTCTGTTTTTTTTTTGAGGTTTTCCACAAATGGAGGACAAGGCTGCAAGCAATACCTGGGTACACAACACTCGATACAGACTGCCAACAAGTGAAAACATGCATTGAGATTGCATTAGAATGCATAGCGGAAGAAAGAAATAAAAGGCCTACTATAGGGTATATCGTGGAACAGCTGAATCTGACAGACGTATGTACGTTGATGCATAGATAATGAGATGTTATCTTCTTCATGTAGAGCTAGCTCTCACGCAAGTTGGAAAAAGTAACATGTTTTAACTACGTACTACAGAAACTTGAGGAATTTATCCATGATGACTAGTCCAATGTTAGGAATAATAGGTCTACAAGTTGATTTGCTGATGGGAGATCATAAACATATTTAACTTATTACTACTGGAGATAACTGTTTTCACATATTTCCATATGTATATACAGTTCTTTACGAAAACACATGTGAACAGTTTGCCTAAGACAATTATTAGAATAAAATAAAGTAGCATTTAGAATATTGGGTGGGGAAATTTCCAGTATATACCAATTTAATGCCCTATTTCGTGAAAAATGCAAACTGCGGAAAGAGGCCATCAGGACTCACACCCCACCATGATTCTTTTGTTTGTTCTCGATTTTGACAACAGGAAAGATTGGGCTAGGGCTCAAAAGGCGTCGTGAAATGAGCCCAGCCTGCTTCACGTGCAGCGTTTAAATGTTAAACGAACTATAAAACAGAAACAATATACTATCATGTAGCACTTAGACATTGAGTACACGGGCTAAACGGCTGTTTAGACGAACAGTGACATAAATATAGGAGATAAGGAAGATAACACATGAAGACTAATGCTAAATAATATAGATGCCATTGAAGATCATTCAAATTCCAATGTCTGTCGCCCCCTCCTAACATTCCCCATGGGCTGCCGATGTCCGGGTCCTTGATCCCCGGCTTGGATCACTTTATTGGCTTCGCCCAAGAACACACACGCATGCCAACGCTCTTGGCGAGAGGTCGAACAAGCACAATAGACACACTATTTTCCGGCGACGAGCGCCGCGGCGACAAACTCGCTTGTATCTTGGCTATTTCCTATTCACTGGACTTGGCAACTCTGAAACGAGGAGTACATGGCGTATTTAACAACTAGGGGATGCACCACGGAGCTCACCTCCACTCACCCGGTCTTTACGCCATGATCAGCACGACCCGCTCAGCGACACCAGGGAGCCATTCGCTAGCCCCGGACTGCGGCTTCCTCCATGCTGACCGGCTACATGCACACCACAAACTCCTAAAATAGCCATGCACTGAACTAGTCCTGGCAGCCTCCATGCGCTCCTAAAATAGCCATGCACTGAATCGGTCCTGGCAACCTCCATGCACAACGACTAGAGTCCAGCTCGACCACGGCATGCCCGACCGCAACACAACGCGCCCTACACCAGCCCTGCACCCAGCCTCGCACCGCAGCTCGCTTGCAATGGCACGGACACAGACACAACACACACGACACCACCACAGTGCGGCACACTGACGCACACGCCATGGGCACTATGTGTCATGGTTTATTCTAACACACTCGTCCCGTTTCAAACATCCATGGTTAATATCAGGGATTTGCTCCTTTGCACGAAAATGGATATTTTAATTTTCCACTGATTATGTCTGAAAATACAAACTTCTCCAATCAGGGCTCCAAAAAAAATGTGGTTTATTAAGATGGTTTTAACATCTCTATGTGATATCTTCATCACATATGTGGCATTTTGTTCTAGTGTAACCTCCATTTCAAATTATGTTACTAGGACTTGGTCCCTCCTGTTAAATCTGTTAGGTTTAGTCCACATCGGTAATTGACGGTGGGGGAGCACAACATATAAGGTGAGGGCAGCCCTCCCTTATTATACTAGTCTTTTGGGTTGAGTTAGGCCCAATGCCTGGGTATGTTGTGGGCTCCGGTGGATCTGGGCCCGAGGGGTGCCAGCTCGAGGGTACAAAGAGCCAGGCCGGATTCCGCTACGCACTCTAACATGTGGTATCAGAGCCCATGGTCGGAAAAACCTAGAAAATCTCACGGGTCATATGGTGACGGGGAGCCCGTTAACGTCTCGGAGGTCACGCGGGTTGTGTGTGACAGGAGCGTTGGACTCGGGGCCTGGATAACATCTTCCGGAGATCACACGGGTTGTGTGATGTGAAGAGTTGGGTCCGATGTGTGACGGGGGAGATTGTTAGGTTTAGTCCCACATCGGTAATTGATGGTGGGGGAGCACAACATATAAGGTGGGGGCAGTCCTCACTTATCAGACTAGTCTTTTGGGTTGAGTTAGGTCCAATACCTGGGTATGTTGTGGGCTCCGGTGGATCTGGGTCCGAGGGACGCCGGCTCGAGGATACAGAAAGCCGGGCCGGATTCTGCTGTGCACTCTAACAAAATCATTGACTGTTCAGCAGGGCACATCTGTGACACATGGAGATACAAACTCAAGTGAGTTCAGGCCTCCTTGAATCTCTCTCTCTCAGTACTTGATTGCCACCTATGAAGTTATTATCTTTTATAAATGGGAATTCAGATTGTACAAACATCCGAGGGAGAGACCGTTCACGAATATTCTGGGTAAGCATGTGTGACTTTTGATAACTACTCCCTCCATCATAAATTATAAGACGTTTGACTTTTTTTGACACCAAGTTTGACCACTCGTCTTATTCAAAAATTTATGCAAAATATCAATTCTTTTATCGTGGCTTGGTATATTAATAAAAGTTCCTCAAGAATGACTTAAATTTGACTATGTTTGTACAAATTTTTTGAATAAGACGAGTGGTCAAACTTGGGATCAAAAAAGTCAAACGTCTTATAATTTGGGATGGAGGGAGTATAAGTGAATTATGTGATATTTTAATGTTTTGATTTGAGGCAGCCATGGTAAACAATTCACAAAAGTTATATGCTTCTCCATATTTTCTTTGTATGACATTGATTATTAGTTCAAATTTGAGCTAACCAACGTCGTACATGAAGAAACAACAGGAACAATTCATTAGTTATGTATTTATTTTATCTATAACCACTAAAGTTTTATTTTGGTATGCCCACAGAAAGCTCAAATGAACTGCAAAAATTCCTTGTTCACAATGGAAAACTAATCTAATCTTATCACTGAGTTCCCTTCAGGGGCTACCACTTCATAGCTTCTGAATTGAGCAATAAGATATATGGTTAGTATTCTATTATAATCCTAAAAATATAATAATATATATTTCGCTTCATTAATAAATAAGAAATTACCTCCTCATTTGTCACAAGAAAATGTTTCATATAAATGTGAAAAATTTGAGTTATCTTGTCAAAATTGCAGTATTAATATAGTATAGTAAACTACTAATATTGAGTTTCCATCAATTGCTCTAATGCTAGGAATAGGATCATCATTAGAGAACGGCACATCACTCCCGGTGCATCACAACTGGTTAGATATGAAAAAGCAGCGATACACTGATGCACCATAACATTACCAGCTGGAAATCATTCAACGATTGCTGTTATTTTAAACAATTGTTGTCCCTGAATGCAATAGTTATTGTCAATTTGATAATCAAGCTAATTTTTCCTTTGTCTAATATTCATTTATTCTAATGCAGTGACAGATGTATGGAGTTCAACATCCTAGAGCTCATAGTTAATGGAAGTGAGGAACCAAGGCATCTAGATTTGGCACTTCTACAAAGCATCACGGAAAATTTCTCTGAGAAGAAAAAAATTGGTAGCGGTGGATGTGGAATTGTTTACGAGGTAATTTATTTTTTATGCACAACACCTTCAAATTTCCTAAACAGTACGTGACTGCATAGAAAAAAAATGATATAATGCTTATGGTCGTGCTCACAAGATGATTTAAACAGGCAGGGCCGTCCCTTGGCACGTGCAACGTGTGCGACGGTACAGGGCCTCCACTTTTCAGGGGCCTCCAAATATATATAGAGTATATATACGTATATATGTATTGCTTGGTAAATAAGAACGTACAGCAGTAGCTTTGGCCTTTGGCCCATTAGCAAAGCGACGTGTACAACAATTGACCAAAGCCCAATAAACAATGGCTTGTTGCCCGGCCGCTGTTCAGTTGACAATGTTGCCGATCCCAATTCCCCAACTGAATCAGATCGCAATTTCCTAATGCAACTATTGCATATAGAGTTTTGTTGACTATTCCTGTGACTGTTGCATCAGCAGAGCGAAGCTTTTCTAAGTTAAAGCTATTGAAGACTTATTTGCGTTCTACAATGACACAAGAAAGACTTAATGATTTGGCTATAATAGCACTTGAAGGTGAACTGTTGGAGAAGATTGATTATGAGCATATTATTGAAGACTTCATTTCAAAGAACACTAAAAGAATGATGTTATTCAAGTAAAGATTATGTAATATAGGTATCATTCTTGAATCTTGATATATATTTTATTGCAACATACTGCATGCTTTATAATATCGTATATTTAGTTTTTTTTTCTAGGCTAATAGGCCTCATTTCTTAGTATCGTACAGGGCCTCTAATTTTCCCGGGACGGCCCTGAAACAGGGCATCCTTCAAAATGGGATCGTTGCTGTGAAGAGGCTTTTCAATAGACGAACAATTAAAGACAAGATGTTTCACTGGGAGGTTATAAGTTTGATCTCGGTTAAGCACCAAAATATAGTACGGTTTCTTGGTTACTGTTCTTTTACAGAAGAACATGCAATACCATCAGGAGGAAGAACTATAATGGCCGATATACGAGAAAGGTTGCTCTGTTTCGAATACATAAGAAATGGCAGCCTTGAGAAATATCTTACAGGTACATTACCACATTGCAGTCAATGTTCCAAAAGGAGCTATTAGGCGCTCGCTTAGGCGTGCTTAAATGCTAAGCAGAGGGGCAGCGCCTCGCCTAAGGGGGTAGGCGGAGGTTAGGTGGCGTCCCCACCAGATCCAGAGCTGCTGAGTGATGGCGGGTGCCAGCAGAGGTGTCCAGCACGCCCGGGAGGGGTGCGGGCCGCGGGCGCGGCCAGGAGGAGGCCGGCTAGCGGCGGCTGTGGCTGGGAGATGGGCGGGCAGCGGTTGGTGGCCGAGAGGAGGCTGTGCGCCGCTCGTCGCGCGGCAAAGAGGAGAGGCAAAGGCTCCTGGCGACGAGCACGGCCGGGAGGAGAGAGAGACACCGGGCGACGAGCATGGCCGGGAGGAGGTAGACGCGACGGACAAAGAGCACGAGCAGAGGCGAGTGCGGTGTCCGACTAGAAATGGGAGGAGGCAGATGGATAAGGTTGGAGTGGGTAAGGTGGGCTGGACTCTTTGATGGGCCTTTTTCCAATCTAAGCCCATTGTTCAGCTTTATTCTTTTCTTGTAGATTTAATTTATGTATCCTACTATAAAAGAGCGAGTAATTTATGAAGAGCTCTCCCTCCGTAATAACCGTTGGATCTATACTTCGTGCTATATGAGTCATCCATCGTCTGAGATCTTACATCTTACTCTCCCATGTTAATGTTAATAACCGTTTGATCCAAACGTCATGTAATATGAGTCTTCTGTCGTCCTAAAATCTTACGTTACCGGCAACTTGGTTTTTGTGGTCCGGCATGTGCGCCCGTTTAGGACTTCACACGATATACTATAGGAGTTCAAGATTGATACGTGTAGGTCGAGGTATATGGAAGGCATCACCGCATCAGGTCTGAGATCTTGGCTGATTTGGAGATTAGATTAATTCCGAGTCTGATACAAACTCAAGGAGAAGTAGAAAATTAAAGATCGAAACATGTGGAACCCAAATTAAATATAGCATATATGATTACCCACACAGCAACAGGCACGACGGCGATGACGCTGCTCGGGTGGCAGGGCGAGCTCCTGAGCTGCTCACCTTGCCGTCGTCTCCGCTGGCTAATAAGCTGGAGTCCGTTGTCAGACCGTGCTACAGCCTCCTCCTCATCGTATGTGGTGGCCGAGGTCCGCCGGAAGGAGGCCGTGGTGGGGGACGACGTGTTCTGCCTGGTGACAGTACCCACGCCTCGGCGCGATGCTCGCCATAGGCCAGTGCCGGAAGGAGGCGATGGTGGTGGACAGCCCACCTGCATCCGGTTCGACACAAACATCGTCAGATCTGATCCGGCGCTGCATGACGACACAACAACCTGCTCAGACCTGTCCTGGTGCTACCCATTCAGGCAGTCACGGTGCTTGCAAAACGGCCACAACGCTAATCGCAGAATCATATCATCCGATCCGATCGTCGGCTAACTAGGTCGTTGTTCAGAGTTCGACGTCAACTGAGGTCATGAAAGACTCAAAACGCCAGGTTCAGATATTTACAATGAGCTTTCAAATGATGCCTTGTATTAGCTACGCACTTCTAATTCCTTCATGTTGTTTTAGGATAGTTTCAAAATTTTATGTTCTACTACTATACTTGACACCATCCACTAATAATATGTTTATATTTGATAATGATTATTTTTCAACTTCTCTCTTATGCCTCACACGATACATAAAAAATATATATCGTCTCCGGGCTACTACCGGTTAATCATATGGAAAATAATATTATACATGCATCATTGGAATATAAAGATTAGAGCATCTCCAAGAGTTTGCCAAAATTCACTTGGCAAATATCGTGATTTGGCAACTTGCTAAAATATATGGCAAGTAAAAAAATAGACTCTCTCCAAGAGTTTGCCATTTGGACTTGGTAAAATAAGAAGAGGCCCGCTAAGCGAACGAAGAGCCCCGCTAAGAAACGAAGAGCCCCGCACGCGAAGCCGGATGCGCGCTCGCGCTCAGCGCGCAAATATGCGCGTGGAGGGGGGAGATTTGCCAAGTTGCTAAAATTTGCCAAGTTGGATGCCAAACTGTTGGAGCACAATTTTTTCTGTTTTACCAAAAATAGATAGATGCCAAGTTGATTTGGCAAACTCTTGGAGATGCTCTGCAAAAAAAACATCCTAATTTGGATGCACAGCCGCCTGCCGCGGATCGTTCGGAAAAAGAAAAAAAATAATACACGTCGAGATGCATGCATGCAAATAATAAATAGATTAATTGAAAAAAGGAAAATATGGATGCATGCATGCAACTATAATAAATAGATTAATTGAAAAAAGGAAAATATGGATGCATGCATGCAACTATAATAAATAGATTAATTGAAAAAAGGAAAATATGGATGCATGCATGCAACTATAATAAATAAATTAATTGAGAAAGTAAAATAATATGAAGTACGAATGCATGCATGCGTATGTGTATTAGCAATTAAAAAGAAAATAATAAAAAACTGAACAAACATGATTTTGTTTGTTATGACAAACAAGAAAAAACTAGCAAAAGCCTTGCATTACTTATAGTATCAAATTGTTAATGAACAATAACTGCAACGTGGAGGTGGAAATAAAATCAAGGAACGTCCAACAATACAAACACGTGCGTGTCGCACGTGCATATTTGCTAGTTTGTATAAAAAGCCTAGAAAAACGCCTAGGCTCTAGGCGGAGGGTCACCGCCTAGAGAGTGCCTAGCGCCCTTTAGAACCTTGATTGTAGTGATCACTTAAAAAGTCATTTGATTTGAGGAATAGTGCGTGGTTCCTTATCTTCTCACACATTGTTTTTGGTGGAATATAACAAGTTAATTGGCCACTATCCTGTCTCTCACAAGCTAAAAATTAGTTTAAACATGAGGAAGATGGAGTCATTCCACTACAATTCATGAGATGAAGTTCTGTTGTACTATTTCATCTAGAATGTAATTGTTTCTGGACCGAACATCCTACTAGAACCACATTTCGATAGGATATACTTATTTCCTTAATCACATCATCATCCCTATTTCTTCTACTTTTTAAAGACACGTTTAATTCAACAATAGGGACCATAAAGCATGAAGTATCCAATGTTTGTGTATAAACAATTTAGTGTTGTCCCAATTTGATATCAATATAAAGGTTTGCTGGCCAATTTGGCTAGGTAGGATTTGGTATATTCACAAAGTTGGATTTGGTTGATCCGAGCTTCATACAGAATTTGACATGTAAAGGATCTCCAAGCACCGCAAGACCTTCCAACCTTATAAATGTAATGGGCTATGGCCGATTGAGGGTATCCTATAGATCAAAGACATACCAATCCTATATTTTTATTTCCAAATCATAGTTTTTCCAACCTCGTTAGTTGATTTTTCATTATTCGTCTCTATGGCGGTTTAGGGCATTCTAGGTAGCCTGCCAGCCCTAAAACATCCCTAGGAGAGCTTCTCCTGCGGGTTCCTCCCTTGGAGGCATTAATAGGTTTTCATGGGTTACCTGTGCAAACCGTCTAGGCTAGATTTTCCGAGGATCTTCGTGATAGCACTTCGGTGTGTGGTATAGATTTGCATCAACATTTAGTAATCATAAATCAAATATTTGATGACTACCACCTTCTAAAGTACTATGTTTTCATATTTTATTTCTTCAGATGAATTGAGAGGTCTCGAATGGCAAACACGCTACCAAATAATTATCGGAATTTGCAAGGGTGTGCATTATCTCCACAAGGATAAGGGCATCATTCACATGGATCTCAAACCAGGCAATATACTACTAGATGATCTCATGGTGCCCAAAATTACAGATTTTGGTCTGTCTAGATTCGACAATGACTCAAAAACTACAACCACACTTCTCATATCACAGTAAGTTCCAAATTATTTCATACGTTTAAACTCTTTATTATGTCATGGGCATCAAACTGTTGTATTATTGTGTAGAGGATATACCGCTCCAGAATACATTTCAGGAGACAAAGCGACTAGCAAGTCAGACATATATAGTTTGGGTGTAATAATTACAGAGCTAGTGACTGGAAGCAGAACGAAGCCCAATATTACTAAAGTAAGACAAACGGTCTAATCACCTTTGTATATTTTTCATAATCATGATTGGATTTTCCTATACATGTGGCTACAAATTTCATGAGCTATTGGTAGTACGTACATCACTGTGGTCCTTCCAGACCATGTCCTTCAATCGTAGAGATATGCTCGTGTCACAGTTTGAGGCCAAAGTAATGAAGTGTCACCAATGAGGCATTGGGTAACCTCCTAGAGATGAGAATTGTTTTGGTTTTTCTTTTATTTTTTATGGTGGTGGTGGTGGTGGTGGGGTGTGTGTGTGTGTGTGTCTTTTTATTTTTTAATTAGTACTTAAATTGAACATGGCAGGCAATTAGAAGGTGGAATCACCGGTGGATTAAATCAATGAAACGATCATCGTTGGCTTACCAACAAGTGAAAAGGCGTCTCGAGTTGGCCCTAAGATGCATACAAGATGACACGACAGACAGACCTGATATATCAGGCATAATAGACGAGCTGAAGGAAATAGATACTACAGATGGCCAAACCCAAATCCAGGTAAGGGCATATATGCTCTCCCTAATAGAACACAAACAACACTAGATTTGCATGCATCGATAAGCCATGGTAAGCTATGCATGTATATCTGATATCTCTCGCAGATAACACTATGCCCGAAATCCTTATCAGTGACATCTAACTTAGTGACCCGAGTACAAAACGCGTCACCAATACGAAATTGTGACTCGTCTCGTAAAAACACGTCGCTGATATCTTTTAAAAGTGATGCGGCTCAAGAATACTCGTCGCTGGTATATGGTCCAAGACTCCCATCTCTCCCATAGCATAGTTCTCTGTGACGCGTAATGGAAGCCGCGTCACACGGACCCGAAAAATCATTCTATTTCAGTTGATGGATGACCCAAGTCCGGAATCTAGCTTCTCTCTCCCCTCGTCACACGAAGCCCGTCGCCTCTCATCCTCTTCCCACGGTCCTCTGCTCTCTCTCCCCCGCATCTTCTCTGTCCCACATCAGGCGATGACCTCTCCTAGCCGGCCGGCCGCCCTACACCTTCGTTGTCCCCTGGGCGCCGCGATGTGCTCCACGACACCAGTGCCACAGGTGTCGCCTGCAGCTCCGCATCGGCGACGGTTTCGTTAGGGTTTGGGCGCCCCTCCTCTAGATCTGGCCGGAGGCGCACCCTTCCTTGCCTCTGTTCAGATCCATGGCTGCCATGGTTGGATCGAGGGTCGCGTGCAAGGTGGAGTCGCAAGGACCTTGCCAAACCGCTCCCTGACCCACGCGCGGCTACGACCGGCAGAGACGGAGTCGCCAGAAGCCTGGTCGTCCACAGAGTCCCCTGCAATGGTGGTGGAGCGGCCGTCCAGGGTGGTGCCCCCCGTCTCTAGTTGCTTCGCGTCAGCCGCCTCACCTATGTGCGCAACGAGAATCACGTCACCTCTTCAACCTCCGCCTACGCTTGGTGAGAAGAAGGTATGCCTTTCATATCTCTCTCCCCATCTGAAATAAAGTATGTACACAAACATTGATAAATTGCTTTTCCTGATACGATCTGCAGAGTACTATGGAAAAATGCTAGATGCACTTCATAAGAAGAACGTTCACAGTCAGCTTCATATATTTGCTTTGCTAGCATCACAATGATTGCTGTAAAATTAGCACCTAGTCCTTATTTGAGAGTACTCTGCGCATCTCTGCGCATTCTAAGCAGTTTAACATTTTCAAGTGACTGAATTTGGTTACCAATACCCTCTGAAGTCTGAACTGACTAAAATTTAGATGTCTCACTCAGAAAGGCAACTATATTTACATGTCAACCAATGCACTGAATTTTAGTGACTGAATTTCTACAGATTCAGACAAATAAAGAAGAGAAACTATATTTGAGAGTACTATGTTTATTCTGAGTAGTATAACATCTTTTCCTGTGACTGAATTTGGTTACCAATACCCTCTGAAGTCTGTGTACTGACTGAAATTTTGATATCTCACTCAGAAAAACAACTTTATTTGTAAGTCATGCCCAGCGAATACACTGATAACTATTACATGTCTTAAAATGTTAGTATACAGTCCAAGGGGAAACTTTCATCCACGCTTTCAGGTATCTTGAGTGACTACTTTCATGCTCAGTGTCTTGAGTGACTAATAATGTTCAACAAGGTGTGTACAGAAGGTGAGCACCAAGCACTTTTACTCTGAATGCTCTTTCAGAATCAACTGCTGCATAGTAGCATATTACTGGTAGTAATAGTGTCTCGTATGTGCTGGAACTGGCCACCTGGCATATGAAAAACCAAAAACATAGCTGGTGCTATGATTACATCTGTAGGAGTAGTAGAATGATCCTGATTCCTAAGGGGTAGTGAATTCAGTCCAAGGTTAAATTGGAGGGAATGCAGCCCCACTGTCCGTCAGTGTGAGATGTGCTGCTTGGTTCAAAATAACTATATGCATCACTTTTCTTGTAAATATGTTTCGCTTTTTCCAATGTCTAACAATGTGTCCACAAAGATATGTTAAATAATCAGTTGCTCTTTATCTAAAACTAGTTTGATTTCATTGCTACTAAGGTCAAGAGATGAACCAGAGTGTCAAACTGCCTTTAGTTCCAGCTCTGGCCAAAGCCAGTACTACTAAGTGTTCCTTTCTTTGTCAATGTATACTAATTTGGTATTGTTATTTCTATAATCCTTTGAGAAATAGTTTGAGTTCATTGGAGCAATAAAATTGCTGGTGTTTTTTTTGAGATTAGAGCATACAATGAAATACTTTAATTTCGACCATGATCATAGTAGTTACCTCCCTCTCAACTCAGTTCAATGTACACTGTGTTTACTTTAGATTGGTAACTGGTTGCTGATTTTCATATCTGACATATGCACTTCTCAGAGATCAAGAACTAGTCTAAATATTTCCTATAGAGATTTTAGCTCATCATTCAAGCACTGCATTTTTCAGGCAAGTTCTTCAGGAGAGGTAGTGGCTGGGTGCAATGGAATTTATGATATGGAAGGCTTAAGTAGAGCTCTGTACCATGACACAATGTTGGTAAGCTGACTTTTCTACCAACCTAAGAATTCTCATGCTTGATACAATAACATACACAGGAAAATGTATCATATTTACTGTTCACTAAGAAACATCTAAGTTATATGCAGAATATCCCCATTCAGTGCTATTGAATTCCTTCCTGATTAGGATTGGATGTCATATATGATAAGCTCAATAGATCGTAAATTAGTTATTAGAGAACTTTGCACTTGATCTGTGCTCCACCTGCAGCTATCCAAATTATTCACTTGATCAATTTCCATGTTAATATTAATCAGTAAAATTTGTCTGCAAAAATTTTAATGCGAAAGGATGTAGCCTTACTGAAAGTTTCTCCCTACAAATTTTTAGGATCAATACAAGAACGCATTGGATGATCCCTTCTCTGCAAAGAAATACTCATCTTTGCTATACAAGTAAGTTAACATAACAGTTGGATATAATATTGTATTTCGCTAGCATGTGGCATTTACTCAATGGCCTGTAATTGATTTGGTCTTCATTATGCAATTTCCCTAATTGATATTTATATTTTTGTGATTTTGTGTGATATGTTGTGGTCAGCAATGTACAGTGTACTTCCATTGTAACTAGTCTATGTTTTAGCAATTCAGAGTAATACACTAAATTAATTTTTTGGTTCCTCTACAGGCATCGACCTCTTCCTAGTCTAGAGGTTTTAGTTATGGTTGTTGGGAAAGCTACAGATCATGCCCTTGTATGGATCAATAGGTTGAGAAAGCTACAGAACATGCTCTTTTTCATGCGCTGCACCTCCTAGGACACCTGCTCAAGCGTGGGTAAGTCTGCTTGCTATTTCCATGTACCCTGCGCTATTTCCATGTGCCCTGCCTTGTTGCACCGTTGATGCTCCTTGGGCATGATCTGTTGCTATTTCCATGTGCCCTGCCTTGTTACATTGATGACATTTCTAGATGCAGTTTACTGTCCTAAGTAGAAAAATATAAAACTTAGGCAGCTGGTACAATTCATTTTTTTAATGAACTTCTACTAGCTGGAAGTGCTATTGCCATGTTCTCTCTCCCTTATACATGTAGTGTAGCAAGTAGCATTATCAAACAAACACTTTTAGTTGCATGACTACTTGCCTGTATTCATTTTGGGCATAGATCAGTTATAGTCCTTGATTCACAGCTAGACACAAGGCTAACCCATTTATTTAGGATATGGCTGAAGAATGCTAGCTGCAATTACTAGGATTTTCAATTCTCATCATTTTTGTTTGAAATGAGCGTATGTTTTCCTTAACTTTGCAGATAATGGTGGGCTAGTAGGATGCTGGCATCTTCACAGCAGCTTGGCAGAGTAGTCTGCAAAACAAAACTTAGATTTCTCCACAGCACTAGCATAATGTAGTCTTTTTTCACAACCCTATTGGCCTATTTGGATGGAATAGAAATTGTGAATCTTGTATTAAATGAGTGGATCTTGTATTGAAAAGTGTGGATTTATTTGTTATTGTGCTGTATATAAAAATAGCCACCTAAATTTCTATTTTTTTTGTTTTTTAATATTGTTATCAGTGACGTGTTTTCCCTATATGTGTTGCTGTTAAAAGAGTCCTTAGTGACGCGTATTGACTGAATGGGTCACTGATAAGGGGCTATCAGTGACGCGTATAGACTAGACGCACCACTGATAAAGGCTATCAGTGACGCATGTTGGCTGGGCGCGTCACATGTGAATGCTATTAGTGACGCGCACTAATGTCTCCTTATCATAGATGCAAAAACAGTGACGCGTATTTTACGCGTCACTGATGACCATCTGGACGCGTCACTGATGACCTTTTCTGGCATAGTGTAAGCTCTTGTTGCTTGGAAGACATCCTTGGGATTCAGCCACTGGAAATACGCGTTCCCTTTGAAGACTTCAAGATGTCGCACTCGATAGAGCTGAGCAACGATACGGATGATTACATCACCTTCGTCACAAAGGCAAAGCTAGAACGCTTCTGCACAGAGCCAGACAAAGGCATCGTCTCACCACGATCCAAGTGCAGTGTGACCCTAGCAATGCAAGCACATGTCAATGCGCAACCAAATGTGCACTACACTGAGGTGATCACTGTGTTGAGCACCAGAGTTGATGGATCTCTTTCTGTTGATGCCATGGATGTAACCTCAGGAGAAATCTTGGTTGACAAGCAGGGTAAAGTGGTTGATGAGGTGAACGTGATGGTTGTTTTTGGCACGCCACAATTGGCAGAGGAATAATAATCCTGAAGAATGTCTAAGGTTTTTCCACCATTACTGCCTTGAAGTATTCCTGAGTGAGTTGCCAGGAGGCAGCAGAGTCATCTGGATAGACGTATCTGAGGACGTTTCGACTGATACCTATGCCACAATTATTTTTGAAAATTTTGCAATTGTGGTATTTCAAACATTTTATACTACATACAACAAGAATTATGTTTGGCGATAATGGAAGTTTCCGTCGAGACTGATGGACATGCTGGAACAGGAGATTGATGGAAAGCACAGAGATAAACTGTAAAGAGCATTTTAACCCCTAGCATAGTAGAATACTAGTCAGTCCCCCCGCGCGTTGCGTGGGCGAGAATAGCAATGGGTGTTAATTGTATATCATTACATGGTTGTATGTCTTATTTGCTGATTAAGATTTGAGGATCATAACAGCTTCCAGTTACACGGGTGTTGTAAGCATAATATATAGAAGAGTGGATGAAAATTATAATTGTGACAATCAAATGTTTCGCACATACCAATGGGTGTTAATTGTATATCATTACATGTCTGTATGTCTTATTTGCTGATTAAGATTTGAGGATCATAACAGCTTCCAGTTTCATGCGTGTTGTAAGCATAATATATAGAAGAGTGGAGGAAAATTACAATTGTGACAATCGAATGTTTCACACATACAGAGAAGTCTAAGTGAAGTAATTAGTCCTGCAATGCCCTATGGAGATTATTTCAGGCTGCCACGTGGCACCTTGGTGTCTAGTCATTTCATCAAGGAGCGGTTGAAGTAGTGTATTAGTAAGGACAACACAATTGCAGGGCTGTTATGTCCAAAAGGAGATCTAAGTATGCAGAACAACAATATATTCTTGGAAGGTCACCTGTAATATAAAAAAAAGTTAAAGGTGAGTTATCCTGCGCAGGACGTATTGCAAGGTGAGGTAACAATTATAAATGACAATGTTTCATGGTTTTACACTGAATTCCACGATGATGTGAGTAGGACACTAAATAAAGACGATATTTACCAAAATTAACTAAACTGAACAGGATGAGATCACCGGATCAGGTTGTTCAAGGCACTTCCATGTTTTGTTGAACTGTCCAGTTGCTATAGTTAAGAGATCTTGCTGAATCCTCTTAAGCTGGTCAAATTCTTCAGTACCTTTTTGAATAAAGGGTTTTCAAGCATGATTAGCACAATGACAGAACATAGAATCGCATAATAGTAAGTGTTGAACTGTAACATAAAGGAAAATAAGATTAGAACAATCGTAGGTACAGAATCAATCATGTTAGCCACAACATAGGTCTTAGTGTCACTGTTCTGCAGTACGCACCCATTTTCTTGTGTTACTTGAGGTGGAGGCGCAGAGTCGTGGAAGCTATGTATGTAGCAGGTGCTTTTGAAGAACTGTATACCTGCACCTACGTGTTTCACCAGCCTGTGCTTACATGGATGGTAAGAGGGGATGAAATCAAAATGAGAAGGGCTAAGACATGTCAGCTAAAAATTGGCAAGCCAACAAAAAAATAGTTGCAGTGTTCTCAACTACTCAGGATCCATTGTGAGAACTGTATGACAGGAAGTTCTTATCTTGAATAAAGTGACCGCACAATTCGAATTTCAACAAAAAACAGAAAATAAGTAATGGATATTTGACTGTTGGGGTAGGAGATAGGAAAAGCACATTACCAATAATGGAAATGTCAGGTAGACAGTACCGTGCAAGCCATTGCTAGATGTTGCTGATCATTATAAGTGGCCAAGAAAATGTAGGTTCATGATACCATATGGTGGGCCTGCTGCCCAACAGATGTATATGGATCTATGCAGCATTGGATCAGTCATCACTCATAACATTCAGAAAGCTTATGTCAAGCTAGATTTAATGGTGTTGAACACTGAAGATGGCAAAGAAAATCTTATGCCCTGCGTTAAGTACAAATCAGATGTAGAGCAGTTTATAGCATGACCATGAAAGGAAAAAATGAGCGTGAAAGGTATGTGCATCTTTAGTAGACCGAGGAGATATGTGAGGTCCTGGGTAACAGCATAAGTAATTCAGGTCTTATGTTGACACTGCAAACCTTTAGTAGTCGCTTAGGATTAAATCCATAGCAATTAAAACTAATTTGTGCATCAGATAAAAGTATCGTATTCTATGTACTTGCTATGCGCAATGACCCACCACATTTTGCAGCTTTGAATCTAGTTTAAAGCAACTGCTACTACAGCAGAAACAAAATGCTTTGGAAAAATAAGAGCAGTACTTTAGTAAAAGATAAATTCAGCAGAGGAATGCATATATGATTGTAACGAAATTACGAAACCGAAAACCGCAATAAAATTCATGTAAAGATTATCTAAATAATGCCGACGTGTTCACATATTTTTCCGCAAAATCAGAAACAGGTTGTGATACGATCACACAATATGATAGTGAAACATAAACTACTGACAATTTGTTGCTGCTTTGACGTGTAACAAATGAAAGCTATTGGAAAAAAAGAGTAGAGAATGTGCGAATACAAGGTTGATATGTGCCCTTGTAGTTCGTTTTGTGATGAGTGATTGTCAACGTGATCCACGACCTAGGTTGAGTTTGTGACCTAACCATGACGTGAGTTGGGTTATGCGACATGTCTCTTGGCTTGTGGTGTGCAGGTGTGGAGCTCGAAGGTGGTGGTCAACGGCAAGGTGAAGGTCAAGTAGAGACGTGCCGTGCCGACGGACCGGGTGCGGCGAAGGACAGACGTGAGGCTTGGACCGAGGGACCAGGAGGCCAGGTGACCAGCCACAGTGGCTGACATCTGGGACATCGACAAGCGCAAGTGTACATAGGTGATGAAGACGGTGTCGATCAAGTCAAGATGGAGGACGATGGCATTGTGGCACTTGGCGGAGGCCGGTGGGACAAGTCAAGAAGGAAGGCGAAGGCATCAAGCTTGGCGGAGGTCGAACACGCGTCGACATTGGGGGTTTGGTGGTTTCGTCCCGAAAGCCATCGGCGGGGTTTGGTGGTTTCGTTCTCAAAACCATTAGCGCGGTTTGTTGGTTTGGGTCTCAAAACCATCGGTGGCCAGTTTATGGATTTGGGCCTCAAAACCTGGGTGGAGATTCCGAGGGGGAACGGAGGGCACGTGGCGGCATCGAGGAGTTCGTGTCGAGGCGAAGCTATCTCATGAAGGGCGCGGTGGCCCTCGGATGAAGATTACCTCGGGTTGGACCATAACGCCCTCGGGTTATGTGGTTTGACTTAAAATATCTAGGGGCAAAACTAGTATTGTGTAATAGTCCTGTTAAATAGGATGAGAGAGTCCCCATCTCCCTCACCTTTTTCATTTTCCTTTCTCCCTTCCTTAGTTCCCCCCTCCCCCTTAGGGTTCTTGTGAGAGAGATCCACAAATTGAGAGATTTGTGTAAGAACTCAAGAGATCGTTGCGGGAATGGTGGCCCTAACCTCCTTGTGTCCTCCGGGATTCGATTTGTGACTTGTGTTCTTGGTGTTATTCGTGTTCTTCGTGAGTTCGTTTTCTCCCCTCTCATTCTTCCACTGATTCGTCGTTTTGAGACCGTTTCGATCTGTTTCTTTTGCGTTGGAGTGATCTATGACGTGAGTTGAGATTTTCCACCGAAGGAAATCATTCAATTCCTCACGAGATCACAGATTGGGATGAATCATGTTCTAGGGTTCCTTTTTAGGTGTTTTTCGTTCTCCTTCGATTTTCCGTTGATTGGCTTCAAATTGGGCGATGATCTCTTAGAGGTAGCTCACCTATTGCCTTGTGACCATGTGATTAAAATTTGGTGGCAATCGGTTTTGATTTGACTGCAAATCGGGAGATTTTTGGTTGGAGGCGATTCGCGATTCGCAGACAGGCGGGGGGTACTGTAGCGGAATGTCTGGGAGTCGAGCTCTTTTCTATGCTTTCTCTGCTGCTCGGTGTCCGTACTTGCAGACAGTCCGGCCCCCAAGCCCGGACTGTCCGGGAGGGTACTGTAGCAGTGGCTTTTAGACCAAGAACAGAACTGTTTTCGCGGAGTTCGGTTTCTTATTTTTGAGGTGCTGTCTGCAACTCCCTGTCTTGTGTTGTTTTGTCCATTTCTTGCCTGTTAGGTCTCCCATTCGAGTTCCGTCTTCTTGTGCTAGGTTTCTAGCATTCTAAAGATCTTGTCTAGGTTCTCTTACTCTTGGTGGCTCATATTTGTGTGGCTTCTGTTTGTGTGCCTTTTGGGGTTGATTTTGGGACAGTGGTCGAAAGTTTCAAAAGAAATTTGAGGCTCCCATTCACCCCCCTCTGGGCGCCGTTTTCGGTCCTTTAGAATGGTGAGTAAAGGTTACCACATATCCCCTATGTTTGAGATTAACAAATGTGAGGATTAGGCCTTGGGAGAAAAGAGGAGAGAGTACTGGTCAAGATTTTGTAATCTGCCTGGTTGTCCTGCACTGCGCCATTGTAGTGATCTGAAGCAACTGGAGAGGGGGAAGCAAGATTGTGATAAATAAACAAAGGCTCTGTTTAGTTTCCACCTAAAAACTTTTCACTCCGTCATATCGAATGTTTGGACACATGCGTAGAGCATTAAATGTAGATAAAAAAACTAATTGCACAGTTTGCATGAAAACCGCGAGACGAATCTTTTAAGCCTAATTAGTCCATGATTAGCCATAATTGCTACAGTAATACACATGTGCTAATGACGAATTAATTAGCTTAATAAATTCGTCCGCGGTTTACATGCGAGTTATATAATTAGTTTTTTTATTAGTATCGAACTGATATCCCATAAAACATCCGATATGACACCTAATATTTTTTTATCCATGAACTAAACAAGGCCAAAATAAAATGAGAGAAGGGAGAAGGATCAGAGTCCTGCAAAATCGTACTGCTGTGTTGGCTGCTCGATAGGCAATGAAGAGGGGTGGATCTGAAGAACAGGGAGACAACTGTATTGCTCTGTTCGCTGCTCGATTGGTGCTGCAGATGACCGATGCAGGGACAGCTGGTAGCAGGGGTGGACCCATGGCATCAGCGGTGGCGTGATGTCGACACGGATGGACGGAATGCGACGCGAGCGTGGCTTCGCCTGCGGCCTGCATCGCCATAACATGCCGATTAAAGCAAAAATCAAAGGACATTGCAAAAGAAAAGATAAGAAACGATTCCGAACCTTCAGATGCAGCAGCAGCCTTCTCGATGGGACTGTTGGTCAAGAACACCGACTTCATGGATCTACAGCAGAATCATCAGCAATCAGAGACGTAGGATTGGGATTTTCAAATGGAAAAAAGTCTACGTAAACTCTTCAACTATTTAGGGTGGACTACTTCACCTTAAACTATAAAATCAGATTTTCTACCTTCTAAACTTTTCAAAACCGGTCAAATAAATCCCCGGGCAGTTTTGGACGGTGGTTTGTTACAGTGATGGTGGTTTTGCCTTTTCTTTTTTATTTGTTTCCGTTAAATCTTTGAAAAGTCATAACAAATCACAGAAAAATCATAAAATTAAAAATCTAATTTTGTTGGACTACACATGAGTAGGTCTATATAATATAATATTTTTTAGTACAAAGTTTTTACTATAACTTTAGATCTATGCTTTTCTGTAAATAATTGGAATAATTCATAGCTACAGGTTAAATGGTCCAATTGTGGTGAAATTTTTATGATGGACTAATTATTGTATGCTTGAAGTATAGTAAAAATTTCATACTCATTGGATCATGTATAATTAGTTATAGATAAAGCATAGATTTAACAAGCATAAACCTAAATAAATCTATAACTAAGTTATACATTGTAACAGAACCGACCAAATTATAAGAGCACAAGTACAAAAACAAGCGCTTACACGCTCAAATTTTCGAACTTAAGCCCATATAATCCCGGTAGTCAATCGAAACCACGAAGGATTTCAAACCAACTCGTTTACAACCAAGATCGCATCATTCAATATAACACATCACACGTTACATTTCACAAGTAGTTCGGAAATCCACTTACAACACACGGAGTCGCAAATTATTACAAACCGAGTTCATAAAGTAGCGGAAGCATAACACACGCACATTGTTCAAATACTACTGCCAGTCTTACAGATCAACATCCCACAAAAGCATTAAGGAAAGTACTAACAGACGATCACGCCCGAGTGATCTAGTCCTCATCACCCACGGGGTGGAGGCAGTTCTTGCAGAAGCCCTGATAAAGCGTGTCATCTGCAACAGGAGGGAATAAACCCTGAGTACTGGAATGTACTCAGCTAGACTTACCCGTCAAAAACCAGAAATAAGATAACACCAAGGATTATGCAAGACTTTCATAAGTGGGGCTAGCTGACATCACATTTGCGGAAAAGCATAAGTAATTGAAACTCTTTTAACCTGTACTAGCAGTTATTTTTAGCATTAACTTGTCAACTATCTTAGCACCTGTACTAAACATTCACTTGATTATAATCAAACAATAATATCATTATATCCATAGCAGGCATAAATTGCGGCAATATTATTTCATTCGCTTAACCATCTGTTCAATTTAATGAGATCTACGTTGCCGCTGCTCAAGTCAAGTGCTCACTAACCGGGAGCGACGGCGATTCGAATCGAATTCCTATCCAGCTGGAGGGGTATTTCTAACACTCACCGAGTCATGCCTGGCGAGGGCTGCTCAGGTCACCTTTGGTACAGTTCAGGAGCCGCGGGTCCGACTGATGCCGCATCCCCAAGGGCGATACTTTGCCAGGTGCTAGGGACTCTAACCCCCTTGGTCTCACGCCAATGTCCCCAAGCACATCCTTACTACCTCCAAGATGCGACCTACCATTCGATTCCCGGCCTGAACTGTATTACTCGGATTCGCGGTCGGAACGACTTATCCGGCCAACTAAGTGTTAGACTGCGTTCAACATGACTCAAGGACGTACAGCGAATCGGTCCTTAAACGACTCAGACGGGCATAGCTTCGCACCCAAGATGTGAAGTGTCTTGCGGCTGCACTATCGAACTCCCGCCCGGTCTCAATTTCATTTTAAGGCATGGTTCCATCCACGATAGCCAACATAGCCACTCGTGACCTATTCCTACATCTCGCGGATGACCGGAAATCACCCGACTTCTACCGGACTAAGCAGGGCTAAGCATTGACACGTGCCTAAACCTAATTTATGATTTAAGTACGATATTTGGACAAGGACAGGTATAATGCAACCAGTGTTTTCACACAACTCCTACAACTTAATGCAATAAACAAGTAAAAGTACTCAAGATTGATATATAAAACAATTGGGTCAGCATGCACCGGGCTTGCCTTTCAGGAATGAGGACGGGCCATGATTCGGACACTCCGGTAACTCGTCAATGGCGCTTCCTTCGTTGACTGCCTCTTCGGGTTCTCCCGGCTGCTCCTGAACCTCCTCCGGAATCGCTCCCTCAAACTCGAGGAGAGTCACTCCCTCCGGAACACCAATTCCATGAATGCACAATAAATTTTATGGATGCATAAGAAGGAATGCAGCATGCTCGGAATGAAATGCACAACAGTAATTCCTAGTGCTCTATTCAAATCACTTCAATAAGAAGTGTAAATCTCTTCTCCGGTAGAGAAGTACTTACCTAATCTACACAACCTAATGTATAGATGTTCCTCCTCAGTTAAGTCCTTAACACCTAACAATCACAAGAACAACCTTCCTTAGGTTACCACCAACCAAACACAAATAGCACAACAATAGATTCTGGACAGCAGCTAAGTATTTCCATTACAACTGTAGATTTAAAATTCCAAAAGACATGATACAAGACAATCTGGAAAGCTTATAAAATGCTCTACAATTCACTTTCAGACTTCAACACTTAATTCCCAAGTTTACCTAGTCGAAATTCTAAAGTTCCAGAAATCTGCCCTCTCCAAACAGAGAGCAGCCATTTCTGGACAGCCACTTTAAACTCCTAGACTACTAGGCCAAATGCCACCAAATTTTGAGACAAACTAGTTTATCAAGTTTACTACCACTTTGGTATTCACAAGTTTCCCAGCAAACACTTTTATCAAGTATCAAATCCAAAAATGCTACCAGCTGTCCAGAAAACTTAGAAATGTGAAAATTAAATATTTATTCATGTGTCAAACTTCCTCTATGACCAAACCAATGATACTACTAGTTCACACATGTCATGAAAACACCAGAAAGTAAGGTGTGCCAACCTAGAACATTTATTTTAACCCCTTTCTTAATTTACTTAATTAATTAAGTGGGAAATTAAACTTATATGCAAGCTGCTTAGAAAATTCTACAACAATTACAAGAGGCTCTCTGCCCTACAAAGAGGCTACTGTAAAAATTTGAACTAAAGTTATTCACAGAAACTCCCTACACAAAATTCACAAGCCAAAAAGGCTGATTTTTGCATAATTAACAAATCACATTGAAAAGTATCAAACAACAGAACCCATATTTTTCTCAGCAACCTCAGGGTACCAGGACACTCTCCATAAAATTTCATGAGCATTGCACGTATAGAAAAATTACTAAAATTCATTCAAGTATCTTCTAGTATAATATGATAGCATCATAACTTGAAAAGTACTCAAGCACTAGTACCCAAATTTTTACCAGAGCTAGCACATGCATAAAATAACCTACCCACCAAATTTCATAATTTTTGAAACAATACAACTCAAGTTATCCATTTAACAAATTTGCATTCAATTTAAAACACATTTCAAAGCCCTAATTAATTATTCCAGAAAATAAACATCACATATGCATTTGATATTTTTCCTAAATACTACACTTCACATAGAGTCCAACAAAATTTAAATCACAATTTTTGGACAAGTCAAACCCAAGATATGAAAATCACAAACATCATTCAAATATGTGAAATAATTTCCCAAAATCAAAACCCTAATAGTCTATTGGGCCGGCCCGCCTACACACGGCCCATGACCCATGCAGCACGCCTAAGCGACGCGGCCGCGCACACAGCCGCTGACAGTGCGGGCCCCCCCCCGGTCAAAGAGAGAGAGAGCAGGGGAGGAACTCCGGCGAGCGTATTCTCACCGCCGGCGGCCCCTCCGACGAAACCGAGCACACCGTCGTGCTCACCACCCAAAACCGCACCTAGGCATGTCATTTCCCCCAACGCTACCGCACCGGAGCGCACTTGCCGACGGCGAGGGCGGACGGCGGCGCTCGGTGTACACCGACGACGGCGAAATCCTTCGTTGCAAGGGACACCAAAGGCACCTCTACACTCAGTGTCACCTGGCGAAGCTAGCGGGCTCAAGAGCAAGGCATGCGAGGGACCACAGCGGTGTGGCCGCAAGGAGTGCCCATGCGGCGGCGGCGGCGATAGCTCATCGGGCTATGGCGTTGCACGCCGATGAGATCGTCTCATCCCGTAGCACTAGGCGTAAAGCAAGGCCCTACTTTTAAGCACTCTAGAACGCCAACACAAACTAATAGTGAACGCTCAATAGAGACTAATTGGAGCTCGCCCCAGCAGCGGCCATGGCGGACGCGCCCAGCGCGGCGGCTTGTTCCGACCCACTCAGAGCGGTAGGGGTCAAGCCGTCGGCTCCTACAGCTTCTACAAGATACGTACGACATCGAACAAGCAAAAGAAGACGTAGCGAGGCGCGGCATTGGTCTGGCCACGGCGGCATCGAAGCTCGGCGGCGCTCTAGGCAAGGCGGCGGCATGGAAACGAGCTTCCTCGCTTTACCTGGGGCTCGACTGGCTCAGCACGGGTGTGCAGCGTGTAAAGGAGGTCGTGGCAGAGGTTTTGGCCGGGGCGATTTAACGATGATGCAGTGAAGGCGGAGCTACGCACGGCGGAGCTCTCGGTGGTGCGATGGTGAGCGGAGGAAGAGAAAGGGCGGAGCTAGAGGGAGGAGGAGTGAGTGAGCGAGCGCGAGGGCGGACTGGGGACGCGCGGCGTCTTCAACTTTGCAACGCGAGCGCGGCATCGACGCGCGGTAGCCACGCGGCGCCCGACCTCTGACTGCGGTCGGCCACCGGTGCTCTGAATGACTGAAACGAAGCCGCCATCAGACGACTGACAGGGGAACTTTGGCGCTAAATATCTCCTAATCCAGCTCGATTTAGTAGAAGATGATAATATCAAAATTGTAGAGCTACATGAGGACTACAACTTTGTCAATTGGCTCAAGGACTGGTTCGGCCTGGTTTGTGAGTTATATTGCGTCAAAGTGAGGCACATTGAAACTGAAATTCAGATTTTTGGACTTAGAAAATTTTCCAAGTATTGGGCAGTCCCTTAACCGACTTGTGGGCCATTTTTGAGCATGTTCTGGTCATTTTCATAAGATGGTCATATTGGAACTTTTGTTCCTTAGGAAATTCTCTACAACTTTGCTTAAGGTTGCTTCTCCATGCAAGATCTCTAAGCTAGACTTTTTAAATGGTCAAACCAAAGCATTCTAGGGTCAAGGGTTGATCAACAGCACATTGGAGGGCATTTTGGTCAACATGAACATTGCTCCACTAGTTACCCTAATTGTAATTAAGGTGTTATAAGATATAATTAGCCACTCTACCCCTTGGTTACACAAAATTACTAGTGCCACATAAGTTGAAACAAGCAAAACAATATTTCTACCAAAATGTTGCAATAACATGTTGCACATGTTTCAATACTTTGTTGCATCAATTGAGCCTATCATGGTGTACTAACCACATTGTAATGTTTCAAAGTATGAGATCCCATGTTGTATCCACAAGTTGCACCACTCACATTTCATAAGCAAGTAAATTGTGAAACAAGCACATTAGGGTATGTTGCATACTCATGTTGCAAACAAAATTAAGACATGAATGAGATGATTGATGCTCATGCTTATGAAATGCAATGCAATTAAGGAAGCCAAACACCTGAGGTGTTACATATATGATCCAATGAATATGAAATTTTTACTATAGTTTAAGCGTATAATAATTAGCCCACCATAAAAATTGCACTTAATTCCTTATATTAGAAAAAAAGCGAAAATGCTAGTTGGCAATCTTGTAACACTTAATTCCGTATTCTGAATGAGACATGCTTATCCTCTGTCAACTGACCAGAAATATACTGTCAGGAAGAAGTGTATTCAAAAGATCGGGTAATTGTTGCAGTACGGCAAGGGAACATCCTTGCAACTGCTTTCCATCCAGAATTGACATCAGACTCCAGATGGTAAGCATGTTCCTTTGATACCATACCATCCACTCGTTCAGTGGTTTAGCCCTCGTGTTGCTGACATTGAATAGCTCTTGTGCTATGCTCCTGCTAGGCATCGCTTCTTCTTGGACATGGATAAAGAATCCCAAGCAAAGGCCTTCTCTACGCTGTCCTTGTCATAATCTTCAAGAGACACTGAAGACCTGCCAAAGAATAAGCCTCTTTTTTTTTTTTGAACCTGGGCACAGTGTCCCATTTCCATGCACTGTGCACGGAAATACGGTGGGCAGGGGCATTCGAACCCGGGTGATGAGCCCATAGTTCATGCTACTCAACCAACTGAGCTACGGGCTCCTCCCAAAGAATAAGCCTCTTGATCTGCCCATTTTTGAATAATGCTACAAACAAGACAGTCAAAAAATTGAAGGAATGAAGAAACTGACCATATATTTATCATTTAGCTGGTTACAAAAACGAACAGCTGAGAATCTGTTACACTCAGCCAAAAAGTGTTGTCTGGTAGCTAACTGTACCAATCAAAATAATCACGCTGTGTGTTGTGCACAATTCTTCAGATAAAGCAAATATTATTGTTTTGGAAATTACAAATTTGCTGTGCAATGAAAGGTGATCAGTTGAACATTGTGATAATTTTCCCTTTATTTGCAGTTGGTCAGAGACTAACGCCTCCATTTTTGTACCACGTGACATTCACCCCGCTTTCTTTTTTAGCTGCTTGTTAATTGAATTATCTGTGTCCGCATCAGCTCTAAGGGCCTATTTAGTAAGGCTCCTCCCTGGCTCCACATTTTGGGTGGGTTTAGTTGGTGAAAAGTTTTTTAGAAAAATGTTACATCGGATATTTCGCGCCATGTCGGAAGGGGTTTTTGGATACTAATAAAAAAACTAATTACATAGCTTGCTTGGAAACCGCGAGACGAATTTATTAAGTCTAATTAATCTGTCATTAGCACATTTATTACTGTAGTACTTTAGTGTCAAATCACAGACTAATTAGGCTCAAAACATTCATCTCGCGATTTCCAACCAAACTATGCAATTAGTTTTTTTTGTCTACATTTAATGCTTCATGCATGCGTCGTAAGATTTGTTACTGTAGTTTTTCGTGAAAAGTTTTTGAATCTAAACAAGGCCTTTGTAGGAGAGGCCGTTTTTTTAGTAAAATAGAGCCTCTCAGGAGCCTGCCAATCACCTCATAAAGATCCATGCAATATCTAGGCTGCAGGAAAGCAGTTGCTGCGGCTGCCGCTTCTCCTCACTCTGTGAATCACTGTAGCAGTAGCAGCAGCAGCTGGTTGCACAGCCGCAGCTTTAGTGCAGCCGAACATTAGAAATCACATTCAATAAGGACTGCTCTGGAAAATAGGAATTGCACCAGAATTTCAAAGGAATCAATTCATTTTCACAAAAAAATACAGGAGACAGAAAAATTGCCAGAGCCTAAATCTGTGTTCTGAGCTTAAATTAAGAAAAAGATAGCTTATTCCCTATATATATATATATATATATATATATATATATATATATATATATATATATGTATATATATATGTATATATCTATCTGACCAATCGGCCTCAATCTGCACGTAGCTGGAGTTTCAAATTTTTTTAGAGCTCTTCAAAACAGACCCGGAGTGAGTACCCACATTTTATGTTTTTGTTCGAAAAAAGAAGTATTTGTTCAAACTTGCGTGATAAATTCCATAAAAACCTCCGATTTTGCCGCTGGTCAGTGCTTTACCTCCCGTTGCTCGTACCACCATCATCTACGAGTGCAGGGACCCACTTGCAGAAACAAATTAGTGCTAGTGCTAAATCCAAAGAGGCACAAGGTCCTAGATGTAAAAACCCTGGTTTTCCTCTTCCTTGATCTGCACTCTCCCCACTCAGGGTCCAAATACAAAAGGGAGGGCTGGAGGCCGCTCGAATCTATAACCCTAAACCCTCCAAAACCCTCCTCGCCTCCCTTCCCTCCATCCAATCCTCGAGATGAGCGCGAGTGCGAGGACCCGCACGGAGATGGCGGCGGTGGCAAGGGTTTTCCGCGGGTCTCTCTTCCTGATGTCCCCGGCGGCGGGCACGGCGGCAGGGGCCAAGGCGGCGGGCTAGACAACCCACTAGTAAGTTTGAACCAAAGCAAAATGGGTCAACACAGAATTCCAATCCAAGAGCCATCCTATAGTTCGGAGTACACTGAAAAACCGTTTTCTCTTCTCTAAGTTGATCCAAATCAACTCTTACACCTTCTTCTTTGTAAATGTGCCAACACCACCAAATGTATACCATCATGTGCAAGTGTGTTAGCATTTTCACAATCATTTTTAAGGAGTTAATCACTCAATTCACCACGCCACTCGATCCTAGTAACGATGCAAAGTTAGATCACTCGAGTAGCACTAGATGACCGATATGCAAACAAGTTTGCCCCTCTTGATAGTACGACCATCTATCCTAAACCCAGTCATAAACTTCTCTACACACCTATGACCGATGAAATGAAATGCCCTACAAATATACCTTTGTCTTGCGCATTCCATTTCATCTCCTCCAATGTTGATGCAACACATGCACCGATTTTGATCAACAAATGATATGATCCACTTCATATCATCACGTGACCGTATTGGTTCATTGATCTTGACTTCACTTGCTCTTCACCGTTGCTTCGGTCCATCAGCGCTAAGTCATCACTCAACTTGCCCTTCACACTTGCAACCTGTCCATCGAGTCAAGCCTCATCTTGATCTTCTTCACCTTGGACACATGACTCCATGTCATGTCTCATATGCATTGAGCTCCTTCATCACATATTCACCTATGGACTAATCACCTGTGTATTTCACTCAAACACATATTAGTCCACCTAAGATTGTCACTCAATTACCAAAACCAAACAACGACCTTTCACCGGTGAAGATTGTTCCCTAACGGCGGCACCGCCTCCACCAATCGCATGTCGCGTGGACCTAAACTTCCTAAACTAGGTAGTAATATGTACAACGGCCGTCTCAATAATCCCCGTTCCCCATCCTCTCTTTCGCCCTCTTTCAACTGTAGCAACTAGAAGGGTCGAGAGGAGGAATAGTAAAGTCTGTTAATTAACCGCCAGAGGGAGGACTGGCGCTGGCAGCCCAAGCAGCAAACCATTTAGAGGCCCAGCCCAGTCAATTGCTCGGCCCCTGCATCATTCCGGCCCGCTGTCTGGACAAAGTGCATGCAGCTTTTTCCATTCTGCCCCTTAACTTTGATGATATTCCATACACCCCTTACAATAAATAACCTAGCCAATTCATCATGTAAAGAGTTGCTCCGGTGTTGACAATATTTGGGATGAGATATCGAGTGGGCAATGGAAACACCTGAAAAAACACAAAAAATAAGATCTGAAATACAATGTCCTGAAATGGTTGTACTGGGCCTATTATGAGCCATAGATGACCATACTCCTTGCATTTTCTAATACCACTAATAGTTTCTTAAATATCTAGGTAACCAAGGTGGGAACACCATTGTTGAATTTTCAATCAAGAATACTTTAAGAACGATGTTGACATGTATATTTTTTTTTGAAAATTGATGTTCAAACATCGTTCCCCCAAGCCAAAAGTGTATTCCCTCCGTCCCAAAATAAATGACGTTTTTACTTTCTGACTTCTTGTTTGACCGTTCTTCTTATTCAATTTTTATGTAAATAAGAAAATGAATAAGTCATTATTAAAGTATCTCTATCGATAGAATAAGTCATAACAAAATAAATAATATTTATGATTTTTTGAATAAGATGAATGGTCAAACAATAAGTCTAGAAATAAACAATGTCACTCCATACTATGAAGTCGTTTTGTACAGTGACACGGTCTCACTCCATACTATGAAGTCGTTTTGGACAGTGACACGGTCTCCAAAGCATAACTTTGACTCCTTATTTTTATAAAAACATTTATCAAAAAGTGGTATAGGTATACTTTTATGAAAGTATTTTTCATGACAAATCTATTCATATAGTTTTCACATTTTCAAACTCAACAACTTAAAAGTTATTCATGATTTATATTTCTAATGTTTGACTCAAGCTTTGTCCAAAACGACTTCATTTTTTAGTATGGAGGGAGTAGTAAGAAACAAGTTAGTAAATACATGCACGCTTAGATCAAACTATCATGCACTACTACATAATAACACACAACTTTTAGATCAAAGGCTTATAGCCCAGCTTTATATTGAAAGCTTTAAAAGATAGGTCATGCCGGGGAAACCAGCTTACAATAACACACGCAACGGAAAAAGACTACTCCACCAAAAAACGTAAACGTTCCAGACATCAACGTAACGCCATTACAGGCTTACAGAGATAGAAAACACCGCCTGAAACTCCAGCACTACCACAACCACTGAGTAAACAGAACAGCAAAACTACGCCGCCGGGCTGGCAACAGAAAAACAAGGTAACAAACTAAGCACAGATCACCAGCGCGTCATCCCCTCTGTTAGCTTCTCCACCCACGCTTCCTTCTTGGCGCCATTCTTCTTTGCTAGCTTTATCCACTGCCTCATTAAACCGAGAGATTTATAAGCCACTTGCTTTGGGGATTTAATCACAACATTAGAAAAAACTAAGTCGTTTCTAGATTTCCATAGCGCCCAGCCCACAGCTGCCATCACCCACCACACAAGACATTTATCACCCCCATCCCTATGTAAAAGAAAGAGATCCTGAAAGTTAGTAATGGAAGTTGGGGCACTCGGCCATCCCAGACTGTCCCTGATTCAGCACCAAGTTGCCCTTGCAATTGGACACTGGAAAAGGAGGTGGTTCACCGTCTCCTCAACATCACAGAATTTGCATACATCATCTTTATCCCAATTCCTCCTTTTCAATTGTTGCGTTGTTTGGATTCTGTCATGCCAGGCCATCCATAAGAAAATTTAGACCTTCAAAGGAACATTAGTACTCCAGATCTCCATCATTCTGATATCATACACCCCAGAAAAAGTAATGAATCTGTACAGACTCCTTGTGGAGTACTTCCTTGAATGTTCCAGTTTCCAGATCACACTGTCATCGGCTTCTGATAATGAAATCCCCTCTATCTTGGACATTAATACCTCCCACTCCACCATTTCTGCAGGATCATGGAGTGCGCTGGAGCCTGTAGTTTCACTGCTGGGGGCCCAAATCCAAAAGATGATTAAGGATCCTATTGACTCGGCAGTAACGCCTACCCGAGTTATTATTAATCCACGACCCGAGTAAATTGTCATTGGTTGAAGCCATGAACCAGTAGTAGCGATAGTTGTAAAGCAACAGATAAAAATGGATCGGTAGTGATAGTATATTAAAGCATCTCCGAGAGTTTCCAAGAATTTCTTCCCTAAATCATGGAGTTTTCTGACTCGCTAGAAAGTATCGGGAGAAATAAATAAGACCATCTCTATCCGTTTCTAATAATTCGCTCCTAAAATATAGAAGATAATTTTACATCAGGAATCTCCTACAACTAAAAAGAAAGAAAGTAAGACCACGTTTTGGTGCGACAATCCATCGCTCCGCTCCTTCGTTCCGCCTCCCCGTGCGAAACGACGTCTGGCGCTTCGGTCATATGCGCCGACAGGTGGGACCCAGGTACCGCACTCCATCTCTTCCCCGCGACCGTCGCCCTGCTGTCTCACGCGCCCATGCGACCGGCCCCCTCCTCCGCCGCGACCGGCATCTAGGGTTTGGGAGGCTACACGCCTGCACTGCTACTGCATCGCGCTGAGCCCCGGTCCACCGCCACCCCTGCTGCCCCTGCCCTCCGTTAGGGGCTGCTGCCCGGATCTGGAGCATCGTTAGGGGCTGCCTCTCGCCAATGCGTTGTGGGCCACATGTACTTGAGCGTCAGGGCACGCGGCGGCTGCTGGTGGAAAGGGGATCAGATCGCCTCGCCTCCAACATCGGCCAGATGTGCAGCCTTCTCCTGTGACCCGATATCAGGTAATCCGAGGGAAAGAATCTGGCAATCCCCAAATCGCCTTTGCCCTGGGCTCTTGTAATTGTAAAACTCCTCTCGTGTCTCGGTCCAGATTTAATTAGACTTTACATAGTAGTTTAGGGAATTTGAATCTGTCTTCTGGAACTCCAAATTCGTGGGTATATTAATTAGCAATCCACCGGACGTGAGGATGGTTGCGGCGCGCCAACGATGCAGGTGGAGGTGAAGGCGTCATGTGGCATGACGCCGGCGCCGGTGGCCTGCTGCGGGATGTGAGCTGCAGCAAGCTTGCCCGGTATTGATTGGATGCCGTTCTGAAGGGCTGCCATCGTCAACAGTCACGGAATTCATTGTTCAAGCTGGAGTTCGTGCTTGTACTGGGAGTGGTGCTGCTGCTGCCGTCGGTATTGTGCTTTGTGTGAGTTGGGTGGCAGAAACGCTGGCGAAAGCCTTAACTGGTTTTTCAAGCTATGACGACGGCGACGCCATCGTCTTTGGAAGCTTTGGATGGACGCATGTGGATTACAGTGGCGAAAATGCATAGGAGAAATTATTTGGGCGGCTTGGTGGCACTGTGTGACCTTGATGGAGAGGATGAATAAGTTAGATGTCATCTAATCTTTCTCCAGGTTCTTGTTTTAACTTTTACTTTTGACTATGCAGGTAGCAGATGTGTGCTTAAAATGGACCACCATTGATTTTGGTATGATTGCACACAGGTAGTCACCTCATTCCTGTCTTCATCTATGTTTTGTGTTTACATTCCATGGTGAAATGGGTATAATCATTTTCACAGATACTTGATAAGGTCTGTATGCCCTTGATGCAAAGATGCAAGGTCTGTATTCTCACCCTATCTTATATTCACTTTTGAGCTAATCCTGAATACATTTAGAGAAGTGATTCTACAGTTTTTCATGTGCTAGCTAGATTACATTTTTTCTTAGCAAATCTCACAAGCCCTCTTTTCATTCTGCTGTAATCTAAGAGAACTGATTGTCGAGTGCTTCTTGTATTGTTAACAGGAATGTTTGTATTGTTAACAGGAATGTATAAAGGTGTGATCATATTCCATCCGGACAAGGTTGCAAATCTGATTTTTTTTTATTTTGGAACTGCACTAACTGTGAAAGAGAACTGATTGGTTGCAGATAGGATTGGTACATCAGTTAAACCCAATTTATGTGAGTCCAAGCACGCTGTATATGAGGGTACGTTTGTGAAGGCAATGCATAGCACTAATAAGGGGCCACTTAGTACATGCATCTTTCTAAAGTTTGTTCTCTTATTATCTGGCTATTGATTTTCAACAAAGTAGTACATGGGCAAAGTACCACATCATTTCCAGATCAGAATATAATAACACGTGTAAACTTGAATTATTGTGGTTTTTATTTTTTTTCCCATTGTATTAGCGCACGGGAATGAACTTTAATCAATCTCACTATTTACTTCATTTCCAAGAAACATATTGTCTTTTTGTTTTTACCATAGAGTTAGCATGGGTATGAACTTTAATCAATCTCTGATTCGTTTTGAATTCTCGGACGAGACATGGTAGCTGCTTTAGTTATGATATTTGGAAGCGATGGCAACCTTAATTACATTTGTGTTTTATGTGATTACTGGATCACGGGTCAGGAGAAAGAAGGTAAAAGGGAAATTGTGGCTTAGAATGTCGACAACAGAAATCTGGCAATTTTCCAAAACCCCACTAAATATCAGTCACTTCCACCCTGATAGTCAACTTGGTTTATCGGCCGTTTGGGACACTCATAGGTCACAATAAAATTTATTGGCAGCTTGTAGCTGCACCCCTGTGTATCTTCCGGTTTGCTACCAAGTCTGTTGATATATCGTGCCACTTCTTTTTGAATGAAACTGGTGGATTGCCCTGCCCCTACAGATTATACTAATATAGACGTAATTTGTACAAACAACAAAATGAAACAAAGGGTATAAAGGAATAAAACCAGGGGCTAAGGAAATATCTATTGCCATTCTATGATCTTGGGGAAGTACTTTTGCCGATAAACAATTTCTGCAACTTGGAATGTGTCGGTTAGAATTGGTTGAAAATATAATTGTTCCTGCTAATCCAAATGGTCCAACTCACAAGGATAATGACCTAATGATGAAAGGCACTGACAAAGATACTTTGAAGTCCTCTAGGAGGGCAAAAGTTTTGGTAATTTTGTGCCACCTTATTCTGAAGCAAGTTGTCATTTGATTGCTGTGAACCGTTTACTTCTTCTCTATTCAGTGAAATTGGCACTTGTGTTGGCTCGTTCATTTTTTTCCTGTGAACATAGTCACATAAAACAGGTTCACCACCTTCGACCCTCGACCTGGGTTCGTCGACCTCGACCCGGGTTCATGGGTTCATTTTCGACACGAAGTGTAAACGTCTCTCGCAAGTAGCGTACCACGTACCACGACCCCGTACCTTGACCCCATCGACCTAGAAACTTTGTGACTATGCCTGTGAACCAAAATGTCAGGTTCATTTATTAGAGCACTCAGCCATGACAAATGCCAGTCTGGTTTCCAATAATTGCTATACAGGGCTTAGCCTTTAATTAACCATTTTGGTCATTAATTAACCATTTTCATCTGGATCCATCTGTTGAAGCTAATAAGCATATCATGTAATTGCAGATTAAGCAGTATACCGGCTTGGGGCTCAATAGGCCAATTTTCCTTCTGATCACTTTACAGTATGTTCCCGGTCAAGTCATTTTACTAAGGTATGATTCTTTTACACGATCTTATATTAAATAGACAGCTCAAGAGAAAAGTGGAATGCTAAACTGGAGTTTGTCAATGCTAAAGCGAAAATGGCTTACAAAAAACATTTAAAATGATTTCACACAGGAATAGACCTTCAGAACATATGGGATTTCAACCTGCAAATACATGAGGGCTAACTATAATGCAACCATTTCTCTGTCACACTCCTTTATTCCTTTTAAATTGATAAAGGCATCAGTTAAAAAAATGGGTTATGATCTGGGCATGAGAGAACAGTGGGTGGTTCACTGAACTTGAGACCTTGAGCAGATGCTTCTTACAAGGCAGTAAGATACATTATTACATTCAAAACAAAAATGAAAAGAACTTAATTTTAATACCTACAACTACAGCAGATCAATCCTTAAGTTCATTTGTTCAAAATTAACAAAAACCAAGCTCTAATGTGAAGCATAAGTGAGTGCAGCTATATCAGAACTTTTTGGATCCTATTTTACTAATCAGAGAGTGAATAAGTGAGGGCGGGCAGCCACACTATCAGGCTCGTCATTCATGCTACAACTTTTTTCAAAAGATCAAAGATTAATAAGTACAATTGCTGCAAAAGAAAAGTTCACAGGTCAAATTGCTTACCTTGTCAAAAATAATGTATCTTTGCTTTCACATATTCATTGCTGCCAGGCTCCTGACCAGCAAATTCATTACATGGGAATGCAAGTATCTCAAGGCCTACATGTAAGAGTGAAAGGAAGCCAAGGAAAATGAGATAACTTCATTTTGATAAACATATATTTTTATATTATTTTAGATATGATTCTGCATGAGAACCCTATAGTTAAAGAACAAACCTTTCTCTTCGCATACAAGACATTTAGCTGTTTGTTTCTTTCTTTCAACAGATGAAAAATTAAAATAGATACCCTTTCTAAAGAGGGGGTGAACACCGTCTCTGTCGATCTACAAGCCTGAAAGAATCAACAAATATATCAACCCATCATCGCAACCAGGGGCAGACCTGGAAAGGTGTTTTTTTATTTGCAAGCACTATTGATTTCCATGTGCTGATTTGTCAACCTCTTTTTTTCATGTGAACGGTTTGCCTAGCCATTAGACTGCTTATTACATGGTGAGAGGTCAGTTCATCTTATCAAGAAGCTGCACCGCGAGCACCTCCAACCAAGTGATGTCAGTCTGCACTGCACGAAACACTCCATCTTTGACTATCCCTCATGTTTAGTCACAGCTGAAGTGGCCTTGATGTATATTATTTTGGATCAGAGGATGTGCATAGCTTGAAAATCTGTCTAGGCACAGTATACCTGCACGTGTGGCATTTTGGACCGTGTTTGGTGAGATCAGGTGTCAGTAGTTGGCAGATAGTTGGTAGTTGCTTGCTGCCTGTTATCTGTTATCTGTGATGCTTGCTGCCCCTGAATAAGGATACGGTAGTTTTGGACTTTTAGTTCCGGTTGTCGATGCAGTGCAACAAGCTTTGAAAGCCAACTGTAGTGGTGTATGGGTAAATTATTTTATAGACGTTTTTAGTGTTTGGGATCCATGTACTTCGCAATTATGCAGCGTGTCCAACTATAGTTCATGCACATGGTTTCCCAAATGCTGGACAACTTATATTGACAGATCCTTGGATTTCACTAAAATGTCAGGTTCATTTTTTAGAGTACTCAGTCATGACAAATGTCAGCCTGGTTTCCAATATTTGCTATACAAGGCTTAGCCTTATTGTGCGATCCGTGTGTTTTTAGTATTGTTATCTTATCGTGTGATCCGTGTATTATTAGTGTAAACGTTTAGCTGTCCCGTAGCAACGCACGGGCACGAACCTAGTCCTATACTATTTCTAAATGATCCTACCCACTTTTATATATTTTTTCCTTCTCGTACATTTGCATCAGAAACTCATTCCTACTCTTTTTTCTTTTCCAAGCCCTTCCACCTTTGACTGACCGATGTGCACATGATAGACACGTGGGTGAGTGTTTTTAAGTCCCAAAAGATTAGGAGGTGGGATTGGAAACTCTTGGAGATAAGTTTTTTCTATTCTTGCCAAAAATTCTAGATTGAGAGACTTTATTGGGAACTCTGAGATGCTCTTAGAGCAAGTATAATAACAGAGCGAGTATAATAACAGACTGTAAGCAGGCTAAACACTGAGGTTGAGGAGATTGGAGAGGAGAGAGGACAAGCGGGCTGTAAGCTTTTACACCGGCTTAGACATAAGAATCAAGAAACTTTGTAAGAGATATGTTCCTACTATATATGGGTCGGCTGAGATGTAGGCTATAAGGATTCCCAAAAGGCGGCTGTATTATTAACCTTGGTCTTAGGTAGCAGTGACACATATTATTATGGTCGCTCTGTATGTAATAATTATATTGTGATCGATGACCAAGGCACCAAGCTGTGCTGTCCCGACGCAGATTGGTTGCAAGTTGGTAGACGTGACATTCGCATATACTCAAGTCATTTTCTTTTGTAAACAAAAAATGCGTCAGCAGGTGCCTCGTCTGCCGTTCAACTATTTTAATTAGAGAAATTTTATCTTTGTGTTATTGGCTCCGAGTATAGAGCGTCAGACTGCATGTATTATTTCATTAATTATTACTATGTCGTTATTATCTGCAATCAACCATCTCGATCGCCTCGCCAGTCCTAATAGGGTTTCATCAGAGTTTTATGAGCATTAATTATGTTGATGTGACACTATATTAATAAAGAGAGAGATTATAAGAGTTTCATGAGAGTAGAGAGAGTTTCATGGGGATGAAACTTTTCTGTACTGTTTTCAAAATCTAGATATATTAAAAACAGTGACATAAAATCTCCACTAAGACTAGCCTAAGTAGTGGTGCCATTACTATTTCGTTGTTACGCCTCGCCCGAGCGGTGACCATCTTCTTCATCCCGTCGTCCCGTCGCCTAGAATAGATCTGGATAGTAGCTGTATAGTAGAGTACGTTTGATTACCTCAAATGGATCAAATCACAGCCGGGGAGGAGGGGAGGGGAGGGGGGTCGGCTCGTCTCGTCGTTCCGGAACACAGCAAGGGGAGAGGAGCTGAGCAAACTCGTAGTAACAATATATATATATATATATATATATATATATATATATATATATATATATATATATATATATATATATATATATATATATATATATATATATATATATATATATATTCTAGTAAAATTGCCCGTGCGTTGCAACGGGAGAAAAAAAAACTATCAAACATTTGTAGAAAACAACAACATGAATGATATACATTTATTTACGGTTTACCATTTGTATAAAATTTAAAAGCTATACTTTATTTTATGGTAACTATGGCATTCGTAATATAAATTAATTGTTATGGTAAGATGGCAATTAAAATACAACCTTGATATATATTTTTTTCCATTGCAAATATCAAAAATATTTATAAGTAAATTTATCTTAGCATTATTTTCATAGCATATGTATGTCGCTACAGTTAATATCGAGTTTCGTGACTTCCTTTGCATATCATAGAACCTTGTAATTTAATTTTTTCAGTAAATTTAGCAAGGATTTAGTTGTCGACGTGTCAATGGTTGACCTATCCGCTGTTGATTATGATGGGAGATGTCTATCGATTTTCCACGTAACAGTCCTCATTGGGATTGCAGAGATATATATATTTATATTTATATTATACTGGATTGAATTGAACAACAAATTGTTTAAGATTTTAGTCCATGATTTGATCAATTAGGTAGTCTAGGTTTTAAAAAGAATAACTTAGTGGCGAAAATTAACATGATGTGGGCAAAATGAGACGTCATAGATGAGACACACCGAAAACAATAAGTTTAAAATTTATCTCAAAAATTGGCCCATGAAAATAATAAAAGGACCCACATTAAGTTGCATAGAAATTAGTTAAGACATAATTATAATTCGCTTTGGCAAAATTAGAAATTAGTGCCCCATTGAAATTTAAAATTTTGTCGAAGCAGCTATAACACCGAAATAAAACACTGCATGATTTCTAATGGGCTAAAATTATCTCAAAATGATGACAATAATATTGTGCATTTACTTAACCCAATTAAAGTAATTTGGTCAATGAAGCATTATAGCTTATTTACTTGCATGGGAAACATAAAACAGTAAATAATTATGTATTTATATAATAAAAGAAGCCCCAAAACCTTATGAATTCAGCCTGTACACATTAGAGGCCTTTTACTATTCAGCCCATGAGTCCAAAATAAATGTATAAAAAACATTAAGTCGCACAGCCTAACAAGTCAGACACTAATCTCACCACAGCCCTGCGCATGGGCTAAGGCCAGCGACCTGGGCTTGGCCGCGAATGCGCCCTCCAGTCGTGGCCTAATCGGCCAATAGATCCCGACCGCTGATTGTGATCGAACGGCTGCAAACACCTCGGCGAGGAGCAAAACCGGGATCCAGCACAAACCCTAACTCACTTGTTGTTCTCTTCCTTCCATGTTTTTCGTGAGCGGCTACCGGGAGCTCGTGTGCAGCGGCGCTGGGAAGAAACGGCGCCGGCGCGGGGGCCTCTCGCCGGCGCACGCGTGCGGCACAGGTGCGCGCGGTCCCATCGAGGGCTCCCGGCCGGTGCCCAGGAGGACGGCGCACGGAACCATCACCGCGGTGGTGGTGGCCTCCTCACGCGGCGATGTTGCGCTCACGGAGTTTTAACGGCAGCCTGCACGGTGGACTTCGGGGGCGGCGCACAGAGTGGCTCCAGACGCGGCGGTGGTTGCTCGTGCGAGGCTAGCGACGGCGCGTTTGGAGGCCGTTGCAGATGGCGGCGGCGCGTCTGTAGGAGGGTCGCCGGGTCGTCGCGCCTCCCAGCGGGGCGCCGGGTTGAACACCTGCAGCTCCGGCAGGCCCCGCGGGCTCGGTGGCCTTGGTCGCGCGGACAGGTTAGCAGGTCTTCGATCCTTTTGATTCGGGAACATCTGGTTACGACTTTGTACATGGTGCTAATCTGATTGGGGTATGCCCGTATTGTACCTGAGCTCCAATTTTTTTCTTTCCAATCTTTGTTGTGTTCGATTCTTGTTGGATTGGAAGCGATTTTTTTGCCCGAAATCTCCACCGATTCCTGCCTCACGTAACCTGGCTACCTCATCACATAACCTGGCTGACAGACAGAAAATTTGAGGCGGAAACAAAAAGTAGTGCAGAAATTTTCATAATTAATATATATATACACGTGCTATTCTACACCCTAGGTGTAGAATACTATTCTACACCAAGCTGTTATACTGAACAAAATTTAGTACTGTTCAGTACTCGCGTTTCAGTATTGTTCAGTATTTTCGAGGTGCTGGGTGTAGTACTGACTGATACTGAACGTGGTTCAGTAGTACTCAGTATTTTTTCAGGTCAGTTTTGGCTTATGGTGTAGATATAGCGCTATATATATATATATTCTGTATATTACCCTGGGTGCTACCCGAGTCCAAATCACCGAGCGTGAATCACCGGACCGAGCCATGGGCGCTCCCTGGTCCCTCCGTTTTTCTCCCGCACCCACCTCCTCTTTATCGTATTTTTTTTCCGTCCTAATCTCCAGATCGTGGGGAGGACCCGGAGGAGATGCCGGTTTCGCCGCCCCCTCCACCGCACGACCCCAGCTCGCCGTCGACCCTCACGAGCCTACCTCGCTGCCTCCCCCTCGCCTCCGCAGCCTCCGAGGCGGGTTTAGCGGCCTCCGACACCTCCACAGGCTTTTACCGCTGCCTCTGCATCTTGGCGGCGGACTCGTCGCGGCGCTGCGGGGCATCCCGTGTCCATCATCTCTCCTACTTCCAAGCTCGGCCAATGCTGCTCCTCAACATGGCCGCCATCCTCAACTACCCCGTCGCTGTCGACCCCTCTCCCATCGCTGGTGCTCCTCAAGGCCTCAACCTAACCCGCCGACCCCCATCTCTCCTCTGGACGTGGCCTCTGGAGTGGATCTCTCTCTGCACCACGGTAAGCAGCTGGCCCGTCCTCTTCCCTGAACTCCAAAATGGGTTGGATCTTGGCCCTAAAATCTCAGGGATTGCAGTTTCCTCTGCCTCATCTTGATCCGGAGGTGGACACAGGCATGTTTGATCCATAGGAGAATAACTGAGGCAGATCGTTAATCAAGCCTAAGGTAACGTCTCTTTAGCTCCTCATTTTTTTATCTGCCAATTGATAATTTGCTGTTCGTTTCTAGAGAAATGGCCGATACTCTGTTAGATGCAATTTCTGTCCCTATAGATGGATTGACATGAGGAGGCTTGGTGCAAGATCAATGTAGGGCAGCGGGAGCTGGGAGTAAAGCTGCTGGCAGTAGTGCTCTGCTTGCAGGAGTGTGGCATCTGGATCCATGGAGGAACAATTGATGGCAACACCAGCATGATGGGCGTTATTATGCTGAATTGGGTTTCGGCGGAGGAGCAAATGAGGCAAGGAAGCAGAGTGGAGGCTTGTAGATAACTAGATATAAAATTAACTGCTTGTGGATTAGATTCAATTTGGTAATGATGCCTTGTGCAGGCTTCAGTTTGCATCTGTGGTATTAGTACACAAGCAATCATTGATTCTTGCAGCGGGTAGTTCCTAGCACGTCTATAGAATTGCTTCGGCTTTGATTTCTTATGTTCCTATCCAAATTTTCTCCTTTGATTTGTTTATTTCCACTACTAATTGATGTGTGCTGATAGGAAACCCTTTGTCTTAGGCTTTTCCATAAGCAGCAGCATGTGACTGCTCAACTAGAAGGTCCTATATGCCTCTGCTGTGCAATTAACATACTCTGTTGCGATAGTTTGGGACTTCAGTATTATTCATTACCAGTCTTTTGACCAATTATCAAGCATTTTAGCATGATTATTGACACATTTTTTAAAAGAGGCCATGTTATTTATAAGAAAAAAGAAAGAAAAGAGAAATCAGGATCACAAACTACTGTAAAGGCTATAACCATTTACTACTTGATGGGAAGTAGCTCTTGTTTTGCTTGATGCATAAGCATCGCAAGTTAAGACTTGAACTTTATCATCACTGCATCTAGAGTTAAGTCAAATTGATTGATCCAGCTATCCAATCATCCAATGTGTCTGAAACTTCATTTATTCAGCTTATGTGTTTTTAATCTGTCAATCAAATTGACTCTTGTGATGGTTTGGGTTTTTTTGTAGTGATGGAGCTGATGGCTATGATCACTCAGGTGCTGAATGAGAAGGGGTGGTCAGTTGAGACATTACTTGTCCATGTCTGTGTGCTCCTGTTAATTTTGTCTTCCTACTGTGTAGCTCTCGATTGACTCTGCCTTCCTCTGTGCTGCAGTAGGCTTTGATTTTTTTAGTTCAGAATGTGCTATGCTGGTTTCGATTATGTAAGGGAGGAATCAAATTAGATAGACTGATTATGAGATAGTGTCTGTGAGTCGGTATGACGGGGGAGACAAATAGGACACCCTATTATATGGTTTCATATAAATGAGAATTTTGTTGTACTGGCATCATGAATTGCTTTTGATATTAATGATGTTTCTAGAATCACAAATGTCACAATCATTAAAATTAGTGTTCCCTTCTCTCTTTGATGTCTTTTCCTTCTTTTTTTCATTTTCATTAACTCTAGGTTGTGGTTGTTTTAGTCCATGATGCAAACTCTATGAACTATGATGATGCCATCTTTCCTAAATTTACTGGACGCACTTTTATCAGGCAAAGTTCAAATGAACTAGAAGTTTCTAGTTTTCAGCTTATTAGTTCCTGTTGCAGCATGTTCACTTGGGTTTCTATTTTGTTTTGTGATTTTGTGGACACTTATTTATCGTTTTTGGTGGACACATTTTTCTAATCAGGCAAGCTCAAATGAACTAGAAGATTTTGTGGCAGCATGGCATAGAATGCATGAACTATAGGTGGGATTCCAGGTATAATTGAGGAATTTCATAAAATACCTTTTTGATCATACATCACTACTTGATTTCAGTCTCGAATTATCCAAACCAGATCGTACGGTAGTAAACAGAAGTCTCTTGGATGCTCCATGTTTGTGTGTGAATGTTACTATATTGAGTTCTCTCTCACATAGCTGGTTCAAGAATGAGTTTTTAACAGTACCAGATTGCTTCTACTATTAAATTGCCTGATTAAAAAAATAAATCCGCAAGTTATCAACACATCCACTTTCAGTACGCGATTCCGTCTTGTATAGCCATCTGTTAGTTGGTATCTCTCCTATTATTCAGAATTATCATTTTACATGCCATGGCCTGAAAGTGGGGACAAATACCAAAGTATGTTCTGCTAGTTTGTGAAGCTGCAACTGCAATGTTGTGCCACTGGGTTTGTAAGCTGTCATCCCCAGCACAACATTTAAACTCACATTTGCTTTCAATATAAGCACAACATTTCCTAAACATGAAATAGTTCCTGATTTGATTTTTAATTCACTTTTGTTATTTGATTGAAATTCATTGTAGTTTGTTTCGTCTGAGTCTTATGTCCTGGACACATCCGTAAATGGCAACTCTGAGCATGGGATTGTGATATTCTTGTATATGAAACCTTCTCCATGCTCCTCTCATGCTCATGTATTTTTTACTTAGCTATCCATTTAAGTTCACAGTTTCAAGAATGTTACTCCTGATTCAGTTCAGATCTTACCAGGCGCGAACAAAGTGGATCTTGTATTGTTTTTTTAACTCCTTGCCATTTCAACTTATTTACCATATTGCTTTGATCCTTCTGAGTACTAGTGTTAAATAAATCCACCTATGATAATGTAAAAAACATGAGGATTATGTTGCAAACCTGCTCTGCTCCATTTCCTTGGCTACCACATGATTAATTTTCTTGATACTTCTGTATATTTCTTGGTTGCTCTTTTATCACCATTCACACAAATAGAAATATTTTAGTCTGCAAATTAATTAATTCTTCCACTCTAATTTCAGAATTTTCTTGCACATGAGGAATGGTGATTTCTTACCCTGGAACAGCCTTGCATTACTCTATATGTTCCTGCCAGTTGTGATGGAAACGTCAAGATTGATGTGGTATAAATTAACCAACCTTTATGCCAAAGATTTCAGTTATCTTTTACACCCCCAACCCCCCCCCCCCCCCCCCCACACACACACAGAGACACACACATGTTTAGTGTTGTATTATGTATGAAATTGGATAGTCTCTTTTAAATGCTTGTAATACTATCAGTGTTGGATGCCATTTTTCTATGTATCTAATGACTATTAGTTGTAGATACAGTGTAGATCATCGACACTATCACAGCTCAAATGTTGACTGCAGGATTGGGAGACATGCCTGTAGAGAACGGCGGGTACGGCCAGACCGCAGAGGACAACGATCTTCATTACTGATGTTTATCAGCAACAGAAGGGCTTGACGGCGGTGATGGTAAGGTGCTGGGCGGCACCTATGTGGGGTGAAGATATTACATTATTTCTTTGCTATGTTGTTATGTTCTATTCACTTCATTTGGAAGATATTGAGGTTTTTAGAAGTCCATGGCACGTTATTTGTGTGCACAATACCAAGTCAGGCAGCTCCATGCTCCAGTGATATTTATGTTCTGATTTAAGGAAATTTCTTCTTTTTTGTCGAATGAATTCATGAGTTTTCTTACACATTTGTTGTTGCAGGATGTAGCATAACTTGGTGTCAGGAGAGGCTTCTGTTTGAACTGGTACTAATGAGGTAATAATGAGCTTGCTGAAGTGGTTGCAGCTAATAATGAATTACACCTAAGGAGACTATTTTGATCTTGTCACTGTATTTGCGGTCTTATGTACTTATGAGCTTGCTGAAGTGGTCGTAATAATGAATCACACCTAAGGAGACACTCACCTAAGAAACTATCGTGCATTTGATTCCTACTAGTAATTGTTTTTGGTAGAACACAAATTTTCACATTTGAAAAATTACCTAATCAGTGTGGTGTGTCATTATGCGCAATAGCCGATAGGTATTGCCTCTTCTTGTGTTAGTTAGATCAAGTTCTGGTGAACAAGCATAAATTATTTATCTTAACCATAGTTCCCTGCAACTGAACTGAATCTTCTTAGCTTAGGGAATATATCAGTATTTTTTTGTTTCATCTCAGAACATCTAAATGTTTGTTGCTAAGACCTAATCAGCTACACAATGCAATATTCAAATGTCATATCATGAAAATTTTATATGATAATTTGCTTTAAACGTGAACTCTCAGCTTATATAAATATTGTTTGTCTGGATGTAATTTCTGATGGAAAGCTATTGTCGGCGTTCGGTCCCGCGAGGGTCCTAAGCCAACAAGTGAATTTGTGCTGCGTGTCCCTAATCTGGATGGTGATGCAAAGAGAATACACGGGGGTTTATCCTGGTTCGGGCGAAAGAAGGCCCTACGTCCAGCGGGGGGGAGAAGTATTGTATTTCTTTGCACCTAAGTGCTTGTGTAGGGGTTACAAGCTGTGAGAGAGGGAGCCGATCCCAGGTCTCAGAGAGAGATAGTACAAAGGGGATTGCTTGAGATGTTGATCTTCTACGGTGGGGTGATGACTTGTTTTTCTTTGTCCCCCCTCCCCTCGTAGAGTCCCCTGCCTTCCCTTTTATAGGGTCAAGAGGGGGCAGAGACGCCGGGGGATGCCTTAGAAGTGAAGTTTTGTCGAGCGCTGTGGAAGCCGCTGGCCGGCCATCCCTGGACACCATAGTGACGTAGAGGATGAGACGGTGAAAAGACCCCGGATCCTATGACATGCAGGCCTTGCTTCTTTGTTGTCCGGCGGTTGGTCGAGGCCGGGTCGAGGTGGGTCGACGGGGAATGGATAAGGCCGAACCCCAGGAATTTCGGGGTACGATACTCGTCGTATTCTGCCTCAAGGGGGATCAGTGGCGGAATAGTGCACGGCATGGTGTGTACAGTGACAGGTTTTCACCGCCCATTCTGCGATGGGTAGTAAAAAGTGAGATTTGACACTGGTACTGCTTCCATGCTGGTTATCGCTGTAGCCATGGAGGTAGGAAGTGGTTGGCGGTTGCATTAAATGCTTTGACTTTTGTCTCAGAGTTGGTGAGTGAGGCGGGTCGACCGGCTCGACCCAAGGTTGTGCGAGTCGGAGATTTCTCGGTGGTCGAGGCGTCCCGTCGAGCAAGCCTCGTGCGAGTCGGAACGTAGTCGAGGCGTTCCATGCGTGGTTTGGCTTGTTCTGCCTTCGTGGGCGGAGCCTTTGGCGTGGTTTTCTCAGGGGCTTGTCTTTCTTAATCGTTTGAATTTGGGTACCCCTGGTTTAGGTACCCGACAGTAGCCCCCGAGCCTTTGTGTGAGTGTGGTCACTCTTGCAGAGGCTCAGTGAGTCATGAACTGGAGTCGTAGCGTCGTAGCTCTTCCGGTGGGTGCGCGCGAGCGCACCCGCCGGGTTGAGCCCCCGAGGCCTTGGTGGAGTGTTTTTTACTCCTCCGAGGCTTTTGTGCGTTATACTGAGGAGTGCTCTCGCGTTCGAGCCATCGTGGCATGTTTGGCCCTCTTTCGTTCGAGGTTAGCTCTTTGCGGTCGAGCCCCCGAGCCTCGTGCGCACGAGGTCGATCAGGGTCTTGCCCGTCTTTATCGTATGACCCTCACGCTCCTTTTAGGAAAGGAGGAGGGGTGGGGAACATCGTACTACCCTCGACGGGCGAGTTTCGACGATCTCCGGTGAGCTATTAGCGGGGAATTCAAGTGGGAGCCCGTGCTCCATTCGGTAGGAGTCGGCTAGCGGCCATGGAGGCGCTCTCCAAAAATGCCAAAGAGTAGTCGTGTGGATCTCGGCTCCATGTGATAGGATTCGAGGGCTCGATGCCTCCCTCCGAGGGGATTCCACCGTCGACCTCTCTTCTGGCCTCGAATACGTCTGGGGGTGCCTCGAGCCCTGGCCTTGTATGGGCGTGCCCCCAGTTGTCCCTGATGTAACACCCCGGGTGTTACGAATTCGCTTAGCACCCGGTTTAGGATCTAAGAAATATTCGTAACAAGCTTCCTGGGTTTTAGACTCGAATTGTACATGGGATAACAAAGCAGATCGTATATGCCTCACCTTATGATTAAAAGGAATCAAATAAATAAGCAAGTCCATTTACCTTAGGGTTTAAAAATGCTGTTAGAAATTCTAACAAACCAAAACGGGGTAAGTGGTTTTACTTGTTAGCCATGAAACACAGTTTTTTTTATAACAAAAATAAAATACCCCTTGTATGTAGTACTTAATGCTAACGGAAGTGCAAGTCGAGTAGATGGGAACGTCACTTTTGTTTCGGTAAATAAATGTTGTTCAATAGAAATTTGGTGAGCTCTATAATTGAACTTGGAATTTAAATTCGGCTTTTAGAGCTATTTTGGGCGTGTCCGAAAACCTAAGAACACTGCCATTTTGGCATTCGAATTCTAACAGAAATGAATAAACGCTAAGATCAGGTTCTTGTACAGTTGGTTGGGTCGGAGTGGGAACTTTGTGATAGTGCGAGCGTTGGTTTGTTAGGGTCCGTTTGGCCTTCTTTTAAATTCACCAAAGCATCTGGTAAACCACCGGTTTAGCTGTTGGCCGTGGTCACCACGCCTTCAGCGGCTCGGCCGTGCCCGGCTGGCAAGGGCCGCCTGCTTGCCCCACTGTCTGGCCGCGCTGTTGCCGCTGACCGCCTAATCGAGCATCCGACGAGACCGCAACCAGTCGCAAGTAAGTGTGTGCCGCCCCTGCCATGCCTGTCCCCGCTAGCGGGCAGCCGCGTCCCGTCGGAGCGACGCAGAGCCCACGCGCTGCCTTGCCGCCCTGCCCCCCCCCCCCCCCCCCCGCGGTCGCGCTCTTATGGAGGTCTCGCGCCCTTGTGGAGGTCGTAGCTCAGAGTTCGCGCCCCCTCTGCTCTGCTCCCTCACTCCCATTTTCCCTCTCTCCCTCGCGCTGCTGCTCGCGCCGCTCGCCTTAACCGCATCTGGCTACCGCTCGAGCTCGGTCGCCACAGTTCACGCCGCACGACCGCCGTTCAAATATGTCTAGCACGAGGCCTCACAGCTCAACCTCTCACGGTAGCAGACCGCATAGGGAGTGAACTAGCCGCCCGTATCTCTCGAGGCCTAGCCGAGCTCTCCGCCCGGCCAATTTCAGAATTTTTGAGCCGCCTGTCATCTTGTCGCCGGAGCAGAGCGAGCGTTGGGGTAGGGCTCTATGTCTGATTTTAATTCGATTCCTTAAGCTCGTAGACTAATCGTGATCCTTCGGTGTTGGTGCTCGCCTTAGCTCCGCCTGGGATGTCGCCAGTGGTGAGCTGACGCGCCGGTGTCCCCCCGGAGCACCACTGCCCCGCCAGCTCGCACGCGGCCAGGCTTCCCCGAGTTTTCCCTGCCCCAATCGATTGCGCAGCAAGCTTCAGGGTAAGTTCCTCTTTTTCCCTAGCAGTCGCTATCACCTCGCTAGGCGTAGGGTCGTCGGAACAGTGGCGCCACCATGGCGGGTGGTCCGTCAGCGCGGGTAGGGTATTAGGAGTCACCGTTGCCATTCAACCACTGCTCAGGGTTTTGCTTTGGCCCCGCGATGCTCGTCGACCGGCTCGTCGGGCCGGTGCTTCGCCCGGTGGATCAGCGTGGCCTTGCTGTGCCAGTGGGCGCCGCGCCGTCGTGCGCAGGGCGCTGGGGACTGCCCGGTTGCGAAGACGACGTTCCTCAGGGTGTTTGGTGTAAAGCGTGAGTCTATGGTAATAGTGTCTCCCTGCCCTGCTTGATAAATTAAAAACGCGAGCCCCTTTTTGTAAAAACATGGGCACGGGCGCGGGCTGTCCGTCTCGGGCCGTCTTCACGCGGGCCTTGCCCATGTGGGCCGCTCTTCGCGCGCGCACGGCTGCGCCCCACGTTGGACCGCTGGGCTGAATGTGCCGCCGGCCGTTTCGATTCTCTAAGTGGTTTTTCCAATTTAGCTTCTAGGGTAACTTGTAAATGCCATATAAAATTTTGTAGGGATCTAAAAATTATGAAGCCAATTCCGTTAAATTCCTAAAATCATGATCTAGCTGCTAGAATATTTTGTTCACATGTAATTATAGTATTTGTAGGAGTGCTTTAATCAAACTAAGATGTTTAGGGTTATTAAGACAGAAACTTGTGGAACATTTCGTGAGGAAATGGGAATAGTGTTGGCTTTGAAAATTGTATAGTAAATCTCCAATATTAGTAGTTGCTCACTGTAACTTTTGTGGCTCCATAATAGTTAAGGTGTTAGGGTAGCTAATGAACCTTAATTAGAATATATGCGTTTAATCAATAAAATGATAAACTGACACCTCGGTCTGTATGACAAAGCATTGGTTGGAAAATAATGTCTCATCTGATATCGTGGGTGCGTAGCCGAGTACGTTAACCATCTGTCCTCGCTCGTTGGCTTGGGAGACGTAGTCATATTTTTGAGTGTTGCGTTTGCCATCGAGTATTCACGTCTCTACTTTGCATTCACGAATCTCATAATAGGAACCATGACGGGTCGTGGAGTCATCTGGAGCAGCGGAAAAGATGGCGCCTTGAGGACTGTGTCATCGTGATGGAATGCTAACTTTTGGTTAAATCCTTACCCAGGCAAGCCCCGATACATAACCCCTATTATTCTGCACTTTAAATTATGCTTGTGCATTAGGTTTAAAGGAGTTGAATGAAACGCACTTGCATATATATCTTATCCTATGAGTCTTACTAGTATGATAGGATCGTGTAGTTGCTATGCTATAGGGTTCCGATAGAAGCAGAGTGATTGCCTGTCACTCGCGAGAGATAGGAATTATAATATTGTTACTATTATCATGTTACTGTCACATGGAATATAAATGTATTTGGATAATTGGAGACCGAGCGGAACGGGTTGGATGGACTTGGACCTGGTTGGGCGACAGAGCGGGGCTCTGGTTGCATTGTTCTGCCTGTGTCAATTAAGGACCGTTCGTTGCATGGACCCTGGTCAAGTCACAGATTTATTGTCCCGAGCATATACTTGCTTATGGGAGCGGAAAGACTTGTTTCTCTCTTGCCTTGGGTTCCGGCTCTTTCCGGACTGGCTTTTTAGGGTGGTCTTATATATTGGGATGAGGTGGTCTAAGCACCATACAGTGTTGGGGGCTTAGAGTCCGAGCTTGGACGGGGACCTGGACCCCTTGACAGGAGTGGAACGGGTTGGTCTTGCTTGTGCCCGGCGTACAAGCAAGGCGTGTGTTTTCGGGGCACCCAGCTGGGCATATTGATTCGCGAATCGCCGTTTCTGCGTGACGGTACGGCTTGACTACGCTCTGGCATCGTAGTAAGAACTAGCAGTTGAAAGGTGAAGAAATGGTTTCTTTTGCTCAACCTTGCTTGATTATAGACTAGGTGATTACATAGAAGGTTGGATAAGAAACAAAATACGGCTATTAAAAGTAAGAAATTAAGGACACACACTTTGTGCTGCTTCTCGCAAACAAGAAACCCACAAGCCAAAAAGTCTTGCATAATCCTTGGAGTCTTTTCCTTTCCTCCTGACGGGTAAGTCTTGCGGAGTACAATTGAGTACTCAGGGTTTGTTCTACCCTGTTGCAGGTGACTGGTGCTGATAAGCTGACACTTGTGTGTGGAAACCTCTTGGTGGGCTCGGCGAGGATTTCCTTTGCGATGCGGAGTAGAGTTATTTATTAAAACTCTCACTAAAAGTTTTACAAGGAAAATACTATTAATCTGTTATCATTTTATGCATTTAAACATTCTTCTTGTTAATGTTAAACTTGTCATTAAATGGTTTCTTTCCCGCTGAACTCTGATAATATTTTATATTCCGCTGTTATAATTATAACTACATAATGAATTACTCTGATGTTGTACTAAAAGTGAGGTAAGAAATGGTAAGGATGTTGTAAGCTTTACTCTCTCATTTGTGATCCTGATGTAAAAATGTGGATCTTCGAGTTCTCCCTTACGGTGTGCTCGACGGAATCACTTAGTTTATTGTTCTTCCTTGGGTACTTAGGGTCCAAAGGAAGACGAGTACTCTGGGGAGGGCATTAGATTAGGCGATTCTACTACAGGTGGTATCAGAGCATAAATGAGACAATAAAGCTTCAAAACCCTTTCTAAATTAAAATTTGACAACAAATTCTTTTCAAAAAGTTAGGACGTTTGCATGCGAAGTTATATAAGTAGCCCTATTACTATGGTTATGTATTCATTATAGATGGCACTCTGCTGACCTAGTTAGGCTTAATCAAGTTTTCTGCAGGTACCCTAACCCCGAGTCTAGTTCGATAGCGTCGATTAGCTACAGGGAGAGCACGATGTGCCAAAAATCTGAGAACGGTTGCCCTATATGTCGGCAACAGTGTGAGGACGGATATGACGTGCATTCATGCGTACGCTGTTGTGCAATAGTTGTTGAGGCGACCAGTCCTCGTCTGTGTAGCCACGATGGTACTGTAGTCTCGTGCGTCACGCACGCCGGTTGGTTCACGCCTGTCTGGCCCATGTATTGTTGTACCCATTTTGTGCTCTTGTTGAACCTCTGCCTACAGCCGTACTAACCATTTATGACCTCAGTCACCGCTCGTCACGTGCGTGTGAAGATCTTGCTGTTCACTTTTACTGGCCCCCGTGCATGGCTCGAGGGTGGACTGCGACAGGACCACTGGCCGCTCTGCCTTTTTTAAGGGCAGGCCTAGCCATTTGGAACCATCATTCGGTGCATCCCAGCTCACTTAGCCCTTTTCCCTTGAGCCAACTTCTCTTCAAGCCTTCCTTGCAACCACCACTCACCAAGGATGGCAGGAGTTTGGGTTAGCAGCTACTGCCTGAATACCGAGGGTTTTCCCAAAATCCTGTATGCCACCCTACAAAAACTCGATGTTCAGGAGCGTCCCGAGTATGAGGGTCGTGAGTACATGAAGCATGGCACGGAGCGGTGCAAGGTCACCGTCTACATTAGCAAGAGTGAGGAGTTTCCTGACATCACTGAAGCCTGGAATGTGACCGCAACCGGGTTTCGCTTCGGTGACACCTACCAAGTTGCGGCCCGCAAAGCCCTACGGCATCTCTGCCAGATCTATGAGGGGCCCATTGCTCGTACCCCTATGTGGTTCTTTCCCCCTTGGGACAAGAATCGACGGGTATAGAAGGCCCGCATGGAGGCTTTGCAAGGTCCAGACGTGCAAGAGGACAACCCGACCGTGGTGCACCTGACCTCATACTTGCTTGCCTTGGATGAGCAGTACGACCGGCAGGCCTCGGAGCTGAGGGAGGGTCTCCGCCGCGCTGAGGAAGCCGAGATCTTCTCCAGGATGCTCGAAGTACAGATTGCTGAAGCTCATGCCAACCTAGCAGCCGCTGAGAGTCAAGAGGCTGCCATGGCGGAAGCCGTCAAGGTGGACCAAGACCGACATGCCCAGGAGCTGGAGGACGCCTATCTTGCCACAAGGGCCAAGCGTAGGACGCTGGCCACAGAAAGGCAGGAACCCTTAATCTTGGAGGGAATCCCTGTCCACCCGCTGGAGAGAAGGAGGACTGGTGTTGCTGTACCACCAGTACCTCCACCCACGGAAGCCTCAGAGATAGAGCCTTTCCTTCCCCTCACCCAGCCACTACCAAGAGAAGAAGCGGATCCGCAGCCCAGTGCAGCGGAAGAGCCTCTCAAGCTCAGGAATGAAGTCATTCGGGCCGACGAAGTGGATTAGTGTCTTAGGAGAGATGTAACTGTAGCTGGTAGCGATTTCATCGTTGTCCTCTAGTGTTGTAACCTTTCCGTTGTCTTTCATCCGTAGCTGTTAGGGCCGTCTAGTCGTAGGGTGCAAGTGATGTGTCGAGTATGAGCGAGTGAGTATCTGTCTGTTGCCCCTGTGTATGATCGTTGGAATGAGTGTTTGCCTTATCCGTTGTGGTTGTTACGTCAATCTTCCCTTAGGCTTTGTAATGTGCTTTTGGTTCTTGAGGTGACTGCAAGCAGGTTACAAGAGGAACAATTATTCAGATACAGCGGATCAGCCATGATTGGATGACAGAGGACACTGTATCAACTAATTGTGGATGTCCCAGTAGAACACTTGAATCCCCTTGATTTAAATCCGCCTTGGTATTTATTTTACTTGTTCCTTAGTTTGAAAAGGAACCCTTGTTGTCAGAATTTCTTTGCACTACTTTTCTAATTATGTGGTCTACCTACGACCCCCCTGCTTTTACTACGAGTAAGTTGGTAATAGTTGCCTGGTTAATAGCTTATGGTGCCACGACGGAACCGAGGGCCACATGTGGATCGCGACCGCACGGTTGTGCCGCTCGGCGCACGCTGGTATCGAGGTTGTTGACCAAGCACTTTTACCAAGTTACACCGTAGTACCACTCTTGCTACATATATTCTCCTTGGTAAAAATATCTTTGTGTTTTAACGGGAAATCCACAACGGGTTGATGGAGTAGTGCTCTCACAATTGTGACCGAGATAGCAGGGTTTTGGAAGAAGCACATATGTCTTGGTCTCCGTCTATACGAAAGGTCGGTCCAAGTGGATTCAAAACGGAAAAAGAAGAGAGAGAAGAGCGAGCAGGAGAAGTTAGCCACTAGTGGTCTGTAGTAATTGGAACGCCCGATTTGACACCGCCCCTGTGCCCAGTGACCATGCTACGCATGCCGGGTCGCTGTCACCGCGTATCCTGCGGACGCCGTCAGTGGCGGGGCCCATGCGTGCCGCTCTCGCGTGGCCGCGACATGGCACCACACTCGCCTCGCCCCCTTGCACTGTACGCCCCTCTTTCCCCGGCACACTTGTTGGCTCTCAGTTTTTCGCCCTCGTCCCGGTACCAGACCCCCCCTCTCTCGTTTCTTTTATTGCCGGTGCGTCGCTCGCACGTCTCCTTGTCGCACGAATCCCATCCCCTCCTTTCTCCTTTTCCCCACTCGAGCTCACGCAGGGAGCGCACCTTGGCGATGTTGTTCCCCACCTCGTGTCCCACTGGTGATCCCCCTCCACGCCGCCTCTGTTTTCGGTGCGCTGCACCACCACCTCCGTCCACCAGACTATAAATGCCCCCTTGCTTGCCTCTTCTCCATCCCACCACCAGATCTGAAGCCATTGGAGGCCGAGCTTCGAGATCCAGCCATTGGTTGCAGATCTAGGGTCGCCAGCCTGAGGTGTTGGGGGTAGCTCAGCAGAAGGGATCTGGTTTCCAGCAAAGGAGTTCAAGTCAACTCGGGTTAGCTAGGTTTTAGGGTTCACGATGTTTGAGTTCTCAGTCTCTTGTTTCTGGATCTGCTGGGCATACGCCATGTTCTGGATAATCATTTTTCTATTGCTCTTCCACTGTCCCCGTCTTCGTCGTTTTCTAGAGAGGCTGTGAGTTGTACCAGTTTTGTTCTCAGTTGTGTTGTCTTTCGATCCCTGAGTGTTGTAGTTTCGAAGTCGTGTAATCTCGTATGTAATCTCTGATCTAAGAAGTGAAATCATGTTTTCCCCTTTTCTGATTCTTGCCCGAATCTCGGGACGAGATTCTTTTTAAGGGGGGTTGGTTGTAACACCCCGGGTGTTACGAACTCGCTTAGCACCCGGTTTAGGTTCTAAGAAATATTCGTAACAAGCTTCCTGGGTTATAGACTCGAATTGTACATGGGATAACAAAGCAGATCGTATATGCCTCACCTAATGATTAAAAGGAATCAAATAAATAAGCAAGTCCATTTACCTTAGGGTTTAAAAATGCTGTTAGAAATTCTAACAAACCAAAACGGGGTAAGTGGTTTTACTTGTTAGCCATGAAACACAGTTTTTTTATAACAAAAATAAAATACCCCTTGTATGTAGTACTTAATGCTAACGGAAGTGCAAGTCGAGTAGATGGGAATGTCACTTTTGTTTCGGTAAATAAATGTTGTTCAATAGAAATTTGGTGAGCTCTATAATTGAACTTGGAATTTAAATGCGGCTTTTAGAGCTATTTTGGGCGCGTCCGAAAACCAAAGAACACTGCCATTTTGGATTTCAAATTCTAACAGAAATGAATAAACGCTAAGATCAGGTTCTTGTACAGTTGGTTGGGTCGGAGTGGGAACTTTGTGATAGTGCGAGCGTTGGTTTGTTAGGGTCCGTTTGGCCTTCTTTTAAATTCACCAAAGCATCTGGTAAACCACCGGTTTAGCTGTTGGCCGCGGTCACCACGCCTTCAGCGGCTCGGCCATGCCCGGCTGGCAAGGGCCGCCTGCTTGCCCCACTGTCCGGCCGCGCTGTTGCCGCTGACCGCCTAATCGGGCATCCGACGAGACTGCAACCAGTCGCAAGTAAGTGCGTGCCGCCCCTGCCATGCCTGTCCCCACTAACGGGCAGCCGCGTCCCGTCGGAGCGACGTAGAGCCCACGCGCTGCCTTGCCGCCCTGCCCCCCCCCCCCGCGCGATCACGCTCTTGTGGAGGTCTCGCGCCCTTGTGGAGGTCGTAGCTCAGAGTTCGTGCCCCCTCTGCTCTGCTCCCTCACTCCCTTTTTCCCTCTCTCCCTCATGCTGCTGCTCGCGCCGCTCGCCTTAACTGCGTCTGGCTGCCGCTCGAGCTCGGTCGCCACAGTTCGCGCCGCACGACCACCGTTCAAATATGTCTAGCACGAGGCCTCACAGCTCAACCTCTCACGGTAGCAGGCCGCATAGGGAGTGAGCTAGCCGCCCGTATCTCTCGAGGCCTAGCCGAGCTCTCCGCCCGGCCAATTTCGGAATTTTTGAGCCACCGGTCATCTTGTCGCCGGAGCAGAGCGAGCGTTGGGGTCAAGGATGAAAACAGAACGGAAATATCCCGAACCGACCGTTTTCGTTTTCTATATTATGATTCTGTTTTCAAACATAAAAAATTGTCAGTTTTAATTGATTTCACAACCATTTTCAACCATTTTTTGTATTCTTTAATTGCAAATATGTAGAAATGTACCGAACTAACCGCTTTCGTTTTCTATTTTGTAAGTCCGTTTTCGACCGTTTTCGACCGTTTTCATCCTTAGTTGGGGTAGGGCTCTATGTCTGATGTTAATTCGATTCCTTGAGCTCGTAGACTAATCGTGATCCTCCGGTGTTGGCGCTCGCCTTAGCTCCACCTGGGATGCCGCTAGTGGTGAGCTGACGCGCCGGTGTCCGCCCGGAGCACCACTGCCCCGCCAGCTCGCACGTGGCCAGGCTTCCCCGAGTTTTCCCTGCCCCAATCGATTGCGCAGCAAGCTTCAGGGTAAGTTCCTCTTGCTCCCTTGCAGTCGCTATCACCTCGCTAGGCGTAGGGTCGTCGGAACAGTGGCGCCACCATGGCGGGTGGTCCGTCAGCGCGGGTAGGGTATTAGGAGTCGCCGTTGCCTTTCAACCACTGCTCAGGGTTTTGCTTTGGCCCCGCGATGCTCGTCGGCCGGCTCGTCGGGCCGGTGCTTCGCCCGGTGGATCAGCGTGGCCTTGCTGTGCCGGTGGGCGCCGCGCCGTCATGCATAGGGCACCGGGGACCGCCCGGTTGTGAAGACGACGTTCCTCGGGGTGTTTGGTGTAAAGCGTGAGTCTATGGTAATAGTGTCTCCCTGCTCTGCTTGATAAACTAAAAACGGAGCCCCTTTTTGTAAAAACATGGGCACGGGCATGGGCTGTCCGTCTCGGGCCGTCTTCGCGCGGGCCTTGCCCATGTGGGCCGCTCTTCGCGCGCGCACGGCTACGCCCCGCGTTGGGCCGCTGGGTCGAATGTGCCGCCGGCCGTTTCGATTCTCTAAGTGGTTTTTCCAATTTAGCTTCTAGGGTAACTTGTAAATGCCATATAAAATTTTGTAGGGATCTAAAAATTATGAAGCCAATTCTATTAAATTCCTAAAATCATGATCTAGCTACTAGAATATTTTGTTCACATGTAATTATAGTATTTGTAGGAGTGCTTTAATCAAACTAAGATGTTTAGGGTTATTAAGATAGAAACTTGTGGAACATTTCGTGAGGAAATGGGAATAGTGTTGGCTTTGAAAATTGTATAGTAAATCCCCAATATTAGTAGTTGCTCACTGTAACTTTTGTGGCTCCATAATAGTTAAGGTGTTAGGGTAGCTAATGAACCTTAATTAGAATATATGCGTTTAATCAATAAAATGATAAACCGACATCTCGGTCTGTATGACAAAGCATTGGTTGGAAAATAATGTCTCATCCGACATATTGGGTGCGTAGCCGAGTACGTTAACCATCTGTGCTCGCTCGTTGGCTTGGGAGACGTAGTCATATTTTTTAGCGTTGCGTTTGCCATCGAGTATTCACGTCTCTACTTTGCATTCACGAATCTCATAATAGGAACCATGACGGGTCGTGGAGTCTTCTGGAGCAGCAGAAAAGATGGCGCCTTGAGGACCATGTCATCGTGATGGAATGCTAACTTTTGGTTAAATCCTTACCCAGGCAAGCCCCGGTACATAACCCCTATTATTCTGCACTTTAAATTATGCTTGTGCATTAGGTTTAAAGGAGTTGAATGAAACCCACTTGCATATATGTCTTATCCTATGAGTCTTATTAGTATGATAGGATCGTGTAGTTGCTATGCTATAGGGTTCTGGTAGAAGCCGAGTGATTGCCTATCACTCGCGAGAGATAGGAATTATAATATTGTTACTATTATCATGTTACTGTCACATGGAATATAAATGTATTTGGATAATTGGAGACCGGGCGGAACGGGTTGGATGGACTTGGACCTGGTTGGGCGACAGAGCGGGGCTCTGGTTGCATTGTTCCGCCTGTGTCAATTAAGGACCGTTCGTTGCATGGACCCTGGTCAAGTCACAGATTTATTGTCCCGAGCATATACTTGCTTATGGGAGCAGGGAGACTTGTTTCTCTCTTGCCTTGGGTTCCGGCTCTTTCCGGACCGGCTTTTTAGGGTGGTCTTATATATTGGGATGAGGAGGTCTAAGCACCATACTGAGGTCGGGCCTGCAGTGTTGGGGGCTTAGAGTCTGAGCTTGGACGGGGACCTGGACCCCTTGACAGGAGTGGAACGGGTTGGTCTTGCTTGTGCCCGGGGTACAAGCAAGGCTGTGTTTTCGGGGCACCCAGCTGGGCATATTGATTCGCGAATCGCTGTTTCTGCGCGACGGTACGGCTTGACTACACTCTGGCATCGTAGTAAGAACTGGAAGTTGAAAGGTGAAGAAATGGTTTCTTTTGCTCAACCTTGCTTGATTATAGACTAGGTGATTACATAGAAGGTTGGATAAGTAACAAAATACGGCTATTAAAAGTAAGAAATTAAGGACACACTCTTAGTGCTGCTTCTCGCAAACAAGAAACCCACAAGCCAAAAAGCCTTGCATAATCCTTGGAGTCTTTTCCTTTCCTCCTGACGGGTAAGTCTTGCATAGTACAATTGAGTACTCGGGGTTTGTTCTACCCTGTTGCAGGTGACTGGTGCTGATAAGCTGACACTTGTGTGTGGAAACCTCCTGGTGGGCTCGGCGAGGATTTCCTTTGCGATGCGGAGTAGAGTTATTTATTAAAACTCTCACTAAAAGTTTTACAAGGAAAATACTATTAATCTGTTATCATTTTATGCATTTAAACATTCTTCTTGTTAATGTTAAACTTGTCATTAAATGGTTTCTTTCCCGCTGAACTCTGATAATGTTTTATATTCCGTTGTTATAACTACATAATGAATTACTCTAATGTTGTACTAAAAGTGAGGTAAGAAATGGTAAGGATGTTGTAAGCTTTACTCTCTCATTTATGATCCTGATGTAAAAATGTGGATCTTCGAGTTCTCCCTTGCGGTGTGCTCGACGGAATCACTTAGTTTATTATTCTCCCTTGGGTACTTAGGGTCCAAAGGAAGACGAGTACTCTGGGGAGGGCATTAGATTAGGCAATTCTGCCACACCTAACTCCGTTACTCGAGGGCAGCTGTCGAACCTCGGTTGAGGGCCAGCTTTCGATCCCTCGAGGTTTATATTGGGCTCGGAGCCCGTTATCCATTCGTCTGGAAATATCCGTCTATGGATCCCCTTCTGGCCCGTTGGGCACATCTTTTTAGGAGGAGAAGCGAGAACATCACGGTGGTGGGCGGCGTGGCGCGACGGTTACGGAGTGAACGGCGGACATGTGCCCTTACCCGCGGGTTTCGAGGGAGCGGTTAGGTAAGGTCATTGAATGCGGGAACTGTTCCTACCTTTTCATCGGTTCCGCCCGTTGGTCTTCCATCGGGGTATAAGTATGGGGCCGGGGTTCCGTATGCCCCCCACAGGCCATTTGCGTTTGCCCCTTTTCTCCTTGTGCGCCCTTCAACCGCTCTTCACCGCCGCCGTCACCTCTTCCCCTGTCGCCGCCGCACGCTGTTCCCGACAACCATGGCGGGAAAGAGCCAGATCCTTCCCGCGGACGCGTGGGCTCGTTCCTCAGTGATAGAGAGGAAACTGGAGGAGTTGTTCCGCGACGGTTGTCTACGACCGAGGGTGAGCCGAAGCCAATCGGAGTGGAGGGTGCCGTCGTCCGACCACCGGGAGCCGGCGCCCCCGGAGGGATACGTGGTGAGCTTCGTCGCTTTCCACGAGAAGGGGCTCGGGATGCCGCCGAGCCGTTTCATGTGGGCGCTTCTCCACTACTACAAGGTGGAGCTTCATCACCTCGCCCCCAACTCCATCTCGCAGGCTGCCATCTTCGCGGCGGTCTGCGAGGGGTATTTGGAGATGGAGCCGCACTGGAACCTGTGACTTCATCTCTTCAAGGCGGAGCATTTCGCCAAGAAGGCGGGTGAGCGAGGAGTGCGGCGCGCGGCGCATGCTAGGAGCTGCACCCTTCAAGTCCGAGTGGGTCGAGGTGAGCAGTACATCCTGGCGCAGCTCATTTCGTCGAACACTAGGTGGCACGACGGGTGGTTCTACCTGCGCAATGACGACGACCGGCTGTCAAAGTTTTTTGGCCGGGTCCTGATGTCACGCGAGGACAACTGGACGTACGACGTCGTTGAGGAAGAAAAGCCGAAGCTGCAGCCGCTCCTCGACGCGCTAAGGAGGCTTCGACAGCGTGGGTAAACCGCGGGGATGGTGGCCGCTGCGTTCCACCGTCGGAGAGTGTTGTCGCTGATGCAGCGCCGACTCCGGATCGACGAGATGACGCGGGAGGTCTCATTGGAGGGGAGTCGGATGTCGCATGAGACCCTCCCCTCGACAAGGTTGCCCGGCGCGCACAGTGGATGGTGGGGAGCTTCAAGCAGGAGGACATCGACAGGGTCCCGATGCGACCCACCTAGGGCTTCGAGCCTCTGGTAAGCGTTGTTCCGATAGCCTCGAGTCCTTTTGCTTCCCAGTTTTCTCGACTAAGTTTGTCGAGGCCTCCGTGCAGGATCTGTCGGCGGTCAAGGAGTCGCGGCCGCCGGTTCCAGAGGATCGGGCTGCTCGAGAGGTGAGACGCCTCTCGGCGGCCTAGAAGAAGGGAGAGAAGGACGCCGCGAAGAAGCGTCAGGTCAGGAAGGCCCTCAAGCGCGAGGCGTTGAACAAGTGCCGCCGCCAGCAAAGTCTCGAGGGTCTCCCTATCGAGGAATCCCCCTCTGAGACGGTCTCGGGGGATGATGAGGATAGCGGCGACGATGACGCCGGGTCGCGATACGATACCGTGACTTTTCTGGCGCACATCCCCGATGTACGGCCCCTCCTGGAGCCTATTGGCGGGGGGTCGACCTCCCAGGCATCGAGGGAAGTCTTGGCGCCCGTCGAGGGGGAGGGAGATCCAACGGAAGGAGGAGCCCGAGAGGCGCCTTCAGAGAGGGGATCTACCTCGCCTGGGGTCCCTCAGGGGAGATCGGTGGCGCCGCGCCCGCGAGTTCGATCGCCTCGGACTTTGCCGACGGGCGGAGCAGCAACGTCGGCGTCTGAGGCCAGGGCGCCATCGTCGAGCATGAGGACTCGAGGCCAGATTGCCTCATCGGCGCAGAGGACCTCAGGCGCCCCGTCAGCCCGGGCTCCGAGGAGCACTCGGCCAACCGGAGGCTCAATGGAGGGGCCCTCGCAGAAGCCGTCTGGTGGCTCGGGGAAGCCAGAGTCTAGGCCCCTGATTCCCCTGTCTGGGTAAGTGCCTCACCTTGCCTTTCTGACAAAGTCATCTTGCTCTTTATTCTAACGCGTTTGTTCACTGCTCAGCCACAAGCGCAAGGTGGAGCTCGCGGCTCCGACTCCCGTCAAGGCGCTCAAGTCTGGTGCCGCCCTGATGATGCGGACGCCTCCCGACGATGCCGCCTGGGTCGCGAGGTACCAAGCTGCCACGGAGCGGCTCAAGACGAAGGAGGCCGCCGCCAAGGCGGGAGCAAGCGCTCAGGAGGTCGCCGGAGTCGGTGACGCCACGTGGGAGCCAGAGCTGGTCGAGGCAGCCCCGGGCGGTGCCAGGCTTGACGCGCCCGGTGTTGGTGGGCCGGAGCCTGGGTCGACCGCGAGGACCCTGGCGGCCATCGAGGTCGTTGAGGCTGAAACATCCATCCGTGACGCGGGGCGGGCGGATGTTGAAGAGTCAAGAGAGGTGGTGGAAGCCCCACCGGATGCGGGGAAAGAGGTGGAGCAGCCGGAGTCACAACAGGCGCGGGAGGAACCGCGGCCGCAGCCGCAGCAGGACCAGCCAAAGGAGCAGGCAGCCGAGGTGGGACGGGGGGTGGTCGTGCCACCGCCCAACATGTAGGCGGTGGTGCCAACAGACGAGAGGCCAGCCCCGCCCCAAGGGTCGATTCTGGCTGTAATCGATCTCACCATCGACGACCCTCCTTCCGACAAGCTGAAGCAGAAGGCGGACGTCGAGATGGTCAATGCCCCGGATCGGCCTGGTACTTCTGTGACATTGGGGGACGACGTGGCCGAGGCGTCTGCCAGGTGGTCCAATTTCGCAGGGCTGGTGCTTGCGCGGGCGGAGGAGGAGCTCCCACGCTGGGGTCGGTCGACCCTTGAGTTCAGGGATGCGTCTAACCCCAACGCTGAGCCCTTCTTCGCCCTTGACGACAAGGATAAAGTGCAGCACTGGGAGTTCGTCGAGGGACTCCGTAAGCACTCCGTGCAGTCTCTGCGAATGGTCGCGGAGACCTTGGTGCAGGGTACGTCAGAGGCCTTTGAGGTGAGCCGTGTCCGTTTGTCTTTTCTGGCGTTTATCCTCCCTTTCTCCTTGGTTCTGATCTTAGGTTTAACTATGGTTAGGTACTCAAGGAGCGATCTCGTCGCAAGTCACTCTTCATTCGTCATGAGAGTGGCGTATGGGCGGCGCTTGCTCGTCAATGGGCTCTAGTCGAGGAAGCCAATAAGCGGCTATCCAAGAAGAGCGCCGAAGTGGATGAGCTTCGCGTCGTCCATGCAGCGGTCAGGGAGGAGGTGGTACAGGCTCGAGAGGCCGAGGCCAAGGCGTGTGAAGATGCGGCCAAGGCCCGGGAGGAGGCGGCCAAGGTCCGTGAGGACTTCGCGCCGCTATTGGCGCGCGTGAAGGAGCTCGAGGAGGACGTCGCTTTAGTCAGCGGCCAGCGCGATGCCCTTAACGTCCAGATCGGGATGGCGTCTGCTCGCGTCGGGACCTTGGAGAACGAGGTCGCGACGTTGAAGGGGATGGTCCGAGAGAGGGACGAGGCTCTCTCGGGCACTGGTCGGGAGATCGAGACGTTGAGGGCGACGGTCCGCGACAAGGACAAGGCTCTTCAGGCGGCGAAGAAGGCGCACGAGGAGTTGCGTGATGAGGTCGTGGGATAGCAGACCCACGCTGAAGGTAAACCTTTTGTCGTGTTTTGACCTTGGCCTCGAGGTCCCAAGTCTTTGCTAACTTGGTGTTTGCATTTCAGAGCTGGAGAAGCAGCAACACGCGGCCCAGGCGACGACTACCTCGTTCCAGAACCTCTCCGAGGCCGAGGCCGGGTGGACTCAACTGCTCCAGGGTGCGATCACCTCGGTGTGCAACCGCCTGGGGGTCGAGCCCGATGCCGATACCGAGGAGGATGCGCCAGGGAACTCGTTTGTTCGCCGGATGGCGGTGCTGGGTTGCCTCGTCCGCAAGAAGATATGAGGCAGGCTGCATCATGGCGTGAAGTGGGCCATGGCGGTCATCCGGTCTGGGTTTGAGTATGACACGGGCCTCATTGCTGATGGCTTCATCACGGATCCAGACCGGATCGATGAGGAAAACGAAGCAGCCTGCCTGGATTTGATCGAGGCTGCGAAAGCGCCCGGGGGTCGTCTCGCGAAGCTATTCGAGGTCGAGGTGGTCCCACCTGCCGACGACGAGGGCCTATAAGCCAAGCCTGGGCATGAAGGCCCATGTAATAAGGTAGTTAGTACTCGTGACTTGCACTGTGATGGCCTCAGGGGCCCTAAAACATTTATATGTAAATGTATAGTAAATGTTCGTTTTCGTTCGAGTCTTTTGTTCCCTTTCTTGCTTGGATCGTATTCTTGCATGTTTTTCTTAGAGCGCGGTCGCACCCCTTGGTGTGAGGGAGCGAGTGGAGGTACCGTAGCCTTGGAGGCGTAAGCGATCTCGTGGCTCGACAGCCCTCGAACCTTAGGGTGCGTTTGCGGCCTCGTGGATTATGTAAGAACTCGATTCGAAGCGTATGGGAACGTTAGACGTGAGCTTTTTCAAAATCATGAACTTTTATTAGGTCTACTTAGCACGCGGTTGCACCCTTTGGTGTGAGGGAGTGAGTGGAGGTACCATAGCTCAGAGGTGTAGGCGATCTCGCGGCTCGGCGGCCCTCGAACCTTAGGGTGCAATTGCGGCCTCGTCGACTTATGTAAAAGTTCTCTTGTTTTTGAAAAAATGCGAGTTTTTTGGGGACACAGGGGGTTCCCCCTTGCAGCCCCCGAGGGAGGTTCGACTCTGAGAAAACAGGGTCGATCCTTCCTGGTTTTTATGAAAGAATGCTTTGAACACCGATGTATTCTTTATTCTATCACGGGATTGCGAAACAATTTACAGAGCCTCGAGGCTTTAGGGAAAAAAGCGACGTAGTTGTTCGATGTTGCATGCGTTGGTGAAGATTTTGCCTTTTTCGTTCGATAGTTTGTAGGTGCCGGGCTTCAATACTTCCGTGATGATGTACGACCCTTCCCATGGCGGAGTAAACTTGTGTCGTCCCTTGTTGTTCTGGCTTCGCCGGAGCACTAGGTCAACGACGTTGAGGTCCCGTCTGCGGACGTGTTTGTTGTGGTAGCGTTGGAGATTTTGCTGATACCTTACAGAGTGTAACAGAGCCACATCGCGAGCTTCCTGGAGCTGGTCGAGGGCGTTCTCTCTTGTGGCGTCATTGTTTTGCTCGTTGTAGGCTTTCAGCATCGGGGATCCATATTCTACATCGGTTAGGAATATAGCCTCGGATCCGTAGACTAAGAAGAACGGAGTGAACCCCGTGGCTCGACTCGGCATCGTTCTTAGGCTCCATAGGACCGAGGGGAGCTCGGCGGCCCATTTTTTGCCGTGTTTGTTTAGTTTGTCGAAAATTCTCGGCTTTAGGCTTTGTAGAACCATGCCGTTGGCACGTTCTACTTGGCCATTTGTTTTCGGATGAGCTACGACCGACCAGAGGACACGGATGTGATGGTTGTCGCAGAAATCCAAAAAAAATTTGCCGGTAAATTGGGTGCCATTGTCCGTGATGATATAGTTAGGAACCCCGAAGCGGTGGACGATGTCAGTGAAGAATAGCACGGCTTGCTCAGACCTGATGCTGGTGATAGGACGGGCCTCGATCCACTTGGAAAACTTATCAATGGCAACGAGGAGGTGGGTGAAGCCACCAGTTGTCCTTTTCAAGGGTCCGACCAAGTCGATCCCCCAAACGGCGAACGGCCATGTGATGGGAATCGTTTGCAAGGCGTGAGCTAGGAGATGGGTTTGCCTTGCATAGTACTGGCATCCTTTGCAGGAGCGTACTAGCTTAATAGCGTCGGAGACTGCGGTTGGCCAGTAGAAACCTTATCGGAATGCATTTCCAACGAGGGTTCGAGGTGCCACGTGATGACCACAAGCCCCCGAGTGTAGATCCTTGAGCAGGTTCTTGCCTTCCTCGTTTGTGATACAACGTTGTAGGATGCCCGTAGGGCTGCGTCGATAAAGCTCTTTGTTGTCGCCAAATATCACAAAGGTCTTGGCCCGGTGAGCGATCCATCGAGCCTCGGTCTTATCCAAGGGGAGATCCCCTCGAGTGAGACGGTCGAGGTACGAAACACGCCAGTCGGGCTCGAGGTCGGCTGGTAGGGTCAAGCCTTCCGCCTGCATGACTTCAGCCCCGGTCGAGGGAGCTTCCGCCTTAGGTGGGGGATCGAGTGATGGACCATCTGTGCCCCCGCCTGCCCTGGTGTCGACGGACGGTTGATGGAGATCCCTCGCGAAAACATCAGGTGGAACCGTGGCTCGACTAGACACGATTTTCGTGAGTTCATCGGCAGCTTCATTATATCTGCGTGCAACGTGGTTGAGCTCGAGGCCGTGAAACCTATCCTCAAGGCATCACACCTCCTCGCAGTAGGCTTCCATCTTGGGATCACGGCAACTTGAGCTCTTCATGACCTAGTCGATCACGAGCTGGGAGTCACCACGAACGTTGAGGTGTCGGACCCCGAGTTCGACGGCAATGCGCAGGCCCGCGAGGAGCGCCTCGTACTCGGCGACGTTGTTGGAGGCAGCAAAATGAAGCCGGATTACATAGCACATGTGAACTCCGAGGGGCGAGATGAAGAGCAAGCCTGCGCCTGCTCCAGTCTTCATTAGCGACCCGTCGAAGTACATGGTCCAGAGCTCGGCTTGGAGCTGAACCGGAGGAAGTTGAGTGTCGGTCCACTCTACTAGAAAATCTGCCAGCACCTAGGATTTGATGGCTTTGCGTGGCGCATAAGAGAGGGTCTCACTCATGAGCTCGACCGTCCACTTTGCTATCCTACCCAAGGCTTCCCGGTTCCGGGCTATCTCTCCGAGGGGGAAAGAAGACACCACGGTCACCGGGTGGCCTTCGAAGTAGTGACGAAGTTTACGTCGCATCAAGACGATGGCGTATAGCAGCTTCTAGATTTGCAGGTAGCGAACCTTGGTCTCCGAGAGTACCTTGCTGATGAAGTAGACTGGCCTCTAAACGAGCAAGGTATGTCCTTCCTCTGCCCTTTCGACAACTAAGACCGCGCTGACCACTTGTGTCGTTGTGGCGACGTAAAGCAGGAGGGGTTCCCCTGTGGCCGGAGGGACGAGGATCGAAGAATTGGACAACATAGCTTTGAGCTTCGTAAGGGCTTCTTCTGCCTCGAGGGTCCATGAAAAGTGTTCCGATTTCTTTAGGAGACGATACAGTGGGAGCGCCTTTTCGCCGAGGCGCGAAATGAAGCGACTAAGGGCCGCGAGGCAGCCCGTGACCCTCTGTACGCCCTTTAGATCACGGATAGGGCCCATTTTGGTTATCGCTGCGATTTTTTCTGGGTTAGCTTCGATGCCACGTTCGGAAACGATGAACCCTAAGAGCATGCCTCGAGGGACACCGAAGACGCACTTCTCGGGGTTGAGCTTAATGTTTTTTGCCTTAAGGCACTTGAACGCAATGTCGAGGTCGTTTACCAAATTGCTGACCCTCTTGGTTTTGACAACGATGTCGTCAATGTAAGCCTCGACGGTGGGTCCGATGTGCTCCCCGAAAACATGTTGCATGCATCGCTGGTACGTAGCACCTGCGTTCCGTAGACCGAAGGGCATAGTAACATAGCAATACATGCCGAAGGGGGTGATGAATGAAGTCGCGAGCTGGTCGGACTCCTTCATTTTGATCTGGTGGTAGCCGAAATACGCATCTAGGAACGACAGAGTTTCACATCCCGTGGTAGAATCAACGATTTGATCAATGCGTGGTAAAGGAAAAGGAACTTTCGGATATGCTTTATTCAAACTAGTATAGTCTACACACATCCTCCATTTCCCATTCTTTTTCTTAACTAATACAGGATTAGCCAACCACTCGGGATGATGAACCTCCTGGATGAATCCGGCCTTCAACAGCTTGTGGACCTCCTCGCCGATGACCTTGCGCTTCTCCTCGTCGAAGCGGCGCAAGCGTTGTTTCACCGGTTTGGAGCCGGCTCGAATCTCCAAGCCGTGCTCGGCGACTTCCTTGGGTATGCCCGGCATATCCGAGGGACTCCACGCAAAGATGTCGATGTTTGCGCGGAGAAAGTCGACGAGCACTGCTTCCTATTTGGGATCGAGGGTGGCGCTGACGCTCAACGCCTTTCCGTTCGGGTCGGTGGGATCGAGGGGTACGAGCTTGACGTCTTCCGCGGGCTCAAAGTTGCCGGCATGGCGCTTGGGGTCGGGGATCTCTTTGGCCAAACTGTCGAGGTTTGCCGCCAAGGTCGCCGACTCCAGGACGGCTTCCCCGTGCTCGACGCATTCCATGTCGCACTCGTAGGCGTGCTCATAGGAGGGCCCGACAGTGATGACACCGTTGGGGCCCAGCATTTTGAGCTTGAGGTAGGTGTAGTTGGGAACCGCCATGAACCGAGCATAGCAGGGGCGCCCAAGAATGGCGTGGTATGTCCCATGGAATCCAACCACCTCGAAAGTGAGAGTATCCTTCCTGAAGTTGGCGGGAGTACCGAAACAGACAGGCAGGTCGACCCGCCCGACGAGCTCTGCACGTTTCCCCGGCACGACTCCATGGAAGCCCCCGACGCTGGGTCGGAGGTGCGTCCTCGTGATTCCCAGAAGGTCGAGGGTCTGGGCATAAATGATGTTGAGACTACTGCCTCCGTCCATGAGCACCTTGGTGAGGCATGTGTTGGTGATGATGGGACCGACGACGAGTGGGTAGACACTAGGATTGGGGACGTAGTCTGGGTGGTCATCACGGTCGAAAGTGATGGCCACCTCGGACCAATCAAGGAAGAGGGGGTCGCGAGTTGCACGGAGAAGACCTCTCGACGTTCCCGCTTGTGCTGCCATGTTGAGAGGCGCATTGAGGGTCCTTCGTATATCATGAAACAGTCATGAATCTCGGGAAACCCCTCGTCTTTGTCGTCTCCCTTAGGATCCTCCTTCTTGTCATCTTTCTTGATGCCTAGGCTTTCAAAGTATCTCCGGAGCATGTGGCAGTCCTCGAGGCTGTGGTTCGTGGGCCCTTTGTGGTAGGGACATGGTTCTTTGAGCATTTTGTCGAAAATGCCCCCGTCGGGGGGTCCTCGAGGTTTCTTGCGATCAGCAGCGGCGACAAGGTCATCGACTGGGGCCTCTTGTTTGCCTTGCTGATTCTTCTTCTTGTTGTTGTTCCTCTTCGAGCCCCGGCTAGAGCTCGCGGGATCCTCTTCCTTGCGCTTCCCTTTGTCCTGGTCGCTGCCAAAGATGGCACCAACCGCTTCCTCGCCGGCGGCAAAGTTGGTGATGATGTCCATCAAACCGTTGGCAGTGATGGGAGTGCTGTGGCCTAGCTCTCGGACCAGAGAGGAAGGCCATGATGACGTCGGAGTCGGTGATGTTGGGAAGCTCGGTGCGCTGTTTGGAGAAACGTCGGATGTAGTCCCGGAGAGATTCACCCGGCTTTTGTTTACAGCTTCTGAGGTCCCATGTGTTACCAGGGTGCATGTAGGTCCCCTTGAAGTTCCCCTCGAATACTCTCACCAGGTCGCTCCAGTCGTGGATCTGTCGAGGTGGCAGGTCCTCGAGCCAGGCTCGAGCGGTGTCCGATAGGAACAGGGGAAGTTGTCGAATGATGACCCGATCATCGGTGCCCCACCCAGCTGGCAAGCCAAACGGAAGTCGGTGAGCCAAAGTTCGGGTTTGGTTTCGCCGTTATACTTGGTAAGGGTCGTGGGGGGCGGAACCGAGCCGGAAGTAGTGTTTCGCGAATGGCCTTGCTAAAGACCTGAGGGCCTGGTGGCTCGGGTGAAGGGCTTTGATCCTCCGAGCTGTCGTAGCGCCCGCCCCTGTGCTCATGGTAGCCTCGAGCTGCACCGTCACCACTCTTACGCCTTCGACGCTCGTTGATGTTGTCACGGGCATCTCGAGGTTCGCGGTTGTCGACGATGCGTTCACGAACAGAGGCCGCCTTGTTCCGCTGGGGGACGGGCTCGGGATGAACCGAGGCCTCTCTCTCCTATCGGGGGGGCTCAGCAGGCTGCTCCGAGGCAAGCCCGCGTCGCCTCGAGGCGGAACTCTCGTCCTGCTGCATGGCAGCGGTCTCGAGGAGTCCTCGGATTTCATCACGGGCCCGACGGGTCTCAGGGTTCGATGGCTCGGGCATGTTACGAAGGAGCATGGCGGCCGCGATAACATTCTGGTTGGCTCGACCAAAGACCGGGCGTTCGCCAGCCCGATCCTCGACGATGCGACGATTGACGTCGCGAGCTCTTTCTCGAGCTCCTCCGCCGTGTGCGCGTGCCGCGCGCTCGTGCTCGAGGGTTTGTTGAAGTAGGCGCAGATTTTCTCATTCCTCGTCGAGTCTGTCCTGCAATTCGCGGATTTTCTCGAGTTGCATTCCTTGGTCCGCAAGGAATTGAGCTTCATCCCGTGCAGCAGGGGGCTCGACCTAAGGTGGCGTGGCGTTCCTTCCTCCAACGGCTGTCTCATCCTCCAAATCCGACGCGATAGCCCCATCAATATTGAAGCATTCGTGAATCGGGTCGTAGGTGTCATCGGCAGAGTCAGAGTCCGGAGTGCTGAAATAGTAGTATAACAGGTGCATGTGAGGTCGTGCGTCTCTGAGGTTGTGACGACGAAAGGCAGTCGCACGAAGCTCTGTATCCGGGGTCTCCGTGGAGTCCAGGTACTCGGAAGCTGGCGTGGACGCGACGAGGTCGAGGGGGGAACGTAGATGGTGTCCGAGGAGTTCCTCGTAAGCGCTCATGCTAGTGCTTACAGAAGAAGCATACGCCCGGGCAACCGGGTCCAGTCCATACGGGAATGCCGGTGAGGGCATGGTTCCCGGTGTCAGAGCAATCGAACTGGCTGGTGGTGGTGCCGCGCCGGGCGGTGGAGCAACGGGACACCCCGTCGGCATCTTACCCTCAGCCAAGCTCATCCTACATAGATCCTTAGTGAGGAAATCCGTGTCGGCGTCTGGCTGAGGGGCGCCGGATCGGGGGATACCGTCACTCTCCGCGAGGCGATGATGGCGGTTGCGCTGGGCACGCCGTCGCCTGGCGGCACGTGCCTGACGAGAGTGACGGTACCGGCGCAGCGCTCCCCCAGGCTGGGAGAGCTCGTGGTCGCCGTCGGTTGGGTGCCTAAGCGGGAGGAGGACCATGTCGTAGCCGTGGCCAAGAGACATGAACTCCAAGCTCCCAAACCAGATCACCGTGGCCAACGGAAGTGGACGTTCGGAGTCAGCCATCCAGAAGAATGGCAGGAAAACGATGTTGGCACGCAGCGTCCCCTACCTAGCGCGCCAACTGTCGGCGTTCGGTCCCGCGAGGGTCCTAAGCCAACGAGTGAATTTGTGCTACGTGTCCCTAATCTGGATGGTGATGCAAAGAGAATACACGGCGGTTTATCCTGGTTCGGGCGAAAGAAGGCCCTACGTCCAGCGAGGGGAGAAGCATTGTATTTCTTTGCACCTAAGTGCTTGTGTAGGGGTTACAAGCTGTGAGAGAGGGAGCCGATCCCAGGTCTCAGAGAGAGTACAAAGGGGATTGCTTGAGATGTTGATCTTCTACGGTGGGGTGATGACTTGTTTTTCTTTGTCCCCCCTCCCCTCGTAGAGTCCCCTGCCTTCCCTTTTATAGGGTCAAGAGGGGGCAAAGACGCCGGGGGATGCCTTAGAAGTGAAGTTTTGTCGAGCGCTGTGGAAGCCGCTGTAGCGACGTGCTCCGAGAATGGCCGACCATCCCTGGACACTATAGTGACGTAGAGGATGACACGGTGAAAAGACCCCGGATCCTGTGACATGCAGGTCTTGCTTCATTGTTGTCCGGCGGTTGGTCGAGGCCGGGTCGAGGCCGGGTCGAGGTGGGTCGACGGGGAATGGATAAGGCCGAACCCCAGGAATTTCGGGGTACGATACTCGTCGTATTCTGCCTCGAGGGAGATCAGTGGCGGAATAGTGCACGACATGGTGTGTACAATGACAGGTTTTCACCGCCCATTCCGGGATGGGCAGTAAAAAGTGAGATTTGACACTGGTACTGCTTCCATGCTGGTTATCGCTATAGCCATGGGGGTAGGAAGTGGTTGGCGGTTGCATTAAATGCTCTGACTTTTGTCTCAGAGTTGGTGAGTGAGGCGGGTCGACTGGCTCGACCCAAGGTCGTGCGAGTCGGAGATTTCTCGGTGGTCGAGACGTCCCGTCAAGCAAGCCTCGTGCGAGTCGAAACGTAGTCGAGACGTTCCGTGCGTGGTTTGGCTTGTTCTGCCTTCGTGGGCGGAGCCTTTGGTGTGGTTTTCTCAAGGGCTTGTCTTTCTTAATCGTTTGAATGTGGGTACCCCTGGTTTAGGTACCCGACAGCTATATTCAAATATATATTATTCTTATTACAATGAAATTCTTTTGATTTCTTGTCAAAGTCAGGAGTCTAGGAGTAGTTTCCTAATGGTAAACTTCCGCTGCTTACCATTTCCTTTTCAGCATGATATTTTGTTTGCTCGATGGGTGGCAAAGCATTTCATGTTGCTTTGGAGTGCACACTTTAGAGTTCAATCACACCCTAAAGTTTGATCAAGTGAATCTATTCCATTTTACGCTAGCACTCTCTTTGCATCTTTACTAATTTTCTCCATTCCTTAGCTTTTATTGACTATTGAATTTGTCTCTGAGTCAGGCAATCAATTACTTCATGAATTTTATACATGTATCTTATATTGCAGGTTTTTAAAGAAGTGACTATCATAATGCCTGTGTACTTAATGGATGTGTTAACAAGTCAGGTCTGGGTGCTATGCAAATGAAGGTCAATGTTAGCAGCATCCCAAGTGTTTGCTGAAGGGGACATATAATATAATCAGATAGGAAAATATACATGATAACAGGCCATCATCTAGAAAAGCTGTGTTGCATTGCTGCATTCTACAAATGACATCCAAAGCCCTTAATGATGCAGATTTCAGTTCATCAGAAGGAAAGACTTGGATGTCTGTGCATCATCTTTGTAACTATGACAACGAACCAAATGGTACTATTTGTGATTAGCATCATGTACTATTGTAACATATTACGAGAACATTGTCTCCTGGGACCGATTCACAATTCTTAGTAAAATTGTTGTCAAACAACATTTTCTCAAAAACAAATATCTGGTATCATGTCATATAAAGATATCAGGATCCTGTTTGGTGAAAATATTTGTGGTTGGAATAGTAGCTACAAATAAATTAATTTGTGTAAAGATTGTCATGCAAGATATGTCTGTAATGATCAAATTAAAATAATATTTGTAGTTTAAATAATGAATTATCATTGTTGAGAAGTAATTCATCACAAGGAACCTGGTGTAGAAAGAAATTAACGGCCAAATGTATGCATCCATGGAGGCCTAGCAGAAAAAATGACCCCATAACCGAATTATGTCCATGTACGTGAAAAGAACAAAAAAAATCAACCAGAAACACACAACGGACAAAAAAAAACGTCCGGCCAATAAAAAAACAGGTCAGAAATACACAAAGGACCAAAAAAAAACGGCAAGAAACACAGTCGTGGCAACAGCCACGGAAAAAAATCAACGAGCATTGCGCGGGGTAGGCTGCGAACGCTCGGGGGTTTGAATCGGGAAAAGGTCGCCCATCTTCCGTGCGGACGCGGGGTCATCGAGCGTGGGTATATATATATATATATATATATATATATATATATATATATATATATATATATATATATATATATATATATATATATATATATATATATATTGGGAGCCCTGGGCTGCCAATAACTATTGAAAGCCCTAGCCAGCCACCCCACATTGGAAGCCCTAGCCAGCCACCCCACCGGTCCTCCAGCCAGCTGACACGCGTGCAGCTGGCCTGACACGCGCAGGTGGGGACCTAGAGACTCAACCAACAAGATACATAAAATTCCATGTCTGACCGCTGCCAGCTGTATCTCTCCGATCATATGGACTTCAATTTTCAGTGTGTCCCTCTTCTTCCTCTCATTCTTGCTGCTCCAGTTCCTGTAAGCTCAAAACAATGATAATTAATCCAGAGCCATGCATAGAAGTGCTAGCTTATGCATTCAAGTGCAAAAAAGTAAAATTGTCTCTCGCTAGATACATTAATATTCTTCATTGCATATGTATATAAAAAGGTTCTAAAAATGCATTAATATCCAACATGCACCCCGAGTAGTCCGTGTTGGACGCGCTGGCAGCCACCGCCGGCTGGCGAGTCCACGCCAACCCTCCTAATGGCACCGCCGGGTTCTGAGGAGGGCCACGAGACCTCCACGGTCATTGTCCAAGTATAAAACCACACAAATCAGAGCATAAACTTTTATCTAGTCCAAGTAGTATAGCTGCATAATGATGCATAAAATTGTAAACAAATATTGAATAAAAAGTAGACTTTAGTAGCTCAGTGATTTACAAACAGTGCATAGCTAATAAACCACGCAGTGCGTAATAGGTAAGAAATGAATGCATAAAACTTACAAGTTAATAGCATAGTTGGGGAAAAAAACATAAATATTATTTAATCATACCAATTGGAGGCTGGCAATTTAGGAGAAACAAATAAGTGTTATACCATGTATAAAAACAACAATTATTTACCAACAATGTGTACAAACACACTGAACATAGTGAAACGGATTATGGTAACAAGAGAGAAAAAAAAAGACATCTATTGCGAGCTGCAGTGCTCGTGGGGGGCTCCAGATGCTCACCGTGCCTGCTACTCTGCCGTTGATGCATCCTCATAGTGCCTAGAGAAGAAGTTCACAGGGGGCATCAACAAGCAAGCAAAGAAACAATGGTTAAAAAATAAAAAGAAATTGAAAGCGGGCATCTGCTGCTTGCTCGAGGCCCAAGCATGCCGTACACCATGGCTGTCCTTGCATCGTCGCCTAAACCAAACCTTCGTCCTGGATCCCTACATGATAAATCAGGCACCTTCGATCAGGCTGCGTCGCAGCCAGGCATGATAAATCACATAAAGTTCGCATGAAAATTTATGCATGTAAGCATAGTAACCAAAAGAAAGCAAAAATATTTTTTTAGAAACAAAACTAGCATTCGTGGGGAAAAACGAAACTGAATTGTAAACAAATATTGAATAAACTATAAACAAATGTTGAATAAAAAGTAGACTTTGATAGCTTAGTGATTTTCAAACAGTGCAAAGTAGGTAAGAAATGAATACATAGCAAAGTGTTTTAACAACGCATAGAAGCATGTTCTAACAATATATGTCAAAATGTTCTAACAACGCATACAATGTATGTCAAAGTGATAGCCCGAACCTAAACCATTATTCTCATTTTGGGGACATATAATTAATAAAGGAACAATTCATAGAACCGAAAGTACCCTCACTTCTGAGGATTATTGTACCAAAATCGTGGCGGCCCCAACCCAAACAATGCATAGAACAATGTATTGAATTGTGTATCAACAAAGTTTAGGATTGTGTACAAATGTACATCTTTTGAACAATGTTTGTTAAGTGTTCTAACAATGCATAGATGTGTGCTCCAACAATGTATAATTGTGTAGAAGTGCACAGATAACCACTCCAACAAATTAGACGTTGATTTGAAGCAAGTGATATGGCAAACAATGGCCTTGCAGGACATACAGTTATTGCTTCCTACAAACTAGACATAGTTAGCCTGGCAAATCATTCGGGTATAGTTAGTGCTTCCTATAAACAGGACATATAGTGCAGTAGTGCACGGCCTTCATATCAAAGTGAAGCTTAAAAATAGTAACGATAAATCACGTAAAGTTTTGAGTATATGCGTCAAAACGCTTTGCCTATACATGAGGTTAGATCCACAGGGGAGATGCCGTCGTTAGCCGATTGTCCACTGCCGATTCACACCAGCGTCGCCGCCGTGGACTGCGTCATGAAAAGAAAAAGACATAGAAACATGTTTTAGCATCCGCAGACACCTATTCATGAAATTAATGTAAGCTACATGGATAGAAATATCATCCAACAATGTATAAAAGTATTCAACAATGCATGGATACATGTTGCTACAATATATAGAAATACGCTCCAACAATGTATAGAATTGTGTTCAAGCAATATACACAGTGAGTAAAAATGTACAGACAACTCCAACAACGTATAGAATTATGGCTTAAGAAGCATAAAAAACCAGAGACTCAATGGGAATTAGCAAGTAACAAGTATCAATAGGGTTCTTGAGATCTGAGATGCAAAGCTCTGCCTATTCCACACCAAAAAGAAATTGCTAGTAACGTAGACCTGCAGAAGAACCATGGCTCATTTAATCAAATGGTGTGGAAACCTATACATCTAAGCATACAAATCACCGAGCACCTTCAAAATCACATTTCCACCATGCATAATCATAGTTCCACCATGCATAGAAACTAATGCAACTAAGCATACAAATCACCCCACTGCCAGATTTCGCTGCTGCTCCACACCTGAAGCTCTGGTCCGGCAATTGGGAACACATTGACAGGGCAGGTGGTGTTCACCATGAATAGGATCTGCAGATAGGATGGGAACAAGAAACTGAACTAAAATTATGATTTTTAAAAAAAAAAATTGATAGAACGAGTGACATCAATCAAAGGACAGAGGCTGGACCACCTCGCTAATCAGCACAATTATATAAGAAAGTGATCTAACCAGCACATTATATTAGGGATAAAAGAAGTACCTGATCTCAGCATTAGTATCTCCTCATAATTCAGTCGTGGCAACAGCCACGGAAAAAAATCAACGAGCATTGCGCGGGGTAGGCTGCGAACGCTCGGGGGTTTGAATCGGGAAAAGGTCGCCCATCTTCCGTGCGGGCGCGGGGGTCATCGAGCGTGGGTATATATATATATATATATATATATATATATATATATATATATATATATATATATATATATATATATATATATATATATATATATATATATATATATATATTGGGAGCCCTGGGCTGCCAATAACTATTGAAAGCCCTAGCCAGCCACCCCACATTGGAAGCCCTAGCCAGCCACCCCACCGGTCCTCCAGCCAGCTGACACGCGTGCAGCTGGCCGACACGCGCAGGTGGGGACCTAGAGACTCAACCAACAAGATACATAAAATTCCATGTCTGACCGCTGCCAGCTGTATCTCTCCGATCATATGGACTTCAATTTCCAGTGTGTCCCTCTTCTTCCTCTCATTCTTGCTGCTCCAGTTCCTGTAAGCTCAAAACAATGATAATTAATCCAGAGCCATGCATAGAAGTGCTAGCTTATGCATTCAAGTGCAAAAAAGTAAAATTGTCTCTCGCTAGATACATTAATATTCTTCATTGCATATGTATATAAAAAGGTTCTAAAAATGCATTAATATCCAACATGCACCCCGAGTAGTCCGTGTTGGACGCGCTGGCAGCCACCGCCGGCTGGCGAGTCCACGCCAACCCTCCTAATGGCACCGCCGGGTTCTGAGGAGGGCCGCGAGACCTCCACGGTCATTGTCCAAGTATAAAACCACACAAATCAGAGCATAAACTTTTATCTAGTCCAAGTAGTATAGCTGCATAATGATGCATAAAATTGTAAACAAATATTGAATAAAAAGTAGACTTTAGTAGCTCAGTGATTTACAAACAGTGCATAGCTAATAAACCACGCAGTGCGTAATAGGTAAGAAATGAATGCATAAAACTTACAAGTTAATAGCATAGTTGGGGAAAAAACATAAATATTATTTAATCATACCAATTGGAGGCTGGCAATTTAGGAGAAACAAATAAGTGTTATACCATGTATAAAAACAACAATTATTTACCAACAATGTGTACAAACACACTGAACATAGTGAAACGGATTATGGTAACAAGAGAGAAAAAAAAAGACATCTATTGCGAGCTGCAGTGCTCGTGGGGGGCTCCAGATGCTCACCGTGCCTGCTACTCTGCCGTTGATGCATCCTCATAGTGCCTAGAGAAGAAGTTCACAGGGGGCATCAACAAGCAAGCAAAGAAACAATGGTTAAAAAATAAAAAGAAATTGAAAGCGGGCATCTGCTGCTTGCTCGAGGCCCAAGCATGCCGTACACCATGGCTGTCCTTGCATCGTCGCCTAAACCAAACCTTCGTCCTGGATCCCTACGTGATAAATCAGGCACCTTCGATCAGGCTGCGTCGCAGCCAGGCATGATAAATCACATAAAGTTCGCATGAAAATTTATGCATGTAAGCATAGTAACCAAAAGAAAGCAAAAATATTTTTTTAGAAACAAAACTAGCATTCGTGGGGAAAAACGAAACTGAATTGTAAACAAATATTGAATAAACTATAAACAAATGTTGAATAAAAAGTAGACTTTGATAGCTTAGTGATTTTCAAACAGTGCAAAGTAGGTAAGAAATGAATACATAGCAAAGTGTTTTAACAACGCATAGAAGCATGTTCTAACAATATATGTCAAAATGTTCTAACAACGCATACAATGTATGTCAAAGTGATAGCCCGAACCTAAACCATTATTCTCATTTTGGGGACATATAATTAATAAAGGAACAATTCATAGAACCGAAAGTACCCTCACTTCTGAGGATTATTGTACCAAAATCGTGGCGGCCCCAACCCAAACAATGCATAGAACAATGTATTGAATTGTGTATCAACAAAGTTTAGGATTGTGTACAAATGTACATCTTTTGAACAATGTTTGTTAAGTGTTCTAACAATGCATAGATGTGTGCTCCAACAATGTATAATTGTGTAGAAGTGCACAGATAACCACTCCAACAAATTAGACGTTGATTTGAAGCAAGTGATATGGCAAACAATGGCCTTGCAGGACATACAGTTATTGCTTCCTACAAACTAGACATAGTTAGCCTGGCAAATCATTCGGGTATAGTTAGTGCTTCCTATAAACAGGACATATAGTGCAGTAGTGCACGGCCTTCATATCAAAGTGAAGCTTAAAAATAGTAACGATAAATCACGTAAAGTTTTGAGTATATGCGTCAAAACACTTTGCCTATACATGAGGTTAGATCCACAGGGGAGATGCCGTCGTTAGCCGATTGTCCACTGCCGATTCGCACCAGCGTCGCCGCCGTGGACTGCGTCATGAAAAGAAAAAGACATAGAAACATGTTTTAGCATCCGCAGACACCTATTCATGAAATTAATGTAAGCTACATGGATAGAAATATCATCCAACAATGTATAAAAGTATTCAACAATGCATGGATACATGTTGCTACAATATATAGAAATACGCTCCAACAATGTATAGAATTGTGTTCAAGCAATATACACAGTGAGTAAAAATGTACAGACAACTCCAACAACGTATAGAATTATGGCTTAAGAAGCATAAAAAACCAGAGACTCAATGGGAATTAGCAAGTAACAAGTATCAATAGGGTTCTTGAGATCTGAGATGCAAAGCTCTGCCTATTCCACACCAAAAAGAAATTGCTAGTAACGTAGACCTGCAGAAGAACCATGGCTCATTTAATCAAATGGTGTGGAAACCTATACATCTAAGCATACAAATCACCGAGCACCTTCAAAATCACATTTCCACCATGCATAATCATAGTTCCACCATGCATAGAAACTAATGCAACTAAGCATACAAATCACCCCACTGCCAGATTTCGCTGCTGCTCCACACCTGAAGCTCTGGTCCGGCAATTGGGAACACATTGACAGGGCAGGTGGTGTTCACCATGAATAGGATCTGCAGATAGGATGGGAACAAGAAACTGAACTAAAATTATGATTTTTTAAAAAAAAATTGATAGAACGAGTGACATCAATCAAAGGACAGAGGCTGGACCACCTCGCTAATCAGCACAATTATATAAGAAAGTGATCTAACCAGCACATTATATTAGGGATAAAAGAAGTACCTGATCTCAGCATTAGTATCTCCTCATAATTCAAATACTTCAATCTGAGATGATAGTGTGGTGCGGCAGACCACCTCGCTAATCAGCGCTGACCCGGAGGATGTAGTGGGCATAAAAACATGGTGAAAAAAGCATTAAAAGAATATGAAACCTTACCCTACATCACAACATAGGCATAGCAACATGTTTGAGCAGGTGCAAAAACCTTACAATGGCAAAGATAGAGAAACATGGTTTAGTATACGCGAAAACCTTACTGCGGCAAAGAAACACGTATAAACATGTTTTAGCATGATAGATTATACTATCAGTATTGCATAAAAATAGTTGCACAAAGGCATAAAAATTGAAGGAACACATGAATCATCAATATATCCAAGTATCCAACTACAACACCTCTAGCTAGACAAAAACATGAGACATGGCGCATAGAAACTTGTACACACGAAGCATACAAATTCTGACCACATCCATCGTCGAAATCATCTCCAAGTAACACCATCCAACAGTAATGAAGCATAGAAATTAATATGGAGGAGCATACAAGAAATTAGCAAATGCACATAAATCAATTTCACTAAAGAAAGTCATTTTTTCCTACCGAAGAATTACCAACACCGGTCCTGCATCAAGCACCTTAGTGTTGTCGACCACTCCACTGAGAGGACCTGCATCAGGCAACCTTGAGCACTGAGTGACACCTAGAGGATGCATTACCATCATCGCTAAAGGTATATAAATGTGTTTTAGGCTTTTAGCATGCGCATAAATCTACTGCCACAAGGCATATAAACATGTTTAGCTGGAGCAGAAACCTTACAACGACAATAAAAGACTAGAAACATATTTTAGCATGCGTAAAAACCTATTCGTCCAAATTAATGTAAGCTACATGGATAGAAGTGCCATCCAACAATGTATTTAAGTCTTCAACAATGCATGGATACACGTTGCTACAATATATAGAAATACGCTCCAACATTGTAAGCTTGAAAATGCGGCCCAGACCACCCAACCCTGACAAATCTGATGCTCCAAAAAGTTGTACACACGAAGCATAAAAATTCAGACCACATCCAGTGAGACAAAACATGAGACATAGCGCATAGAAGCTTGTACACACGAAGCATAAAAATTCAGACCACATCCATCGTCGAAATCATCTCCATGTAACACCATCCATCAGAAATGAAGCATAGAAATTAACATGGAGGAGCATAGAAGAAATTAGCAATGCACAGAAATCAATTTCACTAAAAAAGTCATTTTTCCTACCGAAGAATTACCAACACTAGCCCTGCATCAAGCACCTTAGTGTCGTCGACCCCTCCACCGAGAGTACCTGCATCAGGCAACCTTGAGCACTGAGTTGCACCTAGAGGATGCATTACCATCATCGCTAAAGGTATACAAATGTGTTTTAGCATGCGCATAAATCTATTGATGAAATTGGTAAATTAATATCAGCTACATAAAAATCATGGCCGAAAACCGAGGAACAAGCCTAACATGCGCCCCCTAAATCGCAAATGTATAGAATTGTGCATGGGGGGACGTAGGTGCAGATCAACAATGTATAGAATTGTGTACCAATAATGTATAGAATTGTGTACCAACAACGTATAAAATTGTGTAGGTGCATACAGATAATTATTCAAACAATATATGTCGAATTGTTCTAACAATGCATACAAGAGTGCTCCACAATGTATACAGACTTCTTTGGAATTTGAAATTTGAATTCAATTGGGGTGGAAACCTATACAACTAAGCAATCACAGTTTCACCATGCATCTAAACCTATTCTTGCAAGCATAAAAACTATTATCACTGGTGAAGGATCGGAGAAACATGCACAATTCAAATTGGAAGATGCAAGCATAGTAGACCACTAATGCAAGCATACAAATGGGTAGGAGTAAAAAAACTCACAAATTAGTAACCAAATTCTTGGTCAGTACATCAAAAAAAAAGTATCGGAGTTTCGTTGACACTGGGCAAGCAGAATGCAGTGATTTGTATGGATGCAAAAAGATATATTTACGATAATGTTGTGTAGAATACACTAGATAAATGGTATGCATTTACCATAATTTTAGAACAATGTCGTGATGAAGTTACCATAAAAAGATACGATATGGATCTTTTTCCTAGCACAAGCAGTAAGCAAGCCATGGAATATACTGGAATATATCATTGTTGAAAAAAATGACAATTGGAATAGTCATCAATCCGGCTAGAAAATTATGGATCAAAACTCCATGCTTATCGAGGGATGCGGATTTTGTGCATGGCTCACCTCGAGATACTGTACGTCAATGCTGGAGATGCGACGGTGCCGGGCCGCTGCATCCTGATGAACGAGCGCCGCCATGAGGGCCATCTACAAGGGCGAGTCGCACGGCTGCCGGACCACGAGGGTTAGCAGCGCGCCGCCGATTGGGGAAAGGGGCTGGGCCACGCCGCGCCACCGTCGGCTGCCAGGGAAGGAGTGGATGCCAACGCCATTGCTGCGAGAGAGAAGGGATGCACTGAGGGTGGAAGGCAAGAGCCGTCGCGGTCGCTGTAGATGCCACCGAGGGGGCAGTACAACTAGTGATGCCACATCACCTGCAGCCAACAATAATGTATAGAAACGAGCTCCGATGATGTATACAAATGTCCTCTGATCATGCATAAAAATTTGTGCACAGTGAACAAAACTACTGACCACAATTGCGCAAACCAATTTCACCCTCTAATTCCAGTGACAAGCATGAAAGTTTTTGGCACAGAGGTTGCATAGAAATTAGTATGCACCTCCCGAGCGGCCTGTTCGGGCGCATGCTGTGCCAGCCGCCGCATAAGACTGATGTAGACAATTAGTACTAAAAATTCAGGAGTAGACAATGTATAAAATTATCTTCGAACAATGTATAAAATGTCGGTGGGACGAAGGAAGTCGCACTGCCATATTTCAAAGGAAACTGAATGTCACAACTTTCAGTAAGGTGCTCAGCTAGCCAAGCAACATATTTGGTTCTTTGCCATGTAAGCATCATCGTTTGGTTGTCTATAAAACTTAACGACCTTGCAGCTTGAGTTTTCCAGCAAAGTACATTAATTTCTAATGTATTCATGTATAGAAACTAATACAGTACAACTTACGATGAAATGATGCATAAAAATCAAATATGTACATATCAAGTAGCCATTGTCTAGCCTCAAGTAATTTCCTGGCACCACAAGACGCTGCAGCAGGGAAAAAATATTGAAGCATAGTTATTTCAGAACAATCAATAATCAAGCGATGTGAATAGAGTAAGTCGATTAGATCCCAAAAGTTAAGCACAGCCTAATTCTTATGGAATCAATCCCCAATCTCAAGCACACTCAAGCGCACTCCAATTCCCATCAATTAGTGGAAGAAATAAAATAGGTATTAGGGATTGAGTGCAGCAGACCTTGAATCCGTAGAGGAAGAACCTGCTGATGCTCGTCCCCACAGCTGAAGAACAGCCTCGTGCTAGGCCACCGTGACGGACTGGTCCAGCCGGCCGCTGTGCACAGGAAAGTCGATCTGCTCCTGTCCGGAATCAATCACAGGTCCAATCCATAGCAAGCCTTAACACCCCGATGCAGCAAAACAATCCACAGATAAATATGCTTACCAGAATCGCCGTCAGATCCGTCAGGGGAGGGGCACCGGAGCTGTTGTCGTTGCCAGGCTTGAATCTCGAGTAGAAGCGTGCGTGCAGGAGGCCGAAGCATGGGGTGGGCCGTGCCATCGTCGTGTCTGGGATGCCGGCCATCGGGAGGGAGAGGGCCTCCGCCAGATGTAGGGGCCTCACCATCACCGCCAACCGATGCGTCTAGGGTGCGTAGGGCCGTCGTGTGCCGAGCCTCGTGCTGCCACGCCGATCCACCTCCTACGACGCTCGTCATGGACCTGCTGGCGGCCGACTTCTCCGGCCACCTCGTGACTCCTGCAGCACTCTCCTCGGCCCCACGTCGTCGTTTGGCAGAGCCCACACCTGCCCCGCGCCACCCTGCCACTTGGGGCGGGGATTCCACGGCCCGCTGCCGTGCGGCATCCAGGACGGAGAGGGGCCGCGCAGTCGTCGTGGGGTGGGAGGCCAGCCACCGGGATGGAGGGGGTCGCCGCTACTGGATAGAGGAGCTCGCTACCGCTCGATGGATCCGCGGGATTTGCCGGCAAGAGAGCTAGGGAATGCCGCCGGCCACCGAGGTGCAGGGGAGGGGCCGCTGGGTGGGAGGGAGAGGGGACGATGTGGAGGCCGCGCGCCATTGGGAGGTCAGGCCACCGATTTGGAAGCTACTGCACCGCCGGATGTGGGAGGGGGTCGCCGCGGGGACGGCCGGGTGGGATTCAAATCTATACTATAAAGCGGAATTAGAAAATAATTGTTATCAGAAAAATCTCCTACCCACCTACGATGTACATCCTTTGACAGACAGGGCCGAAGACCAAAAAAAAAAAAACGCTACTTATATGACAAAACACTGTTCACTGTTATAGATCTCCACTCGGCTCTAAAATTTTTTTACCCACCGCAGAGTTTACCCGCCCGCAAGGCTAGGCCTTCTTCGCCGCGACAGTTCCTGCGACGCGACTTACCTAATGCCACTAACCGCCCGCTGACTATACTTTCTGGCCGAAGCTACGGCCCCTACGCTTTCCGCTGCACCAGGCGACGGCCCTGACGCTTTCCTCCGTGCCTTCAAAGTGCTCGTTCACCACCGGCCGGTTGCCACTCGCCAGAGTACAGTCGCCCACAACAGCCGTCACTGCCGTAGCCCCGTCACGTGAAGGCGCTGGCATTCCCGAAGGGCCGCCGGCTGGCGGCGGTGGTGGCCGCTGGGTCGGTGTCTCCAGAAGAGGATAATGACAGGCAGCCGTCGGAGGATTGCAAGGTAATACGAAACAGTCATCTATTTCCTTTGCGTCCATGCAACTTCCTTGCACCAAGCTATCAAACAAACACATTGCATCAGTTCAATTTTCGATCAGTTTGAACAATCGATTTCAGTAGAGTATTTCATCAATTTCAAAGATCCATTGATATAGTTAACTTATTTGTTTGGCCAATACATATGCACAAGATTGTATAGTTCAACATCTCAGTAATATTGACATGGTATTGTCCCAAGATATGAAAGGAAATATTTCTGGGTAATAAAGCTAGCATGTTGTGGTTTTGAGTTTTAAAGTATTATTAGTTATTAATTAATTAACAGTAAAAAGGTCGGAATTAAATCTCAGTGGCTTGTGCATGAGAGTGGGAAGCAGGCATAAAACGACGAAGCAATGCTAAAAAAATTCCTCCAATATAGAGTAAACCTTTCCTTTATGTGTGCAGTAACATATATCAGTATGTATACTTGCTTTCAGATTAGAAGAGTATATCAGTATGTATACTTGCTTTCAGATTAGAGAATTCGCATGTCTTGTAGTTCTTGTTGCTCAAAGTGCTACATTCTTGTGCCCGTTTTCTTTCTCTTACTTAAGGTGGATGTGTACACACAGTAAACAAAGGCATGCTAAAAAAATTCCTGCAGTATAGAGTAAACCTTTCCTTTTTGTGTGCAGTAACGTATATATGTGTACTTGCTTTCAGATAAGACGATTTGCATGGCCTGTAGTTCCTGTTGCTCAAAGTGCTTGATTCTTGTGCACGTTCTCTTTCGCTTACTTAATGTGGTTGTGCACGTTCTCTTTCTCTTACTTAATTTTTATGTGAAATTTAGAACGGTTTCTTTTCATATATAACTCATATTGACTTTGGCCTCAGCGCCCTCGCCAACCACACCCGCAAGACACTTCCCAAACAAGCATGAAGCGAAAGAGAACATGGGGAAGCATGCTCGCTAACCAGAAACAAAACAATAAAAAACGCATGAAAGCAGTACCCTCGCCGGACGCACGCAGACAGGATGCAACCCAAGCAAGCATAAAGCAAAAGACGTCGCAGGGAAGATCGGCCAATTCCAAGCGTAGCAATAGACGCCGCAGAGAGTCAGCGCCCTCGCCGACCGCACACAGCAAAGAACAACGTGAGGAATCAGCATCCTCACCAACCAAACACACAGCGACTGTCAACAAGAAAAATCAGCACCCTCGGCGACCATGCACGCATCGCCGTCCTACTGACCACATGCAACTTCAGGTACGTCACACAAACAGTGTTTTTAATTTTGATTTATTTATAGGGATCAATCCAGGGAAACAACAAAATCATAAATATCATAAGAAAAAATAATGTTTATTCCTCACATTTCTTTTCACAGTATTTGCAGAAATTACTCTATGATTTGTAATTTTTGTTTTTTTTCACCTTTTGCAGACTGATTTGGGTACTGTTATGGATTCAAATGTTCAAAACTCAGAAGAAAAAAATCTTCTACAAACGAACACATGATTGACAGTAAACATCCAAAAGAAATTGAACAACAAATAAAAAATGACCAAACATACGATGAACTTCCACAAGGTATTTAATTATATTGTTACATAGGGTTTCTCACAATGTTGTTTAATTTTTAAGTTATATTAAAAAATTATTTTACTTGCAGATTATACAATGACAGCCAAGGATTTACATGCTCAAATAATAATAGAGTCATCTTCGGCCACTGATATACTTGTGAAGATAAATGATATTTTTGTCAATAAAGATCAATTGTCATGTCTTCTAGATCCGGTTCAATATTTGAACGACAAGGTGGGTGTACCAATGTCTTTTAAAATATCACTATCTAATATAAATAATTCTCTGTTTTATAAATAGTATAATCTTATTGTTATTTCAATTTTTTTTGTAGGTTATAAGTGCATATATTTGTTGTTTAAAGGAACAAGCAAATCTACAAGTTAGAAACGGGTTAAAGGTATACTTTGAGGATCCCATTAACTCCATACTGCTAAAACAGGATGACAATCTTAGAATTGATGGCGATGAAAGCTTCATTACAAGGATCGTTGAAAATTATCTAAGTCATGACATGGTAACATACGTTTCCATATTTTAATTTTATGTTAATTTTATTTAATACATTACTATTGTTTTTTCACATATCTAAGACTAAATTCATTGTCTCCATTAGATTCTACTTCCAATAAATATCAAGGACACACATTGGTATTTAGCTATTCTTCATGCAAAAAAGCATGAGATACAAGTTCTTGACTCACTATGTTGGGAATCCAATCGAGATGACCTCAGAACTACAGTAAGTTATGATTGCAGCATTACACTTTATTTTAATTTTTTACATTGATCCTCCTTTTATTTTATATTCTTTATTATTACTAACTAATAATATATGTATTTATATAGCTGGAAGGTCTGCAATCTCATTTAAACATTATTATAAACAAACGGAATGTGGTCCAAAATTGGGAAGACCTTGACGTCAATAAATGGACAGTCAAAGAACAATTAGAAGAACCAATCCAGAAAGACAGGTGTGTAGAACACACTATAAAATTGTAACGTATATGTGAACAAATTTATTTTTTAATACTCAATGTTCTACAACTTTGCAGTTCATCTTGTGGTCTATTCATACTCAAGTTTATGGAATGCTGGACTGGAGAAGCACTTACTCAACATATTACACAGGTATATATATTACTTTTCATAACCTATTAAATTACTGGACATGTGATAATACCAACTATTACCATGCAGGAAAATATTAATAATTTTAGATACAAGTTAGCCGGCATACTATTATGTTGGAAAACAAACAAAACAGTAATGAAACAGCACAACGGATCAGCACCGTCACCAATCAAACATACAGCGACAAACAACAAGGTGAATCAGCACTACTATCACCAACCACGCACACATCGCCCTGCTGCTGACCACGTTCAACATCAGGTACCACAGGACCAATATGACAATATGACTTATAAATATGACAGCTGCTAAGATTATCACATTATGCTTGAAGTCCATGGCCAGGCTTTTTTAGCTTTGATCTATAAACATTGACAAGTGTGACAAAAGCATAGATGTCAGCTATAATAAAATGTCAAAGAATTACTCTATGAATTATAAATTTGGTTTTTTATCTACCTTTTGCAGGCTAATTTGGATATTGTTATGAACTCAAATGTTCAAAACTCAGAAAAAGAAAAATCCCCTGCAAATGAACACACGATTGATAACCAGACATATGATGAACTTCCACAAGGTATTTAAATTATATTGTAACGTATAGTTATTTGTCACAATGTTGTTCAATTTTTAAAGTTATATATAATATAATATAATAAAATTTTATTTTACTTGCAGATTATACAATGACCGACAAGGATTTATGTGCTCAAATAATAATAGAGTCATCTTTGGCCACTGATATACTTGTGAAGATAGATGACATTTTTGTCAATCAAGATCAATTGTCATGTCTTTTAGACCCGGCTAAATATTTGAACGACAAGGTAAGTGTACCAATATGCTTTAAATATCTCTATCTAATATAAATAATTCTCTGTTTTATAAATAGTATAATCTTATTGTTATTTCAATATTTTTTTTGTAGGTTATAAGTGCATATATCTGTTGTTTAAAGGAACAAGCACATCTACAAGTTAGAAATGGGGTTAAGGTATACTTTGAGGATCCTATTAACACTGTACTGCTGAAACGGGATGGCAATCTTAGAATACATGAAAATGGAAGCTTCATTACAAGGATCGTTGAAAAATATCTAAGCCATGACATGGTAACATACGTTTCCATATTTTAATTTTATGTTAATTTAATACCTTTGTATTGTTTTTTACATATCTGAGACTAATTCATTGTCTTCATTAGATTCTACTTCCAATAAATATTAAGGACACACATTGGTATTTAGTTGTTCTTCATGCAAAAAAGCGTGAGATACAAGTTCTTGACTCACTATGTTGGGAATACAATCGAGATGACCTCAAAACTACAGTAAGTTATGATTGCAGCATTACCCTTTATTTTTAATGTTTTACATTGATCCTCTTTTTATTTTATATTATTTATTATTACTAACTATAACTAATAATATATGTATCTATACAGCTGGAAGGTCTGAAATCTCATTTAAATATTATTATAAAAAAACAAAATGTGGTCTAAAATTGGGAAGACCTTGACGTCACTAAATGGACAGTCAAAGAACAAATAGAAAAACCAATCCAAAAAGACGGGTATGTAGAACACACTAGAAAATTTTAACGTATGTGTACAGATTTATTTTTAAATACTCAATGTTCTATGACTTTACAGTTCATCTTGTGGTCTATTCATGCTCAAGTTTATGGAATACTGGACTGGAGAAGCACTTTCTCAACATATTATATATATATATATATATTTATATATATATTACTTTCTTTAGTGAATATAATAAGAGATAACCTATTAAATTACTAGACAACAGGTAATATCAATTATTACCATGCAGGAAAATATTAATCATTTTAGGTACAAGTTAGCCAGCATACTGTTATGTTGGAAGACAAACACAGCAGCAATGAGTCAGAGTGATGAACAAAGTCTTGCCGCTGAAGATAGTTTCAATGATATTACCATCTTGGAGAATCCAGAGATTAAAAAGGAATCATTACACTTATTATCAAGTGAAAGGAAGTACCAGTCATTAATGTCAGTTCTTTCGAAGATAAGTGGACATGAGTTAGTAAGCTGCCTTTGTGACTATATCAAATCAATTAATTGTGCAGAGACCTTAAAGTAAGTTTTCTTTTTAAAGCAATATTTATTAGTAAAACAAAAGGTCAATTTCTAACATTATCAATTTCATTTTCCTTATCCTTTACAGTAAAATTTGGATCCAAAGCTCCAAGCCTTATTCCATCAGCTTGACTCTTCCGAAACTGCAACACATATTGAAGGACAGTGAGCCCATGGACCAAGAATGTTTCAATTTGTTCATATGAAAAAACATGTCTGACTACATCCAGCAAATGAAGAAAAACAAAGGAGCAATATCAAAGCACTATCTAGACTTGCGGTTTTGGGTATGATAATCTAACATTTCCTCTTTTTAATATACTCATTAAGTTATATTCAATATTTTCTAAAACTAATTTAGAATGCTGATTTAATATGTTAGATGATTATTGATTTTGGACGACATCCAAACTTCCGTAAAAAGTTAGATGTCGAACAGCTAAAAGAGTCCATACGTAAATGGCCTGGTATTGAATACAGTGTTTCAAAATGCAAATGGGTAAGATGACTTACATCATCCTCATAATGATATTGGTTTAAATTTGATTTAACTATTAGCCTTTTGCAGATTCTTATACCAATAACTCAACTAAGCAGTGCCTTCATTTTGTTCATACTAAAACAAGAGACAAAAAAAAGTATACATTTTTGACCCTAATCCTCTTAATCCAATTTACAAGCACAATCCAATCGCAAAATATGTGAAGATACTCCAATGCATTTCCGAATACTTACAAAAAGCCATGGCAAAAGCATGTCCTTGGTCTAAATGGAACGAAGATATCTTCTTATGGCGACAAATTATTTTAACTGATATTCCCATTTACAGCAGGTAAGCTTATTTTATTTCGTAACTATTACTTTACATGTTAGATTTTGAACAAACATTATGTTTATAGATTGATGTTTAGTTGACTAATATTTGTGTCCTCAGGGAACTATCTGGTTATCTCATTTCCATGTTCATGTCTGCATGGAAAGATGAAGAACTTCGAATTCCACAATTCAAGGTAAAAAAAATTAATATCTATATTACTTAAATATTTTATACTTTTGTCACTTATATGAAACTTACATGTTAATTATTTTATTACAAACAGGATGCCTTCAATTTCAGAAAGCATTTTTTGGGACAGCTAATGACTATCAACGAAAATAAATGTGAAGATAACTTACCGGCTGGAGTTCAAGACCTCATTAGATGTATCAAAAATACTCCAATTTATAGATAGTCAAATACCTTCCTTATATTTTTATAATGTAAACCATTTATCTACAATTATTACAGCACTTCAAAAGGCTGAGTATCAGTCCAAATATTATCTTACCCTATGGCTCTGTGCTTTAGTTCATCCTCTACTTTTTTTTTCATCACTGACAAATTATTTAAATTCTTTGATATCTTCCAATGAAGGATTGCAATAGTGTAATTATTTCTTTACTATGTCCAATTTCTCTCAACTATGGTGCTAGCCAACAATAAAGTCTTCACTCATGTTGTTTTATGCATAATAACATCTTATTGTCATCAATTTGGTACACATGATTGCATCAGCTTCACAACATTGACACTTGTGGCTGGTTTATTTTTAATGCACATGTTTACCAAATCCATTGATCTGATAACCTTTGTTTGAAATTGAAAATCACTTTAATATATTTGGTTAGGCACGTGCGTGTCGCACGTGCATGTCTACTAGTGAATTTTAAACAGAGGAGAGATATCGGTGGGAGGTTTGGGCTGGCCCCACGCCCGAAGACACCACACGCTGTCGTGACTTGCGCCCGGATAGGTTGGTGGGAGGATGGTTGGGTTGAACCAATTAGTTGCAGTTTGGGCTATAACTATGGGAAACCCGGGACTCCTAATAAATTATTTATATATATATATATATATATATATATATATATATATATATATATATATATATATATATATATATATATTCTCTCAATCTAGGTAGACTTGCATGCCCCCGTCTTGCTCCGTCCATTCTCGCAGCGGTGAATTTTTTTTAAACCAGGGAGCCTTTTCTCCTCGTTCTCGTGCACTGTGTATGGAAATACCACGGTCACCAGGGATCGAACCCGGGGTGGCCGACAGGGCCTTTGGCTCCTTGCGCTAGCCACCAGTAGTTGCCGCTCGCTGCGGTGAATTAGCGGTGTCTTTATGTTCAACGGCGTCAACTCAATCTGTCTTCCAGTAAAGTAGGAAGCCATATAACTTAGCAGAAACAGAATCTTAGGGCCTGTTTGGTTAGAGGTGTTAAAGTTTAACAAACACTGTAGCACTTTCGTCTTATTTGACAAAAAGTTTTCAATTTTGGACTAATTAGGCTTAATAGATTCGTCTCGTAAATTACTCCTAATCTGTGCCGACATGCATACAATTAGTCTATATTTAGTACTCCATGCATTTGCCACAACATTGATGTGATGGGAGTTAAACTTTAACATTCATGAACCAAACAGGGCCTTATTAGCTTAGCCTAATCATGATCACCACCTCGATTAATTGTGGAATTTAGATGCTTATGGTATACTCCTAGTTGACGTAGGTTACCACACTTCCTTCTCATCAAATATCACCAAACTTAAAGATCTGTTCGCTGGTTTGTTGTGAGAGAAAAACACTGCTTGATGACTGCTGATTCTGCTGATCCAGCGAAACGAACAGGGTGCTAGTCCTAACACGTGGTTCACATCGTCCTATGGTAATATGCATTTACTGCTACTGTTTTGCCTGACAATTATATTGCTCTTAACCTTAACCCTAACCTTAACGCAGAAGGATTCTTCTGCGGGCCAAGAATGGATGAGTTGGAGCATATGAGTATTCCATATGAGTTCCTGCAAAAAGTTACAGGTAACTTCAGTACAGAGATATGAAAAGGCAGGTCTGGAGTGGTTTATAAGGTAAGTCTAGCTGTTCATTGTACTAACATAAAAATAATCAGTGCACCTTTTAACAATTGCATTCTCTATTTAAATTCAAAACATGACCACGATAATTATTTGTGCAACTAAGCTAAGGTGTACTCTAAGGCCTTGTTTAGTTCCTCTCCAAAAAGTTTACACCATATTCCATCAAATATTTAAACACATGCATGAAGTATTAAATATAGAATAAAAAAATAACTAATTGTACAAATTACGACTACTTTGTGAGACGAATCTTTTAAGCCTAATTAGACCATGAGTTGACAATAAAGTGCTACAGTAATACATGTGCCAATGACGGATTAATTAGGTTTAATAAATTCACCTCGCGGTTTACTTACGGATGCTGTAATTTGTTTTTTTTATTAGTATCCAAACACCCCATGCGACACTCCTATGTGACACCCGATGTGACACCCCAAAACTTTATACCCTGAAACTAAACAAGGCCTAAATCTTGGTTATGTACGCGAAGAATGTGATTGGTAGTGAGGCTAAGGATCATCTCTCCCCGCCCCTAAATAACGGTCGTTCTTGCTTCCTGAAAAATAACTTTAAATAATTTTATATAATTTATGGTACACAATTAATATTATTATATAGATCGTTGAATTTATTTTTATAATAAATTTATTTAGAGATACAATGTTATATATATTTTTTTATAAATTTAGTTAAACTTATGGCACGGGAAAGAAACGATAGTTATTTAGGGACCCGAGGGAGTATACAGTCTCCTGGATTTCTAAAAGTACTGATAAATGATGTCCACCGCCACCAGGGACATGATAGTGACAGCCAGGAATTAGCCGTGAAGGTGCTCGACTCCTCTGCCGGAGTTGGTGACGAGTATTTTGAAAGACAAATATCCATCCATGCTAAATTCAAGCACCCAAACATTACGCAGTTACTGGGCTACTGCCACAAAATTTGGAGGGAACTTGTAAAGCATGGATACAAGCACGTTTTTGTAGATAAGGTGCACATGTCGCTGTGCTTCGAGTATATGCACAATGGAAGCCTCCACCACTATCTTCATGGTGCGATGTTGCTGGACATGAATTATGAGGCCTCAAAAAAATGGTACTAACAATTTACACTTCACGAATTCTCTGTTTTCTTATACAGATGATGCAGACCATGGACTTGATTGGCGCGAAGTCTACAGAATAATTAAAGGAATATGCGAGGGGTTGAGATACCTTCATATGGACATGGGAACTTTTCATTTGAATCTAAAACCAGCCAATATACTGCTGGATAAAAACCTGGTCCCGAAAATTGTAGATTGTGGTTTTCGTGTTCTCCACAGTTCTGAAACAATAACAACATCTCTTGAATCGATGTAAGTTCCTGCAGAGCAGAAATATATGTTTCACTTTTGTCCTCTACTGAAAACATAATTATAGATTAATAATCACTGATTTTATTGTTATGCAGCGAACACTGCCCCCCAGAATTCGTAAGTAGTGGGCCTGTCTCATATAAACACGACATCTTCAGTTTGGGTGTTATATTCATAAAGATAATGGCTGGAAATAAGGGCTGCTCGCTCGTTCATGAAACAAGTCCAGGCAGCTTTAGTGAAAATGTAAGAGGAAAAAAAAACTAACCATTTGTATCAAGTATCAGGTTTGGTTTGGAAAATATATACTATGTCAGCACATTATGATTTTATATATTCTGATTTTTTTTGAGGTTTTCAACAAATGGAGGACGAGCTGCAAGCAATGCCTGGGTACACAACACTCGATACAGACTGCCAACAAGTGAAAAAATGCATTGAGATTGCATTAAGATGCATAGCGAAAGAAAGATATGAAAGACCCACTATAATGGAAATTGTACAGCTGAATCAGACAGAGAAACACTTAAATGAGTCCGCCGTTTGGATTGAAGAGGTATGTACATTGATGGATATTTAATTACTCCCTCCATTTCGAATTATAAGACGTTTTGCCTTTTCTACGTATGTTGTTTATTATGTATCTAGACATAGTATATATCTAAGTACATATCAAAAACTATGTATCTAGAAAAACTAAAATGTATTATAATTTTGTGGAGGGAGTAGATGTTATCTTTTTCATGTAGATCAAGCTCTCACGCAAAGTTAGAAAAGAGAACATGCTTTACATGCTAAGTATTTAAAACAGAAACTTATGGAATTTGTCCATGATGACTAGTCCAGTGTTAGGAATAATAGGTCTACAAGCTAAGGTCTTGTTTGGGACTGCACCGCTCTATATTTTCTCCACATTTTCAGCCTAACAGGTGCAAACCATGCAACTCTATTCCAGGAAAAAAAAGGTAGAGTTGTGAGAGCGTCTAAAGGGCAAATTCTAGGTTTTTGTAGAGCTGCTTTATAATAGAGTTTGTGAAACAAAGTTGGTGGGGCAGTCCTAAACATGCCCTAATTTAGGGATGGGAGCTCATAAACATACCTACTCCTTAACCTTATTTCTGCATAGCATTTCCTGCCTCCACAATTGGCCACGTCATCTGATTTCCCTTGCCGTTCGATTTGCCATCCACGGTGCAGCCCACTGCCTCACGCGAAGCTTCCACCAGGTTCATCGGAAAAAAATTGCGTGGGCGATGGGTTCATTTGACCACCGATGCGCCCCTACACTCGATCGGCGACGCGTGGCAGAGGAAAAGATCGAGCGCTCATGGGAGGGTGGCTCGTCCCCGCATCTCTCGGCTCCTCGCGAACGCTCCGGCACGGTCAGCGGCTCGGCTCCAAGTGCAGCAGTGCAACACCACGTTGAGTCGATGACGCACGCTGAGTGCCTGGCCATGATACGGGCGGCGGCGCAACAGATCGACGACGACGAGGGCACGAACTAATTTGCCGCAAGGGCGTGTACTCCTTCCTGCTGCGCCATGGACGGCGTCAGCACGAGCTCCTCCGCAAGGGCGCGTACTCCTTGCTGCGAGCTCGACGACGTGCGCCTGCTGTGGCTTCGTCTTGAGCACCTCGTGCTTGTGGCGGAGGTGGAGGCAGAACCGCGGAGGTCGGAGCGCCTTGGACAGGGCTTGCTGGAGACGAACGTACCTCGCGGCAGCCGACGGCGATCGTGAGGCCGAATCCGGCGATGTCGCGGTGCACGCGGCCTAGGTGGATGCTCGCTGCCTCTCTAGCCGTCCCCGGCGTCGCGCTGATCCAGGACCATGGCTAGCGGCGGATCCAGGACCCAAAGTTTTAAATAGCGCGCTATAGCGCTATTTAGCGGATCTGGAAGAGCAACACTAAGCTATGAAGATTTTAACGCTAAATGATTTTTTCCGCTATTAGCTGCTAATAGCGCGCTAAATCCGCTAAATCATGGTTAATTTAGCACCGCTATTTGGCCTGGGCCTTTATTTCCGTCGGCCCATTACACTTGCATGCCCAAATCGTTGGGATATATACCGATGGTTAGCATCAGGGCAACAGTAACCTAATGTTTGTCTAGCTGTCACTGTTTAGTTGATATGCAGTGTAATGTCTGTCAACTTTGTATGAACTTTGAACTCATGTATGTCCCTATGTGATGTATCATGTATGAACTACGAACTTTGATGTAATGTGTTAGTGAGACTTTGAACTCTCTGTCCCTATTGGTATTTGTAATGTTTTCATCTTCTATATTTTTATTATGTGTAAAATTACATGATGTTTGATATATTTTTTTCTCAGCCGCTAAATGGCTTAGCCCGCTATTTAGCTCGCTATAGCTTTTGTTAGCATTTTGGAGAGGCAGCCGCTAAGAGGCTTAGCCCGCTATTTAAAACTTTGCCAGGACCGCGGGGGTTGGAGGTAGGCCTAGCACGACGGGCAGTACAGCACAGCGTCTAGGCAAGGGAGGCCCTCCGTGGTGTCGTCGCGCGGGCGGAGGGGCGTCGTGCTGCCGGACGGCGTAGGTGGCTCCGGCTGCATCCAGGCATCGTGCCCTCGATTTGTTGCGCCGCCGCTCGTATCTTGGCCAGGCACTCGGGCTGCACTGCTGCGCTTGGAGCCGAGCCGCTAACCGCGCCGGAGCGTCCGCGAGGAGCCGAGAGATGCGTGGGACGAGCCACCCTCCTGTGAGCGCTCGATCTTTTCCTCTGCCACGCGTCGCCGATCAGGGCGCATCGGTGGTCAAATGAACCCATCGCCCACATAATTTTTTTCCGGTTCGTCACGTATCCAGCGATTCTTTTTTTTTTGCGATTAACGTACCCAGCGACTCCGAGCCCTCGGTCTTCTACATGCCCGCAGCGGCCGTGGCCGCCGCCGCCGTGCCCTGCGCTCGCCTCCCACGCGCCGCCACCTCAGACGTCCCGCTCCGCCCCTGACCCAGCGCCTCCCCTGCCTCCGGCATCGCCTCTCCTCCAGGGCCGCCCCGGTGGGGTCGCGCTGCTGCCTCCGGCATCGCCTCTCCTCCGGCGCTGCCCTGCCAAGGTCGCGCTGCCGGCTGCCGTCGGCGCTCCCCCTCCCCACCCCTCGATGTCGTCGCAGCGCAGGGTGCCTTCGCCAGCCTCCTCCACTTCCGAGGTCGCGCCTTCCTCTCCCTCTCTTTAATTTTCCCAATAGTGATTTGGTTCCTCGCCTAGGGTTTCAGTCCTCATGTATAGCAGGATCCGCGCCGGCAGTGGATTCGCCTAGGGTTCCCATCGAGAAGGCTGCTGCTGCATCCGAAGGTTCGGAATCGTTTCTTATCTTTTCTTTTGCAATGTCCTTTGATTTTTGCTTTAATCGGCATGATGGCGATGCAGGCCGCAGGCGAAGCCACGCTCGCGTAGCATTCCGTCCATCCGTGTCGACATCACGCCACCGCTGATGCCATGGGTCCACCCCTGCTACCAGCTGCCCACGCATCGGTCATCTCCAGCACCAATCGAGCAGCGAACAGAGCAATACAGTTGTCTCCCTGTTCTTCAGATCCACCCCTCTCCATTGCCTATCGAGCAGCCAACACAGCAGTACGATTTTGCAGGACTCTGATCCTTCTCCCTTCCCTCATTTTATTTTGTTTATTTATCACAATCTTGCTTCCTCCTCTCCAGTTGCTTCAGATCACTACAATGGCACATTGCAGGACGACCAGGCAGATTACAAAATCTTGACCAGTACTCTCTCCTCTTTTCTCCCAAGGCCTAATCCTCACATTTGTTAATCTCAAACATAGGGGATACGTTGTTACCTTTACTCACCATTCTCTACTCTTTTTTTTTTTTTTCCAACGGCTTTCATTTGTTACACGTCAAAGCAGCAACAAATTGTCAGTAGTTTATGTTTCGCTATCATATTGTGTGATCGTATCACAACCTGTTTCTGATTTTGCGGAAAAATATGTGAACACGTCGGCATTATTTAGATAATCTTTACATGAATTTTATTGCGGTTTTCGGTTTTGTAATTTCGTTACAATCATATATGCATTCCTCTGCTGAATTTATCTTTTACTAAAGTACTGCTCTTATTTTTCCAAAGCATTTTGTTTCTGCTGTAGTAGCAGTTGCTTTAAACTAGATTCAAAGCTGCAAAATGTGGTGGGTCATTGCGCATAGCAAGTACATAGAATATGATACTTTTATCTGATGCACAAATTAGTTTTAATTGTTATGGATTTAATCCTAAGCGACTACTAAAGGTTTGCAGTGGCAACATAAGACCTGAATTACTTATGCTGTTACCCAGGACCTCACATATCTCCTCGGTCTACTACAGATGCACATACCTTTCAAGCTCATTTTTTCCTTTCATGGCCATGCTATAAACTGCTCTACTCCCTCCGTCCCGTAATATTTGCACCTCTACCATTCAAAATTTTTCCCATAATATTTGCACACATTGCCTGATTGACAGATGACCAGCCGGTGGGACCACAGGCAAGTAACAGGACTACAGCAGGAATACCACGTCCACCAGAGGTCCAGAGCGTACTACCGAGGAGATTAAAAACAAACTTGTCAAATAAAAAAAGGAAAAGAAAGACAACGGAGCATCCAGAAGCTCCCTCATCCACTCGTTTGTTTAACCCGTCTGGACTTCCGTACAACCCCACCAAGGCTCTGGATCACCTCAGCCGATGTTTGTAGGGGTATTTTTGTAATTTTGTCTTAGCATTGGTTTACGTGCACACTCCTAAAAGTGTATTTATTCTTGGACGGAGGGAGTACATCTGATTTGTACTTAATGCAGGGCATAAGACTTTCTTTGCCATCTTCAGTGTTCAACGCCATTATATCTAGCTTGACATAAGCTTTCTGAATGTTATGAGTGATGACTGATCCAACGCTGCATAGATCCATATTCATGTGTTGGGCAGCAGGTCCACCATATGGTATCATTAACCTACATTTTCTTGGCCAGTTATAATGATCAGCAACATCTAGCAATGGCTTGCACGGTACTGTCTACCTGACATTTCCATTATTGGTAACGTGCTTTTCCTATCTCCTACCCCAACAGTCAAACATCCATTACTTATTTTCTGTTTATTGTTGAAATTCGAATTGTGCGGTCACTTTATTCAAGATAAGAACTTCCTATCATACAGTTCTCACAATGGATCCTGAGTAGTTGAGAACACTGCAACTATTTTTTTGTTGGCTTGCCAATTTTTAGCTGACGTGTCTTAGCCCTTCTCATTTTGATTTCATCCCCTCTTACCATCCAGGTAAGCACAGGCTGGTGAAACACGTAGGTGCAGGGATACAGTTCTTCAAAAGCACCTGCTACATACATAGCTTCCACGACTCTGGGCCTCCACCTCAAGTAACACAAGAAAATGGGTGCGTACTGCAGAACAGTGACACTAAGACCTATGTTGTGGCTAACATGATTGATTCTGTACCTACGATTGTTCTAATCTTATTTTCCTTTATGTTACAGTTCAACACATCCTATTATGCGATTCTATGTTCTGTCATTGTGCTAATCATACTTGAAAACCCTCTGTTCAAAAAGGTACTGAAGAATTTGACCAGCTTAAGAGGATTCAGCAAGATCTCTTAACTATAGCAACTGGACGGTTCAACAAAACATGGAAGTGCTTTGAGCAACCTGATCCAGTGATCTCATCCTGTTCAGTTTAGTTAATTTTGGTAAATATCGTCTTTATTTAGTGTCCTTCCTCACATCATCGTGAAATTCAGTGTAAAACCATGAAACATTGTCATTTATAATTGTTACCTCACCTTGCAATACGTCCTGTGCAGGATAACTCACCTTTAACTTTTTTTTTACATTACAGGTGACCTTCCAAGAATATATTGTTGTTCTGCATACTTAGATCTCTTTTTGGACATAACAGCCCTGCAATTGTGTTGTCCTTACTAATACACTACTTCAACCGCTCCTTGATGAAATGACTAGACACCAAGGTGCCAAGTGGCAGCCTGAAATAATCTCCATAGGGCATTGCAGGACTAATTACTTCACTTAGACTTCTCTGTATTTGTGAAACATTCGATTGTCACAATTGTAATTTTCCTCCACTCTTCTATATATTATGCTTACAACACGCGTGAAACTGGAAGCTGTTATGATCCTCAAATCTTAATCAGCAAATAAGACATACAGACATGTAATGATATACAATTAACACCCATTGGTATGTGCGAAACATTTGATTGTCACAATTATAATTTTCATCCACTCTTCTGTATATTATGCTTACAACACGCGTGTAACTGGAAGCTGTTATGATCCTCAAATCTTAATCAGCAAATAAGACATACAGCCATGTAATGATATACAATTAACACCCATTGCTATTCTCGCCCGCACAAAGCGCGGGGGGACTGACTAGTACTTCTACTATGATAGGGGTTAAAATGCTCTTTACAGTTTATCTCTGTGCTTTCCATCAATCTCCTGTTCCAGCATGTCCATCAGTCTCGACGGAAACTTCCATTATCGCCAAACATAATTCTTGTTGTATGTAGTATAAAATGTTTGAAATACCACAATTGCAAAATTTTCAAAAATAATTGTGGCATAGGTATCAGTCGAAACGTCCTCAGATACGTCTCTCCAGATGACTCTGCTGCCTCCTGGTAACTCACTCAAGAATACTTAAGGCAGTAGTGGTGGAAAAACCTTAGACATTCTTCAGGATTATTATTCCTCTGCCAATTGTGGCGTGCCAAAAACAACCATCACGTTCACCTCATCAGCCACTTTACCCTCCTTGTCGACGAAGATTTCTCCTGAGGTTACATCCATGGCATCAACAGAAAGAGATCCATCAACTCTGGTGCTCAGCACAGTGATCACCTCAGTGTAGTGCACATTTGGTTGCGCATTGACCTGTGCTTGCATTGCTAGGGTCACACTGCACTTGGATCGTGGTGAGACGATGCCTTTGTCTGGCTCTGTGCAGAAGCGTTCTAGCTTTGCCTTTGTGATGAAGGCGATGTAATCATCCGTATCGTTGGTCAGCTCTATCGAGTGCGACATCTTGAAGTCTTCAAAGGGAACGCGTATTTCCAGTGGCTGAATCCCAAGGATGTCTTCCAAGCAACAAGAGCTTATCTGCGAGAGATATCAGATATACACGCATGGCTTACCATGGCTTATCGATGCATGCAAATCTAGTGTTGTTTGGGTTGTATTAGGGAGAGCATATATGCCCTTACCTGGATTTGGGTTTGGCCATCTGTAGTATCTATTTCCTTCAGCTCGTCTATTATGTCTGATATATCAGGTCTGTCTGTCGGGTCATCTTGTATGCATCTTAGGGCCAACTCGAGACACTTTTTCACTTGTTGGTAAGCCAACGATGACTGTTTCATTGATTTAATCCACCGGTGATTCCACCTTCTAATTGCCTGCCATGTTCAATTTAAGTACTAATTAAAAAAATAAAAACACACACACACACACATCACCACCACCACCACCACCATAAAAAATAAAAGAAAAACCAAAACAATTCTCATCTCTAGGAGGTTACCCAATCCATCACTGGTGACACTTCATTACTTTGGCCTCAAACTGTGACGCGAGCATATCTCTACGATTGAAGGACATGGTCTGGAAGGACCACAATGATGTACGTACTACCAATAGCTCATGAAATTCGTAGCCACATGTATAGGAAAATCCAATCATGATTATGAAAAATATACAAAGGTGATTAGACCGTTTGTCTTACTTTAGTAATATTGGGCTTCGTTCTGCTTCCAGTCACTAGCTCTGTAATTATTACACCCAAACTATATATGTCTGACTTGCTAGTCGCTTTGTATCCTGAAATGTATTCTGGAGCGGTATATCCTCTACACAATAATACAACAGTTTGATGCCCATGACATAATAAAGAGTTTATACGTATGAAATAATTTGGAACTTACTGTGATACGAGAAGTGTGGTTGTAGTCTTTGAGTCATTCTCGAATCTAGATAGACCAAAATCTGTAATTTTGGGCACCATGAGATCATCTAGTAGTATATTGCCTGGTTTGAGATCCATGTGAATGATGCCCTTATCCTTGTGGAGATAATGCATACCCCTACAAATTCCGATAATTATTTGGTAGCGTGTTTGCCATTCGAGACCTCTCAATTCATCTGAAGAAATAAAATATGAAAACATAGTACTTTAGAAGGTGGTAGTCATCAAATATTTGATTTATGATTACTAAATGTTGATGCAAATCTATACCACACACCGAAGTGCTATCACAAAGAACCTCGGAAAATCTAGCCTAGACGGTTTGCACAGGGAACCCATGAAAACCTATTAATGCCTCCAAGGGAGGAACCCGCAGGAGAAGCTCTCCTAGGGATGTTTTAGGGCTGGCAGGCTACCTAGAATGCCCTAAACCGCCATAGAGATGAATGATGAAAAATCAACTAACGAGGTTGGAAAAGCTATGATTTGGAAATAAAAATATAGGATTGGTATGTCTTTGATCTATAGGATACCCTGAATCGGCCATAGCCCATTACATTTATAAGGTTGGAAGGTCTTGCTGTGCTTGGAGATCCTTTACATGTCAAATTCTGTATGTAGCTCGAAGTTCTACTCGGATCAACCAAATCCAACTTTGTGAATATACCAAATCCCACCTAGCCAAATTGGCCAGCAAACCTTTATATTGTATCAAATTGGGACAACACCAAATTGTTTATACACAAACATTGGATACTTCATGCTTTATGGTCCATATTGTTGAATTAAACGTGTCTTTAAAAAGTAGAAGAAATAGGGATGATGAAGTGGTTAAGGAAATAAGTATATCCTATCGAAATGTGGTTCTAGTAGGATGTTCGGTCTAGAAACAATTACATTCTAGATGAAATAGTACAACAGAACTTCATCTCATGAATTGTAGTGGAATGACTCCATCTTCCTCATGTTTAAACTAATTTTTAGCTTGTGAGGGACAGGATAGTGGCCAATTAACTTGTTATATTCCACCAAAAACAATGTGTGAGAAGATAAGGAACCACGCACTATTCCTCAAATCAAATGACTTTTTAAGTGATCACTGCAATCAATCAAGGTTCTAAAAGGCGCTAGGCACTCTCTAGGCGGTGACCCTCCGCCTAGAGCCTAGGCGTTTTTCTAGGCCTTTTATACAAATACATAAATTACATCTAAAAGAAAAGAATAAAGCGGAACAATGGGCTTAGATTGGAAAAAGGCCCATCAAAGAGTCCAGCCCACCTTACCCACTCGAACCTTATCTATCTGCCTCCTCCATTTCTAGTCGGACGCCGCACTCGCCTCTGCTCGCGCTCTTTGTCCATCGCGTCTACCTCCTCCCGGCCATGCTCGTCGCCCGGTGCCTCTCTCTCCTCCCGGCCGTGCTCGTCGCCCGGAGCCCTTGCCTCTCCTCCCGGCCGCGCACTGCCTCCTTTAGGCCACCGACCGCTGCCCCCCCCTCCTCCTAGCCACAGCTGCCGCTAGCCGGCCTCCTCCTGGCTGCGCCCACGGCCCGCACCCCTCCCGGCCGTGCTGGACACCTCCGCTGGCACCCGCCATCACTCAGCGGCTTTGGATCTGGTGGGGACGCCACCTAACCTCCGCCTACCCCCTTAGGCGAGGCGGTGCCCCTCTGCTTAGCGTTTAAGCATGCCTAAGCGAGCGCCTAATGGCTCCTTTTGGAACATTGACTGCAATGTGGTAATGTACCTGTAAGATATTTCTCAAGGCTGCCATTTCTTATGTATTCGAAACATAGCAACCTTTCTCGTATATCGGCCATTATAGTTCTTCCCCCTGACTGTACTGCATGTTCTTCTGTAAAAGAACAGTAACCAAGAAACCGTACTATATTTTGGTGCTTAACCGAGATCAAACTTATAACCTCCCGGTGAAACATCTTGTCTTTAATTGTTCGGGTATTGAGAAGCCTCTTCACAGCAACGATCCCATTTTGAAGGATGCCCTGTTTAAATCATCTTGTGAGCACGACCATAAGCATTATATCATTTTTTCTATGCAGTCACGTACTGTTCAGGAAATTTGAAGATGTTGTGCATAAAAAATAAATTACCTCGTAAACAATTCCACATCCACCGCTACCAATTTTTTTCTTCTCAGAGAAATTTTCCGTGATGCTTTGTAGAAGTGCCAAATCTAGATGCCTTGGTTCCTCACTTCCATTAACTATGAGCTCTAGGATGTTCAACTCCATACATCTGTCACTGCATTAGAATAAATGAATATTAGACAAAGGAAAATTTAGTTTGATTATCAAATTGACAATAATTATTGCATTCAGGGACAACAATTGTTTAAAATAACATCAATCGTTGAATGATTTCCAGCTGGTGGTGCATCAGTGTATCGCTGCTTTTTCATATCTAACCAGTTGTGATGCACCGGGAGTGATGTGCCGTTCTCTAATGATGATCCTATTCCTAGCATTACAGCAATTGATGGAAACTCAATATTAGTAGTTTACTATACTATATTAATACTGCAATTTTGACAAGATAACTCAATTTTTTCACATTTATATGAAACATTTTCTTGTGACAAATGAGGAGGTAATTTCTTATTTATTAATGAAGCGAAATATATATTATTATATTTTTAGGATTATAATAGAATACTAACTATATATATTATTGCTCAATTCAGAAGCTATGAAGTGGTAGCCCCTGAAGGGAACTCAGTGATAAGATTAGATTAGTTTTCCATTGTGAACAAGGAATTTTTGCAGTTCATTTGGGCTTTTTGTGGGCATAACAAAAGAAAATGTTGACACCCAAAAATGTCCCAAGGTGATTTTAAGTACAATGAACAAGTTATAAACGTCTTGGGCATATTGGAGGTCAAGTGGCGCGACAAAACAACGAGCGAAACGCGCGGAGAAGACGGCGAGCCACCGGCAAGCCAAGCCAATCGGCTTAGCCGACTTGCCTAGTCAACTTGGCCGGTTTGTCCCCCCAGTCGGCTTAGCTGACACCCAGAGTCGGCTAAGCCGACTGCCACTTCCAGCCAGTCGTGAGGCTACGCAAGCCCGCAAAAGTCGGCTTAGCCGATTCACCCTGCTGCACAGTCGGCTAAGCCGACTGCCACCCCCACTGCTGCTCTGGAGGAGCCAGAGTCAGCTAAGCCGACTACTGCTGCCCCTGCTGCTCTGGAAGCCCCAGAATTGGCCAGGCCGACTCCAAAGTCGGCTGAGCCGACTCCCACTGCCCCGGTGGCCTCCGAGGTGTCCTCCGATGATTTTGCTTCCACCGTTGCTGCTATGGTCGGCATGGAGGTTCCTAAGGTTCCCGATGAGGAGAGGGTTGACTATGAAGCCACCCCAGAAAGAGGGGAAGTTAATGTGGTTGTTTTGTCCGCCGATTACTATATCATCGAGGATGACTCAGCCGCAGCGGTGTTCAATTTCCCAATACAAGATGCCACATTCTAGAAACCAGAACATCCTGTCAATCATCTCAAGCCTTTGCATGTGAAGGGCCATATCAATGGCACTTTGGTCCATAACATGTTGGTGGACAGTGGGGCAATTGTGAATGTGATGTCATATCCGCTTTACAAGAAGCTTGGTGGCACTGATGAGGAGCTGCTTAGGACCAACATGACGATCACTGGTGTTGGAGGAGGTGCTCCTATCCCAGCCAGAAGGATTGCTAACATGGAACTCACTATTAAAAGCAAGACCCTGGCCACGACATTCTTCATTGCAGATGTGCAAGATAGCTATAGTTTAATACTTGGGCGTGATTGGATCCATGCCAATTGTTGCGCACCATCTAGCTTGCACCAGTTTCTTATCCATTGGGTAGATGATACCGTGAAAATTGTGTATTCAGATTCATCGGCTGATGTAGCTACAACCGATGCTCCTATGCTTGGGGGGCATGATGCTATTGGTTGCTTGTCTGGTAGAGATCTTTCTAATTTTCAGTTTATCAGTGTTACCAGACAAGGTAGTTTTATTCCTGTATCTTTAAAGCCGATTGATAATCGGCTCAATAACATCATGTAATCGTTTATTAATGGATATAAATATTGAATGGTTGAAACATCGTGTTGATTAGTATCAGGCTAGTAAGACCGATGCCTGTGAGGCGATTGATGACTTTGATGAGCTCGATAAGTTGGGCCAAGGATTTACGTCGCCCGACCCTTTGGAGCAGGTTGATATTGGGGATGGCTCTGTGCCCCGGCCGACGTTTATAAACTAAAACTTGGAAGCCGATTACAAAGCTGAGCTAATCGCGCTTCTCAGAGAATATGTTGATTGTTTTGCATGAAATTATACAGAGATGCCAGGGCTGAGCCGAGAGCTTGTTGAGCATCAGCTCCCCATCAAGGATGGATTCAGGCCATATAAGCAACAACCCCGCCGATTCAATTCTACAATTTATGATTGAGTTAAAGAAGAAATTAATCAGCTCTTGTAAGTGGGTTTTATTCAGCCATGTAGGTATGCGGAGTGGGTCTCTAATATTGTGCCTATTGAGAAGAAAGATTCTAGGAAGATTAGAGTTTGCATTGATTTTAGAGATCTGAATAGAGCTACTCTGAAAGATGAATATCCTATGCCTATAGTCGATATGCTTATCAATGATGCTTCAGGACACCGGGTTGTTAGCTTTCTTGATGGTAATGCCGGGTATAATTAGATTTTCATGGCCAAAGAAGATATGTCGAAAACGCCTTCATATGTCCTGTGTTTGTTGATCTCTTTGAGTGGGTTGTGATGACATTTGGGCTAAAGAATGTAGGTGCTACTTATCAAAGAGCTATGAATTTTATTTTCCATGATCTAATTAGGGTGATTATGGTGATTAAATCGACTGCCCATAAATCCCATTTGGCCGATTTACGTCTTGCTTTTGAGAGGATGCGCTGCTATGGATTGAAGATGAACCCACTTAAATGTGCTTTTAGAGTATCGGCTAGAAAGTTATTGGGCTTTATTATTCATGATAAAGGCATAGAGATTGATCCCAAGAGAATAGAGACGATCAAGAGAGTTCAGGCGCCTACATGCAAGAAGGACTTGCAAAAGTTCTTAGGAAAAGTGAACTACTTAAGGAGATTCATTGCCAACTTGTCCGGAAAGATTATTCCTTTCATCCTCATATTGAAGCTGAAGGATGAATCTAAATTAACTTGGGGGGCAGAACAACAAGAAGTATTTGGGAAGATAAAGGAAACATCACTGGTTCTTTGTGCACCAAGGAGAGAAGTTCCTTTCAAATTATATATTGCTGCTGAAGAGAAGATAATCGGGGTTGTTGTGACTCAAGAAGACAAAGGTAAAGAGTATGTAATTGCTTATCTTGGTCGCCGTCTTCTTGATACTGAGACAAGGTATGCCTATATAGAAAAACTATGCTTATCACTACACTATGCTTGTTCCAAGATGAGACATTATCTTTTGTCTAGTACATGTGTTGTTGCTTGCCAGGACGATATGATAAAACACATGTTATATCGGCTAATTCTTCGTGGAAGGATAGGCAAATGGGCATACGCACTAATTGAATATAACTTGATTTATGAACCATTAAAAACTTTAAAAGGTCAAGTTCTTGCTGATTTCATCGTTGAGCATGAGATTGATTTAGATGATGAGATCAATTACCTTACTTTTACTCTCTGAAAATTATATTTTGATGGATCAGTTTGCAAAGATGGCCAAGGTGTTGGTATTGTGCTTATTTCCCCCTAGTGGAGCTAAATTTGAAATGTCAAGCCGATTGAGTTTCCATTGCACTAGTAATCAGACCGAATATGAATCTTTGTTGTTCGGATTGATTATGCTGCATTCCATGGGAGTAAAACATATTGAGGCCTATGATGATTCCTGCTGGTGGTACAACAAGTTGCTGGTGAATTTCAATGTTTAGAAGGATCACTAAGAGCTTGTCTAGATACTTGCCTTGACATCATCGGTTCTTTTGTTGAATTGCAAATTCATCATGTTCTGAGGCATGAAAATCAAAGGGCCAACATGTTAGCTCAACAAGCATCTAGCTATGACGTCGGTGGACGTAATTTTCATATTCAAGAAAAGCCGATCCGTGAAGATTTAGAATTTTTCCATGTAGGTACAGACGAGTCGACTAAGCCGACTACCCTAGTCGGCTTAGCCGATCCCCTGATGGATGCTAGCCAATTGGCTAAGCCGACTAGACAAGTCGGCTTAGCCGACTTCCCCTCTGCAGTAGCCTAGTCGGCTACCTATGGCCAACCCGGCCAATCTACTTGAGAAGCTTTCAAATCGGCTCAACGGAACTTCCAGTAATGTTGTGGCCGATTTATATGATTGGAGGACTCCCTTGTTGGCATATTTACGTGATCCAAATGCTAAAGTTGACAAGAGTGTTTGGCGGAGTGCTTTCAAATATGTGTTGCATAATAATGAGCTCTATCAGAGGACTACCGAGGACTTGCTATTAAAATGCTTGAATTCTGATCAGGCAAGAGTAGCCATGGGAGAAATCCATGTAGGCATTTATGGTACGTATCAATCGGCCCCGAAGATGAAGTGGTTATTGCAAAGGGCTGGTTTTTGTTGGCCCACTATGATGACCGATTGTTTTTGATACTATAAAGGTTACAAAGAGTGCCAAAGGTTTAGGAATATTCAACTGGTGCCTGTTGCTAGCTTCATCCTATCATCAAGCCATGGTCTTTTCACGGTTAGGGGCTAGACTTCATTAGCCAAATTCATTCCCCATCTTCCAAGGGACACCGCTTTTATGTTGGTTGCTATAGATTACTTCACTAAGTGGACCAATGCAGTTCCTTTGAAGAATATGACACATAAGGAGGTTATTGAGTTTATTACTGAGCATATCATACATAGATTCGGCATCCCTCAGACATTAACTACAGATCAAAGGACATCATTTATGTCTAAAGAGGTGAGGGAATTTGCCGAATTATATAAGATTAAATTGCTCAATTCATCTCCATACCATGCCCAAGCTAATGGCCATGCTGAGTCTAGTAATAAGACTTTGATCAAGCTCATCAAGAAGAAGATTGAGGAGAATCCAAGGAGATAGCATAAAGTTTTGTCTGAAGCTCTATGGGTACATCGCATTTCAAGGCATGGTGCAACAAAAGTTACTCCTTTTGAGCTAGTATATGGTCAAGAGGCCGTGTTACCCGTCGAAGTGAATTTGAATGCATACGAGCTTGCCAAACAAAATGATTTATCAGCTGTTATGTATCATGATTTAATGATGGATAATATCGACGAGGTGACTGATGTAAGATTAAAAGCTCTCAAAGAGATAGAGAAAGATAAAGCTCGAGTTGCCAAGGCATAAAACAAGAAAGTCAAGAGCAAATCATTCCAAGTGGAAGAATTAGTGTAGAAAACCATACTGCCTATTTGATCAAAGAGCAATCAGTTTGGCAAATGGTCACCTAATTGGGAGGCTCCTTACAAACTGATCAAAGTGATATACGAAAATTCCTATTTGCTAGAGACATTGCAAGGTGAACGTCTCAGTAGAGCATTCAACGGGAGGTACTTGAAAAAGTATTTTCCAAGTGTTTGGCAAGAAGTCTAAGTGCTCTCCAAGCAATGGCCGATACATGTATTACCCTTAGAACAAAAATGACCGATGTATACATCGCGCATAGTCGTTGAACAACCGATGAGATGGGTATCGTCGTTGTTTGGTTTATTTATGTTCGATTAAGTGTTTTCAGGTTCATGCATCATTTACCTAAAAGCAAGGGGCCTATGTTGACACCCAAAAATATCCTAAGGTGGTTTTAAGTATCATGAACAAGTTATAAATGTCTTGGGCATATTGGAGGTCAAGTGGCGTGACAAAACAGCGAGCAAAACGCGCGGAGCCACCGGCGAGCCAAGCCAGTCGGCTTGGCCGGTTTGTCCCCCAGTCGGCTTAGCCAACACCCAGAGTCGGCTAAGTTGACTGCCACTTCTAGCCAGCCATGAGGCTGCGCAAGCCCGCAAAAGTCAGCTTAGCCGACTCCCCCTGTCGGCTAAGCCAACTCGTCCTGGATTCCGAGTTACATTGGTTTCCAGATTGATTTTTGGTATGTTTTCGACGTGGGAAACTTGGAGAACGCGTATTGGAGATGTTTTCCACTAGGATAAGACCACCCCCTCAATATATATGAGAGGATCATGACCGATTGAGTTCCCATCTATCCAATCGACAAATACACCACAAAACCATCTATCTCTTTGCCCTAATTTCTTCTCCTCAACCCCTCCTGCTATCCAGCAAGTTTCTCTATGAGATTTGTTGGCATCCTAGACGGCCTTGCTGGTCCTAGGAGATCCTCCACGTGCTTCTCCCTGACGGATCCTTCCGGGAGTGGTTCAGGAGCCTATCCCGCCAAGATCGAGCTCCACATCGGCCCTATCGGTCTCTAGATTGGTTTGGCCGATTACGCTGCGTTCTTACTATATTGCAGGTTGTTTGCAACCTCTTTGGGTGTCCAAGGCCCTCACTGGTGTGTTGGCTTAGAGCGATCTTCAGCGTCAACAGAAAACTTTAGTGGTTATAGATAAAATAAATACAAAACTAATGAATTGTTCCAGTTGTTTCTTCATGTATGACATTGGTTAGCTCAAATTTGAACTAATAATCAATGTCATACAAAGAAAAATATGGAGAAGCATATAACTTTTGTGAATTGTTTACCGTGGCTGCCTCAAATCAAAACACTAAAATATCACATAATTCACTTATAGTTATCAAAAGTCACACATGCTTACCCAGAATCTTTCTGAACGGTCTCTCCCTCGGATGTTTGTACAACCTGCATACCCATTTATAAAGGATAATAACTTCAATTCGTAGGTGGCAATCAAGTACCGAGAGAGAGATTCAAGGAGGCCTGAACTCACCTCTGAGTTTGTATCTCCATGTGTGGCAATCAAGTACCGAGAGAGAGATTCAAGGAGGCCTGAACTCACCTCTGAGTTTGTATCTCCATGTGTCACAGATGTACCCTGCTGAACAGTCAGAGATTCAAGGAGGCCTGAACTCACCTCTGAGTTTGTATCTCCATGTGTCACAGATGTACCCTGCTGAACAGTCAATGGTTTTGTTAGAGTGCGCAGCGGAATCTGGCCCGGCTCTCTGTACCCTTGAGCCGGCGTCCCTCGGGCCTAGATCCACCGGAGCCCATAACATACCTAGGCATTGGGCCTAACTCAACCCAAAAGACTACTCTGATAAGTGAGGACTGCCCCCACCTTATATGTTGTGCTCTCCCATCATCAATTACCGATGTGGGACTAAACCTAACAATCTCTCCTGTCACATCACATCACACAACCCTGTGTGATCTCCGGAAGATATTATTTAGGCCCCGAGTTCAACGCTCCTGTCACACACAACCTGTGTGACCTCTGAGACGTTAACGAGCTCCCCCGTCACCATATGACCCGTGAGATTTTCTAGGTTTTTCCGACCATGGGCTTTCATACCACATGTTAGAGAGTGCGCCGCGGAATCCGGCCGGGCTCTCTGTACCCTCCAGCTAGCGCCCCTCGGGCCCAGGTCCACCGGAGCCACAACATACCTAGGCATTGGGCCTAACTCAACCCAAAAGACTAGTCTGATAAGGGCTGCCCCCACCTTATATGTTGTGCTCCCCTACCATCAATTACCGATGTGGGACTAAACCTAACAGATTTAACACGAGGGACCAAGTCCTAGTAACATAATTTGAAATGGAGGTTACACTAGAACAAAATGCCACATATGTGATGTAGATATCACATAGAGATGTTAAAACCATCTTAATAAACCACATTTTTTTGAGCCCTTTGGAGAAGTTTGTATTTTCAGACATAATCAGTGGAAAATTAAAATATCCATTTTCGTGCAAAGGAGCAAATCCCTAATATTAGCCACGGATGTTTGAAACCGGGACGAGTGTGTTAGAATAAACCACGACACATAGTGCCCATGGCGTGCGCGTAAGTTTGCCGCGCCGTGGCGGTGTCGTGTGTGTTGTGTCCGTGTCCGTGCCATTGCAGGCGAGCTGCGGTGTGAGGCTGGGTGCAGGGCTGGTCGCGTTGTGTTGCGGTCGGGCATGCCATGGTCGAGCCGGACAGTCGCTGTGCATGGAGGTTGCCAGGACCGGCTCAGTGCATGGCTATTTTAGGAGCACATGGAGGCCGCCAGGACTAGTTCAGTTCATGGCTATTTTAGGAGTTCATGGTGTGCATGTAGCCGGTTAGCATGGAGGAAGCCGCAGTCCGGGGCGAGCGAATGGCTCCCTGGTTTCGCTGAGTGGGTCATGCACATGCTGATCATGGTGTAAAGACCGGGTGAGTGGAGGCGAGCTCCGTGGTGCGTCCCCTGGTTGTTAAATACGCCATGTACTCCTCATTTCAGAGTTGCCAAGTTTAGTGAATAAGAAATAGCCAAGATACAGGCGAGTTTGTCGCCGTGGTGTTCGTCGCTGAAAAATAGTGTCTATTGTGCTTGTTCTACCTCTCGCCATGAGCGTTGGCGTGCATGTGTGTTCCTGGGCGAAGCCAATAATTGGCATCGGAGCTAGGTTAGGTAGAGGTGAGCGAGCTGAAGATGGATAAGTCAAAGAAGGTCGTCGGAGATTCGAGCCCCGACGATGGCACACCATGTACGGTCGTGGTGGAGCGCATCATCAGCGGCGCAGCAGGGGTCCCGAAGCTAAGGAAGACGAACTACCACGAGTGGGCGCTCGAGATGCAGGTCAACATGAAGGGCATGGAGCTTTGGGATGCCGTGGAGGCAGGCGATGCCGAGCGCGGCAAGGATCGAAGGGCGCTGGCCTTCATCCTATGCTGGGTGCCAAAGGAGATAAAGTCTAGGCTCGCCGCAAAGAAGAGCGCAAAGGACGCGTGGGCGGCAGTAAAGTCCTTGGGGATGGGTGATGAGCGCATGTAGGAGGCCAACGCACAGTACCTCCTTGCAGTTCGAGCTCGCGGCGTTTAAGGACGGCGAGGCGATCGATGACTTCGCCAAGCGGATTGACTCCCTTGCCGCAGAGCTGTGTGGACTCAGGGAGAAGATGGAAGATGAGCGCATCGTCAAGAAGATGTTGCGTGTTGTGCCGCTAAAGTACAATCAGTCGTGTGCTCCATCGAAATGTTCGCCGACCTGAAGAAAATGTCGCTCGAGGAGCTCGTCAGGCGGCTACGCATGGCGGAGGAGCGGTGCACCAGCAACATCGAGTCGGCTGCGGACGGCGTCGGGTGCCTGCTGCTCACTAAGGAGCAGTGGGAGGTTCACCGGCGTCTGCGCGACGACAAGCAGTGGGCGTGCGGCGGCGAAGGATCTCGGCGCGACGGCGGCGAGAGGCGTGCTCGCCGGAACGATGACCATAGTGACGACGTCGACGACAATCGCAGCACCACGAGCTTAGGAAGCAGGCGTGACGGGAGCCGCTACCGAGGGCGATGCTTCGAGTGCCACGAGCGCGCCATAGGGCCAAGGACTGTCCTGGGAAAAAGAAGGAAACAGCTCTCCTTGCTGATGTCGATGATGAGCTGATGCTCATGTAGGTTGGGCGTACGGGGGTGTCGTGGTTTAGGGGGTGATTGTTAGAATAAACCACGACACATAGTGCCCATGGCATGTGCGTCAGTGTGCTACGTCGTGGTGGTGTCGTGTGTGTTGTGTCCGTGTCCATGCCCACTGCAGGCGAGCTGCAGTGTGAGGCTGGGTGCAGGGCTGGTCTAGGACGCGTTGTGTTACGGTCGGGCATGCCACAGTCGAGCTGGAATCTAGTCGCTATGCATGGAGGTTGCCCGGACTGGTTCAGTGCATGGCTATTTTAGGAGCGCATGGAGGCTGCTAGGACTAGTTCAGTGCATGGCTATTTTAGGAGTTCGTGGTGTGCATGTAGCCGGTCAGCATGGAGGAAGCCGCAGTCCAGTGCGAGCGAATGGCTCCCTAGTGTCGCTGAGTGGGTCGTGCTGATCATGGTGTAAAGACCTGGTTGTTAAATACGCCATGTACTCCTCGTTTCAAAGTTGCCAAGTCCAGGCGAGTTTGTCTATTGTGTTTGTCTATTGTGCTTGTTCTACCTCTCGCCAAGAGCATTGGCATGCGTGTGTGTTCTTGGGCGAAGCCAATAGAGTGATCCAAGCCCGGGATCGAGGACACCGGACATCGGCAGCCCATGGGGAATGTTAGGAGGGGGTGACAGACATTGGAATTCGAATGAAGGACATGAAGCAGGCTGGGCTCATGTGACAACGCCTTTTGAGTGCTAGCCCAATCTCTCCTGTTGCTGATCAATCGAGAACAAACAAGAGAATCATGGTGGGTGTGGGTCCTGAATCCAGATGGCCTCCTTCCACGGTTTGCACTTTTGCATGAAATAAGGCACCGCGTCGCTTTCCTCTGGGGCGACTCGGGCGGTGCTGCGGCCTTCCCCGTCGGGCCCTTCCCTCGAGCCTCCTCGGCCACCGCTGGAGTTCGATGCCGGTGTTCCGGCGGAGAGCAAGGACGGCGGCGGCTGGGTTCCTTCCCCATCCTCCCTCTCTCTGTGGTGCTTCCACACAGGCGTTCTGGCAGTCACAGGGCGGTGGCTGGGGGTTGGATTCCGGCCCCTTTGCGGGCAGATCTTGCTCCCCCGGCTCAGTTCCTTGGTCCTCGTGTGTGCTGGCTGCCGAAGACCTATTGGTGGTGATGCGGCGACGCGAGGGCGGTTCGGCGCAGGTTTCGAGCTGGCAGCCAGATCCGTGCGGGTGCAGCTGAATCCATGCGGTAGCGACTGAATCAGTGGTCCTACCGTGCAGGGGCGGCGGGATCCATGGGGTGGGGTCCGTCCGGATCTGCGGAATCGGCAGCCGGAGACACACAGAGGCGACCAGGTATGGCGGGGTGTGGGAGCTGGTTGGTTGGATGGCTAGGGCTTCTTCTACTTCCCTGGCCCTCTCCTCCCTGCCATTTCTCCTCCCTTGCTCTGGCCGGTTCTGCGGTGGAGGTGGCCGGATCTGCTTACTGCTGACCGGCTTCGTCTGGATCTGGCAGTGGGCAACCTCTTCAACAGGATTTTTGTAGCGCTTCTCCTAGTCGATGAGTGGTTGTTGGCCATCATTCTACCTGGGGCGGTGGCCGTGCCTTCGTTGCTGCTCCTCAAGGCGGTTCTGGTGTGGTTTCTCTGTGTGGCAGTCGATTCCTTGCTCTCCGTGTCCTGTCTCCTTGATGGGTCGAGGGCGTCTCCTTCGGCTGCGCATACTATGAGAACGCTCACGTTACGTGCGGTGGCGTCTGGTGTCGGCGGGGATGCCATGGTTCGTCACCGATGGCTTTCCACGAGGCTGGCCCCTTTGCAGCGGGCAATGGCGGATCATGCTGGGTAGGTGTGAGAGATTAAAGGCGAAAGCCTGGACAATGACGTCTGTGGACACCGCTTCCTCCTTGGAGGCGTCCTATCCTATCTCTTCTCCTACCCGGCCGGGATGTGCGGATGAAAACCTTCCCATGGTGGGCTTGCGATGTCGGCGCCATTGGCATCGTCTCCTTCTTGAAGGCGTCGTGAGGCATCCTTCCCAGCTCTGCTCCATCTCTCTGTTCTTGTCGGCTGGCCGTGGTGGTGCCCCAGGTGGTTTCGTTGGTGGTGGTCGACATTGTGTTGAGCTTGTTTTAGTTGGTTTAGTGGTCAGCCTTTTTGGCCAAGTTGAGGTGTTTAGTTGGGTCATTTTTTCGACCAAGTAGAGTTGTTAGTTGGGTTGTTTTGTTGGAGACAGTAGTGGCGTGATGGCAAGTCGGCTCGGTGTGGTTTACCTAAGCAAGTAGTGGATGAGTTGTTAGTTGTTCGACGGCTGTGCCAGAGTTGTATGGGATGAGGAGTGCTCTCTTCCTAGTTGTATAGTTTTTTGCTCGGTTTCCACTCAAAAAATTTGGTTGATACTTTGTTTTCTTTTTCTTCGTCTAATATAAATCGTGCGAAAGCTTTTGCCGTCCCTTAAATATTGGTATATAATGGAAATTTTCCCACCCAATATATTATAAATGCTACTTTTTTTTTATTCTAATATAATTGTCTTACGCAAACTGATTACACGTGTTTTCGCAAAGAACTGTATACACATATGGAAATATACGAAAACAGTTATCTCCGTATAGTAATAAGTTAAACTAGTGCATATATCAATGTACTCCAGCAAGAAAGGTAGTGATGGTTACCGACTGAGCGACTTCGATTTTCTGGGAGACATTGACAGCTTTGACGACCTCAAAGAGCACGGCGGTAGTTTGATAAGCTTTGGTGAGCTTTGCCCTGGGGAATGATCGGTCGATTTGGTAATAATAAGTTTATGGTTACTTTTATATTTAGAACGGCTAAGTAATAATGAATGGAATAAAATAAAGGAGGAAGAGACAGACCGGTCGGCTTTATCAGGAGCGTTTTGAACCGCCTGAATGTACTTCCTGTAGTAGTGCTGGTAGAAGCTCTGCATTTCGCTGGCGTCACTGTGCATGACCCTGCCCTTGAGCGTGGGATCGTTCTCCCTCTCGAGCCTCTGCAACAGGGCGGTTTTGAACTGGCGGACACCACGGCCGCTGGAGGTGGGGTCGAGGCGATGCGCCTTCTGGAAGGCGTAGAGGCGGCCTGGAGAGGGAGGAGGAGGGGGAGGCGGAGGCCGAATTATTGATTGATTGCAGAGAAAAAGGGAAGCAGAAGCAGCAAACAAACTGAAAACGAAACGAATTCTACTAGGGCTTTGCTGCGGTACACCCAAATGACTGTGAGCCGTTCATTTATTTCGATCGAACGGTTGCGATTACCTATTAACTCCTAGGAGGTAATATGTGAAATATATGTTTATTTAATTTTTTATTTTGTAAAATAGGATAAAGAAGGAAAGTTTTAAGTATACAAATCTTTTTTTTAGATTTGATACATGTGTGATCTCGTGGATTTGGTAAGTTTTTTTTATTTTGCAACTTTGGACTTGATGTATTTTTAATTACCGTGTAGTTTTGTATTTAATCTGGTGCGCCTGAATTTGTATGTGATATAATTTGTATGTGTGATCGCTTGTGACTAGGTGTTGATGTACGTGATTGCCATGTACGTGACCCTTTTTTAATATAGGTACGTGTACCTAACTTGTATGTACGTGTACCTAGTTTGTTAAATTGTTGTAAGTTCTAATACTGATAAAAAAATTAAAAACTATATTAATTTATTGATATTTTGATGGAAGCATCGCACATATCATAGGCGAATACAAATTGAATAATTTGATTTGGATTTATATTTAGATATATCAACTTAATTTTGAAGACAATAAATATCCACTTAATTTATACATGCAAAGTATATTTATTTCATGACTGTATTGAAAAGGAAGGTACTAAAACGCAGGAATGGAAGGGCATGCGCTGGCTTCTGTTTCCATCAATAGGGGATTTGGCAATATTTTTTTCTAACTTAATTAATCAATTAATTACTTCAAAAATCTAAAAAATCAAGGGCTCAGATTTGTTTGGGATATTACCTCCTACCAAGTAAAAGGAGTACCATAGCATTGGCCATTCTACTACTACTCACAGAGGTAGGCTACTCGCGGGTTGCTGGCCTCGACCTCGTTGGCCACACGCAGGATGGGCGCGATCTCGACAAGCGACGACGGGATAACCTCGCTGTCGAATATGGAGTCGCCGAGGTTGCCGGCGGTCTGGGTGCGGTAGATCCTCCTGGCGCCGGCGGAGGCGGGGGAGGCGGAGGAGGAGTCTCCCCCGGGGTCCATCCTGCGGCCCCCGCCCCCCGACGAGGACGCCATGGATATGGGCGGGTCCTCGGCTACTGACTACCGTAGCAGAGCAGCAGCAGCAGCAAGTGAATGGCGATCGATGTTTTTCTTCCTCCTCCTCTTGCTGATGATCAATCCGCTCTGTCTGCCTCCCTCCCCTGCAACAGCCAGACTTGAATTAAACCCGCATGGAACGGGAAAGCAGAGCCAGTTTATATATATAATTTGATTTGAGAAGAAACTTGAAAAAAAAAGAAAAACAAAAAACTGACCGAGGGAGAGAGAGATACATACAGATACTCCTATTTGGGAAGGAAAGAGGGGGCGCGGAGAGCGGGTCGCCTCCGGACGGATGGAGATCGTGCGCGAGGAGGAATTGATTTCTGGGCGAGGAGGATGGAGATCGTGCGCGAGGAGGAGGAATTGATTTCTGGGCGAGGAGGATGGAGATCGTGCGCGAGGAGGAATTGATTTCTGGGCGAGGAGGAATTGATTTCTGGACTGCTGGTGCGAAGAAGAGAAGCGAAGCGTTTATGCACTGCGAACGAGTAAGCAAGCAGGGTTCATTGTATAAGCTCGGTGTCAGGGCCATGTTAGCTTGCGTTGGAGTTTGTACATATATATATAAATTATTTCTCCCCAAGATTCCTTCTTGGAGGTGGTGTTTATGTTCTGGGGCGAAAATTTTTAGGTGTCACGTCGAATGTTTTATGAGAGGTTGGAAGGGGTGTTTCGATACTAATCCAAAAAACTAATTATATAACTCGCCTGCAAACTGCAAGATGAATTTATTAAGCCTAATTAATCTATCATTAGCATATGTTTACTGTAGCATAACATTGTCAAATCATGGATTAATTAGGCTCAAAAAATTCATCTCACAAATTTATCGCGATCTGTGTAATTAGTTATTTTTTCATCTACTTTTAATACTCTATGCATGTATCTAAATATTCGATGTGATGGGGTGAAAAATTTTTAGGAGGGACTAAACACCCCCTGAGTTGAAATATGTGAGACTTCTGACGTTGCATTAATTCAATCGACAAGTGGCTGTTTCTTTGGCTGTGTTTAGTTTAAAAAAAAAGTATTATGCAAAAAAAAGATTTCCCGTCACATCAAACTTGCGATACATGCATGGAATACTAAATGTAGATGAAATCAAAAACTAATTGTACAGCTTGGTTGTACTTTACGAGACGAACGTTTTGAACCTAATTAGTCAATGGTTGGATACTATTTGCCAAATAAAATCAAATCATGCTACAATACTTTTTTTACCCATTTTCAGGTAACTGAACACAGCCTTTGTAGGACTCTGCTAGGACCGTACCATGTAGTATTAAAAAAAAGAACTGACCTTATGCACTTGTGCACACTTTACTAGCTTGCCCTCGTTCTCGTTGGATCCAGCCTCCGATTCAAACCGTAGGGTCCATATGCTAGGTAGTAGATGTAGAACCACCAACGAGACAAAAAGATAGACAATTTTTTTAACCCGGATATACCTATTTTTAATTTTTTGGAGGAATATTTGGTTTCCAAATGTGAGAGTAGGATGAACCCTCTTCAGATTTAGCTAGGTGTGTAGTAGTTCATATGTTGACTTGACTAAGAAGGACTCAAACTTAGTCTACCCTCCGCCTAATAATATCATCATCCTTCTCTGAGTTTAGCTGGATGTTAGGCAACCACCTCCTAAAGCTAAGCTAACAGTTTCTAGCTTTACATTCACCAAAGGTGATCAAGCTATATCACATAGTTCAAAGAGGATGGGATATCTAAGATTCAAGGGAGTATTTCCCCACCACATGTATGAAACCAGAACATATAGAGTTCCTATGACTATTGTGTGTGTGTGTGTGTGTGTGTGTGTGTGTGTGTGTGTGTGTGTGTGTGTGTGTGTGTGTGTGTGTGTGTGTTTATTACAAAATATATATGGCCAGATTAACATGGGAGTGCAAAAGTTACCATTTTGATTAGTTGTTGCATCCAAAATCAATCCACAAAATTGTGTCTCCTACAATTACAATATAATAATACTGTGCAGGAGCAAGGTTTTTTTTTAACCGTTTCCTTTCGTGAGTAGCGTTTCTCGAGCCACAGCGATCGATTGATGAGAACGTGGGACTTTTATTTGTACGTAAAATAACCATACCTCTGGTAGTGTGATGGTTGCATTGCATTGTGCAGTATTTCACGGAGGCATGGACGGTGGATCTCGAAGACAAAACAAAATTAAGGTCACTGCAGGGTAATGTAATGGATCAGACCAGTCCAGCTAGCAGTTCGTCAACCTCGCCGGCGGCTAAGGGCACGTACAACGCGTCTGTTCATGCCGTCTGTATGCCATCAGTTTTGCAGAAAGACCCCCCGACACCAGCTCGTGCTCCGAGAAGAAATTTTCGCCTGCAGTAAACGGCCTTGATCCCATGCGGCAGGCGGGAGCGACGATGGCTCCAATCTTCCGTACCAAACTGCCCCTTTCTCATCTCGTTCCCTGGCTGCCGCAAGCACGTGGACGACCTCCGACCGGCCGTGATCCGCACGCGGGCGAGCTCCGCCATGAGCTTCACGTGGGCGACCTCCGCCTCGCCGCTGCGAGCCACGCGGGCTCCGCCTGGCTGCTGTAGCCGCGCTGGCGAGCTCCGCCGCAAGCTTCGTGTGGGCGACCTCCGCCCCACCGCCGAGAGCCACGCGGGCGAGGAGGCGTTGAAGAAGAGAAGTGTTTTTTCGCAGTTGAAGTTGAGTACTCAAAGGATAAGCATGTGCAGCGCAGTACTGCACTAGGAGCAGGAGCATGTGAAGTGAGAGTGCCATACAGCTTTTCAGTTTCTACAGACTACAGTGGAGAGAGCAAACTACTAGAAGTAGCAGGCTAGTGTGTGTTTGCATTTTTTTTCTGAAAAGTGGAGAGTTTGCAGCATTTCCTTGTTCATTTACTTCTAACTTTCATTCTGTTTGCAATGCAATTTAGCTGTTAATATGTAATCGTATTATGTTTTATTTGATTTATGAAAATTTTGTTCTATTATATTTTATATTAATATACCATTTATATTTATGATCTCAAAAAATATATTGTAATCATGTTGCTCTTATTTATCCTTATACATTTTTTATCAAATACCCACACAATGGTATGCAAAAATTTATTTATAGTTGATCTTAGCTATATGCAAAGCATTAAACAGTTTAGAGACAAAGCGCTGTTCGTTGGTTGTATAACCTGTCTTTATACCTATTTATATGTACGATGGATTTGAGGCATTTAGAGACGGACCTCTGTCTATGGGTTATACATGCCCTAATAAATTTGTCCGGTGTCGGCAGGGTTAATTACCACCAGCTTGTCAGCTCATGTCATAGGTTTCTGAATTTCTTATAGTAAGTACTAGAAAAGAATGCGGCGTTGCCGCTAAGGCCCAGTGGACGTGCCAGAGAAGTATTTATGAGGTGCTTGAGCGTGTCATTCAAGTGGGAGGTCTCTTTTGAAAGTGAGCCAGATTGACCAACATTAGTAGAAACAGATCATATTTTGGATTTGCCCAGAGCATAATTTATTGTTTATCACTTTGTTAAATTTAAGACCCAAATCTCCAGTTAAAATTGACTGCAGCCTGTTTGGAGACTCCTTCATGAAAAAAAAAATCAGTTCCATATTGTTTGCACTATCTTATATCAGCACAAAATCATTGTCCTACAAACAACGTATAAAAACTATTTTAAAAATAACCACCAAAAAGCACAGAATAGAGAGATAAGAAAAATTAGTGATATCAAACTGACCAAAATTAGTGACACCAAAAAATAAAAAAATGCAATTGACAAAATAATTCAGTATATGAAAAATTATGCCCTATGGTATCAAACTGAATTCTTAGTTCTAACTAAGCGGCAGAATTTATACTTTGCAAATTAGTGATACACATAATTGATTACAGTGTACAAAACACCAGCATAATGATACTTCTGTAACTTGCATTGAGAAACCATATAGATTTTTAACATTCAGTTCACAGATTATCTTAAAATTTCACTACTAAACAGAAAGTGGACTAAGTTTGTAACCAAAATTTGTTTTTTATTTTAATTGTCATAAAATCAGCTCAATAAAGTGGTAAGTGGGATTTGCTTTGAGATAAGGAGCATGAGTTGCATCTTGCCTTGTATCACTATATTGTGGAACTCAGAATCATGCAGTGGAATCCTAGGGCATCCATATATTTGGCCATACACATATACAGTGTCAGAGCTTGACCATAAGAGCAGGGGGCAGTGTATGTAATTGAAAATTAAACATAAGTGAACGGTACAAAATCACTGTTTAGATAATAGAGATTGCATTTGAGCAGGGGTGGCCATAGCTCAGCTTGGCCTACACTAAGCTCTGCCCCTGCATATACAAATACATTTTTTTCAAAAGAAAGTGAAAAATGAGTCATATAGCTCTGAAATACTGAAAGAATGCCATACCAGATAAAAAGTCCAGGGTCTGTAGCAAAGATGGTGCTTTGGTTGATCTGCAGAATAAGTTGTTTCTAAGTGCATCTCCAAGAGTTGGGCAAATCAACTTGGTATCTATGAAAATTTGGCAAAATAAGAAAAATCAGCCTCCAATAGTTTGGCAAATTAACTTGCCATCTTTAGAAACTTGGCATCCGACCCCTCCTTGCGCGCATATATGCACGCGCGTACTCTACTTGGCATCGCCGGTTCCCGCGGCGCCGACCCACTTCCCGTGCGCGTGAAGACAGCTCCTGTGGTGGGAGCTTCTGGTTGAATTGTGTGATACAAGTCTGAATGCAGGCTATGTATTTATGAGGAAAATTTATAATATTACAAACCAACGACATTAACTGAAAAAATACTTGCTCCAAAAGTTATGGTGAAATTTCCATTAATTTCCATTAAGAGCCTTTGAAATCAACTCCGGTGGTGGGAGCTTCTGGTTGAAATCTGACAGGATTAACAGAGGAATATTTTAGAACCATTAATAGATGGCAAAGTAAAACAAGGTTTATTATAGTGTCATCTGTGCACAGATCTCACCTCACTCAGCATGAGTCTAAAGAGTAAATGTAACCGAGTTGATAAAATATATCAATAATAATTGCTTGTTTTCATACAGGTTTGCTGTATACTTACAAAGTTACATGCCAATATCAAGTTGACATATAAGCTGCAGAGGCAGCTTACGACAGTTGTTGATCTCAGCCTCTGGCCTCTTGTAGTTATTGGCTGGTGATGATACCTGTAGTAAATATTTAAAATTTCAGTCAGATTTTAAAAGAAGAAATAATGAGCTTTCATTGGTTACATAGGAAGACATGTAGATGCAAATAACTATGTTCTATAATACAACAAACAAATCTAACTAAATAGCTAAGTTCTTTACCTATCGGTTAAAGAAAACGTAGATTAAGCCATTAACAAATGCTAAACGATGCTCACAGTTACATAAGAGAGCCTCACTAAGGATGAGGAAGACAACCATGAGCACATGCCAACCCATTTCTTGGTTACAGGTTGTACTGAAAACATTGATAGTGATACACATGCTACTCAGAGAAGGTGACCTGTTCGTATAGAGGAAACATTTTGCAGATCCACTGAACTCGTGTCAATAACTGAGTGAACTCTGAACCTCAATATGCACCGATAGAGATGGGGATAGTACAAAATCAGCAAGCAAACATTGAAAGGGAAAAATGGAAAAAAAATAAACATACCTTATGCCCATTTCATCGAGCACGTCGAGGACATGATCCATGAAAGCATTGACGCCAGTTTTGAGGTCGATTGTGGGCGGCAACGGGGAGTACATAGGAGCAAGAGGGGGCACGGAGGCTCTGGGGCTCTGGTTCCCTGTCGATGTGAGCGCAGGCACATGCTGCGCAAGGAGCCTGCTCACCATCTTCAGGAGCATGGGAGTCCGCGGCGAAACGCCACAGCCCGTCTACTGCCCTGCTCAGGGCGTTTATCCGGCGCGGGTGCGGGCGGAGGGCCGGAGGCTACAGCGGCACAGCAGGACAGGCAAAACGGCGGAGGTGACGAGCAGATTGAGGATGATGTGCGGGCATCTGGTGTCCCGCGGGGTCGCGTTCGGCTCGCGTGTGCCACCGTGCTACCGCCGTGCTCATCGACGCCGATAGCGCAGACGGGACAACGCACCGAGAACATTCGCGAGGTTAAGACTGCGATGAAAGGCGGAGACCCGAACCGATCTGATGCCATCGCAAGTCAGTTGACCGCAACCACGAGCAACGGTGGCTTGGAGCTATGCTGCTCGCGAGCAGGCTCCCATGGTGTCGATCCTAGCGGGAAGATCCACGGCGGCGGCGGCTGGCCAGGCGGCGAGCTACGCCGGTCGCCGGACCCGCGCTAACTCATGGCCTCCCGCGGCTCGGAGCGAGGCAGGCCGTGGTCTGCTGGCCACGCGCGCTGGCCCTGCTGCAGCGGCGCAGCATGGCCGCAACGGCGCCCGGGATGGCAAAAGGGAGGGGGGGCGGGGGTGCCGTGCCCGCGCTAGGGCCACTAGCCTCGGCCGAGCAGGGAGGAGGAGGGAGGTGCGGGAGTCGCCCGCTATCGGGTCACAAGGAACCCGCGACGGCCTGGTTTCGTGGCTTAACGGGCAGGACACCCGCGAAGACCGCTATCGGACGGAGAAGATCGCTTGCGCGCACAATCCGACGGCTCGAGGCTTAGAAGGCGACGTGGCACTTTGCTATGCCTGTTTTTGATGCGTGAATCGTATTAAGGAGATTAGGGCATGCATCCACGTGAATTGTACTTATATATGGATCGAGGTTCTAAACTGCAGTTTAGAAAATAAAAGAGTAGTATCCCTCAATCTTCGATCGAGGAGATCTCGATTTCGGACGCAACATTAGTTTCCAGTCTTACTCGATCGATCCGCCACAGGTATGGTCCAGATCTGGCTCCATGCATGGAGATGCGCGAGCCACAGTTCAAAAAGTGACTTTATTTTTTAAGATAATTAATAGAACAAAGTTCCAGCGAGTGTCTCGAATATACAGCTTCTAATATAATAAACGGTAATGATATATCACGGGCGTCCGACCGCGTCGGACGTTCCCACTCGCTCGCTCGGTCGGACGCTCCCCACCTCCTCGCTCGCTCGTATGACTCCCGTCGCTTCACTTCTTCCTCCTCGCTCGCCACGCCTCTCCACTCCCGCTCGCCTCTCGCACCTCCGCCCCTTCGCTGCTCGCGCTCCCACGCCATCGTCGGGATGGCCCGCACCACACGCCGCGCCCCAGCGAGCTCGCTGCGCACCCGCAACGCGTCGTGCTTCCTTTCCCCCTTCTCCCCTCGTGCACACCGCGCCCTCCCACACACCTTCGTTTCCTCTGCGACCCGGCTCTAGCACCTCACCGGAGATGAGGGTGACGGTGGTGGCTCCGACGAGGTAGGTGGCGGAGGGATCTAGATCTAGAGCCTCCTCTCCTCCCTTCCTCTCTCTGGATCTGGATCTCCTCTCCTCCCTTCCTCTCTCTTGATCTGGATCTCCTCTCCTCCCTTCCTCTCTCTGGATCCGGATCTGAGATTTTCCCCCTCCCTCCTCCTCCTCCCCCTCCCCCCTCTGGATCTAAGGTTTTGATGGCGGCTAGGGTTTGTGGCGAGTCAGATCTAAGCTACATGCAACAGATGATGTGAAATGTTTTGCACGATTCTCTGATGTTGCAGTTCTTTTTGAGATGTTTCAATAGTTTTCCCCCTTGTTTGCAGCATCATCCCCCATGTTTCCCGACGTTTCATTAGTATTGCTTCTGATGTTGCAGTAGCTTCTTCTCTTTTGTTGCAGTAGCTTCTTCTCTTCGTTGCAGCAACTTTCTTCTCCTTTTTGTTGCAATAGGTTCTTCTTTGTTGCAGTAGGTTATTCTCCTTGTTGCAGTAGGTTCTTCTCCTTTTGTTACAGAAGCTTTCTTCTCCTTGTTGCAGCAGCTTCTCCTTTGTTCCATTAGTTGTTTTTCAATGTTTCAACAGTTTTTTTGGTTTTGTTTCACCAGTTTTTCTACTTGTTTCATTACGTGTTTTCTCGACGTTTCAACAGTTTTTTTCGTTTGTTTCACCAGTTCTCTCCTGTTTGTTTCATTAGGAGTCCTTCTTTGTTGCAATAGCATTATACCTCTGCTGCACATGGGAGGGTGGAGCATGGTGGTGAGCTGGTGGCGGGGCTCTGTGCAGGGGCGGGACGAGGTTTTGCGGGTCCCCGTGCGGGAGCGGGGCGGGGGTCGCATTTTTTGTTTTCATTTTCGTAGGGCGCGGCGGGCTGTTGCTTGCGGGGCGGGACGGGCGGGAGGCGCTGGCGGGGTTGGGGAGCGTCCGGACGCCCCCCTAGAGCCGGGCGTCCGGGCGCTAGCAGTTCCCATAAATAAATCACTTGTTAAATCTACGGTTATTTAACTCCTAACTAAGAAAGTGTAAGGAGATGAACGTCGTCATGTTGAGCACGACACAGCCTGCATTGTACGTGAAGCGCTGCCGAGCATGTTGAGGAGGGATTGAGGCTACACGAAAGTGAGTGCTAGGAACGAAGGAGGTCGTGCAGAAGCTAGCGGAGAGGCTGCATGGAAGAAGACACCATCCGATCCCATGCATGGGAGGTCGCCAATTGAATGCCTTTCTTTTTTATATTTTTTACCTCTTTTATTTAATCATCATTTTAATAAATACATAATAATAACCTGACTGATCGCCTGCTCACTTGGCTCCATCTGTGTCCAGATGCAGATGGTGAGATGGAGGGGTCGGAGGATGCCTCCCCGGGGGCGGCGCGCAGAGCAGCGGCAGAAGCAATGCGAAGCAGGTGCAGGAGCAACAACGGCGAAGCAGGAGCAGGAGCAGGAAGGGGCACGGGGCGTGGGGCGTGGAGCAGAGCAGGATGGGCCGGGTGCGGGGCCACCACGCTGGAGAAGGTTGCGGCAAGCGGACCCCACGATGGAGGCTCCCGTGACAGTTGCATGCGTGCGGCACGATGGAGGAGCTCGCGGCGGTCACACGCATGCGGCGCTAGAAAAGGATCACATGTGTGCAGCGGTGGGGAAAGGAAATGTCGTTGGCCTTTTTTTCTTTTTGGAGAAACCGTGTTGATGGTGGAGGAGACAGTGGCGGACCCAGGATTTAACCAGAGAGTATGCCCAACCAAATTTTCACATATGCAATTCGGTAGAACCATTTACCAATTTTGTAAATAATTGTATGACTTGAACCAATTCGGTAAATAATTGCAAGATTTATACCGTAATTCAGTATATGGTCTTAAATAATATGGTTTTAAATTCAAAGATTAAATTGAAGACTTCTACAAATTACCCTACATATGTTTAACTGTTTATTTATACCTTGGGCGTGGTGATGATTCCATTTGATCTGTTCCTGTGGGTATGCTGCCTTTGAACATCGGTACCGATGATGACCCTTTTGGTGGCAGCAGTAGAGCAGCCTCTCGTGGAATAATCACTATTGAGAAATCCTAGTTGAGTACGTGAAGTCGTGAATCGTATAAGAGAAAGAGGAAGAGAGGATCAGTCATGCAAACGGCAAAAACAAACCTCTAGCAGTCAGTATTCAGTCGGTCTCGCCGTCTCGGTCCTCGACGACAACATTCACGACATGGCTCGACTTGCCGACGGGCGACGCAGACTTGAAGTGCGGACGGGAAAGCTACGGAGTAGGGACGCCGGACAGCAGACATATGCAACTCGCGTTGAGAAATCTGTGATTGTTGTGTTGGTGCGGCCGTGGCGTTTCATCAGCGTCCAGCCGTCCACTCGCCGGCTTACCTTCACGCTCTATGGGACCACTCATGCAGCCCTGCTATCGAGGAGTTAGCTGCTTTACTGCATGCACGCGCAGCGCGGGTAGGCAAAACGAGCTGCTGGGGGTGCTTGGATTGACCATGTATTATTTTTCTACGTATACACGGTATACTCCGTAGTATTGCTGGGGCTAGGGTATGCCGGGGACCACCCGGCATACCCTATAGGTCCGCCACTAGGGGGAGAGCAGGCCTATTGGGCCCAATCGCTGCACAGGCCCGGGAACAGGGCGGATGGATGCGCTAGGACGGACATCGTCACCAGAGCATTATCATTGCAGTAGATATCGGATCGGAAGAGTTAAGAGGAATCTTAACAACCTGTTAACCATAGGATAAGATAATGTGGTCATCTTTCTAAACCCCATCCGGAGCGAGGTCAGAGCTCTATTTACAATTCTAGACACCTTCGGTGCGCCCACGGGATTGAAACTCAACCTGGAGAAATGCACGGTGGCGCCAATCAGATGTGCAGAACTAAACCTGGACCAAATTCTGGACACCTTCTCTGGCCAGCCGGTAAGCTTCCCAATAACCTGCCTGGGGCTACCAGTCACTCTAGGAAGACTCAATCGTGCACGTCCAATGTATCATGGACAAGACAAAACAGACTTGCAGGCTGGCAAGAAAAAACGCCACCCGCCCTTGCTGCACGGGCCGCTAGAGCGCCGCATACCCTCGACGCACGGGCTGTTAGATATAATATAAATATTTAATAAATCAAATAAAACTCTATGGTCTGAATAATGTACAGTAAATGGATATAATATGGGCTTGGCCCATTAAATATTTAATAAATCAAATAAACTCTATGGTCTGAATAATGTACAGTAAATGGTTTAGTCCCGTATGGTGTTTTAACTGAAGGTTAACTCAACTTAATTGGTTGGTCTTTGACCAGTTACTTTGAGAAGTTGAGACAAGGATAGCAGATTGCCACACGCGCGCGCGCCGCCGCCGCCCGGCGTGGGCGTGGCAGGCGGCGGGCGAGGCTTAAATTTTTACCACTCAGTTCCCATGATGGCTAGAGTTGAATCTCACAAGCAACTGAGTTGGTATTCATTACGGGAGTTTCTCCTGGAAGGTCTCTCTCCCAGCCGCTAGCCTCTTCATCTCCTGGCGCAGCTCTTCCCCTCCTTCCTTTTGTTTTCCTATAAATAGGAGAATTTTTCCTACAGTTAGAATCTCTTGGACACACCACAAATCCAGTAGCACGAGTTCTCCCCGTTCCGTCTCCTACGCGCACACGAGATGGAAGAGTAGGCCTCCGGAACGTCTCTGTCCAGCGAGTTCACCTGCTCGGGTGAAGGGCAGCCATCACGTTTTTGGGGAGTGTCCAGCAGAGACGGCACGACTACTCGTTTGATCCACTCCCTGTTCCCGGTGTTGGCGATCGTCTTCCTCCTGGCAACGCAGTCTTCACAGCATCCTCTCTGCACTGTACCGATAGGGACGGCTACAACGACAAAGCACCATGTCGCTTTCGGGTGTTTCTGGCTCTGCCACAGGGTATAATCTTGTTCTTTCAATTGTCTCGTTCATGATCTTGTTGGTTAGTGTTAACCAGATAACAACTATGTTTTGCTTGAACAAAATCATGAGAAATACCTTACTGGTTAACACTATATTGATTTGTATGATGTTTTATCTGAACAAGCACATATATGATATCATGATTATTTTGATTAAATCATTTTTATGGATTAAATTAAACATGAATTTGCCTAAATTTCTAACAATCCAAAAATGTGATATTAGGCAATTTTCATCTGTTGGCTTTGCGGGTTTGCTGAAACCTACGTCGTTTGAGGGCACTCACTACAAGAGATGGCGCCGGAAAACTATTTTGTGGTTGACCGCTATGCGCTGCTTTTATGTGGTGCAAGAAAGGTCTGCTGGTGTGCCAACCACTGATGAGCAGCGTGTATTTGAACATGATGACACCACTTACAAGGCAGCCTTGCTGAGCATTATTGGGGATTCCCTCATTGATGCATATGTGCAGATGCCGACCGGTAAGGCCATGTGGGAGGCACTTGAGGCCCGCTATGGTGTTTCTAATGCCGGTTCTGAGCTGTACGTCATGGAGCAGTTCCATGACTACCGGATGGTTGAGAATCGTCCTGTAATCGAACAGGCTCATGAAATACAGGCACTGGTGAAGAAACTTGAATTGTTTGGGTGTGCTCTTCCTGACAAGTTTGTGGCAGGCTGCATGATTGCAAAGCTACCACAATCTTGGACTGATTTTGCCACTTCTCTGAAACACAAGAGGCAAGAGTTCAGCACTGCTGAGCTTGTTGGGACTCTAGATGTTGAAGACAAGGCTAGAGCAAAAGATGTCAAAGGCAAAAAAGTCACTGAGAGGAGTTCTAGCGCACATGTAGTGCAAAAGAACCGTCACAAACCACAGAAGAAGAAATTTCAGCAAGAGTTTAAGCAAAAGGCCACCACTCCTTTCAAGAAGGGTAAGAAGATGATGAACAAAGAAAAGATGAATTGTTTCACCTATGGGAAGACCGGGCATTTCTCTAGGGAGTGTCCTGAGGCTAAGTGGAAGCCTCCTTCATAGAAATCAGCCAACATCGTTGAGACTGAGGCAGCTACACCTGGGTATGGTAATTTATTATATTTTGCTTTTTCAGTTTGTTATTCACCTGATTGGTGGGTTGATACCGGTGCTAATATTCATGTGTGTGCTGATATTTTCTTGTTTTCTTTCTACCAGGTAGGGCGGGCTGGCTCCTTGTTGATGGGGAACGGGGCGCGTGCGGCTGTTTGTGGTGTTGGTACGGTCGATCTGAAGCTCACTTCGGGAAAGATCGTGCAGCTCAAGAACGTGCATCATGTCCCCTCAATAAGGAAGAACTTGATTAGTGGTTCCTTGCTGTGTCGTGATGGATATAAATTAGTATTTGAGTCCAATAAATGTGTTGTTTCTAAGTATGACACTTTTATTGGAAAAGGCTATGAAAGCGAAGGCTTGTTCCGCCTGTCATTAGTTGATACTTGTTTTAAGTCCGCGAACCATGTGGTGAGTAATGTTGAGACAAATGTTTGGCATTCGAGATTATGTCATGTTAATTTTGGTTGCATGTCCCGCTTAGCTGGTTTAAATTTAATTCCTAAATTTGATGTGGTCAAAAGTTCAAAGTGTCATGTGTGTGTTGAAGCAAAACAATCTCGCAAGCCTCACAAGGCTGCTGTGGCAAGGGAGTTGGAACCTCTTAATTTAATACATTCTGATATATGTGAGATGAATGGAATATTGACCAAAGGTGGTAAGAGATACTTTATTACCTTTATAGATGATTGTACTCGGTTTTGCTATGTATATCTAATGAAAACTAAATATGAAGCATTATATTATTTTAAAATCTATAAAGTTGAGGTAGAGAATCAACTTGAGAAGAAAATCAAACGTTTGCGGTCTGATCGCGAGGGAGAGTATTTCTCTAATGAATTTTCTGAGTTTTGCGCTGTGCACGGAATAATTCATGAGAGGATGCCACCATACTCACCACAGACCGATGAGATTGCCGAGAGAAAGAACCGCACTCTAACTGATTTGGTGAATGCCATGTTGGAGACTGCTCGTTTATCTAAGGCATGGTGGGGTGAGGCTATTTTGACTGCGAGTCATGTCCTAAATAGAATGCCTACAAAAAACAAAGAAATCACACCATTTGAGGAATGGGAGAAAGAGAGATTAAATCTCTCTTATCTGCGTACTTGGGGTTGTTTGGCAAAAATGAACGTGCCAATAAACAAGAAGCGAAAGCTTGGACCAAAAATTGTGGATTGTGTCTTCCTTGGCTATGCCATACACAGTGTTGGCTATAGATTTTTAATAATAAATTCTAGTGTTCCTGATATGGCTGTTGATACAATCATGAAATCTAGAGATGCAACATTCTTTAAAGTTGAATTTCCTATGAAAATTAATACACCTGGCATGTCTAATCATGATTCTATTTTTGTTCCTGAATCTGATGAACCAGTAATACACGCTGATGAGGAGACCCAAAGAGAAATTCCTGAGAAGAATAATAATACAGTCACTCGAAACAGTAAAAGAAAGAGGGTTGTAAAATCCTTTGGTAAAGACTTTATTATATACCTTGTGGATGACACTCCCACAACCATTGCTGAGGCATATTCCTCTCTTGACGCTGACTTGTGGAAGGATGCGGTGCAAAGTGAGATGGATTCAATTATGTCAAATGGAACTTGAGAAGTGGTTGATCGTCCTTATGGATGTAAACCTGTGGGGTGTAAATGGGTGTTCAAAAAGAAGTTGAGGCCTGATGGTACTATTGAGAAGTACAAGGCAAGGCTAGTGGCTAAAGGCTATACATAAAAGGAAGGTGAAGATTATTTTGACACTTACTCACCTGTTGCCCGACTGACGACCATTCGTGTGTTACTATCCTTGGCTGCCTCACATGGTCTTCTCATTCACCAGATGGATGTTAAGACAGCTTTCCTAAATGGTGAGCTTGAGGAAGAGATCTATATGGATCAGCCTGATGGATTTGTTGCAAAAGGTCATGAGGGTAAGGTTTGCAAGTTGCTAAAATCCTTGTACGGCCTAAAGCAAGCCCCTAAGCAGTGGCATGAGAAGTTCGATAAAACTTTAATATCAGCCGGTTTTGCAGTGAATGAAGCTGATAAATGTGTATATTATCGGTATGATGGGGGAAATGGTGTCATTCTGTGTTTGTATGTGGATAATATTCTAATCTTTGGAAATAATATTGAAGTGATTAAAGAAGTAAAAGAATTTCTATCTAATAATTTTGAGATGAAAGACTTGGTTGAGGCTGATGTTATTCTTAACATTAAGCTATTGAGAGAAGAAGGAAATGGTGGAGTTACTCTTGTGCAGTCTCACTATGTGGAAAAGGTGCTAAATCACTATGGATACGATCATTGCGCACCCACTCCAACTCCTTATGACCCAAGTGTAATATTGAGGAAAAATCGCAGAATTTCAAGAGACCAATTGAGGTATTCTCAAATAATTGGTTCTCTCATGTATTTGGCTAGCGCCACTAGGCTTGATATCTCGTTTGCTGTAAGCAAACTAAGCCAGTTTGTCTCAAATCCGGGAGATACTCACTGGAGTGCTCTTGAGAGAGTACTGCGCTATCTAAAAGAAACAATGAGTGATGTCATTCACTTTACCGGGTATCCAAGGGTACTGGAGGGTTATTGTGATGCTAATTGGATTTCCGATGCTGATAAGCTGTATGCCACGAGCGGATACGCGTCCCTGCTGGGAGGTGGTGCTGTTTCCTGAAAGTCTTGCAAGCAGACTGTCTTAACGAAGTCTACAATGGAAGCAGAACTGACAGCATTGGATATCGTTGGCGCTGAAGCTGAGTGGCTTCGTGAACTCCTTATGGATTTACCGGTTGTGGAGAACCTATACCAGCTATTTCTATGAACTATGACAACCAAACTGTGATAACAAAGGTGAACAGTTCTAGGGACAACATGAAGTCTACAAGGCATGTGAAGAGGCGTCTGAAATCTGTTAGAAAGTTGAGAAACTCTGGAGTAATTTCATTGGACTATGTCCATACATCTAAGAATCTGACAGATCAATTTACTAAGGGTCTGTCACGTAATGTGATAGAAGGTGCGTCAAGGGAGTTGGGCTTGAGACCCACTTGAAGTCACTCCATAGTGGTAACCTGTCCTTTGTGATCAGAGATCCCGTGAATTATGATAGTAAAATAAGCTAGTGGATGACTGAGGGAGAGACTCCTTAGAATAAAGTCTAGCTCATTTGAGATGCACCGTCTCTCTAATACGGTAAGGGAGGTTGATTAAGTTCTTAATGTGATCCAAGTGGCTTAGTTAAGCAAGGATGTTGTCCTACAGGACATCCTATAAGGAACACACCTATATGAGTTCGATTGCTAGTCACAATCTATGAGATGCAGGTAATCTCTAGATACTCATGAAAAGGCCAAGAAGTATGACTTATATGCTTCAAAACAGAGGGGATGCTCTTTGCAACCTAGTATCAGTTAAGAGTTCTAGTGAAACTCATCTCACACAAAACTGTCAATTCAAGGCTTTGTCCATTGATCAGTTGTGGCTGAGTGTAGCTATTATTCTAGATGGATGTTCAACTTAACAGTCTCCATCGAAACACTGGTATATAAAAGGATTGTAGTTTTGAGACCTATTTGCATCGAACCCTAGAGTTTAGTGGGGATTGTTAGATATAATATGGTCTTGGCCCATTAAATATTTAATAAATCAAATAAAACTCTATGGTCTGAATAATGCACAGTAAATGGTTTAGTCCCGTATGGTGTTTTAACTGAAGGTTAACTCAACTTAATTGGTTGGTCTTTGACCAGTTACTTTAAGAAGTTAAGACAAGGATAGCAGGTTGCCACACGCGTGCGCTGCCGCCACCGCCGCCCGGCCCGATGTGGGCGTGGCAGGCGGTGGGCGGGCGAGGCTTAAATTTTTACCACTTAGTTCCCATGATGGCTAGAGTTGAATCTCACAAGCAACTGAGTTGGTATTCATTACGGGAGTTTCTCCAATTGAGTTCGTATTCATTACGGGAGTTTCTCCTGGAAGGCCTCTTTCTCACAGCCGCTAGCCTCTTCATCTCCTGGCACAACTCTTCCCCTCCCTCCTTCTGTTTTCCTATAAACAGGAGAGATTTTCCTACAGTTAGAATCTCTTGGACACACCACAAATCCAGTAGCACGAGTTCTCCCCGTTCCGTCTTCTGCGCGCACACGAGATGGAAGAGTAGGCCTCCGAAACGTCTCCGTCCATTGAGTTCACCTGCTCGGGTGAAGGGCGGCCATCATATTTTTGGGGAGTGTCCAGCAGAGACGGCACGACTACTCATTTGATCCACTCCCTGTTCCCGGCGTTGGCGATCGTCTTCCTCCCGGCAACGCGGTCTTCACGGCATCCTCTCTGCACTGCACCGATAGGGACGGCTACAACGACAAAGCAGCATGTCGCTTTCGGGTGTTTCTGTCTCTGCCACAGGGTATAATCTTGTTCTTTCAATTGTCTCGTTCATGATCTTGTTGGTTAGTGTTAACCGGATAACAACTATGTTTTGCTTGAACAAAATCATGAGAAATACCTTACTGGTTAACACTATATTGATTTGTATGATGTTTTATCTGAACAAGCACATATTTGATATCATGATTATTTTGATTAAATCATTTTTATGGATTAAATTAAACATGAATTTGCCTAAATTTCTAACACGGGCTACCGGCATGCTCGCCCTCGCCGCACAGGCCGCCGGGGCACGGTGGATGGCTCTCCCTCAAGCCCGTGAGGAGACGAGATGATGGAGTTTTGATCATGACCATGAGAAGAGGAGTGGAGGATGGACAAACAAACGATGATGGGGTAGCATTTAAAGACAAGAGAAAATTTGGAGACATTTAAAGACAAGAGAATGTTTGAAGACATTTAAAGACAAGAGAACGTTTGGAGACAACGCGTGCACAGGTTGGCCACGTTATCAAACAGAGTTGTGGCCGCTGGATGCCTGGCGGACGGCTGCGACCGCGTTGACGAACAATCTGGAGTGGTGCCCGGTCAAACTGTTGCTAGGCTCTTTTCGTTGTCGTCTCCGCATTGGCCGGCTTCTTTCGTTGTCATGCGCGCATTGGCTGTGAGTCCACGGCCCATTGCTCAGCTACTTCTCCAAAAAGTGCTCGCTTGCAGGTTTCCCCTCCGAGATGGCGGACGGGCTCGCGACAGCATAGGTGCGAAGCCATCTGACGCTGAGGGTGGGGTAGCATGGGGTCGGCTGTAGGAGGGGTCCGTGGGTCAGCCAAAAATGTTGCATGTTGCCTGCGGTGGGTTGAGGCGCGAAAGAAGGCGTGGATAAAAGGGGCGACCGCACGTTGCTCTCATCTCCCGGTCCCTATTCTGACGGCTGCGCGAGGTGAGGCACTCCGCCTCCCCGCTTCCTCTGTTTCCTTTCGCTCCGCCCTCTGGCCACCGTGGCTCACCGCTCACCGTCTGCTTCTCCGCGACGCCGCTCGCTTAACGGCGCGGCGCGTGTTCTCTATAGGTGCTGGGGGCTTGACGTGATCCGGATCTGGTGTCAAGCTGAGGTGTGGACGTGGTGCAGTGGCGGATGGCCTCAGAGGAGCCGCGCCAGGACAGGAGCGGGGTCTTCCGCTGACTCCTCATCCTCTGCGTTTGCATTGGTATGGTTCTTAAGCACTTAGGCTGGCGCATTGGTTGTACTATGTAGGTTTCTGACATTCTGGGGATTTATTTATTTATTTATTTAAATGCGGTGATTCTTCGTCGCGGCCGCTCATACGTGGGTGGTGTGTTCGTGCATTGGATGTGTTTTCTTTCTCCTTACCATTTGAGTTTAGGAAACACAGAGTAAGACGGATCGATGTTCGTTGTTGGTGCGTCGTACCTGTCTCTGCTGCAGACTGTCGTGGCGCGGTGTGGCTTGCCGTATGCTTTGGTGGTTTCTAAGCTGTCCGGAGATGGAGCGCCGGTCTACGGAGTCGAAATTGAAGTGCCCTGTGTGGGTACTGTACTGCCGTGTCGTAGCTTCTTCTTTTGGGCAACACCAGATGAATTCTCTGGCCTTGGCTACGAGCAGGCGGCTCTGCAGGCTATATCGTTCCTGCAGAGAATGTATGGATTCGTTGTTGTGGATTATAATTTTGAAAGTGTGGTTTTGTGTAGTAGAGTGGCTCGTGCTGCGATATCTGTTGCTGCGAGGGCCACTGGTGTGATGGGTAGGTTAGCGAGAGAACAGCAAGAACTGGCTCTGCAGTCTGAGTGCCTGATGAGGGAGGTCTCCGTGTTGAACCTTCTTGTTTGATTTGGTGTTGAGTGCCTGATGAGGGAGGTGTCCGTGTTGAATCTTCATGTTTGATTTGGTGTTGTCCAGCAGAGAGTGTGTAATTGGCGGCTTTGGCTTTGTAGGGTACAGACATAAATAAATCATTTTTCCTGACTACCGGTTTTATGAAGCTTTCCAGTGTTGTGGGATGGTGCTGTGCCTTTGGTGCGTGGTAGTATTTTGTTTTGCACCGATCTCATAGGGAACTCAGATGGCATTAGATGATGTTGCGCCTCTGTCCGGTGATGCCCATGGAGAGTCATGTATGTAATCTTGTTTATTGTTTTACAAGGGCTTTAGTACACTGTTCTGTTTGGTCTGACTTCCAACAATGTGCCTAGCTTCTTCGCAGCCTGCTCCTGCAGCTAGATCCTCTAGCTCCCGTAAAAGACAATGTATGTGTTATGTGGTACCCTTTTCACGTTAGACTGCCTCTGCAGTCCTGTGGGTATTAGAGAATTGATTGTTGCTTTGTTATAGCGGAGGGTGCATGTTATGTGCCAAGCAGCCTTTCGCCTGCGGAGTGCCGTCGTAAGCGGAAGAAACATTTAGACCAGAAAAAGTTTGTTTCGTCAGGTGCTGCCTCTTTAGTTTCCCCTTCTGTCTGTTCTGTCTCCTTTGTACTGACATCGATATGTCTGCTGTGTGGCCCTCGTGTGTGCTCTGTTAGGATCTTTAAATATCTGTGCTGCGCCGTCCTTGGGCTGTGGTCGCTTCAGCCAGCAATATATTGATGCGTTAAAAGGTTTGTTTGGACCTGCGCTGGCCTTGTTGTTGTCCTTCCATTAATTAACACGGTTCAATGTTGCTGACTGTGTGCTTGTTTCGTGTTTCTTTTTCTTTGTGCCTGCCTACGTCAACTACTGTTAGATTCCTATGTTGGGCGCTCGTCCTATGGGATGCCAGATTACGAGCGTAGATACTGCCGTGCCATGTTCTGGCTACGCGAGTGTTCTAGCGGTCAGTCTACTGTCAGAGGCGGCAGGATTGTTTACAACAAATGTTGCAAGGGTGGGAAAGTCGTGATACCTCCGTTTAGGAAGCGGCTGAGCCGCTTGCTTCTCTGGCCAGATTTAATGGTGATGCTAGGTGTAAACGATTCTTAAAGAATATACGGCAATATAATTGCTTGTTCGCTTTCACATCGATGGATGCAAACATAGATAGATCAATGAACGATGGTAAGTGGGCCTCCTGTGTTCAAGATATCTGGCCAGGTTTATCATCGTATAGGATCCCTTCTTTCAGAGGATGGTACTTCCCCGAAATTTCTTCAACTCTACATATACGATACTGCGAACGAGGTAAGGAATAGGCTACACGCGCTGAACCCAAATGAGAGACCCTCTGAACCTCTAGACCCACTGCTTGTTGAGAGTTTGCTGAAAATGTTGGACAATCACAACCCATCGGCTAAGCAGTTTAGGCTGGCAAGGGATAGGGTAGCAGACAACGGCGATGAGGAGTTCATAGTCAGAATTATTGAGGCGAAAGAGGGAGACCCTGTTCAGTACAATCTCCCTACTACTGATCAGCTTGTCATGCTTGTTGTTGGTGATTTCTCCCTAGATACCTATCAGCGGGATATAGTTGTCCAGGCTAGATCCGGCCAGTTGCGGCATATTTCTTTCTTGCATCCTGCTTTCATGGCCCTGCAGTATCCTCTTCTGTTTCCCTATGGTGAACGTGATTACCAGGTAGGTGTTGTCTATGATGGCGTGACTGTAGCTGGTAAGAACGCTCGTGTAAAGGTAACCATGCAGGATTTTCTGTCATGGATTCCACTATAGGAAGAACCAGCCAAATCCTTTTTTGTGCTACGATGCCTTGTCCACCCAGGCCAAAGTTGATGCGCGTGCTGTGTTGATGAAAATAGGCTCTGGTATATACTGCAGAACCAAGGTAAACTGCACGTAGAGAGTCTGCAGGGTATAATGGATGCTATTGATAGAGGATGTACAGATGGAGCTGAGATTGGCAAAAAAAACTGTGCTGCCGGTGTCGCATACCGGTGGTAGATGCTATATGATTCAGAATTATCATGACGGAATTGCTATCTGTAGAGTACATGGGCCACCCGATTTCTTTGTTACATTCACCTGTAATCCAAAGTGGCCAGAGATTTCTGCAGCACTGTCCTTTGAACCTGGCCAGAAATCGACAGATAGAGTGGCCAGAAATCGACAGATAGAGCGGACATTGTGGTTAGAGTCTATAACATGAAACTTGAGGAGCTACTCGCTGATATAAAGACCAGTGCTGTCTTTGGTCCTGTCAGTGCTGGTATGTAGTTGAATTATATGTGTGCTTGCCTTACGTTAGCAGGGCCAGTAATAGGTCTTCATGTGTTTGACATTGATTTCTTTGTTTCCTTGTTTAGTGCTCCACACTGTTGAGTTCCAGAAGCGTGGTCTTCCACATGCCCACATAATTATCTGGCTCACGCAGGACACCTCGCACCCGACACCTGCATTCATAGATAAATTTATATGTGCTGAGATTCCTGACCCACGCACAGATCCTCTTGCATATGTGCTGGTTGCTGAGCATATGGTGCATGGTCCATGTGGGCCAGGCTATGAGACCTGCCCATGTATGAAAAACGGTAAATGTTCAAAGAGATTTCCAAAAAAAATACCAGAACGAAACAAGTATAGATGGTGGTGGTTTTGCTCAATATAGAAGATCTAACAATATGCGATATGTCGAAAAGGGCCCCAAACGGTTAGATAGTGGCTGGGTTTCCCGTATAACATGTTTTTGCTGAAAAAATACCAGACCCATATCAATGTAGAGTGGTGCAACAAAGGTATTTTCATTAAATACATGTTCAAATATGTCACCAAAGGCCCTGATCGTGGCAAGGTTTATATACAGAGAATAAGGAGTGGTGAGCCAGCCCCTTATGATGAACAAACAAAAACTGTTAACGAGGTTAAAGAGTACCTAGACTGTAGATACATATGCGAGCAAGATGCCTATTGGTGAATCTTTGGCTTTGATATCCATAGGCACTATCCATCTGTAGAGAGATTGCCTATACATCTTCTAGACGACAATTGCATAGTCTACGATGCAGAGGCTGATATAACCGACGTTGCTTCCGAGGAGTTCCTTCATAAAACAATGTTAACTGAGTGGTTCATGGCCAACCAGAACAGTCCTGCTGGTAGAGATCTTATTGTGAATTCCCTTCAAAATGGAAATAGGATACTTCTTCTAGATTTTGGGACCGTAGACGGCGAGTTGGTGGTAAGATAGGTAGGCTCTATTATGTACATCCTTCTGTTGGTGAGAGGGATTTTCTTAGAATGCTACTCCTTGTGGTCAAAGGCGCTAAGAGCTACAAAGATGTTAGAAGATACAATGGTGTCCTTTACCCTACATTCAAGTTGGCGTGCAATGCCCGTGGGTTGCTTGGTGATGATCAGGAGTGGTATGATGCCTTCGATGAGGCAGCTGCTTGGGCAACATCTTCCTAGTTGAGAAAATTGTTTGTTACTATGCTGATGTTCTGCGAGGTGAGGGATGAATGTGCTTTTTTTGAAAAGGTTTGGAGGCTCCTGGCCGATGACATCCAGTACCGCCTTAGGGATATCATAGGTAACCCTGAATTCCAGGTTCCTGATACGGATCTTAGAAACTATTTGCTTGATGACCTTTCTGCTCTTTTTTTCTAGAAACAGGGCTAGATTGCGGGACCATAGCTTGCCTGAGAAAACCAATAGTTCAGAAAGTGCTTATGGTAATAGGCTCATTGAAGAAGAACTTGTGTATGATGCCCATCAGCTAATGTCTGACGCAGAGGACACTGTTAGAAAACTGAATTCAGAACAACTTAGTGCGTTCAGGACGATCACAGAAACTGTTCTAGATAATAGGCCAGGTTTTTTCTTTGTGTCTGGCTATGGAGGTACGGGGAAAACTTTCCTCTAGGGTGCTATAGTTGCTTGGCTGCGTGCACGGAAAAAGATTGTTCTTATAGTTGCTTCGTCCGGTGTTGCTTCTTTGCTGCTGCCTGGTGGAAGGACTGCTCATTCACGTTTCAAGCTACCTTGTGATCTAGATGATAGTTCTATCTGTGACATCAAACGTGGCTCAATGTTGTGTGAATTGATTGAATCTGCATCGCTTGTTATCTGGGACGAGGCCCTAATGACGCACCGCCATGCGTTTGAGGCTTTAGATAGAACCTTTAGAGACCTCCTGTCGTGGAAGACAAAGCATGCTGCTGGTTTGGTTTTCGGTGGTAAGGTTGTTGTGCTAGGTGGTGATCTTCGATAGATACTCCCTGTCGTTGAAGGTGGTGATAGAGCTCAGGTGGTTAATGCTGTGATAGTCAATTCCTCTTTGTGGAAACATGTTCAGGTTTTGTCTTTAACTATAAACATGAGGCTACGTAATCCAGATCTGGACATAGAAGCACAGAAAGAGATTGCTGAATTTAGCAAGTGGGTTCTAGATGTTGGTGAGGGTAAAGTGGATAGCGTGAGGGGTACCGGTGAGACCGAGGGAACACGGATTAAAATACCACGTGATCTGTTGCTCATGCCACAGGAAAATAATATTTTGTTCATGGTTGAGACTGTGTATCCAGATTTAGCTGAGAGATATTCTGACGTGTGCTACCTTCAGAATTGGGCCATTCTGACCCCGACTAATGAGGTGGCAGATAGCATCAACTCATACATAGTATCCTTGGTGCCTGGTGAGGAGAAGGAATACCTAAGCTGTGATAAAATTGCTAAGTCCCCAGGAACCCATGAATCCTATGACCTGCTCTACCCCATAGAGTTTTTGAATTCATTGAATGGAAACAATTTCCCGCAGCATCGTCTTGTCCTTAAGAAGGGTGTGCCAGTAATGATGCTTAGAAATCTTGATCAGTCCGGTGGGCTGTGTAACGGAACAAGGTTGATTGTTACCAATATAGGTGATATGCTAATAGAGGCACAGATAATGACTGGAACACATACCGGTGACATTGTACACATACCAAGAATTTGTTTAACACTGAAAAATACAAGACTACCATTTGTCCTAGAGAGACGCCAGTTCCCACTCAAGGTTTGTTATGCCATGACCATCAATAAGAGCCAGGGTCAGACTCTAGCCCATGTTGGTGTGTACCTAAAAAACCCTGTTTTCAGCCATGGGCAGTTATATGTTGCTTTTTCCCGTGTCACTTCAAAGCGGGGTCTTAAGATACTTATAGAGGATCCAGATGGTAACTGCACAGATGAGACACATAACAGTGTTTATCAAGAGATACTCTCTGCAGCCTATCCAGCCGCAGAACATTCTTAGTTCCACCTCTCTTGCCATGTTAGGTTGGCTTTTGCAGTGATCGAGTGACTTTTGTTACGGTTGATCCATTCCCGTTCTTATTTTCCCTTCCTAGAATGCCTTTTGCTTGTTTTGGAGTGTTACATGTGTCGATCGAACACAGTTCAGTTAGTGATACATTGCCTCTTTGCCATACTACATAACTCTTGCTACTCCTTTTTCGGCATGATCTGTTTGTTTCAAACAGCCAGCATTGACTTAATTTTTGTTGGTCACCACACTCTGACTGTGATCTAGGCTGATTTTTTGCTTGCTTTCCAGGTTCGTTCACTGCTGCTTGTGTCTCTCTGCTTTGCTATGGTGCTTACCCATTCTTTTATTCACTTCTTCTTGATGGAGCTGTATGCAGTCTGTTCGTATGGCTTTTTCGCTGCCTGTGTTGTGCCCCGGCGATTGGCGCGCAACCATCTGTGTTCGTGTCTGCCGCAAGTGGGAGTATCATGGCGGAACTGATGATGGCCCAATACAACATGTTGACCTCGTGCTTGTTGACGAAAAGGTTTGTCTATTTAATGGCATGTGCACTTTTACATTTACCAATTCTATTGTTTTTTCCAAAAGCTGGTGTGCCCGTTGTCTACCAGTTATGTTGCATAGACATGCTCATATGCTAAACCAGTGTTAATCGCAGGGCAACGCCATGTACGGGGAGATCCCAGGGCCTGAGGTGGAGGCTAAGAGTCCCCTCATAGAAGAGGGTGCCATCTACATCATCAGTCGTTTCAGGGTTTCCAATGCGAAATTCGGTTACAGACCTGTTGATGCCCGCTTCATGGTTGAGTTTACCCTTCACACAACTGTTTCTGCTGCGAGAAACAACATGCCTGACTTCCCAGCATATGCCTACAAGATAACCCCGATAAACGAGCTGTCATCACATGCTGGTGATACAAGGAACTTCCTGGGTTGGTTTACATCTTTCCAGAATCCATTTCTTCTGTTTCTATTTCTTTACCTAATAAAAGAATGTTCGCAGATACAATTGGAGTACTGGTGGAGGTCTCTGATGCTTACATGGTTCACCTTCCCAACAAGCTTGCGCCTACGTTGACCAGGCACATTATTCTTAGGGACCTAAGGTATCTATTTCTCACCAGCAATACCCCGTTCGCATTCCAGATGCAGACAAAAATGCTTATAACTGTATAATGTGTTCGTGCCTGCAGCTACTCTGAGATGAAGGTTACTCTACGGGGACAGAGAGCTACTGCATTCACCACTGATGGTGTCTACAACAATGTTGACGCTAAGCCAATCGTCGTCCTATTTGTTGGCGGACTGATGAAGTCTTTCCAGAGTATGTACTACTTGCTCTTTGTTTGCCTTGCTGTCCTACACGTTTCCCTGAAACAAATCAGTTTTTTGGTACCCAAAACTTTATTAATGCACGCCACACAATGCAGATAACTATTATCTACTAGTATAGTGCCCGTGCTAACGCGACGGCTTCATTTCAGGGATGCACATGAAAACAACCAAAAGATGGTATTTTTCCATAGTTAAACTTTCAATTGTATATAACCATGTATATATAGTATATTGTCGGAGGCCACATTTCGTATATGCATACGTTCAAAAAAAACATCTCATATATATACCATATTTTTTTCATAAATCTTTACACCATTTGATTGTTAATAAGCTCAGACATTAAACTATACTGTAAATTCACAGGCTTAAAGTAGAATGATAGTCCAATCAGAATGCAGCCAAGAAGTGTTCCAGATGTAAAGACCTGAAAACCAAAAAAAATGTCATATACTGATTTTCCTTTGTGTACATCAACTAAAATTTAGACTGTTCAGATCTAGGGCTCTTCTTCCACTCTTATCCAGGAGTAGGGCCCGAAAGAATGTGTTTGGAATCTGAAAAGAAAACAACTATAGAGAAATGCAAATTGTCAAAAAAAACTATAGAGAAATGCTACGACCACTAATTTTTACTTAAAAAAAAGGCTAAAACCAAACCTGAATAATGCCAATCAAGGTGGTCACAAGTTTTCCAGAATCCCTGAAGATTTTGGAAAGAGAGTGTAGATGGCTCGTTTTTCTAAAAGGAAAAAAATCTACCTTGGATACCTACAGAGGAATAAATAACTTTGATCTCAGTAGCTTCTTCGGAAATGTCAGAATATGTCACAGTAGGTGCGATAATTCTTCACTAAAAATATGTCACACATCTCCAAGGAGGAAATCGACAGATTGGACTGATTCATTAACAGATGTGTATGCAAACACTCCGTTAACTTCATCATAAGATGGTGGTGGTGGTGGTGGTGGTGGTGGCATATAATTTTCAGCTGCTGGAGTCGTGTGTGCTTCGATTTTTTGGAGCTCAGACACCATCCATTAATCAGAACATAATCGTCAAATGGATATACAAAAGATTCTGTATGCTTCAGAAGTTCAGAGTGCAGAAAAATCCCTCGACAGAGCAGTCTAATATATAAATATCCTCAAATAATTAAGCTGGTAGCGTACATACTTCTTCCAACTGGTCAAGTATCTCCAGAACTCTGATGGTAAGCTCTCTCAGCCTCAACCTTAAAGCCAAAATAAGAATGATTACTAAACCTAAAAGAGACAAAAAAAAAAGAGGGGGGAAAGTAAGATAAATATTACTGTTTTATGTTAGAATATAGAATCAAGTTTCATCTTTGCAAGGAACTTTGTATAAGCTAATAAAGATGCTCACCTGTGCTTCAGCTTCTTGCCTCATTCTGTCATATCTCTGGGCCGGATGTCTGGCATCCTCTACGGGTGCGCCCAGTACAAATTATGAGAAACAAAATTATGCTTCAATTAGTATCAGTAGATATTTACAAAATTTCTATGTTTATGTACAAGACAATTATATATGGCTTAAAAATCAAGATATTAATTAACAACTGCAAACAACAAAGAAACTCAGCAGATTAAGGAAAATCTATGTTAAGTGCCAAACGAAAAAATTTCAATCTTGCAATTTCATTATGATTTAGTATGCAGGGTAAAGCAAATACTGCATTAGGAACAGAGAGCTGTGTGCCAAATGCTTTCAACATGTGGCCACGCTCCCGTGCTAATGCCACGTCTTTAGAGCATCTCCAGCAGATTGCTAAATCAACTTGCCATCTTGCAAATTTTGGCAAAACTTGAAAATCTTTGCTCCAGCAGATTGGCAAACGGACTTGCCAACCGAGCGAGCTTGCCATCCGGCGCTTCCGCGCGCGCATATATACGCACGCGGAGTCGACTTGCCATCGTAGTTTTCGGTCGTATTCCCGCGTATTTGGTCCTATTCCCGCGCGCGCCAAGAGGTCTCCCGCGTCGCACATTTCCAATCCCCGTGCCGCGCTTCCTATTCTATCGCGGCTTGGACTGCATATATATATGTACATGTTCGTTGTCTCGGCTTCGTGAAGGATGGTCGCGGCAGCTTCGTGAAGGTTGGTTGAAGAAGTACAGTCGCGGCGGCTGATCCAGGAATCGGCAACGACGCCGGCGGCTGCCGTCCAGTGAAGATCGAGGTGCGACATCAATTCCAGTGAAGATCGAGGTACGACGCCGGCGGCTGCCTTCCCTGGATCTTCTTTAAGTTTTAGCAGGTGGGTTTAGGGTTCTAATTGATCTGCGTGGCCGGCTTCAGTAGATGGGTTTAGGGTTCAGTATGTGTAGATCATGCTGCTTGGTTCAGTATATCATTCAGTATATAGATCATTCAGTATGGTTCAGTTTGTAGGTCATTCAGTATGGTTCAGTATATCATTCAGTATGTAGATCATTCAGTACATGGGATTTTTTTTAAGTTCAGTATGTACATCATTTTGGTTCAGTATATCAATTTGCTTTCAGTTTATCATGGCCGGCGGCTTCAATTTGTTTTCAGTTGTCGAATACATCAATTTGTATTTTGTCCATGCTGATCACGTATATTACTGTCCACCTCATTGTTTGTATTTTTTTTTTGTTCTTGTAGATTCATTGAAATGGACGGAGAGGGATTCTTGACGGAGATTCTTCTGAATGGAGAAGACGGTCATGTAGCTGGTTTGGATGATATCAACATTCCCGTCACTCAAGAGACTGACTTTGGTACTGAAGTTCAACAGATCGATGTGCAAGTGCAAGTGCAAGGAACTGGCGGTACAAAGGGAGCAAAGAGGACAAGAAATTTTAATTACGAGGAAGATGAAGTCATATGCTCAGGATGGTTGAACGCAAGCAAAGATCCCATCAACAGGGTCAATCAATATCGTACCATGTTTTGGGGCCGAGTTCATACTTTCTTTGAGAAAAATAAGAAAACTGAAGCAATCAGGACAGAGAGTTCCATTATGCATAGGTGGCTCACAATTCAAGCACAAGTGAATAAATATTGTGCATGCTATAAAGCGATATGCCGTAGGAATCAAAGTGGGCAAACTATCCAAGACAAGGGATGTAGTATGTGTTCAATTTTTTACTTCAACTTGGTTCACTTCTAAAAGATATATGCATTGACAATTTTTCTATTCAGATTTCAGAAGCAACCAAGATGTACCAAGGATTAGACAAGGAAGCAAAGAAATTTACTGTTCTACCTTGTTGGAACATATTGAAGGGGGAAGACAAGTGGAAAGCAAAGAGGATAGAACTTGCCGAGATGGAGAAACTAGTAGCCAACAAGAACAAGAAAAAGTCCACCAAGCAATCTAGGCCAAGGGAGGAAGAAGCCACGAACAATGACTTCACAGAGGAGGCTGCTCCAGAAGCCGAAAAAAGGAAAAGGCCAGAGGGTGTGAAGAAGGCGAAAGAAGCTCTCAAGCGTGGAGGCGATGCGTGCATGGAGGCTTTGGACATGATGTGGGCAAAGAAGGAGGCTTTCGACAAGAAAAAAGAGAAGGCAAAACAGGAGAGGTTGAAGGAATCAATTGAGATAGACAAGGCTGCACTCGAGCTAGAAAAGAAGCGTGTGGAAATTGAGGAAAAAAAAGCTGAAGCGGAGCTGATGAAAGAGGAAAAAGAAATTATGACCATGGACAAGACCACTCTCGATCCGCTCCAGCTGGAGTACTATGAGATGATGCAGCGCAAGATCATCGCTCGACGCTTAGCAAATTAGATTATTAAACCTTTGTGTCATTTGTTATCTAGGTTATTAAACCTTTGTGTGTTTTTCAAATTCAGTAGATCCTTTTTTTATTCGGCACAAGTATTTGTATTCAGTAGTAACCTGGAATTTTTATTGAGTGTGGATGTGAACCTTTATTCAGTCTTGGCCGCTTCAGTCTTGGCAGATTCAGTATAGAATTTTTATTCGGAGTAGTACACGCTGAATGACAGCAAGAAGAGACATCAAGATCGTGTTGATTCCTCGTACACACTGAGTTCGTTGATATATAGCTACAGGAAGAGGCGATTGCACATTTAACTGAATAAATTAAAATAAAACATAAGCAAATACACTTGAGTTCATGACAATATAATTAAAATAAAACATAAGCTAATACACTTGAGTTTATGACAATATAATTATAATAAAACATAAGATAATATATTTAGCTAATATAAATCTGGATAATGGTTTCAGAGGTGTTCGATGAGGTCTTCTTTCAGCTGGAGGTGTGTATCCTTGTTCCTGATCTTTCTGTGTGCATCAATGTATTCATCGAGTGTACGAGTAGGCACGCCACGTTCAGGTTCCACATTTTCACTGCCATAATCGAAACGCTCGTTTGGGTCCAACACAAATCCTTCATCTTCAACAATTATGTTGTGCATGATCACACAAGCCCTCATGATCGTAGCTAATGTCTCTTCGTCCCAAATGCGTCCTGGTCCACGAATAATGGCGAACCTAGATTGGAAAACCTCAAAAGTTCTCTTAACATCCTTCCTCGCTGCTTCTTGCGCTCTGGCAAAATATTGCTTCTTGTTCCCCATAGGAAGAGTGATGGACTTGACTAAAGTAGCCCATGAGGGGTATATACCATCAGCAAGATAGTAACCCATGTCGTAATCATGCCCATTAACGGTGTATTTCACTTCTGGGGCTCTACCTTCCGCCAAGTTATCAAACAAAGGGGACCTGTGAAGAACATTTATGTCATTATGAGAGCCAGGCATTCCCAAGAATGCGTGCCATATCCAAAGGTCGCGGGAAACAACAGCCTCCAAAATGATAGTTGGCTTGTCCACATGCTCTTTGTACTGGCCATGCCTTTCATATGGACGATTCTTCCACGCCCAATGCATACAATCGACGGACCCCCAACATCCCAGGAAAACCTCTCGGATGACCAAGTGCCAATAAGCATGCCGTGTCTGCCTTATTGGGATATCTCAGGTATTGATCTTCAAAAATCTGGACAACTGCTCTAACAAACCTACGTAGACTCAGAAGTGCGGTACTTTCACCAATTCGAACATACTCATCTGTAGCATCAGCAGGAACAGCGTAAGTGAGCATATGAAATGCGGCAGTGATTTTTTGGAAGCAACTCGGTCCAAGGACGCCGGCTGCATTCCTTTTCTGCACAAAGTAGTCATCGTGTGCTTCAACAGCAGTCATTATGCGTAGGAAAAGCTCCCTAGACATCCTATACCCGAAGAAAACAAAATAAGGTTTTAAAACTCGTATAATAATTAAGTACATACTAAAGTGAAAGAACAACAACCTTCGACGGAATAATGCAGGGACGTATGTTGGATTCACCGCCAAATAATCTTGAAACATCCTGTCATGGCCGCCTTCTCTATCTCGATAAATAACTCGACAACCCATGACAGAACCACCGTGTCGCTTGTTGGCTTCAGCAAACTTGTGCACGATTCGAGCAGCCGAAAATACCACATCATCGTCATCGGATGATGAATCATCTAGTCGTCTTGTACGATGGGATCTCTTCACTAATGCCCGGTTGTTCATGGACGAAGAACCCTCGTGGCCCGACATGGAGGACGGCGATGGCGGGCTGGATGCAGGAGAGGGCCGGCGTGAGGCAAACAGGGAAGGGAGAGGGCAGGGAAAGGAACTTGGCCGGCGGCCAGGGAAGGATCTTGGAGGCAGCAAAGAAGATTACCTGGCGATGGCGTCGAAGAAAGCTGAGCAGCGGCAGCGTCTTTGATCGAGTCTCACGCGCGGAGGAATATGACCAGGCGGCGGCGGCGTACGTCGTTCCGTTTCCACGAGCAAGGGAAATCACGATGGGGAGGAAAAAGAGATCGGGTGGGCCTCCTTTTTAAAATTTGTCAAGCCAAAAATGTCAAACTGCTGGAGAGAGCCTCTTTTTGAACTTCCCATATTGGTTTGTGACTTGGCAAAACACAAGATTTGCCAACTAATCTTTTGGGAATTGCTGGAGATGCTCTAAGAAATAGAGTGAGATTTAGGGATCTGGAGAAGTAGCACGCAAGCGTCGTTCCCTGTGATTTGATCGGGCGGTGAGGCCGCCTCCGCGTCCGTCGCTCGCTCCACTACCGCCGCCTCCACATCCGGGGTTTGCGCCGCCGCCGCCGCCTCCTCCGCGTCCGCCCGAGCCGCCGCCGCGTCCGGGGCTCGCTCTGCCGCCGACACCGCCTACGTGTCTGGGGCTCCCACTACTGCCGCCGCTTCCATGTCGGGGCCGGAGCGGCCGCAGCCACCTCCGCGCCCAGTGCCCCCAGCCACGGAGCCCACGGTGCTCGCCACGAGGTATCTGGATGTCATGCCCGAACCGATCAAGAGGAGAGAATGATGTTTCGGAAAAAAAAAAGTCGCAAATCCATTTGCGCGGTCGTTCGCTCGTTTCGTACGCGGTGAACGATAGACGCAGGGTTCCTGTCCGCAACTACTCGCTGATTACTGTCGTTCCTTTAGGTTGTCCCTGGCCCAGACCGGTTGCGGCGGTCTTGATCCCACGCATCATAGCATTAGCACTACCGTAGTGAACGTGAACCTATATAGACCTGTATTTTCTTTCTTTTTTCTTATTTAGTTTATTTTTATTTAGTTTTATTTTTATGCAGATTTTTTAGTATTCTTTTATTTTTATTTAATTTTGTTTTATGTGATTTTTTAGTATTCTTTTTATTTTTATATTTTATCCTTCTTTTATTTATTTTTAAATTTCTTTTTTGGCAGTGTTGGCAAGTTGTATAAAATAACTTATGTACACAAGTTGTATAACTTACGTACATAGATTTTGTTTGATAACTTTTTTTATATAAGATGTGTTCTATTAATTTTGTGTTTCCATGTTTTGCCATAAGTTATAAGTTAATTCGTTCCTTTATGTTATGTACATAAGTTATACAACTTGTGTACATAAGTTATTTTATACAACTTGCCAACACTGCCAAAAAAGAAATTAAAAAATAAATAAAAGAAGGATAAAATATAATAATAAAAAGAATACTAAAAAATCACATAAAACAAGACTAAATAAAAATAAAAGAATACTAAAAAATCTGCATAAAAATAAAACTAAATAAAAATAAACTAAATAAGAAAAAAAGAAAGAAAATACAGGTCTATATAGGTTAACGTTCACTACGGTAGTGCTAATGCTATGATGCGTGGGATCAAGACCGCCGCAACCGGTCTGGGCCAGGGACAACCTAAAGGAACGACAGTAATCAGCGAGTAGTTGCGGACAGGAACCCTGCGTCTATTTATATAAGATGTGTTCTATTAATTTTGTGTTTTCATGTTTTGCCATAAGTTATAAGTTAATTCGTTCCTTTATGTTTACAAACTTTTGTGTTTCCAAGTTTTGACATAAGTTATTAGTTAATTCGTTTCTTTCTGTTTAATAACTTTTGTACATAAGTTATGTTTAATAACTTTTGTACATAAGTTTATTTAATAACTTTTGTACATAAGTTTACTAACAAACATGCCCGTGCGTTGTAATGGGAGAGTAAAAGCTATCAAACATCGATGAAAAATGAGGACCGGAATAATACTTACCCATTTGTGTTTTATCCTTTGTATAAACTTTTAAAGATATGGTTTATTTTAAGATGACTATAACATCCACAATATATAAGTTAATGTTGGCAATAATATGACAATGTCTTATTAAGTATGTATATAAAGTTTAAAATGTAATCTTGATAGATTTTTCTCCTATTACAAAGCACAAACATATAAATTGTAAATATATCATAATTTTAATTTCATACTGTCTATATATTTTACAGTTAAATATCGAGTTCCGTTGACTTCTTTCATGGACCCATAAAATTTCATAATTCTACCTTTTTATTATATATATACAGTCATCACGCATGTTTTTCCAAGCAGAACTACGTACGTGACAATTCTATTAGCTTGCTGGTGGCTGCCGTTTCAATGAAGATGCGCCTCGATCAACCTTGACTAAATTACCATGTAGAGTACGGATGCGCTGGCAAATAGAGTCTTGGCCAAATACGGCCAGAAGACGGCCCAAATCGAAACATCGTGTGGAAGACGAACGAAAATATGACCAAACAGAGGTTTAAAACAAATATATCACTGTACCTTTCTCTTTAATCAGGGACGTAGAATTAGATGAATAGCAAATCAGAATACTGGTTCTTTCCTCTTTATTAGATTTCTATTCTTATATTTTTGCATTTGGATTAAGTTTCCTATTTTGATTACTCGGAGTCGGAGAGATCTAATTGGATTAGGTTTTCCATATTCACAAAGTTAGCTAAGAGATGGCCGGACAAAAAAAAAAGGTGGAAAGAAATTTTGCCTCTTTATTATTATATAGATTTAATAACTTTTGTACATAAGTTGTTTTCATAACGTTTGTGTTTCTAAGCTTTGGCATAAGTTATATGTTATAAGTTAGTACACATAATTTGCTACTAAAATAAAATTTTTTGAAATATATGCAAGTGAAGTCTAGTTTTATTTCTCTCGTCACGTAGAACACACCGATGCAGACGGAATTGAAAATACATACACTGTTTAGAAGTTATAGCAATTTAAAATAAATATTTTACTTTTTTTAACTTGGGCACAAATGATGTCATGCGGGAGGGGAGTGGGCCGTGGGCACGCATGCAGGGGCCGGAGCTGTGCGTCCGCGCGCGTTAAAAGGGTTGGTATGTAATTACTTCCTTTCCGAAACTAGAAATAGTAGAACCTGTCCGATCGTTCGCTTAATTAGGATTGGGTGATCGTTCGCTGTTTAGTGGCTCCGTCCTCTGCTTCGCTCGGCTGGGCCGACACGAGCCCGGCAGTCGCTGACCCCATGGTCGCCTGTCTCCGCCTTGACGTGCTGGAGCACTTCCTTGTGGTGCGCGGTCACCGGTGTCATCGCCTAGAGCTTCCTCAACTCCGCCGCTGCTCTAACGCCCGCACCCTCGGGCCCCGCCAACACCCTCTTCAACCAGGAGACAGTGGCGGAGCTAGAGAAATATGGAGGGGGGTGCGGCCTTACAGGCTTACTTTATAGCAATTACTTACATATATATAATGTTCATATAAAATTGCACCTTAATAGCACTACGATGATGTTTTGGCGTTGATAAGATAATAACAATTTACATCAACAATGAGATAGTGGTAATAGTGCTTACCATTTACCAAAATATAGCTAGAGAATGCCACAATTACAACAAAAGATTGTTGGCATTGGCAAAAGTGCAATACCCTCAACTACAAGATCCTCACTGACCTAAATAAAAAAGAGAATAAACCATTCATTTCAACCAAAGAATCTATAGAATGATTTACTAGAAAATGAAAAGTAAATGCATAACTCTTATAGATCAAATCTACGTCCTTTTCCTTCCATATTCATGGAGCGGTGAACCACGGCACCATTTGTAACTTTCATTAATTCTTTCTTCTCCAAGTAGCAAATAAGTCTATTACTCAAGTGTGCAAGGCATGTTTCTCACTCTCTCTCACTTATTAGGATAATAAGCATCAATTTCCTTCCTTAAGCCTGGGTCATATTTGTTCTCCTCTTCCTAGTTAATATCATCTAGAGCACACGAATTCCTTGCACTAGTACCACTGTCTGGTGCTTTTGTCTTGTAAAACCTTTCCATCCTAGCATCCACAAGATGAAATTAATATTTAAATTTGAATTGCTTCTGATGATTTCATAGATATCAAATATCAGTAAAAAAAATCAAAGGGCCTAACCCTAGGATTTGAACAAATAACCAAGAATGCAAGGACCATAAAATTGAAACCAATTTAGATGATTAGGTTGAAAGAAGTTGCTTACTTTGGCTTGATCACGGATGAACACACACAACAGAAGTCTAGATGAATTTCAGCTTTCTGTGTTTCGGAGCACACCCAAGTGCTAGCACTAGCAGTACGCCTGGTGCCTGCAGCCTGCTTCCTGGCCAGCGGCCAGAAGTGCCACAGCGGCGCGGCCGACTGGCCGGCTTTGTGTTCAGGAGAAGCGACGCGGGGCAGTGAGTGGGGGAGAGAAGTGGCTGCCAGAGCCAATACAGCGACGTTTTTGGCTTTTTGCGAATATGAGTAGTCGGAGGGTCGCGGCTGCTCTTCAATCCGTTGGCCTGCTCTGTTTTTTTCCAAGAAGAAGGACATTGGCCTGCTGGTGGGATTTGTTGGCTGCTGTGTGGGCTCTCACTATTGATTTTGCTGGGGTGGGGGGTTCAAGCGTTTGGGCTAGGGGGGTGCAAATGAGGTAGAAATATGTATACTATAACATAATTTTCAATTTGGACCGGGTGCAGCCGCACCCACAGCAACGTACATGGATCCGCCCGTGCCAGGAGATGGCGCGTCGCCGCCAAGCCCTCCAAGCTGGTCGAATATACAATGCAGCATGTACATGCCAGCATCGCTTACCTGGACCGTTCAAATATGCTTTGAGATTCGTGCTGCTGCACTTTTCCTCACTTATTCACATTTTTTTTCACTATTTCACTCCCTCTATTGTTTTTACACATCTTAATGTATATTGAACGGTGTGGATAAGCAATGTCCAGTATGTAGACACCAAAGGCTGGTGACACTACAGCAGGTCCCCACTTTGCCGAGTGTCTGCTGCACTCGGCAAAGGCTGCTTTGCACTCGGCAAAGCCTTTGCCGAGTGCAACACTCGGCAAAGAGGTTCCGTCAAATTACTTGACGGTAAAGCCTTCGTTTGCCGAGTGCTAAACCCAGTCCACTCGGCAAAATATTTACCGGGTGCCGCCCACGCTCTCGGAAAATATTTGACGCCGTCCGTCAAGGTCACGGCGATTTTTTTTTATATTCTTTGCCGAGTGCAACACTCGACAAAGAAATATTTTTTTTTAAAAAAAAATCTTTGCCGAGTGCCTCAACTCAGGCACTCGGCAAAGCTTCAGCTGCTTTTTATTTTTCAATTTTCTTTGCCGAGTGCCAAAGGCAGGGCACTCGGCAAAGATCCTGCTGTTTTTTTTTCGATTTTTTTGCCGAGAGCCAAAGGAAGGGCACTCGGCAAAGCCTTTTTTTATTTTTTTAAAATTTTCTTTACCGAGTGCCGCTTCTCTGGCACTCGGCAAACCCTGTCGCTTTTTTTTAAAAAAATATTCTTTGCCGAGTGCTATGGTAATTGCACTCGGCAAAGCCTCCAGAAAAATTCTTTTTTTTTTGTTTTTGCTTTTCCATGCAAACAACAATTCATATATATATATATATATATATATATATATATATATATATATATATATATATATATATATATATATATATATATATATATATATATATATATATATATATATATATACATATCAGAAACCACAATTCAACAGTAATATATCACAAACCACATATTTATTAGTCAAACGACTAAATTTTCACCAAAAGTCCGAAATCCACAATATCTTACAAACTCCAAGTTCGAACTCCACAAGTTCAAAGTTTACAAGTTCGTGACATAAACAAACTCCGCAACCGAATCATGGCGACTGTGATGGTTGGGACGCCCCAACGTGTGATCCTAGCGATGGTCCGGGTTGGGATGGCCCGACGTGCGATGCCGGCGACCCTCCGTATTGGTTCGACGCCGCCCCCGATTGATGCTGCACAAAAGATAAGAGATTGCACGTTAGTGACAAGATAAAAATGTAAAGAGTTAAAAGAAAAGTTGAAAATTTCGGCAGCACCTCCCCTGCACGGGGAGGTTTCCAAAACCTGCAAGAAAAACGGCAGCACGAAGGCTGACAACCACATTTCCGACACGAAGGCCGACACATCAACAAATCTGGCACGAAGGCCATCATTAGGTTTGACACTAAGCATGAGCATAGAAAGTAAAACATCCGTACTCATACTCACCGGAGTAGAATCTGGACGATGTGGTGGTGGTGGTGCAAGCAGCTCTGGTGGGATCTCCCAACCTTGTTTTTGCCCAATTTGTTGCACGAACTTGAGCAAACCTTCTTGCTGGACCTCCAAAGCTTGTAGCCTCTGACGCTCGGCCTCCCGCTCGACCCGCTCAGCCTCCCGCTCAGCTAGCTGGGCCTCCTGCTGGGCCCGAAGTTGCTGCAGCTCGGCCTGCAACATTTGACCCCAATGTTTCAATAATGCAGAGCTAAGGAACGTAAAAGACAAAGAAGACGAATGAAATTGGAATACTTACCTGGAGTGCCGCCACCGCTGTCGGTCGTTGGCTTATGGGCACGCTAGAGCTCGTGCTCCCTGCTCGGAGGCGGTTGAGAGGAAGAGTAGAGCCTGTCTTGAGGATGCCGTCGCCAATCCAGAACCGCCCATGCTTCTTGCCTTGCCCCACCCTCATCACGATCTCAGGATCAAGGCGCTCCTCGGTCCTCGGATCGTAGTCCGGCCCGTTGACTGACCTTGCCGCCTCCGTGTACGCAGTGAGGCGGGTGTGGATGATGGAGTTGGTGTACGTCTCTAGACCCGCATCCGGGTTGTACTGGATGTTGGACTTTGCCGGGCCCATGTGCGCCAGAGCATACGCCGTGAGTTGGCCAATTGGCTGGCCACCGTGCGCCGCCGACTGTGACAAAGACAACAACAGGTGGTTAGAAATCATGCACAATTGAGTGCGGCTAGATTAGATAAATGGTGGAGACTTACATATGTCTTTGCGTATTTGCTGAGGCTGGCACTGCCCTGATGGTGAGGTACACCTGGCATGCGCATACGATGCTCGCTTTTCTCTTGGTGCATCTTCTGCCAGTCCGTGTCCAACCATTTGTCCACTATAAGTGCCCAGCAATCGGAGTGGGTGGCGCACCAGCTTGGAATCACCTACAAGCCATCAGAATATCAAATTAGTCATAGTTAATCTCAAAAGAAATAAATACGAGATGTTTTCTATTTACCTGTAGGTACTCCTCCCTTGTCAGCGTCTCCGTCTCTCTTCTTGCCTGAGTTTTGTTGATTCTTCTGTTACGGAAGTTGGCGTTGTAGTCAATGTGCGCCTGGATGCGGGCCTCGTAATACAAGTCCGAGACACGCCTTTTACAGGAAGCGTAAGCCACCTGATACGCCCTTTCCTCCTGTCCCGGCTGGCATCTGAAGAAGTCCTGCATAAAGACACGAGGTATCCATTATTTGTTTCAAGAACAATGCCCAATGAATGCGATGAATGGAGGGCCGTAGTGCGAGAAAGGCTTACCCACAACTCCATAATCACCCGATCCGCCAAGTTTCTGAACTGCCTTCCATTGACATCTGGAGCATCAGCGACGAGGGCGTAGTGGTCGAACGAGGTGGGTACCTCTGGGTCCTCATCCTCTGACGTCCACACCAGGCCAGGGTAGTGTTCCCTGCACAGAAGTCCCAGGATCCCATTGACATTGCGAGCCTCGACCGCCTCGTCCACAAGCATCCAGTTCCTGCACAAGTGGTTCACAGAAGTTATTATTAGCTCTTATTATGATTTTTCAACATATCAAATGAAGAACATATGAAGTTACTTACCTCTCCCCCTCGGGTGCAATCAGTGGGCGGCGGTCAACAGGAATCGGTCGCTTTGGGAGCTTCGCGGGACCTCGCAAGTAGGGTTTCGAGGATGCAGAGGAAGTCGAACCCCCTGCCCCCTCCTCGGACGTGTGCGGAACCGCCTCCTCGGACGCGTGCGGAACCGCCTCCTCGCCCACCATGTCCTGAGGGACGTCGTCGTAAATCTGTGGAACCGCCCCTGTACAGGGAGGTTTCCAAAACCTGCAAGAAAAAGCCAGCACGATGGCCGACGTCCACATTTGGGGCACGATGGCCCACACATCCACCATTCCGGCACGTTGGCCGTCAACACATACCCGGCGCGATGGCCGACAACCATAAAGGGACGGTTCGTATACCTTGGACGTTGGCGGGACGTGCACGCGGAGAAGACGCCGACAACGGGACAGGACGTGGCGACGAGACACCTCCTCGCCTTCTCCTCCTCGGCCTTCTACTGCTCTCCTCGCCGGCCTCCTCCTTACTGACCGATGGGGGAGCCGAGACCCGGGCCGATGCCGGGACGGGGGCAGGCCGGGACGGGGCCGCACGGGGGCCGCGCGGGGGCCGATGCCGGGACGGGGGCAGGCCGGGCCGGGGCCGCACGGGGGCCGCGCTGGGACGGGACCGCGTGGGGGCCGAGCCGGGACGGGGGCAGGCCGGGCCGGGGCCGTGCCGGGGCTGCACCGGGACGGGGCCACGCGGGGACGGGGCCGGCGGGGGCGGGCCGCGCCGGCGGGGGCGGGCCACGCGGGGCCGCGCCGGGGCCGTGCCGGGGCCGCGCCGGGGACGGGGCCACGCGGGGACAGGGCCGGCGGGGGCGGGCCGCGCGGGGACGCGCCGGGGCCACGCCGGGGCCGCGCAGGGGACGCGCCGGGGCCACGCCGGGGCCGCGCCGGGACGGGGCGGGGCGCGCCGCGCCGGGGACGGGGCAGGGACGGGGCGGGGAGGCGGGGCCGCGCCGGGGATGGGGCGGGGCTTGCCGGCGGGAGCAGACGGCGGGGACGGGGCGGGGACGGGGCGGGGCTCGCCGGCGGGAGCAGACGGCAGCGGCGGGTGAGCGGCGGCGGCGGCGGCGGGAGTGAGGGAGAGATGCTAGCGATCGAATAGGGCACGGGATTGGGTGGGCCGCGGCGGCCGGGCCCAATTAACGGCCGGGCTTTGCCGAGTGCCAGGTCAGGGGTCTGATCACATGTGAGATTTGTGGGTTTTAGGTATCCGACGTCACAACTCGCTCGGAACTTTCTTAATTTTTTTTCACAACCTCCACATTCGATAACATGACACCTCGACAAGTTTCGTGATTTTCCGCCTTTGTTTGGATTTTATATAATTTAAATACACTTTCCCCGCAATAACCTCGTCATGTTACATCAAGAAGATGCTTGAAATTGTATGTTGAGTTCCCGGATATGGCCTCAAAAGACACCAAATATCATGAATATCATTTTTTGAACGACCAAATTCGATTATTCCATGCACCTGCAGTACAAATTGAAATATTCCATAAAATTCAACAAAAGAAAAAAACTAAGGAAATATATCAGAAAAAGTTAAAATTATCCCAAATTTAAACATTGAGTTTTAAATAATGTAGGAAGGCCTCACAAAAAAATGGGGCCAAAAAACAAAAAAAAATTGCCGAGTGCCGGCCGCGGCACTCGGCAGAGAGGACCTTTGCCGAGTGCCCAGTGCAAGGCACTCGGCAAAGATGGCCCCTTTGCCGAGTGCCTCGGCCAGGCACTCGGCAAAATAATTTTTTTTTTCACCTTCAACGGCGTGTCATGTATTGGCCGTTAAGTGGCATATTTATTTTGCCGAGAGCCTTCTTTGCCGAGTGTTGCACTCGGCAAAGAAGGCCTTTACCGAGTGCTTTTCTTTGCCGAGTGCCTAGGACACTGCGGCACTCGGCAAAGGCCAGTTTTGCCGAGTGCAATTCTTTGCCGAGTGTAACACTCGGTAAAGCATGGTTTTGCCGAGTGCTCGAGTTTTGGCTCTCGGTAAAGATTTTGACACTCGGCAAATCTTCCCTCTCCCGTAGTGTGATGCCCCCGACGAGGCAGACGTTGCGTGCGTCTGTGAGGCCACCGGAGCCGGTCGTCGGAGCTCTCCACCACGGTGGGTGCCTGCTGCTGTGCTGTGGGGCCCTCCACTAGAGCGGTGGGTCCCGCTGCTGCAACGTGCATCGCATGCGAGCGTCCTCCTGGGGAGACGTGTTGGAGGCTGTGCTACGTTCGTGGATGCCTCCCAACATCTCATCTGTGGGGGGGCCACCAATGCCACGTGCAAGACATGCTACTATTCTTTTCAGGGAGTTGGCGTTGGCTGTTGCACGTGGCCAGCCATTTGGTGCTGTTCTGTGCTTTTCAAGCGTATCAACACATCATTAATCACTCTGGTGCCGAAGGTTGACAACCCAGAAACAGTCAGTGATTATAGGCCGATCTCTCTCATGAATATCAGTCTGAAATTGATAACTACTCCCTCCATCCCAAATTATAAGACGTTTGACTTTTTTGACATCAAGTTTGACCACTCGTCTTATTCAAATTTTTTTGCAAAATATCACTTCTTTTATCGTGGCTTGCTTTATTAATAAAAGTTCTTCAAGAATGACTTAAATTTGACTATGTTTACACAAATTTTTTGAATAAGACGAGTGGTCAAACTTGATGTCAAAAAAGTCAAACGTCTTATAATTTGGGATGGAGGGAGTAAGATCTTAGCAGATCGTCTACAGTCAGTCATTATTAAACTGATCCATCGTAACCAGTACGGCTTCATCAGATCACGTACTATCCAGGGTTGTCTAGCGTGGAGTTTTGAGTATATTCATCAATGTCATCGGTCTAGGAAACTCGATTTTGAGAAGGCGTTTGATACTGTTGAACATTCTGTCATTCTCCTAGTAATGGAGCATCTGGGCTTCCCGGCTAAATGGCTCAGTTGGGTTCGTAGTATCCTGGAATCAGGCACCTCGGCAGTGTTGTTGAATGGGTCCCTGGAAAATTTTTCAAGTGCAAACGAGGTGTGCGCCAAGGTGATCCGTTGTCCCCCTTGCTCTTTGTGCTCGCTGCAGAATTATTACAAGTACTTGTCAATAGAGCTGCTGCAATGAATTTGCTCAAGGCACCAATCCCGCAACCCACTGATGATTTTCCGATAGTCCAATATGCCGACGATACACTCTTGATAATGCAGGCCGATGCACGCCAGCTAGTTTTTCTCAAGGCTCTGCTCAATAGCTTCTCAGAATCAACCGGCCTCAAAGTAAATTACAAAAAATCATAGATGTTGCCAATTAATGTGATGCCAGACAGAATGGAGTGTCTAGCTAACACCTTTGGCTGTTCAGTTGGTACGTTGCCATTCACGTACCTTGGCCTACCCATGGGGACAACTAAGCCTCGTATGGAGGACCTCACGCCAATGATGGACAGAGTAGAGAGGCGATTATCTGGTTGCTCTACCTGGCTGTCTTACTCTGGAAGGCTTCAAATGTTGAACTCGGCAATCACACCTATCACCACATATGCACTCTGCACCATCAAGCTACCCAAGGGAGTCATTGAAAACATTGATCGTGCCAGGAAACAATGTCTGTGGCGTGGTAATTCAGAGAAGAAAAGAGGAGTCAATTTGGTAGCCTGGGAAGTAGTGCAAAAGCCAAAGGATAAAGGTGGCCTCGGGGTCATTAATTTGCAGCTCTAGAGTCCAGAATGATGCATTGCTGATGAAGCACCTTCATAAGTTCTACAACAAATCTGACATACTTTGGGTGCAATTGATTTGGTTCAAATATTATTCTAATAGGGTGCCACATGCTGCCCCAGAAGTTGGGTCTTTTTGGTGGAAGGATGTATTCAGATTAAATGTGCTATATCGCACTATTGCCCGTTGTACAGTTGGAGATGGATCCACAGTCTATTTCTGGGAGGATGAATGGCCTGGTTCTATATTAAAACATGCCTACCCAAGATTAGCCTCATACTCAAGATCAGAAGGTTTGTCACTGTTGGACATAATGCAAGCAGAAGACCTTGACTCATTGTTCATCTTGCCTTTATCACACCAGGCATTAGAGGAGCTAGAACAATTGCAGGACCATCTACAAGGAATACAATATGATGAGAACTCCCAGGATCGATGGGTACCAGTGTGGGGTAATTCTTATACTTCCAAAAGATTTTACTCCTATGTTTTTTAGGGTTGATGCTAAGGATGGCAACGGGTCAGGTTCGGATCAGGTGGAGTCTCCGTGCACCCAAATCCGAAACCCGAAGTCGAAACTCGAACCCGAACCGAACACCGATTCGGGTGGAAATCCATCACCAAAACCAAACCCGCGGATACCCGAAACCTGAATGGATACCCGAAACCAGTGGATAAATATACACATATTCACATGTATAAATAAGAGGTAACAAATAATAAATATTTTCATGAGTCAATTTTGAATAGATTTAATAATCTAAGTAAACAAGTTATTATTAGCATATTATAAAACATGAGTTTTAATTCCAAATGATTTATTTCGGATATCCATTGGATATCCACGGGTGGAAAACCAAACCTGAAACCGAACCCGATATGAAACCCGAAACCGAACCCGAAAACCATGAGTGAGAAATCATCCCCAAACCCGAACCCGCAGGACCCGAAACCCGCAGATATCCGCCCTGAACCCGATCCGCTGCCATCCTTATTTGATGCGCACCCCCATCTTTAAAGAGGTATGGAGATCAGGCTGCACACCCAGAATCAAATTTTTTGCATGGCTAGTCCTAGTAGATCGGCTCAATACTAAAACAATGCTGACACGAAGGAACATTCATGTCCACGATGATGATCTGTGTGTCATGTGTGAAACAAGGGAGGAAGAGACTATTGAACACCTTTTCTGCACATGTCCATTTGCAAGCCAATGCTGGACAGCAATCAACTTTGCTTGGGACCATGCACTCAACCTTCAAGACAGGTTCGTCCAAGCCCGACAGATCCATGGGCATGCCTTCTTCACCGAGGCTTCATTGATTGCTGCGTGGGAGATCTGGAAAATGCAGAATGATAAGGTCTTTGAGCGTCGTGAGCCGTGTCAAGCCAGATGGCTTTGTAATTTTAAAAATCAGTGTCTCCTTCAATCTCTTAGGTTTAAGTTTGATCTTAGGTCAGCTTTTTGCTTTTGGTTGGATGCCTTCAGTTAATTCTCATTGTAATCCCCCTAAACTTCTTTAATTTTATAAAAAAAGCTTCGACACTGTGGGGACCTCCCCCACAGTTTTTGCCGTCAAAAAAACATATTGTAACTATATAAGTTGTATCATTGTGTTGTAAATTGATCTGGAATGATATTGTGAATGAAATTCACAAAAGATGTTGTGATTACTGCACTTCATATGGCTGCATAAAATGATGCATGTTACTGAAACTTGCAACTTTCATATGGCTGGTTACACTGAACTAGAAAACCAAAACTATCTGAACATGATGGCCAAGCATATTGTCATTGTGCAATAATGTGCTTGCATATTGTGAATGAAATCCAAAAGATGTTTGCTGATTACTGCAAGTTCATATGGCTGCACAAAATGATGCATATAATTGCAAGTTTGTAACTAAAATATATACCCTAATTAGATAGATAAAAAGAAACAACCATGACGTTACGCGCCTATTTTCTTCCATCTTAAATATGCAAATTTAATTTGATGCAACCAAATAGGTGCTTCCTTCAACCTTCCATATCAGGTTTCCTTCGATCGATCAATTCCAACACAATCCAATAAGGGAGGACGGAAAAACAATCAAATCAGAACAATAGTTTAAGTACACAGCAATAGATGACATGAGTGCAGAGATTTTGGCACCAGTTCAGTCTATCGACGGAGTCGATGGAGAGCAGAGCGACCGCCGCCGCAGACCTACACTACTCGCGCCAAAAACGTGAGTCCGGCGCCAAAGTAGTGAAGCTTCGCGCCAGAAAAATTACCGCAGCCAAAGCTCTTACGTGCGTCGTGCTGAGTTGGGCCGGCCCAGCAAGCCGAGTGGGACAGCAGATATTTCTGGCTCCACCGTTCGATAGGGATTGAGTGGCCAGATGCATGTGACTGCAGACACAAGTCATTTTGGTCGACTTTAGAGCATCTGATTCCGCTGGGGCGATTCGCTTCTTTTCTTCGCACCAGCAGTCCAGCACCTGCACCACCACCAGCGGGTACCATACCAGGGGAAAGACGCGGCGGAGGCAGCACCTTTCCTCTCCCTCTTCCTCCTCGCCCAGAAATCAATTCCTCCTCGCGCACGATCTCCATCCGTCCGGAGGCGACCCGCTCTCCGCGCCCCCTCTTTCCTTCCCAAATAGGAGTATCTGTATGTATCTCTCTCCCTCGGTCAGTTTTTTGTTTTCCCTTTTTTTTCAAGTTTCTTCTCAAATCAAATTACATATATAAACTGGCTCTGCTTTCCCGTTCCATGCGGGTTTAATTCAAGTCTTGCTGTTGCAGGGGAGGGAGGCAGACAGAGCGGAAGCGGATTGATCATCAGCAAGAGGAGGAGGAAGAAAAACATCGATCGCCATTCACTTGCTGCTGCTGCTGCTCTACTACGGTAGTCAGTAGCCGAGGACCCGCCCATATCCATGGCGTCCTCGTCGTGGGGCGGGGGCCGCAGGATAGCCCCCGGGGGAGACTCCTCCTCCGCCTCCGCCGGCGCCAGGAGGATCTACCGCACCCAGACCGCCGGCAACCTCGGCGACTCCATATTCGACAACGTGGTCGAGGCCAACAACCCGCGAGTAGCCTACCTCTGTGAGTAGTAGCAGAATTCGTTTCGTTTTCAGTTTGTTTGCTGCTTCTGCTTCCCTTTTTCTCTGCAATCAATCAATAATTCGGCCTCCGCCTCCCCCCCCCCCCCCCCCCCCCCCCCCCCCCCCCCTCCCTCTCCCTCTCCAGGCCGCTTCTACGCCTTCGAGAAGGCGCATCGCCTCGACCCCGCCTCCAGCGGCCGTGGTGTCCGCCAGTTCAAAACCGCCCTGTTGCAGAGGCTCGAGAGGGAGAACGATCCCACGCGAGGAGAGGAGAGTGACGCCAGAGAAATGCAGAGCTTCTACCAGCACTACTACAAGAAGTACATTCAAGCGCTTCAAAACACCCTGATAAAGCCGACCGGTCTGTCTCTGGAGTGATTATTATTGAAATATTGAATAAAAAAATTAAAAAATAAAAATTCTCCTCTGTCACTTTCTCCTTTATTTTATTCCATTCATTATTACTTAGCCGTTCTAAATATAAAAGTAATCATAAACTTATTATTACCAAATCGACCGATCATTCCCCAGGGCTCAGCTCACCAAAGCTTGTCAAACTGCCGCCGTGCTCTTTGAGATCCTCAAAGCTGTCAATGTCTCCCAGAAAATCGAAGTCGATCAGTCGGTAACCATCACTACCTTTCCTGCTGGAGTACCATTGATATATGCACTAGTTTAACTTATTACTACGGAGATAACTGTTTTCGTATATTTCCATATGTGTATACAGTTCTTTGCGAAAACACGTGTAATCAGTTTGCGTAAGACAATTATATTAGAATAAAAAAAGTAGCATTTATAATATATTGGGTGGGAAAATTTCCATTATATACCAATATTTAAGGAACGGCAAAAGCTTTCGCGCGATTTATATTAGACGAAGAAAAAGAAAACAAAATATCAGCCAAAGTTTTTTTTGAGTGGAAACCGGGCCCAAAAACTATACAACTAGGGGGAGAGCACTCCTCATCCCATACAACTCCGGCACAGCCGTCGAACAACTAACAACTCATCCACTGCTTGCTTAGGTAAACCACACCGAGCCAACTTGCCATCACGCCACTACTATCTCTGACAAAACAACCCAACTAACAACTCTACTTGGTCGAAAAAATGACCCAACTAAACACATCAACTTGGCCGAAAAGGCTGACCACTAAACCAACTAAAACAAGCTCAACACAATGTCGACCACCACCAACAAAACCACCTGGGGCACCACCACGGCCAGCCGACAAAAACGGAGAGATGGAGTAGAGCTGGGAAGGATGCCTCACGACGCCTTCAAGAAGGAGACGATGCCAATGGCGTTGACATCACAAGCCCACCATGGGAAGGTTTTCATCCGCACATCCTGGCCGGGTAGGAGAAGAGATAGGATAGGACGCATCCAAGGAGGAAGCGGTGTCCGCAGACGTCGCTGTCCAGGCTTTCACCTTTAATCTCTCACACCTACCCAGCATGATCCGCCATTGCTCGCCACAAAGGGGCCAACCTCGTGGAAAGCCATCGGTGACGAACCACGGCATCCCTGCCGACACTAGACGCCACCGCACGTAACATGAGCGTCCTCACAGTATGCGTAGCCGAAGGAGATGCCCCGACCCATCAAGGAGACAGGACACGGAGAGCAAGGAATCGACTGCCACACAGAGAAACCACACCAGAGCCACCTCGAGGAGCAGCAACGAAGGCACGGCCACCGCCCCCAGGTAGAATGATGGCCAACAACCACTCGTCGGCTAGGAGAAGCGCTACAAAAAGCCTGTTGAAGAGGTTGCCCACTGCCAGATCCAGACGAAGCCGGCCAGCAGTAAGCAGATCCGGCCACCTCCACCGTGGAACCGGCCAGAGCAAGGGAGGAGAAATGGTAGGGAGGAGAGGGCCAGGGAAGCCCACACCCCGCCATACCCGGTCGCCTCCGTGTGTCTCCGGCTGCTGATTCCGTAGATCCAGACGGACTCCACCCCACGGATCCAGCCGCCCCTGCACGGTAGGACCACTGATCCAGTCGCTACCGCGCGGATTCAGCCGCACCCGCACGGATCTGGCAGCCAGCCCGAAGCCTACGCTAGACCGCCCTTGCGTCGCCACACCACCACCAACAGGTCTTCGGCGGCCAGCACACGCGAGGACCAAGGAACTGAGCCGGGGGAGCAAGATCTGCCCGCATAGGGGCCGGAATCCATCCCCCAGCCACCGCCCTATGACTGCCACGACGCCTGTGTGGAAGCACCACAGAGAGAGGGAGGATGGGGGAAGGAACCCAGCCGACGCCGTCCTTGCTCTCCGCCGGAACGCCGGCGTTGAACTCCAGCGGCGGCCGAGGACGCTTGAGGGAAGGGCCCGATGGGGAAGGCCGCAGCACCGCCTGAGTCACCCCAGAGGAAAGCGACGCGGTGCCCTATTTCATGCAAAAGTGCAAACCGCGGAAGGAGGCCATCTAGATTCAGGACCCACACCCACCATGATTCTCTTGTTTGTTCTCGATTGATCAGCAACAGGAGAGATTGGGCTAGCACTCAAAAGGCGTTGTCAAATGAGCCCAGCCTGCTTCATGTCCTTCATTCGAATTCCAATGTCTGTCGCCCCCTCCTAACATTCCCCATGGGCTGCCGATGTCCGGTGTCCTCGATCCCCGGCTAGGATCACTCTATTGGCTTCGCCCAGGAACACACACGCATGCCAACGCTCTTGGCGAGAGGTAGAACAAGCATAATAGACACACTATTTTCCGGCGACAAGCACCGTGGCGACAAACTCGTCTGTATCTTGGCTATTTCTTATTCACTGGACTTGGCAACTCTGAAACGAGGAGTATATGGTGTATTTAACAAGGGGACACACTATGGAGCTTGCCTCCACTCACCCGGTCTTTACGCCATGATCAGCATGACCCGCTCAGCGACACCAGGGAGCCATTCGCTCGCCCTGGACTGCGACTTCCTCCATACTAACCAGCTACATGCACACCACGAACTCCTAAAATAGCCATGCACTGAACTAGTCCTGGCAGCCTCCATGCGCTCCTAAAATAGCCTTGCACTGAACCGGTCCGGGCAACCTCCATGCACAACGACTAGAGTCCAGCTCAACCATGGCATGCCCGACCGCAACACAACGGGCCCTGGACCAGCCCTGCACCTAGCCTCGCACCGTAGCTCGCCTGCAATGGCACAGACACGGACACAACACACACGACACCACCACGGCGCGGCACACTGACGCACATGCCATGGGCACTATGTGTCATGGTTTATTCTAACAATCACCCCATAAACCACAACACCCCCGTATGCCCAACCTACATGAGCATCAGCTCATCGTCGACATCAGCGAGGAGAGTTGTTTCCTTCTTTTTCCCAAGGCCATCCTTGGCCCTATGGCCGTGCTCGTGGCACTTGAAGCATCGCCCTCCGCAGCGGCTCCCGTCACGCCTGATTCCTAAGCTCGTGGTGCTGCGATTGTCGTTGACGTCCTCGTCACTATGGTCGTCGTTCCGGCGAGCACGCCTCTCGCCGCCGCGCGCCCGCTGCTTGCCGTCGCGCAGACGCCGCTGAACCTCCCACTGCTCCTTAGTGAGCAGCAGGCGCCCGACGTCGTCCGCAGCCGACTCGATGCTGCTGCCGCACCGCTCCTTCGCCATACGTAGCTGCCCGACGAGCTCCTCGAGCGACATTTTCTTCAGGTCATCGAACATCTCGATGGAGCACGCAACTGGTTGTACTTTAGCGGCACAACACACAGCATCTTCTTGACGATGCACTTTGATGGGGACGTGATTCCCGATCTTCCCTCATGTTCAAGATAACTATCGATTTGGTCGGAGAGTGACACACCGATCCGGCTTCAAATCACAAAGACCCGAACCCTGCAACTTTAACACCACGTCTCCTCTGGTTATCAACCGTGTCACAATCCGGTTGACCTCACCACGAAGGCTAATCCCTGTTGCGAATCGAAGAACACAAGCAAGAACACGATAAAATGCAACTCAAATAAAGTGACAATTGCGGATATATGATTGAGCACTAGAAGTTGGGGTATCGCAAACCGATAACGACGACTGTTCAAAGACAGATTGATCTAAAGCAAAACTCAAACCCTAACATAGGCGGCGACTACTAATTATAAAGCATAAGGGGCATCCAAGGGCCCCTACTCACGTCGCTAAGAAGTCTCGACATGTTACAAGGGCCAAACGGTCCAAAAGATGGCGACGCAGCGCCCTGACAGATTCTGGATGTCAACTTGTTTTGATGATTCCCGTTGACTCCAATGGAATTTAGGCCTCAAACCAATGTCATTGGTTAACTTATGAAATTATCTTTCCATCCATATGTGGATCATAAAAAACAGAGTCCGGATGCGTCCTGAACGTCTATTTTACTACAGACTGGTCTTTGAGCCCGAGATGAACTCGAACTAGATATGGATTGGGCCTCCAACTTGGCTTGGACGTCCTTGCTTGACTCCTAAGGTGGTGGCCAAGGAGAAGGACGTCCTTGGGCATCTCTTAGATGTTCTCTATCTTCTTCGGGCATGCTCCAACTTGGGACTGGATCCCAAGTGTGAATAATAAGCCCGCAACGACGCCGTAGCACCCGGCAGAAATAGCGGTAGAATGTCTCGATGATTTGGAGGCCTTGCCAATGTGATATTGAAGTGGGACCAGATTTATTTGAAAGCTTATCAAATAAGCTTTTCATCAAGTGCTCATTGACCTCGATCGCACTCCGGATGGATGAGTTATGACCTTCCCAATGAAGCACTATCGGGCTGCCGACGAACCGAAAGTTCAACTTTGATGGACTTGCACTTTGAGACACATTTGTACCTACATTCAAATAACGACATGTACATGTGGGACCAAGTAAATTGTACCCAAAATTACTATGCAAATATAGGAACGAGCGCACCTTATGATCAATGGTCGTATCCGTTGGTGTCATGTCCTCATCACATGTCTTCCATCTTCTCCCAGAGTCCACGCAGCTCTGCGGCAAGGGAGTCGATCTGCATGGCGAAGTCGTCGATCGCCTCGCCGTCCTTGAACGCCGCAAGCTCGAACTGTGAGGAGGTACTACGCCTTGGCCTCCTGCACGCGTGCATCGCCCATCCTCAAGGACTTTACCGCGGCCCATGCGTCCTTTGCGCTCTTCTTTGCGGCGAGCCCAAACTTTATCTCCTATGGCACCCCGCGTAGGATGAAGGCCAGCGCCCTTTGATCCTTGCCGCGCTCGGCGTCGCTTGCCTCCACGGCATCCCAAAGCTCCATGCCTCCATGTTGAACAGCATCTCGAGCGCCCACTCATGGTAGTTCATCTTTGTTAGCTTCGGGACCTCTGCTGTGCCGCTGATGATGCGCTCCACCACGACCGTACGTGGTGCGCCATTGTTGGGGCTCGAATCTCCGACGACCTTCTTCGACGTATCCATCTTCGACTAGCTCACCTCTCCCTAACCTAGCTCCAATGTCAATTATTGGCTTCGCCCAGGAACACATACGCACGCCAATGCTCTTGGCAAGAGGTAGAACAAGCACAATAGACACACTATTTTTCGATGACAAATGCCGCGGCGACGAACTCGCCTGTATCTTGGCTATTTCTTGTTCACTGGACTTGGCAACTCTGAAACGAGGAGTATGGCAACTCTGAAACGAGGAGTACATGGCATATTTAACAACCAGGGGACGCACCACAGAGCTCGCCTCCACTCACCCGGTCTTTACGCCATGGTCAGCACGACCCGCTCAGAGACACCAGGGAGCCATTCGCTCGCCCCGGACTGTGGCTTCCTCCGTGCTGAACGGCTACATGCACACCACGAACTCCTAAAATAGCCATGCACTGAACTAGTCCTGGCAGCCTCCATGCGCTCCTACAATAGCCTTGCACTGAACCGGTCCTGGCAACCTCCATGCACAACGACTAGAGTCCAGCTCGACCACGGCATGCCCGACCGCAACACAACGGGCCCTGGACCAGCCCTGCACCCAGCCTCACACCGTAGCTCGCCTGCAATGGCACAGACACGGACACGGACACAACACACACGACACCACCACGGTGTGGCACACTGACGCACACGCCATGGGCACTATGTGTCGTGGTTTATTCTAACACACTCGTCCCGGTTTCAAACTTCCGTGGCTAATGTCAGGGATTTGCTCCTTTGCACGAAAATGGATATTTTAATTTTCCACTGATTATGTCTGAAAATACAAACTTCTCCAATCAGGGCTAAAAAAATGTGGTTTATTAAGATGGTTTTAACATCTCTATGTGATATCTGCATCACATATGTGGCATTTTGTTCTAGTGTAACCTCCATTTCAAATTATGTTACTAGGACTTGGTCCCTCGTGTGAAATCTGTTAGGTTTAGTCCCACATTGGTAATTGATGGTGGGGGAGCACAACATATAAGGTGGGGGCAGCCCTCACTTATCAGACTAGTCTTTTGGGTTGAGTTAGGCCCAATGCCTGGGTATGTTGTGGGCTCTGGTGGACCTAGGCCCGAGGGGCGCCAGCTCTGGTGAAGATGTTAGCTCACTTCCTTGATGCCAAGATGCCTCCAAATATAGATCGGGACCAAATCCTAGAATCACCACAAATACAAGTATAGCAACGCAAATCATAAGAACACAAGTGAGACATCGATTTATCCCGTGGTTCGGCTCGCCACTAAGGCTTGTCTATGTCCACGTTGTTGAGGTTGCCACAAAAGCTTTGGGTTTTTTCAACCCTTTTCTCGTTCTGAAGTCAAAAGAATAATCTCTTAAGATGAGAGGTGATTTCACTAGCTGATTGAGATGATTACAAACCTCACGGGGCTGCCACACAAGTTGGCAAGCTTCCAGGCGACGCCTAGTCGGCTAGGAGCCTTGCTCCAAGAGTAACAAACACAAATTCAACCGGCTTGACGAAAAAAATAAGTGTTCAAACTTTCTTCGATGTTTCTCTCACCAAATCCTTTCTCTCAACTCAAACTCTTTCAAAATTTAAAGTTATGAGCAAAGAGGAGAGAAGAGAGACTTTTGGGTGCTAGGAGGCACTTCTCTGAAGTTGGGGGCATGAGAGAGTGAGTGTATAACGGTTAGAAATAAGGAGTGAGCTATTTATACTCAGTAGAAATCTAACTATTCAGATCTACGTCGGGACTTCCGACGTAGATTTCAACACTTCTGATGTGTACGAAAACACTGTTCATGCTAGGTCAGAAGTCGGCGCGAAACCAGTCAACGTCAGAAATTCTGACATACGTCATCACTTCCGACACGTCATCGGTTCCGACGTATGTCATCACTTCCGATGGTCAGGATTTCCGACGTATGTCATCACTTCCGACGCACGCAGGCAGCAAACCAACCAGATGGCCAGGCATCATGTCTCCCGACTTGGGTCAGAACTCTTGACCGTCAGGACTCTCGACTCACGTCGGGACTTTCGACGGCTACAGTCACCGCGCAGGCTAAGTGACTGGGCGCCATTACTTCTGGCGTGAGTCATGACTTCCGACACCAAAAGTTAATGAAATCTATTCTACGTGCTCATGACATGCTAGAGTGTCTCTCTTTTGATTTTATTTTTATACTTGAGCACTCTATCTTCCCTAGACCACTTAGATTTGCATCCCTCTTTATAGTGCGGCATATCCTATACTCAAGGTTAAAAGAACATAACCAATTTAACCACTTGAGTCTTTAATGTCTTCATATGTCACTTCTTCTCAATATCACTTTCAAAAGGGGATGCAATCAACTTCGTCTCCTCTCTTTGAGCAAATACAGTTTGAGCATGTGACTTGAACCACTTCAACACAAGTGAGTTCAATCCATGGCTTCAAGTCACTTCCACTGGTGATTTGATCCTCAACACAATATGACTCCTTATGGCTCAATTAGTACCTCGACTCAATGCAAGTACTCTCTTCTTTACTTTAGCCATGGTACCTCGGTCTACAAGCCATTGCTTGCTCTTCACCTTCGCTTAGTCCCTCGAAGCCTTTTCCTTGCTATCTTCACGCTATCGAGCCATACTCAAGTCACATCATATTAAGCATCCATTGAAAAGTCATTTCTTCAATATTGTGATCCTTACTGCTTGAATATCTTCTTGATATGAATGTTGAGATCAATCAAACTTATTATGTGGAATATCACATATATATACTTCTCATTTCACAATCCACAAGTGTATGCAATATTCAATTTCCTGTTCAACACTTCGCAAATTTGTTAGATCTTTAATTGTGTCGTCATTCAATTCACCAAAACCCACTAAATTGCTAGATGCACTTACAGAAGGGATGGGTTGCGCACTCGCGCCAGTTGTCGTCTCTGTTTCCCACGTTGCCCATGCTTGTGAGGGCGGCGAGGTAGGAGTAGACAGCGCCATCCTTCATCGAGCTTCACTGCCGCTAGCCGTGGCAGGTGGAAGTGGCGGCGGCGCGGCATGAGGAGGGGATGGCGGCGGTGGCTTTGTCTCACGCCGGAGATGAAGGTTCTAGAATTGCTAGCTGCTGCACTGTGGATGGTCCGATCAACATCAGACGGAGGATAAAAAAACGTGCGACGTGGCCCAACGAGAGGGCAGAGCTTGGCCCTCATTTCGTCTTATAGAGATAGAGAATTACCTGTTCAGATAATGATTAATGTCTTGCTCACCTGAATTGTGCAATAGCATGCCATCCATCTGATGCATGATGTGCTGCAGGCAAAGATAGGCTAGACCTTTCTCATCCAAAGCCATCAAGGTATGGATATTGATAACATTGGTTCCTAGCATCTCCAACAGCTCACCAATACTTCATCCCCAATAAAATGATATTGGTGATCACTAATACTGTTTTTTCATACTATTGGGGGAGATGCTCCAACAGATCACCAATAATCTTCCCCGATATATGGGGCTCACCTCCCTCCACTTCGGGTCCACGATGACTATGATCGCCAGAGCAAAGCTTTTCGTGAATGCGTCTTCCACCGGCCAAAGCCATCTCCGACGAGCGTCGCAGGAGAGAGAAGTGGTAGTTGGAGATGGGTCCCGGCTATTGGGAGAGATACAACTCTCCCTTTATTTGAGGGGAGATGAGGAAGATATTGGTGATCACCGTAAAAGGGGATAGGAAAGAAGAGTTGTTGGAGCATCAAATTTGACTTATCTCCCTCAATATAATAAGGGATGAGAAATGGGAGCTGTTGGAGATGCTCTCAGCATGTATGAAACTATACTTTCAAAAAAAAAAGGTATGTAAAACTATACTTTAAAAAAAAAAAGGTATGTATGAAACTATGGATGGTAACCTAAGCCAACGTACACAGACTGTAATTGAATACTCGCTTATAAACCCTTTGCCTTCCTTTCCTTATCAAACAGCTCAGCAACACGTCCTAGTACGTGTAACGCGTTGACGAATCATCGCTTCCTCGGTCGCTCAGCAGCCTCGACGATTCCCATTTCCCAAGATCAGAAATCACCGACGCTCCGCTTCTCCCCGCTCCCGTCGCCGGCCGCCGCATCAAATCGTCCCATCGTCTCCATCACCAGATCGTGACATGTCCAGGATGTCGGGGAAGCGGAAGCTGGACCAGGTCGACAACGGCGTTGGTGCCAGCGCCGCCAACGGGCAACCGCACCACCACCAGCCGGTGGAAGGTGCGGCCGGCTTCCCGGGGACAGACGTGCAGTTCGTGATGCTTCGCACCGCCATGCGCGAGAAGATGTAAGTTTTAATTTGTAGCCTTAGGTCTAAAAAAAGTTTGAATTTGGGAAGGGGATTGGAGGAGATTGGTGGGGAATTTCCAGCGAATTGGAGACTAACCGAGCACACCTTTCTAGGACTAGTTCTGTTCTGTTTTTCCATCTAGGCACTTGTGGCTGTCTGACTGCTAAATAGGGAATCGGAGGGTTTCTTTTTTTTAATGGGCTAGGTTTGTGCCCGTGCGTTGCTACGGGACATGTAAACTTTTGTACTAAAAATACACGGATCGTACGATAATATAACAATCCTGTGAAATTAAATACCGACGTTAAAGTGATATTTAATCTAAAAGGCAAAGTTCGTGAAATTAACAGTCACGGAGAGCGCAGCGTCGCAGGCTCACAAACTCTACTGTATAGACCTTTCCGTGATACAACTAAGATAATGTTTTATATCGGCAGGAAGAAATCTCCGATATCTATTTCTTTCGTGCGCCAATAAACCATCCTATACACAGGTTCTAGTATATATGTAAATATTAGTGCATGTCACATGGGTAATACTACGTAAAAAATCTCACAAAATCTTAAAATGTGTACAAATACCTGTGTTAGAAAATACCCACAGTTTTATTGAGGTCAACACGTCCGAACATCTCGCCCATAGAGTCTAGCACCTAGACCTTACGTTTGTTAACGTTTATAACACCAAGGTACCAGTGTCATCTGCAATGTTTTTTTCATGGATGAATTTTCATTTGAAGATATCTTCGTTCCATCCAGGAATATGTACATTCACTTCGGACATGTACTGCACGTTAAATCCAAGAGTTTGCCCGAAAAAATCAGCACTGGTGTGTCTTTACACCACTTTTCAATAGGTCTAGGGTCAAATCATGATAAGCGTCTTCTTCTGCTGACGCCACGGCAACATTCAGGGTGCAATTTGAAACCACAAAAAGATATCACAAACTGGTACTCTCTAGTTAGATTCCAATACTTTGCTTTATAAATAATTACACTTACACTCCACTAATTACCATATAACCACATATATAATTGGAAATATATAACTAACCTCTAAAATTATTTTTGACTAAATTGATATGCAGCTCTAGCACAAACGAACACCCCCCCAATCACTTAGAAGGGCAGGCCTGGTGCAGTGGTGAGAGCTGTCTCAGTAAGTCACTAGGTCGTGGGTTCGAAGCAGCCTCTCCGCAGATTTTGTGGTGGGAAGGCTTCCCTCAGTTTTTCCCTTCCCTAGACTCCACTCATATGGGATCCTCCGGCACAGGGTCTGCCATTTTTTATGGTAAACAAAATCACTAATAAGCATTTAACAAGACATAAAACCACCACTCCAGATATTTCTGACTCAAATTGATGTCATGAACATTCACAAAAGTTATACTGCATTGTCTAATGTCTATTTATAACGCCCCGTTTCCTAACTGTTGAGTGCTACATTAAGAAATTACAGGTACAATGACTTATTAGATATTTTGGTTAAACTTTCCAAATACATGCTCTACATCTACACTTAACATTGTTATCTGAACGGAATGACAAAAAAAATTAGAAGAACACACCTTAACCTAGGTATGGATGAAGAAGTTGCGGCGGTAGCCCACAACGCTTGCCCGTGTCCGAAAGGAGCCGCCTCTGCTGTAAATAACAATAAACTATTCAAAACAGTCATGTACTGTTGCAAATAGCAATGAACTATTCAAAAAGCAATGCAAAAATCACCTCTGCAAAAGGGAGATAGCAAGGAACCGAACGGCTGATTCTGCATCATCATATTCTGCATCATCATAGCCCATCCTGTTGGTGTTGCACGAGTATTATGGAGCAGTTCATCTTGCCTCTTTGACTCTGAAAGTGTGTTGATCCCAAAATCCGGCACGTTGAAGTTCTAGGTGATTTAATAAGACAACCAGTTAGAAGGGCTCAATAAGCAACAACGTCATTCATCAATAAAAGGTACAAAGAAGATGAAAGCGGGATATAGAGAAATCGAATGCACTGTTTCTGCAAAGTCATCACTGTTTTTTTAGGCTCCAGAGAATGCTATTGTGATTTCTAAGAATCCAAGGTACAATACAATAGTAGTGGCAATAGTTGACATGGTATTATGAAATCTAAGACAATGGGCATAATGGGCGAGCAAGGGCATCCATGCATGGCAACCAGCAGAAGATGTGTTTTTTCGGGCTCTAGAGAATGCTATTGTGATTTCTAAGAATCCAAGGTACAAGACAATAGTAGTAGCTAGTTGACATGGTATTATGAAATCTAAGACAATGGGCATAACTGCGAGCAACGGCATCCATGCATGGCAACCAGCAGAAGATGCAAATTCTCAGCCTTCAAATATTCACTCGTTCACCCACAAGAATTTCAATGAAAATAGTAAGCTGACATTATTTAGGTAGTAAGGATAGATTATGGCATGGCCAGGTATGAGGTGTGGTACACATATTTGCCAGGTGACCAAGGATAGGAAGACTACATTGGAAAAAAAAAAAGCAGGTGACAACAGTATTTCAACAGCCATGTACATATACGACGGACAATAAAGCACCAAATAAATAAACCGAAGGAAGTGGCAAGCACAAAGGTGGAACCATGGGAGCAGGAACACTCAACTGAAGAAAATCTCTATATAACTGAAAGAACCATCTACAGTGGGCATAGAAAACCAACATCTGAAGACAGTGAACAATCATAAATATATAGCATGGAAAGGGACAATGCATGTAGGCAGCTGCAGTAAATTTCAGAAACAAGCCAAACCGTATTGACAACTGATGACATTGCAATTGTTTGGGTCAATTGGTGATCAGAGGTCTAGGCAGGAGAACACCAAAAGTAAAGCAAAAGATGGGTCATAGTCTTGGTATGAACATTCACTTTTTAATGTTCATGTATAGATCCATATAGCATGTAAAGAATTAGATCCAAGTGGAAGAAAACTATTCATAACAATATAACTTCCTCCAATACCATTAACGCTCAGTAAGGTCTAGTAACTAAGAATTCAATCTGCGGCACTACCACCATTTTTAAGGTGGGCAAGGAATAGGTTATACCTTCACCTTGAAGCACCTGAGTGTCGAAATCTAAACATTTATATGGTTGATAAATTAATAGAGCCGTACACCAGCACTATTTTTTCTCAAGAAATAGCTACATGAACAACTAATTTGATCTTTGTTTACAGGCATATCATAATATAATACCAAGGGTAGTTTACTGTGTTACCTGATATATGACCTGACAGTCAGAGGCATGATTTGGCATGGTCGTAGTGTAGCTAAAATAAGCTTGAGACCAAAGAGAAAATAAGTTTCCAAAAATAGCGAAACCTCCCAGAATCTTTTTCCTAGGGTTGAACAAGCAAGACATCACTATATTGTTATGTGGGCTAGCTTGCTCTGCTCCAGCCTGTCGTCCATCATGTATATACCCAATGGAACAAGCAAATAAGCAAAGGATCAAAATCAATAGGATGGCATGAGTAAACACAACAAAGCAGCTCAGGTTGGGGGCCTTGCCTGCAGCCGCGGGAGGAATCCATGAAGTTGCCTCGTGAAGGCACGGAGCACAGAGACGACCATACTGCACAACCAGAAGGGAGGTTGGGTGCGCATCAATCTGGTACCCGGTTGCCGTGGCCTGCAGGTTGAGGAACCGGTCCTGTCGTTGGAGCTGCCCTCACAGGAACCAGGGAAGACCGGGTGGCCGCCGACGCTGAGGCCGGGGCCGGAGCATGGACCGTGTGCGCCGCATAGAGGCAAGCGCCATCTGAGTATTAAGTTACTACCGAAGATTGTTTCTCTGTCAGTATACAAGCTACTGGCAGCGGTAAAGAAATATAGTACCTATTGATCCAACATTTCTGCCTCATTGAGTTCTCAACGCATTGATGGTTATCCCTTGGACCAGGCTGCAGTATAGAGATTTCAAATTGCAAGTTAATAAAACACAAATAAATCGACGAACACAATTTCAGAGTCTAGGGAATGACAAATCAAGCATTAACCCTCTTATTAAAACGGCAATAAGAATCTGTCCACCATTTGACAGAGCCGACTGTAAAAACAAGCCGACTAGCTCCTAAAGTAACATTTGGCCTTGCATACTTGATTCTAAGCAAATTGACTTGACCAACAAATTCAAAAAGAATTGTCTACTAATCTTACCTCCTATGAGTATAGAATAGCATCTGGACCTACCTAACCTTCTCGATAAATTTCTTGTGCTTAATAAGAGCCGGAAATTATTAAACAAATATGATCATCAGGTAGGTAGTACCAACAACGGAATTCTGCCTGATGTCTTCCACTGGCGACGAAGGGTTACACACGCAAACTGGACATGGAGGTTTTGACCCTACCAAATGATGAATGCAGTATGGCCAAGACCATCACTGGCAATGACTACTCAAGGTGAAAAGAAAAAAAATCCGATGATACAGAAACTTTTTACAAAACACCAAGGTTGACCATCAAACACATAATAATAGATTCAGAGTTCGTGGGGGGTCCAAATTAACCTACTTGAGAGAGATGGGGAAGATGAATTTCCCGGACGCCTCTGGGACACGCACGATCTCATTCATGGCGGCCTCCAGCAGCGGTAGATGCCGGCGCACGCCGTGACGGCGCGGCGGCCTGTCCACCGCGTCTCCTCGTCCTCGACACTGGCCAACACCATCCGCAGGCGGGCCGGCCGGGCGCGTTGTAAGGTCCTAGATGGCTAGAGGGGGGGTGAATAGCCTATAAAAAATTCTATAAGAACCACTAAGCAAACTTGTTAGAACAACAAACGGCGTAAAGCGAGTTTTGCTTAGCCAAAGGTTGTGATGCAAGCCTCCTATCCACAAGTCTAGTAGATTATAATCTCTAGTTCACACAAGAGCTAAGTCACTAAAGTTACACTAGTGAACAAGCTAACAACACTACTAGCAAAGCTACTACTAGAGCTACACAAGATAAACTAGTGAATGTAAATGCAAGAGAGAAGATTGTGATTCTTATACCGACGGTGGAGTGAAGATGTTGCCAATCACCAAGATGATATACAATCAATCAATATTGACAACAACACAATGTGAAGACCAATCACCGGGAGACAAGAGACACAATATTTTGTTCACCCGGTGTTCACTTGTGCACCGACAAGCTACGTCACCGGTTGTGTCGACCAACACTTAGATGGTTCCCCGGTGTGACCCTCAAGTCACTTGCCCCTCAAGGCACGCCCCGCAAGGCACCGCAAGACACCACTCTCAAGTGAGGTAACTCAATGACACGCGGATTCCACTAGAGTTGCTTTTGGCGTCCCGCCGAGGAAAGCACAAGAACCTCTTACAATCAACAGGAGGTGGCCAAGAACAATCACCTTCTCTTGCCAACGCCTCCAACAATCTCCAAGCCGGCTAGGAGCGGTACTCTCCAAGAGTAACAAGAAATCCACCGGCTCAACCACCCACAAGTGCCACTAGATGCCCTCAAGCTATGCAATGCACTTTGGGATCACTCAATCTCACTTTTGATTTGCAATCAAGCAAGGGAGATGAGTGGGAGGAGTTGCTTTAGCTCAAAAGATGCACAAGAGTGTTAGAAATGCCAAGAGACCTCCCCAAGGGCCGGCCAACAAGTATTTATAAGCATCCCATCCAAATAGAGCCGTTACAACTCCACTGACGTTTTTCGCGGGACGACCGGACGCGCCGGTCGTAACTGACCGGACGCGCTCAACCGCGTCCGGTCGCCCTGCGACGACCACGTGTCCTCCGAATTCAAATTCGTCCGTTAGATTTGTTCTACTAGAGATCAAGTACATTTCTGGGGAGCAAAAGTAAATCTTGCTGTTTCACCCTTTTCGGTTGTTTGATCATGGTATTGTTTGAGCAGTATGACTACTACAATATGATGAAGGGACCAATTGAGCCACATTTGCAGTTTGCTATTAAGACCATGTGCGCTCAGCAAAATCAACGAAACCCACAAGTGGAAAGGCAGACACCGCCTTCATCCACCTCAAATCTGGTATATCTTTGTGCATTTTATATTATTTAATATTTAATACTTTAACCTTCTTCATTTAACCTACGGGGCTATTTGCAAGCCATGTGGTTCACTGCTTCTGTTGTTTAAGTTCTCTTCTTCCCTCTTGATGAAAAATGGACGCATAGCCTTGTTCACGAAAAACAAGGTTGAAGCCAGGTGGGCACTATGTGTGACAGCAAGAGGGCTGTGAGAGGAAGAAGACGGGGACATAACTTCCAGTTAGGATTAATATAATGGATTAGATGTTTTGCGATGGGTAATTTTTAGCTGGATAAATTTGTAGTGGCAAATAATGAAAATCTTCCTGAAATTCAATAGCGGTTTGCAACCCCCTCCCCTCTATAGCATGGCTTGTTAGATTATTTTAACTTAAAGTGGCCTGTGTGTGTGTGTGTGTGTGTGTGTGTGTGTGTGTGTGTGTGTGTGTGTGTGTGTGATGAGATGATAGGTTTAACATATATATAATCTCTACGTACCAGTGAGTTAATGCGAATGAAATTTCTGTTGATCCATATTGGAGAGAAAAAAAATACATCCCTAGTGTTTCCTTTATTAGTATGTATACCAGTGAGCCACTTGGACCATGAGTTAGAAAAATGAAACTGAATATCATTTGTCTGATTCACAAAGAGAATGAAAATGAGAGCAAAATTTCAGTTTAGATCTGTATATCAAGTGACTGTTTTAGCACCAACTGTTTTCAGCATATCAACTTGTTATTTCAGAAACCTTTTCTTTCACCGTCAAAGGCACCAATTTATGAGAGCAAGCTTATTTGCTTATGCTGCTGGTATTTTTTTTTTTACAAATCCTCAACTTACACATGTTGATAGCCGCCTACGGAGTTATTTTTCATAAATGGAAATGCAGGTTGTGCAAACATCCCAGGGACTGTACACAGAGACAGTTCATGAAGATTCCAGGTACGCATGTGTGACTTTTGATAACTACAAATGAATTATGTGATATTTTAATGATTTGATTTGAGGCAGCCACGGTTAGGTATAAAATAATTCACAAAAGTTATATGCTTGACCCTTCTACTTTTCTATGTATGACATTGGTTAGTTCAAATTTGAGCTAGCCAACGTCATACATAAAAAAAAACAGGAGTAGTTAATTAATTATGTATTTATTTTATCTGTAATCTCTAAAGTTTTCTTTTGTTGTGCTCACAGAAATCTCAAATGAACTGCAAAAATTCCTTGTTCACAATGGAAAGCTGATCTATTCCTTCTCTCTGGCTTCCTCCCTCTAGAGGCTAGCACTTCATAGCTTCTGAATTGAGGAATATGATAATTTGTATTCTATTATAATGCTCAAAATCTAAACAATTTATTTTGCTTCAATAATTAATAATAAATAAGACATTACTTCCTCAATTGTCACAAGAAAATGTCTTATATAAATAGGAAAATTGGGGTTATCCTATCAAAATTGCAGTATTATTAATTATTAATGTAGTAATATAGTAGTATGAAAGCATCTAGGCCCCAAGGTTTGGTTTCGGTAATTAATGACAACACTTTATTACCATGACTAACGTGTGTTTTGCAGAAACATTGGTAAGTTAGGTCATGGAGGTGATAACTGCTTTGGGCACCATGGTATTCGTGTCCCTTGATGGAAATCGTTTCGGTTTTCAAAAGAGTGACGTCAAGATTAAGGACGGTTAGTTCCGGATGTCGAGGTGTTGAGACACATTCGGAATAGTCGTTAGGATCTTCGTTTTTCTCTTTTGGCCGTACTATAAAGGGGGGCATGAATGGGTAGCTTGACCTAGGCGAGTCCTATGTTTAGGTGTGGTGCACACTTGGTAAACTTGGCGCTAGGCAACCCTAGAATAGCTCAAAGTTCAGTTGGAAGCAACTTGGTTGAAGTTGCGACGCGTTTCGGAAAGTTTCGGGCTGTTTTCCAGTCACCGGACGCGGTCTTCGGGAGCACCGGACGCGTCCGGTGTGTACGTTACCGCGGCTAGTGTTCGGCCCTGATCACCGGACGCGGTCCTCGCGAGGACCGGACGCGGTGGTCAGCGACCGACACGTGTCACCGAGAGAGAACGCCCGTCGGACGCGACCTGGACATGATCGGCGCGTCCGGTGCGAGTCCAGTAAGGTCCAGAGAGGACCGGACGCGTCCGGTCATCAACCATCGGACGCGGCCTCGCGTCCGGTGCGAGTCCAGTAAGGTCCAGAGAGGACCGGACGCGTCCGGTCACCCCTGACCGGCGCGTCCGGTGGTTCGTTTTCAAAATCGCGTTTTGACCGTTACGGGCGACCGGCGCGTCCGGTCTGTTGCACCGGCGCGTCCGGTGACCCCGTGTCAGAAAGTAACGGTTCGTTTTCTCTGAGGGGTGTATAAATACAACCCCTCCACCTCTTTTAGAGGTCTCTTGCTCATTCAAACATCTGAGAAAACCCTCTAGAGTGCAAGGGAGTGCAAGAGCTCTAGTGAGGATAGAGATTTGAGAATCAAAGTTTGAGTTTCCTCACTAGTGATTCGAGAGTAGCAAGTGTGCATCCACCTCCTCATTTGGGCTCGTTGTGGTCAAGTGAGAGTTCTAGCTTGTTACTCTTGGTGATCGCCATCACCTAGACGGCTTGGTGGTGATTGGGAGTTTGGTGATCATCCGGCGGAGCTTGTGGATGACCCAACTCAAGTTGTGAGCGGTTTTGGGTGATTCGCCGCGACGGAGTGTCGAAGAATCAACCCGTAGAGAGCACTTGATCCTTGCGCGGATCAAGGGGAGCGACACCCTTGCGCGGGTGCTCCAACGAGGACTAGTGGGGAGTGGCGACTCTCCGATACCTCGGAAAAACATCGCCGTGTTCCTTGTCCCTTTACATTCAAGCAATTACTTTCTCGTATTTACTTTCATTGCTTGATTTACATTCCTAGAATTGCCATGCTAGACTAGGATTGGAAACTAGGGTGCAAAACTTTTATCGGTAGTCTCTCTAGGAACACTAGTAGGCACTAGGGGTGAATTCCGGCTTGTAGGATTTAATTCTTGCAATTAATTTTTAGAAAAGCCCAATTCACCCCCCCTCTTGGGCATCTTGATCCTTTCAATTGGTATCGGAGCCGTGTTGCTCCTATTTTAGGCTTTACCGCCTAGAGCAAGATGTCTAACGGGGAAGGACCACCTCCCACCTTTGAGGGGGATGATTTTCCATATTGGAAAATCCGCATGGAGGCGTATCTCGAAGCCATAGATGTCGGGTGCCTTAGAGCCGCAACCCAAGGGCTTCCCGCTATCAAGGATCCCGCAAACCCCACGGGTGACGAGGAGAAGTACGACCGGTGGAATGCAAAGGCCAAAAATGCACTCTACCGGGGCTTAGGCAAAGATATCTTCAATCGTGTGCGTAATGCAAAGAACGCTCATGATTTGTGGGAGAATCTTTGTGCTCTCCATGAGGGAACTAAGAGTGAGCGTGAGGAACGCTATCATATTGCTTTAAAGAAGATTAATCTTTTGAGATGCTTCCCAAAGAAAGTGCTAATGACATGTACACTCGCTTGAATGTTCTTGTAGAGGACCTCAATGCTCTTGGGCTCACTCAAATGAGTCAATCGGATGTTGCAAGGAGGATCTTGAGTGTGCTTCCCGTTGAGAAGTATGGTCACATTGTCACCGTGCTTCATCAAAGTGATCTCTCCACCGCAACACCGACACAAGTATTGGGGAAGATCAATGCTCATGAGATGTACATGCACATCACTCCGGAAGAGGGCTCATCATCTTTCAAGAAGAAAGACTTGGCCTTCAAAGCTAGCCATGACAAGAAGAAGAAGAAGGGCCAAGCCATGATCGTGCAAGAAAGCTCAAGTGAAAGTGATATCGATGATGAATCACTTGCACTCATGGTGAGGAAGACCACCAAGATGCTAAAGAAGCTCAACAAGAGTGGCATCAAGTTCGATGGCAAGAAAAAGAAATTTTTCACAAGTAGCAAGAGAAAGCCCATATCGGAGATGGATTGCTACAATTGTGGTGAACTTGGCCACCTAGCTCATCAATGCCCTAGACCACCAAAAGACAAGTTCAAGAACAAGAACAAGGGCAAGAAAAATGATTCAAGTGATGAAGAAGATGAGAAGAAGAAGAACAAGCCATACAAAAAGAAGGATGGCAAGAAGAAGGAGTTTTACAAGAAGAAGAAGGGAGGAAAGGCTTATATTGTTGGTGATTGGCTCACCGATATTGAATCATCTTGTGACTCCTCCGAAGATGAGAGCGATGATGAGAAAGAGAAGGTCGCCGCATTTGTGATGGGGCCATCATCTTCACCGACATCTTCACCACCACCTTCACCGCCTTCTTCACCATCATCGTCCACTACTCACCTATGCCTTATGGCCAAGGGTGAACGAAAGGTACAAAACCATGATAGTGATGATGATGATGATAGTGATAGTGATGATGAATATGATGCACCTTCTTATGATGAACTTGTAAAATTGCTAAACAAATACACTAAAATCATAAGAAGGACAAGAAGTGAAAATGATGATCTTCAAAATGAAAATGAATCACTCTCATCTAAGCTTGAAAATGCTCAAAAGACTAGTGGTGAGCTTAGAGATCAAAATGAAGTTATGTCTTCCACTCTCAAGGAGCTCAAAACCTCTAACAAAGAGCTTAAAGATCAACATGATAAACTTGAGAGGAAGCATGATGAGCTCATCACTAGACATAACTCTTTGAAAGACAAATACACCACATTAAAAATTGACTATGATAGTCTTGTGGTTGCTAATGAACTTGCTCTTGAGACACATGATGCTACTAACAATGTTGTTAAGTGTGATATAGCTACATCATGTGATGATTTGATCATTGAAAGCATTGAGCAAGGTTCTAGTAGCAAAGGCAAGAGTGTGGTTGAGTCATGCAACCATGATGATTATGCCAAGATCAAGTGTGAGAATGAGAAGCTTGCAAATGAGAACAAGAAGCTAAAAGGTTTGATGGCTCTTGAGAAGCAACCAACAAATGAGTCACTTATTGAAGAAAACAAGAAGCTCAAGCAAGAAAAAGAGCATCTCAAGACCGGCCTAAGCAAGTTCACAAGAGGCCAATATTTGCAAAGTGAGCTCCTCATGAACACCGTAATGAAGATGGATAGAAGTGGTATTGGGTACTTGGCAAATCAAGAGAAGAAAACAAAAGCTCAACAACAAAGCAAATCAAAGCCCAAGCCAAAGAGATGTGTTGAGTGTGGTCAAGAAGGTCACTTTGCTCATGAATGCAAAACTCCACCACCACAACCCTTGCCCAAGCATCCTAGACCCTTTGCCTTCAATGCTCATTACATGCTAAGAAAAGATTCAAATGGAAAGATAAAAGTCATGTTTTTGGGTCCCCCAAACAAGAATAGGCCAAAGAAAATATGGGTTGCCAAGTCACTAGTTGAGAAAGTCAAGGGCCCCTCTCAAGTTTGGGTCCCTAAACAAAAAGCTTGATCTCTTGTGTGTAGGTGAACTACAAGACCGGTGGATCTCATTGGGTTATTGATAGTGGTTGCACTCAACATATGACCGGTGATCCTCGTATGTTCACCTCCATTGAAGAGAATGGGATATGTCAAGAGAAGATCACATTTGGGGATAATTCAAAGAGCAAAGTCAAGGGTATAGGCAAGATTGCAATATCAAATGATCACTCTCTATCAAATGTGCTCTATGTTGCTTCATTGAGTTTCAACTTGTTATCCGTTGGGCAACTTTGTGACCTTGGCTTCCAATGCTTGTTCACACCAAATGAAGTTGAAGTTTCAAAGATAGATGACAAGCAAGTGATATTCAAAGGCTTTAGATACAACAATCTTTATCTTGTTGACTTCACCTCCGAAGATGCAAATTTGATGACATGTTTGTTCACCAAGACCTCACTTGGTTGACTTTGGCATAGGAGGCTTGCACATGTTGGAATGAGCACTCTCAACAAGCTATTGAAGAAAGAACTAGTAAGAGGATTGAAGGATGTGAAGTTTGAAAAGGACAAACCTTGTAGTGCATGTCAAGCGGGCAAACAAGTTGCAAACACTCATCCAACCAAGGCTTTCATGTCAACCTCAAGAGTGCTAGAACTTCTTCATATGGATTTGTTTGGGCCTACAACATACAAGAGCTTGGGTGGTAATCTCTATTGTCTTGTGATAGTGGATGACTACTCAAGGTATACATGGACCTTCTTCCTTCATGACAAATCCGAAGTGGCAAGTTGCTTCAAGAAGTTTGCAAAGAGAGCTCAAAATGAATTTGAAGTCAAGATAAAGAAGATTAGAAGTGACAATGGCAAAGAGTTTGACAACACCAACATTGAAGCTTATTGTGATGAAATTGGAATCAAGCATGAGGTCTCTTCAACCTACACTCCTTAACAAAATGCTGTAGTTGAGAGAAAGAACCGGACTTTGATCACCCTTGCAAGAACAATGCTAGATGAGTACAACACTCCGGAGAAGTTTTGGGCCGAGGCAATCAACACCGCATGCTATGCTTCAAATCGCCTCTTCCTCCAAAAGTTTCTTGGCAAGACCCCCTATGAGTTGCTTAATGGGAAGAAGCCGGACGTCTCATTCTTCCGGGTGTTTGGTTGCAAATGCTACATCTACAAGAAGCGTCAACACCTAGGGAAGTTTCAAAGACGTTGTGATATTGGTTTTCTTGTTGGTTACTCATCAAAGTCCAAAGCATATAGAGTATTTAACCATGCCACCGGTTTAGTTGAAGAAACATATGATGTGGAATTTGATGAATCTAACGGCTCCCAAGGAGCAATTGAGAATTGTGATGATGTAGGTGATGAACCATTGAGGGAGGCCATGAAGAACATGCCGGTGGGAGACATCAAGCCAAAAGATGATGAAGACGATGTGCAAATCATTGATCCACCATCTTCATCACGTGTGCCTCAAGATGATGACAAGAATGAGAGAGTTGAAAATGAAGATACTTATGTCTCTCATGAACAAGCCGAGGCACAAGCACAAGATGTTGATGCTCCCCATCCACCTCCTCAAGTGGTTGATAGAAGAAACTCACCTCTACTTCAAGCTCATCCACAAGAACTCATCATAGGGAGTCCTACAAAGGGAGTAATGACTCGATCTCAAAAGCTAGCTTCTTTTGTTGAACATCACTCTTTTGTCTCTTGTGTTGAACCTAAGAATGTAGAAGAAGCTCTTCAAGATCCGGATTGGGTGAATGCCATGCATGAAGAATTGAACAACTTCACCCGCAATCAAGTATGGACACTTGAAGAGCATCCTAAAGGTGCAAGAGTCATTGGAACCAAGTGGGTGTTCCGAAACAAGCAAGATGACCAAGGCATAGTAGTGAGGAACAAGGCAAGACTAGTTGCAAAGGGGTTCTCTCAAGTTGAAGGCCTTGATTTTGGAGAGACCTTTGCACCCGTTGCAAGACTTGAAGCCATTCGTATCCTCCTTGCATATGCATCACATCATGATATGAAACTATATCAAATGGATGTGAAAAGTGCATTCTTAAATGGCTTTATTAATGAACTAGTCTATGTCAATCAACCTCCCGGGTTTGAAGACCCTAGATATCCTAATCATGTTTATAGGTTGTCCAAGGCGCTATATGGGCTCAAGCAAGCCCCTAGAGCGTGGTATGAGCGCCTCCGGGACTTCCTCATTGAGAAGGGCTTCACCATTGGGAAGGTCGACACCACACTATTCATCAAGAAGCTTAATGGGGAGATCTTCATTTGTCAAGTGTATGTTGATGATATCATCTTCGGGTCAACAAATGAAGATTATTGCAAGGAGTTTGGTGAATTGATGTCGAAGGAGTTCGAGATGTCAATGATTGGTGAGCTCACATTCTTCCTTGGTTTTCAAGTCAAGCAAATGAGAGAAGGAATTTTCATCTCTCAAGAAAAGTATACCAAGGATCTTCTCAAAAGATTCAAGATGGAAGAATGCAAGCCAATCAAGACCCCAATGCCATCAAATGGACATCTCGACCTAGATGAGGGAGGTAAATCGGTTGATCAAACTCACTACCGTTCTATGATTGGTAGCTTGTTGTACCTTACCGCATCTAGGCCCGATATCATGTTTAGTGTGTGCATGTGTGCTCGCTTTCAAGCGTGCCCTAAAGAACCTCACTTAAGTGCCGTAAAAAGAATCCTAAGATATCTTAAGCACACCCCAAGCATTGGTCTATGGTATCCCAAAGGAGCTAGATTCCAACTAGTGGGCTATTCCGATTCGGATTATGCCGGTTGCAAAATTGATAGAAAAAGCACATCCGGAGGGTGCCATTTGCTTGGGAGATCCTTAGTATCTTGGTCATCTAAAAAGCAAAATAGTGTGGCTTTGTCCACCGCCGAGGCGGAATACATTGCCGCGGGGGCTTGTTGTGCACAAATCTTATATATGAAACAAACCCTCCTAGACTATGGAATTGTTCTTGAAAAGGTGCCACTTTTATGTGACAATGAAAGTGCCGTTAAAATTGCTAACAATCCGGTACAACACTCTCGCACCAAGCACATTGATATCCGCCATCACTTTCTAAGAGATCACGCTGCTAAAAATGACATATCACTAGAAGGTGTACGAAGTGAAAATCAATTAGCGGATATCTTCACTAAACCTTTGGACGAGGCTACCTTTTGTAGGCTAAGAAGTGAACTTAATGTGCTTGATTCAAGTAACTTTAAAAAATGAGCGCGTGTTGTCCCTTGCATTGCATTGTATCATATGTCACGTTTATTTTATCGCAATGCATTTAGGGCTTGGCTAACACGGTTACGATAACCCTCCTTTGGAGGAGTGAAGAAGCCTAACCGTGGATCAAACTTGACAAGCAACCTAGCTTTACTTTCTTGTATTGCATTGCATATGCATGGTTGTTCGTTTGTCGTTTCTTTCCGGTTTAGCTTTGAGCAACCTCTGTGTTCGTCCATGGATAGAGAGAGCATTTGACGCTCCTAAAGGTCCAAAAACTCTATTGCATGGCCATACGTTGCTCCTCGGGTGTTTATTGCCTATTTTCGTAAAAACAATACTAGCCTAAGGCAAAATATTTTGAAAAATTTGAGGGTTTGAGTGAGGTCACTCATATCAGGTTCCAATTGGTGTTTATTTGTGTCTCTTTGAATTGGAACTTGATTGGGAGAAGTCGCGTCGAAGTTCGGAACGAAGAATGGCGAAGAACAGCGACCGGACGCTGCACCGGACGCAGTGATGCTTCACCACCGCGTCCGGTCCCGGCGTCCACCAGCGCGTCCGGTCATCCAGAAGACCCATTCCAGACCTAGGCACCGGACGCTGCACCGGACGAGCCTCTGACGACCACCGCGTCCGGTCCCGGCTACCACCACCGCGTCCGGTGCTCCGCGATGAATTCCCGAGCTCTCAACCACCGGACTCTGAGCGCGTCCGGTCAGTCCACACCGGACGCGTCCGGTCACTCTAGGCGCTTACTGGAGTGTGACCGGACGCTGCACCACCGCGTCCGGTCATAGTGACCACCGCGTCCGGTGATATCATATCGAGCGGATCTCAGCCTCATAAAAACCGATTCGTTTTCTTTCTTTTTCTTCACCCGTACGAATCCGCCGCCGCCCGTGCTCTCTCGCCGATTCGCCGCACTCGCGCGTCCTCCTCGCCGCCGGCAAGCCTCCCACCGCGCTGCGCCGCTCAGCTCGCCCTGCTTGCTCCTCCCCTGCCGCGCCGCGCCCCGCTCACCTCTGCTCCCACAGCTTCGCGGTGCCTCTGCCGCTGCCGTGCGCCGCCGCCAAAATCGCCCGCATCCACCTCGCCGCCGGCCGCCAACCACCGCTGTGGTCTCCTCCAGCGCCGCAGCTCTCCCCCGTGCGCCCGGGCACCTCGATTCCATCCTTTTTGGCCGCGGTTTTCACCTAGGGTTTTCCCCTAAACCCTAACCTAGGGTTTCTAGGGTTTGCCCTAACCCTCGCTCGAGGTATCGCCACGTTCGGCTTCTTTCGTTCACGTCAATTCCTTTTCGTCGACAGGGCTAACCATTGACCTATTTCATTCGTTGATTATCTCGCTCGGTCGTTTCAGAGCTCGATCGCCGATCTCGGGGGTTTCTCGCGAACTAGGTCACCGCTTCCTCTCACCGTCGTCTCGTCGATCCGAGGTAGTTTCGCGTCACGTTTCTCTTCGTATCTCACATGCTTGCTATCTAGGATTTCGTATCTTTAGATATATATGTGCTTATAGTATATCTCTCTATTCCATACGTGCAGCGAGTCAGTCGGTGTGTCAGATCTGTTCGCTAAATCCGAGGCCAAGCCTGCGGATACGGATTGAGGCCAAGCCTCACGAGTGTCAGTTCATCATCTCACAGAGGTTTTCAGGCAGTCGATCAGCATGGTGCGTTGCAAGAACGCTGGTGGTGCTCCTGGTGACGGGGACAATAGTCCTCCCCGCCGTGATGAGATTGCGCGTGGCAAGCGCATCAAGATTGCAGCCAGGAAGAAGAGGAAGACACTTTCAGATGCTGAGGTTGCTCAGGCCGTGGCAGACGCTGCAGAGCAGGCAGAGAGAGGTGGCAGACGCAGTGGCATACAAATAGGCGAGCGTCGCTTTCACCTTGAAGGTCGACAGCTCGGCACTGCAGCCACTGAGGGTACCGAGGCTACTGGACCGTCCGAGCAGATGTCAGTGGATCCACCCACAGAGCAGACAGAGGCTACACAGGACACTGAGGCTACCCAGGCTACTGAGGCTCCACAGGCCACTGAGGATACAGAGGAACAGGCAGCTCAGTCTCCACCACGTCGCCGCTCCACTCGTGCTCGTACTCAGGTGACACCTAGGCCAGAGGGCCAGCGTCGTGGTGCACGACCTCCTCCCAGAGTTAGAGGGTCACCCCCGGTCGAGCACTTAGACCTGAGGGGTGCTTCAGCACGTCAGGTGCTCAGTTTGAGGTTTGTGGAGGTCAGCCGATGGTTTCCACCTGTCAGAGATTCCAGAGCTTCAGAGGGTTTCTATACCCCACTTCAGGAGGACTTCTACAGGGCCCTAGTTGACAGTGGCATTGCTTTCAGACCTCAGAGGGTGTGTCGACTAGAGGCATTGGTTGATGTTGTGGGAGAGCAGCTCCGTCCGCATCTGTCCTATATGCCTGGCTTATCAGATCTTCTTGGACGGACAGGTGCATACTGCGGCACATGGGTCAGGGAGTTCTATGCTTCTCTTTGGATTGATCCTGCCCATGAGTTCATACACTTTGCTTTCAGAGGCCGCGATCACAGATTGTACAGCTCCAGAGCTCGAGAGATCCTCAGACTACCAGCTTCTGACACGAGGATCCATCAGTTGTGCTATGGTCAGACTCCACCTCCCAGACGCCCTCACGGCGGTTCAGTGCCACCCACCGACCTGGTTCGACCCTGCTTTCGCGAGCCTTTTGGCGAAGGGTCACGTCGTACCCCTGCCAGCCTGACACCACTTGCCAGAGTCTTGGATGCTATACTCAGACGCACTTTACTGCCTAGACTTGGCTACAGAGAGGGACTGACACGTATGCAGCTTTGGGTTGTTCACCACCTCCTTTCACAGCGATAGTTTGACATCTGGGATCTGATCCTTAGTGAGATGGAGGACACCATTGCTGAGGGCTTCAAGGGTAACCGTCAGCTTCCCTATGCACACTGGATTTGTTTTATCATCAGATCTTCTATCCAGATGCCACCAGAGATCAGGGCTGAGATAGCCAACACTACTACAGCGTTCCCTGATTATGATATTCGTCAGCTTTGGGCCTCTATTACTAGAGATCAGGCTCCAGCACCAGGACAGCGTGAGCGCCCAGATGTTCCTGAGACAGCAGCTGAGCAGGACGCCAGAGTTGACGAGCTTGCCGAGGCAGAGCTCGCAGACCTTGAGACTCAGACTGCTGAGATACCTGAGGATGTCACTTCAGACAGCACAGATGAGGACTACCAGCCCATCCCCAGGTACCGGTCTCCTCGGTCTCACGACCACGAGGCCGGTGGATCTGGCTCAGCCTCCCGCTCAGACCCAGCCATGGTGGCTATTCTTGAGAGGTTGACCCAGGCTCAGGAGCAGCAGCAGCAGCAGATACAGCGCCAGGCACAGGATACAGCTGCAGCACTAGCACAGATTCAGGCTCGTCAGGACGAGTTTCAGAGACAGCAGCTTGAGATCCAGAGGCAACAGGTTGAGATGCAGCGACAGAGTCAGCAGCAGTACATGGATCTCCTGCGCCATCTTATCACAGTTGGGGTACCTCCGCCTGCATCTGTCTTGGCTCCGGCTTTGCATTCCAGTGGTCCGTCGAGTCAGGGACAGCCGAGCTTACAGTTTACATCTCCACAGCAGCAGGTTCCCCAGTCCTTTCAGTCCCCGAGCTTCACTCCTATACATACGGGGTTTACACCTTCAGACCAGCCTCGCCCGCATCTCCTGACAGGCACACCTATTGTTGACTTCAGTGCCACCTACAGCGAGTTGACTGGTCAGCCGACACCCTCGCACACTACTACGTTTCACACTTCGTCAGGGTTGTCAGCTCCCGAGGCAGTCGTTCCACCAGTGACAGGGACCGGGACTACAGAGACCATCCCTTCTTCAGTTGCCTCGACAGATCCCCCAGCTACTGGCGCACTTCAGGCTCAGGTTACTCAGACAGATCCACTTGTTGCTACACAGTCAGTACCTGCTCCTGCTCAGACCCAGATCGCTTCGCAGCCACGTGATTCTTCAGAGGGTCAGCCAGATAGCTCCGACTCCAAGGGCGATTCGCTTCACTTCGTGATCACTCCGCGCACCTTGGCACCCGACACGACTCCGTCTGTCTCCCCGTCAGATTAGATTAGTTTTTGGCGCTTGATGCCAAAGGGGGAGAGAGAGTAGTTTCAGGGGGAGTTTGTTAGTGGGTTTTCGTTCTTTGTGTGCTACATTCATGCATATCATGTTTACTTTTCAGCATTGCATTCATTGTCGTCGAGTCGTAAACTTTGAGTCTTAATGTGTTATCCGTCACAGTGATTAATATATGTCACCGTTTTAGCATAAGCTCTAAGGTTGTGCTTCCGTGCCTTACTCCGATTACTTATGAGGTATATCTTTATGTGTACTAACGCTTTTTGTCTTATCTTATGAAGTACACTCTTTTGGCTTGGAGCACATAAGCATTTCCTAACCCTTTGTGCTTATTGCTTTTTGCTTATGTGAACCAAGCATGCTCGAAAACCTTCACTCTAATCCATTGAAACTTAGTGTTGTCATCATTCACCAAAAAGGGGGAGATTGAAAGCATCTAGGCCCCAAGGTTTGGTTTCGGTAATTAATGACAACACTTTATTACCATGACTAACGTGTGTTTTGCAGAAACATTGGTAAGTTAGGTCATGGAGGTGATAACTGCTTTGGGCACCATGGTATTCGTGTCCCTTGATGGAAATCGTTTCGGTTTTCAAAAGAGTGACGTCAAGATTAAGGACGGTTAGTTCCGGATGTCGAGGTGTTGAGACACATTCGGAATAGTCGTTAGGATCTTCGTTTTTCTCTTTTGGCCGTACTATAAAGGGGGGCATGAATGGGTAGCTTGACCTAGGCGAGTCCTATGTTTAGGTGTGGTGCACACTTGGTAAACTTGGCGCTAGGCAACCCTAGAATAGCTCAAAGTTCAGTTGGAAGCAACTTGGTTGAAGTTGCGACGCGTTTCGGAAAGTTTCGGGCTGTTTTCCAGTCACCGGACGCGGTCTTCGGGAGCACCGGACGCGTCCGGTGTGTACGTTACCGCGGCTAGTGTTCGGCCCTGATCACCGGATGCGGTCCTCGCGAGGACCGGACGCGGTGGTCAGCGACCGACACGTGTCACCGAGAGAGAACGCCCGTCGGACGCGACCTGGACATGATCGGCGCGTCCGGTGCGAGTCCAGTAAGGTCCAGAGAGGACCGGACGCGTCCGGTCATCAACCATCGGACGCGGCCTCGCGTCCGGTGCGAGTCCAGTAAGGTCCAGAGAGGACCGGACGCGTCCGGTCACCCCTGACCGGCGCGTCCGGTGGTTCGTTTTCAAAATCGCGTTTTGACCGTTACGGGCGACCGGCGCGTCCGGTCTGTTGCACCGGCGCGTCCGGTGACCCCGTGTCAGAAAGTAACGGTTCGTTTTCTCTGAGGGGTGTATAAATACAACCCCTCCACCTCTTTTAGAGGTCTCTTGCTCATTCAAACATCTGAGAAAACCCTCTAGAGTGCAAGGGAGTGCAAGAGCTCTAGTGAGGATAGAGATTTGAGAATCAAAGTTTGAGTTTCCTCACTAGTGATTCGAGAGTAGCAAGTGTGCATCCACCTCCTCATTTGGGCTCGTTGTGGTCAAGTGAGAGTTCTAGCTTGTTACTCTTGGTGATCGCCATCACCTAGACGGCTTGGTGGTGATTGGGAGTTTGGTGATCATCCGGCGGAGCTTGTGGATGACCCAACTCAAGTTGTGAGCGGTTTTGGGTGATTCGCCGCGACGGAGTGTCGAAGAATCAACCCGTAGAGAGCACTTGATCCTTGCGCGGATCAAGGGGGAGCGACACCCTTGCGCGGGTGCTCCAACGAGGACTAGTGGAGAGTGGCGACTCTCCGATACCTCGGAAAAACATCGCCGTGTTCCTTGTCCCTTTACATTCAAGCAATTACTTTCTCGTATTTACTTTCATTGCTTGATTTACATTCCTAGAATTGCCATGCTAGACTAGGATTGGAAACTAGGGTGCAAAACTTTTATCGGTAGTCTCTCTAGGAACACTAGTAGGCACTAGGGGTGAATTCCGGCTTGTAGGATTTAATTCTTGCAATTAATTTTTAGAAAAGCCCAATTCACCCCCCTCTTGGGCATCTTGATCCTTTCAGTAGTAAACTACTAATATTGAGTTTCCATCAATTTTTGCAATGCTAGGATCACCATTAGATAATGGCACATCATCCCCAAGCATCACAACTGGTTAGATATGAAAATGCAGTGATGTCTGATGCAACATATCATTACCAGTAAAAAATCAATCAGCAATTGCTTTTACTTTAAACAAATGTTGTCCTTGATTGCAATTATGTTCAATTCGATAATCAAGCTAAATTTTTCCTTTGTCTAAGATTCATAACACATTCTTTATTTTTAATACATGACAGATACATGGAGCTCAACATCCTAGAGCGCATAGTTAATGAAAGTGAGGAACCAAGCCCTCTAGATTTTGCACTTCTACATAGCATCACAGAAAATTTCTCTGAGAAGAATAAAATTGGTAGCGGTGGATGTGGAATTGTTTACAAGGTAATTTAGTTTTTTTTTATGCCACCAGACCTTCAAATTTCCTCACCGCATATAAAAATTTGATATAATGCTTATGTTTGTGCTCACAAGATGATTTAAACAGGGCATCCTTCGAAATGGGGTCGTTGCTATGAAGAGGCTTCACAGTAGCCGAACAATTAAAGACAAGATGTTTCATCGGGAGGTTATAAGTTTGATCTCGGTTAAGCACCCAAATATAGTACGATTTCTTGGTTACTGTTCTTTTACAAAAGAACATGCGATGCCATTGGGAGGAACAATTATAATGGCCGATATACGAGAAAGGTTGCTCTGTTTTGAATACATAAGAAATGGCAGCCTTGACCAACATCTTTCAGGTACATTAATGTAGTGATCACTTAAAAGCCATTTAGTTTGAGAAATAGTGTGTGGTTCCTTATCTTCTCGATCATCATTTCTTATGGAATATAAAAAGTTAATCCACCGCCATCCTGTCCCTCACAATCTAAAAATCAATATAAGCATGGAGAGTCATTCCACTACACTTTTTTTTTTGAAAATGCATTCCACTACAATTCATGAGATGAACTTATGTTGGACTATCTCATCTTGAATGTAATGGTTTGTCAGACCAAACAACCCAACAGGACCACATTTTTGATAGAATATATACTTATTTCCTTAATTGCATCATCATCCCTATTTCCTCTACTACTTTCAAAGACACATTCAATTAATAATCAACAATATGGACCATAAAACGAAAGTATCCAATATTTGTCTATAAACAATTTTGTGTTGTCCCAATTTGATATCAATGTAAAATTTTGCTGGGCAATCCGGCCAGGTCGGATTTGGTATATCCACAAGGTTGGATACTTGGATTTGGCTGGTCCAAGTAGAACTTGGAGATTCGCACATAATTTGACATGTAAACTATCTCCAAGCATTGCAAGACCTCCCAACCTTATAAATATAATGGGCTATGGCTGATTGAGGATTTCCAATTGATCAAACACATACCAATCCAGTATTTTTATATTTTCCAAATTCTAGCTTTTCCAACCTCGTTAGTTGATGTTCATCATTTGTCTTGATGGTGGTTGGCATTCTAGGTGGTCTGCTGACCCTAAAACATCCCGAGGAGAGCCTCCCCTATGGGTTCCTCCTCTAGAGGCATTCATAGGTTTCAATAGGTTCCCTTTGCAAACCATCTAAGCTAGATTTTGCAGGGATGTTCATGGTACGCATTGGTGTGTGGTATAGATTTGCACCAACATTTAGGCTGTGTTTAGTTCCCCATGAAATGCAAAATGCCAACTACTTTGGAATGATAAAATGCAAAATGCCAAAATTTTTATGGGTGTGTTTAGTTCCATCCAAAATGTCAAATTTTTCATGGGGTGGGTGAGGGCTTTTTGGCTTTTTTTGGCCTCTTGAGGCCAAAATCCAAAATGGAGAATGGATACCTTTTTGCCAAAAATTTTGCATGGTGTTTAGTTCCATTCTGCAAAATGATGGGCCAAAACCCAAAATTTTTTGGGTGAAATGGGGAACTAAACACACCCTTAGTAATCATAAATCAATTATTGATGACTACCACCTTCTAAAATACTATTTTTTTTCATCTTTTATTTCTTCAGATGAATTGAGGGGACTCGAATGGCAAACACGCTACCAAATAATTATCGGAATTTGCAGGGGTATGCATTATCTCCACAAGGATAAGGAAATCATTCACATGGATCTCAAACCAGGCAATATACTACTAGATGATCTCATGGTGCCCAAAATTACAGATTTTGGTCTATCTAGATCCATCAGTGACTCACAGGCTACAACTACACTTCTCATATCACAGTAATTTTCAAATTCTATCATACGTATAAACTCTTTATTCTGTTATAGTGCATTGAAGTGTTGTATTATTGTGCAGAGGATATGTCGCTCCAGAATACATTTCACGAGGCAAAGCGACTAGCAAGTCAGACATATATAGTTTGGGTGTAATAATTATAGAGCTGGTGACTGGAAGTAGAACGAAGCCCAATATTACTAAAGTAAGACAAACGGTCTAATCACCTTTGTACATTTTTCATAATCATGCATGATTAGATCTTCCTATATATGTGGCTGTGAATTTCATGAGCTATTGGTAACATACATACATAACTATGGTCCTGCCAGAGCATGTCCTTCAATCATAGAGATATGCTTGTGTCGCAGTTTGAGGCCAAGTAATTAAGTATCACCAATGAGGGATTGGGTAACCTCCTAGAGATGAGAATTGCTTTGGTTTTTCTTTATTTTTTATGGTGGTGGTGGTGGTGGTGGTGGTGGTGGTGGTGGTGGTGGTGGTGGTGTGTGTGTGTGTGTGTGTGTGTGTGTGTGTGTGTGTGTGTGTGTGTGTGTGTGTGTGTGTGTGTGTGTCTTTTTATTTTTTTAATTAGTACTTCAATTGTGAACATGGCAGGCAATTAGAAGGTGGAATCACCGGTGGATTAAATCGATGAAACAGTCATCGTTGGCTTACCAACAAGTGAAAAAGTGTCTCGAGTTGGCCTAAGATGCATACAAGATGGCCAAACATAATAGACCTATATATCAAACATAATAGACGAGCTGAAGGAAATAGATACTACAGATGGCCAAACCCAAATCCAGGTAAGGGCATATATGCTCTCCCTAATAGAACCCAAACAACACTAGATTTGCATGCATCGATAAGCCATGTATGTATATCTGATCTCTCTCGCAGATAAGCTCTTGTTGCTTGGAAGACATCCTTGGGATTCAGCCACTGGAAATACGCGTTCCCTTTGAAGACTTCAAGATGTCGCACTCGATAGAGCTGACCAACGATACGGATGATTACATCGCCTTCGTCACAAAGGCAAAGCTAGAACGCTTCTGCACAGAGCCAGAGAAAGGCATCGTCCCACCACGATCCAAGTGCAGTGTCATCCTAGTCCTAGCAATGCAAGCACAGGTCAATGCGCAACAAAATGTGCACTACACTGAGGTGATCACTGTGCTGAGCACCAGAGTTGATGGAGCTCTTTCTGTTGATGCCATGGATGTAACCTCTGGAGAAATCTTCACTGACAAGGAGGGTAAAGTGGTTGATGAGGTGAACGTGATGGTTGTTTTTGGCACGCCACAAGTGACAGAGGAATAATAATCCTGAAGAATGTCTAAGGTTTTTCCACCATAACTGCCTTGAAGTATTCCTGAGTTACCAGGAGGCAGCAGAGTCATCTGAAGAGACGTATCTGATGATGTTTCGACTTTCGACTGATACCTATGAGGCATTTGTCATGGTCACGGTGACAATTACCACGATTATTTTTTTAAATTTAGCAATTGTGGTATTTCAAACATTTTATGCTACATACAACAAGAATGATGTTTTGCGGTAATGGAAGTTTCCGTCGAGACTGATGGACATGCTGCAACAGGAGATTGATGGAAAGCACAAAGTTCTTATTGTAAATGTTGTCAATATAAATAATGTGCTCAATCAGTCTTGTTCCCAGTTCTCTTTTCATCACTTGTGAGTGCGAAGTATAAAAAATGTCAGACAATACATATTTAATTTGTTACTAACTCTCCTGTCCAGTTTTGCATATGGGTTTTGTTGCGGTACCTAAATGGCCATGAGCTATTCATTTATTTTGATCGGACGGCTAGTCACTACCTCAGAGAAGGTAATAGGTGAAATATATATTTTTTATTTTTAAGTAGGATAAATTAGGAAAGTTTTAGATATAAAAAATATTTTCCTAGATTTGATTAATACATGTGTGATCCGGCGGATATGATAAATCTTTTTTATTTTACAACTTTGAGCTTGATATATTTTGATTGCCATGTGATTTTACGTGTGACTTAATACATTTGAATTTGCATGCGTGTCAATGTGACCTGTACTTGATTTGCACGTGACGTGATATGATATGTTCATTATATGGCTCCTAAGAAGTAAAGAGGGTACTGTAGCATTGTCTTTCGCATATTTGTTACTAACTCTCCTGTCTGGTTTCTTAAGCATCATGGAGTTTTTTTAAGTTGAGTGAATCAGCGATGAAAAATTTCATCAAAAATAAACATCTATGAATACCTAATGGTATTCTTCTGTTGCAACGTACGGATACTCATCCAGTGAATATTAGAACAAATAACTAAAATGAAACAAGGCATGTGCTGTGAAAAAAATCTTAATGAAGGATTCTGTTGTCCGAATATACCCTTCTCTGAGAATTATTTATTACATCAGCAAAGGGTGTGGAAGGTGACAACAGTCGTGCCTCTAAAAAAATGGGCCATTTATTCCCTGAGTTTAGAGCCTTTTTAATCCAGTTGCTTATTGGGTTAGCAGTTTAGCACTGTAGTAACAGCTTGGCTAAAATTAGTAGCCAAGTTCCATAGTTTAGCCATTTTGTAAAATAGGAAACTTCTTAAAAAAAAAAGAAGAGGTCTATAACAACATTTCTATTTCTCATCTTCAAATAGCTAGTGCCCGTGGTTGACTTTATATGATAAAAAAAATCAAGGGAGAACCAGTTTCCTATTTTACAAAGCTAGATAGCATATTTGTTGGAGCCTGTTTTTCGATATATACAAATTGTAAATTAGCCTCCAAAACCAGAATTACCAAGTTATTGGAGTTGCTCTTATCTCGACCGGGCTACATAAATTCTAAATGGAAAAAGTCTAATTGACCCCCCCAACTATAAGGGGTGGTCTAGTTTACCCCCCGAACTATGAAATGGTCTAATTTACCCCCTGAACTTTGCAAAACCGGCCAAATCACCCCCTCGGACGGTTTTGTGAGGTGGTTTTGCTACAGTGTCAGCGGTTTTGCTACAGTGACAGCGGTTTTGTCTTTTTCCTTTTTATTTATTTCGTCTGAATCTTTGAAAAATCATAGTAAATCACAGAAAAATCATAAAATGAAAAATCCAATTTTGTTGGACTCCACATGAGTAGATCTACACAGTGAATATATAATATAGAATGCTTTAGTACAAAGTTTTTGTTGTATGAATTATTCAAATTAATTACAGAAAAAAATAGATCAAAATTTACAGAAAAACTTTGTACTCCCGCCGACACTGTAGCAAACTGTAGCAAAACCGCCGACACTGTAGCAAAACCGCCGTCCAAAACCGCCCGAGGGGGTGATTTGGCCGGTTTTGTAAAGTTCAGGGGGTAAATTAGACCATTTCATAGTTCGGGGGGTAAACTAGACCACCCCTATAGTTGGGGGGGTCAATTAGACTTTTTCCAATTCTAAATTAGTCTCAAAAACAAGAATAGTCAAGCTGTTGGTGTTGCTCTTATCTCGATCAGGCTGTATAAAATCTAAATTAGGCTCCAGTACAAGAATAATCGAGCTGTTGGAGCTGCTCTGATGCCGACCGGCCCGCGATAGCATTCGGCCTACCAACGGTTCCGGCCCGCTGACTTGACAACGAGCCCGCCGCAGGGACGAACAATACGGACGGCGGTGATCTCCCCGCCGACGTGGGCGGCACGGCTCCACGGCGATCGGACGGCCACGAGCGGCCGTCGCCTACCTCCCAGTAGTTTTTCCCCTCCTGATGTGGCAGCGGCACGTGCACCGAAACGTTTCGATATCCCCGAGTGGTGGGTCTGGCCGCCGCCGCCGCCTCGGCGACGTGCGGCTTCTTCCTCCCCTTCCATTCCGCTCCCCGTGACGTCACCAACCACTCCACCAGCCGCCTCTCTCCGACCCACCCACCCAACCAACGGAACGCGCGTGCCGAGGTCGGGGGACCAGGATCGGGAGGAGGAGGCAATGGCGGTGGTGGGCGTCCTCGCGCTGCAGGGCTCCTACAACGAGCACATGGCCGGTACGGAATCCGATTTTGTCTCCCTCTGCTGCCCACCAGATGGCAGATGCTCGTGTTGTTGATTTCGCTGGTGTGTGTGTGTGTGTGTGTGTGGGTGGGTGGGTGCAGCGCTGAGGAGGATCGGGGTGAAGGGGGTGGAGGTGCGGAAGCCGGAGCAGCTCCTCGGCGTCGATTCGCTCATCATCCCCGGCGGCGAGAGCACCACCATGGCCAAGCTCGCCAACTACCACAACCTGGTGGGTGGGTTCTCCTCCTTCTGCTCTCCTCGTTCCTTTTTATTTTCCCTTCTCGTTTTGATCGGTTCGTCGATGACGTCGCTCGTGTCTCTGTCTGTGTGCTCGGATTCAGTGGCTGGAGCCGGAGATGAATCATCGCTCTGCGGTATTTGGTGGATGATGGAAATTGAATAGAGAAGCACAGACTTAGAGTTAGGGCATGATTGTTTAGTGGGTGTTGTTCCTTCATAGTACAGAATACAGATTATTGGTTGCACAACCATATTTTTCCAAATTGTTTGACATGATATTGAGCATCCTGCTCTTGGTCTGCCTAGGCTAGACACTGCTGACTCACAGGGAAATAGTGGTTCCTTGCATTGGTCAAAAGAAACAACTGGAAATAGGAAACAGAGACTGGCACAACAGAAATGGAATTTTGCCCACTTTATTACACTAAAATTTCCTAATCCTAAATATTAAGGGGAGAATCCTTTTACCCACACCTTCTGCCCATGGAATAAGGGTTGTAGCCTTGTAGGCCAGTGCTGGTTGCCTTCAATCATGGAAATTTTGTGTTCTTGGCTTCCCGGTCAGTAGATACTGTCACATGCTGGTGCATACATGTTTCATGAGATAGTTTCGCAGGAAATAGTTTTACTGGAGAGTGCCACTTCCTTTATGGCATTTCACTTCCTGAACTTCTTTATGCCTGAGATTGTATATTTATCTGGACCTGCATAATTGCTTATAGCTTGCAAAAATCTCACTTCTATTTGCCGTGCAGTTCCCTGCACTTCGAGAGTTTGTCGGAGGTGGAAAGCCTGTCTGGGGAACCTGCGCTGGGCTCATCTTTCTTGCAAACAAAGCAGTAGGTGAGTGGGGCACCAATTTATACTTGTTATGTTCTTTTTTTGGAAACCAGTTAATAGCGTTCCTTGCAGGGCAAAAAACAGGGGGTCAGGAACTTGTCGGAGGACTAGATTGTACTGTCCACCGAAACTTTTTTGGGAGTCAGGTAATTTAGAGATCATGTAGCCTGTTGATGGCCAGACTATTGAGTTTCACATGTTTAAAGGCTTTGTAGTTAAACACAAATATGAACACCATGTTTCATTGCAGACTATTTCTCTTGCAGCTTCAAAGCTTTGAGACAGAGCTATCTGTGCCAAAGCTTTCAGAGAAGGAAGGAGGAAATGATACATGCCGTGGTGTATTTATACGGGCACCTGCTATATTGGAAGTAGGTCCAGATGTTGAAATATTGGCGGATTGCCCTGTTCCTGCTGACAGACCCAGCATTACAATATCATTTGGGGAGGGTACTGAGGTTTGTATCTTGTTTTTTTTTACTATATATATAATACTGCAATTATCAGCAGATGGCCAAACTGAGTTCTGTTATATTTCTAGTAAACTGGATTTTTAGGATGAGTGCTCATTATTTCTTCTCATTTTAATAGTTGCCTTTAGTTCTTTAATGAGCAGTCAGCCAGTGGATATGGCCATTTCTGGGAAAGCAGCTACAGGATGGTGCTATGAACTATGATTAAATGTGGGCATACTTACATATAACTTGCTGATTCAACATGTGGTCTCTGCCTTCTTGTGTAGTCCTTCTGATTATTCTAACTGGCTCTGACATCTGAAATGATATAATTTTAACCCATTGCAACTCAAATATTCAGACAAATGGATTATTAGTACTTAGATAACATTTGTCTTCTGTGTCCCTCACTTTAGGGCATTACTGGTCTGCTAAAGCATCCATTAAATGGACTTCCCTGTCACAGTGGCGTTTGTTTGTTCATTGGTTTGTGTTTCTGCATGACATGTGTTCATCTGATTGTGCCTTTTGGGAATTGGTTAAGTCTTTTCTTATTAGAGAAAAAAACGAAAATACTAGTTGGCAATCTTATGTTCACCCGAGGCCTTCTTATCCTCTGCAACTGACCAGAAATATACTGTCAGGAAGAAGTGTATTCAAAAGATCGGGTAATGGTTGCAGTACGGCAAGGGAACATCCTTGCAACTGCTTTCCACCCAGAATTGACATCAGACTCCAGATGGTAAGCATGTTCCTTTGATACCATACAATTCATTCATTCAGTGGTTTAGCCTTCTTGTTGCTAACTCTGAAAAACTCTTGTGCTATGTTCCTGGTAGGCATCGCTTCTTCTTGGACATGGATAAAGAATCTCAAGCAAAGGCCTTCTCTGCGCTGTCCATATCATCATCTTCAAGAGACCCTGAAGACTTGCCAAAGAATAAGCCGTTTGATCTGCCCATTTTTGAGTAACGCTGCAAACAAGATGGTCAAAAGATTGAAGAAAGGAATGATGAAACTGACCATATATTTTTTCATTTAGCTGGTTACAAAAACAAACAGCTGAGAATCTGTTGTACTCAGCCGAAAAGTGTTATCTGGTAGCTAACTGTACCAATCAAATTAATGATGCTGTGTGTTGTACACAATTCTTCAGATAAAGTAAACATTGTTCTGGAAATTACAATTTTGCTGTGCAATGAAGGTGATCAGTCGAACATTGTGATACTTTCCCTTTTATTTGCAGTTGGTTAAAGCCTAACGTCTCCATTTTTGTACCACTTGGCATTCATTTCACTAGTTCTTCTTTTAGCTGCTTTTTAATTGAATTATCTGCTTGGCACAACTTCAGCTCTAACATCCATGCAACATAAGGTCCCCTTTGGAAAAACAGGAGTGGAGTTTCAAATAATTTGAAATTTCATTAGAATTTTATAGAATCAGTTCATTTTCATAGGCTAAATGGAAGCATAAAAAAATTGCCGTGTTCCTAAGGGAGCCTAAATCTGTGTTTTGAGTTAAATTTAGAGCCTGTTTAGTTGGCAAAATTTTTGACGAAATGTAACTGTAGCAGTTTCGTTGTTATTTGACAATTAGTGTCCAATCATGGTCTAATTAAGCTTAAAAGATTTGTCTCGTCCATTTCGTCTAAACTGTGTAATTAGTTTTATTTTTTATCTATATTTAATGCTTCATGCATGTGTCCAAAGATTTGATGTGACGGGGAATCTGAAAAATTTGGCAAAATTTTTGGCATCACGGTACCTTGAAAAAGATAGCTTGACCAATCAGCCTCAATCTGCACACATAGCTGTAGCTGTAGCTTCAAACTTTTTGGAGCTCTTCAGCACAGGTCCGAAGTACCCACCTTTTATGTTTTTGTTCCAAAAGTGCAAACTCGCGTGATAAATTCCATAAAACCCCCCTAATTTATCTCTGGTCAGTGCCTTTACCGTTGCTCGTACCACCACCAAATCCACGCTCTACGGAATGGAAGGACCGGACCCACTTGCAGTGGAGAAAGAAATTAGTGCTAAATCCAAACAAGCACAAGGTCCTAGATGTAAAAACCCTAGTTTTTCCCCGTTCCTCTTCCTTGGTCTCCACTCTCCCCACTCATCAGGGCCCAAATACAAAAAGGGTCAGGGGGAAGGCTGGTCGAATCCGTAACCCTAAACCTCCCCCAAAACCCTCCTCTCCTCCCTCCTCTCCATCCAGTACTCGAGACGAGCGCGCGTGCGAGGAGGACCCCCACGGAGATGGCGGCAGTGGCTAGGGTTCTCCGCGGGTCCATGTTCCTGATGTCCCCGGCGGCGGGCGCCAAGGCGGCTGGAGCCAAGGCGGCGGGAGCGGCTGCGGCCAAGAAGAAGACCAAGGCGGCGTCCACGAAGCCGAGGGCGCCGTCCGGGATCACGAAGCCGATGCCGGTGTCCGATGAGTTCAGCAGGTTCGCCGGCGGCGCGTCCGAGGTTGCACGCTCCCAGGCCATAAAGCTCGTCTGGGCCCACATCAAGGCCCACGGCCTCCAGGTAGCGCGTCGCTCTCGCCATCCGCTCGCCCCTCCTGTGTCCTGTCGGTCGGGTCTAGAGCCTCTCGCTTTTGACTGCGTTGTTTAATCTGGGTGCCCTTGCTTGTCGTTCCGTGATGAGGCTTTTCCCTGTATATCATTAAGAAAGATGGTCTATTCCTCTATACCACTAAAAAGTTCGATCGTCCTGTATGCCATGACACTTATCTCTTTTGCCCAACACGCCATTTCGTCCGTTTCTGCTCCTAACGGTGGGTAACAGCGAGGAGAAAAGACCGAAGTACCCTCGAGGCAGAGAGGCTGTATAAAATAGCCGTTTGCCTATGTGCCACTCCCTGGTCTGAGCGTTTGGGCGCCAAGATTGCTGATGTGGGCCAGTTTTTTGGCGCCAAAGTGACGGGTTGGCACAAACTAATTGTTATTGACCATTTTTTACCGCACTAATTTAATTAATATTTAGATTATTTGCAATGTTTTTAAGTTTTGAGTAGTAGAAATTTGAAAACCTTATTATTCTCTCACCGCTGTAATCACAAATACAATACAAGAACGTATTGCATTGGTTCGTGCATTGGTTCGAATATGCGGGCGTACCAGCGCGACGTCCTCATCAGGTACATCGCCGTCGGCAACGAGGTGGGCCCAGGCGACGGCGCCGCGGGGCTGCTCCTCCCAGCCATGCGGAACGTGCACGCCGCGCTGGTGTCCGCGGGGCTCGACGGCAGCGTCAAGGTGTCCACGGCGGTGAAGATGGACGCGTTCGCCGACACGTTCCCTCCCTCCCGCGGCGTGTTCGCGCAGGGGTACATGGCGGACGTCGCGCAGGGGTACAGGGCAACGCTTTCAATCGATCGCTGTGTTTGCCACGTCAATAAATAACCTATGCATGGTTTGTGTTGTGTAACGAGAAGTATATAAAATAATGCATGCATTGTATGAGCGTGATGATAAAAAATTATCTGTGCGTAGACACTGTCCATGGTATTGGCTTGTCGCTGTTATGTTGTTATATCCAGTATTTGTCGAATGGGATGCATATGGATATTGAAACATCTGGTCAGGCATTTGGCATCGTATCAAGTCAGCTATTATTGTTTTAGCTGCATATTATGAAAACAACTTTTTTTGAAGTGATGGCGAGACATTTGCCTTGAATTATTATTAGAAGAAAAGAAGGTTAAGTTGAAAACAAGACAAGTAAAGAAAGAAGGAAAAACTACTCTCAAGTCCCCAGACTCCCAACACCCAACAACAATGAGACCTATTCTGAATTCTGACCCAGTGTGTCGACAAAGCCAAGGGTGCAGGTGCAGCAAGAAAGTACTGTACCCCCATATACAGCCTCTCTGCTTTGAGGGCACTTCGGTCTTTTCTCCTTGCTGTTACCCACCGTTAGAAGCAAAAACGGACGGAATGACGTGTTGGGCAAAAGAGATAAGTGTCATGGCATACAGGGACGATCGAACTTTTTAGTGGTATAGAGGAATAGATCATCTTTCTTAATGGTATACAGGGAAAATCCTCTTCCGTGATGTGCTAGAAACTAATGTTGTTTCGTTGTATTATAGTAGGTTGGATTGTGATTTTGGGGTGAGGAAATCCATTTCGGTGGGGTTAGGTTAGGGTTTCGCCTGTGCTACCCAAACTATTGGCAAGGTTGGCGTTTTGGAAAGTCCAGTGCGCCTAGCGATGACGTATTTGGCAAAGTTTGCCCCCTGTTCTGCAGCACTTTCAGCACTATACTTTTCAGCGAACGAACAGTGTTATCAGCATAAGCAGCCAGCATAGGCCATGCCCAACGCTCCAACATGGCGTGCTGCCCTAACCTCCAGTTGTGCAACCGTTATCCAAATCATCACAGATGTTAGCTTCAAATGGTGTCAGATTCTCTTCTGCAGGAGGCGATAGCTTGGTCAGAGAAAGTTGAAGCAACACCCTATCTCGCGCTGTGGCATGGGAGAGAACATAAAAAGCTAACCAAAAGCTGAGCAGGTCCTGAACCATAGCAGAGAGAGGTCCTGCTTGTAGCAGAGGGAGGTGCTGCTTGCGATGTGAGAGTATTGGCCCCAGCTCATCCTTGGAGTACGTGGAGAATAGCTTTATGTTAGGGCTAACACTAGGTGCTGCTTCCATTACGCCTGCCCTAAGCCATTCTGTACCCCGTTTTTGCTTTTTTATTCCACTGTGTTGGGGCAACTCTAAAAAGTTCAGGTCATCCTTTCTAGCGGTAGGTCAGAAGCATTGGTGATCTCAGCGAGTCTGTTCTCTAGTTTGTGTTTGTGGTGAATGTGAGTAGTCAATTACCTTTCATGATTCATACGACGTTCCTTTGGTACAATTAGTTCCATATGATGTTCCTTTGGTACAATCAGTTCAACTTCGTTACTATGACTCATGATTTGTTGAGGTGTATTTGTGTGTGCTTTGACAAATAACAAACTGTGCTGCACTGCAATTGATTCTTTTGGGGGGTTTATTAGTTCCAACTCTTCAGTGGATCTATACCTGAAAAGTTAAGTGACAGTCACATTTTTCTTAACATCTGGACACTCAAGTTTGAGTGCATTGTGGAGTAGTGTTCTGAGTTCATAATGTTCTTCTTGCAGTATCATTATGTGACAGGTATAATGCATTTTGTATGTTCAGATGCGCCTTCTAAAGTACGCTGTAGATGTCTGTTTGACATAATATTGTACTCTGTTGTTGTGATATATCCTGAAGGCAAGGTTGGGCTATATGACCTGTGTTTGTGTATTGATGGAGCATTTTTGTAGCAATTCCTCTGTGTTACTTGTACTTGCCACAGAAAAAATAAATTATAGTATGGCCTGTGAGCCTCTTTGCTTGTTGGTTTGCTGAGTACTCTGTGACTTGCTTACACTGGCTGTCATGTTATACTAACCTACTATAGATGTCTGTGTCCAACAGTTTTGTGCCCTGAACTAAAGGAAAGCTCTTCATGGTTTGCAGGACCCAGCCAAGAAAACGGAGATCAACTGTGATGCCACACTCAAAAGCTTGTTTGGTGGGAGGGACAGGATTGGAATGCTGGAGATCATGAAGCTACTGCGTCCTCACTTCTTGAAGAACTAGAAGCAGTCCTATGGAGCCAGCGATAGCGCTTTAGTCTACGACTTTATTTGGATGGCCCCTTTTGTGATCCATGTTAAGTCCAGGTCCCATTAGTTAGTTAAGCTGAAATCGTGTGATGGCATTAAGACTTCAGACTTTGTTCAGCAGTTGGGTTTGGGGTGTGATGCATGTAAAAAGGATTCCCAGTGTTTCAGTTGCTCATGCTATCCTGAGAGGGCACCAGCGTGCACATTGATGTGGGAAATGTTTAGTCTGCTAATGGCAAATCTTCTAAGTCCACGTTCATCACAATCGTTGATTCGTGATCTAGCGTTATGTTCCCATGCGTGGCATTGCGTTCTTTAGAGTTATACTCAGTTTGCAGAGCTTGTATGCGCTGATGTGCTCTGTGGGCTGTGGCTGTGCTGGTACTCTTTGTTGTCATCGCTGGATGCCTGGATAAACAGACCGGCTGCAGATGACTATTATTGACTGCGAGTTCTACAAAATATTTCTTTCTAGTTCTATTGCTTACAAAATATTTCTTTGTTCTTTTGGACTCTGCGAGTTCTACAAAATATTTCTTTCTAGTTCTGTTGCTTACAAAATATTTCTTTGTTCTTTTGAGAGCTTTTGGTTAATTGAATTATCCTCAGGACATATAGACCGATGCAATACGCTATACATACAGTAAGAAATTTAGTGATCTGATGCATTGACAAAGGAGTGAAATATACCACGTCCAATATATTTTGGACAAAATGACCTCAGGTTAAATTATCTACAGAAGCTGACCCCAGGTTAAATTGTCTACAGAAGCTGACAACACACAATTGCCCTCCAATTTCAGGCCGAGAAAAAGTTCCCCTTTGGTGGGCCCGGTGGCATCTCAAATATAGGGCACCCTTCCAGTTGCTGGACCGGCAGCTAGCTCTTGTATGCCATCTCAGCTGAGAAGGTGATGCACCCACTGCTTGAGGATTGCCGGAGAGCCATACCAGGGCCTTTGTTCATCATCAGAGCCTACCGGAGAGTGGTACACACCATCAAAGCTTATGTTCAGTGCTCCCTCCAGATGCGCTGCCATTTCAGGAACAACGCCGTCGCCCCAAACATCCGCTCGGCCACAAACCTAGTTGTGAATTTGATGTCAAATGGTTTTGTTTCGCAATCGATTCGCAAACTATCTCAGCTGAACCATAAAATCCTGCCTCCCCTCAGAAAATAAAGTGTTTTGCGGTTTTATACCTGTTTGTACCCTTGCCCGACGAACCGGGCTCTCCATGTGACACTTGATGGAGTAGATTTTTCATTGGTACTGACAATAACAGCCTCACCTCCTTCTGAAGGAGTGTCAACTGCAAGGATCTCATCAGAAGCAACTGCAGAGTTCCCCAGAAGAGGAGCACCTTGAATGTACCTGCGATACAATAAAGATGGTATGATACATGAACTTATGTGTTCATAATAGAAGGACATGCTGGAATCTGCACCTATTTCATTTGTTAAAACATCAAAATCAGAAAAATGTATGTTCTATGGGGACTAAACTTCAGGACGAATTGACAAGTTTAGCCAACCGAAAAAATAATCTGCCAGCTTGACTTTTTAAATCCTCTTTCTTTGATGAAGTTAACGCAGATAACACCACTGCACCTATCTCATTTATTAAAACATCAAAATCAGAAAAATGTATATTCTATGGGGACAAAACTTCAGGACAAATTGACAAGTTTAGCCAACCTAAAAAATCTGCCAGCTTGACTTTTAAATTATCTTTCTTTGATGAAGCTAACACTGATAACACCAGCATCCCCGAACATAATACTAGGTTTGCTTCAGCAGTTATGCATCCTCAGGGTAACTTAATGTAATCCAAACCAAAAAAATAGTTTAATAGTGAATTAATGTGGAAGCAGCAAGAGCCTGAAATCCTAGCCTGAAGAAAGGTACCTTCCAGCAATGCACACATATCTTAATTCTGGTGTATAAACTGCTGGAGCACAATTCTTCTCGACGTAGTTCAGTAGTCCTCTAGTCTGATCAATTACCCCAGGTACACCTTTTGGAGGAGGCCTAATGATTAGAGAAAATTAAGGCAAAAGAGGTCAAACTCAAATAAAACAAAGGTATGTTCTGCATTTGATTTTGAAACTATGCTTTTCAATATTTCTAACATGATATCGAGTGGCAATTCTAGCCTTGCAGGAGTTACTAACATTCAACAGTTTCATTTACAGCTAAATTGTGTATAGCTGCAGAGGTATAAATGGGAGAAAGATGGTTGGGAGATCTTTAACCTAGCATACTGTCTACCAATTGTACAAACAGGGAGTAGTAAAGTCAACTTTCTTCAGTTTCCTATGCACAAGATAAGAACCACACCCATTTTTTTAGAAGAAACACCAGCATAAACATTAAGTCATTAATCATTGACTAGTTCACTTCAAACATGATTGAGGAAAAGGAAAAGATGACCACCATCAGACTGTAAGTACAAGCACACAACAAGCGTGTGAAAAGAAACCATACAAGTGAGGAGTGCCAAGGGTGAGCAGTAAACTTATGTCGGAAGCTTCAAACTCTGCCATGTACACGCGCGCGAGCCAGCCCCCAGCTGAATGCCCTATCAATGATATCTTCCCACCTGCAAGTAGCAAAGGGTAAATCTTCTTAACTTCATGTTGTTCAACAGCTTAGCACTTGCATTGTTAGCAAGTATATTTCAGTACGTAATGTATGGCCTTCGACTGTTCAACAGCATATCTATATATCAAAGCCTTCATCCAGATAGACATGAACACATCACACACTAATTTGCTTTCTTGCAATCGCAAGTAATTAATTGCTCACTAACCACCAATGGAACGTTAGCATTACTAGATTTGTTCTAGGACTGGGGGAGGAAGACAAACCTGGTGCGCCTATCTCCCTCGCCTCAGACACCGCGTCATCCACCCTCTTCAGGTACCTGCAGTGCAATGCAGGCAAGGTGTTTGGTGAAACGCCAGGCCACGACACTAATTGACCCTGGAGGAGCACCGCGTCCGTGAGGAGGAGGGGAGGGGTCAGCACTCACCAGTCGAGCACGGGGCGCGGGCGGAGGGTGCCCCGCCAGTAGCTGGCGTCGGCGAGCCCCGCGGCGTTGCGGAGCCAGTCGGGGCGGGTGACCCGCGCCACGACGGCAGCGGGGAGGCCGTGGTCGTCCCGCAGCGCCGCGGCGAGCCGCGCGTAGTCGCCCGTGTTGTTCCCGAGCCCCTGCGCCACTACGACGACACACGCCGCGCGTCACGCATACGAGCGAGAGGGAAAGAGGAAGAAGCTGGAGAGAAGGAAGGGAGAGGGCGCAACTGGGAGGATGACGGCCGGCCTGGCTGGCGGTGGCGGAGGCGCTGACGCTGGCGCCGGCGCCGGCGCGGGGCGCGGCACCAGGGCGCGGAGGAGAGAGGACCGGGAGCATGTCTCCGCCGTGCCGTTGCCGAGTGGGAGACTGGGAGTGGAGTGGCTCGCCGTGGCGCGGCGTGCGCCTCTCGAAGAGGAGCGGAGCAGAGCAGCACGGCGATAGCGCAGCGGTGCGCCGGTGCGCGTGCACGTCTCGCTTCCCCGCACCATTCACCGCGCGTTCCTGACTGGCTGCCTGGCCGTTGGATATTGAGATCAATGGCTCGGGTTAAACTGGAGTCCAAAAGGAAAATGTGCTCGTGCTGATTTCTTCCCTCTCCCTTTGGAAAAGTTAAATGTAATGGAGTGTGTTAAGCTGACATCTACTCTTAAGTTCGTTTTTTTAGCCCAGGGTCGAGTCCGCAGGTAGCGGTCTTGGTCAGACTGACTGCACTCGTCTACGCTACCACCCCGGTAAAAAATTTAGCGTAGAAAAGTCCGGCAGCGGCAGACGGCATCGCCCGCGCACCCACGCTATCACTCGAGTCGTCCGTGAAATACAGCGCGTGTACGGGGCCTCCGCTAAAAGGCTGCGGGCCCACACAGCAGTGACTGCATGGTGGGCGAGTGAGCACAACCATGACTGCAGCACTGGTGCATGGCTAGCGCAAGAGCGCAGGAGAGGTGGGCCCCATCGATTCAATAAACAAAAAATGTTATAACTCAGACAAAAAATCAAATTAAATTCCAATTGTACCATTAAATTCATTTCAATAAATCTTTCAAAACAAGATCTCACATGGATATATTTAGATAAAATTTATGTAGGATGACAAGTGGGGCTGCTTTTGGGAGAGTATAGAGTATAAAATATAGAGGATGAATGAGTGCGGGAGAAAGTAATATAGAGGAGATAATCTTGATGACCAAGACGGAATATTCCTTTTAGAGTATGGATATAGAGGAGGATGAGTGCAGATAGTCTCATACCGTGCTGACTAGGAGCCCTAACTTTTACGTAGGCTCAAACCTTCTTAATCATAGGTATCACTGGTTTCGCATAGCAGCAGAGTAACATGCAAAGGCAACAACTGTCCTATCTGATGAAAGATTGGAGCATCTATCAAAAACCGTGATAGCTTCAAAAGCGCTAGCCTATGTTTGTTATCATGCTAGCTTTGAACAGACGAGTTCTGAACAAATGCAAGGAGAGGTTTAGCTAGCATTGGGTAGGTTAGTAGCCTTTTTTTCATGTCTACGTTTTTTCAACTTTTATCGAAGCTAATGATGATGTATGCTTGCATTGCTCCTACCCTAATAAGTGATCCATCTTGGATCACAGAATTATCAGTTAGATGCATTTACGAGAGGGATGTTTCCACTCCAACCACAAAAGTCAAAGCCTATTTGGTTCACGTCCTGGCACGAGGGGTTGTTTCCAAGCAGGTTGATCCAACCTAGGCACTCAAATGGAACACTTGGGATGTATGCTTGGCTTAGGCAAGTGTTCCAGGCGAGGAAGTAAACATGCCCTCAATGTCTGTTTTGGCGGCCACAATGCCCTCTAAGGGAACGACCAACATGATCCTACGGTTCTGTTAGCCTCAACTAAAAGTTGTAGTCCACGTAGATATGGAGAAGATGAGACAAACAGTCTCACAATACAAGCAACAGAAGAAGCTATTTTATTTTAAGCTCCACCATGCATATAGTTTGCAGCTTTTCTCTCTTCACCTTGTTGTTTTCCTCTCCTCACATAGGTGGTTGTTGTGTTTGTGCCAGAGGTGTGGTTTGCTACAACACTCGCTCCTCTTGTTGCTTGAGCCTTTTGTCAGATGAGGCGGTCAACACCTCTGCAAGCTATTTTAACATACCATGAGACTACCACCGATGTGATGTTGAGCACAAGTGTAAGCGTGTTACTTGAGGCTACAAAACACAATGTAGCATTGGGGTTTGCCTAATGGCTGGGTAGCACGATGGAGTCGAAGTGCGTACAATGCCCTCTAATGTCTGGGAGCTAGGGTAGCACGAGGTAGTCAAAAAGCTTACAAGGAGAGAGAGAGGGGAAGGACCGTGAGGAAGAAAAGGTTCGGATCCGATGCTTGTGGGGCTTCAGCTTTAGGATCGTAGTCCCAGCTAGAGCTAGTGAAGACCCTAAAAGCTTGTTTCATTGCCGCCCATTGTATTTGATGACGAGAGAGTAAAATGATTTCATTGTATAGTGGTAATGGTGCTACAATAATGATATACGAATTAGCTGAAATCGCTATAAAATATCCTCTCTTCGTTCCAAATTATAATACAATATGACTTTTCTAAATACTTAGATTTTTCCATCAATTTAGATATTCACAATGCCTAGACGATATGCCTAAATAGATTGATTTTCTAAAAACATGTGTTTTGAGCCATATTCTAGATTTATTTTAGTTTTTTTTTGTGAGAGACGATAATGCCATCGTCGTCATAACCGATCGCTCACTATACAACAATGATGTGCCACACAACTTGCCTGGATACCAGCTTCATACTGCTACTACTTCCATTGCATGCGACCAAAATTAGAAACCGAAAGGGTTGGCGAGAGGTGTCGAGCAGCTTGTGGCGTGGGGCCGTGGGCAGAGCATCTTCAAAAACCGTCCACGCGCGCCCAAGGCGGAAGCGGCGACGTGCTGCCGAATCCACTTCTCAACCGCCAGTGGTGCTCGGCTGCTCGCCGGTCGCCAGTCGCCACAGCCACCGCTGAGCGGCGATGAACCACCCTTGGCGGCTGGCTGGCGGTTCGGCCTCGGAAGCTTCTCACCTCACAGGTCAGCGTCCGCCGATTGGGTCACTGCTGATGCCGCCCGCGTCAGCGCTCCCGTCCTCACACCCCCCGGTGCACCTGGACGCCTTCCCGGCCCTCACTCCCACCGATAAATAACCCCGTCTCCCCTTCGCAGCAAGATACACCAGCACAAGGCCACAGCCCACATCAGCAGAGCTACCAAAAAAAACCCAACCAACGCGCGGTCGCGGCTGCAACCTCGCGTCCTCCCGCAAGCCAAGCCTGATCGGAGTCCATCGCATCAAAATCCAATCCATCTCAATGGCGCCGTCCATCTCCATCGGCACCGCAAGCCAAGCCTGATCGGAGCTCCTGCGGCGGAGGAACGCGGAGCTGGAGCGGGAGGTGGAGGCGCTGCGGCTGGAGCTGGGCGCGGCGCGGCGGCGCGCCGAGACGGCGGAGGAGGCCGAGGAGCGGCTGTGCGTGCAGCTCGGCGACACCGAGGTGGAGGCGCTGGAGCTCGCGCGCGCCTACCAGGCTCAGGTCCAGGGGCTCGCCGCGGAGCTCGCCGCCGCGCGCGGGGCCCGCGCGGCCAGATAGATCCTTGTAGTAGGCTAGTAGCTATAGCGTGCAGTGCAAGCGGGATGGCTCCATTTGGTCGTCGACGGCACGGCATCCCGCGGTGCCATTGCTGCCGGCGTCGTCTTTGCAGTGTAGAGGCATGTAAACTTAGAAGAGTTGACTGTCGAGGCAAATCAAATCTACGTACAACTGAGGCCTGGTTTAGTTCCCAATTCAGCACTGTAGCATACTGAAGTTTTTTCGTTCGTATTTGGTAAAAATTATTTAAACTTTGACTAATTAGGCTCAAAATGTTCGTCTCGCAAAGTACATCAAAACTGTGTAATTAGTTTTTAATTTCATCTACACTTAGTGGGCATGTGTCGATATTTTGATATAATGGGGAATCTTCTTTTTGCATAGTGGAATTTGGGGAGAAGTTGGGAACTAAACAAGGCCTGCATGAATCAAGCGGGATTAGTTACTACATTTCTTCTAATGTTCTTGGTTCTTCTGTGAAAATTGAACTGACCCCTATAAAATTTCCGTGCCATTCCTGTGAAAATTCCTTCGTTATAAAGGGAACGAAACGTTCAGTGTTTCACCACGCCATTGCTGCCTTCTTGTTCTTGCAGCAGCCACCAGGAGTTGAGTTGACGCCCCGACTTCTGTGCTGTGATTGGAGCAGTAGTTCAAAAGTCAGAACTTCAGACCCGTTGATTACACTTTATTTTCTCTCGAAATGCTACATTTTTTACGGACTGACTGCGACGTGGGCCTTGTTTAGATAGCATCAAGATGTTAGAATTTTTTCACTCTCTCTTTATCACATCAATTTTTGCACGCATGCATAAAGTAATAAATATAGATAAAAAAATAACTAACTGCACAGTTTAGTTATTATAAATCACGAGACGAATCTTTTGAGCCTAGTTAGTCTATGATTGAATACTAATTGCCAAATACAAATAAAATGCTACAGTTTCAAATTTTTCTAACATCTTCGGTCTAAACAAGGCCGTGGATAGTGCTGTGGATGTTGCAGAGTGAGAGTAGGAGAAATGATTGGAGGGAATCCCAATCACCGAATCATGGAAGGAATATCCCTGGCAGGAATGGGCCTGGCCCACTTCCCTTAGGCCTTGTCTAATGACCGGATGCGGCCCAGCCCAATATGTCGACGCATCAGGATCGCTCGCCCGCTCGCTTCCTGGCCTAGCCAGGAGCCCGGTAGCCCACTAGCCACCGGCATCCCTCGCCGGCGGCCACGCACGGCAGCGCCCCGCCCTCCACGCCGACGCCGGTAGTTGCTGCCGGCAGCGGCGAGCCTGTGAGGTGACTTCTCCTCTCCTCCCTATTATTCTCCCCGCCGATCTCTCCCCCTCTCTTTACGAATTGTTCGCTTACGTTTCAAACATTCTGTTCCATTGCTAAAGTCCCTAGTCTGATCTCTCGAGGGGGAAAAACTAGAGCCATCAACCACCATTGCATACGCCCTCGTCACATTCACATCTTTAGTTGCAACCTGCAGCGACCTTCCTCGGCGGCGCTAGGAGAATCCGAGCTCGCTTGCTCGTCGAAATCCCGAGCTCCTCCCCAAGCCTGAGGACCGGTCGTCCGTCCCCATGGCGGGGATCCTGGCGTGGGCGGCTGACGTGGTCGGCGGGGCCGGCGGCAGCGACGACGAGGCCGACGACGACGCGCGCGCCGCGGCGTCGGCCGCCATGACCCCGGCCCAGCGGCTCCGCGCCGCCGACCTGGACGCGCGGGCGGCCTCGCTGCGCCGCGCCATCCAGGACCTCCGCCTCCGGGTGCCCCCGCCGCACGTCGCGCAGCGGCTGCCCCACCTCCACGCCCACTCCCTCGCGTCCTCCGCCGCGCTCGCGCTCCAGCTCAACGCGCACTCCTCCACCAAGGAGCAGGTGCACGACCCTTGGCTTTGCTCCTTTTCTCTGTGTTCCTCCTCTTGGACGTTTTTGATCCCTTATTTAGGACGACAAGTCATGATGATAATAATCGTTATGGGAGAAAAGCAATACTGAAACTAAGCTAGCAGTTTAGCACAGCCCCATTGATCTGGCTCAGAAGGCGCAGTTCATGGATCTGGATCTAGTTAGGTGCTTGGATGGTTCGTTGGCTACAGATTTCATTGCATTGAAAAATGTAAAGGAGCAGCTGTGCCTGTATGATGTTTGTATATGTCCATCCTTTTGAATGGGAGATGACAATATTTGTTAGGGTGTGAATTCTCTAGGAACACTTTCCTACTAGTTGCATATGCACATTTGAACTTGTCAGCAATCTGCGAAGTTACAAAATTATCCAAATCAATCAGCTGATGTAACAATTGTATTGTTGGTGCATTTTCCACCTATAAGGGTGGTAGCAGTTCAACTATATTTCTCATCGATAACTTCCTTGAAAGTTACAGTCACTAGGATAGTTGGGCATTCGTTCCTATGCAGGTTTCTATAACAAATCCTTTAAACTTTTTGTAGACCCAGCAAAGAGAAGTAACTCTGCAAGAAGAAAATGCAGCCTATGAGAAAGCTATATCGGAGTGTAAACAGAAAATTCAGGAAAAGCAGTTGGAGGCCAGTCAGCTTCAGAGTAATCTGGAGGTACACCACCATACCTTTTAATAACCCCGTTTTAACCTTATGTCATTATCCACTATCTAATACATAGTTCTCAAGGCGACGCCTAGGCGTCCAGGCGCTCCCCCATCGCCTTGCAGAATGGGCGCCTAGGCGGGCAAGGCGGGCGCCTAGGTGTCTAGGCGGTGGTACATCGCCGTGCCTCGCCTTTGCGCCTTAAGAACTATGATCTAATACTTGTCTAAAGCAGGTGTTACTAAGCACATGCTGCATATTACATGATTTTTTTCATGTTATTTAAGTGTCATCAGTTTTCCCATTGTGAGGTTACTACTCTCTAAGCATATGTAAGATACCGTGGACAAGAATTACACTAAAATATGAAAGAACTAGATATCTCCCTCAATCATGTGGTCTTGTTAATGGTGAAAAAGATTTACATGGAAGGTTATTGACCAACTCTGATAGGTAAACCATGGTGATATTGTATTGTTGTTGTTTCTGTTTGCAAAACTGCATCATAGATCCCTTGATTATGTCTTGTTGAGCAAACAAGCTTACCACCCTACTACATCATTTGTTTGTTTCGTCATTCTGTCATAGGCAAATGTTGACAAGAATGATAAATTTGTCTGAACATTGAGTCAGAGGTCATGAATACCCTAAAACAAAATTATGAGTTTGTCTCTGCATCAGTAAGGAGTTACTTTAGACCCATTTATGAGAAATCCATGTCCTGTTCTATGATGAGTATCACGATGTGACATTAAGCATGTGTGGAGTTTTCTAATGCTTGAGCCATGTCTGATGTTCATTAACTTGTACTCTTCACTTGAATACCATGCTTTGAAATGCTATTTATGTTTGCCTTTCTGCATATAGTTTTTCCATACAAACCATAGGGCCACCCCACACATCACTTTAATAGAATATGTTATTTTTTCAGGAAATGGAAGTAACAGAGCAAAATCTAAAGACACAGCTAGAAAATGTTCTGAAGGAGCAAGAGGCTACTCAGCATAAAGCAGCAACGGCAGCCTCTGGAACAACTGAAAACGCTCTACTGGAAGCTAAATCAGCAATCAATCTTAAATCTAAAGATTTGGAGGAGAAGAAAAGGGAGCTGGTACATTATTCTTTGGACTCTTCTTATGTTCTGTGTTTTGAATGCAATTTTTTTTTTACTATTCTCACCTCGCAGGAACTATTGGATAACAAGGTGCAAACATTAGAGAAAGAGTGGTCTGTGGTGGAAGAAGAATCTTTGAAGAAACCCACTCCTGGTACTTCTATACTTTTCCGCATGTCAATATTTTCATTGATTACATGTTGGATTTCCCCATGCTTATCATTTTAAAAAAATGGTTGGAAACATGTGATTGTGAAGGGGCCAAAAGTGCCTATGCGAATAATGCCATCTATATTTGTGTTACCTGTGAACGAAAAAAGACGCCAAACCACATGTAATATAAATAATTCCAATGTTTTGCATCATATGAAATGCATTTCTAGTCACAGCCTTGACTTTTTATGAGTCAGGTAGTATTTTTTATTGACATCTCTTTAATTGCTACAGCCTTGTTTCAAAATCCAACTGCTAAGAGATACAGTATATTCTGAATATTGGAAGAACTTGTAATGGGTTATATTTGTCTGAGCCTTGCTGCTATGTATACTAGTAGATCATTGCTTACGCACAGCACTCAGCACCCAATTTCTATTGGTTGACTTGGTAGGGAGAAGTTTCCTTGTAAATTCTCAGTCTTGAATGCATAGAAAAACTAGGCATTTTCTCTTGAAATCACACCGTTATAAATCATATTGGTCCAAAGTAAACCATATGATCACATTAATTGGGCATCCAGGATGTTAATGTCCCACATGGCTACACCTCATGTTTCTAATAGTAAGCTTACTCCAATTGTTGAACTTGGGTTTTCATGTTTGGAGGGAGTAAGATCTCTCCATCATAGAATTAGGGAATTTTGCCTTCTGTGACACTATTTTTGAGGTGGCCAACTGTGTTATCTGAATGAGTGGTGGTGGTGGTACCATAAGTGCCCAGTTCCTTGTTAAGTGGCAATGAATAGATGGTGTTGTGAATTTGTGATAGCAAATTGTTTCTCATTTTGGAGCTTTAACAAAGTTAGTTCTCTCTAATTCATAAAGCTCCTCTAAGAAACCTTGTGATGCTCTGCCAAGGTATAAATAGGCAAAGCAATTATCCTACACCTTAGCGCAGTTATGCCTGCTGCATGTTTGTTTCTTCTTTTATGTGAATCTATGAATTTTAGCCTTTTTTTCTGTTATACATATGCAGCACAAAGAGAGAAGCTCCTGGAGAGACAACTACATAGCCTCATCGAGCAGTTGACAGCTAAGCAAGTTGGTTCTATATCCTCGGCCTTTGCGTCTTGTCATGTGAACGGTAGCGGTTCCTAGCTTCTCCAACTTAATTCTGTCTTTTGCTCTCATGTAGGCTCAAGCTGAAATCCTGGCCACTGATGTGCATTACAAAGAAAAGGAGCTGGAACGGCTGAACCATCTGCATAAAAGCCTCTACAGCAGTGCCAATGAAACTGGCGCACCACGGAACCGCCTCAACAGAGGCCTCTTGAGCGGCCCTGAAGATTATTATTACGACGCTAAAGGGGGTCGGAGACCGTACCAGGCTGGCGTTAGAATAGAAGGCCAGAACCGGCTGATGATCCTTAGGTCCGCAATTGTACTGTATGTTTTGCTGCTCCATGTCGTCGTTTTCATAAAGATATCAGTTTGAGATTATATATATAAAAAAAGATATCAGTTTGAAAGCAGTTGTACTAGCACTTCATAAGTTCAGAGGAAAACAGAAACTTGGTTTTGTGTACCAAGCATGCAAACGTTTCTGTGTAAATAACTTGTATGTGAGTATGTGACCCCATTGATGGATTTATAGGAGAATATATGAAATACCTGCTGCCATATTTGGTACTATTTCTCCTATGTTTTTGTAGAAATTTCATTTGAATAAACTAAAGAAGCCATGGGTATTTTAAACACCCCCCTTTGGAATTGTAACTGATTGCTGTGAAATTTCTGTGCAATTCACGTAAAATTTCTGTTTTCTAAAAGGTTGCTCTAACTGTGTTTGGCCAGCAACTGCTCACACTCAGCTGGTTTGGCTGGGAACTGGGCCACTGGGGAGTGGGGACTCTCCTGGGCCCACACGCAGAGGGACATGCTAATCCTCTTCCTCTGGTGAGGTATCGCGGCGGCAAATCCATTTCATTCCAATGGCGGCCTCGTCGTCGTTCAAGCCGAACCCGCTGTCGCTGAGCGTGCCGGACCCCGCGCTCGACCGCTGGCTCCGGGACACCGGCTACCTCGACCTCCTCGACTCCACCACCGGAGGGCCCTCGTCAGCCTCGGCCCCATCCACCTCCGCCTCCGCCGCCGCCAGTCCCGTCGCCGGCCCGGTCTCCTCCGGCGTCGCGGCCGACGCCCTCGCCTTCGCGCGCACCCTCGCCTCGCTCCTCGCGCTCAACCCCTTCGCGCGCCTCTCCACCGCTGACCTGGCCGCGCCCACCCCGTCCTGGTCGCTCGCCTTCGTCGGCCCCCCCGGCGCTGCATCCTACTCCTGGCCGCCCACACCGACCCAGGCCAGGCTCCGCGTCCAGGAGAACGTCCGCCGGTACGCGCGCAACTACGCCGCGCTCACCATCCTCGTCTTCGCGTGCTGCCTGTATGTATCTCGTCTTCGCGTGCTGCCTGTATGTATCTAGTAGGGTTTTTTTTGAACCACGCCATTACAATTTCTCAAGTTCGGAGAAACGCCATTACAATTTATCTATTTAGAGAAATGCCATTACAATTCCATCACTCTCTCATCATTGCCATTTTCTACACATCTGGTATATATGGACCCACGTTCAGTCAAGTATACGTGCACGAACGGGTACGAACGCTAAGTCGCCGCCGCTTCCGTCAGAACGAGCCGGCCCGCGGCGGACGACCGCTCGCCCGCGGTGGCCCGCGCGAAGCGAAGCAGTGGCGCTCATGCCTGCTGCCCTCTTCCTCGCCTCTCCACTTGCCCGCGCCTGCCGCCGCGGACGACGAATTCTGTTTTGGCTATCTTCTTGTAGGATCTCGACTCAGTATAAAGGAGACGACGAGCTGCCCAGACGAGTACGCTGTACGCGGTAGCCTGGCCGGCAAGGTGCGCGAACGAGCCCCTTCTTGGCAGCAGCCAGCAGGGCCCCGCTCGTCCCGATGGCGCTGGGCCGCCGACAGGAGGGACGAGAGTGGTCGGCGGCGAGACTGCGGGTGGACACCGCAGGAGCCCCGGGCCGACCCAGAACCTGTACCCGAGCGCAACGGCATGCGCGAGCGTGGAGGCAAGGATGGCGAGCACCTGGAACGACTGTGAGAACTCGAGCCACAGGAGAGGCACCGCGAGCACACCGTGGAGAGCGGCGACGTCGACCACGGCAAAGGGGCGCGCCGTCCGCGTGGCGACGGTGGCTGGGCTCAGGAGCAGCGCCGAGCACGGCGTCCACGGAGAGGCAGAGCATTATTTCACCATACAGGTTCATGTGCAACATGGTGGTTGTGAAAGCATAAGTGAATGACTGAATGCCCGGCTGCTCTGATCGATGATGGCTAAGCAGAGTTCACGGAGATAAACTATCAGCAGACTGCCAGGAATACAATGGCATGTTCCCAGCAACAAGTCAACTAGAGCCTGCTTCGATCTGGCTTGCGCGGGCTTCCCATGGCCCTCGCCTTCTCCTGGAGCAGATACTTCTGCGTCTTTGCCGGTGGAAGTCTTGGGATAACCCGTCCCTTAGCATGACGAACGCACACGGAGGTTCTGGATGGTGGCGTTCAGTAAGGAAGGGTAGGAAGCGGGCATGGCGGAGAAGCCGGTGGAGGCCATCCACGAGGCTCCACCCCCGGCCGTCCAGGCCACAGCGGAGAAGCCACTGGCGGCGGTGCCCCCTCGTCGGCGCCCACCAACCCGCCCCAACGCGAGGAGCCGCTCCTCGAGACGATCCTGCACATGATCAGGCGGCGGCCATGGACGACGGGCCTGGATAACTCGATCCGCCTGCTCTCGCCCATGCTCGACGCGCCGCTGGTCCACGGCGTCATCTCCAGGGCAGCATCCGTGGGGCGCGCTGGCTTGGCCCTCCAGTTCTTCCGCTTCGCGTACCGCTGGGGCGGGTTCCGCCCGGAGGGCGGCACGTTCGCGCTCCTCGTGCCGACGCTCGCGTTTGGCCGGATGCTCAACCACGCCTGTTGCCTCGTCCTCGACACCATGCCGTCCTTCTCCGTCGCGCTCGATGAGCCCACGCACGCCGCGCTCATCTCCGCCTCAAACGCAGGCCGCCGCATGCGAGCGCCGTCGCTCCGCCTCGCGCGCAGGCCGCCGCGGGCGAGCGCCGCCGCTATGCTCGCACAAGCCGCCGTGCGTGAGCACTCGTCCGCTGCGGGCCGGCTCGTTCTGAGTTCTGACGGAGGGGGCGGCGAGTTAACGTTCGTATCCCTTCGTGTACGTATACCTGACTGAATGTGGGTCCATGTACATGAGATGTGTAGAAAATGGCATAGATCAAGGAGAGATGAAATTGTAATAGCATTTCTCAAAATAGACGAATTATAATGGCGTTTCTCCAAACTTGAGAAATTGTAATGGCGTGGTTAAAAAAAAACCCCTAGTAGGTATCGTGTTGCATTTCATTCCTTCACTTTTTTTTATTCTCGAAGCAGCTACCTTGGTGGATGATGATTTGTGTCAACACTGGGAAGGTACCGGATGCCCATGGCGGCTGGCTGGCGGTTCGGCGTCGCGAAGCTTCTCACCTCACAGGTCAGCGTCCGTCGATGGGGTCACTGCTGATGCCTCCCGCGTCAGCTCTCCCGTCCTCACACACCCGCACCCCGCGGTGCACTGCACCTGGACGCCTTCCCGGCCCTCACCCCACCGATAAATAACGCGTCCCCCTTCGCAACGAGATGCACCAGCACAGGCCACATCAGCAGAGCAACCAAAAAAAAAACCAACGCTCGGGCGCGGCGGCTGCAACCTCTCGTCCTCCCGCAAGCCACAAGCTCTCTCTCGTTCCTTCAACCCGATCGGAGTCCATCCCATCCAAATCCAATCGATCTCAATGGCGCCGTCCATCTCCATCGGCACCGCGGCGCCGTCCTGGGCGGCGGGCGCGAGCAAGAATAAGAGCGCCGGCGCCGGCGTGGACGAGGCGGAGCTCCTGCGGCGGAGGAACGCGGAGCTGGAGCGGGAGGTGGAGGCGCTGCGGCTGGAGCTGGGCGCGGCGCGGCGGCGCGCCGAGACGGCGGAGGAGGCCGAGGAGCGGCTGTGCGTGCAGCTCGGCGACACCGAGGTGGAGGCGCTGGAGCTCGCGCGCGCCTACCAGGCTCAGGTCCAGGCGCTCGCCGCGGAGCTCGCCGCCGCGCGCGGGGCCCGCGCGGCCAGATAGATCCTTGTAGTAGGCTAGTAGCTATAGCTCGCAATGCAAGCGGGATGGCTCCATTTGGTCGCCGACGGCACGGCATCCCGCGGTGCCATTGCTGCCGGCGTCGTCTTTGCAGTGCAGAGGCATGTAAACTTAGAAGAGTTGACTCTCGAGGCAAATCAAATCCACGTACAACTGAATGAAGCAAGCGGGATTGGTTACTACATTTCTTCTGATGTTCTTGGTTCTTCTGTGAAAATTAAACTGATCCCTATAAAATTTCCGTGCCATTCCTGTGAAAATTCCTTCGTTATAAAGGGAACGAAACGTTCAGTGTTTCACCACGCCATTGCTGCCTTCTTGTTGTTGCAGCAGCCACCAGGAGTTGAGTTGACGCCCCGACTTCTGTGCTGTGATTGGAGCCGTAGCTCAAAAGTCAGAACTTCAGACCCGTTGATTGCACTTTATTTTCTCTCGAAATGCTACATTTTTTACGGACTGACTGCGACGTGGGCCTTGTTTAGATAGCATCAAGATGTTTGAATTTTTTCACTCTCTTCATCACATCTATCTTTGTACGCATGCATGAAACACTAAATATAGATAAAAAAATAACTAATTGCACAGTTTAATTATAAATCACGAGACGAATCTTTTGAGCCTAGTTAGTCCATGATTGGACACTAATTGTCAAATACAAACAAAATGTTACCGTTCCAAATTTTTCTACCAACTTAAGTCTAAACAAGGCCGTTGATCTAGTGTTGTGGATGTTGCAGAGTGAGAGTAAAGAAATGATCGGAGGGAATCCCAATCACCGAATCATGGAAGGAATATCCCTGGCAGGAATGGGCCTGGCCCACTTCCCTTAGGCCTTGTCTAATGACCGGATGCGGCCCAGCCCAATATGTCGACGCATCAGGATCGCTCGCCCGCTCGCTTCCAGGCCTAGCCAGGAGCCCGGTAGCCCACTAGCCACCGGCATCCCTCGCCGGCGGCCACGCACGGCAGCGCCCCGCCCTCCACGCCGACGCCGGTAGTTGCTGCCGGCGACGGCGAGCCTGTGAGGTGACTTCTCCTCTCCTCCCTATTATTCTCCCTGCCGATCTCTCCCCCCTCTCTTTACGAATTGTTCGCTTACGTTTCAAACATTCTGTTCCATTGCTAAAATCCCTAGTCTCTGATCTCTCGAGGGGGAAAAACTAGAGCCATCAACCACCATTGCATACGCCCTCATCACATTCACATCTTTAGTTGTGACCTGCAGCGACCTTCCTCGGCGGCGCTAGGAGAATCCGAGCTCGCTTGCTCGTCGAAATCCCGAGCTCCTCCCCAAGCCTGAGGACCGGTCGTCCGTCCCCATGGCGGGGATCCTGGCGTGGGCGGCCGACGTGGTCGGCGGGGCCGGCGGCAGCGACGACGAGGCCGACGACGACGCGCGCGCCGCGGCGTCGGCCGCCATGACCCCGGCCCAGCGGCTCCGCGCCGCCGACCTGGACGCGCGGGCGGCCTCGCTGCGCCGCGCCATCCAGGACCTCCGCCTCCGGGTGCCCCCGCCGCACGTCGCGCAGCGGCTGCCCCACCTCCACGCCCACTCGCTCGCGTCCTCCGCCGCGCTCGCGCTCCAGCTCAACGCGCACTCCTCCACCAAGGAGCAGGTGCACAACCCCTGGCTTAGCTCCTTTTCTCTGTGTTCCTCCTCTTGGACGTTTTTGATCCCTTATTTAGGACAAGTCATCTTGATAATAATCGTTAATTAATGGGAGAATAGCAGTACTGAAACTAAGTTGGAGCAGCCCCATTTGATCTGGCTCAGGAACGCAGTTCGTGGATCTGGATCCAGTTAGGTGCTTGGATGGTTCGTTGGCTACAGATTGTATTACATTGGAAAATGTAAAGGAACAGCTGTGCCTGTATGTTGTTTGTTTATGTCCATCCTTTTGAATGGGAGATGGCAATATTTGTTAGGGTGCTGAGTTTCTCTAGGGACACTAGTTGGTATTCACATTTGTAGTTGTCAACGATTTGCAAAGTTTGAAAATTTTCTAAATCAATCAGCTGATGTAACAATTGTATTATTGGTGCATTTACCACCTATAAGGATGGGCGCAGTTCAACTATATTGCTCATCGATTACTTGAAAGTTACAGTTGGTTTCTTCTCACACTAGGATAGAATGGGCGTTCATTCATGTGCAGATTTCTATAACAGATCCTCTAAACTTTCTGTAGACCCAGCAAAGAGAAGTAACTCTCCAAGAAGAAAATGCAGCCTATGAGAAAGCTATATCAGAGTGTAAACAGAAAATTCAGGAAAAGCAGATGGAGGCCAGTCAGCTTCAGAGTAATTTGGAGGTACACCACCATACCATTTAACAACCCTGTTTTACCCTCATGTCATTTTCCATTTTTTATGTGTCTTATTTTTCCACTATCTAATACTCTTCTAAATTAGGTGTTACTAACCGCATGATGCATATTACATGGTTTTTTTTTTCATGTTACTTGTCATCAGTTTTTCCCATTGTGATGTTACTCTCTAAGCATATGTAAGTTACCATGGACAAGAACTACACTAAAATGTGAAAGAACTAGATATCTCCTCAATCAAGTGATCCTGTTAATGGTGAAAAAGATTTAGGTTGAAGGTTGTTGACCAATTCTGATTGGTGATATTGTTATTGTTGTTGTTTCTGTTTGCAAAACTGTGTCATAGATCCCTTGATTATGTCTTGTTGATCAAACAAGTTTACCACCCTACAACATCATTTGTTTGTTTCTTCATTCTGCCGTAGGCAAATGTTGACAAGAATGATAAATTTGTCTGAACATTGAGGCAGAGGTCATGAATACCCTAAAACAAAATCATGAGTTTGTCTCTGCATTAGTAAGGAATTACTTTAAACCCATTTACGAGGAATCCATGTTGTCCTGTTCTATGATGAGTATCATGAAGTCACAATCAGCCTGTGTGGAGCTTTCTAATGCTTGAGCCATGTGTGATGTTCATTTAACTTGTACTCTTCACTTGGATGCCATTCTTTGAAATGCTATTTATGTTTGCCTTTCTGCATATAGTTTTTCCACGCAAAGCATAGGGCCGCCCCACACATCACTTAGAATATGTTTATTTTTCAGGAAATGGAAGTAACAGAGCAAAATCTAAAGACACAGCTTGAAAACGTTCTGAAGGAGCAAGAGGCTGCTCAACATAAAGCATCAACAGCAGCCTCTGGAACAACTGAAAATGCTCTACTGGAAGCTAAATCAGTGATCAATCTTAAATCTAAAGATTTGGAGGAGAAGAAAAGGGAGCTGGTATGTTATTCTTTGGACTCTTCTTATGTTCTGTGTTTTGAGTGCAATGTTGGTGTTTTTTTAACTATTCTCACCTCACAGGAACTATTGGACAACAAGGTGCAAACATTAGAGAAAGAGTGGTCTGTGGTTGAAGAAGAATCTTTAAAGAAACCTACTCCTGGTACTTTATACTTTTCCGCATTCTATATTTTCATTGATTACATGTTGGATTTCCCCATGCTTATTCTTTTTTTAAAAAAAATGATTGGAAACATGTGATTGTGAAGGGGCCAAAAGTGCCTATGCGAATAATGGCAGTTATATTTGTGTTATCTGTGAATGAAAAAAGGTGCCAAACCACGAGTAACATAAATAATTCCAATGTTTTGCACTATATGAAATGCTTTTCTAGTCATAGCTTTGACTTTTTATGAGTCGGGTAGCAATATTTTTTATTGGACATCTCTTTAATTGAAAGAGCCTTGTTTAAAAAGCCAACTGCTAAGAGGTACAGTATATTCTGAATCTCGGAAGAACACAAAATGGGTTATATTTGTTTGAACCTTGCTGGTATGGATACTAGTAGATCATTGCTTACGCACAGCACTCAACACCCAATTTCTATTGGTTGACTTGGTAGGGAGAAGTTTTCTTTTAAATTCCCAGTCTTGAATGCATAGAAGAACTAGGCACTTTCTCTTTTTAATACACTGTTATAACTTATAAATCATATTGGTTCAAAGTAAACCATATGATCACATTAGTTGGGCACCTCATGTTTCTAAGAGTAAGCTTACTCCAATTGTTGAATTTGGGTTTTCATGTCTGGAGGTAGTAAGATCTCTCCATCGTAGAATTAGGGCATGTTGCCTTTTCTTCTGTGACACTATTTCGAGGTGGCCAACTATGTTATCTGAATGAGTGGTAGTGGTACCATAAGCGCCCAGTTTCTTGTTAAGTGGCAATGAACAGATGGTGTTGTGAATTTGTGATAGCAAATTGTTTCTCATTTTGTAACTTTAACAAAGTTAGTTCTCTTTAATTCATAAAGTCCTCTAAGAAATATTGTGATGCTCTGTCAAAGTATAAATAGGGAAAGCAATTATCCTACACCTTAACGCAGTTATGCCTGCTGCATATTTGTTTCTTCTGTTATGTGAATCTATGAATTTTAGCAGTCCTTTCTGTTATATATGCAGCACAAAGAGAGAAGGTCCTGGAGAGACAACTACATAACCTCATCGAGCAGTTGACAGCTAAGCAAGTCTGTTCTATATCCTTGGCCTTTGCGTCTTGTGTGATGGGTAGCAGCTCCTACCTTCTCAAACTTAATTCTGTCTCTTGCTCTCATGTAGGCTCAAGCTGAAATCCTGGCCACTGATGTGCATTCCAAAGAAAAGGAGCTGGAACGGCTGAACCATCTGCATAGAAACCTCTACAGCAGTGCCACTGAAACTGGCGCACCCCGGAGCCTCCTCAACAGAGGCCTCTTGAGCGGCCCAGAAGATTATTATTACGACCCCAAAGGGGGTCGGAGACCGTACCAGGCTGGTGTTAGAACAGAAGGCCAGAACCGGCTGATGATCCTTAGGTCCGCAATTGTACTGTATGTTTTGCTGCTCCATGTCGTCGTTTTCATAAAGATATCAGTTTGAAAGTAGTCGTAATAGCACTTCATAAGTTCATAGGGAAACAGAAACTTGGTTTTGTGTACAAAGCATGCTGCAAACTTTTCTTGTGTAAGTAACTTTGTATGTGAGTATGTGACCCCTTTGATGGATTTATAGGAGGAGAATATATTGAAATACCTGCTGCCATATTTTGGTACTCTTTCTCCTATCTTTTTGTAGAAATTTCATTTGAATGAGCTAAGAAGCCATGGGTGTTTTAAACACGCCCCCTGGAATTGCAAACTAATCTGATTGCTGTGAAATTTCTGTACAATTTATGTGAAATTTCTGGTTTTCGAAAGGGGTTCTAACTGTGTTTGGCCAGCAACTGCTCAGCTGGTTTGGCTGGGAACTGGGCCACTGGGGAGTGGGGACTTTCCTGGGCCCACACGCAGAGGGACATGATAATCCTCTTCCTCTGGTGAGGTGTCGCGGCGGCAAATCCATTCCATTCCAATGGCGGCCTCGTCGTCGTTCAAGCCGAACCCGCTGTCGCTGAGCGTGCCGGACCCCGCGCTCGACCGCTGGCTCCGGGACAGCGGCTACCTCGACCTCCTCGACTCCACCACCGGAGGGCCCTCGTCAGCCTCGGCCCCGTCCACCTCCGCCTCCGCCGCCGCCAGTCCCGTCGCCGGCCCGGTCTCCTCCGGCGTCGCGGCCGACGTCCTCGCCTTCGCGCGCACCCTCGCCTCGCTCCTCGCGCTCAACCCCTTCGCGCGCCTCTCCACCGCGGACCTGGCCGCGCCCACCCCGTCCTGGTCGCTCGCCTTCGTCGGCCCCCCCGGCGCTGCATCCTACTCCTGGCCGCCCACACCGACCCAGGCCAGGCTCCGCGTCCAGGAGAACGTCCGCCGGTACGCGCGCAACTACGCCGCGCTCACCATCCTCGTCTTCGCGTGCTGCCTGTATGTATCTAGTATCGTGTTGCATTTCATTCCTTCACTTTTTTTTTATTCTCGAAGCAGCTACCTTGGTGGATGATGATTTGTGTCAACACTGGGCAGGTACCGGATGCCCATGGCTCTGCTGGGGATGCTGGCCAGCCTTGCCGTCTGGGAGGGCGTGCGCTACTGCCGGGACCATTGGGGTCTCACCACCAGGGCTCCAGGGATTGCCCAGGCTCTGCTGCACTGTGCACAGATTGGTGAGTATGATGTTCCTGCCCAACACGGCAACACTGGCATGATATCTTTTTTTCTCTCCCCTCTGAAGTGACAATTGGGATTCTGGCGCTAGCAACATCAAACAGATGATTACATGCACTGCATTAGGTTGCAATTGGAATCAGTAAAATAATCACCTTACAATTTCAATACCTGAAATATAGCACATATGAGTAAAGCATTAGGAGCTCACTGACATAAGGTACGCTGCTACGAAATTTGTTAAGACAGCTACAAGTGGGGCAAGGGACATGATTGATGCAATTTTAAGATCACAAGACCTATAATCTATCATACAAAATGTTGTCTGCTTAGAAAAATGTACTGTACTTAGACCATTTGCTCTCTAGTCAGTACAACCAATTAGTTCATCGAAAAGCTCTGAACATAACAAAATTCTGACGAATTCGTGTATTACCCTATGTTCTTCAAGAAACCCTTGTTATACATGAATATTCCAAAGGACTCTAACCTTTTCAACTCCCTTGCAGTGTATCCTGTTCTAATTTCTTTTTACTTCCTTCCATGGGTCATATCCTGTTCTAATTTCAACTCCCTTTCGTGATTTTTATATAGTAGAATGGTATATTATGTTTTCTTTGCCAACTAGAAAATGTATTTACTAAACCGTGAAGTCTCTTAGTTATGGATTATTATGTCTTGCTTAAAATGTGGAAGTTATCTGCTGAGCTCTCTTAATACATCAGAAGAAAATAATCAATATGAATAAGATGGGAAATATGACAAGCTTTACTATAGTTTTGTTTTTCTTGATTGGCATCCTGTAATTCCGATCATCCAAGTTAATTAGGGGAAATCTTCTATTTGCCATTGTGAGGTAGCTTATCTTGTGTATGCTAGTGTATGCCATACAGCCATAGTGAACATGTCAAAGCATTTTGTTTCCATACCATTATGAATATAAAGAGGGCAAACAGCATCACTGACTCACTGCTTGATGAAAAATTATATGAATGACCCCATCTATGACATTGGCATGTGGGAAACGAGGGTCCACCAAGGCAGTATATTGCATTATAGTCTAATGTTACATCATATATTTGATCAAGAAAAGGGGCTGATGGTTGAAACTAGAAGCAATGGATAGTGTTCAAATGGGGGCAGCGGCCAGAGTGAGGCCTGACATATCTGTGGTCAACTTCTTGTCTTTGGTACTTCTTTTTTTGCTTTCTGCCTGCATTTAGTTCCACTGCAATCTAGCAGTTCACCATGAGTTATTTAAAGATCTCAAATATCACACTATTTAGAAATCTTAGCAGATTGAAGTGGCGCCTGATTCTTCTCCCTTCCTTAATAAGCATTAAATGGACTGTTTAACACCTGAGTGCCGTGGCAATTTCTTATAGATGGCATATATTTATATTTATGTGCATGTAACACACCCATTTATGTCTCACTAATATGCCCATGATATCCTCCCTCGGTGTTTTTAAATACAAGCATGGCGTTTAGGACAAGCTAATTAAATCAGCTTCTAGGCTTTACTTCTCCTTTTGATTTCTGCATGCCTTTAGTTTCACTATCTAGTAGTTCGTCATGAGTTATTTAAAGATCTCAAAATATCACTATTTTTTAGAATTATGAATATTGCCCCACTTGGAAAATTTAGCATATTGAACTTATACCCGATTCTTATCCCTTATTGTGGGGTGAATGAAAGGGGGTGTTGGTCTGCTAACTCTGCTGGACTGTGGCAGCTACTCGGCATGATGGCTGCAACCCCTTCAGAGACACACTAGACAGCTGTGAGACCTGAAACAAGAATCATCCCACTCACAAATAATCCGGATCATGTGCTCTTAGGAGGAAAAGTACAATATGTTAAAAATTATAACTATACCTTGGTTCCCTTTTCTTTTGTATTTGTTTTTCAAATTTATGCACTATTAAGACATTCTCACATGCCCCCTACTAATCCGTTATTATTTTTCATATAATCCACCCCTTCTTAAATCTTTTTAAACAAAGGACAAAGAAATTGATTCTTGTAAAGTGTATCATGCATCTGATGAGTTAAGGCCGTAAGAGCACTTCAGGAAGATGAAGCTATGCTACTTATTGAAACCCCATGACATCAAACCAAAAAGAAAAAACAAACACCTTTCTATTTTAGAACATCAAATAAAGTTGCCCTTTAGGCCAACCAAGATTCCACTAGAACTGAGCTGGAACGCAACCCAGCTGGTTATCGGTTACGTGTCTTAGTGTTCCTTCCAGCAAATTATATTCATCTTTATAGTCTTCTTTCACAACTTTGTAATTTTGTATTTTTCTTAAATAACTTTAACTGTAGCATAAGTAACTTTGTTTGCACAGTGTTACAGAAACTGTTATGGTATGAATATTCTAGTGTTTTTTAATTAAATTGGGTGGAAATCTATAAAAGCTTGGCAGGTAGACTCCTTTCCCACTGCTTTGGGAGAGCAAGAAACTCCCTTAAATGATTTTTTTTCCACAAGAGCTCTTTTTTTTTCTTCTCTCTGAGAGTACCAAGAGTCCCCTCACTAGCATCCTGCAGACATCGATATAGCAAAAAAAATAATAGCTGACACCAGTAACAGCCAGATTACCAGTGGCTACCATTTTTCCCTACAGAAATATTGCAGGGAGAATCTAAAGCCTGTCAGGCCAATATTTCCCCCTAAAGACTTGGTTAGCTAGAGTAACTAGTGGGCTATCACTGGTTCCAGTTATTTCTGGTGGTATGCAATAGGTCACTGGCAAGACCCAGCCAGATGTTGCACGTTTTCAGCTTTAAGGTTTTATCCCTTGAATCAATCTACTTTGAATCATGCCTGTCATATTGTAATGACTAATAACTAGTTGTTTTGTTTCTTAACAGCTACTGCTATACTACTGTACGTCTGCAATCTACAGTTTGCTCTTGTATATGCCATCGGATTGAGCTATGCATGTAAGTGACCTCCAGGCCTTGTCCCATTCCTTGTCATTTCCCCTGGTTCTCGGAGCAACATGGTGCGCTATGACTATGTGCTGCAGTGATGATGTTGCACGCCTCCCTTCGGAAGTTGACTCCCTCAAGTCTACCAGATCCTAGCAATAAGAACAGGAGGGCGCAGCCGAGACGGAGCTAGGTTAACATGCCGGGCAGTACAGGGCGATGTTCATGGCTGTCTAGAATTAACATGGGAGATGATGCATGGTTGATGGTTCCGAAAACGTCTGCTGGTTACTGGAACAGCAATACATGTTGAGGCGGCGATCATGGGCGAGTGTAGAAAATGGCCATCAGGATATATATAATACTATTGTACTGTCATGAAAACTCGAAGAGGCATACACTTTATATATATATTTTTCAGAAAGATAACCAAATGGTATTTCATTTTATTCTTGCCGTCTTGCGTGGATGCGTGCAATCCATTCGCTGGAAGACATCTTTGTTCAGTCCTGTCTTTGTTGTATGTACTGGTTCATGGGGGCCATGGCCAGACGACCCACAAATGGCAGAGAGCATCGCATTCATTTCACACTCACCTTTGTTCTTGGCCGACCCAAACACTTCACTTTTTTTTTTATTACAGATGCGAAAGAGAAATCTATGCACCGGAAGTTCCGGGTGATCGGCATTTGTAGCACTCATATTTTAACTCATTATTATTATCATGAGCTTGAACCTACCAAGGTTTTGTTTTGGCCCAGCCAAGAAGTGCACCTACGATTCTCACTTGCCATTTCATTTGCATTATTATTGCATAGCACATCATCACAATTCACATGACACGACAATATACCTGATGAACCTCTGTCAACAAAACACGCTACAAAAACTTGCCAAAGTGTACCAACTACCAAGTGAAAGAACTACTCAATATTACTACTTCCTCTGCCAGAAATGACTAGCATATTTGGTCATAGTAAGTAGGTTTGGTCCTTAATTTCTCTATAATTTAAGAATCGTTGATCAAAATTTATATTTTCTCTTGTCAAGTATTAATTATCATTTCTGAATGGAGGGACTTAAAATCAGAATAAGATCTTATTTGGATATTGTCGGATTCACCTCAATTCACGTGTGTCCAACCCAACACACATGGATTGATGTGAATCCGACTATATTCAAACAAGGTCTAAATGATTTACCCGTTTGCTTGATGTACCATAACCGTCATTATTCCGTCAACCAGATTCTACTAGAAACCACAAACCACTCATCGGATGAATTTCCAGCTGGATACCGATACGTGTTGACACAGAATGCACTCGTGCCTACACAACCTTTTCTTTTTCACGTGTCCCTCGGGAGAACACGAACAAGCATCATCGACCACGTACCTATCTTTCCAACGCATTCTTTTCTTTTTTAAAATCCCCAAAAGCTCAAATATACGATGCCATCATTTTCTGATCACACTTTAGGTTCAGGCTTTTGCGTACAAAATCATGGATGCAAATTTGGCCCTGCCGGAACATGTACAAGTGAGTGTACAATACGTCCATCAGGATACTGTGTCGCGAGTGAGCGAAGGCATACACGCTATCTTTTTCTTTATATATGGACTAAAAAATAATTAATCTTGTTTTATTATATTGTTGGTTGGGTTGCGTCCGGCAACTAATTCAGTCGAAGCCTTTGTTTTTCTTTATGAATTATACATGTTACAGACGACGTCCATAAATATATATATATATATATATATATATATATATATATATATATATATATATATATATATACTGACTCTTATAAATCGATGTATGTAAAACCTAGTTTTATAAGTACCTCTAGATAACTTAGCTGGTAGATTTTATAAAGTTGACAAAATACAGACACCTCGCTGTCAATCGATGTATCACCCCTCACTGAAAGAATAACATCCTTAAATAGCTCGTGCACGAAGGGCAGAGAGCATCACATTCATTTCACACACTTGATATTTATTCCTTCGCCGATGGAGCGATCGTGTTGCGTGTGCCGTGCCCATACAAGGAATTCCTGTTCCTCCATGGACCATGGCTCCCCCATGTGACCAAGATTCTCCCCAAACGCATCACAGTTTTTTGGGCTCCAGGGGAAACAAATCCATGCATGCAACTTTTGTTGAAAGATATGAGCATCTTGTTGACTATTCTCTGTCGACGATGTACTGTGTTGTGCAATTGTCTTGGGAATTTTAGGTTCTTGTCACTAATGGCATGTCACATGTGATGGTTAAGGGAGGTTAAAAACTTGTCTTGTGATAGTTAGGGGTTGGGAAAGTGAAAGGATGGTGGAGAAAATGATGTAGAGCTTCTAGAAAGCCATAGTCCTTTTATTTCTCGTGCTTTTTAGTACAAGAACTCCTTTTCAACTTAGCCAAGTTGATCTTTTCAAGCAAGATGGTATAAGACTTCCACGCTCCTTTTTTTGGTGAATCATACATATAGGAAAATCTGATCCTAAAAAAAACATATAGGAAAATCTATGGACAAAGCACATTAAAAAAATTTAGAAATATATTTGTAAATTCATTTGTAGATATTTCATGATTGATCAAGAAAAAAAACAAGTAAGTTAGTTTTAATGTTTCTTGTAACCTTCATATAAGCTAGGTATATCATGGTGAGTTAAAAATGCATGGTTATAATTAGATTTTGTGTTCTTATCACTCCTACCTCACATATTAAAAAAAATTCCTAAAACCTACACAAGAGGACAAACACAGACCAATGGATCCCGTCTATGATTCACATCATCCCCTACTTCGCATAAATTTCATGTACTAGAATATATAGGCCTATTCCGATCATTAGCTACCTACTCCCTACCAACATAACTCTGCCTTATAATTTTTTGCTATGGGTGTCCTAAATTGTATCCACTAGCTTTCCCAATGCCACAATCAACACCTTGACAGAGCTACATTTGCCATTAATCATTGATGATGACCCTGTTATCAAGGTCAAGAGCCAAGTAATTAAACTAGCAAAGAAAATACAAATATCATGCCATTGCCCTTTTGTTTTGGTCTTGATGATGTTCCTTTTCATTTAGTACTCCCTCCGATTTCCCTTGTTTGATGCTGATTAGATGGAAATTGAACTAACCATCTTCATACATATAAGAATGGAGGTTAGTTAGGAAGGTGAGGATCTTCATACTTTAATTGAAAGATATGAGCACCTTGTTGACTACGTACTCTCTCGTGATGATGTACCGTTATGTAAAATCTCTTGAGAATTTTAGGTTCCTGTCACTAATGACATGTCTCATGTGATATTAAGGGAGGTTAAAAGCTTTTAATGTGGTAGTCAAGGGGGTGAGACATTGAAAGGACGGTGGAGAAAATGATGTAGAGCTTCTAGAAAACCTTGGGCCATTTTATTTCTCATTCTTCTCTGTACAAGAACTCCTCTTCAAGTTAGGCCAAGCAATTACTCTCAAGAAAGAAATAAGTTAGGCAAAGGGGGATGACATAAGACCTTGACATTCTTTTTAAGCAAAAACCTCTGACGAAGCACAACAAATAATTAAATTGGCAACATATTTTTGTAAATTTTTGTGTACGATATTTGGGAGAATGTTCTAAAGAAAACTAGTAATTTAGCTTTAATGTTCCTTGTCATCATCTTATGCTGTTTTATAATTAAATTTTGCATTCTTATCACTCCTACCTTAACTCGTATATATACAAAAAATTCTAAAATCTACACAAGTGGACATTGCGTCTATGATTCATAGAACCCGACACCTACTTTAATTTGTACAAATTTCATGTATAAGTAGAGTAGGCCCATTAGATCATGGGCTACCTGCTCTCTACCAACAATAACGCTGCCTTATAACTATTGCTATGGATGTCCTAAATCTTGTCCAATATGATAGCTTTGCCAATATCACAAGCAACCTTGACGAAGCTACCTTTTCCATTAATTGTTGATGATCCTATTATTTGGGTCAAGAGCTAGCCAAGTAAATTGACAAAGAAAATACATATATCATGACATCATACCCCTTTTGTTTTGGCCTAGGCGTTTCTTCTCATTTAGTACTCCCACTGATTTTCTATGTTTGACCTGGTTAGTTGAAAAATGAACTAGCTATCTTTGTGGATATGAGAATGGAGGTGGTATATATGAAGATGAGGATTTTTAATTCACACCATGGCGAGCCTAGGAATTGAATGGAGCCTGGGTGAAGCTCAAGATATAGAGCATGTTCCATGTCTAACATGGGTCTAACTCTGTGCTACGACGGAGGTTGGTTGGTCACCAGGCGTCGAACCCTATGTTTCCCGTTGAATTCATGCAACGATATTGGCATATCCTCAATTTAGGCCAATACCATGATATTCCTCTACTACTAATTATTAATACTATTTTATGTTGCATCTATACTAGAAGGGTTACTCTCCCTATTTTCTGACAAAATTTAAATACATTGGCATATCTAATAACAACTATCGTATGTTAATTTCACTCTATGAAAGCTACTCACTAAACAACACCCCTGCCATATCTTGTTACCAATAGCATAAACGTAGTTGTCCACAATCAGAAATGAACCCGGCTATCTACAGTTCTACATATCTCCTTACTCTAGATAAGTTTGATAGCCTACGGTGCCCTATTTAGAAATGGATTGTCTGTCTGCTATTATTTGCTCCTTCCTCAAACTACAAAGCCCTAAACATGCATAATAAGAGGGGGGAAAATGCAAACATCGGATCTAGTCTAGCATCATCACCGTAGCCCCTACCATTCTGTTTCATGTCGTATGGTGTGGATAAACCCCTAATGCTCCCTACCAACAAAACTATGGGCTAAACAAATTTGCTACAAAAAATAATATCGAGAGGGGCTTGACCTATCTCCTTCTCCCAATTTATTAAGTAAGCATCTTTTGCACTACCTGTGCATAGCACTTCAAGCTCCTCCAAAGGCTACGGATGTTCTAGATCTGATCCACTACTCCTGCGACCCTTGCAAACACCATCATTTACCTTCACAAAGCTACCTTTACCATCCCATTCACAACTAATTGTGGATGATGATGTTACTTGGACCCAAAACCTAAGTTGATGAAAAAAACAGATACATCTTATGATTGGATTTGATAGCTAGACCGATCTTGGTCTTCTTTCCTTTGTATATAAGATGTGTCTTGTACGGAAGACGCCAAGGGTTTACAATAATCCATGCGGATGTGGTGATGATGTACCAAACAACCGCCGTACTAGATAAAACCTTTACACACTAAATTTACTCTACTAACGGTTACTCCAGCTAAGATAACTCAATATATCTAGTGACGTTACCATTTTCCTATTCTACTTTACAAGTTCACTTCACTACGAACACACTAGGTCCACTATCACAATTAACTTTGTTTTTATCATCATGGTAAGAATATATATTGTCCGTATTAGGGTCTGTTTGTTTGAGCTTTCTGGGAGCTTTGGACATCAGCTTTTGGGTCTTTCAAAAAAAAGTCCCGAAAGTCCAAGAGCTAGTAGTCTAAATGTGATCAAAAGCTCAATTGAATTTGACCTCTCATTCTCCACTATACATTTTTCATAAACTTTATATAAGTAACCTGATGAGGGAAGAAAAGTCCTCAGTTGATAAGAGAATCGAGGGATGGATGGATGGATCCCCCACCATAAAAAGAAGGGAAATCAGAAAAGCTGGGAAGCAAAACTACCAAAGCCCTAAAAAAGCAAGGGCCTGACCCCTTTTTTGCTAAAGCCGGCGAGGAGGAGCAGCACATGCGCTCTCCCTGCGCGCGCGGGCCACTTCCAGTATGCTCTCTTTGGGCGCCCGGGCCCACTTGCATCCCCACACCCCAATATGCTCTCCCTGGAAGCCGGGCCCACTTCCATCCCCCACCACCCCACCCCGGGGCCCATTTGGACGCCCCAACCTAAATTGCTCGCCGCGAATCCCCCGCTCCCCAACTATAAAAGCCCACCCTCTCCTGTCTCCGGTCTTCACCAGACCACCACCACCCACCAGGCAGCGGGGAGAGCGAGCGGGGCAGCAGCGGGCGCCGTGCCTGCCACGCCTCCTCCTCCTCCCTGCTCTGTATCACGGCGAGCGATTTCCGATTGGAGAGGGAAGATGTCAAGCGACCCCCCGCCGCCGCGCCGCCTCGGGCTCGCTTGGTGCAGATCGGGACCCGCCGCCCGGCCGACGGGACGGATCCCGCCTTGCACCAAGTGAATCGGAGCCGGCGCAGCCATACAGCGACCGACCGCCGCCGCGCTGCTCTTGATTGCGATGCCGTAGCCTGCTTGTTGCGTGCTTTTATTTTTTCTGATAAGGATCGCCGTGCGGATTGCTGTCGTTCTGTGTCGCCGTTGGAATTATTAGGCGCCGTGCGGATCTCTGCTCTAGATTAAGCCATCCGGATCTGGATCTGACGCGTAATTTCGGTAGCTTGATTTTGATCTGATGGGTTGGGTGATGACGTCTTGGTTTTGCAGGATCTATTGTTATAGCAGGCCATGACAATCTGCTTTAATTTTCAATGGCAATTTTCTGTTCATAAATGAAGTTTCTGTGGTGACGTCTTTTGTGGTGCCAGGGAGGCTTGGCTTTGCCTGTGGGGTGCAAAATTGGCCGGCCATGGTGCCAGTCCTGCCCCTGGATCACGGGGAAACCATGCCTGCTGGATTCAACTTCAGAGAGATTAATTGATTTGACTGCTTTTACTGCCAGGGATGTACTACGAGCTCTGTAAGGCAGAAATTATGGCGCTGCGAGCATGCTCACATGATACCTCTGAATTGTGATCAACTTTGGTGTAGTGTATGGCACTGCAGGCATGCTCACATGATACTTGTGAATTGTACATGATCAACTTTGGTGTAGTGTGTAGAATGGTTTCTGTGACAGATGCTAATCATGAGAAGGTTGGGTCGACCTGATTGATTGATTCTCAGATGCATCATTGCTGTTAGTGGCTGTGTGCAGGCCACATCAATTGTAGGTTTGTCTTAACTAAAGTAGTATATGCCGAATTGCCGATTACCAAAATAAGCCTAATCGTGGGTCAAATTGTATACTGGTTTCGGGTTCGCTTTTTGCTGAATGCTTATGGACCTACTCCATTAAAGCGAATCTGATTGACATGGTATAATTACTAGGCGGGAAGAGATAGGCATGAAGTTCAAATGCAATCACAAAAAAGAAAGAAGAAATCTAAATAAAACATTAGTCCAGCTGTAAAAGGAAAAGGGAGTAAAAAGGAGCCGATCCTTCTTCCGAGAGGGGGTTGTAATTTTTAAGTCTCTGAGCTTTGTAATGTAGCTTGTGGATATGTGACTAGTCTCATTTACCTTTTTTTTATTCTTACTGTTGCTGTATTAGCTAAACTTTTATTCCAGTGACACCTAAACAAGGGTTAGTAGTCATCGATGCTTAATAGGTCAAGACAAACTACTAGTGTTGTTTATGACTTTCTTGTGTCATCTAGGCGATTGAAATTTTGGCCCTATGTGACTAAGCTGTTGAATAATGTAATCAATGCATATGTTGTTTATAATGGCACCTTCTTGCTAAATTCAATTGGAAGATTACTATTTTTTTTTGGCTAGGTAGTTTCTAAAAGGTACTATTCATGGAATCATGGGTTCATTTGATAATACCAACTCTATTCTGGGGGCTGGTGGCCATTTCAGCATTTCAGAACACCCCGTTCTCGCCAAGAAGTTCCAGTGTTACGCTAAAGAATACTTGAAAAGCAATTATGTTGTATATATTTGTACCAGTAACAAAATGAATCTGTATGATGCTTGATCTTTCTTAGCACGTTTGATGCTTGATGTCTATGCATAAGTATCGATTTCTGTATAAGGGAAATGTAGAGTTGTTTCTGGATGGATGTTGTGACCTGCTTTGTTTGAAATGGTATATCTATACTAAATTACATGATAAATGAATAAAGCATCCAGATTTGGTCCAACTGTAGGGCCATTGATTGATCTAGTTCTGTAGGTAGCTTGCTAGAGGGACTTTTCTCAGTAAACTAGTACATTGGTGGTGTTAACTGACTTCCCCTGTTACATACGGCTTCCTATGTAAGGTGATGTAAGTGGAATCCTTTTTGGATGAACTCTAGTCTCTAGAGGCTAGAATCTGGTGAAATTGTTGCATGCATGTTTACTACTACTTAGTACCATGACAGCTGGGATTGACAGTGAAAAAAGTGTTTCCCGGGGTAAACAGGAATCTGGCTTGTCTGATCTTCAGCTAAGCCGCACCCAGTTTCCAGTCCCCCCCAAAACCTGTGGGTTTTCTGAGTTTATTTTCCCTCCAGAATCCAGATTGAAAGTTTCTGGGGGCAATCCAGAAATCTGATTTGTTTGGGTTTGTGGGCTTGTGGCAGGAAAACACACCCAATTTTCAGCCCCCAAAACTGGTTTGGGTTTGGTTATGAAATCTTCATATATTTATTTTATCTCACAAGATTTTATGTTTGAAATAGATATTAGAAGCAACTGTTAGCATTTTTGGGTACTGGGATAGGGAATTAGGGGTACAGTCTGGCTGAAAAAGGTCGGGATGGCCGGCAAGTTACCTCCCGTTTTCTTTCATCCAACAAGGTAAACAGCATGCTTAAGACTTAAGCTAAGACTCATATGATTGAGATTCGAGTTGTCGGATGAGTATCATTATAGAAATAACCTAGTGCTGTTTCTACTGAAACAGATCCATACAGTGGAAACATGTTGGATCCCCTTGTTCAGTGGACAGAGAGTATTTTTAGCTGCTATTTTTGTCGAAACCATTTTTGTGCGTGAACTTTGCAACATCACCCTCATCATGATTTTGTGCATACTATACTGCTACTATATTTATATGTTTGGCAATGTGTAATGCCCAAGTGGGTATTGGGTTCGTTTTTATTATATATATTATATTATATAGGTATGAGAAAAGGGAAGTCAGTGATTAGGTGTCCAGGAATATATGCTCGGGGATCAAGATTCTTTTTCCATGAGGAAGAGTGGGGAAGAGACAAACTTGCCGATTGGCACTAGTTGGCCTTGGCCCATGGCTGGCGTTTGAACCTGCTCCAGGAAAAGCGGATTCCCTCCCACCACCCTCCATAGTTGAGCTGGAGCTGGAGCTGATGAGTAATTTTTTTTTTTTTACTTTCTAGCGGTTGGAATATTCGGCTAAAGCCACGACAGCCGCCCAGGAGAACATGTTCTGAAAAGCTGTCGACGAATATATTACCTGGGGTCTGACACGCCCTGGATTGACTTGAATGGATGAGCAGAAGCAGAGCGTGGTGGAATTCCAGCTCTGGGTAAAACATTGCCTGGTTGGTGCCAGAGGTCCAGCTAGCTTGATGAAATTTCACAGTTTTACCGTGTTTATTTATTTGATGACTGAATGCTCTCAGTTATGATGCTCAGTTAGGGGCTGTTTAGTTGGCAAAAATTTTGGCGAAATGCTACTGTAGCAGTTTCGTTGTTATTTGGCAAATATTGTCCAATCATGGTCTAATTAGGCTTAAAAGATTTGTCTCGTCCATTTCGTCTAAACTGTGTAATTAGTTTTATTTTTTATCTATATTTAATGCTTCATGCATGCGTTTAAAGATTCGATGTGACGGGGAATCTGAAAATTTTGGCAAAATTCTTGGCAACTAAACGGTACCTTACTAGGAGTAAATTATATTTCATGCTGTTATGATTTCACACTTGGCAGTGATCACTGATGAATTTTACTCTCTTCTGTAGAGCGATGAAGGGCAAACGGAGCAGCCACTCCACCCCGTTCCGGAGTTGGCCTCCTCGTTGTTGATGAATTCAAATGAACTTCCATGTTCCTCTTTGTTTTTGACCATTCGTCGCGGCCTTTGTCGTATCCTCGCTCATGGTGGGAATACGAAACTGTGCTGGTCTACTGTTGCCGCAGATGAATGAACGCATAATGATCCTGGGAACAGTACAAAACCAGAGCCAGCCAGGGTGTTGGTCGTCGAATACATGACAAAATTGACAAGGACGCGGTACTTGATTGGACATCTGTACGCAGCGGTGAAATCGCATCGAATTTTGTGGCACATGCATGGAGCATTAAATGTAGACGAAACAAAAAACTAATTGCACAGTTCACCGTGAAATCGCGAGACGAATCTTTTAAGCCTAATTAGTCCATAATTGAATAGTAATTGCCAAATAAAACAAAAAAGGATACAGTATCCGAAACCAAAAATTTTCGTGAACTAAACACCCCATGGTGGTGGCGGGCAGTGGGCTAGCCTGGGATCTGGCGGATGGATGACGTTCCATGCCGGTCAGCTGATCGAGCTGCCTGCCGAGCTGGTGTCCTTTGGCCAGCAGCCTCCATCCAGTGCGTGAAAAGCCTGGCCGGCCTGCTGGCCTGCTGATGCATGGTGCTCGTGCTCATCAGGCAGGCTGCAGGCATGGTCCCCTGCCGACTGCCTCTCATGCAAAAGCCAGTCCACTCGCACTCCCGCTCCCATTCGAATCCGTGAATTCCCCTTCGCTTCCGTTCCCGGGGCTGGCACGGCAAGCTATCGTTGTTGTCTCTCTGATTCAGCGATGCATGCTGCGTACAGATTTCCCTGTTGGCGATTACTGTGGCGAGCACCTTGTCTGCTCGTCCTGCACACGGTGTCGCCGCTGCTTGTGCCGTGCGGCTGTCTACACCGCCCAGCGAACTGGAGACGGGGAAGTGAATGAATACAGGTACAGATGTGCCGCTGAAGTGAATGAATTGTCGAACGTTTGGTAGAAATTTACACGGGATTAAGAGCTGATCTCATCTGCTGCTTTTATATTTGATGTGACTTGGTAGAGGACTCTGGGCTGCCGTGGAATGGAACAGCAACAGCTGGTCCAGAGTAAAATATCCCCAGATTCGCAAGACCTGATCCACGTTCCTCATGAAAATACGTGGAACCGGCTGCATCGCAGAACGACTCACTCCACCTGACGTGGTTGCTACTTGCTTGCAGGGTGAGGCCAAGGGGCTGTTTAGTTTCAAAAAATTTTGCAAAATTTTTCAGACCGTCACATCGAATCTTTGGACACATGCATGAAGCATTAAATATAGATAAAAAATAAAACTAATTACACAGTTTAGACGAAATGGATGAAACGAATCTTTTAAGCCTAATTAGACCATGATTGGACAATATTTGCTAAATAACAACGAAAATGCTACAGTACGTTTTGCCAAAAATTTTGGCATCCAAACGGTGCCCAGGGAGACGACAGTGTGTACACAGCACCTAGACGTACAGTAGGTTGTTCTCCACTGAAAGTACTCTACACAGCGTTCTGGAGAATAAAAACAGCTAGTCTCCAGCGAATGCCAAGGCTCCCACAGCGTTCTTGAATACTGGGAAGCACGAGAGGACGCTGGCGCTCTGAATTCGCAGAAGCGCATTTGCTATCCGCAACCATTGGTGCAGAGTTTCATGGGTCCGGCGGTCAGCTTGGGCACACACACTGGGCAGGAAGAAGAGGACAACTGACCAGCATTCATCTCGCATCAGATGGGCCCTCATAAACGTCTCTCGTTAACAAAGTGGTTTAATTAGCTTCAATAAGCAAGTATTATTTGCTTCGGCCAGCCATTCTTGGCTATATACATCACCTGGGTGACAAACAACCCATGGCATTTCCATTGTATCTTGCCGAACTCCACCATACTCCATGCGTGTTACAACATGCGGTATGCTAACTTCCATAGGTTATAAGCTATATGATAAGGCTGCAAAGGCACTTGCTCAGTTCAATGAGTAACAAGGCTGACAAGCAAGAATCAACTGAATAGGACCTAGCAGTTTACCCGGTAGCGAATCAGAATATTCATCATCCCCTTCAAAAGTGGCTCAAATCTGAAACCCACCTACTTTGTTTCGTATCGAGCCAACACAATTTGCTAACGAGATTCAACCTTCTCCATTCTGCGGAGCCTCCCCTGTGGACAAATCATTCAAAAAGTTATGGACAAATAATGGCATAATCCTCTCTCCATATGTATTGCAGCTCAGCAGTAAGTAGTAATTGCGTAAGTCTCAAACAGATAGTGGCCAGTGATTAATGGTAATATATAGATGAGAACATATGTTAACGAAACTACTTACTATAAATATCAGGAATCAATGGAACTGATACTAACCGTGCATACACTTTACGAAGGTACAGAGCTCCGAGAAGCAAACTTCTCTCTGCAGAAGGAACGGAGGTTGCTGGCGGTAAGCAAAGAACGCGGCATGGTGACGATCAGGATCATTCCTAGGCTTTGCTGTGTCCAGGATTTGAGAATACATTTCACCATTATGACATGGAAGAGCACTCTCTATACATAGAGATAGTCCATGATCCCATGCTGCGTTCATTACCTGTGCAGTTTTTTATGTATACTGAAATTAGCCCAAGAAATGCATGGAACATGCCAACAAAGAAATTTAGAACATCTCCACCTGCCAGGTTAAACCTTCTGGATCCGCAAATGCTTCATCATTCTCCTGAAATGTAAACTCAGGTCCATAACAAACGAGCTTAAGAATTACAGAATGCTTCTTGAGCATTCTGAAAACTGGAGAGTATCCATCTCTATTCGTAGGATTGTAGAATCCCGCTGTAAGCTCTGCAGCATGGCTTGCAGTTCTGTACCACCAATAGATAGATGGAACCTGATGAAAGAGGTTTGCATCGTTAAGGAACAACTAAAATAGGTAAAAAGAAATCGCAAAATGTGTGCAACAACTGCTGGATTTATCAGGGCAGTAAATTATACCCAGTAAGTTTATACTGCAAAAGGGCAAAGCATCAGGCTAATGCATAATGACATTTTGACAAAGACGACCAGGCTTGGCTTCTTTTCGGCCTGAGAACCAGTTCTATGTAATAGTTTCCTTTAATCTATGCATAGCATTCTAAATTCTCATTAGCTTCTTGATATAGTACTTGCAAACTTGTATGGAAAATGTTCTGACTTGACTACTGAATACTACACTATCGTACAGCAATTGTGACTTATATAACCTATATCCTGAGATCCAGGCCTGAGGTAATATTTCTCAATCAACCAAGTTTGACTTGAATTGAGTAACCTATTAACAATCTGCCAGGCAATAAGCAACCTTCAGCTGCTTTAGACACTCGAACAGTGTGGTTCAATACAGAATAAAATAGAAAATTTATAATAAAGAGGAATCCTTTTTGTGCAGTTTGCTGGGGTCATGAACTAACAGACATTTCAGACAGCAAATATAAAGGATACTTCTGAATGTTAAGGGGTGCTCAACCATAGGGGACATGATTTCTTGAGAAGTTACGAACAGTGCTTCAGAGGCCAAACAATAACTATACAGACCAGCATTACACACCTTCACAACTATTTCTGCTCCATCAAATGCAAGACTAGCAAGCGACAGCACCTGATCCACATGATCCATGAGGACTCCAGAATACCAGTGAAGGAAAAAACGTCCATAGTAGCTGTCATAATCGCCTCCATCACAAAAAAAGCCAGTTTCATGTGGTCTTGAATTATAATAGCCAGCATTATCAGGTCCACGTGCCCAAAACAAATGACCCCGGGACAGTGCTGATTGCCGTAAACTCTTTTGCATGTACCTATCATAACACTGTCAACGATGGAAATCAACAAAGGAAATGCAGCCAATGTATGCCATACACATTACACTATCACACACCAAATGTGTACTCTTTGAATTTGAGTAGTAATCCAAGTCACACACCAGACAGAATAATCTAATAATAAATCAGACAGACAGAGACACTGTGTTTGGTGGCTAGCGATTTAGCTGGACCACAGGTCTAATGGAACCAGGTTGGTTCCTATCAAAAAAAAAATGTTGCTGTGTTTAATAACCTGTTTGAAATGTAGTTTTTATTAGTTAATACTTGTTTTAAGAGATTTCTTGTGGGGCATGCCTCTTTTTCCAAATGCAAGAACTTTAAGTCCATTGTAAGACAGAAGCTTAAATGCCCCATGCTTGACATGTTGATGCACCAAAAGCCATGTTGTTATTTATGAATTATTATGACACAAATACAGAATGCAAACAGGTTTTGTTTATGTCCAGAACGTAAGAGCTTATAAAGCGGAAAAGATGGATTTAGAAGATTATTCCTAAAAGAAATCCCTTGCAAATTTCAACTTGGTATTTTAGTACAAGTAAATACCTGAAACTCACCAATACCAGGATATTTCCAGCCCATTGTTTCTGGACATGAAGGATATCTTAGCTCCCCTGAAGCACCCAATCCAATTTCGATAGAAGAAACAAGACCCTCTTCAGATAAGTTTCTGAATTCCATATGGAAACTCCTCATGAAATCAAAATAGACCTGCAGATGATCTCATTAAGCCTCAGTGTACTAGTTTTTTATTCATTTAGAGTATGGCATTGAAACAAAGCTAGGTGGAAGGTAGGCTAAAGATTTTTTCTTCATTTAGAGTATGGCATTGAAACAAAGCTAGGTAGAAGGTACGCTAAACATAAGTGTTTTAATACAAGGAAAATGAAAAATGGTTTGGCAATCGTGATAAATTAAATTTAGGTACCACAGTGCAGAAAGACGGGAAAATGATGAACTAACCAAAGTAATGTAAGGAGAATGGTACTCCTATTTCTTGTAAAAATATGAAGAGAGGAGAAAATTTACCAAGGATGACCCAATACCTCAATGCCAGTTCTCCCACGAAGGACTCGTTCTTTGTCAATTCCCCAGGAAAGGCATTCTGTGTTTCTTCTACCTTCACGATCCGTAAAAAATATATCCTGGTTCTCTTTTGCAATTTCCATGATCCACTTTGGGAGAGAGATCAACACATCACCAGATGCAGTCTCTCCAGACCCATGAAATGACAATACAACCTTAATAGATGTTTGTCAAAAAACACTAATTAGCCAATGTAAGCAGGCCTGGTGAAAAGGAGAACTAGGAAAGTTTACCAAACTTTTTAAAAAGGATATTAAATACTATACAACATTACGCAATGCTTTTGATAGAAAATAATCATATAAACTCAGAAAATCTAGTTCTTTTACTTCATAGAAATTGGAGGTCATAAATCTTATCACATTCGAAGAATCAAAGTCCCTTATGTTTGCATAGTTTGTTAGAATCTGTCCTTTATAGTTTATAGGAGTGACATCAAGCATACAATGATACAACCAATCATCTTTAATATATGCCTTGTATCCAGAACTACAGTTCAACGTCTTATATTTCCATGTAAACTTCAAAATGACTGCTAATGATGCACGGTAAATTTAGAAAGGTTTGCCTAACCTGAACTTTCAGCTTGAACTCTTTAATTATACCAAAAAGGTCCCTGTAACCAGACCATTCATACTTCCGAGGAGTCCAGGCTTCGACAATCCCCCACCAACAGTCAACAACAACCCCATCCACGTTCAGAGACTTCAGATGCCTTAGTTCAGCGCGTACACTCTCTGGGTCAACTAATTGGCAGTGACTATTAATAATGCCCATCTGCAGTCAGTAAAAGCAAGGGCTTGGAATAGGTCACAAATATGGAAATTTTGGGACATATGTCTGACAGAAACAACCCTTGCATTTTCAGTTCTCAGGATTTACTTTAAAAGCATATAAACTTAATATAGCATGTCTAATATTGGCGATATGCCGATACAACTTAATAGAGCGGTCACAACCACTAGCAAATCCAGTAAAAAAGTTTCAGAACTCTGACCAGACAATACAAACTCAGTATGCAACCATTTTATATATTGACAGTTGTAGATAAAAAAATAAATAATTTGCCACCACCTATTATCACATCAGACATCAAATCAAGGACTAAGGAGTTTGCTGGAAACTTACAGGCAGAGAAGCATAAACTGGTATATATGGAGTTTTGGTGTAATCACCAGGGAATAATACTGCTGATCCCATTAACTGCTACAGATTCAACAGTCAGAGAAACATAGTCAGTCTAGTGTAGTAACTAATAATGGAAAGGTGCTACAGAAATTACTGTATGATGTGACTAGAACACTACTGCAAGATGGAACTAGAACATTGTGAGCACTAATTTGGCCACGGCAGTGGCTCACAAATGGAAGGAACACGTAAACCTCAAGTCATTGTAAAGAACGATAGGCCTCGAGTCCTATCAGCAAGATGAATTGAAGTACCATCTTATCATTTAGTGTCAAAACAAATATTGTTTCCATTTGATGTACAGAGACGCGAGATATACGTGATGTACAAAATCAGTTGCTTGAGCAACACGAAAGAGGAGCTTGCAGTAGTGACAAGTATTTCGTGGCAGTATATCAGCACAACGGGCTTATTCCAACATAATATGTAGGTTACCTGATCATTGTCCATACAATTGAGAGAGCTGACTGAACTGGAATTCCCATAGTTCTCAGCCTTTATGCTTCGGTCTGCCACAACTGAGTCCAGTGATGATGGTGACAGACTGTCATCTGTTTGTAGGGCTGATGCCTGAGAATCTAGTGGTGTTCCGATGGCATAACTGCTCAGAGTGTTGATCAAAGACGGGGTTTCCACAGAAGCAACCTGAAACGCTCCATGCTGCATGCAGCACCAATTACAATCTGTTAGGATAGCAATGCATGGATTATAAGCAGGATACTAGTACAGCGCTAAAATTAGCAGGCCGGTATGTAATTTTACTAGACAAAATTAAAGTACTACTAGTAAACAGAGGCAACAAAGGAGTGTTGGGAGAAGGTCCACGGACCAGCTGGGGAGGAGGTGGAGGCAGGAGTGGTTGGTTGGAAGAGCGGAAGGTGGTCCCGTCGGGTTGCACAGTCCAGCCGGCGGCGCGGGCGAGGGCGGCGAGGACGTCGTTCATGTCGGCGCGGGCGGGGAGCGGGAAGTTGCCGTGCTGCCGGAGCCCGGCCAGCATGCGGCTAGTGATGGCGCGCCGGTGCCGCTCCCGCAGCTTCGTCCGCTCCTTCTCCCGCTCCCGCTCCCGCTCGCCTCGCCTCCGCGGCGAGCCCCCCGCAGCCGAAGCGGGAGCGGAGGCGAACCCGCGCGGCCGCCGCTGCGGCGGAGGGGACGGGGACGGCTCCCCGTCGCGCTGCGGCGGGTGCTTCATGGCCCTGGGTCGCTCCCACCCGCCGGCGCCGGCGCCGGCGCCGATCTGAGGCCGCGAGCTAGAGGAGCCACATGCCCGCAACCACAAGCTGCTGCGCTGCGCCGTGGAGTGGGCTTCTTCCAATTGCAGTTTGACCGCGACCGGAGTGGATCCATTTTGCCACGTGTGCGCTCGATCGCGGCCGTTAATAACAGATCGAACGGTGCACCTCGCATCTGATGGAGAACAGAGCAGTGAAGTGTGAACAGAACATCACAGCAGCTTCCCCGTCTTTACTACCCGGCGGCTTCCTCTCTGATGATGAGGCTTCTGAACATGCTAGGAACCTTCCAGAACCTTCGGCGTCTGCGCCGCTGGCCCCGCCGCGCCTCACTTCTCCTCCACCGCTTCTACACCCGCGCGCCGCGGCCACCGTCGACCCGTCACGTGGGCAACATCGGCCGATGGAACTGTGCCATCATGGAGCATTTCCGCGCCGGCAGGGTCGGGGCGGCGCGCCAGGTGTTCGACGACATGCGCGAGCGGAACGTGTTCACGTGGAACTGCATGATCTCGGGCCTGGTCAGGAACGGGATGCTCGCCGACGCGCGCGGGGTGTTCGACGCGATGCCGTTCAGGAACTCCGTCTCGTGGGCCGCGCTGCTGACGGGCTACGCGCGGTGCGGGAGGGTGGCCGAGGCCAGGGAGCTATTCGACCGGATGCCTGACCGGAGCGTGGTCTCATGGAACGCGATGATCTCGGGCTACCTGCGGAACGGGATGGTCGACAGGGCGCGGGAGCTGTTCGACGTGATGCCTGCGAGGAATGATGTGTCGTGGCTCATGATGATCTCTGGGTATATGAAGAGGAAGCGCGTCCGTGAAGCGAGGGAGATCTTTGGACGTGCGCCTTCGCCGGCGACCTCAGTGTGCAATGCGTTGTTGTCTGGTTATGCCGAACATGGTTACATGAAGGACGCAGAGGAGCTGTTTGGTTGGATGCAGAGACCGGACCTTGTTTCTTGGAATGCAATGATCACAGGATACACACGGGCTGGGATTATGCAGGTTGCACGGAGACTCTTTGATGAGATGCCTGAAAAGGATACTGTATCTTGGACAGCCATAGTGCGTGGGTATTTACAGAATGGTGATGTTGATGCTGGATGGAAGGTGTTCCAGGACATGCCTGATCGTGATGTCCTTGCTTGGAACACAATGATGAGTGGTTTTGTGATGAGTGAGAGGTTGGATGATGCGTTGAGATTGTTTGCTGACATGCCTGACAGAGATCTGGTATCATGGAATACAATCTTACAAGGATACGTCCAACAAGGAGACATGGATAGTGCTACTATCTGGTTTAGGAGAATGCCTGAGAAAGACGGGACGTCATGGAACACATTGATCTCTGGGTACAAAGATGAAGGAGCACTAATTTTGCTGTCCGAAATGACCCGAGGAGGATATAGACCGGACCAGGCCACTTGGAGCATGGCTATTTCTATTTGCGCCTCTCTTGCTGCTCTTGGTTGTGGAAGAATGGTGCACGTTTGCACGATCAAAACTGGCTTTGAGCATGATGCTCTGGTGATGAGCTCGTTGATATCTATGTACTCCAAGTGTGGGCTAATTACTGAAGCTTCCCAAGTTTTTGACCTGATTGTGCAACGGGATAGAGTGACATGGAATGCCATGATTGCGACATATGCTTATCATGGTCTAGCTGCTGAAGCTCTGACACTCTTTGACAGGATGACCAAAGATGGGTTTAGCCCAGATCATGCAACGTTTCTGAGTGTGTTGTCTGCTTGTGCACACAAAGGGTATCTATATGAAGGCTGCCACTATTTTAGAAGTATGCAACAAGATTGGAACTTGATTCCAAGATCTGATCACTATTCGTGCATGGTTGATCTCTTAGGAAGATCAGGTTTTGTTCACCAGGCTTATAATTTTACCAGAAAAATCCCTTCCAACCTTCAAATAAATGCATGGGAGACACTGTTTAGTTCATGCAATGCTCATGGGGATATCCAGCTTGGGGAACTCGTAGCAAAAAATGTTCTTCAGTCGAGACCTTCTGATGGAGGAATGTATACACTCTTGTCAAACATATATGCTGCTAAAGGGATGTGGAGCAGTGCTGCTAGTGTTAGAGGTCTCATGAAAGAACAGGGGTTGAAGAAGGAGACTGGGTGTAGTTGGATTGAGCTGAAGGGGGACGTTGTTTCCTTCTCATCAAATGATAATGCACATCCTTTGATTGAGCAGATATGCCAAGAAGTTGATAATCTTTCTATTTTGATAGAAGAGGCAAGTTAATGGCAACATCCTTTGACATGGTTATCAAAAGGAATTCAGATGGATTCAAACATTGATACATGGTAGTAGCGATGAATGCTCGAATTGAAAGCCTTTGGAGGAATTACACAGTGATGGTTTGCTGGAGCTCAGTCTTCTCTTGTGGATATTCCTTCAAGATCACAATCAAGGAATTCAAAACAGCATGATGGTGACATCCTTTGGAACCCTGGTGTCTGGCTAAGTGAGTCAATGTGAGGTAATGGACCCTCAAACCAGATCCTTTCAGTAGAATTTATCCTACTATGGGCCATTGGGACTCAGAGTTGATGATTGATATTTTCTCTGAAGATGAACCTGAACAAATTTGGCCATGCAAGATGATTGCTTGGTTGCCTGACTCAAGGGTATTTTTCAGTAAAATTGGCATACAAGTGCAGGATCAGAGGGCAGCGAGAAATGCTTCATCTTCAAGTCACTCTGATAATGCTACTGTTCAGTGGTTTTTATATGGAACATACATGCACTAGATAATTTTAAAAATGTTCTTATGGAGATTACTCCAAAATAGTTTACTTTTGAGGAGCAATATTAAAAGTCCTGGTGTTAAACTAGAGACATTGTACCTGACCTGCTAGAGGATGGATAAAGATGGAGTGCTTGCTGGTGACATCGCAGTTTGAAGAGCTGAGGTGTCTGCTAATGCGGTGCTTAATAGCTAAGGAAGTTGTGCTGATGGGAGAGGAAGCAGAAAACCAGCTTAGGATCTTGGTTCTCATGTTGATGCAGTGCCAGAGAAGAAATAAGATGAACTCTAAAGGAAGAATGCAAGTACTGACGAAATTCTGCAAAGTCGGTGGTTAATGGAATTGATTTTCCATCTCAAGTAACAGTACCAATTGATTTTTTTTCAGCTAATCTATATATTTTTTCTCAGAAGCGAGCATCTCCAAGAGCTTGCCAAATCAACTTGGCATCCATCTATTTTTGGCAAAACATGAAAAATTGTGCTCCAACAGTTTGGCATCCAACTTGACAAATTTTAGCAACTTGGCAAATCTCCCCCCTCCACGCGTATATTTGCGCGCTGAGCGCGAGCGCGCATCCGGCTTCGCGTGCGGGGCTCTTCGTTTCTTAGCGGGGCTCTTCGTTCGCTTAGCGGGTCTCTTCTTATTTTACCAAGTCCAAATGGCAAACTCTTGGAGAGAGTCTATTTTTTCACTTGCCATATATTTTAGCAAGTTGCCAAATCACGATATTTGCCAAGTAAATTTTAGCAAACTCTTGGAGATGCTCATCCTAATTAATCAGAATTTTAAAATATGCAGGGCTGGGGAAAAGTCTACTTCTTATGAGCTGAGCAGCATGTTCACACAATCATGTAACTGTCAGTAACAGACAAGATGGTCCCCACCACAGCAACTGGAGACCACACAGTAAGGCCCCGCAAAGACATTGCTATCCATTTTCCCTTTAATATTTGCACACCTTCTCTTTTCTCTCACCCCCACTCCTTCTCCCCACCCCAGTTCCCACGCACATATCCGTCCACACACAGAATCCATGGCCATGGCAACCAGTTATGGCTCCATGGCTAACCCTCCAATTACCTCCAACACTCCCTTTCTCAATAAACAAGTACACTGCCCCAGACAAACTATATATTTTGTTCTTTGCTTACTTTTTGTTTTTAGCCTTTCTCATTCTTTTTCTTGGTTTCTTAAAGGCCTCTAATTGGATACCTGCTACAATCAGCAATGGCACTGGTGGTATGTTCACTGTGGCAAGCAGAAATTCGAGAAATGGGTTCCAAGTTCGTGCTGTCACTGGAGACCCGGGCTCACGCAATGTGTCTGATGTAAAGTTCCCAACTGATTACACAGAACTTCTGATGCAGGTAATTAGTGGAGAACTCAAAATTCTTGAATATCACTAGCTTTATGGGCTTGCTTGATGACACACTGCCAGTTTTGCATACCTATATTAGTTGCTTAGCAAGGATATGCCTCTTTGCGGAGAACTCAACTGGGGGTGGGGTCCCCACTTAACTTTTCATTTATAATTTGTGTCTTGAGTATGTGGGCTTGAGTTTTCAAGAAGGCAAGTTATTTAACAGCAATTTCTTTTAGATATACTCATGATGCCATTTAACTATCAAATGACAAACTATTATGGGATTTGTTATGGCCGTGAGCCAGGTCACAGGTTAAGTTAGGAACAAGTCAAATAAAGGATTGATATGGTTGGCAAAAACCAACAAGGACAGAAAAATCTAAAGTGTCTGGTTTATAGGAAATAAAGGATTTAAGGAATAGGTCTTAGATTTATTTTTGAGTTGTAATTATATTAGATTCTAGTTAGAAGAATCAATCTACTCCCTCCGTTCCAAATTATAAGTCGCTTTGACTTTTTTGGTTCATCCATTTCGTTATGTATCTAGACATATTATTATATCTAGATGCATAGCAAAATGGATGTACCAAAAAAGTCAAAGCGAATTATAATTTGGAACGGAGGGAGTATTATAAGTCTTAGGGGTCAAGTCTTTCCCCTCCATATATCAGTAATGATTAAGCAGAGTTATGGGAATTCTCCCCGCTGCCTTTGGCTCAACTGGCCTCCCCCTTCTCCTCCTCACCAACAACCTCTGCTCCGGCCTCTTTTCCTCTCCTCACGTGCACTGTTCATCCACGGTTACTGTTCACATGACAATTACTGTCCCCTTGTCCTCACTGGGCTCTCTTCCCCCAAGTGAACATCTGACAGATTGGTACTCAGGCCTAGGTGTTTCTGCTGCAAAATGAACTGATGTGAAGTTAACGAATCAGATAGAAACTATGGCTTATATAATGTGGAATTTCCAGAATTTGACAATAAAATTATGGCGTCACGGACGACAAATATTTTGGGAAGGATGTGTCCACACCATTCCATCTTCATTCCTGTTAGGGAGATAACAATCCCCAAATCAAACATTCTGACAGAGATTATCTAGTTAAGAAAGTGATGAGATTTGTTAGAAAATTAGAGACAGATAAGTCTGGATCCTGTTGTAGTAAAGGTTTAGTTTCTTATGTGTCAAGTTGGTCCTCCCTATATATAAAGGGACCTTGGGAATCAAGCAATGAAATAAACAAAGTTTTGAACAAGGCTGATCACTCTCCTGGCATTCAAGAGAGACCCCATGTCGATGAGAGTGATCTTGCCCTTTTCCGGTCTTCAAACCCTTACCCTAGCCAGTACCTTATTATTTGGCATCACATAGCCACTGTTCCTTCTGCCGTCCACCTGCTACAAATTTCCACCATCGTTGTTTCCCCTGTATCCCTTGAATTTAAACTGCACCTTTCAGAATCTCAGATGACAGCAATTGTTCGCACTTTGAGCCATGTTTACATGCTTATTTGAAATTTTGAAAAAAAAAACTAGATAATTGGATGACTAATGGGATACACCTGTAGTGATTTCAGGCTAAAGAAGCTGCTGAATCAGCTTTTAAGGATGGAAAGCAGCTGCTGGTTAGCTTCAATCTGATCTTTTAATTGAATTCTGTTACTTTTTGTTTGTGTCAACTATTAAGAGGTTGTGATGCAACATATACAGGAAATCGAGTTCCCTACAGCTGGACTACAAACCGTGCCAGGTTCAAGTTCGATGACCTTTTGTGTACCTACTCCCTCTGATTCTGAACATAAGTTGGTTTAGACTTGTGCATATGAACTAAGAAAATATTGAAGTGACTTTAATTCCCTGCACTTATTACACATTGCAAAAGATACCCCACTCATGGGAGGTGATACTATTCAGTTAACAAAGGCATAAGGGTGAAAACGGACAGTTGCCTAGAAACTCTGATGATTTACACTTAAAGAGTATGAAAGTCTAAGACGACTTATTTCAGTTTGGAGGGTGTACCTTGGTTCTACTTCGGTGAAAACTCTCTAGCTTGTTTCTATTCTTACTTTTAGGTGATGGCGAAGGAGGAAATGAGATGACTGGAAGCATGCTTCTTATTAGAGAATTTTGTGATCGCTTTGTACCTGCAGAGAAAGCAACTCGAACCAGAGTAGTATGTCCTTATCAGGATTTTCTAGTCATTAATATTTATATTTATGAATGATTACTGCATCATTTAGAAATTCTGGAATAGCAAAAGGCAGAGTTATGCATGGTTTACCCTTGGCAACTTTTATTAGAGATTAGTACAGGTAGATGCACTAGTTATGCCCCAACTCTTTGGTTGATCCCATTGTTCATATCTCATGTGTTTCAGTTCTTCCCTGAGGCAAATGAGGTTTCTTTTGCAAGACAATCAGCCTTTGAAGGATGTTCGCTGAAGCTAGATTATCTTACAAAACCATCCTTATTCGAAGATTTTGGTTTTACAACAAAAGTCAAAATGGCAGATCGTGTCAAACCAGAAGATGAGACATTCCTTGTGGCTTATCCTTACTTCAATGTCAATGGTTTGCATTCTCCCTTTTGCTTCAGTTTGAGATATCCCCTCCATTAGTACTTGAGATTTCCATTTTAGTAATATGGTGGCTTACAGAAATGCTTGTGGTCGAAGAACTTTACAAGGAAGCAGTAGTTGGGACCAACCGGAAATTGATAATATTCAATGGAGAACTAGATCGAATAAGAAGTGGATGTATCCTTCAGCATGTATGAAGATTCCCTTATGCATTAGTTAATTTTTTCTTCTTATGTTAATCACGTTGTTCTACATTATCTTTTATGGGAAAATCTTGCATTTTGATAAGCATTTTTCTCAACAGATGAGATCTTGTGCCGACTGTGCCTAAAAATGCATGCTTGTTAACTGAACTCTAATTCCTTGACTAGCAAAGACTATCCATCTTTCTTCTACCCAAAACTTGCAGAGCTTTCCAAAACATTTCTCCCGAAGCTGGATACAGTTTACTATATTCACAATTTCAAGGGAGTTAAAGGGGGAACGCTTTTCAGGTTTGCATTCTGATCCTATGCTTGTTACAATTGGTTCTCCCCAAATCTAGCATAACATGCATTTACATAAGCATAGTTGGCATAGAATTCATAGATAGTTAGAGACGCTTCATCATATGCACAAAGCGTTTGAACCCAGAATTTTGTAGATATCATTACAGGATTAGTCAAAGTCGTTGACAATGAAATGTTAATTATTGTGGCATTCAAAACTTGTGAAGGCCTCACCTGTCACACTTCGCAGAGGGCCCTAAATTATGTTGCTAACTGTAGTTCAGACTGAAACAAAACCTGACCTTGTAGAACGATTTGTGATGGCATAAGAACTACATTACATAACTTTGCGCAAACCAAGCCTAGACATCTTATTGTGCCAAACAACTGTTATCTGGCAGGTGTTACCCTGAACCTTGGAAGGTCCTGAGAAAAGCATCGTCTGGAAGCTACATCTGCCTGCATCAACAAGAGGAAATGCCTTCACTGAAGGAAGTGGCCCTCGACATCCTTCCTTCTGTATAGCTAGGATCTTTCGAGAGTATGCCAATAAGAAAGTTTACCAGAAAAAAGGCATAAATTGCTATTTGGTCAATGCTTCATGGCTGTTTTTTTGGGGGGTTCTACATAGGAAGGTAGAATGGATACAAAAATGACCAGATCTTCATTTCTCACTTCGTGGCTGTATAGCTAAGTTGAATATTGTCACTATCAAAAGATACCCATGGAGCAATGTGATTTCCCAGATTGGAAACCCTAGTGCCAACACTCTCATAAAATCCTAGCATTTTTTTTGTCTCCACCATAGTATTCTTCATCTTTTTTTTTGAGGGGACCATAGTAATCTCCATCTGAGCCATCTCCTCTGCTATGCATCTTCATCCTGGCCTTCCTGGAGCTTTCTGCATGAAGAACTTTTTTTTTGAGCAAATTCTGCATGAAGAACTGACGATCCAGGCCAGTGCAAGCCTGAAGTAGTGGATGCATGTGAGGTGGCCGTCGATTGGCCCGTGCAAAAGAACAATCGGGCCCATTTGAAATGCGGGAATTATTTATTTTTCTATTTTCAGCGTTTCTTTCCGGGGAAAATGAACTGATTCTATAAAGTTTTTATAAAATTCTTATTATGTTCCAAAAAGGGGCTCTTGAAGAGCCACGATATATACTTTATTGAAGCGAAACACCTGAAATCTTGCGTGACTTTTCTTACAAACGCAAAAAATAAGCATATTTGTTTGTATTCCTAACTTGGTCGTTAATCCAACCCTAAAGCCATAAAAGAACGAAGATGAGCTCTAAAAACATCCCTCACATTCATCCCTTTCTATTTTTATCTAAGCTGATAAGCTGATATGAATGGCCTGTGAAATGACACGTGTGAAGAATACTTACTGTTTCTGGCTTAGGCGTACGAGTTGCAATGTCCGTTTATCTATTAACTACCCGAAGGTGCCTTCACAGTTCAGAGAAAAGTGGGTACTGAAACAAGACTACAAAAATTCACTATCATCGTAAGTGGAGATGATGGTGTCATCGTAAATGGAGATGATGGTATCGATTATAGACAGGCATGGACGATGTGCGGTTTTATATTAGGCCCTATTTGACATGCCTTCACTTGAAATTTCACCTTTTGTAAGAGCAACTCTAAGAAGAAAATACGTTGGGAGTAGAAAAATGGCCCTCGACAGCTGCAGTAGGAAAATGGTAGCACGATTCGATCAAGGGGATCCAAAAAATATGACATGGCAAATTTCAAAAATAGAAAGGAGATAAATAGAGAACCTACTGTAGAATGGTTCCTAGTTAGAGAGCCATCGTCTTAGAGAACCTCTAGGATCCCAATTTTAGAAAGTCAGTTGAAGTTGCTCTAAAATTTAAAATCAAGCGCCCAATTTTAGAAAGTCAATTGAAGTTGCTCTAAAATTTAAAATCAAGCGCCCTGTTCATTTGGCTTATAAACCGTACTTTTTCAGCAAGTGAACAATATTTTTCTCTCATAATAAATCAGCGAACATACTTTCAGCTATGACTTATCAGCCAAACGAACATGTTAAAGAACCTTAGACTCTCCTATGCCTGTCCGAAAAAGCCATGTCATTGTAGATATTTGTCCTAATAATTCGTTAAACTGTTTTAAGTTCTATAAAGCTTATTTCATTTCATGACGGATGGATCTAACGTAATTACTTGGCATCTTTTATATAAAGTTAGTTAGATTTAAGATAGTTTAACTTAGACAAAACTAGAGTGACATGTTTTTGAGATGGAGAGAGGTATGTTTTTGTTTGGTATATTGAAAGAAAATCATCCAATCACACTTGTAGGGCACCCTGAGCAGTGCACCTTGGTGCGCATGCCAAACAGGGTTTGTTCGTGCCCCTTTCGGGATGGCCTCAATTGTCGAGTATGGGTCCGACGCCAAGATTGGTACGATGGAGAGTCGCGGGACATAAACCGTCGCTGTCGACCAGTCGGACAGGAGCCGACTGCCAACCCTCCCTCACCCTCCCCACACGCACCAATCTCCCCCCCAAGCTTAATCATTTCGGCCTAGGCCTTGTTTAGATTCCAGAATTCACCCCAAATTTCACTATACAAAAAGAAGATTCCCCATCATATCAAAATGTCGGCACATATATGGAGTACTAAATGTAGATGAAATCAAAAACTAATTGCATAGTTTTGTTGTACTTTGCGAGACGAACATTTTGAGCCTAATTAATCAAGATTTGGACAATTATTACCACAAAACAACAAAAGTGCTACAGTACTCAGGGGTGGCACTGTGCCGAATCGACCACCCCCGAGTCCGGTAACTAAACAAGGCCCTAGTTAGCCCAATTGGAGTCTAGGTAGTCAGTTGTTTTTTATATTTCTTTTTTTTTCCTTTCTACTATTTCTTTCCCTTTTTCTTTTATGTTTTATTTTTTGTTTTGTTCTATTATTCTTGTCATCTTTTATCCTTTTTTATTTTTCTTTCTTTTCATCTTTCATTTTTTATTTTTCTTTTCTTTTCATCTATTTCTTTTTTCCTTTTTCTTTTTTGGTTCTTTTATTATTCTTTTTGTTTTCTTTTTCTATTTCGTATTTTATTATTTTTATTTTCCTTTTATTTTTTATTTTTTATTTTATGTTTTACTTTTTTATTTACAGATACATGCAATATTGATGTAGTATACATATAATGTTCTATGATGTATTTTTTATCCATGAGTAGAAATGTGATGTTCTACAATGCATTTTGTGATGTTCAATAAGCAGACATTGATGTTCTAGGATATTTTTTGTGATGTTCGGTAAATTTTTTTCTTCTTTTTATTTGACTCTAATTAATTACTTCACTAATTTTATTATTTTATTTTATATTTTCATGATATTTGTGATGTTCACCTAGCATATATATGATATTCTTAGTGATGTTCGTATAGTGTTAATGTTATGTTCTATAATGTATTTGTGATATTGGGTAGCATTTTTCTTCTTTTTGTCATGTGTGTTAACACCACCAAGTGTACACCACCATGTGCATGTGTGTTAGCATTTCACAAACATTTTTCAAGGCATTATGTTAGCTCTCTACTAGATCCTAATGCATGTGCTCAAGACATTGATCTAGTGGTACTTGATTCCCAAGCTAACCGTGATTGCCCCTCTTGATAGTCGGCTATGTATCCTAAACCCGGTCAATCACTTCTCTACTCATCTTAGACCGGCAAAAGGAAAACCCTATGGTTATACCTTTGCCTTGCGCTCTTAGTTCCTTCTCCTCCACTTGATCATCAAGTCCATTTTATGTGCATTCCTTCATGATCTTGCTCATCATTTCATGCACCAAATCATGTGGTCTTGTGGCCATCTCTCCATGCCATTTCCACCTCCATCACATGTTGCTTATGCCTAGCTTAATCACACTTGATTACATGACATTAGCAACTTTGGTGTCACTCAATTTCCAAAACTAAACTTTAGGCTTTCATGGGTATAGGTCTCGAGCCCATGAACGATCCTGAGGGATTGGTTGGGCATCTATCGATCGAAAGCCTTTCTCTCCTAGGGACTTAACATACCCCTATGTTTGACTCTCGTCACTACACTACTTAGCTACACACAAGCTAGGCTAGACTACTTAGCTACACAGGCTAACTAGCACAAGAGAGCAACTAAATAACTATGCAAGCTAAATAGCTACACAAGAGCATCACTAAACACTAGCACAAGTATAAACAAGTAAGAAAAACACTAGTGTTAGGTATTTGCAAACCAATAGGAAGACAAGTTGACACGATGATTTTTATCTTGAGGTTTGATGGTTCGCTAGCCAATTAATCCCTATTGAGGCAAGCCTAAGGTTGTCGCCGATCCTCTTGCTAGTGGCATGCACCGAGGCTCTGCTCTCTCTGCCAAGGGAGTGCTCACACAAGAGCTATAGAACTTGATCCGGTCGGACCACTTGGCGCTTTTCACACCTCGCTTCTACTAGAGTTGCTCTTCTTGCATTGATCTCCTGCGGGGTGAGCAAAACACCCCTCATAATGTGATCTTCTATGGAGCACCGCACCAACTTCGGGCATGCTACAATGGAGCACAAGCCCCCAAGCCATCTGGGAGGTGGCAACCTCCAAGAGTAATAAGCATACCGGCTTGCAACTCGATCATCTAGTGACAAGTCTTGCAGTCTCTCAATGCACTGCACTAGGAATCATTCACTCATAATCAGATGCAATATCTACTAGCATACTCCCTCTGTCCCAAAATAGAAGTCGTTCTCACTTCCCAAGAAGTCAACTTTTTAACTTTGACCAATTATATATACAAGAATATTAATACTTATAATACATAATTAGTATCATTAGATAGATTGTTGAATATACTTTCATAATAAACTTATTTGGAGATATAAATGTTGCACACATTTTCTACATACCTAGTCAAAGTTAAGAAAGTTTGATCTGCATGCATCCCATAACGACTTCTATTGTGGGACAGAGGGAGTATGGGAGTTAGAGAGCTCTCTCACACCTCCAAGTATGGATACTAAGTCCCAAGGGGCTAACTAATGTCCCATGGCGACCACCCTCTAGTTGTATAGAGGGGAAGGCCAAAGAGCCGTTGGGGCTCTCCCTCCCGCTCTGTGCCTCCTGGCGTTCCAACCACCTAGCCTGGCGATTGGACCAACTAGCCAATAATCACTGGCTCACACGCATGAACGACTACTAACACAAGGTGGCCCCACCAGCCAGCCACACCGTACCACTAAAGTCCAACCTCCCGCTGCACCAGTCAAACCGGCTAGCGCAACAGCTCCTCCAATGGTCGAGTCCCACACTGTTCCACCTCCGACAGGCCCGTCCAGTTGTAAGGTCCTAGATGTCTAGAGGGGGGTGAATAGCCTATAAAAAATTCTACAAATACCACTAAGCAAACTTGTTAGAATAACAAACGGCGTAAAGCGAGTTTTGTTTAGCCAAAGGTTGTGATGCAAGCCTCCTATCCACAAATCTAGTATATTATGATCTCTAGTTCACACAAGTGCTATGTCACTAAGTTTACACTAGAGAGCAAGCTAACAACACTACTAGCAAAGCTACCACTAGAGCTACACAAGATAATTTAGTAAAGGTAAATGCAAGAGAGAGGATTGTGATTCTTATACCGACGGTGGAGTGAAGATGTTGCCAATCACCAAGATGATATACAAACAATCAGTATTGACAACAACACAATATGAAGACCAATCACCGGAAGACAAGAGACACAATATTTTTGTTCACCCGGTGTTCACTTGTGCACCGACAAGCTACGTCACCGGTTGTGTCGACCAACACTTAGATGGTTTCCCGGTGTGACCCTCAAGTCACTTGCCCCTCAAGGCACACCCCGCAAGGCACCACAAGACACCACTCTCAAGTGAGGTAACTCAATGACACGCGGATTCCACTAGAGTTGCTTTTGGCGTCCCGCCGAGAAAAGCACAAGAACCTCTCACAATCAACCGGAGGTGGCCAAGAACAATCACCTTTTCTTGCCAACGCCTCCAACAATCTCCAAGCCGGCTAGGAGCGGTACTCTCCAAGAGTAATAAGAAATCCACCGGCTAAACCACCCACAAGTGCCACTAGATGCCCTCAAGCTATGCAATGCACTTTGGGATCACTCAATCTCACTTTTGATTTGCAATCAAGCAAGAGAGATGAGTGGGAGGAGAAGCTTTAGCTCAAAGGATGCACAAGAGTGTTAGAAATGCCAAGAGACCTCCCCAAGGGCCGACCAACACGTATTTATAAGCACCCCAAACAAATAGAGCCGTTAGCAACTCACTGGGCGTTTTTTGCGAGCGACCGGACGCGCCGGTCGATACTGACCGGACGCGCTTCACCGCGTCCGGTCGCCCTGCGACGTCCACGTGTCCCTCGAATTCAAATGCGGTTGTCAGATCTTCCAACGGTCACTGCGCGCCAACGGTCAAACGCGACGACCGGACGCGCAGCTCAAACGACCGGACACGCCGATCGCACAGCACCGCGCGCCCGCGACGCATCGACCGGACGCGCTTCACGCAGCGACCGGGCGTGACAGTGCCAGCGTCCGGTCGGAGTCCAATAAGCTCCCTTCGCGACCGGACGCGTTCGATCACGTGTGACCGGATGCGCCGCACGTCCGCTCAGCCCTTCGCCACGCACTGTTCCTCTGGGTGCCCGACCGGACGCTCCGGTCCCGCGCGTGACCGGACGCGCCAGTTGCAAACCCTAGCCCGCGCGCCTGACTGCTGCGCTGTACTGACCAGACGCGTCCGGTCAAACCGTGACCGCGTCCGGTGCAGCGTCCGATCACCCTGGTGATCTCCGTTCGCCTCCGTTTCTTTTCTGACTTCCGGCGTAGTGGAAAATAGGCATTTTATTTCCCCGAAATCGCCTGAATCCCGCGCTCACACGCTCGGCGGGAGGGAGGGAGGAACCCAAACCCCTCTCTACCCGCAAGCCACAGCGCGACCAACGCCACCTTTGCAAATGTGCCAACACCATCAAGTGTACATCTCCATGTGCTTGTGTGTTAGCCTTTTCTCAATCATTTTCAAAGGTTTTCCAGTTAGCTCACTAGGCCCTACATGCAATGCACTTCATGAATTCACCTAGTGGCACCCGTGCGTCGAATAACCGATAAGACTTCCCCTCTTAATAGTTCGGCTATCGACCCTAAACCACTCACACCCTCTATGGTGTCTTGAGTGTAAAACAAAATGGCCCTATGTTTATACCTTTGCCTTGAGCCTATTTTGTTTCTCCAAATGATATGATCCACTTCATATCATCACATGACCGTCTCGATCCATCGACCTTGACTTCACTTGCTCTTCACCGTTGCATCGGTCCATCGGCGCCAAGTCTTGCTCAATCTTCACCATCGCATGGTCCTTCGCTTTGAAGCCTCGACTTGCCCTTCACCTTCACAACCGGTCCATTGAGCCAAGCCTCATCTTGGTCTTCACCATCTTGGTCACATGAGTCAATGTCATGTCTCATATTCAATGACCACCTTTATCTAAATCATCCACTTAGATACAAAGGTTAGTCCTAGGTTTCATCAATTAGCCAAAACCAAACTAGGGACTTTCACTAGTGCAGTGGCGGAGCCAGGTTTGTAACCTTGGGTATTCCCACATAAAAAGCATGGCCATTTTGTTCGCTATTTTGGGCTACAATGACTGAAAATACTCTAGAAAAATACATTATACACAAATATATATAAGTATACATACATATATACACAAGAGTATATCAAAATAGTTGGGTATTCATGGGAATACCAAGGAATACCCTTGGATCCGCCCATGTCGAGTGGACACTGGGCCTATCTAGTGAGCCTACACAAAAATCCTTCGTCTTTGGTAGAAAGTTCCACTGGGTCCATCTAGTGGCCCATCAGAAAGAACTATGCCCCCGACTTTCAAACTGGGCCACTTATGCGCTCCTAGCCTAGGCGTGGTTCGACTGTCGCTCCTAGCAGTCTGACCGGAAAGGTCTGCTGGGCTGGCCCAAAGGGTACAACCCATGTGCCACCGAAGGCTGCACCAGTACCCTAGCGGTTCAACCGTCATGGCTGCTTGTAGCAGCACGCCAAGGGCCTTTTGCCACCTTTTATGCCACCTTTGCCACCGATTTCAAATGTTCTCAAGACATTTTACAAGCCTTTGAAAACATGCTAACATTAAGTGTTGCCCTCAAGACAACAACCACCTTAAGTCCATGTTAGCATTTTCAAAGTCATTTTCACAAAGGTTTTGAAATCTTTTTTCTACCGCCACTCGATCCTAGCAATGAATGCAAAGTTAGATCGCATCAGGTGACACTAGATGATCGATATGTAAACAAGTTTGCCTCTCTTAATAGTACGACCATCTATCCTAAATCCGATCATGCACTTCTCTACTTAACCTTTGACTAATGAAATGAAATGCTCTACAAATATACCTTTGCCTTGGGCATTCCATTTCATCTCCTCCACCAGTGATGCCACACAAGCATCCAACCTCCATCAAGCCACTTCTAATCAACACAAGTCTTCCATGGCTTGATACCTCATAGATGATATGATCCACTTCATGTCATCATATGGCCTTATTGGTTCATCGATGGTACCTGCTTGCTCTTCACCTATTGCACCCGGTCCATCGGCGTCAAGTCCTTCGCTCTAGCTTCACCGCCTCGACAGTCCATCACACCCGAGCCTTGACTTTTCCTTCACACTAGCAACCTGGTCCTTCATAGCCAAGCCTTGCCTCTTGATCTTCTCCACCCAGCCACATGACATTACGTCATGACTCATGCAATGAGCTCCTTCATCTTCACTAGTTGAGCATTATCAACAAGTCCAAGCCGCCTCTCCATCGTGGCTTTAAGTGTTGCTCACACTAGAGTACCTGTGAGTAATCACTTGCATGTCTCACATAAACACATATTAGTCCACTTAAGTTGTCACTCAATTACCAAAACCAAACTAAGGCCTTTTATTGAGGACTTGAAGGCATTGTAGTGATTGTCTATGACTACTTCACCTACTACACCTACTTTGACTACAATGGCTCCATCGGTGAAGGCTCAACCATGAAGTGAAGTTGTCATGTGCCCAAGGCCACATGAAGGGTCAAGTTTCAAAAATAAAAATCATGAAGGTTCAAGTAAACCTGAGTACTGAAGACAAATCAAAGAAGAAGGGACCCAATAATAATATTTGTATGAGAGTCTTGTGCATGCTCTTTTCTCCATACCCTTTTCCCCATAGATTTTTTTGGGATGGGAGTTTTTAGTGAGGCACACACATGTAGTTGTCAAAGGGCAATCCTCACAACTTGAGTTTGAGGTGTAATTGGGGCTCATATAGTCGAAATAGCTATTGGGTCTATACTTCTAGCCAAAAACAAATAGCTGAGACGCTACTCTTGGGGGGTGTGACATATGTTAGGAACCCCCTTAGAGTCTAAAAGGCCCAAGTACTAGGTCTGAGGGCATAATTGCATGTACTTAGGAACTGTTTGTAAATTGTAAGGATTCATGTGTAATTATGAGCCCAACTAAGGGAATTAATGAAAACCTCCATCTCCCATCTATAAAAGGGGAAGGGCAAGGTGGGAGGGACTCATGGCCACTGTCATTGCTCTCTTTTTCACACACTCTTCACTACTTTCTATTGTTTAGTCGTCGGATCAATAGGTACACTTCCCAACTAGACATGAAATAGGTTTTATATTTGTTTTCCACTTTGGATATAGCTCTCCATTAAACCAATGTTTCACATTGTAGATTCTACCATAGGTCTTTAGATGTTGATTGGATTTTCTAAACTACTTGACAAATTAAACAATCATTCCTTCAAAAAAATTTTATTAGTAACGCCTATTTATCTAATTTGTAGAATATTCTTGTATTCTTAGAAAATGTAGTCAGTAAGCATGCACTAATGCTCAGACACAAAGCTAACAAATCATCGAATATACGTTGATAAAAGGATAAGTAGATGCAACAAAATTCATAGGAATTTAGGGGTGAAGTGGAGTTGCTGTTAGGAACTAAATCAAAATGTTAGATACACACTATAAGAAACTTGTTAATCCGTGACGGTTTCTTGGTGACGGATTTACAAATCGTCACTGACAGACGCAATCTGTGACGATAAATTTTTTTCATCATGGTTGTGCACCAATGGATATTCTAGGCCCGCTAAGTCGTGACGGTTTTATCCAGATCGTCACAAAATTTGTCATACTCTAGTTAGCCCAAAATAATAGGCCAGCTATTTATATTTAGTGCAAAGAAAAATAAAAAATATAATTGCAAAAAGAATCAAACCCAAAAGACAATTTGTTAAATTATTTGAACAAAATAATTTTGTTACTTTGTTACATGTATATGATGCATATGGAAAAACTAAAAATATTATCCATATTTATGGTGCGGATGGGAACAAAAAAAAATCTTCAACATGTGGGATTCGATGCCAACACTTGCAAGAAAGTAGCAACATGTCTTACCATTTTCAGCTACTTGTTCTTATTTGTCTAAATGTGCACTTAAGTATTTTTGTTTGTTTATCGCTTCCCACGGCGTGGTCCAGCATCCCAGTCGGCGTGGCCCATTCACTCGAGTTGGCCCAGCATCCTGCCACGGCGTGGCCCAGCGCTCGAGATGGCCAAGCATTTGTGTTGCTCAAAAAAAATTTGGTAAAATAAATAGAAGAAAAAGGTGGACTCAATGGGAATCGAACCCGGGACCAGGATGATGAAAACAACCCTGCTAACCCACTGCGCTGGTGCTCAGAATTTTCCATTTGTGGTTTGTGCTTAAAAGATTATTTTTTCCCAGGCGAAGTGGAAAAACCGGACTCGTGCCTCCCTCTCCTTTTTCCCTCGCTGACGAGCGGGCCCACCTGCTGCTCAATCAAAGCAAACAAAAAACAGAAAAAAAATTAAAAACTGGAACTGAGGCAAGGTTCAGCCCTTGCATAGACATTGCTTTGGACTCTACCACTACGCCACCAACATGGTTCTGATGCTTTCAACAAATTATTTTATATATAAGTGGATGAAATTGTATAATTCTTTCATTTTAAATTTATTTATGGTCCTAAAGTTATGTCCAATGAAAACATGACCAAAACCAAAGTTCTATGCCACGATGAGTTCTACAACTTTTTAGTTGTCGACTTTTTCATTTGAAATGAATTACTATCCCAAAATTCTGTTCGGATCTCTCATATTTTGAAAATTTAAAATTTGAATTGTTAAAATAAAATTGGATGGCAAAATGACTAAAACAAATGTTGTATAACAAGATGAGTTCTACTACTTTGTTGTTGACAACTTTTTTATTTGAAAACATTTACTATCCCAAAATGATATTCAAAGTTCTCAAATTTTGAAATTTAAATTTCGAATTGTTCAAATAAAGTCGGATGGAGAAATGATCAAAACAAAATTCATAGATCTCGATGAGTTCAACAACTTTTCTGTTGACAACTCTTTAATTTGAAATCATGTAGTATCCCAAAACTAGCACTTGCCCCTACAAATAGACGCCGAATATTAAAAATTAAGCACTAAAATTTGAATTTTTTAAACGACCTCGGATGGAGAAATGACCAAAATAAAAGTTGCAGATCTTGAAAAGTTATAGAACTTTGTTGTTTACAACTTTTCCATTTGAATTCATTTCTTACTTGAAAATGCTATTTAAAATTTAGTTTTAAATTGTTGAAGAACTCTGATTTCTCTTTTTAATCTCCGCCTAAAACTTGTAACTAGTTTTTCTCTCTCGTACTAACTTCAAATGTGATGATTCTTTTTCCTAAAAATTTATAAAATCATGCTCTATCAATTTATTATGTTCTTACATCTATTATTTTGGTCATCTTTCTTGTGAACATTTCAAAATTTGAATTTCAAAAAATGACAACTTCAAACAACATTTTGAAACATCAAATGGTTTCAGCTGAATAAGTCATGAACATAAAAGTTGTAGAACACATCAAGATATACAACTTTTTGTTTTGGTCATTTCTTCATCAGACAAAGTGAAAGTAACATTGTTCACTAAATTTACATCTCTCTTATAGTTTATGAATCTATGGAACTATTTGACAGAGATGTAAAATTTGTGAACAACAATACTATCGCTTTGTCAGATGAACAAATGATCAAAATAAACGTTGTAGATCTTGAAAAGTTATAAAACTTTATAGTTGACAACTTTTTCACTTGAGATCATCTTGTCATGGAAAACTACATTTGAATTTCTCGAATTTGAAATTCAAAATTTTCAAACAACCTCGGATGGAGAAATAACCAAAATGAAAGTTGTAGATCTGAAAAAGTTATACAACATTGTAGTTGACAACTTTTTCATTTGAAATTTTTTTGTCAAGGAAAACTACGTTTGAATTTGTCAAATTTGAAATTTGAATTTTTCAAACTTTCTCTGATGGAGAAACAACCAAAATGAAAGTTGTAGATCTCAAAAAGTTATAAAACTTTGTAGCCGACAACTTTTTGACTTGAAATTATCTTGTGGACTATGTGTATGCATCATACATTCATACATGGGGCTTGTTTAGCCAAATTTTCTAATTCCAAACGAAACAGGGAGCGTTCAATTTCAGGAAAAGGGAAAATCCCACGCACCCAAGCGGCTTGGCGCGCTTTCTATCGCCAGCACAAAATATTTCCTAGTCCCAATTGGCCTTCTACCTTAATGTGCACAAAAAATAAAAATTTAGAGACGCTTCCATCACAGGGTGTAAGGTCCAAATGGCTAGAAGGGGGGGTGAATAGCCTATTTAAAAATCTACAAACTTATTCTAGCACTAGCTCAACTACACTATGCAAGCCACCTATACAATTCTAGTGAAGCAAGGCTATGATCTCTAAAACACACCAACAAGGCTAAGTCACTAAGCTACTTACTTCTATGTGGTAAAAGCTACACTAAGCAAGCTACACTAGAACTAGTACAAGAAAGTAAAGAGCAAGTGACTTGATTCTTATACCAACGATGTAGAGAAGTAATGTACTCGAAGAATCAATCACAATGATCAACCATAAGAGAAATCATCGGCAAAGGGATGACACAAGATTTTTTACCGAGGTTCACTTGCTTCCCGGCAAGCTACTCCTCGTTGTGGCGATGCACCCACTTGTCGGTTCGCGAGCTAATCGACTATCAAGAGTCGAGCCCTCGGCGGGCGCCGCACAACCGCACACAAGATGGGGATCCTCCAAGCCACGAGCTCCACTAGAGTATCCAATTTGCGAACTCCCGCGGGGAAGGATCAAGAACCCCTTACAACACTTGGTGAAGGCTCCAACAATCTCCAATTGCGAGCTCAATCACCTCCGCTGCTCCAAGCCGTCTACCGTATCGGGAAACACGGAAGAGTAACAAGAAATCCGCAGCAACTCGAAGATCAAGTGCCTCTAGAATGCAACTCTCAAGCAATGCACTTGAATCTCACTCAATCTCACTCAAGATGTGCAACTATGCAAAGAGATGAGTGGAGGGGTTGTTCTCTAGCTCAAAGGATGTCTCTAGGTCTCAAAAAGTGCAAGAGTTACCCTCAAACCCCGGACACCCTCTATTTATAACGAAGGGGTACGCAGCTAGCCGTTACGGACGACGCAGCGAAAATCACGCTGACCGGACGCTCCGGTCAGGGTGACCGGACGCGTCCAGTCACTACAAGACAACCGTGAATAGTGCGCGTCAGAACTAGCCGTTGCCCTGACCGGACGCGCTCTAGCGTTTGACCGGACGCGACAGTGCCAGCGTCCGGTCGTGTTCCAGTAAGCTCCCGTTGAGACCGGACGCGTCCGATCGTACGTGACCGGACGCGCCGCGCGTCCGATCAGCATTCTGTCCCTCTGGACACCTGACCGGACGCTCCGGTTCCGTGAGGGACCGGACACGCCGGTCGCGCGCTCTACTTCAGCGCACCGGAGAACTGACCAGACGCGCTGGTCAGGCCAGACCAGCGTCCGGTCACAAACCCTAATGCCCGCGCCGCGTTGAACTGACCGGACGCGTCCGGTCAAATCGAGACCACGTCCGGTGCAGCGTCCGGTCACTACAGTGACCACCGTTCGCCTCCGTTTCTTTTCCGACTTCCGGTGCAATAGAAAATAGGCATTTCATTTCCTCGAAAACGCCTGAGCGAACCCCAAACCCCTTACTACCGCTTAAACTCCACCGCCTTCGCAAATGTGCTAACACCACCAAGTGTACACCACCATGTGCATGTGTGTTAGCATTTCACAAACATTTTCCAAGGCGTTATGCTAGCTCTCAACTAGATCCTAATGCATATGCTCAAGACATTGATCTAGTGGCACTTGATTCCCGAGCTAACCGTGATTGCCCCTCTTGATAGTCGGCTATGTATCCTAAACCCGGTCAATCACTTCTCTACTCATCTTAGACCGGTAAAAGGAAAATCCTATGGTTATACCTTTGCCTTGCGCTCTTAGATCATTCTCTTCCACTTGATCATCATGTCCATCATATTATGTGCGTCTCCACCATGATCTTGCTCATCATTTCATGCACCAAATCATGTGGTCTTGTGGCCATCTCTCCATGCCATTTCCACCTTCATCACATGTTGCTTATGCCTAGCTTAATCACACTTGATACAATAGCATTAGCAACTTGGTGTCATTAATTACCAAAACCAAACTTGGGCTTTCACAGGGGCACCTTGGTAATTATCGAACCACACTTCCCAATTCCCTCTCCCCACCCGCCACATATCTGTCGACAGGCTCCATAACCTAATTCCCCAATTCCCACACATCCTCCATCTAGCCGCCACCCATCCTCCAGCCGCCGCCATCCTCCTCGGATGGGGTCGCTGTCGATGGAACCCGACCGCCGGCAACCTTCCAGCCTCTAGCCGCCGCCACCTATCCTCCAGCTCGCCTGCGGCCATCCAGCCACCAGTCGCCGCCGCCGCCGCCCTCCGCACTCCTCACCGCGCTCATGGCTGGAGGTGGGGCTGCACTGGCCTTCTCCCCACTCCCCACCGCTCTCGACAGCCTCTGGCGGTAGGTCAGGTGGGGGTTGGGGCAGATCCAGTGGGGATCGGGGCTGCATCTCGCTCAAGCTGCAGGAGGAGTGCGAGCGCCCATGGACTTCGTTCTGGACAGGGCTGCACTTGAGGTCTGACCCGATCCCCTCCATGCCACGGACATCACCGTCCCCTCGGCAGGAGCACTAGGGATATGTTGAGGTGACATTATCCGTCTCTTATCTCCCTCTGTAATGGTGATTTCGTCCTACTTACTCTCTCTCTCTCTCCCTTGAGTTCTCGATTTGATCCCTCAGCAGAGCAGCAGGAGCAGCAAGTCGAGAGATCGGCAGCGTGGCACAGCAGGTCGCGAGGTTGATCCCTTTCGCAGTCCCAAATTTAGCTCGTTCTTGTGCTTGTTTGTCTGCTGCTGTTCTTGTGTCATTCTGAAAATTATTTAATCTGTCTAATGAATCAAAGTGGCTGCCTAATAGGGCGTGGCTGAAATTTTATAATTGAAATGGGGTTACATATTGCTATCAGCTAGGAATTGTCTACAAGCAAATAACGCCATGATTGGTCTTCTCCTTAGAAACTATACTGCTAGTTTGTATTTGGGTTACAGCTAGTTCGAGAAGTTGGAAGAGTCTTCTCTATCTGTAAAAGAATTTATGGGTCACAGCTAGTTTTTTAAAAAATGACGTGCCTACTTGAATACAAGACAGTAGAAAAATTATTCTGATAATGTCATTTACAATTGTGTGCAAGTAGTCAAGTATTGTATCATTGATGTATTGTGTGTTCTGGTGAAAGTAGTAAGTATGTGTATATATAGTTACTGAATTTGCTAGTAAATATGGCATCATCAATTTCAATTAATACCAGCATGAGATATACATTTTTAACACCAGCTAAGTGTATTTAACTGTACTGCAATTTCTTATGAAAATCATTTGTTCTGTGCATCTGATCAATTTGTTTTTGTTATGTTTTAGCTTCCCTGTACATGCACACCTTCAGGTTCTATGTATCTAGAATGTTTCTAAGGCACCCATGTAGTTAACTTTTAGGTAGTATGATCTATCCTTGCACCATGCTTGAGTCTGCTAATTTTATCTCATACGTAACTATCATCCTGATTAGTGCTTTTCATTGTTTTGATAGGAATCAGAAAATCTTCTCTTCCAAGAAGAGCCTTCTGTCTGAAACAGCATGGTAAGAATTGTGGTAGTATCCCTTTCTCCTATGGCAGTATTGTCGATTCCTTGTTTATAGTTAGAAAATGAGATTGCCAAATCCCTGTGAGTACCTCTTCTATAGCTGCCATTGCTGTAAGTTTTCAATGTGTTTAATTTCAAATTGCAATCTGAATTTTCTGCATGGCTTAGCTGCAGCTGCTATTAGTTACCAGCTGAAATGAGTGTTGTTCTCTAATCCAAGTGTCTTACGTGCAATTGTTTTTGCTGTGAGGTTGCAGTCAGCAGGATACAGTGAGAGTGGCAGGGAGGTTCATCATCCTATTGATGAGGTAGCTAAAAATAGTACTGAATTTTTGTTGTACTTGAGCTTTCTCATAAATGAGTTCTACTTGAGCTTTCTCACAAATGAGTTACTCTCAATTGCTCTAAAATTACTCTAAATATCCATGGTTCATTCCTAAAACTTGGTAGCAATTTAGCCAATACATGCATGTCTAGTAGTAATAGTATGATGACTTTGTACAATCCTTGTCTTCTCTATTATCCTATTTGTTATTTGTGTCAATATGCTAATATATATTCGTTTCTTATCTTTTCAGAAAATAGGAAACCCAATGCCATACATGGATCGGATATGCAATGAACTGGATGGTTAGTTTACAGTAAAAAATTATTCTATGGACAAAACATTTCAGGCCACGATCACTTATGCTACTTGGGTGGAATGTTAACATTTGTCTGGTAATGCTGTATTTTGATGGTTGCGAGGAATTTTGGATGGCTGGTCAATGGTCACGTAGTGCTTGATGTAACTTTATATCTCATCTTATTTGATGTTATATAAACCTGAGATCTTATGTGCTGTTGGATTGAGTTATGTAATTTGAAAATGAGCTGTTTGTCTATATGGGCTGTATGTTTGTTGCATGTGCTATAATAATGGGCCATGTTGTATGTGCTATAATAATTGCTGAAAAAATATATTAGAAAATGGGCTGAAACAAGATGCAAATGGGCTGAAAATATATTGCAAATGGGCTTAAACTGATTGAAAATGGGCTGAAAACATGCTAAAAAATAGCTTGTATTTTGATATTGGGCTGTTAATGGGCCAGGATGCCCACATCATCATCCACATAAGCAGCCACGTAAGCATCCATAATGATGTGCCAATTCATGCGTGACGGTTATTTTTCGTCACAGAAAATGGGCTTGGGCTGGGGTAACTAGGCCTCGGGCTCTATCGTGACGGTTTAAAATCGTCACTGATTTCATTAATCCGTGACGGTTTCCTGTAAACCGTCACGGGGTTTAATCCATGACGCTCAATCCATGACGATATCAGAAACCATCACAAATGTTGTATAGTGACAGTTTTTTGATGATTCGTTGTTGACGGTTCTTAAATATCAATTATAACCATCAAATAAATAAAGAAAAGGACCTATATGCAAGCAACACCTAGAATTAGGGTTTGATCTAACAGAATTCCATGAGTTTTGCTGTTTATCTATTTCTGCAGGGGGGTTATCAGGAAATACGGAAGAAAGGCCCACATGTCGGATTAATGACGGGATATTAACCGAACACGTAATTATCTTACATCTAGAAGATTCCAGAAGCCACGGGAACGAACGGGAGCCGTAACGGGCCAGGACACAGGGCGCCCGCCCTGTGCCCTAGGGCGCCCGCCCTGCCCCTGGGACCAATCAGGTCGAGTCTCGCGGATTATGCTCCACCGCCTTTGAGGATCAAGGAAAACCGTAGGATGAAGGTCGGTTTGATCCGACGGTCCAGATTCATCCAAAAGGGCTATATAAGCGAGGCCCCTGACCCCTGGTGGAGAAGACCCCAATTCATTATTCAGTTGCATATCTCTAGTTAGGGTTTAGAGAGAGAGGTTCCCTCTAGGGTTCCCACCTCTTAGGGCTTAGCATCCAATGTGAAAGTAGAATTAGTTCTACTAGATTGAGAGAGATAGAGTGGAGGTGTAGATCGGAGGAAGCCGGCCTGTCGGTGTCTACTCCGAGGTTGTACCTGCGGGAGCAAGTTCTTCTAATCCGAGGCTTGTTCTCAGGATTCTTCAGTATTTCGACTTCTAAATTCTAGTAAGTTCTTTGTTTTATTGTTCTTTGGTTTATGAGTTTACTTTGATCTCTTCGCGTAGAGTTTAGAGTAATCATCTCTAGCGTAAACGTGGTGTTTAAGCTAGGATACTCATAGATATCCCCTCGTCTAGCCGGACCGTGGTAGTAGCGAGGAACGTGACAATTCCGAGTTACCTTTGTATTCCATATCCCGTTAGCAGGATCGATAGGGTTTATAGGTGCGGGTTGAACATCCTTTGTGGTGTCTAGATTCCGTAAACCTCCCCAATAGAACAGTAGATCATCCTTACCAAGGTTAGAAGAAGAGTGCGGTTGTAGTCTTCTCTATACATCACTCACATCGAATCATAGTGGTTGTAGCCTAAAGGTTAGTAGTAATAGATTTGGTTAGTCAGATGCACTCTTTCTCCTAAAGGTAAAAATATAAATACGATACCCAGGATAACATCTCGGGTGAAGTGCTCACCGATATCCGTGCGCTTGCGGATCCTATTTCCTAATTGCGTTACCAAATATCAACAAGCATTTCTGGCGCCGTTGCCGGGGAGAAAGACGGTTTGCTGAGATAACCTTGAGTCTTACTACTAGCTTGTATTCATACTTTTTATTTTCTTATCTTTTTCATTCTTTCTTTTTCTTTTTACCAAAAATGGAAAACCAAGGTTCTATATCTATCTTTGATGCCGCAACACCTTCAGCAACTGACCTTTTACCATGGGAGTCATCACAGTCTATCCAAACATCCCAGTATAAGTTAAGTTCAAGGTTGATTGCGATGATTCAAAATTTATCTTTTTCGGGAAAGGAAGACGAAAACCCTTACCTTCATATTAGAGATTTTGAGCAGACATGCGATTGTCTTCGCATTGATGGCATCTCTGATAAGACTTTACGTTGGAAGCTTTTTCCTTTTTCTTTAAGAGGAGAAGCTAGACGATGGTATAGTCAGAAGGTAAGTCAACAGCAAGGTGAATGGGGAGTTTTAAGAGCCAACTTTTGTCTAGATTTTTATTCCCTTGACCGTACTGGTGACCTTAGACTCGAAGTCCTATCTTTTAAACAAAAAGATAATGAAACTTTGGGGAAATCCTGGAAACGTTTTTCTGATCTTTTAGAATCTGGTCCAAAACTTTTGCTTGAAGACACTATTCTTTTATTTCACTTTTTTCAAGGTCTTCAGAAAGATAATAAACAAATGCTGCATACTATGGCTAGAGGTTCTTTCTTTCGTATCCCTACTGATGAAGCTAAGGGGATCTTGAATAGAATCCTAGAAGCTGAGATGGATAATGCCCTCCATGATAAAACCTACGAAGCCGAAGTAGACACTCTGCCAAATTTTTCATCTACTTTAGCTATCCCAGGTTCTGAGCCACAAAAGGAAGAAATTCTACCATCTGATTTCATGCTAGACATAGAATCCGATCTCTTTGCCGATTTTGGAAACATTTCAAACTACCATTCTATAGACCGACCCCAAAACGGCCAATTTAGCATTTGTTTACCAAGTGAACGTCAATTGAGAGAGCTTATCTCGGTTATGAGTAGCGAATGGTTAGAGGAGTCAGAGCTTTCCTCTGAAGTAATCTGAGTGGACACACCCTCTATAACTATACGCTGTGCTTATAATTCTGATCAATTTAACGCTCTCTATAATCCTGTTGTGGGGATCAATATTATGTCCGAAGCTTTTGCACTTAATTTATTTGGGAAACTTGTTTTAACCCCCACAACAAAGGTCATAAAGGAATCTTCGGGACGATTAGTCCCCAGTCTTGGAATTATTAATGTCCTACCCTTTATGGTAGAAGGCTCCATGGTTCATTTGAACTTTTATATCTTTGATATATGGGGTTTCGACCTACTGATTGGACAACCTTTTAGAAGACTCCTTTATGAAGGTCAAATTGGAAAGCTCCACATTTCCTTGGGAAAGGATTTTAAACTTCCAATTACAATAACTCACTCCTTGAATAATAAGACCGAGCCATATCTTTTGCCTGATCCTATGGAGGAGGTAAAGGCTGCATCTCTAGAACTTTTAGATGATCCAGACTTAGAAGAGGAAGCCCCCTTCTTCACTGAAGAAGAGGCCGAACCTTCTGAACCTGAACCCTTAGATGAGTTTGCAGAAACACCTAGACCCCCCATAGAACTCAAAACTTTACCACCCGGTCTTACCTATGCTTTCCTAAACAATAATCCAGAGTTTCCTGTGATCGTTAGTAATAAACTCACTCAGGAGCAAACTCTGCGATTAATGACCATTCTTGAAAAACACCACTCTGTTTTCGGCTACTCACTTCAAGATCTCACAGGAATCAGTCCTATGATTTGTACCCATCGTATTCCGACAGATCCTTCTGTTACACCCTCTCGAGAGCCTCAACGTAGACTCAACAACGCGATGAGAGAGGTAGTTAAAAAAGAAGTTATAAAGTTGCTGCATGCAGGGATTATATATCCTGTGCCGCATAGTGAGTGGGTAAGCCCTGTTCAAGTTGTGCCTAAAAAGGGAGGCATGACTGTTGTTACTAATGATAAGAATGAGCTAATTCCGCAACGCACCGTCACTGGGTGGCGGATGTGCATAGACTATAGAAAACTTAATAAAGCCACGAAAAAGGATCATTTTCCTTTGCCTTTTATAGATGAGATGCTTGAGCGGTTAGCAAAACACTCGTTTTTCTGTTTTCTAGATGGATATTCAGGGTACCACCAGATCCCGATCCATTCTGATGATCAAAGCAAAACCACTTTTACATGCCCATATGGAACGTATGCTTATCGTAGAATGTCTTTTGGGTTATGTAATGCACCAGCTTCTTTTCAAAGATGTATGATGTCTATATTTTCTGATATGATTGAAGTGATTATGGAAGTTTTCATGGATGATTTCTCAGTTTATGGAAAAACTTTTGATAGTTGTCTTGAGAACTTAGATAAGGTTTTGCAAAGATGTGAAGAAAAGCACTTAATCCTTAATTAGGAAAAATGTCATTTTATGGTTAGAGAAGGAATAGTGCTAGGACACCTAGTGTCTGAAAGAGGTATTGAGGTAGATAGAGCTAAAATTGAAGTAATTGAACAACTACCTCCACCTGTGAATATAAAAGGAATTCGAAGTTTTCTTGGCCATGCTGGTTTTTATCGCAGATTTATAAAAGACTTTTCATTTATTGCGAGACCACTTACTCTTTTGCTAGCCAAGGATGCTCCTTTCGAATTTGATGATGCATGTCTAAATTCTTTCAATTTATTAAAGCAAGCACTCATCTCTGCACCAATCATTCAACCCCCTGATTGGTCGTTGCCTTTTGAAATTATGTGTGATGCTAGTGATTATGCTGTGGGGGCAGTTTTGGGACAAACTAAAGATAAAAAGCATCATGCAATTGCTTATGCAAGTAAAACTTTGACAGGAGCTCAACTTAATTATGCAACCACTGAAAAAGAGCTTCTGGCTGTTGTTTTTGCCATTGATAAATTTAGATCTTATTTAGTTGGAGCTAAGATAATTGTTTACACTGATCATGCTGTACTAAAATATTTGCTCACTAAGAAAGATGCTAAACCTCGCTTAATCAGATGGATTTTATTACTCCAAGAATTTGACTTAGAAATAAAAGATAAAAAGGGAGTAGAAAATTCTGTTGCTGATCACTTGTCTAGAATGCATTTTAAGGATCCACAGGAAACACCCATTAATGATTCACTCCGGGACGACATGCTCTATGGAATCAACAGGTCTGACCCCTGGTATGCAGATATTGTTAATTTTATGGTTTCAGGTTATGTACCACCCGGAGCAAACAAGAAGAAGCTTATTCAGGAAAGTCGTTCACATATATGGGATGAGCCATATCTCTTCCGAGTATGCGCTGATGGCCTACTTAGAAGATGTGTGACCACTGAGGAAGGATTGAAGATCATCGACAGATGTCACTCATCACCATACGGAGGTCACTATGGAGCATTCCGTACACATTCAAAGATCTGGCAATGTGGATTCTACTGGCCTACAATGTACGATGACACGAAGCAATATATCAGAAGATGTGGGCCATGTCAAAGGCACGGAAACATAAATACAAGGGATGCCATGCCACTCACCAACAACCTTCAGATTGAACTCTTTGATGTCTGGGAAATAGACTACATGGGTCCATTTCCCCCATCTAAGAAGTGTGAGTTCATCTTGGTGGCGGTTGATTACGTCTCCAAGTGGGTAGAGGCACTACCTTGCAAACATGCCGACAATATCAGTTCGAAGAGGATGTTTGAGGAAATCATATTTCCAAGATTTGGAGTCCCCAGGATAGTGATAAGTGATGGAGGATCACACTTCATTGACAAGCGCTTCGAGCACTATCTATCAAGACATGGAATCCGTCACAACGTCACTACTCCCTATCATCCTCAGACAAGTGGCCAAGCAGAGACTTCCAACAAGTAAATCAAGAACATTCTTCAGAAGACGGTGAACGAGATGGGAACGGCATGGAAGGACAAGTTACCCGATGCACTCTGGGCTTACCGGACAGCATACAAGACCCCAATTGGAATGTCTCCATACCAATTGGTATACGGAAAGACCTGTCACCTACCTGTTGAACTTGAGTTTAAGGCACACTGGGCCATAAAAAGATGAAATATGGACCTAGATATCGCCGGAAAACATAGAAGAATGCAATTATCGGAGTTAGAAGAATGGCGGGAGAAAGCATATCACAATTCAAAGATCTACAAAGAAAGAGTCAAGAGATGGCATGACAAGAGGATCAAGAAGAAGTTCTCACCCGGAGATAAGGTATTACTTTTTAATTCCAGGGTGAAGCTTTTCGGGCATGGAAAGCTCCGGAGCAAATGGGAAGGACCATTCAAGGTAATTCATTCATCATCCCACGGAGCTATCACACTTCAAAATAACGAAGGTACGTTATTCAAGGTAAATGGTCAACGTCTTAAATTATTTTTAGAGCCCAATAAAGAATTAGAAGAAATAGACGTGATCAATTTTTACCTTCCAATTAAAAATTAAAGCCCGACGCCAATAAGAGGATCGATGAGATAGAGCATAGTCTTAGGAGGCGTGAGCGTCGCTGAGCTATCTAGATTAGATCTTGGGGCTATATATGTCTTAGTTATTATTAGATTCGATTAGGTTCGCTTATAATCAGTTTAGATCTATTATATTCGGTTATTATTATTATTCGGTTGTAATAAATGCCTCAAGATTAATAAAGATTATTATTAGTATGTCTTGTGTGTCTCTACTTTACTTTTGTGCAAGAAAGCAGAAAACAAGTATGGGGGAGATTCCCTGACATGTCACACACTTCGATCGCACCACTCCATGAACCAGGTACACACTCTGCACACTTTTATTACACACTTACACACTCACCTTAGTTTGTGCAGAATTTTATCTCTCTAAACATGATAAATTAAAAGGATAAAAATGCTTATAATCATGATCAATCTCACTCTGTGATATTTCCTAGAAACCTGCAATTATTAAAATTATTTTAAAACCCTGTGTTGCTAAAAGTCATTGTGGAATAAGAGATGGTAAGGGTATGAGTACCTTATTCTTAGTATCTTTATTGCTTGGAGAATTTATTTTAAAAATCTCAAAATTATAGCTACCATCCTCAAGTTTTATATGCCTGCTAAACATGAAAATATTAATTAAAGCTATCTGCTTTGTATTGAGTTTGTTCAAAACAAGTTAGACCCTTGTTGAGAGATTTATCATACTCCTAAGATCAAGACATTTTTATTCAGAAAGATTCACTCTTCCGAAGTATTATTGCGTTAGAGGCATGGGCTATGCAAAATTATGAATATATCGAGGAAATAAAAAGGAGCAAGTGCTCGATAACCTCGTGGAAAAAAATGGACAAGTGTCCGGCATGTAGAATTAGGGGTACCTCGGTATCCACCCAAAATGAAAAAAAAATGAGATATGATAAAAATATGATGGAAAGAAAATGATAGCCCATGGTCCCTCTAATAAGCAATATGCCAGTAAGAGTGACAAGTTTTTAATTTTCAAAATCTTTGATCTAAGAGTATGGCATTCTTCTCCTCGGATCCGGTTTTGACCATACAATAAATGCAAGGTATGTATGCTTAAAGAATTATTTTTGCAAAATCAAAACAGCCTCAGAGAGAAATATAAAAGATAATGAGTGACTCTGAGAGCACCTATGAGGATAAAGGTATGCTAAGTTTTTCTTTTCAAAAATATGTAAAAACTCCAAGTGATAGGGATTAAGAAGAAGAAAGGCTCTTTACTCTGACCATATATTTCCCTGACTATAAGTGCACAGTGGATTTTTACAACACCCTGCAGGTATGAAAGAATGTTTCAACCCCAGATGTTTTATCAACCAACCTTTTCTCGAGGACGAGTAAAAGCCTAAGTATGGGGGTGTTTGTTGACGGTTCTTAAGTATCAATTATAACCATCAAATAAATAAAGAAAAGGACCTATATGCAAGCAACACCTAGAATTAGGGTTTGATCTAACAGAATTCCACGAGTTTTGCTGTTTATCTATTTCTGCAGGGGGGTTATCAGGAAATACGGAAGAAAGGCCCACATGTCGGATTAATGACGGGATATTAACCGAACACGTAATTATCTTACATCTAGAAGATTCCAGAAGCCACGGGAACGAACGGGAGCCGTAACGGGCCAGGACACAGGGCGCCCGCCCTGTGCCCTAGGGCGCCCGCCCTGCCCCTGGGACCAATCAGGTCGAGTCTCGCGGATTATGCTCCACCGCCTTTGAGGATCAAGGAAAACCGTAGGATGAAGGTCGGTTTGATCCGACGGTCCAGATTCATCCAAAAGGGCTATATAAGCGAGGCCCCTGACCCCTGGTGGAGAAGACCCCAATTCATTATTCAGTTGCATATCTCTAGTTAGGGTTTAGAGAGAGAGGTTCCCTCTAGGGTTCCCACCTCTTAGGGCTTAGCATCCAATGTGAAAGTAGAATTAGTTCTACTAGATTGAGAGAGATAGAGTGGAGGTGTAGATCGGAGGAAGCCGGCCTGTCGGTGTCTACTCCGAGGTTGTACCTGCGGGAGCAAGTTCTTCTAACCCGAGGCTTGTTCTCAGGATTCTTCAGTATTTTGACTTCTAAATTCTAGTAAGTTCTTTGTTTTATTGTTCTTTGGTTTATGAGTTTACTTTGATCTCTTCGCGTAGAGTTTAGAGTAATCATCTCTAGCGTAAACGTGGTGTTTAAGCTAGGATACTCATAGATATCCCCTCGTCTAGCCGGACCGTGGTAGTAGCGAGGAACGTGACAATTCCGAGTTACCTTTGTATTCCATATCCCGTTAGCAGGATCGATAGGGTTTATAGGTGCGGGTTGAACATCCTTTGTGGTGTCTAGATTCCGTAAACCTCCCCAATAGAACAGTAGATCATCCTTACCAAGGTTAGAAGAAGAGTGCGGTTGTAGTCTTCTCTATACATCACTCACATCGAATCATAGTGGTTGTAGCCTAAAGGTTAGTAGTAATAGATTTGGTTAGTCAGATACACTCTTTCTCCTAAAGGTAAAAATATAAATACGATACCCAGGATAACATCTCGGGTGAAGTGCTCACCGATATCCGTGCGCTTGCGGATCCTATTTCCTAATTGCGTTACCAAATATCAACATTCGTGACGAAATTTTTTCATCACAGATTAACAGGTTTCTTGTAGTGACAGTATAAAACACCGAAGTTATTTGCTGTTTTAAAATTTGGTAATTTGTTTGTTATTTTAATTTAATTATGTCTATAGTGTTCATAATAGACAAACAATACATTTGAGGTTAATTTCAAATATTGTTATAGTTTGGTTGATAAAGTTAAGGCACTAGTGTTTTTATGTTTTTTAAATTATAAGATATTTTTTGTTTCTGTTAGCAGTTAATTAATATATTTTCATCTAATCTGCAGGATATACCTTTGTTTTTAAAAAATATAGTGATTAGTAAACAAACACTAAATTTGAGACTCAGCTAGTTAATCATCAAGGATATGTCGATGAAAGCGTGAGCAAAATTCTATAGCGTTAAAAGAAAATTAAGTGTAAGGTAAGGATGGATGTTGTGAATATGAAGCGAAAGGTTAGATAGAGTAAAAAAAACTCAAATCCTTTTCCTATTTAAAAAATTATATTTTATTTGTGATATGAATTTGATTAAGTCTATAGTGTTCAAAAAGGGCAGGAGCCGTTGTGACTGGAACTAAAGTTTTAGATGAAAAGAATGTTACGTTTCAAGACCAGCTAATGTAAGGCTTTTGAATATTTGACATTTGATGCTAATTGTCTATATTTTGGTTTCTTACGTGTACTAATATTTGTATATTACAGCGGAAAGTGCAGGATAAACACAATAAAATGTGGTGAAAATGACTGCCCTTGGATTAGTACTTGCCCTTGGATTAGTACTTAGAGTGGTGATTTTTGTTTCTTCCGATTCCTTAAGAGGGGACTACCCGTGATGCATAATATTTGTGTTTTGCAAGCAAAATAACCTCTTCGTTAGATTTCAGTGTCCTTAAGAGATTGTAGTGGGAGGACTAGTTACTATCTTGGACTATTATTATTTGATAGCATGTTACTATTAATTGATAGCTAGTTAGACTATTACTGTTATGTGCTGATATTGTTTATGACACTCGAATGATGTCGCCCAAGTTACTCTTTCATATTCTTTTTTGTTTTCAAATAACTATATAGCACACGTGATAGACAATAACTTCCTCGCTATGTTCCGTGTAATGAAGTTTCTCTATTTTGTGATCGGTTTGGGATGGATGTTGTGAGAGTTTTTCTGGAGTGGTTTAGAGGTTTAGGGTGTGGTGTCTGCTTCTTTTTAAGCTGACAGCAGTAATTTCCTTAAGCTTTCAATATAAGCTGAGCTATAAGCCTTTGATCCAAAAAATGTTGACCGTGTAATTACATCCAGGCTGAGGACGCATGGCAAGAATGCACCTATAGTTCGTGATCATGGTGCTCCTTCACCTAGTGGCTGACTGGCTGATGGCTACAATGCCTGCCACCACCCCTTGCGCCAACAGGTGAATGATCAAATGCAATGGAGATGGCTAGTCTAGGGATGAAGCAACAAAATCGTTGAAGCATTTGGTGATCATCAGATGTTCGGTGGATTACGAATGTGACGCGATGGTCAATCTAAAAACAAATGAGCAAACTTAATAAAGGAGCTAATCATGGAGCTAAGATTGGAGAGAAAATTGTGGATGCATATATATATATGCCGCTCAATTTGCCTTTTGAACTCCTGAAGAAATAAAAGAGATTGACACTTAATTATATGCGACGAAGACCCCATCATGCCACGTGCAACTCAGGGCTCGCTGTGGCTAAGTTAAAATTGAAAGATTCAATTGGTAGAACAAGAACACTCACCAGGAGGGACTCCATGAGTGCAAACATACTTAACCATCCTAGCTTTTGGTCACACCAGGCACATTCCATCACTGACGAGGATACATACCCGAGTATTCTCACCGAGACATTTAGAGCCTATTTGGATTGAAGCCCGCCAGACAAGCAATCCTGTCCCATGCATGCATCCAAAATTGGATGCCTGGGAGCCATACCTGGCCCAGGCAACTTCTTAAAGCAGCAAACCAAACAGGCCTGTGTTGGGCAGGCCGAAGGTTTTGACCTAATGTCCCAATTGACGAGGTAGAAACTGTTCTCAGAAGATAGCACTCTGCCGTTCGAGTCTTCTCTCCCGAAGGTGTTAGTCGGAGTCGGGGCTCCTTAGGTCCTAATCCGAAGGGAGCCCAGGAGGACAATTTAAAAGTTGTTTCATTAGTGATTAATGACTAAAAATTGATTTTATAGTATTGCTAGGTACCATTTCCTATTTTAAAGTAATGCCTAAGTTCTAATCTATTTCTATATTTATACCTAATATTAAAGAGAGAAGAGATTCTTCCATATGTTTTTTATTTCCCATACTGCCCTCATGTCCTTCTAGTCCTGCACATGATATTGTAATACCCTAAAATTTGCAACTTTGAAAATAGGGTTAAAATGATTTACTTATGCATTTTTGTGCTCATGAAAACATAGGAAAATAATTTTTTCATTAAATTAAAATTCATCATAGGGTGTAGCAACATTGTTGATGCATTCATGCTGCTGCATTCTTATTTTTGTTGATTGGTTTTGATCAAATCTTGAAAGGCATTCAAAACTTATTTGAAAGTGGATTTAGAAAATCTCTTGAAAAGGTTTTAAAAATAAAAAGGAAAAAGGATAAAAGCCCTCTCTCTCCCTCTCTCTAGCTTTCGGCCTATTGGCCCAGCCTGCTCTCCCTCCGCAGGCTCAGCCGCTCGCCCTCTCTCTCTTATGGCCTGCTGGCCTGCTCTCTCATCCGCAGCCCACTCGGCCTTGCTTTCTCCGCGGCCCAGCAGAGCTAGCACAGGCGTTGCTCCCCTCTCTCCCTTGGCTGACAGCTCTGGCCGTGTCTTGAAGTCTTGAACTGCCGATGACCGGGACCCACAGGTCAGGGTCATCTTCTTCCTCGAGTCGGCTTCGAGCCGGACTCTGCCGAGGGGAAAATCTCCGCGTCCGCCCGATTCCTCGCGATTTGGTGTGCGCCCTATATAAGCAAGCCCAGGTGCCGCCGCCCTCCTATCCTAACCCTAGTGCAAGCCGCCGCCTCGCTAGAGCATGCAGCGCCGCCCTTGCCCTAGCCCTGCTCTGCGCCAAGCTCGGGAACTCACCGAATTAGGAGCCGACGCTGCCGCAGCCATGCACGTCATCTGAAGCCTCTTTGCTGATCACGAATCACTGCCGACCTCTTCGTCGAGGTGAAGAAGCGTCCGGCGCGCTCTCCTTCTCTCTTTGGCTCTCTGTGGTGTGCCATCGTCGAACTCGCAGGAAGCTGCTGTTCGCCTTGCTGAAGTCCCGCATCACTTCCATGTCGTCTCTGTCCACACAAAGTCCTGGGGTGAGTTCTCCATCATCTCCTCCTTCTTCCTCGGAGCCGGCGGACTACGCGTTGCTGCTCTTGCTGTGCGGACTGCAGAACTTGCTCCGGTAGGCAGCCATGGTAGATGCTCCTCTGCCCTTGTTAAAGTCTCACCGAGCATCCCTGTGCGCCGTGCGTGCTTTGCCCTGCTGTTAGCTTGATAACATCACATGATGTCATGGATACGTTTTGTGGCTGTTTTCCTTTAGAAAAATAAATCTCTAAATACAATGGAAACACATATATACATACAATCATTCTGAGCCGTCCGATCTTAGATTAAAGGCCCAGATTAGAACATACCCCTTCGCAGCTCATTTTGCCAAAGAGTCCCTGTCCTTCTTCTTATTTGTACCCGCAACCCTCAAGAAAGATTCAAAATATCATTTTTGTTTATTTTAATTCGAAAATAAGTTTCAGAAATTACAGTTTTGGGCCATAACTTTTATGTTCTAACTCCGTTTTGGCCTGTTCAAATTGCTTTAGATTCATAATGGCGTAATCTACGGTTAGTAACAATGTTTATCATGTCACTATCTCTGGAATTTCATGGTTTAACTCCTAACTTGAATAATGAATACGAAACATGATTTATAAATAAAATAAGATTAAAATTACTTTAGTTTTCTAATTTCAAATCTAATTTGACTTAATTCCTATTGAATATTTCTTTGAAATATCTTATATATGCTTTTATATAGTTAAAATAAATGTAGCTAGTAGTTTTCTTTATCTCCTATAGAATAATCTTTCGGTAGTTGTATCTTGCTCATCGTAGCTCTAATTAGTGTGCTTAACGTGCCTGTGTGTTGTAGCAATGCGTAGAACATCTTTAAAGCTTTTTCACTCGCTGTTTCATATGTTTGGTGTACTGTTCTAATTTAGTTATATTGTTTGCTTCGCGTATGATTGCATGTATGCTTATGTGGTATTCTATGATCATGTCCAGTCGGTGAGCTTTGCGTTGGTGATCAAGAAGCAATCCTTTGAAGGTTAAGAACCAGTAGAAGATCAGAGTCTAAGCCAAGTATAGCATGAGACTATCCTTGTTTCCTAATAACCTTTAATACACTTAAATCATTATGCATGTGTTTCCTTGTTAAGGAATACCTAGATTTGATCTTATACCTTGACTCCTATAGATTATTGCATTGGGTAGCTATTGCTAGTGCTCAACATAAACTATGATCTTGTAATTTAACTAATGGAGTATGTAATAAACATTAAAAGATGACTTTTTCGCAACATTAATAAAGGGGTCTAGAGCATTGGGCTATTTTTATGGTGCTCTAGTTTCTCTTCTTAAGGACCTATCTGTAAGCGAACATCCAGAACTTACAGTACAACCATGAGTGCTACATAGCTCTAGCTTTAGTCAAGAATGAGAATATTTTCTAGCTTGTTAGTGGTTACCGAAAGGCGTTAAGGAAAGCCTCGGTTCAAGAATGGCTTCTTGTCTCTCAGAGTGTGTATAGCCTGCGTGAAGTGTGCCACTTTATTAGAGGGCCTCCATTCACCTAGCTCTTTCCTTGGAGGTCACTAATTTGTTAGAGTCTTTTAAAAGACTTTATAGTAAACCCTGCCGACCTTCAGTGGGTTAAGAGGATGGCCACCTCGGGCGAAAGGGTAAATCATGGCTCATGGTAAAAGTGTACAACCTCTGCAGAGTGTAAAACTAGTATATTAGCAGTGCTTACGGTCACGAGCGGCCTTGGACCTTTATAGAATAGATGATCACTAATAACTTTATGTTTTTGCTATTCATTATTCATAATTACATGATCATGAGTTTATTATGGGAATTCTAACAACTTGTTGCTACTCATATGTTAAAATTATGACAATTAAAAGCTAAATGCAGTCAAATCTGTGTCATGCCTTTTGAGCCTCATGAACCCCATGTTATATTTGTTGAGTACGATATGTGCTCACCCTTGCTATTTCCCCCCCACCTCAGGATGGTTACCAGCCTGCTAGAGTTTAGAGGAGTTTAGGCTTGTGATCAACCAGTCAGTTGTCCCTATGAAGTTGGAGCTTTCGTCTGAAGATTGGAGTGTTTTTCCGTTGTCTACCATCTAAGGTTATATTGTTTGTATTAATACGTAATATTATTTACTCAAAAAAATACGTAATATTATAAACATTGTCTTTTGATATTACTCTTATTTATAGCTTTATGTGAAATTTGACTTCTTGGGCTCACATATGGTGTGTATCTGGTTTTGTTCTTAAAACCGGGTGCTACAGATACCGACTCATGTTTCCTACTCACATGGGTTAGCAACACGTGTCCAATGATGGTACCAAGTTCGATCCAAAACATAGTGAAATATATAATGATCGTTGAATAAATCTCCAAAGAACAAATCATCTAGGTCACCCTGCAACAAGTTGAGCTAGTTTTAATATTAATAAGGACATGTAAATAAAATTAATTAATGTTATAAGTAATGACATTAATTAATATGGCTAATTATGTTAACTTCAATTAATCTAGTGGTATACAATGTATTTTTAAAAGGTTGAAACTATATAAAAATTGTCTACTAGTAATTAGTAGCCCGTGTTTTATCTTAAATATTGTTGATTTATAATGGGGTAATGTATATAGTTAATACTATTATTGGTTTTATAATGTATATTGTTATGGCTTGTTTGGTCCATGGGACTAAATTTAGTCCTCCTTTTTAGCCCCTTTTAGTCCCTACCCCTCATTAATCCACCCCTCCTTTTTTTCACTCTCGTTCCTCTCTCTCTCCCTCGTTTCAGATACAGATCGAGTGAATGGTGCGGCGGCGCCCTTCTCCTCCCATGGTGGTGCCCTTCCCCTCCCCGACCCACCACCGACGGCTCCCTGACTCACCATCGGCACCTACACTTCCCCGCCCCACCGGTGGCTGCGCTCCTCGACACCCACACCGGTGGCGGCGCTTCCCCCACCGGCGACTGCGCTCCCTCCTCCCCACCCATGGCGGCGTGCTCGCCTAGCTGCCAAGGCGAATGGGGGCGACGGAGGGCACCTCCCCACCAATGACGACAGCAGGCTCCCTCACACCAGGACAACGTCTTCCCAGGGGTATTTTGGCCTTTGTACATCAACTCTAATAGCCATTATATTAGTCCATGGATCGAAACAGGGTAGGGACTAAAGCTTAGTCTCTGGACTAAAGGATCCAAACAGGCCCTTAGTATGGTTGTCCACAAATTCCTGGTGACTCCAATGCAGAATATAGTCTCAGGCCTAGAGGCCGGAATGGAGGAGGATGAGCTCATGAGCACTGAAACAGGGAGCAGGACAATGCAAAGCCTGGCAGGAGCAGAGGGCATCTTCCGAAGCATCGGATATTTCCCTTTTTATAGTTGGAAGCCTGGAACGTCATTTTGGAGTCTGGAACTGGTCCAAATTAAAACAACTGGATAAATTTATTTATCACACGGCCAGTAGGTCCTCTTATTTGTATTACTGGTAGAAATGATGAAAGTAATTAATTTAAGTTCTTGCAGTTATTCAGTTCATGAAAACTGAAGCATGTCAAATGCTAGATCACCATTTGCACTCTTCTGGATTACAGCCAAAATTATTCTCAAGTTGTCAGCGCGTATTGATGCAGATGCCAAAGCCTTAACCTCTCATATATAGCTCCAGCACCCATGTATACCTGGTGTCGTCACGTCACTTTAGAGTATAAATAAATACAGTATCATGTTTATATTGTCTAAGGTATTTTTTTTGTACAAACATATATGCCATGAACATTTTTTTCTTTTTCTTCATGATTATATCGATGTAATCTTGCCAACGAACTGAGTTTTTTTTCCTTTCTAAGAGATTAACACTACCACCAATCGAAGCATCGAGTCAACTTCCTGATTAGTGGAGGAGGATATAATAATGCTTCTGCAGCTTGCCATGGTATATGTTTTAAGATGGCTAAGCATTGAACCACCTATAGGAAGGGAAAAGTCCTCTACTTGCACATATATGTGAGAACAACTAAATAGTGAAAAATAATGGCATCAACGCGCTAAAGTGACAGGTATAGCACTAGTCGCCCAGGCGGTGTCACTAATGACTCGATCATCAAAAGTGACAGGTCTATTGCTCGTCGTTTTTACTATGAAAAATGATGGATACAAACCTGATTCCGTGACCTTGTATACTTAAAATTGATGGAAATAAAGGAAGACCGTCACTTGTGGCTACACAATAGTGAGCAGTAGCGGACCTTGCACACAAAATCAAGAGGGGCCAACACAATAAAACACTACACCACAACACCAATACACTGTTAGACATCTGTCGCTAGTAGTGCATATTTACCAATAGATAGACGGTAAAAGTGTGCGACAAATCATCTGACAGTAATTATAGCTTTAACAATCGACTGCCTGTCGGTATACCTCTTTGTAATTAGGTGTTCCGAAAAAGTCTAAAAAAAATCTAAGAAGTGTCCTCTGCATAATTTGGTTGCTGCTGATTTCTTGGAAGCATTTCCCATTTTGTATTAGTTCTTATAAAAACAAAGTTTGCTTACTTTTTGTACTTTTGAGGAGGAAAAAATGCCCCTAGGAAGGAAGAATATGGATGGCCTCATTAATGACTATTAGCAGCAGCAGCAGCAAGCAAACATTGCAAGAAACATGCAGCACCTAGAATCTTTGCAGATTCCTACTAGGAACAACGTGGTGCAGCCACCACCTACTAGTCATCCTAATCTCCTCCCGTGAGCACCATGATACATCAGAAGCATGCTTTTTTTTTGAAACACTAATGGCTGCTGTTGTGTTATTTTTCGTAGAAAACTTATCCTGCACCCACTGATGGTCATAATCTGGGACCAAGGCCACAGAAAAGTACTGTTGATACTGTAAATGAGTGGATTGTTGATGTAGAGCCCAAGATCCGAAGAACATGGGATGCACATTATGATGCTCGGCACGAAGAATATGACAATATTGCAGATAATGAAGATTGTGTCCATAAGCAAGTTGGTGAAGCGCCACCAGTGTCTGCTGCCATGAATGCTGTAAGCACAGCGAGAAATGAAGATGCCTCTCGCTTTGCACATGATAAGCTTGTAATGTTCTCCGTCCTCCTGTTAAGTTTATATTTGTGATTTAATATTTGTTCCTTGCATTTCTGTAATTCTCATGGATGTGTCATATACTTTAGGTTGGAAAGGAAGTAATATTATTTGCTATGCTGAGGTCTGATCTCCCTGTAGCTAAGGGAGCTGTCCTTTCTACTAATCCGAAGACCATGGTAGGATCAGGTCGGCCTCTTGGAAAGCAGTTTTGTGAAGTTATGCTGGATCATGTGATTAGAAGGGATGCATTTTTGCCTCGCCCTTATGATCATATGGAGAGTATGGCTGGGGCTTATATATGTCAATTGCGTCGACAATCTCCCTATTTAAAATTGGACCTGATCGATGTCCTACTCCTAGCCAAGCAAGTATAGTTGTAAACTCTAAACCTAGCTTGCATTTCTTGCAATTGTATCAACACTAATTATAACCTGTCCTAAAGCCTGCAGCCAAGTCGTAATTGATATATATATATATATATATATATATATATATATATATATATATATATATATATATATATATATATATATATATATATAGGAGTCGTTAAAGGGAATATTTTCATGATTATCAAAAAAATATAAATGTTTTTTCTTTTGAAACCACAAGGCTAGAGCTTTTGCTTTGCCATAGTATTATGAGAAGAAAAAAATTAGCTAATTGATAAAGAAAAAATAGGACTGAAAACCATATAACTAGAGGAGTGGCACCATACCACTCCAATCAATTTTTGATACAGAAAATGACTCAACAAAACACACGGGTTTTGCAGAAGGAACCGGCAAAACCTCCTTCACAGTTGTACACAACTCCAACGACAAATTCACCGGGCCAACAACTAGGGGAACTATCCTCGATCGGCATCTGACCATACATATTCATGATGATTTCCAAGCCTAAGCTTAGATGCAGAGATGCAGAAAATCAGCCAACACAGTTTTTTTTATGAAACTGGAGGGGCTTTTGGGCCCCTACAGGCAATTTATTAAGCAAAATAAAAGGTCCACAAGGTCCAGATACAACTTAAGGAACAAAAAATGAAAGGAACAGAGGAAGTTATAATAAATTTTGGATCCATATAGATCAAAAGTCAAAGAAAGACTAGTTCTTGCTCTGAAAGAAAGAACTTTCATTTCCTTCTGAAAGACTTCTTTGGCTGAGTTGATACTCGGCTGAATTCCTTTGAAGATGAAGTCATTTCTTACTGACCAAATTGCCCAGCACATTAGAATTGCAGTAGCCATGAAAAAAGAGGAGTGGTTATGTATAATTTAATTTGAAGCATTATGCAAGTGCTATTTATATCCACCATTTTTCTTCTCACAAATGGGCAAGGTTAGGTTCATGCACAGGTATACTGAACCAAGATATTAGCGTGTGCGCTCATCTGCGGGACATTGTTTTTACAAAACACGGTAGAAATATATATATAGTACCTATTTGCATTTGTCACCCAACAGATGCAACACGTATTACCTAATATAATTGGAAGCAGAAGTGCATCATCTAGCACCATCAGCGTGCCGTCCGCTGCCAGTGGCCAGCCCACAATGGATCTACAGTTCACGCTCTGGCAGACATACACGGAGTACAGCGGTGCATACGAGTCTGGATCTTAGCACACTGCCACAATCCTTAATTACCTTGAGTGCTTAAGATTTTCTTGTGGGCCAAAACAAAACCGCCAAGGAAAGTATAGTTTTCTTGGCTGCGGACATACCTCCAAGGAAATGGATATTCTTGAGTGCTTTGGTTTGTGGCCAAGGACCATGCATTTCTTTGACGGTTTAGACCTTTTTCTTGGCGGTTTTGAACACTGAAGGTAATTTAGGGTTGTGGTAGTGACAGCGCAAGCATCAGTGGCATCAAATCGAGCTGCGTGGCGAGGACGAAAAAGCTATGGTCCATGAAGGATGAATGGATATATGTCAAAACTCCCGGTGGCTCCCAAGCCTAAGGTAACATATATGAACGGAGGAGGATTGAGCTAGCGCGCTGGGCACTAGAGAAATGTAAGAGAAGCTAGCAAGACGAGCTAGGCAGGAAGAGTTTTGCATTGCATCCCTAATTCCCTATTGATCGGCAGGCCTAATATAAGCCCGGCTCGGCGCAGAGAGATGAAGAATGAGCCGAGCAGTACTAAATAAAAAGCACATTCAATTCAAGCAATGGGGGTGGGAATTGAAGCAATGCTCTATTATTACCTTTGTAGTTTATAGGGCTATATATTGAGACATCAACCACCACATCTCCTTTTTATAGTTGCACTTGCCCGTTCCATCGGGTACTCCAAAACAACTTCACTTGATTTTTTGCCATCCTTTTAATTTCTTGGTCAATATTGGGAAATAATTGTCTTCTTTTCAGCAGCCATCCAACACCAAAAACTTGAATTCTGACCGTGTCAACTGCTCAACTGCATGCATGTGCACCTATGAACAAGGGAACGTGCCAAGATGTACCACAAGGTATCACAATTTATTACATGGAAGGTACAAAAAGTAATTAGTATCTAGGTACTGAAATTTGATACCTCGCTTAATATATTTACTAGGTAAATGTCCGCGCGTTGCAACGGGTGTTATACCTTCCACTTGAGACTTCCCTTCAACATATTTCATAGCAACATTCCAGGCTTTTCTATCTTGGCAACGATTCTATACTACTCACTGTGGGCAGATAAAGACCAAAGCCCTGCCCGCATCGCTGGGCCCGTGTACTCGTCGCGCCTCGCCCACCCATGTGCCTTTGCTCGCTCCCGCCCACGCCCTCATCCACCTCACCCGTCGCGGAAGGGGAGGCAGGCAGGGGAGGCACGCGCTTGCACCTGCGCCAGCATCCTCATTCACCTCGCGCCGTTGACAGGAAGGGGAGGCCTACGCCACCGAAGTTCCCCACCAGGTAGGTGTGACCGCCGGCGACGTTGTGTTTTAAGTGTTTGAGACATTTTTAGACATGTTGCAAGCCTATGTTTCATGTGTTTCAGATGTTTTAGACGTATATTTCAAATGTTTCATCTGGATGTTGCATATATTACTATGGCTGTACACGCATGTTTCAAGCGCGTGTTTCAAATGTTTCAGATGTTTTCAGACTTATGTTGCAAGTGTTTCATCTGGATATTGCAAAAGTAGATCTGGATGTTGCATATGTTGCTATGACTATACATGCATGTTCCAAGAGCATGTTTTAAGTGTTTCATCTGTTTTCAGACGTACGTTACAAGTGTTTTATCTCGATGTTGCATATATTGCAAGTGTTTCATCTGTTTTAGGAGTATGTTGCAATGGTTTCATCTGAGTATTGTAAAAGTAGATCGTAGGTGTAGAGGAAGCCTAAGCCCATGGTGGTCTAGCTGCTGCGGCTCCTTGGTGTGGCGAAGATGGAGGTCGCAGACACCAGAGCGATGAGGTCGGAATGCTGTAGCAGATCGGCCGGGATTTGGAGCGAGATGGGCGCGGGCGTGGTGCATTGGGCAAGATGGGACACGGGCCTCCATGCTGTGTGCGTCGAGCGCAGGCGCGGGAAGCTCTGTCCGGACAGACGCTGCCTTCGGACAGGTGCATCTACCACCTATTAGCAGGTAGATCTATACAATCCCTGCTAAAAATTAGCTAGTTAAAAATTAGCAACTATTAGCTAGCTAATTTTTAGTGCTAATGGATCCAAACAGCCCAAACTTTTGAGGATCTAAATAAATAAAGTGAGATACTAATAAGGCAAAAAATTGCAGATAAATAAAACTGACATATGGAACATTCTCTTATTAATATCGATAATCATGTGCAGTACATTCTTAATTGGTACCGACAGGTTTAAGAGCAGTACAAGAAGCTGTCCAAATCATGCGATCGGTGACTGAGCGGGTGGGCACTTTGCATTAGGCCTCGTTTAGTTTAGAGAATTGGGGAGAAAAACACTGTATCAGAATTCCTGTAGCATTTCGTTTGTATTTGGTAAAAATTATCCAAATTTTGACTAACTAGGTTTAAAATGTTCATCTCGCAAAGTACAATAAAACTGTGCAATTAGTTTTTGATTTCATCAACATTTAGTACTTCATGCATTTGCCGACATTTTGATGTGACGGGGAATCTTCTTTTTGCATAGTAAAATTTGGGGAGAATTAGGGGAACTAAACAAGGGGTTACAGACAGGGCACATAGCCCGACATTCTGTCATAGTGTCATAACATAGTGGTTTGGGCTTTTGAGTCCAGCAGCAGTAGCCGCATGGAGTCTTTGGGTCATCACAGTCAATCGGCTGACAAAACCGGAGTACCAGTTTGCTCTCATCAAGTGCTGTGCGGGCGAGGCTATAAGCCGGGCCCCATGCAGTTCCAACATCGAGCTCATTATGAGGACGACCTGTTTAATTTTGATCATGTTTTCATGAGCATTTAGTGTGTGTGTATTATAACAAATTCAAGGACAAATAAAAGAGTATTTGTCAATGAGAGACTTACATTGTACAGGGAATGCAAAGATGAACAATATAAGCATCAAGGTTCCACACCTGTCCATCATATTGGTCATATATATTGGATCATGGATGATGTGATCTGACTGCTGCTGTCCTCTCAAGGCGTTGAACGGCTAATATATACAGAAACACGAGTAACAGATGAAATGCTGTTACCGTTTTTTTTATGGTGAACTTTTACTAGCACTTACTACTACCCCTATACTTTGGCCTATATTAAGGCCCCGTTTGGTTCCTCGTAGATAGTAACTATCTGCTAATAATTATCTCTTTTGAATCCAAACAAGTATAGATAATAATAGACTAAATAATTGTTAGCTAAATCTCTAGATAACAACTGTCTCACTGACCAAAATCAGATAATAGTAGCTAATATAGATGGACCAACAACCCAACCTTATCAATTACCTGTGTATCCAAACACCGTCCGAGATAATAGGCAGCTAGTTAATAGCTAGCTAATATTAGCTATGGTTACTATCAACCAATGGATCCAAACAATGCCTCAGTTCCTTTATAAATTCCTTGCCTCTCACACATGTAACTAACTGCCATATGCTATCTTTTCAAGGCAACCGGATTTTTCAAAGAAAAATGCACAATGTGTTTCTTCCAAATATGGTGGTTATGCAGTAATATTATGTCCTCTCTTCAAGGCGTCTGATATTTTACTTCAGGCAAAAGATCACTTGATGTAAATGCAAGACCGCACTGGAACCAGCTACGGAGGTGCCGAGCAATCTGACTCCTCGATAATCCATCGTCTTTTTGCCATCCTGTAGGCGGCCAGATATAGCATGCACTAAATTCCTTTCACCAACGTGTCTCTTTCCCATGGGGAGAAATGTTGATAGCGCTGCTTGGGCAGATATGGTGCAACTAGGCCAGAATCACCATGTGACCCGGTAGGAAAATGTGTACGCTGAATTCCCAAGTCCTCCTAAGCCTCTCCCTAAGCATGAGCACCAAGGCATCGATCAGAACAGGCGGTAAACATGAAAACTAAAGCCAAATAGCGAATGCGCTAACCCTTTCGTTGTTTATATTCTATATGTATAATAGCATAGTAGTATTGTGGTACTACTCCTACATACTACAGTATATCTCTATATATATATCAACTTGTAGATCTGTATGCCTTCCTCTCTTTATATACCTATAGGCTTCTAGCTAGTTATATATAATCACTTTCTTGTGAGCATGGTGCATCCTGCTGTCAGGGCGGTAGAGCTCACCATGTGTACATTAAAACAGCTATGTACGAGCTCCGGAGTATCACTGCTGGTGTGCTGGTAGCACTAAACTACAGAGTTCGAGTTCATTAGTACCTCCACGCCCATCAGCTACTTGGAGTACATTATTACTTTACTCAGGTGTTTCTTTTACCTTCTATTTTAGGACAATTGAATATATCAACGTCATCTATTATTTGAATGTACAACCACCTGGTATATTTAGTTTAATTTCTATTAGGTATGCTTATAAATACTTGCCTAGTTCTCCAAAATTTCCTGGTGACTCCAATGCCCAGAGGAATGGAGGATGAGCTCCTGAGCACTACCGGAACTAGGAGCACGGCCAGTGGCGGATCCACGGCCCGGGCTGCCCGGGTGTAAGGTCCAAATAGGCTAGAGGGGGGTGAATAGCCTAATTAAAAACTTCTACACAAATTACTTAACCACAAGTTAGTATAAAAGGTGGCGGAGCAAAATGCACTAGCACTAACTAATTAAGCAAGCCACCTACACAAGTCTAGTTCAAGGCTATCCACTAAACACAACAACAACAAGCTAAAAACAAGATGTAATACTAGAGAAGAGCTTTGAGTGATTATACCGCCGTGTAGAGATGAGAAGTACCAATAAATCAATCACACAAGAGAAATCCTCGGGAAGAGATTGACACAGGAATTTATCCCGAGGTTCACTTGCTTCCCGGCAAGCTACTCCTCGTTGTGGCGATGCACCCACTTGTCGGTTCGCGAGCTAATCAACTATCAAGAGTTGAGCCCTCGGCGGGCGCCGCACAACCGCACACAAGATGGGGATCCTCCAAGCCACGAGCTCCACTAGAGTATCCAATTTGCGAACTCCCGCGGGGAAGGATCAAGAACCCCTTACAACACTTGGTGTAGGCTCCAACAATCTCCAATTGCGAGCTCAATCACCTCCGCTGCTCCAAGCCGTCTACCGTGTCGGGAAACACGGAAGAGTAACGAGAAATCCGCAGCAACTCGAAGATCAAGTGCCTCTAGAATGCAACTCTCAAGCAATGCACTTGAATCTCACTCAATCTCACTCAAGATGTGCAATCAATCAAAGAGATGAGTGGAGGGGTTGTTCTCTAGCTCAAAGGATGTTTCTAGGTCTCAAAATGTGCAAGAGTTACCCTCAAACCCCGGCCACCATCTATTTATAACGAAGGGGTACGCAACTAGCCGTTAGAAACGACGCAGCAGAAATCGCGCTGCACCGGACGCTCCGGTCAGGGTGACCGGACGCGTCCGGTCACTACGCGACAGACGAGAATAGTGCCGTTCAAACTAGCCGTTACCGTTGACCGGACGCGCTCGACCGAGCGACCGGACGCGCTGGTCACGACCGGACGCGCCGGTCCCGTGACCCACCGGACGCTCCGGTCAACACCGAGCCGCGCACCGCGAAACATCCACCGGACGTGCTGAAGAACGGACCGGACGCCATAGTGCCCGCGTCCGGTGGGAGTCCAGTAAGCTCCTTGGACGACCGGACGCGTCCGGTCACCTATGACCGGACGCGCACCGCGTCCGGTGGTCCTTGTGAACCGCTGTTCGCCTGACCGGACGCGCCGGTCGCACAGTAACCGCGTCCGGTGCAGCGTCCGGTGCAGCGTCCGGTGCACGCAGTGACCTCCGTTCGCCTCCGTTTCTTTTCCAACTTTCGGCGCAATAGAAAATAGGCATTTCACTTCTCTAAAAAGCGCCGAATCCCGCCTCGCAAGCTCGGCGGGAGGGAGAGAGGAACCCAAACCCCTCTCTACCGCTTAAACTCCACCGCCTTCGCAAATGTGCTAACACCAACAAGTGTTCACCACCATGTGCTCGTGTGTTAGCATTTTCACAAACATTTTCCAAGGCGTTATGTTAGCTCTTTACTAGATCCTAAATGCATATGCTCAAGACATTGATCTAGTGGCACTTGATTTCCGAGCTAACCGTGATTGCCCCTCTTGATAGTCGGCTATGTATCCTAAACCCGGTCAAACACTTCTCTACTCATCTTAGACCGGCAAAAGGAAAACCCTATGGTTATACCTTTGCCTTGCGCTCTTAGATCCTTCTCCTTCACTTGATCATCATGTCCATGCACCATTTCTTTGTGATCTTGTGGCCACCACTCCTTGCCACATCCAACTCCATCACATGTTGCTTATGCCTAGCTTAATCACACTTGATACAATAGCATTAGCAACTTGGTGTCATTAATTACCAAAACCAAACTTGGGCTTTCAATCTCCCCCTTTTTGGTAATTGATGACAACCATCACAAAGATATGAAATGAAATCAATTTTCAATTTCGATAGTATTAGCTCCCCCTACATATGTGCTTCCATAAGTTTGGCTCAAATGTGCACATATGTATGGATTTGAAATTTGGGAGAGTTACTACTATCTAAATGATGCTAAGGTATATAGAACGGATCTTTGAAGCGTGATACCAATCGGAGTTGCCTTTATATACCATCCTTAGCATCGATGTAGCTAGACACCACTTGTAATTCATCACTTGTAAAGATCACAAACACTAAAGTACCCCGTGAGATCAACATTATAAGCAAAGGTGTCTAGATACCACTTAAAAAGCTACTCTCAACAAATCATCATTCAAGTTCTATTTCTAGCAAACACCATGCAATCATGAATATGAATTTAAGCTTTGCAATGCAACAATTCATCATGTTAATGCGCATACAAATGCAACAAATAATTCATGAGCTTGCTCCCCCTACTTGTGTGCTCAATTTTAATTTCTCTCCCCTTACTATTTCTTTCTCCCCCTTTGCAACTTAACTTTGCAACTTAACTTTTTATCTCTTTGTGACTTTTCTCTCCCCTTACTATATCTTTGTGACTTTTCTCTCCCCCTTTGTCAACAATCACCAAAAAGGTGCCAATTTTAGTGAGAGTTAAGTCAATCAATATGAGGGAGTCCAAATTATGGTTCAATCTAGATCACTTGCCTAGAATATGTAATTCGGTTTGAACCAAGGACAAGCTTCTTCACACCTCATAAAGTATAAGGGTTATCTTGACCATGTTGAATTACACATCATGAGCTCATTTTCTAGATTCAACACTAGGTTTGCAAGCCCACAAACATGTCATATGCTACCACTAGATCAATTAAAACATAGAAGCAATAGTGGTACCATATATACATTAAACTCATTTGATTTTCATGAATGAGCCTATTTGTCATGCAAATATGTCTATATGTTCTAAACATGTCCTTAGCAAAGTATGGATGATATGTCAAACAACTCTACCTTGCTATGTCGGAGGAGAGGCATGTCATATAAAAGTGTGGGGGTGCACTCATCTCAAGTTGGAGAAGTCAAGTATGTTCAATTCATTCTTCAACTTGTAAAATCTTTTCTCATCAAGTGGCTTTGTGAATATGTCGGCTAGTTGATCTTCGGTGCCAATGCTCTCAATGCTAATATCACCCTTTTGTTGATGGTCTCTTATGAAGTGATGCCTTATGTCAATGTGCTTTGTTCTTGAATGTTGAACCGGATTTTGAGTCATCTTGATAGCACTTTCATTGTCACAAAACAATGGCACATTCTTGAATTTGATTCCAAAGTCATTCAAAGTTGCTTTCATCCAAAGCAATTGTGCACAACAACTACCGGCACTAATGTATTCGGCCTCGGCGGTAGATAGTGCAACACTATTTTGTTTCTTTGATGACCATGAAACAAGAGACCTTCCAAGCAATTGACAAGTGCCACTTGTGCTCATTCTATCAATCTTGCAACCACCATAGTCGGAGTCCGAATATCCAATCAACTCAAAACTTGATCCCTTTGGAAACCATAATCCAACATCATGAGTGCCCTTAAGATATCTCAATATCCTCTTGGTTGCTTTCAAGTGACTTTCTCTAGGTGAAGCTTGATATCTTGCACACTTGCACACACTAAACATCACATCCGGCCTAGAAGCGGTGACATAGAGCAAACTTCCAATCATAGACCGGTATTGCTTTTGATCTACCATGTTGCCACTTGCATCAATACCTAATTGATCATTTGTGCCCATTGGTGTACTCATTGGCTTAGCATCTTGCAATCCAAACTTCTTAATCATGTCCTTGATGTACTTCCCTTGACTTACAAAAGTGCCATTCTTCATTTGCTTGATTTGAAGTCCAAGAAAGTAACTAAGCTCTCCAATCATAGACATCTCAAACTCATTTGCCATCATATTTCCAAATTCTTCACAAAAATCTTGATTGGTTGATCCAAAGATAATGTCATCCACATAGATTTGCAACACAAACAAGTCATTTCCAATTTTCTTGGTGAAGAGAGTGGTGTCAACCTTTCCCATCTTGAACCCTTTAGAGAGAAGAAAGTCCCTCAATCTCTCATACCATGCTCTAGGTGCTTGTTTCAAACCATACAATGCCTTCTTGAGCTTGTAAACATGGTTGGGCTTCTTGTCGTCTTCAAAACCGGGAGGTTGCTCAACATAAACTTCTTCATTGATGTAACCATTAAGAAATGCACTCTTGACATCCATTTGATAGAGCTTGATGTTGTGTGCACAAGCATATGCTAATAAGATTCTAATAGCCTCCAATCTTGCAACCGGTGCATATGTTTCTCCAAAGTCAAGACCCTCAACTTGAGTGTATCCTTGTGCTACTAATCTTGCTTTGTTCCTCACAACCATGCCATCTTGATCTTGCTTGTTTCTAAAGACCCACTTAGTACCAATCACATTGTAGTTCTTCGGCCTTTCAACAAGTTCCCAAACTTGATTTCTAGTGAAGTTGTTTAGCTCTTCATGCATGGCATTTACCCAATCGGAATCCTTCAATGCATCTTCTATTTTCTTAGGTTCTTCAAGTGACACAAATGAGTAGTGCTCACAAAAAGATGCTAATCTTGATCTAGTTTGAACACCACTTTGAATTCCACCAATGATTTGGTCCAATGGATGATCTCTTGCAATACTAGTAGGTTGGAGTATTGGAAGTTGGTTGCTTCCACTAGCTTGACCTTGATCTTGCACTTCATCATGAGAACCACTAGAGCTTGCTTGATTTGTATCAATTTGCACACTTTGGTTGATCACATGAATATCATCATCATCAACTTGCCTTGGCCTAACATCACCAATGTCCATGTTCTTCATTGCATTTGACAATTGATCTCCTCTCACATCATCAAGGTTTTGAGCGTCATTTTGAGATCCTTGGGTTTCATCAAACTCAACATCATGAACTTCTTCCAAGGTGCCATTTGTGAGATTCCAAACTCTATATGCTTTGCTTGTGGTAGAATAACCAAGTAAGAACCCTTCATCACATTTCTTGTCAAACTTGCTCAATCTAGTGCCTTTCTTGAGAATATAGCATTTGCAACCAAACACTCTAAAGTATGCAATGTTGGGCTTTCTTCCATTCAATAGCTCATATGGTGTCTTTCCAAGCTTCCCATGACAATAGAGACGGTTGCTACAATAGCAAGCCGTATTGATAGCTTCACTCCAAAATGAATGACTCACATTGTATTCACTAAGCATTGATCTAGCCATGTCAATCAAAGTTCTATTTTTCCTTTCAACTACACCATTGGATTGAGGAGTGTATGTTGGTGAGAATTGATGTCCAATCCCAAGATCATCACATAAATCTTCAATTCTTGTGTTCTTGAACTCACTACCATTGTCACTTCTAATCTTCTTGATGGTAGTCTCAAACTCATTTTGCACTCTCTTGACAAAAGACTTGAATAGATCATAAACATCACTCTTGTCATAGAGAAAGAACACCCAAGTGTATCTTGTGTAGTCATCCACTATCACAAAGCCATACTTGTTGCCACCAATGCTAGTATATGTTGTTGGCCCAAACAAGTCCATGTGCAATAGCTCAAATGCCTTTGATGTGCTCATTTCACTCTTCCTAGGATGTGCATTTCCAACTTGTTTACCGGCTTGACAAGCACTACAAGGTTTATCCTTCTCAAAGGTGACATCCTTCAAGCCTCTAACTAAGTCATGCCTCAAAAGTTTGTTCAATTGTTTCATTCCAACATGACCAAGCCTTCTATGCCATAACCAACCCATACTAGATTTGCTAAGCAAGCATGATGTCAATTGTGTCTCACTATCATTGAAGTCAACCAAGTATAAGCTACCATGTCTAAATCCTTTGAATATCAAATTTGATCCATCAACACTTATGACTTCAACATCATCACTACCAAATATGCACTTGAAGCCAAGATCACAAAGTTGTGCCACCGACAAAAGATTGAAATCTAAGCTCTCAACTAGCAACACATTAGATATGCTCATGTCATTTGAGATAGCAATTTTACCAAGCCCCTTGACCTTGCCTTTCTTGTTGTTGCCGAAAGTGATAGCATCAAAACCACAATTTTGACTTCTATCAATTGATTTGAACATACAAGAATCCCCGGTCATATGTTGAGTGCACCCACTATCAAGTACCCAATGCCTTCCTCCGGCTTTGTAATTGACCTACAAGATAAGATCAATTCCTTTTAGGTACCCAAACTTGTTTGGGTCCTCCAAGGTTAGTGACCAAGCTCTTTAGTACCCAAATGGCTTTCTTCTTTGAGCCCATCCATGGTGCACCAATGAACTTAGCATGAACACCATTTGTACCCTTGGTAAGTATATAGAAAGAATCAAACTTAATTGAGGATACATTAGCATTGGATTTCTTGTTCATGCAATGTTGCTCTATGTGACCAACTTGCTTGCAACTTTTGCAATAGCTACCTTTGTTCTTCACAAAACGAGTCTTGTGAGGAGCAAAAGCGGCTTTGCCTTTCTTGGGGTTATAACCCAATCCCTCTTTATAGAGAGAAGCTCTTTGGCTACCCAAGCACATAAGCAAGCGGTCCTCACCACCATAAGCCTTGGCCAAGGTGTGATTGAGCTCTTTTACCTCCTTCTTGAGATTTTCATTCTCAACTATAAGTGTGGGATCACAAGTGAAACCATCACTACTAGATGAGGATGATGTAGATGAGCTACATGAAGGGTTAGTGGAAGCAACAACAATAGGCTTATGACAAGATTCATCAATTATATCACAAGATATGCCTATGTTGCAAGTTTTAGCTTTCTCAACATTAGTTGGCATGTTTTCACATTTTTCAACTAGAGAGGAATGAGCTTCTTCAAGCTTAGTGTGAGACTTTTGAAGTTTCTTATGGTCTACCTTTAGACTCTCATAAGATGCTCTAAGCTCATCAAGTTCTTGCATAAGGTTTTTCTTTTCCTTAAGCAAGCCTTTGCATTCCTTTCTAGATTCTTTATAATGTTGAGTGCAATCTTCTAGCATAGTGATTAGTTCATCTTTAGTGAATTCTTCTTCATCACTATCACTATCACTATCACTAGCATTATCATGATCACTCTCATTATCGGATGATACCTTAGTGGCCTTAGCCATGAAGCACGATGGAGTGTCGAAGAGGGAGACCTTCTCTTGGATAGCAATGCTAGCATGTCCCTTCTTCTTGCTCTTGTAGTCATCCTCATCATCACTTGAGGAATCATCACTATCCCATGTAGCAACATGAGAATCATTCTTCTTCTTATGAGAACTCTCCTTCTTTTCTTGCTTCTTCTTTTGCTTCTTCCTTTCCTTCTTGATAGCATCTTCATCATCACTATCATAAGGACACTTTGCAATGAGATGGTCCTTGCTATGGCATCTAAAGCATCTCATGGTATGCTCATTCTTCTTAGATATGTTCTTCCTCCTCCTTGCACGATAGCCCTTCTTCTTCATGAATTTGCCAAATTGCTTGACAAAGAGAGCCATCTTCTCATCAATGTCATCACTATCACAAGAGCTTGAGTCTTCTTCACTTGATGATTCAATCTTGGATTTGCCCTTGGATGTGGTGGCTTTGAATGCCACACTCTTCTTCTTTTCATCATCATTCTTCTCATTCTCCTTCTTCTTCTTCTTGACCAACTCATCCTTCTCATCATCTTCTCTATATGAATCATCGGTCATCACTTCTTGAAATATTTGTTGAGGAGTTGAATCCTTCAATGTAGTCCTCACTAGCACGGTGATCAATGTATCAAACCTCTTAGGCAAGCTTCTCAAAAACTTCATAGAGAATTGATTGTCCTTGACCTCCTCACCAAGTGCCTTGAGCTCATTTACAATGACTTGCAATCTATGAAACATCTCCGGTACACTCTCATCATCTTGCATCTTGAAGCTTGAAAATTTTTCTTGCAAGATATATGCTTTAGCGGTCTTTGTGCCCTCGGTGCCCTCAAAAGTTTCTTCTAGCTTCGCCCAAGCATCATGTGCAACCTCTATATTCTTCACTTGCTCAAATGTCTTGTCATCTAATGCCTCATGAAGAGCACTAATGGCAATATCATTGCATTGGAGCTTCTTCTCTTCCACCGGTGTAGGTGCTTCCGGATTAGCAACCTCAAATTTTGTTTCGGTGACCTTCCACACTTCTCTATTGATTGACTTGAGGTGTGCGGTCATCTTAACCTTCCAATATGCATAATTTGTGCCATCAAAGTGAGGTGCCTTCTTGGTGTTGTTGATGTGCAAACTTAATTGAGCCATTTCTTTTTCACCGTAGGTTGTTAAGCCTCAAATAAACGGTGCCTCGGCTCCGATACCACTTGTAAGGTCCAAATAGGCTAGAGGGGGGGTGAATAGCCTAATTAAAAACTTCTACACAAATTACTTAACCACAAGTTAGTATAAAAGGTGGCGGAGCAAAATGCACTAGCACTAACTAATTAAGCAAGCCACCTACACAAGTCTAGTTCAAGGCTATCCACTAAACACAACAACAACAAGCTAAAAACAAGATGTAATACTAGAGAAGAGCTTTGAGTGATTATACCGCCGTGTAGAGATGAGAAGTACCAATAAATCAATCACACAAGAGAAATCCTCGGGAAGAGATTGACACAGGAATTTATCCCGAGGTTCACTTGCTTCCCGGCAAGCTACTCCTCGTTGTGGCGATGCACCCACTTGTCGGTTCGCGAGCTAATCAACTATCAAGAGTTGAGCCCTCGGCGGGCGCCACACAACCGCACACAAGATGGGGATCCTCCAAGCCACGAGCTCCACTAGAGTATCCAATTTGCGAACTCCCGCGGGGAAGGATCAAGAACCCCTTACAACACTTGGTGTAGGCTCCAACAATCTCCAATTGCGAGCTCAATCACCTCCGCTGCTCCAAGCCGTCTACCGTGTCGGGAAACACGGAAGAGTAACGAGAAATCCGCAGCAACTCGAAGATCAAGTGCCTCTAGAATGCAACTCTCAAGCAATGCACTTGAATCTCACTCAATCTCACTCAAGATGTGCAATCAATCAAAGAGATGAGTGGAGGGGTTGTTCTCTAGCTCAAAGGATGTTTCTAGGTCTCAAAATGTGCAAGAGTTACCCTCAAACCCCGGCCACCATCTATTTATAACGAAGGGGTACGCAACTAGCCGTTAGAAACGACGCAGCAGAAATCGCGCTGCACCGGACGCTCCGGTCAGGGTGACCGGACGCGTCCGGTCACTACGCGACAGACGAGAATAGTGCCGTTCAAACTAGCCGTTACCGTTGACCGGACGCGCTCGACCGAGCGACCGGACGCGCTGGTCACGACCGGACGCGCCGGTCCCGTGACCCACCGGACGCTCCGGTCAACACCGAGCCGCGCACCGCGAAACATCCACCGGACGTGCTGAAGAACGGACCGGACGCCATAGTGCCCGCGTCCGGTGGGAGTCCAGTAAGCTCCTTGGACGACCGGACGCGTCCGGTCACCTATGACCGGACGCGCACCGCGTCCGGTGGTCCTTGTGAACCGCTGTTCGCCTGACCGGACGCGCCGGTCGCACAGTAACCGCGTCCGGTGCAGCGTCCGGTGCAGCGTCCGGTGCACGCAGTGACCTCCGTTCGCCTCCGTTTCTTTTCCAACTTTCGGCGCAATAGAAAATAGGCATTTCACTTCTCTAAAAAGCGCCGAATCCCGCCTCGCAAGCTCGGCGGGAGGGAGAGAGGAACCCAAACCCCTCTCTACCGCTTAAACTCCACCGCCTTCGCAAATGTGCTAACACCAACAAGTGTTCACCACCATGTGCTCGTGTGTTAGCATTTTCACAAACATTTTCCAAGGCGTTATGTTAGCTCTTTACTAGATCCTAAATGCATATGCTCAAGACATTGATCTAGTGGCACTTGATTTCCGAGCTAACCGTGATTGCCCCTCTTGATAGTCGGCTATGTATCCTAAACCCGGTCAAACACTTCTCTACTCATCTTAGACCGGCAAAAGGAAAACCCTATGGTTATACCTTTGCCTTGCGCTCTTAGATCCTTCTCCTTCACTTGATCATCATGTCCATGCACCATTTCTTTGTGATCTTGTGGCCACCACTCCTTGCCACATCCAACTCCATCACATGTTGCTTATGCCTAGCTTAATCACACTTGATACAATAGCATTAGCAACTTGGTGTCATTAATTACCAAAACCAAACTTGGGCTTTCACCGGGCGGCAGCCCCCCCTGGGAGCTGGATTTTACCTGTAAAACACTGTAGCTTAGCCTCTAATCCACCATTAATCAACAGCTTAAAGTATAATCCTTCATTATTTAGCCCCCCCCCCGATGCTTCATCCTGGATCCGCCCCTGAGCACGGCGACAAGCCAGGGCAGGAAGAGCTGCTCTGCTTTTTTTGGTTCGTTCTTGTGCAAGGCATGCATGTCCACAGTGCACATCTTTTGATTTTTTTAAATAATATTTTTAATGATTAATTGCAAATCTAAAAGCTGTTATACAAAAAGTGTAGATATAGTATTCTGTCGGCCGCTGGGAAGCCGACAGGGGTCTTGTCGGCCTCTGGACGTCCGACAGGTCTCATGTCGGCACTTCAGCAGCCGATAAGGGGCCGACATGCCCTGTTAGCTTTTGGATTGCCGACAGGTCTGTCAGCTCTCGAGCGGCCGACAGGACTCGAGCGCATCCCAGCGCCCAGTCTCACGTTTTATGACGACATGAGCTCTTTTCTGAACAAAACTATCACAAGACAGAAAACTAACTTTATCACTGCAGCACTAAAAACATTTGCTCTCCTTTTCCGGACATATAAACATATATTACGCACCATAACCTAAGGAACCTTGCAAACTTTTGAAGGCAAACACATTCTAATATTAACCCAGCGTGGGACATAGACCAAACCTGCAATACTAAATGGCATGTGTGGAACTATAGGTAGCTAAGGTAAGTAGTCCCATCACTAATCCTAATATGCCTAAGGGAAAGTAAACAAAGCACGACTTGCAATGGCATGTGTGGAACTCTGTAGTTCTAATGTTCATAGGTCCACCACTAGTCCTAACATGTCTTAGGGAATTTAACTTGCTGGGTCTATTACATTGTTCTATTGGGTGCAGCATAGTTATTTCCCTTTTCTGTCGCGCCCTGAAGATGGTTCAGCTGCATCCTTCTTGTTCTTTAGAGCTGCCTCCCGGATTTTGAGCTCTTGCTCCTGACGCTTGATGGCTGCTTCCCATAAGCTAGTTGGAGTACATTATTACTTTACTCAGGTGTTTCTTTTACCTTCTATTTTAGGACAATTGAATATATCAACATCATCGGTGGCGGAGCTCGTCAATTTCTCCGTCTAGGGCCACTACGAAACCATGTATACTACCAGTCCACCACACCGGATCAAAATACCGTCTGTACGGAATCTAAATACTAATAGATGACAAACTAGCTTACAATTAAATGCATAAGTTTAGCTGATATTCAATTACATGCTTAAATCCACAACATAATCTTTTTTTTATCTCAAATGATGGTTTGGCTTAGAAGCAGGAGGGGAAAAAAGGATTTTAATGTATTATCCTTTTTATTGTGCAACTCTAAAAAAAATCGACATTTCATTGATGGAATTTTTAGAGAGGGGAAAAGCAAAGAATGTGGGTTCTGAGAACCGGAATTTACCACGGCTGCTAAGTGACCGTACGAGTAGTCCGTGCTCATGCTCCTGCGGCCCTTGCGGCTGGCGGCCTGGTGCCCTACCCACACGCAGACGTGCTCGTGCGGGCTGCGGCCGGCGCCCAGGCGGGCTAGGCGGCAGACGGGTAGCAGCCTAACCCCAGCACTTCTCCGACGGTCAGGCGGACATCCTCTAGCGACTAGCGGCAGCCGGCAGGGGCCGAGACGCCGAGTTGCCGGGCAATGGCTGCTGCCTACTGGGTTGACGAGTGGCGTGAGGAGAGGCGGAGCGCCGGAGTGGGGATTTGCGGCGCGGCATGACGCGGAGTGGGGACTGCGGCGATGCCCGCGGAGTGGGGACTTGTATTGCTCTCTCCTCTGTCTTTATCTGGGCCTTTTGAATTTAGCCCAATACCTAGAGTTACTTCGAACTGGGCCAAAAATTTACATATGGTATAGGAGACATTTTTGTCCACGTCTAGGGCCATGGCCCTAGTTGCACCAGGCCCATATCCGCCCCTGAACATCATCTATTATTTGAATGTACAACCACCTGGTATATTTAGTTTAATTTCTATTAGGTATGCTTATGAATAAGCTGCCATTATTGCTTGCGCTGTTGTTGCTGTAAGATATGGCCCTGGCGAGCCACAACAACTAGTCGTGCCTCCAATAATGACCGTTGGGGGCGACTCGCCGGGCGCCCAAGCGAAGCCTCCAGATCCCGTCGGCCCGGCGACCTGCTCGACGCCCGCTGCAGCTCTGGCGGCCTCCTGCGCCAATCCGGCAACCTGCTCGTCGCCCGCTGCAACTCCGGCGGTCCCTGTCGGTCACCTACCGGCGACCCCCTTCGCCAGTCCGGTGACCTATTGCTCGGCGCCCGCTGCAGCCCCGGCGAACCTCGCTAGTCCGGCGACTTTCTGCTCGGCGCCCGCTACAGCTCCGACCTCGGTGCAGTCGCGACTGGATCGGGCAGAGGATGGGGAGCGTGATCTGAAAGGTGGACGCCGCTCCTGCTCGGTGCCGGACGTGGCGAAGTCTGCAGCTCCGACGGCTCGCACGATATCGGACGCGCATCAGGCTCCCGTTTCGGAGAAGCAGGACATTGACTTGTTCTCCGGCGTGGATCCTGTCTCCCCAGACAGGGCACAAATTGGCGTCGACAATGCTCCACTCGTTGACGGTGCCGTCGAGGATCTAGGCGCGGATAGTGATTCAGTTGAGGATCCAATTCGGGAAGAAATGCTACGACGCCGCCGTCGACTGACCCTGGCACCTCGGCCTATCTCCGCTCTGGCAAGATCGAGACTGGTGGCTTCCGCTGTTGAAGCACCTGTACATTCATCGGACAACCAGCCAGAGGTTGAAGAAGCGCCCGTGACGTCGGCGGAGTACGGTGAGTTTTTCCATTCAGCTTTTTTGGCAGGTTTTAACTCCGACGAGGCAGCTGGTTACGCACTTGAAAAATGTTCCGGCGATTTTAATGTCAAGAAGAATAAATTCTATGCACTTTCAGAGGAAAATTTGTGTGAAGATTTTTGGAATCAAATCGGCTTCCCAAAGGGATCTCGATGGTGGGAGTCTGACTCGGACAGCTCCCTTGCCAATCGACTTTTGCTGGTTCTCGATCTTCAAACGAGGCTGATATTGCGGATCGGGAAAAAACTCGATCAATCGCAAATCAACCTGCTCGTTCAAAAATTTCCACCGGATTTGCTCTCCGGCGACCTGGGAAGGTTCGTCCTTGGAGGGGACCCTTGCCCAAACCTCGTTCGTCAGCTGCAGTGACGCTGGCCACATTCATGCCGCCTGAATGGGTAACTAATCCCGATCAGGCTGCCGTGAATACCGCGTTCTGCGTGGCAGTAAATTCAATTGCAAAACAGAGTCAAGATCTACGAGTCCTAGTTGAGCGGGCAAAAGCCTTTGGCCGGTCCAGAGGTGATCTGGTACGACCGTGTCTTCGGCGGACCCACGTGCGGGTGACTTCGATAGACACAAAAACACCAAATGCCAACAGCGCTCATAACCTAGCGACAGATCATACGCGAGCAGCCGTCATTCCATCTCGCCCTACCTACGCCGAGATGGCGGCTCGTCCACCGCCACCACCTCCTCCACGCCCTCCACAGATTCGCAATTTTCACCAAAACAGACCTCCACGCCGGTTCGATCGGCCTCAGAGAGGTCGTGGCACTGGACCGGGCGTTGGTCATGGATATGGTGGCCGTCATCTAGGAAGAAATAATGCAGCAGGGCGCGGAGATGGTCGTGGAGCCCAATCGGGCCATGACTGGAATCAACGTGGCCACCAGCAACACTTTCAGCAAGCAGAATACCGGCCTCGTGGGCGAACTGAAGCGCCTTCTGCTGCTGTGGAGGCAACAAAGCAGCAAGACAAACCGGAGGCGTCAGGTTCGCATCCACAGCCCTTGGCTTCCACTGATCTTGCGAAGCCGAAAAAAGTCAAACCTCCTCATTGTTTTAGGTGTAAGTGTAATGGGCATTTAGCAGACTGTTGCAAGGCGGATCTAGATTGTTTTATTTGTAATAAGAAGAATGCACACATTTCAGCAAAGTGTCCTCTTGTCAAGCTTCCAAAACCAACAGCGTCCATGCTAGGTTTTGCTAAGAATGAGTTGGGTTTTTTCCACATACCAGATTTTGAGTACAATTTGGAGACCCCAAAACCTTCTCCTACTGCTTTGATAAAGGTTACCGGGGGGGGCGGGGGGGGGGGGGAATTGATGCAGTCACAGTTCAGACAGAGCTTGCAAAATTCATCACAGCGGACTGGAACTGGGAAGCGCTCCCTCATGGGGATGACTCTTTCCTGGTGGAATTCCCGTCTGAGGATGAACTCAAACGAAGAGTCGACATTGATTTTTGTTTGAAGAATCATGGGGTCACACTGACAATATCAGAGTGGCAGGATGCCGGTGACTCTATTCCGGCTTATCATCTTGATGAAGTTTGGGTTCATGTTAGTAAAGTCCCTCATGCTTGGCGCCATTACCTTGGTTTTTGGGCACTCGGTACAGTCATTGGTGCCACTCTAGAAGTTGATATGCTCACTTATAGGAAAAAAAGGTGTGATTCGGATTCTGGTGGGGATGATGAGCAGAGAGTATTTACCCTTTACCACCGATGTGGTTTTTGGAAAAGTAGGACATGAAATAACTTTCAGTTTGGAGGAGACAAATTTTGAGCCAGCAATTCCTCCACCGAACCCAGATTACTCTGATCGGGATGGGGATGCACCTGGAAAAGATGATGCAAATCATGGGCGTGATGGTGGGCAGGCCCAGAAAAAGCAGAAAACTCTAGAGAACACGTCATCTTCATCTAATGCCCCTACTGGAGGTGGACCTGTGCCAATGCAATTCGCGACTGCGATGTCACTGCTCGAGAAAAAAGGCCTAGGGAAACTGAGCCAGTTACTAAGACTAAATGACATAGCTAACCTACCAGCTGTGTATGTTACCCCTCCGGCCAAAAATGTCAAAGGCAATGCATGTTCAGGAAAGAGTCTTCATCCACCAGAGAAAGCTAATAGTGGTGAACGTACCTGTACTGAACCCGGTTTGGATGCTACAGACCGTTCATTAGTGACTGGGACACAAACTTCGCCCTCAGATCAGTCAAACTCGCTCGGGCTCAGCAAAGAGGTGACACCTACTCAGCTCATGCCAACCTCGCCTAGGCCAAAGGTTGGGACAAATAGCAGATCGACATCACCTATTCCTATGCCGGGTGAAACTGATAGCAGTGTTAGATTGGAGACATCTCATAGCAGCAGTTCTGCTCCTCCCTTTGGACAGACAGTTAAGCCTGCAAAATCAGGCGATCTGTTGATGTCAAGGTTGATGACTCCGGCGTCGGCAGCTTCAAGCAAGCCGGGCAAAGATGTTCCAGTGAATATTAGTGATGGTTCAGGGCTACAATCCCCTTCAGGTACAAATGAAAATTTGTTATCTCCTTTGAATTCAACTGAAGGGCTTCGACGTAGTACACGTACTAATATCCAATCTGCTGATGGAATTTCCACAGCTGACGAGGATATTACAAGCAAAGCTATGCGAAGGGCTGCCATCCGAAATTTGGATTGCCCTTCGGAGAAGAAGTCGGCGGCTGCACAGAGTGTGGTGCCGCATTCGGTTTCATCTCCATTGATTCCACAGCCTGGTACGCACAGCTCCTGCCCTGCTATTTCCTTTATTCCTATTTCGAATGCTTCTTGTGTTAGGAATCTCAGTAACTTAGGTTATAAATTAGGTAATAGCAATGCAGAGTGTACTTTATCTATCAACGCTTTAAAAAAAATAGAAGTTGATAGAACGATTGTAACACCACATACAAAACAGTTGAAAAAAGGAGATATGAATGCAGGGGCTACTAAACCATTGATTCTTGATGCTAGTGATGACGAGGCCGCCGTAGATGACGACCTGCTCGCTCATTTGATCAAGGATGTGTCAGAGGTGGATTTTGAGGACATGGACCCGGACACAAAATTATGTGATCTGAAGGCCACTGCCCGAAAATCAAAATCTACCTCGAGAAAACATAAGATCCAGAAAAGGATCATAAATAAAACCTAGTTTACCAATGAAAGGTTTCTTTTGGAATAGCAGAGGTTTATCGGACCTAGCTAAATTCCGATATATTTCAGAGGCAGTAAAGGACCATAGTCTAGATTTCATTGCTATCATGGAAACAGGGAAACAAGACATGTCAAAGACGAATTTGGCACGACTCTCAGGAGGTGCAGATTTCGTTTGGCATTGTCTTCCACCTCGTGGTAGATCTGGTGGAATCCTTCTTGGAGTCAATACAGAAATGCTACATCTTTCCCTGATTGTAGAGGGGGAGTTCTATATTAAATTCCATTTATGCAACAAGGCAGATAATTTCAAATGGATCCTTATGGCAGTCTATGGTCCAGCCCAGGACGATTTTAAATCGGCCTTTTTAGCTGAACTAGTTAGAGCATGCCAACAAAATCCTTTACCCACATTAATTGGTGGAGATTTTAATATTTTGAGATCTAGCAAAGATAAAAATAATGACAGATACGTTGACCGTTGGCCTTTCCTGTTCAATGCTGTTATTGATAGTTTTGATCTTTGGGAAATTGATTTAACGGGACGACAATTTACTTGGGCCAATTCACTACCTAAACCCACATATGAGAGATTGGATAGGGCTCTTATGTCAACTGAATGAGAGTTTAAGTATCCTTTAGTCTCGCTACAGGCCTTGGATAGGGGAGTGTCGGACCACACACCCCTACTCTTAGATACAGGAACACCGGCCTTTAAGGGGAATGGAAAACAGTTCAAACTTGAACTAAGTTGGTTCACCCATGACGATTTCAATGATCGAGTTATTGAGATCTGGAATAGACCGGTAAAAGGTAGGAATTCAGTCCAACGTTGGAACAATAAGTGTAGTTCCTTACGGAGACACTTACGCGGATGGGCTTCCCATATTAGTGGAGTTTATAAGCAAAGAAAGGTCGAACTTCAATCAATAATTAACGACCTAGACATTGCTGCGGAGGTCAGGGATTTGACTGAACCTGAACAAGAAAATCTTGCTCAATCTCGGGATCAACTGACCAAATTACTTAGAGAAGAGGAAATAAAGTACTATCAGAGGGCAAAGGTAAAAGATGTCCTTTTGGGTGATAACAACACTAGATACTTCCAAATGGTCGCCAATGGTAAACATCGGAAAAAAAGAATTTTTTCCCTTGATCATGAAAATGGCATTGTTGAGGGTCAGGCAAACCTAAAAGCCTATATCACTAGGTTTTATAAGGAACTTTTTGGAGAACCTGAGGTTAGTTCCTTTACTCTGGAGGAGGACAGGAACTTTGATATTCCTCAGGTTACACAAACTGAGAATGATGTTTTGACCGCACCCTTTACTGAGCAAGAAGTGCAAGAAGCCATTTTTGATATGGAACATAATAAAGCACCTGGTCCAGATGGTTTTCCAGCTGAATTCTATCAGAAATTCTGAAATACCATCAAAGGGGATCTAATGCAAATGTTCCATGACTTATATGCAGGGGATTTACCGCTTTTTAGTTTGAACTTTGGGATAATTACCCTTGTCCCAAAAGTCCAAGAAGCGAACGTGATTCAACAATATCGACCGATCTGCCTGCTTAATACGAGCTTCAAAATTTTCACAAAAGTTGCAACCAATAGGCTAAACTCAGTGGCAGACCGTGTTATTAGTCCAACTCAAACAGCGTTTATGCGAGGACGAAACATTTTGGAGGGTGTTGTCATCTTGCATGAGACTGTTCATGAGTTGCATCGAAAGAAACAGAGTGGGGTAATTCTTAAGATAGATTTTGAAAAGGCGTATGATAAAGTTAAATGGCCCTTTCTCTTTCAAGCACTACGAATGAAAGGGTTTTCGCCCAAGTGGATAAATTGGGTTAAAACTTTCATTTTGGGTGGGAGTGTAGCAATTAATGTTAATGACGATGTCGGGTATTTCTTTCAAACTAGGAAAGGCCTTCGACAGGGTGATCCTTTATCCCCATTGCTTTTTAACATTGTAGCAGATATGCTAGCTATTCTTATGAATAGGGATTCTTTATCCCCATTGCTTTTTAATATTGTAGCAGATATGCTAGCTATTCTTATGAATAGGGCTAAAGTGGATGGGCAGATTAGTGGAGTAGTGCCGCATCTCATCGATGGTGGATTATCTATTCTACAATATGCTGACGATACAATTCTTTTTATGGATCATGACCTTGAGAAAGCCCGAAAAATGAAGCTGGTGCTTTGTGCGTTTGAGCAAGTATCGGGTTTAAAAATCAATTTTCATAAGAGCGAATTGTTTTGTTTCGGAAATGCCCAAGACCACATTGATCAATACGTCGAGCTGTTTGGCTGTAAGTCTGGTGACTTTCCAATTCGGTATTTGGGAATTCCTATACATTTTAGGAAGCTTAGAAATGCTGAGTGGAGGAAGGTTGAAGAACGTTTTGAGAGGCGACTAGGTAGTTGGAAAGGGAAACATCTTTCAATTGGGGGACGCTTAACATTGATAAATTCAGTGCTTAGCAGCCTACCAATGTATATGATGTCTTTCTTTACCTTGCCAAAAGGAGTCCAAAAGAAATTGGATTATTTTCGGTCTAGATTTTACTGGCAAGGTGATGAGCAAAAAAAGAAATATCGGCTAGCTAAATGGAGCATATTATGTCAGCCCAAAGACCAAGGTGGTCTGGGAATTCATGATCTGATATTAAAAATATTGCTCTACTTAGTAAATGGTTGTTCAAGTTACTTACCACAGATGGGACTTGGCAGCAATTACTCCGCAATAAATATTTAGGCTCTAAACCATTAATACAAGTGGAATGGAAAAATGGGGACTCACATTTCTGGTCTAGTCTTATGAAGGTAAAGCGAGACTTTTTCCGCTTTGGATCCTTCATTGTAAAGGATGGAACACAAGTACGTTTTTGGGAAGACAAATGGCTAGGGAATTCGTCTTTACAGGAACAGTACCCGTGTCTTTACAACATTGCCAGACCTAAACATGTTACCATTGCGGAGGTTCTTTCTGGTCCATCACCAAACCTATCTCGGCGAAGAGATCTCATTGGTCCCAAATTAGTAGCGTGGAACAATTTGTTGCCCCGTATTGCTAATATAGAGTTGGCCCATGAACAAGATGAGTTTTACTGGAATTTACATCCAAATGGAAAATTCTCGGTGAAATCTCACTATCAAGCATTATTACATACCGATATCCCAAACATTAACAAACTCATTTGGAAAGTGAAAGCCCCATTGAAAATAAAAATTTTCCTGTGGTATCTACGACGAGGAGTTATATTGACAAAGGATAACCTAGTAAAGCGCAATTGGCAAGGTAGTAAAACTTGTTGCTTTTGTCACAAAGAAGAGACAATTAAGCACTTGTTCTTTGACTGCCGATTTGCTTGTTCAATTTGGTCTTTTATTCAGGTTGCGACAGGTCTTTTAAAACCCCACAATATAGGTCATATGTTCAATGGCTGGCTAAGAGGTGTCAATAAAGATGTCAAGCTTTTACTCCTGCTAGGAGGAGCTGTGACTTGTTGGTCTATTTGGCTCAGCAGGAATGATATTGTTTTTGAAAAGAAAAAATTTGTTTATCCTGTGCAGATTATCTATTTGGTTACCCACTGGCTACGTACTTGGGCTATTATGCAGAAGCCAGATTTGCAGGATACAGTTGTAGCGGTATCGCAACAATTAACGCAGGTGGCCAAGGATTTTTTCTCCCAGGCACATGGGTGGCGGTCTAGTTTACGAATTGATAGTCACTAGATTGTGTAAGGTTTCTTCTCCCTCTTTGGCTGTGTGCCTCATGTTAGGCAGAGGCCGGAAGTTGCCCTCTTTGGCTTTGTATCAACTCGATGTATTGCTTCCGAGGTTCTAATAAAGGCTTCCTTTATCAAAAAAAAAAAAAAAACACAGGCCACGGCCGACCAAGGGCTAGCACCGTCCGGCCAAAGACATCGAGAGCTGGTTGGAATTGGCCTAGGGCGGCCAGGCTGTGGTTTGAATTGCATTAGACGCCATGCTAGTATTTGATTACAAATGAAACAGTAGCCCATCGACCTATGGGTATTTTACAAGAAACAAAATAGATCGAATGGTTATCCTATATAGATAGGTGCTGGTAGCGGCTCTATCTGATGTGGCTTGAATTGCATTACACCACGAGCAAAGAAATTTCTTTCACCGATATGGCTCTCTCCGATGTGAAGAGGTGTTGATAGCGCAGCTTGGAGCATGGTGCAGAAAGGCAATCATCGCCAAGAGGCCCATTAGAAAAATGTGTACTCTGAATTCCTGAGTCCTCCTAAACCAACCCTAAGCATGACTGCATGAGCACCAAGGCATCGATCAAAATAGGCGGCGGCAAACATGGAAGCCAAATGGCACCCAACCGCAATCCCTCCACTAATTATGTCTATATATGCTCAACTTGCATATCTATATATTTGCCTTCCTCTCTTTATATATCTGGGCTTGTAGTTAGTAGCACTTTCTTGTGAACATGGTGCATCTGCCACAGGGCGGTAGAGCTCACCATGTCTACATTAAAACAACCGTGCATGAGAGAGTACCACTGGTAGTACTAAACTACGGAGTTGGAGTTCATTACTACCTCCACGTCCATCAACTAGCCAGAGTACATTATTAGTGTACTGAGTTGTTTCTTTACCATTTTATTTTAGGACAAATGAACAAAACTTATATCGACCTCTATTATCCGAATATACAACCACTTGTTATATTTAGTTTAATTTCTGCCAGGTACGCTTATGAATAAGCTGCCATTATTGCTGTGAGATATGACAACTCATTTAATTAACTTTACAGCTTAATGATGAGATCAATTTATGCCCCTCAATAGATTAGAGCTCACAATCATGCATTACAGTGAAGACAGTTGCTACAAGCCAATATACTCTTGGTTGACGACCTCTGTTTCAGCAAGAAGAAAGAAAGCGCAGTGTATGCCCTGCTCGTGATGTGGCGGCTACTTGAGTTTGGGATGGCGATAACACTCACAACGAAACATACAGGTGCAAAAGCCATCCATGATAGGGGAAACAGAAGTAGAATTTTTACTATTTGAAAAGGACAGATTTCATTGAGTGGTATCTATTTTTTCAGAAAACAAGAAAAGTTGTGGTAAACACTGATGGAGAACAACAATATCCTAATTAAGATCTCTCCAAAACCACACCTCTTGTCCCCTTTGAACGTGATGCAAGTTAACAAGACACCATCATTTTGACATTATCTACCAAAACCAGCTAACTAGGCTTCTTGAATGAGGAGGGACCTATCTTGTTATAATAAAGCACTTCCATGTGAGAATGAACCCATGACAAATCAGATTTATTTAGAGAGAACTTCAACCTCTGAAGGAACACAAGGAGAAAAACAGAAATGGAGCATAAGTTCGTGAGAGAAAGTCAGGCAGGAATAGCTGATGTGTACTATGTTTCTTTTGGTTCCTCGTTCTCTTTCAGTTTCGTTTAGAGGGGAAGTGCCCTGAGGACTGCAGTCTGCTGTGTTGTTACTTGTTCCTCTTGTAAGCTGGTTACCCAACAAACTCAAAACTTTGCTTCTAAAAAGAGGGAGCAATGGGTCTTTGGACTAAATAATCTCACTTCCCTTTAATCTGTCTAGCTTCGCATTTGGCTCTGTTTGCTTTGCTGCTTTTTGGTTCTGGAGTGGAGGTGTTCTGTCTCTGCATAGTTTTACATGAGCACTAAGACTAATGAGCGCGCTTCTGCAGATACGTGCTGTCTTCTCAACTTCTTAATCTAGCACACAAAATCCTGACAACTCCCAAGCCTAAGCTCAGATACACAGAGGCTGTGTTTAGTTCCCAAATTTGGAGTGCCAAAATTCATTGTAGTGACACTGTAGCATTTCGTTTGTATTTGGTAATAATTGTCCAACCGTTGACTAATTAGGCTCAAAATGTTTATCTCGCAAAGTACAACAAAACTATGCAATTAGTTTTTAATTTTATCCACATTTAGTACTTCATACATGTATCGCAAGTTTGATGAGACAGGAAATCTTTTTTTGCATAGTGCACTTTTCAATGCAACTAAACACAGCGAGAGAGAGAGACAAATAAAATGAATAATGAACAGATCGAGCACTAAATACGGACAAGCAGGGTGCCAGGAAATTTTCGTCATTCTCATGGAGATGGAGTGCATGTATATATGAAAGCATCAGTCATGCATCTCCTATTTATTTGTAGCAAGTTCTTGTCTCTATGGTCAGGTCCATATTAAAGGTACAAATGTATATAGCTTTCTTTTGTTGTCCTTTTTCTCCGCAAAATAAAATGGGGAAATCATGTTTAATAACCAAGAAAATTTATAAGTCTGCCAAGCGCATGTGCAAGTGATTATTATCATGGCACAATGTTGCATGCCGAAACTTCTTGTCGCTGCATGCCTACTATATAAACCTACAACTACAATGGTTCTAATGTATATACTTGAAGAATAATTATGGTCACGGTCTAGCTCATCAAAGTGGCCTTTAATTTTCACTGAATTAATACTTACGTAACAGTTAAGTTCATTGAGGGTAATAGCAGAAAAAATATTCTTAAAATAAAATTAATGATAGTATACATACAGCAATCAGGTTATCGATTCAATTCATCAATATATAATATTAAATTGTATTTTCTTGGTCTTGATTCAGTTAGCCACAGTACAGCTTAGGACCTTAATTAATAATTACCAGACCACCGGCATGTATCAAATTCTAACTTGCTCGTGACAAGACGACCCATGGAAACCATATGAATCGATTGTTTCTCTTGATCAAAATCGTCTTCTCTGTGGTGAAGATGTGAATTCCGAAGAAAAATAAGAAGCGGCCCTGTTAAGAGCATCTCCAGCAATACTACCTAAAACACACCCCCTACTTCTCTATTTAAGAAGTCACCTATTTTGAGACTACTCATATTTTACTTCTAACTCCAGCAATACTACCTAAACCATACTACTCAAATTCGTTTTAGTAGTCAATGACACGTGGGGCTCTTTTGTCATCTCTCTCATCCAGATTTTGCACGGTGGAGAGTAGGGGGCCAACAGAAGTAGAGGGTGGAGGGGGAAAAGTAGGAGGCCAACAAATGTGGGGGGTCTAATAGGGGGCCTGTTGGAGTTGGTTTTTTGACCTCCACTACCTAAATCTGAAGTAGGGGGCCAAGTAGGGGGTCCTGTTGGAGATGCTCTAAGCAAAGCTTCCTGGATGCTTCTCAAGTTCGTAGACGGTTGCGGCTGCCATGGCCGCACCTTAGCTGTCGCAGCTTCAAGTCATGCACCACTTGTCGTGCACAAGGACCCAAGCTAAACATGAGCAGCAACTGGCCTATCTATGAAACTATCTGCGTGACGTGTCTGGTGCGTGGTGCTAAACACCTGCTTAGTTCTCTACAAATTCCGGGTTGAAAGAATTATGACAAGCGGTAAATCCCCTTGGGGCCGCTCCCTTGATTTTATAGTCAGCATATACAGGCTATACAACAATGTCCGTGACAAGCACGTTACAGAGACCGAACAGGACACGAGTTACAGACTTGGAGTCCGACCGTATTACATATGAGACTAACATACTAGCCACCTTCTTACACGGGTGACTTCAATGCCCAGAGGATTGGAGGATGAGCTCTTGAGCACTACTATGTCTAAAACACTCTTTTGATTTGTATACACCACATGTATACACCACTGTTGTCAGAACAAACAATCTACAGATTATCATGCCCTTGCCAGAAACCCAAGCCCGGATTGGATGTCACTGTTAACCACGCATCTGCATTGCCACGAATCAGAACCCAAAGGCGCCAGCAATCCGGAGCTCAGTCACTACTCACTCACTCACTACCCTACCCTTCCTGGGTGGCTAAGAGCTCGAGCATCCACTACCCTTCCACGAATCGAGTTCCGCCGCCAAGACCAGTGGCCTAGAATCGAGTTGCATGGTGAGGACGAGACAGCTGTGCTCCACGAAGGATGCATGTATCTTTGTCAATATTCCAGGTCACTCCCAAGCCTAGCTAGCTAATAAGCTAAAACGAATAGACGATGAGCTACCTGGGCAGAGAAACATACGAGAAGCTAGCAACACAAGCTAGGCAGGAAGAGATTTTGCATTGCGTCCCTATAGTTCCCTACTCATCGACAAGCCTAATATAAGAACGCTCGGCACAGAGGGATGGAGAATGAGCCGGGCAGTACTAAATAAAAGCACATTCAATTCAAGCAACGGGGGGTGGGAATCGAAGAAATGCTGTATCATTTCCTCTGTAGTTCATGGGCCTATATATTGAGACATCAATCACCACATCTCGTTTTTATAGTTGCACTTGTCCATTCGATTGGGTCCTCCAAAGCAACTTAATTTCTCGGTCGATATTATCTGCTGTCCTTTTAATTTCTTGGTCGATATTGGGAAAAAAATAGTGTTCTTGTTCTTGTCGCAGCCATCCAACACCAACAACTTGAATTCTGAAAGTGTCAAGTGCTCAGCTGCATGTGCACCTATGAACAAGGGAACGTGCCAAGATGTACCACGAGGTGTCACAATTTATAACTTGCAAGGTACAAAAAGTAATTAGTATCTAGGTACTGAAATTTGGTGCCTCATTAATCGACATGGAGCCGTCCTTCTCCACATGCTAGAATTTTAATAAAAGTTATAAATATTATAAATTTGTTTTTAGTACCAATGTCTAATGACATCATTAATCTACATTTTGACTCCCAAATTTGTATATTATTATTTTTTTTACAATTTTTTAAATTTTAGAAAATCAAATCTTTGGTTGAAGTTATACAAATCTCAGCGGCATTCACGAATTTGGATAATTTTAGGCATGTCTAAAAAAATTCGGGAACCGAAATTGAAAATCTGTCTGTTTCTTCTAACTAAGTCTTTCTCCCAGATAAATGCATTAATTCTGGGGATTAAAAAAGCCTGACCATGTTCTGTTCGCACACAATTATGGTTGCCATGTCATGACAGTTTTTGTTGCTGAAGAAGCAACCGTAGTTGTCCACAAATAATTCCCGGTGACTCCAATGCCGAATACAATCTCGAGCCTAGTGGCCAGAATGGATGAGGATGAGCTCATGAGCACTGAAACCGGGAGCAGGACAATGCAAAGCCAAGCAGGAGCAGAGCGCATCTTACAAGCATGGGGCATTTCCCTTTTATAGCTGGACACACCTGGACCGTCACTTTGGAGTTTGGGACAGGTCCAAATCAAAACAACTCGATTTTATTTATCACATGGCTGGTAGGTCCTCTGACCCCTTGTTTAGTTCCCCTAATTCTCCCCAAAATTCTACTATGCAAAAAGAAGATTCCCCGTCACATCAAAATGTCGGCAAATATATGGAGTACTAAATGTTGATGAAATCAAAAACTAATTGCACAGTTTGTTGTACTTTGCGAGACGAACATTTTAAGCCTAGTTAGTCAAAATTTGGATAATTTTTACCAAATACAAACGAAATGCTACAGGAATTCTGATACAGTGTTTTTCTCCCCAATTCTCTAAACTAAACGAGGCCTTATTTATTACTAGTGGAAATGGGCGAAACTGTTCATGAAAACTGAAGCTTAAACTTAGATGGTGAAAGTAATTAAGTTATTGTAGTTATTCAGTTCTTATTTATTACTAGTGGAAATGGTGAAAGAACTACTCTCAGCATGTGACCATTCAGATTCGTGATGATACTCGCAAGCCTAAATTTAGATGCAAAGATGCAGAAAATTAGCCAACACAGATTTTATATATGGTTATGTATATTTTGAAGCATTATTATGCAAGTGCTATTTATATCTGCGATTTTTTGTTATTACAAATGGGAAAGGTCAGGTTCATGCACAATTAACTCAGCCATGTTATCAGCATTTGCACTGTCTGTGGGACATTATTTTTATCCAACGTCCATCCGATCCAGCACTTTTACACAAACAATATAATGGCCCATGTCCATGTGACTACCTACATCGCTATCAGGTCTATTCATTCCTAGGTGAACGTGCAACATCTGCTCCACCGGTCCACCTGTCTCCGCAAGCAGGCCACATTAGCGATGCGCGTGGAGTGCAGTGCCCCTTCTCGCAGCCTGAATCAGGGTGTGTTTAGATGAAAAAGTTGGGTGAAAAGTACTGTAGCACTTTTCGTTGTTATTTAGTAAAATTTGTCCAACCATGGATTAATTAGACTCAAAAGATTCGTCTCGAACTTTACAGCCAAACTATGCAATTAGTTTTTTTTTACCTACATTTAATGTTTCATGCCTGCGTTTAAAGATTTGATGTGATGGGTGTAAGAGGAAATATTTCGGGTTACTGTAGCTAGTGAACGCGGCCTCATATTCATAGCAGCGCGTGGACGCTGGACAAGACCTCGGTGGTGCAACGAGGACCTGGCATGGAGCTGCGAGGTGACCCGTGAGGACGAGTATAAGGCCTTGTTAATGTTTTTCTCTCGTATCATTTCAGCATTAGCCACCAGCCACCAGCCAGCCAGTAGTATTTTTTTCTCACAATAAATCAGCACCCGCCACCAGTCACCAGCCAGCCGAACGAGGCCTAAGATGTGCGTTGTTGTGCCACGGCCTAGAGCCGGTTTAGTTTCTAAAAAGCAAACCAAAAAAGTGCTACAGTACCTGTCACATCGAATCTTACGGCATATGCATGTAGTACTAAATATAGACGAAAGAAAAAAAACTAATTACACAGTTTGGTTGTAAATCACGAGACAAATCTTTTGAACCTAATTAGTCTATGATTGGACATAAATTACCAAATAAAACGAAAAGTGCTACAGTAGCCGAACCCAAACTTTTTCACCAACTAAACGAGCCTCTAGAATCCGATTCTAGGACACGGAACATGGCCTCGTCCCGAGTTCCCGTCTGCTAAGATAACTAAGACCCTGCAAGTGTGTCATGCAAGACTGATCTATGTCTTCCCCGTGACTCCCAAGCCTAAGCTAAGGTCATCATGCGAATGGAGAATAATGAGCTTGGCGAGCACTAAAGAAACGAGAATCTCCTGTGCAGCGTGTCTTCTAAAGCATCAAGCATGTAATGCACCCCGATTTCTTATATAGTAGCTGCACCTTCGCTCTGGGAAGGTCTAAAACATGAAACATACGTGATGCAATGCAGGAAGGACCCCCAGTGTATGCATCGACTATCTCCGATCCCTATCTATAATTGGACCTGATGTCCTAGCCAAGCAAGTATATATATAGTTTATCTAGTCGGAGGCCTTCTAAAGTCTAAACCTTTGCATTTCGGTCTTGTTGCGATGCTTACATGCCGGGATATTTGTCCCTTCAACTCTAGGTATAAAAAGGACCTATGCAAGTCTATGAGGAACTCCTTTCTTTCTTGCAACTGTATCAGCACTTAGAACCTGTACGTCCTGAAGCTAGCCTGCAGCCAAGTGCTAACTAAACTATTGAAGTGGGCCTCCAGTAACAATCAGCACTGCTAGCTACTTTGAACGTGTGATGATCTCTCCTTTTCATGCCACATCCTGCATCTGAAATGTATTACGACAAGACAAACCTAAGAAAAATGACCCGAGCACTCACATTCGAGCAATTTAGTTTAACGTTGGAAAAAAGAACTCTATTATTGTTTCCTCTGTAGTTCATGGAGCTATTTGAGACATCAACCACATCTTTTTACACCTGCACTTGCATTGTCCTTCGATCTGCATCTGGTACTCTAAGCAATTTATTAAATTGATTTTTTTTGCTATCCTTTTAATTTCTTGCTCTATATTAGGAACACTATTCTTCTTGTCGTGGCCATCCAGAGCAAATACTTGAATCCTGACAATGTCCAATGCTCAGCTGCATGAGCACCTATGAACAAGGGAACGTGCCAAGAGGTATCACAATTTATTACTTGGGAGGTACAAAAAGTAATTTCTATGTACTGAAATTTGGTACCTCACTTAATATATTTACTAGCTAGTAAATGGAGCTGCCCTTCAGCATCTGCTAGAATTTTAAAAGATCGATGTAAATATTAGAAGTTTGTTTTTATGCAGTACCTATAACTAATCAAAATTATATGCCCTTGCACTTTCTCTACTTGTTCATTTCTAACACAATATTCATATGAGAATCTTTTTTTTGAAAGCATGTATTAGCACGTGTTTCATTAAGTGAAGTGGGAAATGTTACATGTCCTATTGCCAACGGTGGCGAGATGCCTCAGTCAGCAAGCGGAACGAACACAGACAGGGAGCACCGGCTTGAACGGTGGTGCTAAGAAGTTGTATTAAGGGGTTAACAAATTGCACGGCAGGAAGTTAGGGGAGCGGCCCACTCCTAGGTGACCGCAGCGAGCACCGACGCAAGGGCCCGGAACCCGGCGGCGACACAGGCGTCTGCTTCCTCACGGATGACGGCGAGGACTTGTGTGGTAGTTCTCGAGAGATGGTCGAAGGTTCGCCTGTTGCGCTCTTTCCATATGATCCATGAGACGAGCAAGACGAGGGACTCGAATCCGCGCCGGAACGTCTCCAGGAAGTCGGCCCTAGTCTGCAGCCACCAATCGGCCATGATGGAATCAATGTGCAGCCCAAGATGCTAGAGTCCCGCCGACGCGAGGAGCCGCATCCAGACCTCACGCGTGAATGGGCAGGATGCCAGGAGATGGTCGGTGGTCTCATCGTCTTGATCGCAAAGCGCGCAGACAGCATCCTCCTAGAGTCCATGGCGTTTCCAGCGTTTAGCGGTCCACAGACGGCCGTGCAGCGCAAGCCAGAAGAAGAACTTCACCTTTGGCGGCATGGAGGCCCTCCAGACGAACATGGCTCCAGGCAACGAAGTCATGCCAAAGAAGAATGCTCTATACGCAGAGGAGGCGGAGTAGTTCCCGCTTGGCGTCCATTTCCAGATGTAGCGGTCGGCGACTTGTGGCGACAGCTGGACCGGCTCGACCAAGTCCCAGACACGGACGTACGGCTGCCATATGAGAATCTATTATCTCTATCGATGTGACTGTGGTGAACATATTGATCAATTACTCTATATGTTATTTCCATTTATATCGAGTCTTTTTTCCATCTGTGTGACGCCCCTCTACGTGACTCAAATATGCATTTACTTGAAATTATAGCTTACTACATATGGTGGCGCTTGTTGCAACCAATGTCTCATGACATCATTACTCTACATGTCTCATGAGCCAATGTCTCATGACGCCGAACACTGTATACCGACTACTGAGGAGTAAGAACGCATTATATTGGCCTCGTTCGGCTGTGCTGATAAGCCGGCTGAAAAACACTGTTAGCTAATTTGTTGTGAGAGAAAAACACTGTTTCGACTGAAAAAAAACAAGCTGAAAAGTACGGATTATAAGCTGGATGAACAGAGTCATTGTTGCATTCCTGCAAACGCCAATATATATGGCCTACCTACAATGATGCTAATGTACTTGAGAACAACTATGGTCAATATATACATGGCCTACCTACAATGACACATTACATTGCGGTGGCATGTGCAAGAAAATCAAGAACCATGTCTATAATTAACACCAAGAAAATCAAGTCTGCAAAGTGCATGTGCAAGTGATTTGCATGCACACACTGTTGCCTTGTTGCATGCCAAAACCTTTGTGCTGAGAAACACCAATATGTATGTATGGCCTACCACATAGAGTATAACTATGGTCAAGATCTAACTCATCATCAAAGTGGTCTTTTCACTCCATGCCTAGCATATAATTTTATTGAGGGTGCTAGGAGCAAGCGTTTTCATTCTTAAAATGATAGTACTATGATATGCCCACATAGAGGGCGGGTAGCAGATGAACATGCTAGAGCCACGAGGAGGCTGTTAGGTTTAGTCTCACCCACATCAAAAAGTTGATTGTGGGAGAGCACAGTATATAAGGAGAGGGTAGCCCTCACCAGTTTTTTGGGTTGAACTAGATCCGACAGTCCGAGGCCTTAGTTTGTTGTAGGCTCCGGTGGACTTGGGCTTCAAGATTGCCAACTTGTAGATATAACAGGCCAGCCTGGAGCCGCTACGCACTCTACCAGAGGCCATCAACTAGACAGAGAACATCAACTTCATCAGCAGTCGCGGATGATAATCTTGCATTGAAGCAGCACCGACCAGACCCAGAACAAGGTGAGGTCAGGTCAAGGTGCCATCTCCAACATGAACCAATGTGTTGGGCAGAAGAGACAAAGCTCGTAGAAAGATGTGCACACTGAATTCCCGAGTCCTCCTCAATGTTTTTCTAAACGCTAAACGGTAAACAGTCGGTCACCTACCATTTAGCCATTATTCGGGCTAAAAGGTAAACGGACGATTAAACGGAAATAGAGCATCACTGTGTAGCATTTACACAGTATTTAAACGGGCTAAACGGCCGTTTAGACGAACAGTGGTCCTCCTATGCCTCCCATAAGCATGAGCACCAGCCAAGGCATCACAACATGAGGCCAGCATGTGTACCATATAGTATATCTATATATGCTAGACTTGTAGCTCTGTATGCATTCCTCTCTTTATATATTTGGGCTTCTAGTTTTTATAAGCAATTTCTTGTGAGCATGGAGCATCTGCCATAAGCGGTAGAGCTCACCATGTGCACAGTAGTACAGTCATGTACCAGCACCACTGGCTGCGCTAAACTACTGGGTTAGACTTCACTAGAAAAGGCACGTGGCGTTGCCACGCAGGCCCAGTGTGGGACCATTTTATTGTAATAGTTTTTTGTTTATTGGTAATTTATTTGAGTACAACTTAGGTACAAGTATTGATTTGCTTGTTGTATTTCCGAAAAAGGCCAATGTTAGAGGAAATGGTCGTTCTGATGCTGTAGTTTGTAGTATTAATTTTTTTAGATCGTAAAGAGGGTAAAATCACTCGTGGGGTAATATTTATGTGTAGGCGTATATAGGATCGTAAAGCGTGTGAGCAGAGCAAGGATTATTTCAATTTATAAACTGAGCTACGCGCAGGTTAGGTTCGGTGTCGGTGAACTTGTTGATTACTCAATCGTTTTATTTTATGCGTGGTATGGGTAAGTTACCATAAAAATTTCATAGCAATTTGAATAAAGAAACTAACTCTATTAATTATTTACAGAAACTATAGAGAAATGTAGGTCCACATTTATAGCAATAAAATTACACCAGAACATGTGATGTTATATGTTTACAGTGCAGTGCTAGTTGTGTAGAGTTCAACAAATTTGGTTTGGTATTTTTCTGTTCTTTATTTGATTTATTATGATTTTTACAAAATTTCAGCCGATTTAGATAAATAATAAATTCATACGAAAATAGAAAATGGCGTCGGGCCGAATTTGGCCCATCGAGGAGACCCAGGCCCAGTGAAAAGCAGGCCCGAGTTGAGGCAAGCCGGCCCATAAAACAGGCCCACGCAGGGGATGAGGCTTGGATTGCGAGTTGAATTCAGTAAAGTTCGAGGGCTTTTTTACGAAAGAAACTGAGAGGAGGCTTTGGACTGCGGGTTGATTTCTGTATAGATCGAGGGATTTTTTGCAAAATGATCAGATCTTGCATGATCTGGGCCGTCGGCGCGCCCGATCCGACGACCAAGAAAAGCGAGTAACGTGGCGCTATGACAACCCAGAGCTTGAGCTCTGGATTAAATATGAGAAGATTACTGTTGGGGGAGCACATATTTATATGGGCCAAGTGCCCCTAGAAGAGGTCCAACTAGTGCTCTTTTGAGTGGCATGTAAAACCCACCCCACCAAGGAGGCGCTTGTAAATTGCCGTTGCGTATATATAATTCCAAGAGCATGAGGGCAAGGGGCTCTCTCCTCTCCTACTCATTTTTCGAAAACCCTAGCCGCCACCTCACTCTCCCCTCTCGCGTGTTGGAGCCTTTGTCACAGGGCCTTCTCCATGGAGCCTTCGCACTAGACCAATCATCAGGCCTTCGACCTTCATTTAGGACCTTCATCCGAGACCTTTGTCGGGAGACCTTCTCCTAGCGGTCTTCGTCGAGAGACCTTCTCTCTTGCCGGACATCGACGGGAGACCTTCTCCTACCCACCTTCGTCGGGCGACTTCTCCAGCTAGTAGCCTTCACCGAGGAGCCTCTTCTCTCAACTCTGTCGGGACTATCACACATCCATCAGCTAGGTAGAGTACATTGTTACTGTACTACCATGTTCCATCAGTCCATGTGTTTATTTTCCCTTTTATTTTAGGACAATTGAGCAAAACTTACATTGACCTTTATATCTGAATATATAACCAGGCCAACTGTTATATTTAGTTTAATTACTGTTGGGTATGCTTATAAATAAGCTCCTATTGCCAGCTGTTATTGATGTGAGGTATGTCCATATGGCAAGGGTTGTAAGCACCAAGTTCGTAGACGGTTGCGGCTTCAAGTTGTGCACTACTACTCATGCAGATCAAGGCACCCAAGGAAACATGAGAAGCAACTGGCCTATCTATGCCACTATCTGTGTGATGTGTCTGGTAGTGAGAAACAACTGCTAAGTTCTCCACAAAGTCCCAGTGACTCCAATGCCGGAAGATGAGCTCTTGAGCACTACTACTGGAACTAGGAGCTAGCACGGCTACAAGCCAGGCAGGAACAGCGGATCTGCTCTTTTGACTTGTGTCCTGGGCATGGCGTGTGCATGGGCAAGGCCGTGTTTAGTTGGCCCGAATTGGGGCCGGCCGAAATACTGTGCGGCACTGTAGCATACTGTAGCATTTTGTTTTTATTTGGTAAAAATTGTCCAAACATTGACTAATTAGGCTCAAAACGTTCGTCTCGCAAAATACAACAAAACTGTGCAATTAGTTTTTAATTTCATCTACATTTAGTACTCCATGCATGTGCCGACATTTTGATGTAATGGGGAATCTTCTTTTTACATAGTGGAATTTGGAGAAATATTTGGGATCTAAACAAGGGCATTCCCTATTTATAGCTAGACCATCACTTTATGGAGCTAGCATGGGCAGGTCGAAATTAAAACAGCTCAATTTTATTTACAAAAATTGGAGCTAGAGTAGGCAGGCCGAAATTAAAATAGCTCAATTTCATTTATTTCCTGGTCCACATATTTATTAGATATTGGGACAATAAATAATTAAGTTGTTGTACTAGTTATTCTGCTCAATGTCAAGTGCTACAGGTCATCACCATTTGCACTCTTCTGCGTGCCAAAAATCTCGTTAGGCAGAGCATATTGATGCAGGAGTATAGGCTATCGCTCATATAGGTGTACTGGTGTACGTCACACGTCGCTCGAGAGTTTTAAGTACTCTTTTCCATTGTCTGGTATAATTTTCTTGGTACGAACATATGGCATGAAGAGTTTTTTGTTGGTTTTTTTTTTATTTTTGAGATGTAGAACTAACCATTTGCCAAGGAAAATTATGGTCACCATATCCCAGTTCCCAACTTAGCAAAAGCGTGGTTCTATACGCAAAGATAGCTCATTCGAGGAGCTAAGCAGCATCTTCGTGGACATGGCCGAACGCAACGGTGCACGGCGGGCACTCGAGCGTGGCTTCCATTGTCATGTGGTAGTTAGTGGTACACGGCGCAGTCGTCCATGGAGTGCACTACGGCCTGCACGGTGGCCAGGGACTCAAGTTGTCGTTGAAGCGCCCTTTCAATTAAATTACAAACTGGTCCTGGCCCATTAATTTCTGGTTCTAGTCCACCTCTTAAGTTCCTCCTAATTGGTTCTTTCTATTTTAAAACCATGAGATCTTGTCCAACAAAGGCCTCTTATTGTTTCCGAGCACCATTTATAGTGCTTGGAAATAATAGAGCCTTTCATTTGGAGAGATCTAATGGTTAAAAATTAGGAGGAATTAATTAGCATGAACTTAAGTTGTGAGCCGAAACCTAAAATTAATGGGTCAGGAACCTAAAATTAATGGATTAATTTGAGTTCGGTGGCAGCGGCACTTGCCCCATCTGGCCATCTCCCTCCCCGCCGTCACTCCCCTATCTCTGTGGCTACCCGCTGGACCCGACGCTGTGTCGCTGTCGGGCGGCGCGCACATGGTGCAGTGGGTGCGCGAGCACGTGCAGGCGAAGCGCGACGCGGCCGAGCTCCTGGACGCGCGGCTGCGGGCCAGGGCGGCCGAGGCGGCAAGGCGGACGTGCACGAGATGTGGCAGGTGCTGTCCGTGGCCATGCTCGATCTGCATGTCGCGCCACGCGGACTACCGGCCCGCCATGAAGGACGTGGTGGCGCTGCTCAAGGAGATCCGCCGCACCGCGGCGGTGGACGACGCGAAGCAACCGTCGCTCACGGGCACCGATGCCACGCCCGCGGCAGCTGCGCCGGTGTCGCCGGTGAGCGCGCACTCGAGGGGCCAATCGTCCAGCTGCTCCTTCGCCGTCTCGGAGTATTCTGCCTGACGGGGTGCTAGTTTTTGCGATGGCAGATTAACGCCGCCGGCCTCCGCCGCTGTGTTGAGGAAAAGTACTAAAATATCCTTATTATAATTAATTAACTAATTTGATGATCAACGATTGGCAATATTTCTTTAGGGAGGAACCGGTTGTTCCTCCCCAGCACAGTAACAAAGCTCAACATTTAATTATATATATTGAGGGTAATATTTTTTAGAAAAAAGAAATAATTCTGGCCTCGTACACAGCTAACCCTTACAAGATTCTTCAGCATAAGTGTTCATTGTTATCAAATAAAGGGAAAGAGCACACTTGAGAATGAAAAATTATAAGCAGAGTCCAGAGAGACGACCTCCAAATATTTGCTCGCCAACCAGATCATCTCCTCCCTAGCGTCCTCACGCTGCATCAATGCACAAAACTGCAGCCAATACAACCCCTGAAGCTATCCTGCAAAAAAAAAGTATATTATTTTTCTGAAAAACAAGATCATTATGTGAACACCAAATTGTCCAAATAAGAGTTGCGACCCCACGAAAATGAGAGAACGTTTCATTCTTAAATTAATAGTAGGGTTAGTAGTAGTTGAACATGCTGGAGCACCATGAGGAGGCTATTAGGTTTAATCAAACGTCAAAGATAACTCTCACCATTTAGGCTAGTCTATCGAGCTGAGTTAGGTCTGATCGACACCTTATTTTGTTGTAAGCTCTGATCTGTAGATTTGGGCTTGAGGGTTCCTGGCTCGTAGGTATTAGGCCAGGTCAGACCGGCTGCACACTCTAATAGAGGCCATCAACATCATCAACAGTCGCGGATGAGACTCAGCATTGAAGCAGCACCGACCAAACCGGTTGCTCGCCTTGGAACAAGAGCTCAGCAAGCGTGTTGGATCCCAACTGTGATCATCATGCCAAGACGAGGTGACCGATGTCAGGTCAGGGTGTCATCTCCAACATGAGCCAAGGTGTTAAGAAGAGACAAAGCACGTAGAAAGATTTGCACACTGAATTCCAGAGTCCTCCTATTCCTCCCATAAGCATGAGCGCCAGCCAAGGCATCAGAACAGGTGGCCAACATATGTACCATATATTATATATATATGCTCAACCTTGTAGCTCCCTCTCTTTATATATATGTGCTTCTAGTTATTATAGCAATTTGTTGCTAGCATGTTGCATCTGGCATAAGCGGTAGAGCTCACCATGTGCACAGTAGTATAGCCATGTACGAGCACCACTGGTGCACTAAACTATAGAGTTAGAGTTCATTACTACCAAATCGTCCATCAACTAGTTAGAGTACATTATTACCGTGCTATCATGTGTTTCTTTTCCATTTTATTTTATGAAAGTTGAGCAAAACTTACATTGACCTCTATATCTAAATATACAACCAGGCCAGCTGTTATATTTAGTTTAATTTTTGTTGTGAGCAAGTTGCATCTGGCATAAGCGGTAGAGCTCACCATGTGCACAGTAGTACAGCCATGTGGGAGCACCACTGGTTGCACTAAACTATAGAGTTAGAGTTGATTACTACCACATCCATCAGCTAGTTAGAGTACATTATTACTGTACTATCATGAGTTCCTTTTCAATTTTATTTTACAACAGTTGACCAAAACTTACATCGACCTCTATATCTGAATATACAACCAGGGCAGCTGTTATATATTTAGTTTAATTTTTGTTGGGTATGCTTATGAATAAGCTGCCATTGTCATCGGCTGTTATTGATGTGAGATATGGCCATATGGAAAGAGTAGCATAAGCTCCTTTATATGCAGACATCAATACTTAGGATTTTTACACATTGGAAATAAATTAAAAGATAGTCGTAGTTCACACAGTGAGCTAGTATTATTACAACACAATGAAGGAATCACTCGAAAATCAGGAAAGACCCATGCATGGAAACCATGTTAATTGATTGTTTCTTTTAATAAAGTCTCCCTCCCTGGTGAAGATATGAATTCCGAGAAGAAGAAAAACAAGAAGCAGCCGTGTTAAGCTAGCTTCAATTCCCCGAACAGACTCAACTTCGTCAGAGACAGTTGTGGCTGCAGTCGCGGCACCTTAGCTGTCACAGCTCCTCGTGCACGCTACTACTCATGCATTAAAGGCAAGCTAAAAATGAGAAGCAACTGGCCTATCTATGCCACTGGCTGTGTGTTGTGTCTGCTAGTCCTAAACTGCTCAACTAATTCCTGGTGACTCCAATTCCCAGAGGAATGGAGGATGAGAGCACTACTGGAACCAGGAGCATGGCGACAGGCCAGGCAGGAAGAGCTGCTCCTGCTCTTTTTTATTCGATCCCGAGCAAGGCGTGCATATATATATATCTTCATCCAAAGCATTGGCCATTCCCTATTAAGGTAGACCATTACTTTGGAGCTAGCGTGGGCAGGTCAAAATTAGAACAGCTCAACTTTATTTACTTTCCGGTCCACATATTTATTAGATAATATTGGGAAAATAAATAATTAAATTGTTGTAGTTATTCAGCACAAGAAAACTGAAGCATGTCAAGTGTTAGCTCAAACACCATTTGCGCTCTTCTGCGTGCCAAAATTCTCTAAAGCCAGAGCGTATTGATGTAGGAGTATAGGCTAACGCTCATTTTGGTGTACCTGGTGTAACACGTTGCTCGAGAGTTTTAAGTTCCATTTTCCGTTGTCTGTGGTATAACTTTCTTGGTACAAACATATGCCATGAAGAGTTCTTTTTTCTTTCTGAGATGGAGCGCGCTACCTAGAAGCATAGAGCCCCCTCCTAAGCCCCCTATAGTTTTTTAGACATATATATATAGAAGCTTGTTAGAAGGAGGGGCTAGAGGGTGGAGATGATGCGGAGAGGAGGAGGAGCCTGACCTAGTATTTGTTTCTAGATCCATCCCTTATTGAAACATGTTCCTGAAGAAAAAAATAATACTCTGTTTTAGTAAACGCATCTTGAGACATAGCACTTGTTCTATTTGAACATGTTTGATTTTCATCCAAAGTCCATCCGATCCAGCACTTTTACACAAACAATGGCCCATGTCCGTCAGACCTATTCATTTTCCCAAGTGAACTCTCAACATCTGCTCCACAAGTCCACCCGCCTCCACAACCACATCAACGATGGATCATATTCATAGCAGCGCCTGGACGCCAGACCTGGAGACCTCGGCGGTGCCACGACGACCTGGTATTGAGCTACGTGGTGACCCGTGAGGAGGAGGAAGCTGTGCGCTGCTATGGCTATGTCTGCAAGCATCCTGGACTATTCCTAGTTCACTTTCTCAGTTCGGGATAATTTACCACGCCGTGCCTGTTCGGTTCCTCGTCTGGAAAAGAGGTTCAAGAACATGACCACCACTATGGCAGAAAAGCTTATTAGTGATGCCTTAATCAGTGACTTGGAATTAAAACGCGTCACTAGTGTAAGATGAGTGACGCGGATAAATAGGACAAGTCGCTGATAAGGAGTGGTGCATGGTCAACACACAAAATGTGTGATGCGTTCCCAGCAACACGAGTCACCGGTAAGGAGAGACCGTTAGCAGTGACGCGTTCCAGCAACACCAGTCACAGATCACACCTCACGGACCCGAAAAAACAATAAAATCTGGTTCATTGGCAACTGAAGTCCGACACCCCCCTTCCCCTCCCCCGCTTCTCTCGGGCAGTCTGGCCGTCGCCCCTTCTCTCTCGGTCTCGGGCTCTCGGCTCTACGGATGCATCCACCTCCGCCGCCGCCACCGGACCCCTCCGACACCACCATCGCCCTCCTCCTCCTCTTCCTCCTCCACTCCACCCCCCTCCCGCCCTCTCCCCGGGGGCTTGGATCTCCATGCACGAGTACCACTTGTCTCTTCCAAACCCTACCTCCCTGCTCGTCGCGGATCTGGCTGTGCGGGTCGCGGTGGAAGTGAGTGCTGTCCCCGTCATGGGTGCCATGGCGCGCTTCGGGACCCTCCGTGGATCTGGGCGACATCAAGGTGTGCCCCGCTCCTTGCCCCATCTCCTCAAATTGGCGGCCCGGACAGGCTCGAACACGGCGTCTGGCGCGTGTAGTGACGAAGTGGCCTTCTCTATCCGTATCGCCAATGCAAGGGCCGCGGCATCTTCGATAAGCTTGGCAGGCTCACCAAGCCATGCGTCCTCATGCTCACGGTCAGTGCCCCGCTCTTTCTCCTTGCCTCACTTCTGTTTCGATTTGTGCTGTGCTCTGTAGATGTTGGGCAGAGGAATTAACTCTTGGATCGTATAGCATGTACAGGAGGCCTTGAAGAATTGAACAAATTAAGTCTAACAAATTGTCAGTAATGTAACATAGTCATGGCTGTTTTCTTTTGTTTGTGCCCATATCTGTACTAATTCAGAGTTAAAACATACCAAATAGAGGTTTGTCAAGATCATAACAGAGGCAAAAGGGAAAAAAATCTCTGTTGATATTTAGCTGTTCTATCTACATCCACGATTGTTTAGTTGCAACTGTAATTTCTTTTTTGTCTATATCTGGCAAAGTGGCGAGATCAGAAATCTCAATTAGGAGCTTGCTTTTTGACCGTACCAACTGTCCCAGGATCTGGTGCTAAATAAATGCTTCATCTGCTGTGAGGATATGAATCAGTGAATTTTTAATTTCCTGGAACGTTTTCTCTACCACATTGGTCACCAAATAAATGCCTTCAGCTGTGATGGTTTGATTGTGGTCAACCCTCAAATGCGTTTCCATTGGACATGTGTGATGCTATACTAAGATTAGATGTTATGCTTGGTGTCGTCATGTGAGAGTATACTGAAGAGTGCATTTGACTTTGTTGCTCCATACCTATCTATATTTACTGCATTCTCCTTTTAAATGCATAATTAAACTTTTACGGGATGAAAACATTCATATGAAAGGTTGGACAGCCTCATGGAGTGTGGAGAAGAGTTTTGATCTAAGTGCTGCTTCACAGGTATGTATATTTTTGCTATCTGTTATGTTGTCCAAAGACATACTGCTACAATATATGGCTTATGGGCAATGTGTCAAAATGTTTATTCTGTCCAGTTGCAACCCCTTTGTGTCAAAACTGTTTGAAAGACAATTTCTAAATTTGTGTAGTCAGAGCTGCATGTAGATTGCTTAGCTGGTGTCATAGCTGTAGACTTTTGGTTGGATATAACCTGTGAGCCTTGCTGGTGTTGTTACGTGGTGCCCTGTTTATTCAGACCTGCATGCGCTGGTGTCATTGCTGTCATTTATCATTCTAAAATATTTATAGCTATGCATGGCCTTGAGTGTATACAAAAGATTTTCACAATGGCATTTCTGAGGAACTTTTGAGGGATCTTCTAAAAATTCCCATAAGATGAATTTGATCAGCTACACAATGGGGCCGTGTTGAGTTTGTCTTTGCTCGGCTATAGTGCAGCCACCAATCTGAATTGTTTATATTGATTTAAATTTAAATTGTTAGATTCTGAACTATCTTCTTAGTTTTAATGTGACAGGTCTGGTTCTCCATTTTTTCCTTCCTGCAAGCTAAAATCTAAGTTGAATGTATTGTTTTCAGGGAGTGGCTGAGGATGATGCTGTAGAATGCCTGAGCGGGACATACTGACAATACAGGCAATGGGTAACAAGCCTTATGCCCAGCCGTCTCTTCTCAGTTATGTGCACCCTTGACACAGCCATTGACATTGAGAGTGTCATTGGAGAAGATACATTCATGCTGCTAGAGCGTTTGTGTTCTGGTCATCTTTGATTAGGATTCAGTGGGGATTCCATTCGCTCCTGTCATCTAATTTTCTATACTATGCCGAATAATTGCTTGTTTTCCGTCTAATTTAATACTATGGTGCATTGAAACCTTTCTTTCTTTTCTTTACACTACGATACTAGAGCTGGAATATATAATGTTACTGTTTTGTTGTTTCTTAAAAAACTGGTGCATAACAGTAAGCCTTTTCTTTCTTGTATGAACCCAGCAACCTGCTATACTGTCCAAACTGAACCTCTTTGTGTTTATTTGTAGGATCCATCATCAGCACACATGTCCACCCGTTGAGCCTCAGCATGCAGCGATCATCAGAATTAGAAACTCAAGCATGGTCTGCCACCGGCCTCATAGACAGGTATGACTCCTGATGGTAGTGCTTGATGTCAGTAGTTCTTTGTAAATTTTGCAAGGTTTGAATTTTGCTCCTGTTTGTCTGTTAGCTGAAGATAAGATAAAGCTATTGCCAAGTTCTCTCTCCCTTAGTTCTTGATGGTAGTGTTTGTCTGTTTGTGCGGAATTTGCTCCATCTTAAGGCCTATCAGTAACCATTTTCTGCCTATGCTTTGCTCAATTGATTTACAGTTCTTTGCTTTAATTAATTGTTTATACTTTCTAGTAAGTGCCAGCCTGTTTATGATGCTGGAGCTCTCTTTACATCCTTGGGCCAATGCCAGCCTATTTTATTTGAGCGGTAGTGGTAGTAGTAAGTGCACCAGTCTCAGCAGGTAGCTAGCTAGCTATGTTAAAATCCTCTCTAATCTGAAAGAAACTATGGTATTAATCATGAATGCTTGAGGCCTGCTCCTCTTCTTCTCGGGCTGTAAAAATGCCACAAGCAGTTGAAACTGTTAAGTGTTTTCTGTGTTGGCACCCCCCAATTTTTTTGGTAGCTAAGTCAAGTGTTTTCTGTGTTGTTCAGATTCTTAGTGCAGAAAAGGAAGCACTTGGTTTTTCCTTGGTTTTCTTGTTCTTTTTTTAGTGCTATTAACTGTTAAGTACTTGGTTTTTCCTTGGTGCAGTGGGTCTTATCCTCAAAAGAGATCAACTTCCCCTATCCTGTAGCACTGACTCTGCTGCACATGGTCTTCTCGTCTGTAGTATGCTTTGCTATTACAAAGGTTTTCAAGGTAATTATTCATGTGCGTTATCTATCCTACCTTCTCTTTGCTTGCAGTTTCAACAGTTCAGAAGAGCAGCTTATGAGAATTCAGATTATATCTTTTGCTCTTTCTATTTGTATACATGATTTCCTTATGACCACTAAATTTTAGGTCATTACCTTAACCCAGTAGAGGCAGTTAGCATATTTTAGTTCTCAGAAGTTAGCAGTTAGCACTGAACCATACTGACTTGCAACTTTGGTGCTGACTTCATATTACGACCGCCGGCGGCGTGGGGCGGACGCGGTGATGTGCCGGCGCCACGGCAGGGAGACGCGTGGGCATGCGAGGACGCATGGAGATGCAGAGGCACGGGGACTGGGAAAGGTATATTGTACTGCCCCATTGTACTGCCCCATTGACTTGCAACCTATTTACTACTGTTCCTATAAGAGTGTTGTAATACATTTGTACTGCCCCATTTATGCCATAATGCCATAGTGCATTTCTTTCTATTATTTTTATTTAGTTAATTGCACTGCCCTATTGGAAATTGTTTAGTATGAAATACTTATTTAGCATCAGCCAATGTACCCTCCTTTGTTATAATTAGTGAGCCTGATAACTCTTATATGAGCCTGAGAACTCTTATTGATGTATGACCAAACACTCACTTGTGCCAATGAGAAGCATTTTTCATTTGCATGTGAAGTGTATTTATACTTTAGATAACAAGCTAAACATACGATGGCACATTGTGCTTTGTGGTTTCTTGTCTTCTGTAATCTTACCATACTATTTTATTGCTTATCTTGGATAAAGGAAGTCAAATTTTGGGCATATGAACTGTACTGTAATTATGTAAATGAATGGACTATGTTTACTTGAGTAGATTGAAGAGTGGTTATGTTTTCGAAACAAATATGTTGTGCTAACTTGCAAGCTGCAACCATTATGGCATTGTCTGCTACTGAAATCTGCCTGTCGCAAACTCTAAAAATAGACATGCTTTATTTTGCTTCAGTACTCTAACATGGTTTGCACTTGCAGATTCTCTTCTCAGACACCAATGCTTATGAGGTAAACTGATTGGTTTCTGCTTAACTAAAATAATTTTGTGGCCTTGTCCTGAGCCCTACATTTTCGGAGTCAACTTATCTGACTTAGCTCATTGTGTTGTAGTGGGCCTTGGTACCGATGAGAAGCACTGCTTCTGTCGGGACTCAAATCTGTTAGCTGTAGTTGAATGAATTTTACCATGAAAATTATAGACTAAGGCGGCTGCTCGCTCTTTGATCAGTGATTCGCCGGCTATTATGGAGGAGCAGTCTTGATTTTGGTATGGTTAAAATATTTGGTTATACAAATTTTATCCTGTTTTGTATTTTACTATATCGTTAGTATAGAATTAAAGGTCCATATGATGCTTTTCATATTTGTTTCTTCATGATGTATGTCAGTATGTGAATATGAAAATAGAATTAAAGGTCTATACACATGAATCGTCGTACAGTTTAGTGGTCAGCCATGGAACTTTTTCGGATTTATAATTGCTTTGTCACCGCACAATATGTCTTGGGTCACTTAACTTTTCACTCCTTTATAGGTGCTCTTCCAAGAACATAGAGACATATGCTATCTTTCATGATCGAGCGATGAGGAAACAAGGTTTTACTCTTCTAGGATTATTAAGTGTTTTTTCTTGTCTTTGAGCTCATCAAGGACATTGGTTGTACCTTGTAAACAATGGCCCACGGCTGATAACACATTTTGTAGTATAACTTGTATCTGAAAAGTTTGTAATGAATTGATTGTTGAAATGGTGGTACATGTTTGATGTGTGTGTATATAGGATCATTGCATATATATATATAGGGTGATTGTAATTTTTTTTTGTTTTCTGAAATAGTTATCAGTGACGCGTATTGGCTAGACGCGTCGCTAATAAGCGTTATCAGTGACGCGTATTGGCTAGACGCGTCGCTGATAAGCGTTATCAGTGACGCGTCTTGTATGGACACGTCGCTGATAAGCGCTATCAGTGACGCGTCTTGGCTGGACATGTCGCTGATAAGCGCTATCAGTGACGCGTATTGAATACATGCGTCACTGTTTAAGGATTATCAGTGACGTGTAAAAACGCGTCACTGATATGCCCTTATCATAGACGCAAGAACAGTGACGCGTCTTTTACGCGTCACTGATAAGCCTCTAGACGCGTCACTAATAAGCTTTTCTGGCATAGTGCACATCCCATGTATGTATATATATACACACACACTGTGAGAACACTATGCAAGACTTATCAATGTCTTCCCGGTGACTCCCAAGCCTAAGCTAAGGTCATACGAATGGAGAATCAATATTGAGCTAGGCAGTGAGCAGTAAATTAAAGAAACGAGAACCAAGACAAGCTAGTAGACACGAAGAGAAGCTCTGTCATTGCCGTGTAGGCATGCAGGGTGTCTTCTAAAGCATCGAGCATGCGCCCCTATTTCTTATATTAGCGGCACCTTGACCCTGGGAAGGTCAAAAAACGTGAAGTTATTCAGCACATGAAACGTATGTGATGCATGCTGTGCAGGAAGGAGACGTTTTTCTCCATTCCTAGTGTTTACATGTGTACTCTCTTTGAAAGAAAAAAAAAGAGATCCAACCTAGGAGGAACTAAATGGTTTTTCATTAAGAAGAGAAAATAGACACTCAAATTCAATCTAAGACAGGACTTAAACTTGGGTGATTATTGGGTGCATTGCCACACCTCTCACCCAAGCCAAGCAGGTAGAGTATATATCTAGTCGAAGGCCTCCTTGTGAACTCGAAATCATGCATTTCTTGCAATTGAATCAGCACTTAATTAGAACCTGTCCTGAAGCCTGCTACAGCCAAGTCCTAATTGATATATATGAGTTGTTAGAGGGAACTTTTCATGACTAACGAAAAATACAAATAAGTTTTCTTCTTTTGAAACCACGAGGCTAGAGCTTTTGTTTTGCCATATTATTAGAAGAAGAAAAAAATTACACAAAGAAGAAGAAGAAAAATTAGCCTAATTTATAAAGAAAAAACTAGGCCAGAAAACCATATATAACTAGAGGAGTGGCCTGAAAAAATTAGTCACTCCAATAAATTTTGATACAGTAAATGACTCTATTAAACACACGAGTTCAGTGAAAGGAACTGGCAAAACCCCCTTCACAAATTGCACACAACTCCAACGACAATTCACCAGGCCAACAAACTAGCTAGGGGAATTACTCTCAGCATGTGACCATTCAGATTCGTGATGATACTAACAAACCTAAACTTAGATGCAGAGATGCAGAAAATTGGCCAACATAAATTTTATATATGGTTATGTATATTTTGAAGCATTATCATGCAAGTGCTATTTATATCTACCATTTTTGTTCTTACAGATGGGCAAGGTCAGGTCCATGCACAATTATACTCAGCCAAGTTATCAGCGTGTGCGCTCGTCTGCGGGATATTATTTTTACAAACCATGGACCACGGTAAAAAGATACTATCTATTTGGACCATTCACTCAAGACATGAAACACATATATCTAACATAATTGGAAGCAGAAACACCTGAGTGGCTAGAGCCTAGAGCTCGAGCCTCCCCTACCCCAATGCATTGGCATCTTCTCCGATCCTCCCGCCTCGGCAGCCTCATCAGTTTGCGGTGTGCTGCCAGTGGCCATCTCGCAATGGATCTATAGGTCACACTCCAGCGGACATGCGTGGAGTACAGTGGTGCTGACTAGAGCCTAGATCTTAGCAGTGCCTGGACTGATGTGGCCTCGAATCGAGCTGCGTGGCAAGGACGAGAAATCTATGGCCCACGAAGGATGCATGGATCTATGTCAAAATTCCTGGTGGCTCCCATGCCTAAGGTTACACAAATGGAGGAGGATCGACCTAGGTGGGTACTAAAGAAACACGAGAAACAAGACAATGCAAGCTCGGCTGGAAGAGATTTAGATTGCATCCCTAGTTCCCTAGCTACCGACAAGCCTAATATAAGCTTGGCGCAGAGAGATGGAGAATGAGCCGAGCAGCACTAAATAAAAGCACATTCAACTCATGCAATGGGGGTAGGAAATTGAAGAAATGCTCTATCATGTCCTCTGTAGTTCTTTTATTTATTTATTTATTTGCGACGATGTCCTCTGTAGTTCATAGGGCTATATATTGAGACATTAAACACATCTCCTTTTTATAGCTGCACTTGTCTGTTCGATCAGGTACACCAAATCGAATTAACTTAATTTTTTTGTCTTCTTTTTCTTGATCGATATTGAGGAAAAAAAGCAGTAGTCTTCTTGTCGTAGCCATCCAACACCCAAAAACTTGAATTCTGACAATGTCAAGTGCTCAACTGCATGCATGTGCACCTATGAACATGGGAACGTGCCAAGATGTACTATGAGGCATCACAATTTATAACTTGGGAGGTACAAAAACTAATTAGCATCTAGGTACTGAAGTTTGTGGTACCTCACTTAATATGTTTACTAGTCCATGCATGGAGCCGTCCTTCTGCATGTGCTAGAATTATATAAAAGATATAAATATTAGTTCTTTTTTAGTACCAATGTCTCATGACATCATTAATCTACATTTTGACTTCCAAATTTGTATCTTATTAATTTTTACAAATTTTTAATCAACATGTTAAGTTGAAACTCTTGTGTCTATTGTACATTTTATACAAAATTCACCTTTTTGCACTTCAATAAAAATAAGGATTTTAGTCTACATTGCAATATTAATTATTATGACGGTATAAACAGACATTTAAACTTGCAACTTGGTCAAACTTGCCTAAATATATGAAGTGTGGCTACCAATCAACAACCCCCCCCCCCCCCCCCCCCCCCCCACCTGGTATGAAAAACGACGTCAGCAAACCGTGCTGTCTGCTCCAGTGCTACTTGCTTCTCCCATTTGTCTATCAACCTCCGACTTCCCTCAACAGGTTGAGGAACCTTTATGAAGTAATGGAGCTATACATGACCGGCAACTAGCCTGTAACGATGTGACCAAAGAGCAGGATGCAGGCCGCATGATGTTGCTTTTAAAAAATCATACTACCATATAGTAGAAAGGGTATACATATATGGACCATTCATTCTAAGACATAAAACGTGTTTATCAAGTATTACCAGAACCAGAAGTCCAGAAGCAGATCTAGCATTGAGGTATCTAGGGCTCAAGCCCCATCTACCGCTGGTAAAAGCATAGAGGCCCTCTTTGTTGGAGACGAGGAGGAGCCCTCCTGGCTCCTAGTATTTGTTTCTAGATCCATCCCTTATTAGCGCATTCATGGAACAAAAAAATATGTTCTGTTTCAGTAAAAGCATCTTGAGACATAGCACGCCGTGTTCTATTTCAATTCAGCCTGTTTTCAATCCGACATCCCTTAGAGTGTGGTTATACAAACAGTGGCGCCCATGTCCACGTGGCTACGTCGCTAGCGTTAGCAGGCTTATTCCCACTCGTGAGCGCGCAACTGGCAAATAATGCATTCGCATCTGCTCCACCTGCCTCTGCAACCACATCAACGATGCGCATGGAGTGCAGTACCGCTTCCTGGAGCCTGGGTGTTCGCAGCACCTGGACGCTGGACGCTGGACCTGGAGAGACCTTGGTGGTGACATGATGACCTAGAATCATGCAGCGCGGTGATCAGTGAGGACGAGGAAGCCGTGCTGCGTCTGCAGGCATCCCCGATTCCTAATTTAATTAGTTTCTCAGTTTGGGATAATATAGCACCCGGTCCGTGTTCCTTGTTTGGAAAAGAAGCTCCTAGAACATGGCCTCGTCCCATGTTCCAGGCTGCTAATACAAGACACTGCCAGTGCGGTGAGTAGGACGGGTCTATGTCTTCCCGGTGACTCCCAAGCCTAAGCTAAGGTCATACGAATGGAGAATTCATATTGAGCTGCTGAGCACTGAGCATTTGAACAGTGAGCAGTAAAGAAATGAGAAAGAACCAAGACAAGTTAGTAGTAGGCATGCAGCGTGTCTTCTAAAGCATCGAGCATGCACCCCCATTTCTTATATTAGCTGCACTGCGCCCTTGACCCTGGGAAGGTTTAAAACATGAAGTTATTCAGCACATGAAACGTACGTGATGCTGTGAAGGAGACGAATTTTTCCATTCCTAGTGTTTTCATGTGTACTTCTCTCTAAAGGATGCATGCATCCTCAACCTCCCTATTTATAGTCGGACCTGGTCTATGTCCTAGCCAAGCAAGTGGAGTGTTCCCTCCGTCTCAAAATAAGTGTCTGGTATTCATATCAGTCAAACTTTCTTAAATTTGACTAGATTTGTACAGAATATTAACAACATTTTTATCTCCAAATAAATTTATTATAAAAATAGATTCAATGATCTATCTAATGGTACTAATTATATACTATAAATATCAATATTTTCTTATATATGCTTGGACAAAGTTAAAAGCGTTTGACTCCTCGGGAAGCGAGAATGATATTTATTTTGGAGCGGAGGGAATATATATCTAGTTGGAGACCTCGTTGTAAACTCTAAACCGTGCATTTCTTGCAATTGTATCAGCACTAATTAGAACCTGTCCTGAAGCCTACAGCCAAGTCCTAATTGATATATGAGTTGTTGGAGGGAAAATTTTCATGATTATCAAAAAATATAAATAAGTTTTCTTCCTTTGAAACCACGGAGGCTAGAGCTTTTGCTTTGCCATAGTATTATTATTAGAAGAAAAAATTAGCCTAATTTATAAAGAAAAAACTAGGCCTGAAAACCATATAACTAGCGGAGTGGCCTGAAAAAATTAGTCACTCCGATCAATTTTGATACGGTAAACAATTCAACCCAAACACAAGAACCGGCAAAACCTCCTTCGCAAATTGTATACAACTCCAATGACAATTCACCAGGCCAACAACTAGGGGAATTACTCTACGCATGTAACCATACAGATTCGTTACAACTCCCAATCCTAAGCTTAAATGCAGAGATTCGGAAAATCAGCCAGCACAGATTTTATATATGTGGTTTTGTATATTTTGAGAAGCATTATTATGCATCTAATGAAATAACCAGCTGGAGGGTTCACTACTTGAAAGCACCATATATAGAGCACACTTGATATTCTTACTACTACTCTGCTTTGGTCCAGCACAATCGATCATATTATATAGAGCATAGAGCAAGAACGAAAGAGAAGAACTACTCATCCCATGAGTGCATAGAATTTTTTTTTTGAATAAAGAGTGCATAGAAAATTGAGAAGAGGGAGAGGAAACTAATTAATGTTTGATGAGAATGGGAGTTATCAGGAAACATGCTAATAGACATTTATTCCACCATGGTCGTGTCACGCAGGACTGCTGGAGGGAAGTTGAGCGTCATCTCAAACATGTCGAAGCCACCAGAGGGACGTACGTACGTGCCGCTCCTGTGAGCCAATTAACTTGAATAGGAGCATTGACACATTACATTTTATCATATGCAACAACAACCATCATTCTCTGAATCAAAGAGAGACATGACCAAACACTATTCCTAGGCTGCCGCAAAAGAATCAACTTTTCGAATTAATTGGGGTCGATACTTCTAACTTTCAGCAAGAAGATGAGATTGAACTCTAACTTTCAGCAAGAAGACGGGATTGAACAGCTCTGGACCTCTCCCACGGATGCGTTTCAACGAGGACATAGGAAAATTAGAAGCACAGTTCTAATTTGCGTCTTTTGGAACATCTAGAAGTGCTGTAACTAAAGTCTTTTCTCACACAGATGGAGCGAACTCACAAATTTCCAGGAGATGTTTGGGCTATCCAATGCCATCCTTCTGTAGACAAAATTAATCTTATTGAGTGGTCCAATTTTTTTGTAACCTGGTTTTATCCTCTTTGCTTTTGTTTCCCCTCCCTTTTGTAATTATCTATACAAACTGGTGCTTGCTCTTTGTAATTTTATATGTCCTTTTCATTAAAGTTCAGGTAACTGCATAAGCTAGGCTACCATAATTTTCTGTCAAAAAAACTAGCTATATATGGATTTGATAGTCGACTAATTCTGTTTGTGTGGCGTTCGATTCTTGGTCATCTTTCGAGTGTTACTGGTTTGGTCATTGCGCACATCACGGTGTGTGTAGTTTACTTTGTTGCTAGTGGAGTGGACTTCTAAGGGGAGCGGGTCCACGACATCCTTAGCTTCTAGCGATATGTAAACTGCTATCCAGACTGGAGGCATAAATAAATGATCATTTAGCTGCACCACGCAGCTCAATATCAAGGTATAGCTTGAAGTAAGATCTAGAAATTAAAGAGCATGCAACACTAACATCAAGAGGAAATTAGTATTTAAGTCTAACCACACCACTATTTAGTCCAAAGGAATTTCAAAAATTAAGGAGATCCTACCCACCTTTGTTCCACATGGCTGTTTGCTTCATGGACCGAAAATCGGCATGTGCACAGTACTACAGCCATGTACGAGCACCATTATTGGTTGCACTAAACTAAAGATTTAGAGTTCATTACTACCAAAGGTGACCCCGACCCTTCCCCGTCTCGCAATGTCAATTCGGAAGAAAAATAAGAAGCAGACGTGCTAAAAACTAGCTTGCTTCCTGGAGCCGGCTAAAGTTCACAGATGGTTTTGCGGCTTAGCTGTTGCAGCTTCAACTCATGCGCCACTTTGTTGTGTTAGATGGCACCCAAGCTAAACATGAGCAACAAGTGGCCTATGTATGATGCAGGCTATCAATCTGGTGGTTGTGCTAAACACCTACTTAGTCCTCCACAAATTCCCGGTGACTCCAATGCCCAGAGGAATGAAGGAGCGATGAGCTCTGGAGCACGGAGACACAAGCCAGGCAGGAAGAGCTGCTCTGCTCTTTTGATTCGTTCCCATGAAATGCGTGCAAGTGCACGGCTCACATCTTCATCCAAAGCATTGGGCATTCCCTATTTATAGCATTGGGCTGGTCGAAAATAAAACAGTTCATTTTTATTTACTTTCGATCTGGCCCACGTATTTATTAGATATTGGGAAAATAAATAATTAAGTTGTAGTTATTCAGCTCATGAAAACTGAATCATGTCAACAAGTGCTAGCTAGATCACCATTTGTGCTCTTCTGTGTGTCAAAATTTGTAAAGTCAGAGCGTATTGATGCAGGAGTATAGGCTAACGCTCATTTTTGTGTACTTGGTGTCACACATTGCTCAAGAGTTTTAAGTACTGTTTTCCATTGTCTATGGTATAATTTTCTTGGTACAAACATATGGCATGAAGAGTTTTTTTTTTCTTTCTAAGATGGAGCGCTAACCTTGCAAATTGTTTTTTACCCTTCTTAAGACTTTTACCAATTCAAGCATTTGATAATCTCACCGTAGAGGGGATTCTTAACGAGAAGCTCTGAGCTACATGAACTGCTCTGTCTCTAGCTTTGCATTTCCATCTGTTTGCTTTACTTCTTTTTCGTGGAGTGCAGGTGTTCTGCTTCTGCATAACTAGGTTTACATGGGATTCATTGGTTGTAATATCCCAGCCAGACTAATGGGATGCAAGTTCTTGGTAATTGGTTACAAGTACTGCCTAAAGAGCCTAGTTCACGGGATGCAAAAATGGCCTCCCAACCTAGCTCCACAGATACCCAGATTTGGGACGTTTATGTGGAGCCAGGCTTGCTGGTGCAGGCACTTACTCAGCTAATAATGTTATTAATGCATGATTAGTACATATCAAGTGATGTTAATGTGTTTTAAAGAATTTTAAGACGTAACATATAAGATAAAATAAAGTCTATAAAAGTGTAGTTCCACAGAATAAAAATCATGAGCACATTGCTGTACGTAGGTATAGATGGTTTCACTACTCACTAGTCGCTCGAGAGTATAAATATCATTTTTTTTCATTGTCTATGTTTTTTTACAAACATCCATGAAGATTTTTTTTTATTTCTGAGATAGTAGCACTGATCTTGCAAATGGACTTTTTCCGTCTAAGACTTCCACAAAATAGAATAATTTGAGAATATCACCATAGGGTTTTTTTTAACGAGATGCTCTTGAGCTACTTTTTTCTGATCTGTCTCTATGGTATATTTCTCGGTACAACCATATGGCATGAAAAGTTCTTTTTATCTTTCTGAGATGTAGCACTAATCTTGCAAACTGAGCTTCTTTTTCTTTCTAAAACTTTCACCAATCGAAACATTTGAGAATCTCATCACAAGGACCTCGTGACCTATTTCAACAGCCCTGCTGTCCTCAACCTTTCATTTGGCTCTGTTTCCTCTGCTGCTTTTTTCATCACATAGTGGTGTTCTGCCGCTGCATAGATGTGTGTGGTGTCCGAGATCGGTGTTGTTGTTCACGTTCATGGCTTCTTCTCAGCTTGATAATCTAGCACACAAAATCCTGGCGACTCCCAAGCCTAATCTCAGATGCAGAGATCCATCGAGACAAATGAAAATGAACCGATCGAGCACTAAAACAGACAAGCAGATGGAGATGGAGGGGCAAGCATCAGTTATCTCCTATTTATAGCAAAGACCTGCTGGTCTATGGTCAGGTCCATATTAAAGCAACAAATAACTATAGCTTGTTTTTGTTGTCTTTTCTTCCTGTGGAAAAACGGGGGCAACCATTTTTAACACCAAGAAAATTAAGTCTGTCAAGCGCATGTGCACGATGTTGCGTGGCAAAACTTTGTGCTGAGAACCGCATCCCTGCATGCCTGCATGTCTGTCAAGCGCATGTGCAAGTGATTATTATCATGGTCAAAATCTAAAAGTGGTCTTTTTAATTTCACTCAATTTTAATTTCATTGAGGGAATTGACAGGAAACCTTTTCTTAAAGTGATACTAATACGATCAGGTTAGCAGCAAGATTGGATACATAGTTGGAAAGAAAAAATGTGCTCTTGATGGCAACTATGGATCTGTTTGGTGACTTCCTTCTAGCCTGGCTATGAAATAAGTCAGGCTAGCCTAAGACTGCCTCCAGCAAGCCAAGATAAACTTGTTTGGTTGCCTACACTATCTAAGCCTGGTTAGCAACTAGTTTGTTTGGTTGGCCGGTGTGGCTTGATAGAGTCGCCACTTCTTCGGACAGGTAAATTCACCGTCTTTGAAGCAATTCGTCGAACACCTTTGAGACGAGCAACAGCAGCAGCAGCGCCAAGCGAGCAGCCGCGTCCATGGACGCCAGCCCAGCCCTGCCGCTCGTCCTCCGCGCCCCCACTCCCAATCTCAGCATTGACCTCCCCGCTGGCAATAACAGGGCCGACGCGGCGGCCAGCAAGGCCGCGTCCCCGGCACCGTGTCCGGGTACACGAGCACGCACGCCGACCGGTTCGCGTCCAAGCTCCCCTGGAAGGAGGCCATGTCTACGGCACTGCGTCGCCCGTCGTCGTGGACTACTTCACCAGCACCCTCGGCCAAGATTTCGAGCCAATGGGTAAGTAAGAAGCGTCGATTTACATCTCGTGCTACTGGTGTTGCTGCTAGGCAGAGCAGCACGTCGTCGTCCTCAACATCTCGTGCTCCTTGCTGGCAGGCTGGAGATGGAGCGAAGCAGGGGCACGGCCGTGAAGAAGCAGGGGCATGGCTGGCGTTGACCGCGACTACTAGCAGATGGTCCAAGCAGTGATGGCGGGCTCGCCGTGATGCACGAGCCGGCAGCGGCACCTGCTGCCCGTGCGGATGGGGCTCAGGCTCTGGTGAGGCCTCCACGGTCGCCACGGCCGGATCTGGCAGCGAAGGAGGATGGCGAGTGGCGGGGGCGAGTAGGGGACTGTTAACAGATAAACTTAGGTTGGTTACAATGTATCTGGACTAGAGATGTACATGCTGGTTGTTAGATGACTTTGTTAGAGTTGTAATCTAGAGTTTGTTGTAAACCTTATTTGAGATGTAAGCCACGCAGGGGGCTATTCTCTGCATATATTAACAAGTAACCGAGAGCCCCAAATGGTCATCTCGTTCACGCCATTTTCACATGGTATCTCGAGCCTACTTCCACACGGAATTCCTTCATGGCGTTCCCTTCCTCATCCTCCGCAGTTTCTGCTGCCATCTCCCTCACCACTTTCCTCCCGCCAGTGACAGAAAAGCTCACCCGCGCCAATCACCAGTCATGGAAGGCGCAGGTCGTCTCGGCGCTGCGAGGCGCTCAGCTCGCTGACTGGCTGGAATCTACATCCATTGCTCCGGCGAAGTATCTACCCGTGGAGGACGGGAAAGATGCAGATCCACCCAAGCCGAATCCTGACCATGCTCCTTGGGTGGCAAAGGACCAGATGGTCCTGAGCTATTTGCTCACAAATCTCTCCAAAGAGATCCTCGGTCACGTCAACACCGAGGTGACGGCGAAGGGCGCATGGAGTGCGATCGAGGCGATGTTTGCGTCGCAATCTCGTGCGAAGGTCATTAGCACACGGATGGCATTAGCAAATGCCACCAAGGGAGTCTCCACCATTGGTGAATATTTCGCCAAGATCAAGTCCCTGACCGATGAGATGGCGGCGGCCGGGCGACGTCTTGAAGATGAGGAGATAATCTTCTATCTGCTCAATGGCCTAGATGCTGACTACGACCCGGTTGCGACGTCTGTTGCAAACCGGGTTGAGCCTATCTCTGTGAGCGAGCTATTCACACAGCTCGTGGCCCATGAGCAGCGACTAGATCTCCGCAACGGCGGCAACTCGTCCTCAGCAAACCTGGCGGCCAAAGGAGGCCGCAACGGTGGCAACAACTCCTCCCGTGGTGGAGGAGGACGTGCCGGCGGAGGACGCAACAGTGGTGGCCGTGGCAACTGCGGCGGTTTTGGCCGTGGCGGCGGTAGCCGCAGCAATTTTCAGCCTGGCCTCTTTTGTCAGGTGTGTGGGAAGGAAGGTCATCCGGCCTTTCGCTGCTTCAAGCGATTCGACCGTGACTTCACTGGCCCGCCTCAGAAATTGGCGTCCTCGGCAACAACTCAGTCCTATGGCGTGGACACCAACTGGTACATGGATACCGGTGCCACTGACCATATCACCAGCGAGCTAGAGAAGCTCACCTCCCGTGACAAGTACCACGGTGGTGACCAGGTTCACACGGCCAGCGGCTTAGGTATGGAGATTCAGCACATTGGTCATGGTGTTTTACGTTCCCCAGTTAATGATCTACTTCTTAAAAATGTTCTCCATGTTCCTTCCGCCAACAAAGATATTCTTTCTGTTAATCGCTTAGCAAAAGATAACCATGTCTTTTTTGAGTTTCACCCGGATCACTTTTGTGTTAAGGACCAGGAGACGAAGAGAACTCTTCTCACTGGGCCATGTAGAAGTGGCCTCTACCCTGTCAGGTCGTCAAATAAAGAAGTGCTTGGAGTATCCAAGCTTCCTGCGTCCTTGTGGCATCATCGGTTAGGGCACCCTGCATCACCTGTTGTCCAGCGCGTGCTCAACCTCCACAAGCTTCCTTTCACCAACGAGTCCAATAAAGTCAGCGTGTGTGACGCTTGCCAAAGGGGCAAAAGCCATCAGCTACCATACCCTAGATCCTCTAGTGTTTCATCTGGTGTTTTGGATCTTGTTTTCTCAGATGTATGGGTCCCCGCTCCTAGTTCAGTTGGTCGCAATAATTACTATGTGAGCTTTATAGATGATCATAGTAAATTTACATGGATATATCTCTTGCGTCGTAAATCTGAAGTTTTTCAATGTTTTCGAGATTTCCAAACACTTGTTGAACGTCAATTTGATCGAAAAATCCGTGCCATACAGACAGATTGGGGTGGGGAGTATCAAGCCTTGAGCTCCTTCTTCACGCGCATGGGTATTTCACACCATGTGTCGTGTCCGCATGCACATCAACAAAACGGTTCTGCCGAGCGAAAACACAGGCATATTGTAGAAGTTGGCTTAACCCTTCTTGCTCATTCTAGTATGCCCTTAAAGTTTTGGGATGAGGCTTTTCTCACTGCTGTTTTCCTGATCAATAGATTGTCGTCCAAAGTCATTAATAATGATACTCCATTCTTTTGTCTCTATGGTCAGCAGCCAGACTACACCTTCCTCCGCTCCTTTGGCTGTGCGTGTTGGCCTAATATGCGGCCCTACAACTCCAAGAAGCTAGCCTTCCGATCCACCAAGTGTGTGTTCCTAGGGTATAGTAACAAACATAAAGGATATAAATGCCTTGACCCATCTGTTGGACGCATCTATATTTCACGTGATGTCATTTTTGACGAATACGTTTTCCCCTTTGCCTCTTTACATCCCAATGCCGGTGCCCAACTTCGCGCCGAGATCGCTCTTTTGCCCGATGCCCTTCAAAATCCTAGTCACGGGGACATGTATTCACCTGATCATGATGCTGGTTCTTCTGTGCCTACTAACCTCTCACCAAATTCTGTTGAAGATTTGATGCATACAGGAACAAACTCGGCGCAAAACCATCCAGAATCAGCACCGGGCGGTCCATATTTCATGTGCTCCCACCCTGGCGACAGCACGGATCCCCACCCTGATTCTCTGCGATCTGGCATCCGAGGTATCGTGCCGGCTCAACGACAGCAGCTGCCAATCTTGTCTGGCTCGGCGTCGCTTCCTGCCTCCGGATCCTCTGCGGCTCTACTTGAGTTCCGTGCCTCTGCGTCTTCCCCTAGCGTGCCACACCCGAATCCCAGCGCCAGGGGGATAGGAGCGACGGAGGCGGCACCAACCTCGACGCTGATCTTGTCGGCTGATCCCTCTGCGCCTGGATCCTCTGTGACAACTGCTCTGGTTTCTGATCCTGTGGCTGCTCCGGCACAACGTCCTATCACGCGGGCTCAACGTGGAATTTAGAAGCCAAAATCATATACTGATGGTACCATTCGCTGGGGCATGCTTGCTGCTTCCTCTACAGATGAACCTAGATCTCTGGATGAGGCGTTTCGTGACAAGAATTGGTGTATGGCCATGGAAAGTGAGCATCAAGCACTCTTGAAGAATCAGACGTGGCATCTTGTGCCTCGTCCTCAAGGCAAAAATGTCATTGGTTGCAAATGGGTGTACAAGGTTAAACGGAAGGCAGATGGGTTGTCTCGGTCAGGAATGGATAAGGCAAAGCCAGTGGAGACACCTCTGTCCACGGCTGAAAAGTTGAGTCTTTCCGATGGAGAAAAGTTTGAATCTGAAGACTCAACAAGATTTCGGAGCATAGTTGGGGCATTGCAGTACTTAACGCTCACGCGCCCAGATATTTCCTATGTAGTAAACAAGGTGTGTCAATTTCTACATGCACCCACCTCGGTTCATTAGAGTGCGGTCAAAAGGATCCTAAGATATGTTCGTGGGACAATCAAAGTTGGTCTCAAAATTAGAAGGTCCAAATCCATGCTGGTAAGCGCCTTTTCAGATGCAGATTGGGCTGGAGATGTGGATGACCGACGCTCAACGAGTGGCTTTGCTGTATATCTTGGTGAGAACCTAGTGTCATGGACAGCTAGGAAACAAGCTACTGTATCGCGGTCATCAACAGAAGCGGAGTATAAGGCCTTGGCTAATGCTACAGCAGAGCTTATGTGGGTTCAGAAGTTGTTAACAGAGTTACAAATTTCACATCCACCTGCTGCCAGGTTATGGTGTGACAATCTTGGAGCAAAATACCTATCAGCAAACCCGGTATTCCATGCAAGAACGAAACATATAGAAATAGATTTCCACTTTGTGAGAGAAAGAGTAGCGCAGAAGCTATTGGATATACGTTTCATCAACACAGGAGACCAGGTTGCTGACGGTTTCACAAAACCTATCTCGGCTGCAAAACTCTAGAAGTTTAGGCACAATCTTAACCTAGTTAGTGGCTAAGATTGAGGGGGAGTGTTAACAGATAAACTTAGGTTGGTTACAATGTATCTGGACTAGAGATGTACATGCTGGTTGTTAGATGAGTTTGTTAGAGTTGTAATCTAGAGTTTGTTGTAAACCTTACTTGAGATGTAAGCCACGCAGGGGGCTATTCTCTGCATATATTAACAAGTAACCGAGAGCCCCAAAGGGTCATCTCGTTCACGCCATTTTCACAGGGACCACCACGACGCGGGGAGGAAGAGCAGGGAACGCCAGCAAAGTACCACCGGGAGGTGAGGGTATCGAAGACCCAGGCCCCAGAAAAACAGATCGCCAATCCGTTCTCTGGGGGCCAGGGCTAGGTGCGTACGGCGGCCAGCCGAAGCCTGGCTATGGCCCTAGAACAGTCAACCAAACATTCACATCTTAGCTCCAGTAGGCTTGCTCAGGGGTTGGCCACCCAACCAAACAAGCCCAATATATGCAATGATTTCCATGTATGAAACCATGTTAATTAACAAGTCAAACTTCTTATTATATGAATTATTACTCCTATATATGCATTTTCTTTCATGACTTATGATTGAGGAAAGCATCACCTTTTTTATTGTTACATGTCAATTTATTAAAACTAATTAAAAAGCGCCAAAATAAACAAAAATGTTTTAATCGTACCTAGTACTGTGCATACAATCAACGCATCAATTTTCTTATTAGTGTTGGCATATATTTCCTGTAGGAACAACTCTTCCTACTGCTGCCTCAACTTAGTCGTACGTTATCACTCGGGCATGATGAAAAGGGGGCATTTACATATTTGCCATCCTTACGGAGGACACCAAAACATGTGTCACTGACATGTGGAGCCACATGAGTCACTGATAGTGGTATGAGGCCTGCCACTCCCCTCGTAAGGATGGCAAATATGTAAAAATACCGATGAAAAGCTGGGTCGTTGGACTTGGACCCATCACTGTTAAAATAGCCATCTCTGAAGTATACAACACATACGAGACGTGTACCAAATTTCATGAGTCTCTGAAAGTGTACCCATCTCTGATGTGTTGCCTAGAAGAGACGGGCTTCAAAGATACGCGTCTCTGAAAACTTAGAGATGGCTACTGGATAAATGAGTCTCTGTTCTTAATTCATTAGACGCGGTATGGTTCTACTTTGCTGGACAAACTAAAACAGAGACGTGTGGCAGATAGATGCGTCTCTTTCTGAAATATGTGGCGTTGACTGTTTTGTTGTCACTAATGTATGCGTCCTCTTTGTGCCTTTCTGTCATAGTGCAGCGTTGCTGCTTGCTTCTCCCTCTCAGAGTCTCAGTCTCCACTAGATCCCTGGAACAGTTTGAGAAACTTAGCCCTATGAGCCCGCTCAACATGACATGATAATGAGCACTATGAACTGCCAAAATACAATCGTGCGTACCACTTGTGGATTGGAGAAGCAATAGAGTTAGACATGATGCATCCAACTCAGCCTGTTTGTCCACCATCTGTGCTAGTAGTGCGCCATGAACTATGGATCTATATAAACAAATTCCAAGCATCCAACTCAGCTCCCAAACTTAATAATATAATAAGGTCATATAAATGGAGGATGAGAACCAAGACAAGCTAGGCACGCAGAAGAGAAAAGCTCTGTCATTGCATTGCCGTGTGTACGCAGCATGCTCTTGGTTCTCAAAATCGAGCACCCCTATTTGTAGGTATGCCTTGATGACTCTAGCTAAGAAGGTCCAAAACGTGATTACATTTGATGGCAGTAACATTTGTTGTTTTCTCTTTTAACTGCCTAGAATTTTACTTCTGGCAAAACTAAAGATCACTTCTAAGTGCAAGACCTCCCTAAAAACAAAAACACAGGGCTACACACAGGACCTAGATGCACAGTTCAGCAAAGAAATACACATAGGTGTCGATCGAGCAATCTGACTCCATGATCGATTGCCGACCCAATAACCGGTTGCCAGGGATAGCATGTACTGAAATATTTCTTTCGGTAGAAAAATGTGCACGCTGAACTCCCGAGTCCTCCTAAACCAACCCTAAGCATGAGCACCAAGACCAAGGCTTCAGAACAGGTGGCAAACATGAAAACTGAAGTCAATGCTAAGCCATCCGTTAATTATTTCATGTATAGTATGTAGTAGTAGTATTGTTGTACTACTACAACGTACTACACATCTATATATATGCTCAACTTTCATATCTGATGTAGAAATAAACCTTATTACCATGTACTAGTACCAATGGTTGCACTAATCTACAGAGTTGAAGTCCACTACTACCACGTCCATCAACTAGTTGGAGTACATCAATTATTACTCTACTCATTAATCATATGTTTCTTTTCCATTTTATTTTAGGACACAATTAGTTGAACAACACCTATATTGACTGCTTAAGCTGAGATCACTTTAGCCCCTCAATATACCAGAGTTCACAATCACTACTCATCCATTACATTCATATATAGTATGATGATGCCATGCTTGTGCGCCTATAGCAGAAGATACTTGCTACATCCAAATCTATTGTTCACCCATATTTCATTGAGAAGAAACAGGCAGAACAAATTGGATATGGCTACTACTTAATATAATTTGGGATGGCAAAACTGTCAACAAAAAAACAACGTGAATTATTGGCATCTCTATGTGAACTAACAAAACCAATAGAATGAAATTGTAGTGTTGTAGTGGGTTTGGAACCACGACAAGCATCGGTGATGCATGCATTACAACATTTGATGGGCTGGAGTGTTATATTCACCCCCCTAAGGGCTAACACCCTCGACAACTCACCACATAAGCAGCAGAAGTCTAGGACCACCCCTTCGTACAAACTCCTCATGTGCCATATGGCTCAACAACATAGCTACTACAGGCTTCTAATGGGCTGGAGTGTTACATTCACCCCCCCCCCCTTAAAGGGCTGATGCCCACGGCACCTCACCACATACGAAGCAGATGTCTAGGACCAACCCTTGGTACGCCCCTCCACAAGCACATGCAGCAAGGGTTGATGCTCTAGTATAACACTCCACACCCAAAATCTGCTATATGGCCTAGCTCCGTATGTGGAATGGGTCTGCATACGTTTAGCACCTTTTTTACACTTTCATCCTCGCTTCGTGTAAAAGAGTTAACCCAGAGGGTTAACCCAAAACTACTACAGGCTTCTAACATGCTGGGGTGTTACATCAAGCAAAGCTTCCGGCGAGATGGTCCTAGAGACATAGACCTTAGAGACGAAGATCTACATACCAAGAAGGTCCTAGAGGCAAAGACCTACGTGTTGAGTGAAGCCGATGAGCCATGTTATAGAAGCCATAGAAGGAGCCAAAGCCCAAAGATGAATACATTAGGAAGATCAACATCAAGGCAGTTGGAGTTAGAAGCTTTGGGAGTTAGCATATGTGTAAACTAGAGTCGTACGCGTGCTCTTTTCTCCATGCCTTTTTTCCCAAAGGGTTTTGGGGATGGAATTTTTAGTGAGGCGCGCACATGTAGGATGCGAAGGGCGATCCTCGCAACCAAATTTTGAGTTGTATTTGTGCCTCTTCTTGTATGAGTATCTACTAGGTCATGTAGTACTAGCCATAACCTAGTAGCTAAGGTGGGTACTATTGGGGAGAGCCCATATGGTACATGGGCCAAGTCTCCCCCTAAAAGAAGCCCAAATTGTACTAGTGTAGTGACATATAAAACCCACCTCCACCATTTCCTATATAAGGGTATGAGGGCAAGAGATTCTCTCTCCCTCCCACTCTCATTTGCAAACCTAACTTCACCTTCCTTCCTCTCTACTCTCCTCCTTAGGGCTACTTTGGCAACAAAAACATATTAGCCTAGGGTCAGGAAGCCCCCAATGGGGATTTAGTGACAAATTTAAACGCAGTAGCTTCTCCATTTCCCCAACCCTTTCTTGGTCACTATTTGAACGTAACTATATAGCTCCATTCATGGAACACAAGCAGCCCCATATATTGACATTCTCATTGCACTTACAGCCAACCAACTTGAGTACAGTGCAAGTACAAATTAAAGTCACCAAGCCTACAAAAACTAAAAGAACAAGAAAAGGTAGAAAAATAGAAAACAATGTAAATGATTGACATCCACAATTTCAGTGAAACCAACATTATTGTTATATGATAAATAACACCATGAAGCTAAAAACTCAAACAGTAATATCATTTTGCTAGTATATATACGAGGGGATGATGGTGCCCCTACCTTCGTTCTTCTATTTGCCACGCCCGTTCTACAAGAAAAAAAAAGTCTAAAAACCTCACCAGCAAAGCAGAGATATGGAGGAGACCGAGGCACGGGCAACTGTTTCGGGCGCGGTGGCGGGGCTCATCCTCCTCCTCTTCTGACCGAGGCCGAGCCCCTCAGTGTCCGGGTCTACAAAGACAGGGATGAGGGGGAGATCAGGCCACATGGGGCTCCTTCCTCCTCTAGCGGAGGCCGAGCTACAGGACGACGCGGGCTGTCGAAGAAGGGGAACGCCATGCCGACGAACATGGTGGCCAGTTTTCTTCAGAGATGAAAGGATTCAACTCGTCACTAATTATTCTAGACACTTGGTTGTTATGGAAGCATCGCACAACAATTATTGTGTGTTTAATTTAATCGTTCGTCGCCTCATCAACCGAAAACGCTCTGCAAGTCACACATGAAGCTCGTTTGTTGATCATGGCAGGAGCTAACACTACTACAGAAAGCCACATTAGAGCCTCGTCACCTTTAGTTTTCCGCCTCGGTTCTCCAATCAATTTGTAGAGGCGTTTGTATTTCGAGCCACTTCTACAAATCATTGTCCAGAAGTTCCAAATTTGGGCCAAAAATGGCAAAAATAATAATAATCTTTATATATTTAAAGGAGTAGACAAGTACTGTTTGATTATGTGCACCTGCAGGGTAGAACTACAATAGTGCCCCCCGGTCACTGAATTGAGGCAGCCATCTAGAGAGCTTCACCTGTGTGTGCAGTACACTTGTGTTATTACCTTTCAGGAAAAAAGAACTACATGAACTTGGTTCAAACTTTCAAGGAAGGAGATGCCAACAAGAGAATGGTGAGCGTCTCTTGTGTAGTAGTGTCCGTGTCGATAACACAAAGACTATCCCGTCTCAAATTGTTTGGTTTGGGTTATCTCATTGTAGTAGTGGAGAATGTAGTTCGCTTCTCATAGACTTGGTGGTGTCTTATGCCGTGTCATTTCTCATGTAATTTGGCAACTTGTAGGACACATTGCATGACCAAGTTTTGTTTATTTTACATCCTCATACGTGTATCTGCCTTACCTATCTTTTATCCCTTGTTTTTTCCTAGAAAGGAGCAGTAGTATTTGATTCTCGGCACCAATACGTTACAATTATAGTAATGGCCCCTATATATCAATGGCTAACGAGTACAGGTTTGGGATAAATTATTCCTAAACTCTTGCTTGTGTTATTAGCTTTTCAGTGGGGAAAAAGACTACTTCAACATGGTTTGAACTCTCAAAGGATGAAGGAGATGTAACAGCTACGAGAGGCACTCCGTGGTGCAATGATATGGAGATGAAACAGCTTGGCACTCTATTGCAATGATGTTGAGAAGCCGAAGGGATTATGAATTTCTGATGCCTCCCCATCCTAATTCATCGAGTTCCTACTTTCTATGAGCAAGAGATGCCGAATCATGAGCATAAAACTGAAACAGAAGTGAAGAGTGATTTAGCTATAAGTTGGTCTTGGCAACATTGTATATATATGCATCAGCTAGCAGACCAATGGAGTACTATATATATTTGGTTGCCTTCAAGAGCATTGCCTAGTTTTGATAAGTTTTTTTGGCTGTGCTTTCTCTTTCTTTTTCAGAGATGCATGTGAGATGTAGCTTGTTTATCAAATCTCATATGACAATCTTGAAAGTTATAGCAGACATTATTTAACCTCTGCTGGAGAGCTCTCAACATGTGAAAGACTAAATACATGTAAACAACATGGTTCGATTACTTGTGATGTGGTAGCATTATTATCCTCCAACTAGTAACAGCAAAATAAGATAGAATGTTTTATCTAACCATGTCTATATTTATTGAAAAATATGCACTTAGTACATCATAAAAGCCCAGAGCTAAGTCAGGCTAATAGCACTCAAATAACAAGACAGATAAATGAACACCAGGGAAATTAAATACATTTCCACTGATGCGAATCTATTGAAGGAGATGCTAAATGGAGAATGAATGAGCATCTCTTGGTTGGGCTCTAACTGTGGTAGTGGAGTTCTGACGTTCCTCATAGAGTTGGTGGCGACGCCGTGTATATGCATTAGCATGTTGTTTAGACTTGGCAACTCGATCTACGCTCGAATGGTCATAGCTCAAGGTCGAGGCAACAGGTGGCGCAATGACAGAGAGATGAAACAGCTCAATGCTCTATCCCCGCAAACATGCTCAGAAGACAAGGGGATTCTGAATTTTAGATGCCTCCCCATCCTAATGCATCAGAGTTCCTACTTGCTACGACCAAAGGGATGCTGAATCACGAGCCCAAAACTGAAACTGAATTGAGGAGAGTAAAATAGTTACAAGTTGGTTTTTGGCAATGCCGTATATATATGCATCAGAGATGTAAGATGTAGCTTGTTTATCAAATCTCATGAAAATCTTGTCAGTTATTGAAGTCATTATTTGACCTCTGCTTCAACATGTAAAAACTAAATACATGTAAACAGCATGGTTAGGTCTACTTGTGGTGTTGTAGGATAATTATCCTCCAACTAGGCAACTAGTGATGATAATTATCATTAAAAATAGATAATGTATATTTAGTACATCATCAGAAAAGCCTGGAGCTAAATAAAGCCACGCCGATAGCATTTGAAAATAGATAATGTATATTTAGTACATCATCAGAAAAGCTCGGAGCTAAATAAAGCCACGCCGATAGCACTCAAATAAGACAGCAGATAAAAATGAAGACAGGAAGAGTTAAATGCATTTCCCTTAATGCTGAATCTGGTCGGTTAGTTGATTCTGTGCCCAATAGCCTACGACTACGAGTAGAACTTTCGTGACGTCATGGATGATTTGCCTCATGCCTCCAACAGGGGACACGAGCATCAGGAGCACCCCAATGGCGATGCAGAAGACGTTGATGAACCACGTGAACCCGTACCTGGGCTTCTTGAGCATCAGTCATATGATGCGGGGGATGAAGTAGGTGGTGGGCACGAACCCGAAGCCGCCAAAGAACCCTAGCACGTCGTCGAAGAAGGGGAACGTCATGCTGACGACCATGGTGGCCAGCACATAGGTGGAGCAGGCGGCAAGGTGGAGGCGGAGGCCCAGCGCGAACCGGAGCCTCTTCACTAGCACCGTCTCCATCATGTCGAACACCGACATGGCGAACACCTGATAGCTCCCCACGACGTGGACCGCCACCACCAGGTTGGCTGTCGCCACAAGCCAGCACGGCCGCTCCAGGGAGATGAGCACGTTGGGGTCCACCGAGTTGCCGAAACGCCTAGCAGCCGGCGAAGGCGACGGCGAAGTAGCAGAGGGCGACGACAGTGTAGGCGGTGACGACGCCCTTCCACATGGGCTTCTTGGACGGCTGCTCCGGCGTGGACGGGATGGTGGCCTGGATATCCAGCACCACGTTGTGCCCCGCGTATGTGAATGCCACGGTGCCTAGCGCATTCAGCACGCCGAACACCTTCCCGGCCGTCGTCGGCGCCCTGAGCGCATAGTCTACTGAGGCGCCGGTGGCGCCCTTGGCGGCGGACAAGGAGACGGCGATCAGGGAGTAGGTGAGCGACATGACGGCGACAGCACCGGACACAGCGGAGATGGAGTTGAAGTTGGGGAACTGCGAGAGCGGGAGCTAGATGGCGGTGAACATCATGATCCAGAAGGGGAGGCAGATGTCGGCGACCCCACCGGCGCACAAGGCACCGGCGCCACCGCAGATGAGGTCATGCGCCTTCTTGAGCGACTGCCCTCCGGTGACCATGTAGACGATGTTGGTGCTGACCTCGACGACGAGCTACTGCAGGACGATGATCTAGAGGCTGAGGCGGTCCCCGAACGCGTGCTACTCGAGCTCGTGGTACCGGTCGAACTGTTTCTCGGGCACCATCTCGTGCATCTCCACCATCTGCCACAGCGTGTAGAGCGTGACGACGAAGGAGCCGGCGATGGCCGCCGTGCCGGCGCCCTACCTGAGCTGTGACATGGCGAAGGGAAGGCCCAGCACGTCGGCGCCCACCATGGCCATCACATTGTGGAACGCCAAGTAGTACCACTTGGTGGTGTGCGATGACGTGATGGGGAGCCACTAGTCCAAGCTCTTCAGACGCCGCTCCTTCACTGTCTCCACGTACTCCGCCATCACGTCCGGAGCTGGCGATGAGGCCACAGCAGACGCTATATTCCTCTTGTTATCGTCGTCGTCGGTCGTCATGCGTGCGGCTAGAGCTTCAAGCTAGCCTTCGAGCGATCAACTCTATGTAGTGCAGGCGTGCTCGGGTTTCACTGATTGTCGATCGACCTATTTTGGAAGGTGGGCGGGTTGGTGCGCATATTTATGGCCCGCCTGTAACAGAACCAACCAATTATACGAAATTAAGTAAGAAAATCATCCGCCGAAGCAGATAATTTAACAAACTTAAGCCCATATAACCCGGTAGTCCATGAAACCACGAAGGATTTCAAACCAACCAACTTACAAACTAAGATCGTACAAGTTTAGCAGCCACAGTCACATATTACATAAAGTTCGCAACGATAGTTGAATACATCGGAGTTTAGAACATAAAGTTATTACAAACCAAGTTGTTGACATCGTTTTTGGCACGTGTCAAGGTAATTAGGAAGGGTTAATCAACAAAGGAAAGATTACGTGTAGATTGATAGCCAAGGAGAATATGTTTGTTTTTGAGTGGTGGCAGCATATGGATTTAACTTGAAGGGTTGCCGATGAGGTTAAGGGTATTATTGCCGATGCCGATGAAAGAGGGTTTGGAGACTGCTGCCGATGAGACAGGGGATGTACCGATGAAGACTACAGCCGATGAAACAGGGAACGTACCGATGGAAGGAGCTCGAAGGCTGCTGCCGATGGAACAGGGACTGTGACGTTGAAAAGGAGGTCGATGATAATACCATCGTGATTGAGGCGGGCTATGAAGTAAAATAGGAGTTAATTTCCTTGTGTGCGTCTAGTAGAGTCTGAGTTGTATCAAAGTCATTTTTTTCCTTAGATTTGGATTTAGTGTCCTAGTCGTATTTGGTTATGTTTCTATAGATCAGAGTATAAATATAGAGTGAAGGGCAATGTAAGAAAGGATCAATCAATACATCAAAAACAGCTTTTACTCTTATTTACATCTACTTTCGGCGACTTCGTCAATTTGCATATTTTTCCTTTTTTACGAGTTCTCATCGATTCGGCGAGTTGCATTGCTCTAAGTGCAATCTTCGATGATCCTCGAGTTCCGCGTGAGTACCTCTTGGCCGTGACATCCGGGCGTATCGCTGTTGTCAGGACCAAAGTGCTCGTATCTCCATCCTTGTCGATTAACAGGTCAAATCGACTGGCATGCTTTGGATATCGACTTCGGGTATTAGCCCTTTGTGTTTGCAGATTCACTTTTGCATCAACACATCTTTTGGCACGCTCGGTGGGACAGATCTAGTCAAGATGCCTGATCATGAGATCGATGCTGGGAATATCATCACAGTAACAGAAGAAAATCTTAAGGACGATCAGAAGCAGGCTATGGAGAGGGCTATTGAAGAATATAGACAGCTTTGCTTGAGGTCATTCAGCTTGAACAAAAGTGGACAAGTCATCCAGAAGCAGGACTTGCCGTTGCCTCGGCAGATTACCTTTGATCCTAATCCGGGTAAACTTCAAGAGATGGTTAATTCTGCGGTGAATCATGCTTTAATTAATCACTCCAATGTGATGTCCAATACTGTTCATAATGCTGTGATTCGAACTTTCAAAGAAGGGCAAGTGTCACCTCGTTATGTTGGGCCTGCTTATCATCAACCAGAAGCAGCATCTGCTGTCGCTCCATCGGCTCCCCCAGCCGTTGCGGGTGTAGAAATTTCTTCTCCCCCAGTATCAGCAGGTTTATCTAATGTACAGTCTACTCCGGTGCATCCGGATTCAGTATTATCAGGACGAGTTCAGATTGGTATGGATCTATCAGTATCGGCTCTATCAGGTCCTGCACCACAGAATAATCAAACTCCTGCTAATTGGTGGGGATATGGTATGCCTCCAGAAGCATCTGCTCTCAATCATGGATTATCTCAAGTGTTTGATGCAGCGGGAAAAACTCTTATGTCATCGGCTGGTTTGCCGATAGCTCAAGCGCCTCAATATACTACAACTACTGTACAACCAAATCTGGGAGGTTTTCAGGCGTCTTTGGGTCAAACATCTAGCTCAAATCCATCGGCAAATTTGTTACCGATGCAGCAGAAGGCTCCTATCGCTAGTCAGCCTGGAGTCCAGGTTATGCCTCAAGTTGGATGTAATTATCCAGCAATGCCAACAAGCTACCAGCTATCGGCAAACTTTGTGCCGATGAATACTAATAATTGGTCAGGGCAGTTTCCCACTCAACATACAGTTCAGCCAAATCAGCAAGCCACAGGTGTTCATCAAGGTCACATGCATGCTGGTTTTCAGAATCAAGCATCGGTAGCTTAGCCGATGAACCCTTTTCAGCAGGATAGTGGGCCACAGATAGTAGCAAATGTGCTAATTGTTGACACTTACTAACACCACTTAAATACTAGGTTGTCATCCCCAGCATGGTGCCAGAGTGTACATAGGTATTTATAAATGTAAAGGGCTCTTTAGAAGATAATCTATTCTATCCGCAAGCGCACAGATAAAATACCTCATTGTAGCATTTCACCAGGAAAAGTATTCCGGGTATCGTTATTTATATTTTGCTTAAGAGAACGGTGAAAGCAGGTGTAGAATGACATAGACTAGAGATCAACTTTGCTAAACATGATTACTAATGAGAAACTCGTCACACAGTCACTTGCTTTGGCAGGGGGTAAGCCATAAATAAAGATAATGAATTATAAGCTCATGGGTAAATAACACAGCGATTAGAAATAGACTACTCCATATTGATATAAGGTGACGTCGGATTAGCTAGAGAATGGATTCTAAATATCTACTATCTACTAAATCACAATCTACTCTAAACATTCTACAAGATCATATATAGCATAAAAGACTATTTATGTATAAGGAACATTGCTAAAGTAAATCAGAACATAGTAAGACTTACTCCGCAATACAAATTCTGCCTGTCCTATCAACGGAGGGTGGACTATATAAGAATCAACGAAGCTGTCACTATCGTGAACTACCACACAACCCGGCCAATAGGATACATTTGCAGGTAAATAATATCTAAGCACCACGCTCACATATGATCTACCACTTAACTCCCTCGAGGTAAGAGCTAAGCGCTTTGCAAACTCATACATAAACTCATTATCAATCATAACTATATCAATTATAGAACTAGAGTAAACTAAGAACATAATAAACAGAGACATAATGCAATTAGAATAAAGTAGTAGAGAATGATATGAAATAATACCAATCTTTATTGATGAAGATCCGAAATCCAGAGCTTGAATGCTCTACTTCTCTAATTCTATCTAATCAAACCTATAAGACTTGAAGAACAATAGAGTAGCTACTTCTAATTCTCTGCGGGAGAGAACTTCCTAAACCCTAACTTTTCTGGCTTCCTCTGATAATGATTTCTCCTCCCCCCTGGGGTGGTGGTGCCTTGCTTATATAGCCCTTTCAAATGAATCTGGACCATCGGATCAAACCGACTTAGAAGGGACGGTTTTCCTTGATCTAGAGAGGCGGTGGAGCATAATCCGCGAGGCAGAAGCTAATTGGCCCGAGGGGCAGGGCGGGCACCCTAGGGCACAGGGCGGGCGCCCTGTGTCCTGGCCCGTTACGGCTCCCGTTCGTTCCCGTGGCTTCTGGAGTCTTCTAGATGTAAGATAATTGCGTGCCAAGTAATTTTCCCGTCATTAACCCGACATGTGGACCTCTTTTCCATATTATCTGATAACTCCCTGCAGAAATAGATAAACACCAAAACTCGTGGAATTCTGTCAGATAAAACCCTAATTCTAGATGTTTGGTGCATATTGATCCTTTTCCATGTTTAGTTGACAATTATATTTGATACTTAAGGACCGTCAACAAACTCCCCCAAGCTTAACCTTTGCTCGTCCCTGAGCAAACAGACAAACTCAGATGGATCAGGAGTTGCTTCGATGTTTACTTTTCTGTCAGGCACACATACTTTCATATAAAATTCTCCCAGATTAGAGTGAAGTGTTCATGGGGCTTAGTACCTGCACTTAAATCTTGAGTAATCGAAAAGACAAAGTAATTAAGTCAAGCACTATTCCTCCTGTCTATACTTCACCTTATTCTGGAGTTTTGCATAAGTTTTCAAAAAAATAAAGCTCAGAGTTCCTAGACATGATTCTCTCAAGTCTCTCTATATGTGGTATTTGTGGATCCTTACCAAAGAGATCACTTTCTTATGACTGATGAAATATTTATGTGGAGCTCATAAGAGTGAAAAATGGTTCATATATTGTCTAATCGAGCCATGGATCCAAAGGAACTCAGCATATAATTAAATCAAGATGTGCATGTGTGGTGGAATGATAATGACGGTGATAATGTATAAATAATAAACTTACTTCTCGTTGCTCCTCATATTGCTATCTCTCCTCCTTCTTGATCTTTGCTTTTAAGAACATGGGCTATCTTTTTTTTTCCTTAGGTGGGTATCTTTGTACCCCTAATTCTACTGTCGGACACTTGTCCATGTTTACCTCTCGTCTCACGCTTTTTCTTTTTCTTTCGAGGTTCCGAGCACTTGCTCCTTTTTATTTCCTCGTTTTTTTCTGAGGTTCCGGGCACTTGCCCCTTTTTATTTTCTCATATATAAATTTTTGCATAGCCCATGCCTCTTCTGCATCGAATCTTTTTGAAGAGAGAAAATAACAATACTTGGGACAACAAGTAGTAACAATATTTTTAACAGGTTTTTGATGAATGGTGATGAATGGTGTAATAGATGTGTGCAAGTGAATATCTTGATTTAACCACATGAAAAGCTCCTAAGGGTCTACACAGCTTGATCAAACTCAATGTGGCGAATGAGTAGTAAAAGATATAGCAATTATAGCAAGTATGGCTGTGGTAGGAATTTTTTTCAATCATGCTAGGAACTCATCATGTGATTTTGTAAATTTTCAAAATAAATCTCCAGAACTTAGTGTAGTAGAAACAAGATAAACAGCAGCTCAAAACTTTATATCATGTCTTTCTTTTACCTAGACTTTAGTTTTAGGTTCATGCTTCCCACAGAATAAAGATTTATTAGTTTTAGCAATTCATGGGAGAACTTAATATGAAAGTTAGGTACTTGAAAGTAAGCAAACAGAGCAACTATTCATCATTTCCATCAAACATCTTTTTGGTCTTTTTATTTTTCTAGAGATGAAAACTTAGCAGATAAATTAAAGCACACTTATCTACACACTCTTTTTATTTTGTTTTCATGTTTTATGGAAAGCAGTAAATTAAATTAAAGCAAGAAAGAAAGTATTTATAGGGATTTTTTTTAATATGAAATACTAAAGCAGAAAATAAATAACAAAAACAACTAACAACTTACTTGGTAAAATGGGGAGGAAACTCCCCCAAGCTAGATGTTGGCGACGTCTTTATTCAATGTTTGAAGAAACTCATCATGCTGGCAATGTTATTTTCTATCGTAGCCGTATCCTCCCTTAGGCCTCGTATCTGGGCAGCTTGCTCTTGGTTCCACTTCTCTTGGGCTTCCCAGCGGCGCATTTGTTCCGCTTGTTGATTCTGGATGTTGAGCAGGGCGTTGTCGGTGCGGTTGTGGAATGCATTGGTATCATAGTAATAATCACCCGTGAACACATAGGAGGCGTCGGAGTAGCGTCCTGTATCAAAGTGGGGCTGGGTCCTGGAGGTTGAGGCTCCATAGGGATCAGCAGAAAATCTGCCTGCAGTGTATGGTGGGTTAGCCCACTGATGGTCTTGGCCCTCCGGCCATTCCTCCGGTGTTGGTTCAGGCGGCTGCGTGGATTGAACCCATGGGTCCCTAAGGACTCGGGGGTTGTAATCACGATAGTGAAGATGTGCTGCTTCCTCCGGTCTAGGATCAGCTCCAGACCAGTCGTGTCTTTGATGAGTGGTAATCCTTTCGGATGCCACGCGTTGTGGTACACGCTGGTTCACTGGCTCTACTGCAACATCAATCAAATAATTTTGTACGGCATAGAGGCCAAGGCTCGGGTTAGGTAACCGAACCTTGACATTATTGTCGTACAACATATACATAATTCCAATTTCCCTTTTTAACATCCTCGCCTGCCGGAATGTGTCATAGCCATGATATGTTCTTGATTCATTAATAAATTCAAGAGATGAATTTTCCAATAAGTTAAGATTTGTGGCAAGGCGAGTCACAAGCGAGGTACAACCGACTGGACCTTGAAGAGTGGGGATAGCAAGCCAATGGGAGACTAAAAGCATGACGGGTGAAACGGCGGTTTTGTTAATGGCAGCATAGAGAAGCTGCAAATCTCCAATCCTAACCTTCCTAATGTCATCACGAAAGAACAAATTATACCCGAGCCATTTGTGGAACATCCTTAGAGTCGGATGCTCCATGTCACTGGTTCGGGGCTGGTTGAAAGATAGATCTCGAGAGATTTCTCTCCAAAACTGGTTCCGATCAAAATTTGGTAAACCGGTATCAATGTCTAAAAGACATCTTGGAGAGAAACCAAGATGGTCACTTAGTTCTCTCCAAGACAACATGATGTCTTGTTTGAACATCCGGAAAACAATGCCCCTTCACAAATTTGCAAAGTGCACAAAAACTCAATGGTGAGGAGACGAGAACCCAGTTCTGTGATATCCCAAAAATTAGTCCACTCCAGCATGCGAAAGATAAGATCAAACTCGGTGTCCATCCCCGTTTCTAGTAAAAGCAGTGGATCAAGAGTGGGGGTATGGATGAAGTACCTACCTTTTAACTGCTGGTAGATGTCTTTCTCTCTACGGCTCTTGAGATCAAGGTCTCCTGGCTTGAGGAGCACTTTGATCCTAGGAGCGGAGGAGGATGATGGAGCTTGCTGGGGTGCCGGATCGACGCTCATTTCCTCGACGGATCGACGCTCATCGTCTCCTGGCTTGAGGAGCACTCCCAACGACGGTCGCAGCGGCGGCAGATTATGTACGATGGCTGCAGGCGGACTGCAGCTTCCTCGACAAAGAGCTAGGCAGTGATTCGTGAACGGCGGAGAGGCGTCAGACGATGTGCATGGCTGCGGCGGCGTCGATGGTGATTGTTAGGTCTTTGAAAATCAGGGCTAGCAGGCAGGCCGGGGCATCTTATTTTATAGCCAAGCCGAGTTGGAGACGTAAAGACATGTATTGCTGGAAGGACATGTACCACTGCCAAGCCATGGATTTCTATTGGGCTGCTGCGCTGCGCTGCGTTGCTGGCTCATCCACGGAGGCAAAACAGACCAGCGCAGGAAGCAAACAAAAGCAATAAGAGAAGACCATGTTTATTTTCCCTTGTTTATTTCTGAAAACCGAATTTTCCAAAGTCTTTCAAATCCACTTAAACATTCAGTTTTTAATTCAGTTTCGAGTTTAGTCAAGATTTAGACATCACAATAAAAATAATGCACCAGCATGAATGCTTAAACATGTTTCTACACCCTATTTTAAATTTTAATTTAATGAAAATATTTATTTTCCTATGTTCCCATGAACACAAAAATACAAAGTTAAATCATTTTAGATCTATTTCTAAATGAGCAAATTTTGGGGTGTTATAAGATGTTTGGTGCATATTGATCCTTTTCCATGTTTAGTTGACAATTATATTTGATACTTAAGGACCGTCAACAAACTCCCCCAAGCTTAACCTTTGCTCGTCCCTGAGCAAACAGACAAACTCAGATGGATCAGGAGTTGCTTCGATGTTTACTTTTCTGTCAGGCACACATACTTTCATATAAAATTCTCCCAGATTAGAGTGAAGTGTTCATGGGGCTTAGTACCTGCACTTAAATCTTGAGTAATCAAAAAGACAAAGTAATTAAGTCAAGCACTATTCCTCCTGTCTATACTTCACCTTATTCTGGAGTTTTGCATAAGTTTTCAAAAAATAAAGCTCAGAGTTCCTAGACATGATTCTCTCAAGTCTCTCTATATGTGGTATTTGTGAATCCTTACCAAAGAGATCACTTTCTTATGACTGATGAAATATTTATGTGGAGCTCATAAGAGTGAAAAATGGTTCATATATTGTCTAATCGAGCCACGGATCCAAAGGAACTCAGCATATAATTAAGTCAAGATGTGCATGTGTGGTGGAATAAATGATAATGACGGTGATAATGTATAAACTTACTTCTCATTGCTCCTCATATTGCTATCTCTCCTCCTTCTTGATCTTTGCTTTTAAGAACATGGGCTATCTTCTTCTTTTTTTAGGTGGGTATCTTCGTACCCCTAATTCTACTGTCGGACACTTGTCCATTTTTACCTCTCGTCTCACGCTTTTTCTTTTTCTTTTGAGGTTCCGAGCACTTGCTCCTTTTTATTTCCTCGTTTTTTCTGAGGTTCCGGGCACTTGCCCCTTTTTATTTCCTCATATATAGATTTTTGCATAACCCATGCCTCTTCTGCATCGAATCTTTTTGAAGAGAGAAAATAACAATACTTGGGACAACAAGTAGTAACAATATTTTTAACAGGTTTTTGATGAATGGTGATGAATGGTGTAATAGATGTGTGCAAGTGAATATCTTGATTTAACCACATGAAAAGCTCCTATGGGTCTACACAGCTCGATCAAACTCAATGTGGTGAATGAGTAGTAAAAGATATAGCAATTATAGCAAGTATGGCTGTGGTAGGAATTTTTTCCAATCATGCTAGGAACTCATCATGTGATTTTGTAAATTTTCAAAATAAATCTCCAGAACTTAGTGTAGTAGAAACAAGATAAACAACAGCTCAAAACTTTATATCATGTCTTTCTTTTACCTAGACTTTAGTTTTAGGTTCATGCTTCCCACAGAATAAAGATTTATTAGTTTTAGCAATTCATGGGAGAACTTAATATGAAAGTTAGGTACTTGAAAGTAAGCAAACAGAGCAACTATTCATCATTTCCATCAAACATCTTTTTGGTCTTTTTTATTTTTCTAGAGATGAAAACTTAGCAGATAAATTAAAGCACACTTATCTACACACTCTTTTTATTTTGTTTTCATGTTTTATGGAAAGCAGTAAATTAAATTAAAGCAAGAAAGAAAGTATTTATAGGGATTTTTTTTCAGTAGAAATACTAAAGCAGAAAATAAATAACAAAAACAACTAACAACTTACTTGGTAAAATGGGGAGGAAACTCCCCCAAGCTAGATGTTGGCGACGTCTTTATTCAATGTTGAAGAAACTCATCATGCTGGCAATGTTATTTTCTATCGTAGCCGTATCCTCCCTTAGGCCTTGTATCTGGGCAGCTTGCTCTTGGTTCCACTTCTCTTGGGCTTCCCAGCGGCGCATTTGTTCCGCTTGTTGATTCTGGATGTTGAGCAGGGCGTTGTCGGTGCGGTTGTGGAATGTACGGGTATCATAGTAATAATCACCCGTGAACACATAGGAGGCGTCGGAGTAGCGTCCTGCATCAAAGTGGGGCTGGGTCCTGGAGGTTGAGGCTCCATAGGGATCAGCAGAAAATCTGCCTGCAGTGTATGGTGGGTGAGCCCACTGATGGTCTTGGCCCTCCGGCCATTCCTCCGGTGTTGGTTCAGGCGGCTGCGTGGATTGAACCCATGGGTCCCTAAGGACTCGGGGGTTGTAATCACGATAGTGAAGATGTGCTGCTTCCTCCGGTCCAGGATCAGCTCCAGACCAGTCGTGTCTTTGATGAGTGGTAATCCTTTCGGATGCCACGCGTTGTGGTACACGCTGGTTCACTGGCTCTGCTGCAACATCAATCAAATAATTTTGTACGGCATAGAGGCCAAGGCTCGGGTTAGGTAACCGAACCTTGACATCATTGTCGTACATAATTCCAATTTCCCTTTTTAACATCCTCGCCTGCCGGAATGTGTCATAGCCATGATATGTTCTTGATTCATCAATAAATTCAAGAGATGAATTTTCCAATAAGTTAAGATTTGTGGCAAGGCGAGTCACAAGCGAGGTACAACCGACTGGACCTTGAAGAGTGGGGATAGCAAGCCAATGGGAGACTAAAAGCATGACAGGTGAAACGGCGGTTTTGTTAATGGCAGCATAGAGAAGCTGCAAATCTCCAATCCTAACCTTCCTAATGTCATCACGAAAGAACAAATTATACCCGAGCCATTTGTGGAACATCCTTAGAGTCGGATGCTCCATGTCACTGGTTCGGGGCTGGTTGAAAGACAGATCTCGAGAGATTTCTCTCCAAAACTGGTTCCGATCAAAATTTAGTAAACTGGTATCAATGTCTAAAAGACATCTTGGAGAGAAACCAAGATGGTCACTTAGTTCTCTCCAAGACAACATGATGTCTTGTTTGAACATCCGGAAAACAATGCCCCTTCACAAATTTGCAAAGTGCACAAAAACTCAATGGTGAGGAGACGAGAACCCAGTTCTGTGATATCCCAAAAATTAGTCCACTCTAGCATGCGAAAGATAAGATCAAACTCGGTGCCCATCCCCGTTTCTAGTAAAAGCAGTGGATCAAGAGTGGGGGTATGGATGAAGTACCTACCTTTTAACTGCTGGTAGATGTCTTTCTCTCTACGGCTCTTGAGATCAAGGTCTCCTGGCTTGAGGAGCACTTTGATCCTAGGAGCGGAGGAGTGAAAGTCCCTAGTTTGGTTTTGGCTAATTGATGAAACCTAGGACTAACCTTTGTATCTAAGTGGATGATTTAGATAAAGGTGGTCATTGAATATGAGACATGACATTGACTCATGTGACCAAGATGATGAAGACCAAGATGAGGCTTGGCTCGATGGACCGGTTGTGAAGGTGAAGGGCAAGTCGAGGCTTCGAAGCGAAGGACCATGCGATGGTGAAGCTTGAGCAAGACTTGGCGCCGACGGACCGATGCAACGGTGAAGAGCAAGTGAAATCAAGGACGATGGATCGAGATGGTCATGTGATGATATGAAATGGATCATATCATTTGGAGAAACAAAATGGGCTCAAGGCAAAGGTATAACCATAGGGCCATTTTGTTTTACACTCAAGACACCATAAAGGGTGTGAGTGGTTTAGGATCGATAGCCGAACTATTAAGAGGGGAAATCTTATCGGTTATTCGACGCATGGGTGCCACTAGGTGAATTCATGAAGTGCATTGCATGTAGGGCCTAGTGAGCTAACGGGAAAACCTTTGAAAATGATTGAGAAAAAGCTAACACACAAGCACATGGAGATGTACACTTGATGGTGTTGGCACATTTGCAAAGGTGGCGTTGGTCGCGCTGTCGTTTGCGGGTAGAGAGGGGTTTGGTTCCTTTCTCTCTCCCGCCGAGCGTGCGAGCGCGGGATTCAGGCGATTTCGGGGAAATGAAATGCCTATTTTCCATTGCGCCGGAAGTCGGAAAAGAAACGGAGGCGAACGCGGTCACAGAAGGCACCGGACGCAGCACCGGACGCTGCACCGGACGCGGTCTGTTTCGACCGGCGCGTCCGGTCAGTGTAGCGCGAACGTCAGGCGCGCGGGCTAGGGTTTGACACCGGCGCGTCCGGTGACCCACGGGACCGGCGCGTCCGGTCTGGGGAACAGCGAGTCTCGAAGTCTTCGGACGCAGTGCGCGTCCGGTCCCTCACCATCGGACGCGTCCGGTGGTCCAGGGAGCTTACTGGACTCGCACCGGACGCGGGTACTGTGGCGTCCGGTGGTAGCAAGGAGCGCGTCCGGTCTTGTCTGTACGCGTGCGGGTACTGTGCGCACCGGCGCGTCCGGTGGTTCGCAACGGCGCGTCCGGTGGCTCGGTTGACCGTTGGCGCGCAGTGACCGTTGGAGGATCTAACGGACGAATTCGAATTCGGTGGACACGTGGACGTCGCAGGGGCACCGGACGCGGTGGAGCGCGTCCGGTGAGTTACCACCGGCGCGTCCGGTGGTTCCGCAGAAAACGTGAGTGGAGTTGTAACGGCTCTATTTGGATGGGATGCTTATAAATACTTGTTGGCCGGCCCTTGGGGAGGTCTCTTGGCATTTCTAACATACTTGTGCATCCTTTGAGCTAGAACAACTCCTCCCACTCATCTCCCTTGCTTGATTGCAAATCAAAAGTGAGATTGAGTGATCCCAAAGTGCATTGCATAGCTTGAGGGCATCTAGTGGCACTTGTGGGTGGTTGAGCCGGTGGATTTCTTGTTACTCTTGGAGAGTACCGCTCCTAGCCGGCTTGGAGTTTGTTGGAGGCGTTGGCAAGAAAAGGTGATTGTTCTTGGCCACCTCCGGTTGATTGTAAGAGGTTCTTGTGCTTTCCTCGGCGGAGTGCCAAAAGCAACTCTATTACATTGCGCGTGTCGTTGAGTTACCTCACTTGAGAGTGGTGTCTTGCGGTGCCTTGCGGGGCGTGCCTTGAGGGGCAAGTGACTTGAGGGTCACACTGGGGAACCATCTAGGTGTTGGTCGACACAACCGGTGACGTAGCTTGTCGGTGCACAAGTGAACACCGGGTGAACAAATATTGTGTCTCTTGTCTCCCGGTGATTGGTCTTCATATTGTGTTGTTGTCAATATTGTTTGATTGTATATCATCTTGGTGATTGGCAACATCTTCACTTCACCGTCGGTATAATAATCACAATCTTCTCTCTTGCATTTACTTTCTAGTTTATCTTGTGTAGCTCTAGTAGTAGCCTTGCTAGTTGTGTTAGCTTGTTCTCTAGTGTAACCTTAGTGACATAGCTCTTGTGTGAACTAGAGATCTTAATCTACTAGACTTGTGGATAGGAGGCTTGCATCTCAACCCTTGGCTAGGCAAAACTCGCTTTACGCCGTTTGTTGTTCTAACAAGTTTGCTTAGTGGTTTTTGTAGAATTTTTAATAGGCTATTCACCCCCCCTCTAGCCATCTAGGACCTTACAAGTGGTATCGGAGCCGTGGTCACCGTTTAAATCAAGGCTTAACATCCTTCGGTGTGAAAAATGGCTCAAATTGTGTTCAATCATGTTGGGGGCAAGCCACCGTTCTTTGATGGTGTTAGTTCTTTTGCTCATTGGAAGAGAAAGATGACGATGTACCTTGGCTCTATTCATGAGAGAGTATTGCAAGTCACCGAGAATGATTTTGCTATCATTGATCCCGATCATCTCACCGATGAAGATAGAGCAAATAGAACATGCAATAGAATGGCTCTCAATACACTTTACAATGGTATTGACACAAAAGTATTTGAGGGCATCAAGGATTTAGAATTGGCAAATGAAGTGTGGACAAGGTTAAGTGAAACATATGAGGGAACTAAGGTTGTGAAGAGTGCCAAGCTATATGGGCTCAAGAGTGAGTTTGAGAACTTCAAGATGAAAGAAGAAGAAACAATCTTAGAGATGTTTCATAGATTGCAAGTCATTGTGAATGATCTCAAGAGCTTAGGGCACAAGACACAAGACCAAGATTTTTGCCACAAGTTCTTGTTGAGCTTACCTAAAAGATTCAAGATGTTGATCATGATGCTACAAAGAGATGGGCTTGAAACAATAAAGCCCAATGATTTGCTTGGAGAGGTATTGACCTTTGACAAGTATGATCAAGATGTTGATGAGAAGGAGGAAGAAAAGAAGAAGAAGACCGTAGCATTCAAGGCCACCTCCTCAAAGGGCAAAGCTTCAATTCAAGAAGAAGATGACGATGAAGAAGATGAAGAATTGGAAGTTGATGACGAGGCACTTGCTCTAGTTGTCAAAAATATTGGCAAAATGTTTATCAAAAGAAGAGGCTTCAAAAAGAGAAATGACAATTTCAAGAGCAATGAGCAACAAAGGAGGTGCTTCAATTGTGATAGCACCGAACATCTTCAAGCCGAATGTCCCTATGACAAGAAGAAGAACAACAAAAGGGGCAAGTTTGAGAAGAAGAAGAGAGAGGCCAAGATGACATTCAAGAAAGGCAAAAATGGTGCCTATGTGATCACTTGGGAAAGTGAAGATAATGAAGAAGAAGAAGAATCATCCAACAAGGCTTTTGCTTCCATTGCTATTAACAAGAAGCCATCATTATTTGATTCATCCTCTTCATGCTTCATGGCTAAAGAAGCTAAGGTATTATATGATGAGAGTGATGATGAAAGTGAAATGGAATATGCTCATGATAGTGATAATGATAATGATAATGAAAATGATGATGATGAACCAACTAAAGAACAACTATATGACTTGATGCAACAAACTAGAGACATAGCTATTGCCAAGCACAAAGAGTGTAAGAAGCTTTCAATGAAAGTAGCAATACTTGAGAAAGTCCTTAGTGAGCTTAAGACCACTCATGAGAGTCTAGTGGAAGACCATGAGGATCTTGATAAGGCTCATTCCAAGCTTGAAAAAGCTCACTCATTGCTACTTGAGCAACAAGCAAAGAAGGAGGTTGTTGTATCATGTGATATAGGTGTTACATGTGATATAATTGATGAATCCTTTAATGAACATATCATCATGTCAAATGCTAACCCTTCTTGTAGCTCTTCATCCACCACCACTAACTCTACCTCCACTACTAGTGATGGTTTCACTTGTGATGCCTCACTAATGGTTGAGAATGAGACTCTCAAGAGAGAGGTGGATGAGCTCACTCACGCCCTAGGCAAGGCCTATGGTGGTGAGGCCCGCTTGCTTAAGTGCTTGGGTAGCCAAAGGTTCTCTCTTAATAAAGAGGGATTGGGCTACACCCCCAAGAAAGGCAAGTCGGCCTTTGCAACTCCAAAGCCTAGCTTTGTGAAGGGCAATGGTCGGTTTTGCAATAGATGCAAGCAAGTTGGGCACCTAGAGCATAATTGCAATAAAAAGAACCAAAGCAAGAACCTTGTTAATGCTATACCTTTTGATTCTTGCTATGTGCTTACCAAGGGTGTGAAGGGTGTGCAAGCTACGTTTGTTGGTACACCAATTGTGGGCCCAAAGAAGAAGGCTATTTGGGTACCAAAGAGCTTAGTTACTAACCTACAAGGACCCAAACAAAAATGGGTACCTAAACTTCATTGATTTGCTTGTAGGTCAATTACAAAGCCGGAGGAAGGCATTGGATTGTTGATAGTGGGTGCACTCAACACATGACCGGTACATCAAGAATGTTTGACTCAATCAATGACAATGATAGTGGTGTTGATTCTATCACATTTGGCAATAACAAGAAAGGCAAGGTTATTGGTTTGGGCAAGATTGCAATATCAAATGACATGAGTATCTCCAATGTGTTGCTAGTTGAAAGTTTGGATTTCAATCTTCTATCCGTGGCACAAATATGTGATCTAGGCTACAAATGCATCTTTGGGGTTGATGATGTGGAAGTTATTAGTGTGGATGGTTCAAATGTGGCATTCAAAGGCTTTAGATATGAGAATCTCTACCTAGTTGACTTCAATGCTAGAGAAACTTCTTTGACAACTTGCTTAGTCTCCAAATCAAGCATGGGTTGGCTTTGGCATAGAAGGCTTGGTCATGTTGGCATGAAACAATTGAAGAAGCTTACAACTCACAATCTTGTCAATGGTTTGAAAGATGTTGAATTTGAGAAGAATAAGCTTTGTAGTGCATGTCAAGCCGGAAAGCAAGTTGGAAGCTCACATCCAAAGAAGAGTACAATGAGCACATGCAAAGCATTTGAGTTGATGCATATGGATCTATTTGGACCAACAACATATACAAGCATAGGCGGCAACAAGTATGGCTTTGTCATAGTGGATGACTTCACAAGATTCACATGGGTATTCTTTCTTAGTGACAAAAGTGAAGTGTTTGACACCTTCAAAACATTTCTCACTAGAGTTCACAATGAGTTTGAGATTAGAATCAAGAAAGTGAGAAGTGACAATGGAAGTGAGTTCAAGAATACAAGAATTGAAGAACTTTGTGATCATTATGGTATTGGACATCAATTCTCGGCCAAGTACACTCCACAATCAAATGGTCTAGTTGAGAGGAAGAATAGAACATTGCTTGATATGGCTAGATCAATGCTTCATGAGTACAATGTGAGTCAATCATTTTGGGATGAAGCAATCAATACCGCTTGCTACTACATCAATAGACTATATTGTCATCCATTGCTAGAGAAGACCCCATATGAGCTACTTCATGGAAGAAAGCCCAATATTTCTTACTTTAAGGTGTTTGGTTGCAAATGCTATATCTTGAAGAAAGGCACTAGATTGGGGAAGTTTGACAAGAGATGTGATGAGGGGTTCCTACTTGGTTATTCAACTACAAGCAAAGCTTATAGAGTTTGGAACAACTCAAGTGGCATTCTAGAAGAAGTCCATGATGTGCAATTTGATGAAACCAATGGGTCACAAGATGAAGAAGAAAATCTAGATGATATTGGTGGAACTCTATTAGTGGAAGCAATGAAGAACATGGACATTGGAGACATTAGAGCAAAGCAAGTAATTGATATTCAAGATGATGATAAAGATCAAGTGCTCAATTCACCATTCAAGCTAGTTAGTGACTCTCAAGTGCAAGATCAAGGAGCTAGTTCTTCTCATCAAGATACATCAAGTGATCAACCAAGCTCAAGCAATCAAGTGCAAGTACTCCAACCACAACATGTTGCAAGAGATCACCCCATTGATAGTGTTATTGGTGATATTAGAAGTGGTGTGCAAACAAGATCAAGATTGGCTATGTTTTGTGAGCATGCATCATTTGTGTCAACCATAGAACCAAAGAAGATAGAAGAAGCTTTGAGGGATGCCGATTGGATCATGGCTATGCAAGAAGAGCTTAACAATTTCACAAGAAATGATGTTTGGGAGTTGGTAGAAAGGCCAAATGACTACAATGTGATTGGAACCAAGTGGGTGTTCAAAAACAAGCAAGATCAAGATGGCATTGTAGTGAGAAACAAAGCAAGACTAGTTGCTCAAGGTTACACTCAAGTTGAAGGTCTTGACTATGATGAGACATATGCTCCCGTGGCAAGATTGGAGGCAATAAGGATTCTATTGGCTTATGCTTGTGCACACAACATCAAACTATATCAAATGGATGTCAAAAGTGCATTTCTCAATGGGATTATCAATGAGTTAGTCTTTGTTGAGCAACTGCCCGGATTTGAAGATGACAAGAAACCCAACCATGTGTACAAGTTGAAGAAGGCTTTATATGGCTTAAAGCAAGCACCTAGAGCATGGTATGAGAGGCTAAGGGATTTCCTTCTCTCTAAGGGATTCAAGATGGGCAAGGTTGATACAACTCTATTCACCAAGAAGATTGAAAATGATCTATTCATAGTGCAAATATATGTTGATGACATCATCTTTGGATCAACCAATCAAGCTTATTGTGAAGAATTTGGTGCTATGATGGCCAAAGAGTTTGAAATGTCTATGATTGGTGAACTTAGCTACTTCCTTGGTCTCCAAGTAAAGCAATTGAAGAATGGAACATTTGTGAGTCAAGGGAAATACATAAGGGATATGTTGAAGAAGTTTGGAATGCAAGATTCAAAGCCAATTTCAACTCCAATGGGTACAAGTGGCAATTTGGATAGTGATCTTGATGGCAATATGGTGAATCAAAAGGAATATCGGTCTTTGATTGGAAGTCTACTCTATGTCACCGCATCAAGGCCGGATGTCATGTTTAGTGTTTGCATGTGTGCTAGATATCAAGCCTCACCAAGAGAGAGTCATCTCACGGCCGCAAAGAGAATATTGAGGTACTTGAAGCAAACAAGAGATGTTGGACTATGGTATCCCAAGGGGTCAAAGTTTGAATTGATTGGATATTCGGACTCCGACTATGGGGGTTGCAAGATCAATAGAAAGAGCACAAGTGGCACATGTCAATTACTTGGAAGATCACTTGTGTCATGGTCCTCAAAGAAACAAAATAGTGTGGCAATCTCTACCGCCGAAGCCGAATATGTGAGTGCGGGGAGTTGTTGTGCACAATTGCTATGGATGAAATCAACTTTGAAGGATTATGGTCTCAACTTCAAGAATGTGCCATTGCTATGTGATAATGAGAGTGCAATCAAGATGATACAAAATCCGGTTCAACATGGAAGAACAAAGCACATTGACATAAGGCATCATTTCATTAGAGATCATCAACAAAAGGGAGATATTGCCGTTGAGAGTGTTGGCACCGATGATCAACTTGCCGATATTCTCACTAAGCCACTTGATGAAAAGAGGTTTTGCAAGCTAAGGAATGAATTGAACATTCTTGATTTCTCAAACATGAGGTGAATGCACCCCACTCACTTATTGACATGCCTCTCCTTCGACATTGCAAGGTAAAGTTGATTGACATGTCATTCATCCTATGCTAAGGACTTGCTAGAGCATGTAGACATAATAAGTGGTATGCATGAGCATTCATGATAAATCAAATGAATTTGATGGATATATGTTACCACTATTGCTTCTTTGTTTGTTTTGATCTAGTGGTGGCATATGACATGTTTGTGAGCTTGCAAACCTAGTGTTGAATCTAGAAGATTTGCTATAAGTGTTTAATTCAACATAGGCAAGATAACCCTTATTATGAAGTGTGAAGAAGCTTGTCTTTGGTTCAAATCGAATTAAATATCTTTGGCAAGTGTTCTAGGTTGAACCAAATTTGATAAATTTTAACCTACTCTATCAAACATTTTTCTTCTCTCCCCAATTTGATCCCATTTTTGGGTAAGTTGTTGACAAAGGGGGAGAGAAAAAGATGATTCAACATGATAAAGGGGTAATAAAATTTTTGATGCACACAAGTAGGGGGAGCAAGCTCATAAACAAAGTTGTTGCATTTGTTTGTGCATTTTCATATGACTTGCTCATTGCACATGTATTTTAAATTCAATATACATGCTTGTGTGGTGCAATGCTAGTATAGAACTTGGATGATGAAATGATCTACTAGCATGCATAGGAATAGTTTTACATGTGGTATCTAGACTTGCCTAAAGTTTTTACAAGTGGTCCAAGAACCTTTACTATAATGTTGATCTCACGGGGTTCTTGAGTTTTTGATGGATGTCTAGTTACTTCATGATGCTAAGGATGGTGTAAAAGGCAACTCCGATTGGTATCACGCTTCAAAGGTCCATTTCTTACACCTTAGCATCATTTTGGTAGAATTACTCTCCCAACACTTCTATCCATGCATATGTGCAAAGCTTTCAATCCAAACTCTATGCACATATGTAGGGGGAGCTAATGCTACCAAAACCGAGCTTGTGATAATTGTCCAAACTTTACTTATGAGCAAAATGATTGGACAAGTATGACAAGTTCAAAACTTTTATTATCAAAATCATCTTTGTGAGGGTTGTCATCAATTACCAAAAAGGGGGAGATTGAAAGTCCCTAGTTTGGTTTTGGCTAATTGATGAAACCTAGGACTAACCTTTGTATCTAAGTGGATGATTTAGATAAAGGTGGTCATTGAATATGAGACATGACATTGACTCATGTGACCAAGATGATGAAGACCAAGATGAGGCTTGGCTCGATGGACCGGTTGTGAAGGTGAAGGGCAAGTCGAGGCTTCGAAGCGAAGGACCATGCGATGGTGAAGCTTGAGCAAGACTTGGCGCCGACGGACCGATGCAACGGTGAAGAGCAAGTGAAATCAAGGACGATGGATCGAGATGGTCATGTGATGATATGAAATGGATCATATCATTTGGAGAAACAAAATGGGCTCAAGGCAAAGGTATAACCATAGGGCCATTTTGTTTTACACTCAAGACACCATAAAGGGTGTGAGTGGTTTAGGATCGATAGCCGAACTATTAAGAGGGGAAATCTTATCGGTTATTCGACGCATGGGTGCCACTAGGTGAATTCATGAAGTGCATTGCATGTAGGGCCTAGTGAGCTAACGGGAAAACCTTTGAAAATGATTGAGAAAAAGCTAACACACAAGCACATGGAGATGTACACTTGATGGTGTTGGCACATTTGCAAAGGTGGCGTTGGTCGCGCTGTCGTTTGCGGGTAGAGAGGGGTTTGGTTCCTTTCTCTCTCCCGCCGAGCGTGCGAGCGCGGGATTCAGGCGATTTCGGGGAAATGAAATGCCTATTTTCCATTGCGCCGGAAGTCGGAAAAGAAACGGAGGCGAACGCGGTCACAGAAGGCACCGGACGCAGCACCGGACGCTGCACCGGACGCGGTCTGTTTCGACCGGCGCGTCCGGTCAGTGTAGCGCGAACGTCAGGCGCGCGGGCTAGGGTTTGACACCGGCGCGTCCGGTGACCCACGGGACCGGCGCGTCCGGTCTGGGGAACAGCGAGTCTCGAAGTCTTCGGACGCAGTGCGCGTCCGGTCCCTCACCATCGGACGCGTCCGGTGGTCCAGGGAGCTTACTGGACTCGCACCGGACGCGGGTACTGTGGCGTCCGGTGGTAGCAAGGAGCGCGTCCGGTCTTGTCTGTACGCGTGCGGGTACTGTGCGCACCGGCGCGTCCGGTGGTTCGCAACGGCGCGTCCGGTGGCTCGGTTGACCGTTGGCGCGCAGTGACCGTTGGAGGATCTAACGGACGAATTCGAATTCGGTGGACACGTGGACGTCGCAGGGGCACCGGACGCGGTGGAGCGCGTCCGGTGAGTTACCACCGGCGCGTCCGGTGGTTCCGCAGAAAACGTGAGTGGAGTTGTAACGGCTCTATTTGGATGGGATGCTTATAAATACTTGTTGGCCGGCCCTTGGGGAGGTCTCTTGGCATTTCTAACATACTTGTGCATCCTTTGAGCTAGAACAACTCCTCCCACTCATCTCCCTTGCTTGATTGCAAATCAAAAGTGAGATTGAGTGATCCCAAAGTGCATTGCATAGCTTGAGGGCATCTAGTGGCACTTGTGGGTGGTTGAGCCGGTGGATTTCTTGTTACTCTTGGAGAGTACCGCTCCTAGCCGGCTTGGAGTTTGTTGGAGGCGTTGGCAAGAAAAGGTGATTGTTCTTGGCCACCTCCGGTTGATTGTAAGAGGTTCTTGTGCTTTCCTCGGCGGAGTGCCAAAAGCAACTCTATTACATTGCGCGTGTCGTTGAGTTACCTCACTTGAGAGTGGTGTCTTGCGGTGCCTTGCGGGGCGTGCCTTGAGGGGCAAGTGACTTGAGGGTCACACTGGGGAACCATCTAGGTGTTGGTCGACACAACCGGTGACGTAGCTTGTCGGTGCACAAGTGAACACCGGGTGAACAAATATTGTGTCTCTTGTCTCCCGGTGATTGGTCTTCATATTGTGTTGTTGTCAATATTGTTTGATTGTATATCATCTTGGTGATTGGCAACATCTTCACTTCACCGTCGGTATAATAATCACAATCTTCTCTCTTGCATTTACTTTCTAGTTTATCTTGTGTAGCTCTAGTAGTAGCCTTGCTAGTTGTGTTAGCTTGTTCTCTAGTGTAACCTTAGTGACATAGCTCTTGTGTGAACTAGAGATCTTAATCTACTAGACTTGTGGATAGGAGGCTTGCATCTCAACCCTTGGCTAGGCAAAACTCGCTTTACGCCGTTTGTTGTTCTAACAAGTTTGCTTAGTGGTTTTTGTAGAATTTTTAATAGGCTATTCACCCCCCCTCTAGCCATCTAGGACCTTACAAGGAGGATGATGGAGCTTGCTGGGGTGCCGGATCGACGCTCATTTCCGAGTGGCGGGAGGAGTGTCGGGACGAACTCCTTGTCCCGATATTCTTGATGGCCTTGCTAGCCTTCTTGATCTTCCTCAACATCCTGTAAAAAGAAAGAGTAGACACCAACACAACTAGTGGAGAATATGTTAGAAAAATGTCAGCGGTTAGCCGTCCAAAAGTCAGTCGTCCGGGGGTTAATCGTTCAAGACAAGTTTTAATTTTAACAGGGCCTCCCCCTAACAACTTTTAGTTCCGCTGGACAGCGGGATTACTGCTGACTAAGTGACCTAGCTCTCTTACTCAAAAGAGCTCTTAACCTTCTCACACTCTCTTCCCCTTCTTCACTCTCTCTTCTCTTCTCTACTAGAACTATGCTTTGGAAACTGAGAACTATGAGGTTGCAGGGTTTTCTGAAATGAGTGTGTGAAGAGAAGGAGAACTGGAGGTGGCTTTTTATAGAAGGAGCAGGGGACAGGGCGGGCGCCCTGGGTAGGTGGGCGGGCGCCCACCCCTGGTGCCCATCCTGGCTGCCTCTTCTCCACTTGGTCCTTTGCTTTGATCTCATGCAGAAAAAGGATGTTTTGATAGTGGTTTAACGGTGGAAAGATGTCTGGTGAGTGGAAACATATTGGTGGATGAAATTATGTGATGGGATGTATGTGAGGCGAAGTGTATGACATGTGGGACCCAAAGGTGTGGGTCATGCTTCTAGAAGGTTGAAAATGATAAATATAATGCAGGAGAAAAACTAAATAAATTCAAAACAATTTGAAATGATCATGGAAAAATATTTTTATGCCACCACTATAATTAATAAATATGGGTTGTTACACACCATATGTATTATTTATATGGGGCTTCTCTTTTTTTTATCATTTATTATGATGCTATGCATGAATATAACTAATGCAAGAATTAAATATGCAATGGATAAATACCGATTTACCTCCCGGCGAGGGTTTGGGAATTTTAGGTCCCCCAAGCTGGACCTCCAAATCTTTCAATCTTCTAATTTACCTTCCTCCGGAGATGGTGCCTCCAGTGGTTCTTCTTCATGAACTTCCTTCACTGTGGAGTCTCTCTCTGGTCTGGGTTTGAATGTGAAGTGTTCTTCTTGTCCGTTTATGTTGAACTTGATTTCTCCCTTTCCGACATCAATGTGGGTGTTGGCGGTACTCAGAAATGGCCTCCCAAGGATAATGGACACTTTTGAGTCGGGACTCATGTCCAGTACCACAAAGTCTACTGGTATAATGAAGTCTCTTATCTTGACTGGGATGTTTTCAGCGATGCCCATTGGGTGTCGAATTGATTGATCTGCTAGTTGTAGACACATTGATGTTGGTTCAAGGGTTGTATGCTTGAGCTTCTTGTAGACTGATGCTGGCATCACGCTGACGCTTGCTCCGAGATCACAAAGTGCATTGTTGAAGTGTTGGTCTCCGATCGAGCAATCAATGGTGGGACATCCTGGATCTTTCTTCTTTCTTAATGGTATGTTGAGGATGGCCTCACTACACTCTTCTGTCAGCTTGATCACCTCAGTGGTGGGCAGTGGCCTCTTCTTGTTAAGAATATCTCTAATATACTTTGCATATGTGGGTACCTGTATGGCATCAAGTAGAGGTATGTTGACATATAATTTCTGAATTACCTCCACAAACTTACCAAACTGCTCATCCGACTGTGGTCCTCTGTTTCTTCTAGGGAATGGCAAATAGTTGGTGTCGTAAAAATCTTTCATCATTTCTCCAGTTCTTGGTGATCGTAGCAGCTCTTCTGCTTCAACAGGGTTTTCTTCTATCACTGCTGGTTGCACTGATGCTGGTTTTCTTTGCCTCTCTTTTGGGAAAGGAGGATCCTTAGTGGCCTTCCCTCCTCTGGTAATTATGTTCTTTACCTGCTCAAGGTTAGTAGCAACAGGCAGTGCAGCAACTAGCTTTGCTAATTTAAGTTCTACCCTTTTATTAATAGTGTTCTGCTCATCAAAGGCAGCTGATAGAAAATCCATTTTTTTATGTATATCTGTTAGAGATGATTCATTTGTATCTAGCCTTTGTTTAACTTTATCATTAATTTTGGTTTGTTGAGCTATTATTTCCTTAAGTGGTTTGAAGGAATTACCTGAATCAATACCTTTACTATTGAGTTGACTTACAGTGGGTTTATGTGCTGTTTCGATGGCTCTTTGATCTTCTTTGAACTTGGCCCTCTGATCAATCCAATGGAGCAAATTCTCCATCTTGGTTGATATTGCATGTACTTCTTCTGGTATTTCTTCAGTTTGATGACATTGTTGAGCTTTGTCTTGGAACCAGCCTTGATTTTCTGATATCTTCTCCAAAAGTGTCTCAGCTTGTCCAATTGTAAGCTCCAAGAATGATCCTTTAGCAGATGCATCTAGGCACTCACGAGCCTTCTGAGTTAATCCATGGTAGAAGGTCTGCATAAGTAACCATCTAGCCATTCCATGGTGAGGACAATCTGATATGTATCCTTGAAAACGCTCCCATGCTTCTGAAATGGCTTCTATCTTCTGCTGCTAGAAATTGACAATATTTTCTCTTAAGGCAGCTGTTTTGCCTATAGGGAAAAACTTTGCTAGAAAGGCATCTGACAAGTCCGTCCAGTTATTAATGTTGTCTTTATGAGTGTAAAACCACTTCCTCGCTTTTCCTTCTAATGAGAATGGAAAGAGGCGAAGTAGTATGACGTCCTTGTGAACACCGTTGATGCGGATTGTGCTTCCAATCTCCAGGAAATTCTGCAGATGTGCATTTGCATCTTCGTGTACCTTTCCAGTGAATTGTGTAGCTTGCACCAAATTGATGAGGCTTGACTTGAGCTCAAACTCGGGTGCTTCTTCTTCTTCTTCTTCTGCCTCAATTCTTGGACCAGTTGGAATGTTCTCAAGAGTTGGAGCAGAGAATTCTTGTAACGTCTTTTGTGTCATAGCTTCAACAAATGGTGACTAGCTTCTTCTTTTTGATTGCTTTGGTTCTGATGATGAAGAGTTGAATGTACCAAAGTCAATCCTGATATACCCTGTATAAAAATATAAACATAGAAAAACAACAGGGTGAATCCTGCCAAAGTAGAGGTGCCTTGTTATGATTTCTCACTTAGTAGCTGTTTTTGCAATTTTTCTCAATAGTCTAGTTTAAAAAATTTTATGTGAATAACCTTGATGACTTCCTGACTTTCATTACCTCTCCCCGGCAACGGCGCTAGAAATGCTTGTTGACACTTACTAACACCACTTAAATACTAGGTTGTCATCCCCAGCATGGTGCCAGAGTGTACATAGGTATTTATAAATGTAAAGGGCTCTTTAGAAGATAATCTATTCTATCCGCAAGCGCACAGATAAAATACCTCATTGTAGCATTTCACCAGGAAAAGTATTCCGGGTATCGTTATTTATATTTTGCTTAAGAGAACGGTGAAAGCAGGTGTAGAATGACATAGACTAGAGATCAACTTTGCTAAACATGATTACTAATGAGAAACTCATCACACAGTCACTTGCTTTGGCAGGGGGTAAGCCATAAATAAAGATAATGAATTATAAGCTCATGGGTAAATAACACAGCGATTAGAAATAGACTACTCCATATTGATATAAGGTGACGTCGGATTAGCTAGAGAATGGATTCTAAATATCTACTATCTACTAAATCACAATCTACTCTAAACATTCTACAAGATCATATATAGCATAAAAGACTCTTTATTTATGTATAAGGAACATTGCTAAAGTAAATCAGAACATAGTAAGACTTACTCCGCAATACAAATTCTGCCTGTCCTATCAACGGAGGGTGGACTATATAAGAATCAACGAAGCTGTCACTATCGCGAACTACCACACAACCCGGCCAATAGGATACATTTGCAGGTAAATAATATCTAAGCACCACGCTCACATATGATCTACCACTTAACTCCCTCGAGGTAAGAGCTAAGCGCTTTGCAAACTCATACATAAACTCATTATCAATCATAACTATATCAATTATAGAACTAGAGTAAACTAAGAACATAATAAACAGAGACATAATGCAATTAGAATAAAGTAGTAGAGAATGATATGAAATAATACCAATCTTTATTGATGAAGATCCGAAATCCAGAGCTTGAATGCTCTACTTCTCTAATTCTATCTAATCAAACCTATAAGACTTGAAGAACAATAGAGTAGCTACTTCTAATTCTCTGCGGGAGAGAACTTCCTAAACCCTAACTTTTCTGGCTTCCTCTGATAATGATTTCTCCTCCCCCCTGGGGTGGTGGTGCCTTGCTTATATAGCCCTTTCAAATGAATCTGGACCGTCGGATCAAACCGACTTAGAAGGGACGGTTTTCCTTGATCTAGAGAGGCGGTGGAGCATAATCCGTGAGGCAGAAGCTAATTGGCCCGAGGGGCAGGGCGGGCACCCTAGGGCACAGGGCGGGCGCCCTGTGTCCTGGCCCGTTACGGCTCCCGTTCGTTCCCGTGGCTTCTGGAGTCTTCTAGATGTAAGATAATTGCGTGCCAAGTAATTTTCCCGTCATTAACCCGACATGTGGACCTCTTTTCCATATTATCTGATAACTCCCTGCAGAAATAGATAAACACCAAAACTCGTGGAATTCTGTCAGATAAAACCCTAATTCTAGATGTTTGGTGCATATTGATCCTTTTCCATGTTTAGTTGACAATTATATTTGATACTTAAGGACCGTCAACACTAATTGCTGGAGATCGTGGGCCACAAAGGTATGCAGAAGGGTATCAGCAGATACCTCCAGTGGAGATTCAACAATATCGGCAGCAAGATGTCGATGCTTTTTGGGCCGATAAAATAGCAGAAATTATGAAGGATCAGTTTGGGATCAAGCCCAAAGTTAATACCTATTCTTATCGGACTCCGTATCCTCTGGCTTATGATTTAATTCCTCTCCCAAATCGTTACAAGGTGCCAGACTTCACTAAGTTTTCTGGGTAAGATGATACATCGACCATGGAACATGTTAATCATTTTATTATTCAATGTGGAGAGGCAGCTTGTAGAGATGAATTGAGAGTTCGTCTGTTCTAATCATCTCTATCCGGATCAGCATTTACATGGTTTATTTCACTACCGCCAAATTCTATTATCACTTGGGCTGATTTGGAAAAGCAATTTCATAAGTATTTCTTTGCTGGAGTTCATGAAAAGAAGCTTACCGATTTAGTAAAGATGAAACAGCGCAATGAAGAATCGGTAGAAGGCTTTGTGCAAAGGCTATGAGATGTAAAGAACAAATGTTATAGCCTGGTATTGGATGATCGGCAGCTTGCCGATTTAGCCTTTCAGGGATTGTTACCACATCTTAAGGACAGATATGCTTCTCAGGAGTTCGAAAGCCTAAGTCATTTAGTGCAAAGGATTTCTGATCAAGACGCTAGGGTTTTTGAACCTAAAAGAAATTGGAACAAGAAAGTTTCATTTGTTGAAGAGGCGAAAGATTCTGATTCAGATAATGAACCAGTTATCGGTTTGGCGGAGTGGGTTAAGAATAAGAAGCCAATATCTTGTCCCTTTGGTCACAAAGAGCCAGAAAAGTTTACTTTTGACGTCACCAAAGCCGATAAGATATTTGATCTTTTGCTTCAGGAGGGTCAGATTAAATTGTCACCAAATCATGTGATCCCGTCGGCAGAAGAGTTGAAGCATATGCTATATTGCAAGTAGCATAATGCAACTTCACACAGTACCAATGAGTGCAAAGTATTCAGACAACAATTACAGTTAGCTATTGAGTCTGGCAGAATAAAATTTGGCAATTCCAAGATTCAAAAGCCGATGAAAATTGATCAACATCCTTTTCCAGCAAATATGTTGGATGCTGAAGGGAAAATTAAGGTGTTGACATCGGAAGCTGCTGAAAAGAATGCATCAGTAGATCCCCAACATCGGATAACTACCGATGATGCAAAAGGCAAGGGGCTGTTGACGGAAAGTGGCGGTTCTGGGAGGCCTCCTCGATCTGGCATCGTGATTACTCATCGAAGACAACAAGAAGGCTGGCGTCAGCGAAGGGACCGGTATCGACGACAACAAGAGGAAAGGCGTCAAGAAGAGTGGAATCGGCATAAGGATCATTGGAATTGTCTGTTTTTTATTCATTGTTGGGAGGAAGGTATTAAGTTACCTACTGTTGAAAATTGTCCAGAGTGCAATGGTTAATATGGAGTTAATCATCCTATAAGAAGGTTTCAGTCTGGTAATCAAGGTTTGCTCATTAATGAGCCGGTCAGAGGGAGAGTATCAGTACATGATCAGCTGGGGGGCAAGCTTAGTGTACATGAAAGGCTTGGTAAACGTGTTGCATATTTTCCGAGAAACCAAGAGGAACTTGAAGAGATGGCAAATGCAAGAGTTTCTGATGAAGAAATATTTTACAAGGATCCTAATATACGTCGTGTGGAGACAACTAGGACTTATCAGCCAGTTTGGAAAACTAAGCTTCCTCAATGGTGTCCAGAGGGTTTGACCAAGACACAGAAGAGAAAAATGCAGCGAGAGCGTCAAAAAGATTTATATCGAGAAGAAAGTCCCTCCAATGAGAAACCTGGTAACCAGCAGTGGCAGATAAGGCACAAAAATAAAGGTCCATCGGCAGATGTCAATATGGTGTTTATGTTGCCGATGGAATTTTTGGCTCTGTCTGATAACGAAGAAGAGACTGTTTTCTCTGACCAAATAGCTCAATTAACGCTAGATCCAATGATGGCTGTTTTTGAGAAGCCTACCGATGATGAGAGACAACACCTCAAGGCTTTATTTGTAAAAGGCAGAGTTGATGGGCAGCCTGTATCTAAGATACTTATTGATGGAGGAGCTGCAATTAATATTATGCCTTACGTGATGTATCGAAAGCTTGGTAAGGGAGATCAAGACTTAACTAAGACCGATATGATGCTAAAGGATTTTGAAGGCAATGTATCACCAGCTAAAGGGGCAGTATGTGTTGAGTTGACCATCGGCAGTAAAACCTTACCGACAACTTTCTTTGTTATTAATGGCAAGGGTGCATACAATCTGCTCTTGGGAAGGGATTGGATTCATGCTAATTGTTGTGTCCCTTCTACAATGCATCAATGTCTGGTACAATGGATTGGAGATAAGATTGAAGTTGTTCCTGGTGACTCTTCTTATATTATCGCATCGGCAGAATCAGACACTTATGAGCGAACCAAGTGCATATCGGGAGAAGCCTGGGAAAAAGAGTTCCTCAAGATTGCCGATTACGAAATTCTATCGATCCAAGCAGTCGGTTCTGGAGAAGAGTTTTAATGGATAGATTTACCGATGATGGAAAATTAGGGCAAGGATTTACATCGGCAGATGATTTAATAGAAGTAGATATTGGTGAAGGCGATAGGCCAAGGCCCACTTTTATTAGCTCTAAGTTAAATTCCAAGTGTAAACAACAATTAGTTGATTTGTTAAAGGAATATAAAGATTGTTTTGCATGGAATTATATTGAAATGCCTGGATTAGACCGATCTATAGTTGAACATCGGTTGCCTATTAAATCTGGATTTCGGACACATCAGCAGCCGGCTCGCCGATGCAATCCTAATATACTTCCTGATATTAAGGCCGAAATAACCAAATTAATTGAGGCAAAGTTTATTCGGCAGTGCCGATATGCAGAGTGGATTTCTAATGTGGTTCCTGTATATAAGAAAAATGGGAAACTTCGTGTTTGTATTGATTTCAGGAATCTCAATAAGGACACACCAATGGATGGTTACCCAATGCCGATTGCTGATTTGTTAATTGATGCTGCAGCAGGGCATCAGATTATTAGTTTCATGGATGGTAATGCGGGTTATAATCAAATATTCATGGCTGAAGAAGATATTTCCAAGACTGCTTTTAGGTGTCCAGGTCATGTGGGATTATTTGAGTGGATAGTTATGACATTTGGTTTGAAAAATGCCGGTGCTACTTATCAAAGAGCTATGAACTTTATTTTCCATGAATATATCGGTACGTTGGTAGAAATCTACATTGATGACATAGTGATTAAGTCTGGAGACATCACAAAGCATCTAATCGATCTACGGAAGATATTGGAGTGCACAAGAAAACATGGATTAAAGATGAATCCCAATAAATGTGCATTTGGTGTATCGGCAGGACAATTCTTGGGTTTTATGGTTCATCAGCGGGGCATTGAAATTAGTAGAAAATCTATTGAGGCAATTAACAAGGTTGTTGCTCCTGCCGATAAAACTGAATTACAGTCCTTGATCGGTAAGATTAATTTTATCAAAAGATTTATATCTAATCTGTCAGGTAAGATCAAGGCTTTCAGTCCATTATTGAAATTGAAAGCCGATCAGGAATTCAAATGGGGGGATGAACAGCAGTTAGCCTTAGATCAGATTAAAAGTTATTTAACAAATCCTCCAGTGTTAGTTCTACCCCAACATGGAAAGCCTTTCAGATTGTATTTATCAACTGAAGATATTGTTATCGGTTCAGCCCTTATTCAAGAATTTGAAGGAAAGGAGTGTGTTATCTATTATTTGAGCAGACGGTTAATAGATGCTGAAACCAGATATTCAGCTATTGAGAAATTATGCTTATGCTTATACTTCTCTTGTATTAAGTTGAGGCATTATTTACTATCGGCTGAATGTACCGTCATATGTAAAGATGATGTGGTCAAATATATGCTATCTATGCCGATATTGAATGGTAGGATTGGTAAATGGATTTTAGCATTATCAGAGTTTGACCTACGTTATGAATCGGCTAAGGCAGTTAAAGGACAGGTTATGGCCGATTTTGTTACTCAACATTGCAACACGGTGGATTCTTTAGAAGTTGCTCCGTGGACACTTTTCTTTGATGGGTCTACTTGTGGTGAAGGGGCAGGCATCGGTATCGTGTTAATTTCCCCTCAGGGGAAGAAGTATGAGTTCTCATTGCCGATCGTTGCTACATCGACAAACAATCAAGCTGAGTACCAAGCCCTGATAAAAGGGTTAGAATTGCTTAAAGAAGTACAGGCTGATGATGTTGAAGTCTTTGGTGATTCTATGCTATTTATAAATCAGTTGATTGGGGTTTATGAATGCCGAAGTGAAATTCAAATTTCATATCATGAAAGGTGTTTGGAATTGTTGAAAGGGTTTAGGAGTTTTCATCTGGAGCATATTTCCCGGATGCATAATGAAGAGGCTAACCGATTGGCTCAGCATGCTTCAGGGTATCAACTTGTTCAAGAAGCATTGATATCAGTGGTTGATACCGATGACTGGAGAAAGGAAATTATTGATTATTTAAAGAATCCATCTAAAAAGGTTGAAAGACGTATAAGGTTCCAAGCGACCAAGTATGTACTCCTCAATGATGAATTGTATTACCGTACCATAGATGGAGTTTTACTCAGGTGTGTTAGCATAGAGGAATCAAAAAGCCTGATGAGTGAAATTCATGAGGGAGTATGTGGGGCTCATCAGTCAGCTTTCAAGATGAAATGGATGATCAAAAGAAATGGATATTATTGGCCGACTATTCTTGAGGATTGTTTTAAATATTTTAAAGGATGTCAGGAATGTCAAAAATTTAGTAATATTCAAAGAGCACCCGCATCGGCTATGAACCCTATAATTAAGCCTTGGCCGTTTCGGGGTTGGGCTATTGATCTCATCGGTCAGATTTATCCACCATCGAGTAAAGGACATAAGTTTATTCTGGTTGCTACCGATTATTTCACAAAGTGGGTTGAAGCAATTCCTTTAAAAAAGGTGACATCGGCTAACATGGTTGATTTTGTGAAGGAGCATATTGTTTACCGATTTGGCATCCCTCAAACCATCACTACCGATCAGAGCACTATGTTTACATCGGGTGAATTTGATGAGTTTGCTATAAGTATGGGAATTAAAGTTTTGAATTCTTCACCGTATTATGCCCAAGCTAATGGCCAGGCTGAAGCATCTAATAAAGGAATTATCAAACTCATTAAGCGCAAGATTAAAGAGTATCCTAAAAAGTGGCATACAATATTAAATGAAGCTTTGTGGTCATATCGGATGGCGTGTCATGGCGCAACCAAGGTATCACCTTATCAATTGGTGTATGGACATGATGCAGTATTACCTTAGGAAATTAAGATTGGTTCTAGGCGAATGCGCTTTCAGGATCAACTGACAGCCGATGATTATAATATTCTTATGAAAGATGAATTGGAAGATGTATCAGGTCATCGGTTAAAAGTTTTGGTTAGCATCAAGGAGAATAAGAAAAGGGTAGCTAGATGGTATGACAAGAAAGTGAAGGTAAAGGAATTTGTCGATGGTGAATTAGTTTGGAAATTGATTTTACCGATTGGGACTAAAAGTTCTAAGTTTGGCAAATGGTCACCTAATTGGGAAGGTCCATATCGGATAAATCAATCTATTCCTGGTAATGTGTATATTCTTGAAACTCTCGAAGGAGTTGTGTTTCCTAGAGCATTAAATGGAAAATATTTAAAGAAATATTACCCTAGTATCTGGATAGACGCATAAGAGTATAGTTGCCGATAACAATCCTATCGGCTGGAGATAAAATAAAGTATCAATTGTTGCCGATGTGCTAATTTAACAAAGTCTGGATGGCTGATATCGCACGCAGGCGAATTTCATCGGCTTCTTTTAATTCTTTGGCGTCTTCATCGGCACTTCCTTCCACAGGCTTGAGCTTCTTTTTCAGGACCAAGGCCTTGCGAGCTTGGGCATCTCGTTCCTGTTGAAGGGCCTTGATAGCATCGGGAAGCTGGTCTTCTTCTTGTTTAGCTTGAGTCAGAGCTGTCTCAACCTTTTCCAGCTCAGCAAGCAGGGCTGCTTTCTTTGCTGATAGATCTAAGATTTTCTGCCTAAGATCGGCACTGGAGGCTTGCAAGTTGTTGATATTCTTGTGCTTCTCGTCGGCAGTTTGCTTCAGCTGCAGCATTTCCTCTTTGAGTTGGGTCTGAGCTGCTCTGTCAGCAATACGATGAACGGCCCTTTGGTATTGAAGTTGTCTACTCTCCAGATGGACCACTGGAAAGATGATCTCTTCAACATTGGCAGGGACTTGGCCGCGGATCGTTTTGAAGATAGCCCTCGCAGGGTCCGAGTCGATCACCAATTGGGCAGTGTCTTGTTGCAGTAGATTTAGGAGGGCTTCTAGCTTGCCGTAGGTGTCTGACGATATGGTTCCCAACGCCAGGGAAGAACTTGCTTCTTCTCCGTCATCATCGGAGACATTGATAGCGAAAGAGAATAAGCTATCGGGAAAATCTTGTTCCTGTGAAATAAAGAGAATTAGAAATCCTGTCTGTGATATCTGGGGATATTAGAAACCAAATAATTAATTGGTTTACCTGCTTTAGAGCGATTTCTTGAGCTTGGCTTGAGGGAGCGGCTTGTAGAGGGTCATATGAGGGATCGGCGGAGGATGCCGATGGAATGTCTTCTATGATCACATCGGTAGTTGGCCCTTGAGATATAATTGCCGATGATATGTCTTGGGTAGAAGAAGCAGCTTGTTCAGTTACATCAGTTGGCTGACTGACGGGTGCTGGAGCAGATACAGGGGCTGGTGTAGATTTCTGTCGTTTTTGTTGGGCTTCAGCATCGGTCAAAGCTTTATGCTTTGTTTGTACTTCAGCGACAATTGGCTGGGGGGCATCGACATCTGTTGGTTGGGGAGCCTGCATGCTTGGCGTGCTTGCCGATATGCCCGTTTGTTGCTGCAAAAACGGGGATAAGATTGGATATTTAGCAGGAAAAAATGTAAAAATAAGAGAATACCTCTAAAGGGGGAGTAGAGGTCGTGGTGCTTGGTAAAGTTGCCGATGACGAACCAGCTGCAGCTTACACACCCTGATAGTTGTGTGTTAATGTAGAGTATATCGGCAGAAAACAGAGTAAGCAAGGATATTACCTTAAAAGCCTTGATTAGGCTTAAAGCAGCAGCCTTTGGAGAAACCCTGGATGTTCCCAGTCTTGGTCTAGAAGTGATGGTTTTGGTGCGAGCCCTTTAGAAGGTCAGGGCTTCTAAGGTGGGGGCGTTATAGCTGATTACTAAGACCGGAGAGGCTGGAAGGAGGTTGAAGGGTTTTCCACTTTTGCTTATTGGTGGAACTGGATCATCGGCCTGTTTCAAGGAAGGTTAGCTACCGATATGCAAACATAAGGAAATAAAGAGACAAAAGTTAAAAGGAACTTACTGCATTGTCAGGAATGGCATATTCGGGATCGATCATATGCCGATATGTGTGAACAGATGTTGAAAACAACTGTTCTTTCCACTCTTGCCACCACTGCTTATATGACTCTGTTATGAAGGATGCTGGTGACCAGGTGGAGAGATCGACATTTGAGATATCGGCATCGGGAGCAAGCCTTACTATCCTGCTCCATTCAGTTCCAGTGGTAATGATTTCTCTGGGTTTTATCACATCGGCATAACATAACTTGATTGGTAGTTGCCCAAAAGCCAGCTGGCGGGATACTGCCGATGGATTGTAAAATTCATAAGTAATGTGGGAAGCTTTCCCGCTACCAAATGTGTTGACTGGGATTGCTCTGGGGGTGATAATGGCCATCATAAGATCGTTGTCTTGGTTTAGATCACTATCAGCGAAATTGAAGAGGAGAGGGAACTTGTTGTCCTCATCAATGTAAGGTACCCAAGCCCTAAGGTCACGAGGGAGGCCATGGTAGAAAGTCTGAAAAAATCTGCCGATTTGGTCTTCATTAGCATCTGTTCCGGGAAGGACAATTATGGCTTCACCGAAGTTGAGAGGAGGGCGTGTTGCCGGTTCATCGTCTCTAAGGACGAAATCTTCGGGAATTTCTCGTGGGAATTCTTGAGCAAAGAGATCCCACTGTAAACGCTTGTGCATGTGAGCGTTTAACCACATATTGACAAACCACCATGGGCCTCCCAGATTGCCGATGGGTTCGCCAAGTATAAGCTTCTGAGATACTTGGTGGAGAAGGTGGTAGGTTGAGCTCAGGAGATATCGGCCAAGTGGGAATCTGACACCGTTGGCTAAGAGTTCTGCTGCTGGGAGGAAAGCATTAGTTGGTCCTACCGATCGACCGCAGAAAATAAACTTTTTCAGCCACATGTTCAGGAATGTGGCATGTTTCCTTTGATTGACGGTGCCAGTCTTTTGGTACTCTTGGATGTAGCCTGTCCAGCCGCCGATGTTGCGTGTATTAACTATGTATTCAGCTTTTCTGCCAAAAATATGGCCTTCATCGACAGTTGAGATGTCCAAGCCTGTGAGCATATAGACATCAGCAAGAGTAGGGGCACATGGGCCATGACCAAACATGAAGGTGTTGGTGGTATCCGACCAAAATTGAGCGGCAGCTATCATCATGGATTCATTCTTTTGTATATCGGCAATAGATAGCCTGATACACTGATCTATCTTCCGTTCTGCCCAGAACACTTGCATTGATCTGTTGACCCTCAAGAACCAGTTTTTCCACCCTTTGGTGGGTTTGGGCCAAGAACGGAACGTGTCTTTCCATAGATTCAAAAAAAAAAATTTGAGATTTGAAGGGAATGCGATTTGCCTCTGCATTGATCAGGTCAGTTGGATCTGGGTCGCCCATTGGACCTAGGCAATGGAGAGGAGGCTGATGGGTTGGAATCACTAGTGTGTTGCGTAGTTCCTGAGTTTGGAGGACTGAGAAAATGGAGAAGAAAGGAAAATGCTAACTGTAAGAACTCGCAGGGAACCGAAAGGATTAAAGTAAAAGTAATAAGAAGAAGAACGAACCGCAGGGACATCGAAGTTAACAGCCATAGCTTCGAATGGGTGAAGGCACGAGCTGGGAGCTTGAAGATGACGGTGGCTCTTGTGAGTTGAGGATGCGCGGTTGTTGGTTAGGGTTGCCGCCGGAGTAAGAATGCCAAAGGATGGAGTTTGAAGGTAGAAGATGAACAGCCTGGAGAAATCTATTTATAGGCCATTTAGGGTAGGGGTATTCTTGACTTATCTCTATGCCGTATGCGGATGGATCGAGGTGGTTCAGTTGGATATGGTAACTGTTCGCACGACAATCAAGGGATGGTACAGAAGATTTGACGGCAAGTAATCATGACTTGAAGGATATCTCAATACAGGATTTTTCGGTTTTAAAAAGTGATGCGTTGTGGTAAGATCTTGCTGATGGATTGTTATTTTGGTATCTCAACCGTAATTAAGGTAAAGAAGGTTGGAAAATGTGCGATATTTATTGAGGTACATGAATTAGATCTAGATTTGATTAAATCTGGTAACAAATTATGTTATGCTTGGAGAATGGGTTGAAGAAATAGATAACAGCAAACATCAGTTGGAATAAATTTCGAAGCATCAGTATCTTATACTCCGAAATTGGGGGGCATGTGTTGACATCGTTTTTGGCACGTGTCAAGGTAATTAGGAACGGTTAATCAACAAAGGATCGTGTAGATTAATAGCCAAGGAGAATATGTTTGTTTTTGAGTGGTGGCAGCATATGGATTTAACTTGAAGGGTTGCCGATGAGGTTAAGGGTATTATTGCCGATGCCGATGAAAGAGGGTTTGGAGACTGCTGCCGATGAGACAGGGGATGTACCGATGAAGACTACAGCCGATGAAACAGGGAATGTACCGATGGAAGGAGCTCGAAGGCTGCTGCCGATGGAACAGGGACTGTGACGTTGAAAAGGAGGTCGATGATAATACCATCGTGATTGAGGCGGGCTATGAAGTAAAATAGGAGTTAATTTCCTTGTGTGCGTCTAGTAGAGTCTGAGTTGTATCAAAGTCATGTTTTTTTCCTTAGATTTGGATTTAGTGTCCTAGTCGTATTTGGTTATGTTTCTATAGATCAGGGTATAAATATAGAGTGAAGGGCAATGTAAGAAAGGATCAATCAATACATCAAAAAACAGCTTTTACTCTTATTTACATCTACTTTCGGCGACTTCGTCAATTTGCATATTTTTCCTTTTTTACGAGTTCTCATCGATTCGACGAGTTGCATTGCTCTAAGTACAATCTTCGACGATCCTCGAGTTCCGCGTGAGTACCTCTTGGCCGTGACATCCGGGCGTATCGCTGTTGTCAGGACCAAAGTGCTCGTATCTCCATCCTTGTCGATTAACAGGTCAAATCGACTGGCACGCTTTGGATATCGACTTCGGGTATTAGCCCTTTGTGTTTGCAGATTCACTTTTGCATCAACACAAGTTTAAAATAAAATAGCAGAAGCAAATAGTTTCATAAACCACAGACACACACTTAGTTCAAATACAGTACCAGGAGATAGTCACTTTCCACAAAAGCATCAGGTAAGACATACGGAGGGACCATTGCCCTTGGTCCTAGTTGTCATCCATCGCCGGATACAGGCAGTTGATGCAATAGCTGTAGTACATCTGACCATCTGCAACAACAATGGGAACAACATCCTGAGTACGAGAAAGTACTCAGCTAGACTTACCCGTCTTAAACCAAAATAAAGTGACACCAAGGAGTATGTAAGGCTTTCTTTTAGTGGTCTAGCTGACTCATTTGCGAAAAGCATAAGCTATCATGACTAAACTATTTTAAGTAATTTGCATCATTTTATTATAACCTATCTATTTAGGTAAGCACTTATGCTATAGCAATCACTTGATTAACCAATAACATCCAATTACCATTTTAGATTTAGCATTTTCAACATCATCCATATAACCATCAGTGTTCCATCATCATTACTATGATGCCGTAACTCGAGTCAAGTGCTCACTATCCAGGAGCGATGGAGATTCGAATCAATTCCTAACCAGCTGATGATTTATTCCTCACATAAACCATATTCACCTGCTAAAGTGAGCTACAGGTCATCAATGACACTATTCAGGTAAACGTCGTGGGACAAACTGGAGCCATAGTACCCAGGGACCGCCCGACAGTTAGGATGCATCTTGGGCTCACTCTTCGCATCCCCATCATACCCCCTACAGCACCAATATGCGCACCCGTACAGATCCCAGCCCGAATAATGCCACTAGTTTCACGATCAAAAGGTATTTTTTCGGCCAGCTAAATATGAGACATGTGTTCAACATGACAAGAGGGACAAGCAACGATCGGTCCTTAACCACACAGATGGAAAACTACTAGCACCCTAGAACCCTGTCTGGTTATCTCTAACTTTTTCGTCTGGTCTCCAATTATCCATCAACACATAGTTATTTTCAGGATATCATCCATTCCATAGCTAAAGCATTCCAGTAACCACCTATAATTACAGGTGACCGAAAGTCACCGATCGCGACCGGTCTAAACAGGGCTAAGCAGTATTCGATCCTAAACTTACGTAGGTAATAATGTGGCAAGAATAGTAATAGATGCATCAACGATTTTACTCAACTCCTATAACTTAATGCATAATATATAAACTCATATATATATATATACATATATATATATACATATATATATATATATATATATATATATATATATGCATATATATATATATATGTATATATATATAATTGCTTTTATAAAGTAGGAGACTTAGAATACTTCGGGGCTTGCCTCGTTCGAAGGAACTGGGTTGGTGGTCTACACACTCAGGTAGATCCTCTTTTTGCTCGTCTACCTTGGGCACCTCCTGTGCCTGAGTTTTTTTGTGGGTCGGACCCGGTCTGTTCCTCTTGCATTGCCACTAGTGTTTCCTCCTGCAATCCTATATGGTGCAAGTGTATAAGTGAATATGCAAACGGTGCATCGAATGCGATGGCATACGATGATCATGATGACATGATATGTATTAATACTTTATTGGCTGGCAAAGATAAAAGTATTCTACAAGGTAGTCAACATCATCCAAGATCAATTATTACGAATATATGTCATCTACTGCATTCTCTTCTGCTAATAATTCTCATCTTTTCTGCTAACTAACATAGAGCCCTAACATGAGTGCTACTACACTTTATCAACACAGCCACATTAAATTATCAAGCAACACCAGCAAGGGATTTGGTGCTTCAAAGATACACTAAAGTTTCATTACTAAACTAAATATCCATAAAGAATATTATTTCATAGTTGATTTAAACTAGGGTTACAATAGCAACCTATGTTTCTAGTACAAACAAAAATCTACAAAAATTACAATAGTATAGTCATACTCTAATTAGCCTACCATAAAATTTTCATGGCATTTGGATAGGTAAAATAGTCTACACAAAAATGACAAGCTATGACATAAAAATGAGCATAAAAATACTTTGTATTATGAAAAGTATCAAACAACAGATTTAGTATTTTTCCCATGATCTACACAGTAAACAAACACTATAAAAAATTATCATATGCATGTTTTATACAACTTTCTCTCTCTAGCAAAAATAACAAAAATCAGCCAATAAAGGCACTTGAACTACACATCCAAATTTTTCTATAGAATATGCATGACATATATTTTTCACAAAAAGTGCATCACGTAAGAAGAATAACAAACTTGGAATCATATTTTTCTGAGCTTCCTATGATTTATTATGCATTTTCTAAGAAAATAGAAATTACAAGAATTAAATAAAACCCTATATAAAAGTATCACAAATTTGATATACAATATTTTTATACTATAGATCTACTCCTAAGAAGTCTACTAAAATTGGTTTCAATATTTTTGGAGCAATATTTTTCAAGATATGATTTTTGGAAGCATTTTCATAATTTCTGGAAAAGATTTTCTTTTAAACTCGAAAATCCACCGGGCTCAAACTGCTACGCACACCCCACTTCTTTACCCCAGATCAGCACAGAGAGACAGATAGGTGGGCCCTCCGATCAAAGGGGCCCCACCCGTCAGCCAGCCCCAAGTAGAGACGGCGCTGACCGGCGTGACCTCGCCGAGGGTGAGGTCTCCGGCCAGGCCAAGATGACCGGCGTGATCCCCACCCTCGCGCGAACCCAACGGTGCCCGCAGCGTGACCTAAGGAGCTCGGGAAGCCGGCCGTCGCCGTGCATGGCGGAGCGGCGCGCGCGGGTTGTCGACGGTGAGGAGTTCCCAGCCACGGCAAGGTGAGTGGAGGCACTCTAGAGCATGAGGGACATGGTGGGGTGCTCGTGCCCACGGAGCGGTTCTTCTCCGGTGAGCAGGCCCGATCTCTGATGAGCGATTACCGAGGATAGGGGCTATACCACGGCAAGCCAAGGCGAGCACGGGCTGTGCGAAGGGAAGACGGTGCTCGAAGGAAGATGGAGGCTCTGGCGGTGAGCTGTGGTGGCCGGAGCGGCCAACTTCGGCGAGCGCGCGCACAGTCGCGGGGCAGAGGCAGGCGCACGAGTCTGCTGCTACAGGTGAGAGGAGGGAGTGGAGGAGTGAGCGGGCACGGCCCGGTGAGCTGAGGCGCAGGTGAAGGCGAGCGCGGGGGCGTGGGGGCCACCGGACGCCACCCCGCCGGCGTCGACAGCGTGCGGCCGCCACGCGGCGTTGAGCGCCTGAGCGCGGTCGGGACGACGTGTGCGGGTGAGCGCACAGGCGCGATTGCTGGGCTGGACCGGCTTGCGCGAGCGGGCCAGAAGGGAGACGTGCAGCCAGGTAAGCAAGAAAAAGCCTTTTTCTTTTATAATTTCAAATCCAAATTTACTAACAGTCCCAAATTCAAATTTTTAAAGTAGAAAATAGCATTTTCAAGACTTGACCCCAAAACAAAAGTTGTTCAAAATTTAATTCTCTACAATATTGCTGTAGGGCACATTTTGAAATTCCAAACAGATTTTGAAATGGAGATTCAAAGTTAGTTTAAATCAAAATCCCATTTTTCTACAATATTTTTAAAAGCAAAATTTGGGGAAATTTTCAATACCAAACTTGCTCCAAAATTTATGCTAAACATTTATAAATGATTTGCACTTATAACCAAACATGTTTTAATGGCCTAATAAGCATAATCATGTCAAAGTTATATTTAAACAAGTAATTGTAACATTCATGTTTCAATGTTATGTTTTACATGTTTCATTTCAATGTTGCACTTACATTACATGTGATAATGAATGCAAGATGATGCTCAAGCGCATGATTTGAAATGCTTAATGCATGCTTAACACCTAGGGTGTTACACCGCCGACGTGAACGAATTAACGAGAACGGGACTCGATCGGTTTATTTTCCAAAGAAGATGGCTCGGATTGGTAATGGTAAGCAAGCACAGAGACGGAGGTAGTGGCCTGCTCTTCTCTCTGTGTCCGCGTTCCAAATTACTAGTACGAGTCGGTTTGTTTTTCCGTAATGCCCTCTAACGACGTCCGTCTGATAGGACGGGACGGACCCGCCTGCCCTCGTGCCTTGCGCCTCACGTCCTTATGCCTTGTGCCTCGCGCGCCCCATCCACACCTCATGCCTCACACCACGCGTCGCTTATGTCTCGTGCCTCACGTTGCGCTGCGCTCCGTCGCACCTCGCGCCTCTGGTCCGGACTCGCGCTGCGTACAGCCAAGGTCCGTGGACTGTGGGCAACCTCCGCGCCGTGGCATCAAGCTTTGCATCAACGAACCTCCATTGGACGGCAGCAAGTAGATGCTGGTGTTGCATGTGTCGCAATATCTATATACGTATGTTGCAAGTGTATGTTACAAATGTTTTAGCTGTTTTTCAAACGTATGTTGCAAGTGGTTTATTTGAATGTTGCATATGTTGCACTAGCTCTACACGTACGCTGTAAGTGTATTTTTTATAAATTTTTCAGTTGTTTCAAACGTATGTTGCAAGTGTTTTATCTAAATGTTGCATATGTTACAGTGGCCATACACGTACGCTACAAGTGTATGTTTTCAAATATTTTAGTTCAAACATGTTGCAAGTGTTTTATCTAGACGTTGCATATGTTGCAGTGGTCATACACATATGTTGCAAGCGTATGTTCTAAACGTTTCATCTATTTTCAGACAAATGTTGTAGCAAATGCTACATGTTGCAAGTGTTCCATAAACAGGCGCGGGAAGTGGGTGCAGGTGGTCCCCTTGGGCGCAGCGGCCCCCGCATGCGCATGGAAAGCGAAGCAAGCGTGGCCACCCCCACGTGCATGTGCAGCAGCAGGCGCATCCGTTCCGCAACAGCAGGAAGGCTAGCCCGGCAGGCGCGGCAGCAGCAGTGTGGGGTCAGGCGCAGCAACATTGTGCAGGCGGGCGGGGGCAGGAGGTGCAGCATACACAAGCGTTTCGAGTCCTGTCGAGACACATGAGTGTCGTGTCATGTCAGTCAATGTTGTGTTTGACAGTTTTGGACCCCACGTGCATTATTGTTATGTGTGTGTCTCACTGCACTAGACGTATTTAATGTTATCGTTTGGGGTTGGGCAGCAGGCGTGGGTGTCCAGACGTGGCATCCCGTCCGTACATCTTAGCATTAGCCACTCCCTTTGTTTTTCTAGACATACTTAGTTTTTACTCCCTCCATTGTCTATTCCACGTTATAAGACATTTTAGTTTTCTTAGATGCATTGGTTTTCTATGCATTTAGATATTAGATATACAATATGTCTATATACATAGCCCAAGTAATACATTAAAAAATAAAATGTCTTATGATTTGGAATGAAGAGAGTAACACATAGCGTCTAGGGTTTTAAATATGTCAAGCTCCACTACAACTATTTCGTAGGGTCTATTGGTATGCCTTTAGTTATAGATGGTCAAATAAGCGGCATAGTCTAGGCCTGTGGAGACCCGATAAGGGTCAGGCTGGCACGGTCCTATTAGCAACTTGTGTCATGTCATGCTTGCCCATGGGTTATGCCTTCGGTCCATGCACGGCCCTACAACATCTTAATCGGGGTAGGTCACCCTAATGGCCCACTGAGCCCATCGTCTGTCGAGGCCAAGCTGCACGCTAGGGGCGACGGCGTCGCCCCTCGTAGATAAGGGGAAGAGAGGAACACGCACATCGAGCATGTGACTTACATCGTCGCTCATACGCTACGAACGATGCAGCTATGTTCGTGCCCCGGCTATCGCCTCCTATGATGGTGAGGTCGCGCCTTGCATCGCCACTCTCCAATGGTGGAGGATGGTAAGTGGAGCCTGATGATGGAGTCCGCGAGGAAGTAGAGGAGAGAAGGATGATGCTAGATGACGGGACCGGGGAAAATCGTGGGCATACATAAAAGTAGAAGCGGATAGGCCAATCATTTGTGTTATCTCGATCGGGTTGGGCTAGGCTGGAATTTAGAATGAACAATTGGCATAAATATTACGTACTATACAGAGTCATCTGAAGCCGATAGCGGGCAATGTCCTTGTGGTGCTCTAGGCAAGCGCTGGAATCAAAAGACGTCGCTGGTGAGTACTACTTGCCGCCTCCTTTGCTCTATGTGGCCTCTTGCTGAGTCCTGTTCTTCAAATTCTTCCTGCACTATATATTTACTATTGATGCCTCATTTGACACATTTAACGTATACGAACTTTTGGCTGCTTAGACTTTGATAGGATGCAGAGGGGGAACACGTTGGACTGGCCACAAGAAACTGGAAGGGCAGTGTTGTTTCACGTTTTGCTGTAACAACATCTGGTGTTATACCAATGCCTAAGCAAAATTTCAGATGGCAGCACAATCTCTGGTGGTCAAAATAACTCATACTTCATTCAAGTTTTACACAATGAAGTCCTGGTTTCAATGGGTGTAAGACTCGTTAACTTCCTTTCATTTGTGTTTCTTCATCTATTTGTTCTTCCATGCTACCAGGATATTCTCGATAACTAAACGTGTAACACTGCTTACCCCACTAAATTTTGGGATTGAGAGATAATTTTACATAGTCAAATAATTTGATAATTTCAACTACAGCTTCTTTCTATTAATACGTACGAAGATGTGCAGCTCTCCTGTGTGGTTGAGAATTTCTCTTTGTAAGCTTGTGTTTCATTACTAACGTGAAATCCCCTAATGAATCATTGCTACGTTGGACCACATGTATGCAGGGGGTGGCAACAGAAAGATTTCTGTCCATTCGAGGAGTTCAAGGTACATGGCCTCTTCAATTCTTCATGCCTTTTATTTTGGGAAAGACCACTCATATTTCAGGATCATAGCCAAGACACGGGACATATTTCACTTGCAATCATTTCAAGGAATATTTCTTATTAATAACTTTGTATGGCGTACAGGATAACATTATAAAACTGCACTTGAAGCATGACTACAATATGATATGTGCGGCTAGTGAGGGTGTCTAATGTCTTCATAGGACTCTTCTCGTAGAAATGGTGTTGCTCCATGGATGCTGAAGGCAACAAAGACCGAATTGTGATGCAACTGCATCTTTGTACACCGTGCTAGGACAAGCAAAGAACAGACTAATCGACGCACTAGCCAACTCTGTGTTTTTGTACCGAACAAAATCAAACGTATACGAGAGATCAGTCGTTCGAGTTCTCTAGGACAAGATGCCTTTGACTCTGAATCTCTGATAATGTAAATTCTGTTTCAATTCTCGTGCTAAAAGAAATGCACGTTGTTGAGGCACATCTAGGTTTCAACGCTGCACTAAAAGACTTAGTTCGATTTCAGGGCATGCTATATACTGATTTTGTGAACATCAAACACACAAATATTGTTTGTTTCATAATACAATACACATTCAAACTTAAAGTATCGTGGTATTAATTTATTCTCGTTGCAACGCACGGACATTTACCTAGTATTAAGGAAATATATGAGTGCCCTCACCTCTTCCTATGTCGTTGTGCTCCCATTCAAAAAATAAACTATCCAAGTGTGCTTCAAAAATTAAAAAAAAAATTGATAGATGATAAAAAAAGTTCTATGTTCGCTTAAAATTTGAGATGCGACAAAAAAATCTGCAAAAAGTGTAATCAACCCTCAAATAAATAGTCACAGGTTTCGGATCAGATATAAACAGTACATCCCTGCTGGTTACATTTTTTATCTCTTACAAAGATTTGTGTTGCCTGTTAAATTTTACATAAATATAGAACTTTACAATATTTATCTATTCGTATTTTTTGAAATTTTTCGAGTATATTTGGGTGTTTTTTTTTTCAAATTTCAAATGGGAACGTGAGAGCATACGAAGGGGTGGGAGCACCGGATACACTGGTACTGACTAGTACTACAGTAGTGACTACTGAGGTGGCCCGTACGGCCGAACAACCTTTATCCCCGGCATTCTCTCTCTCGGTGGTTCTCCCGTCCCCCTCGCGTGCGCTCTGTGCCGACGACTGCTCGGCCGCCGCCGCCGCCGCCGCCCTACACGCAGGCGCCCAGGTTTCCCTCTTCGCGACCTTCTCCAGCGACGAGCACCCACCAGGTACGCCCATCCCCTTTCTCTTCTGCTCTGCCGTGCGAAACCGAGCACCCAAACCCAGCCTCTCTGAATTCGGATCTGAAATCTGACCCAATTTCAAGTGCAGTATACATGTATTACGCCTACAAACTTCGAATTTCTTGGCCAAAATTCGACGGGTTGGGTCCGCCCCTCCTGCACCTGTCCTCGATTAAATGTACTATACATCGGGCGAAGTTGGTTGGGTTACCTGTAGTGGCAAATTCGAGTTAGGAAACTGCCAAGGTTCATGGTCATGGATGAGAGTCACTGGAATATGTGGTGCTCCTTCAGTTCTGAGATCTGAATGTTGTTTGCTCATCAGTAGCTCGCGTCAAGTTGGATTCCACCGCTTCAGTCTGTGCCAACAGATTTTTATCTCATTCATTCATTCATGGTTCTGGGGAATTATCCTTTTTTATGTGACCCTGATAAACTGAACATCAGGGTCAACAATCAACTTGCGCAGGATGTTAATTCTGTTGTACTTAGATGCCATGTCTCTTTTTTTGTGCTAAAATTTGGTGTGACGTGATTAGCAGGAAAGCAATGGAGTGGTGGGGTGCTGATGTTTTGTGCTACTTCCGAACCTGAAAGGAGCTTCTTACAATGGCGCCAGGAAGCAGCATTGTGACTGTAGTCCCCGAGTCGGACTGTGGAGATGATGATGGGCTTTCCGAGGCACTTGGGGGTATCAGGCTTGACGTAGACTCTGCAAGTAAACCGTGGTCTACATCGCTAGCCAACGTTGCACTGTCATCGCTGTCTGGCTTGAATGATTTGCTCGAGTGTCCAGTGTGTACCAACTCAATGCGCCCACCTATACTCCAGGTTTGTGTGCTGAGACATATCTTCTCTTTTTATTTTGTTGGCAAAAGGAGGTGCTTTGATAATTGCAGTATGCATGTTTCTTGTTTGAGTTTGTATGCAAAGAAAATGCTGTTAGCTTAGATTGCCTATTAGATATGTAGATTGAGTTAGTATAAAAGGTATACTTTGGTAATTTCAGTATGCATCTTTGCATGTTTGAGTCTGTATGCAAAGAAAATGATGTTAGCTTACAATGCCTATTAGATATGTGGGTTGAGTTAGTATAGAAGGTGGGCTGACTGGGTTCTATGGTACGTATGCTGCATTTGCACCACCTTAAGGTATCTAGGTTTGCCCATTGATCTCAAGTTGTTCGAACTATTGTTCTGTTAAAATCCTAGTGTAACATTTTTTTCTATTGTCACATTGTAATCGACGATAAGTTCTCTGGGATCCACATGGATCAAGTCTGTTTCATCTTCGCATCGCATCTGTCATGTTGTCCATTACAATTATGGACTCCCTCACATCAAAATAATCTAGAACTCCCTAATGTTAATGAAAGAGCAGCAATGAATGGATCTATCATTTGTTTCCTCCATATGTTTATATCAGTGCATGCATAGTGTTGAAGCCCATGTTTATCAGTTTATATCTTCGCTTTCTTAGAATTTGGCATGGTCATGACCATCAGCAAGTTTAAAGCTTGTATAGCTTGCAATTGCATTGGAACACTTTCAAGTTTTTTCTAGTCTGCTATCTCTACCTCTCTCTAGACACACATACTATTGTGTATTGTCCATGGTTATGTTTATTGTATCCTTGTTCTGCATTTTTTTTGTCAACGAGCTATCTTTATTGTTCCAAAGAAAAGGTTAACTTTATTGTAACCACAATTCTTAAGCTTAGGTAATGTTAGTACACATTTTTTTCATTAGAATAAGTAAAGGAGTTGCAAGCTAATTGTGTTACTTGAATAGTGATGGTATTTGTATCACTTCAGGATTTTAATCATGTAATTTAAACAACAGCTTCAGTTGCAATGGTTAGAGTTACAGAAATGAATTCAGGAAATGAGAATGGTAATAATCTATCGGTTCCTTGTTCTTTCTGCAGTGCCCAAATGGCCACACAATCTGCTCTAGTTGCAAGCACAGGGTAGAGAACCATTGCCCAACTTGTCGCCAGGAACTGGGAAACATCAGGTGCTTAGCACTTGAGAAGGTGGCAGAACAACTCCAGCTTCCATGCAAATACCAGAGTATGGGATGCACTGAGATTCACCCATACAAGAACAAACTCAAGCATGAGGAGCTCTGCAGGTTCAGGCCATACAACTGCCCGTACGCAGGTTCGGAGTGTCTGATCACAGGTGATGTTCCGTTTCTGGTGTCTCATCTCATCAATGACCATAAGGTGGACTTGCATGAGGGCTGCACGTTTAACCACCGATATGTGAAGCCTAACCCTTACGAAGTGGAAAATGCTACATGGATGCTCACTGTAAGTAAAATGACGCTTCTCTGTTCATGTTTAAATACTCAGTGTTTGGATACGTGGGAAACATTCCTGGTTATTTAATCTGGAATATCTGTATATGCATTGATTGGTGACTTGCATAGTATTTGCCTAACAAGACCTACTTCTGAGATGTCTTGTATTTTGAATGTGATCAGATCTGTTTTGAGCCTATCGATCCTTTTCTTACCTGTGATGGCTGTATCATAAGCATCATCAGGCTGAGTGAGCATGGCATTTCAGTATTTCACCCCCCTTGTGTTTGATACATGCAGGTTTTCAAGTGTTTCGGGCAGCACTTCTGCCTGCACTTCGAGGCGTTCCTACTGGGGATGGCGCCGGTGTACATGGCGTTCCTGCGGTTCATGGGCGAGGAGAGCGAGGCGCAGGGGTTCGGGTACAGCCTAGAGGTGGGCGGGGGAGGGCGGAAGCTGACGTGGCAGGGCACGCCGCGGAGCATCAGGGACAGCCACCGGAAGGTGCGGGACAGCTTCGACGGGCTCATCATCCACAGGAACATGGCGCTCTTCTTCTCAGGCGGCGGCAGGCAGGAGCTCAAGCTGCGGGTCACCGGCCGCATCTGGAGGGAGCAAGGGCAATGAAGCATCGCAATCGCATGCATCCTTCCGTCCCTGGTGGTGTGCACCGTGCTCATCCGGGGGCAGCTTCTGCTGAACTGCTCCTCGCCATGGTTTGAGTCCCATTCCGTGTTCGTCCTGTGCATTTGATGTATGTACAAATATTTTGGATACGTTGTAGCCTAGACTGTCTCCAGACCTGATTAACACGTGGGGAAAGCCCCGGCAAAACCTGTCAGCCTGACATGTGCTCATGTTGATGCGTTTTGCCTTGTCGCCGTTGTCGGGTTGCAGTGCAAGACGCTATTTCGTTGTCTGAACGTGCACATGTACACACCTAGAAGAAAAAATGTTTGGTAAAAAAAAATATAAAAAAAAACTAGAACCAAAAGTACAATTGTTTGATAGGGTAATGTACTGATATAAATAGATTTTGTGTTCATACCTTTCAACAACGACGCTTTGGCCGAGTGGTTAAGGCGTGTGCCTGCTAAGTACATGGGGTTTCCCCGCGAGAGTTCGAATCTCTCAGGCGTCGTTTCTTTTTTTTTCATTTTTGCTGTTTTTTTCTCTCCATGCCAAAAGGTATCTTAGCACAATTTTTGCTGCCTTTTCTCTCCCTATTCCAGGAAAATGTTGCATCCATCATATGGCAAATGGCATGTATTTATCCTTCGCCTTTGGGAATTTTTTTTTCCTATACCACTGAAAATTCACTCACACATGACACGTCGATCCATTATATGCAACCGCGCTGCCCACGTTTCATTGAGATCTCAACGACGTACGAGGAATTTCCGAAATTTCCAACAGCACAGGAGAAAACAATTGCAATATATTCTTTGTGAGCAGTCGACAAAGCTTCTAATCACCAGGATCGCAGACGATCTCTTTTATTGTAAACCAGGCAAACAACCACGTGCACCAGCTCTCAAGTATACACACAAGATCTACATTCGTTCAACAATTTACAATCTCTGCAGAAAGGTATGCGAGTTCCTGCCGGATGAACTGGCTCATATGATACCAACACAAAGGAACTCCATCAGCGGGCAGACACACCAAGGAATGCTTGCGCTGGAGCATATTCTTGTGGGCTTGCGGCGGCTCACGGCAGGAGCCGTCAGTTGGTTGAGGCACTGAGCTGACTGCACAAACAGAACATGCATTTTAGAATGGGTTGAGGCACTGACATCGTACATTCTGAGAGGAGAACTGAAAAAAGTTATGCTGGGTGCAAACAAAGGAAAATGGTCCCTGACTGATCGAGGTTCATGTTCATCCCATATCCCATATACTAATATGCAAAGAGAAAAGGGGGTTCAATTGTGTGCTCAGAATGATACAGAACCTTCCACTGGATTAGATGGAAGGGCCAGCAACTGAAGTTGCATGACCCGACTCTTGCAACTGCTTCAGAGTGGACGCAAGCCAGTCGAGCCCATCGTATAGGCCCTCACCACGGAGTGCGCAGGTCCCCTGTATGTGCCATATTCTGTTCCTGAGATCATGCAGCCCCAGTCCTTCACTAACCTCATCCGTGCTCATCGCACCTCTCTGTGTGAGCAAGAGAAAGATATCAGTCTGAGAGTATCGCTCGATCGCTGCTCATTTGAGACTTCCATAAATCTGAAGAGGTTAACGACATAGCAGTTCTAAACTCCTGCTTTTCAGTTAGCCATACTGAACAAAGAAATGTTTTTTGGTACTCTAAAAAGTTTCATGAGATAACGATTAGTTCTCAACAGTTCCTACACAGCAAGTGATACCTCAGAACCATGCAAAACAATTAAATGTGACAAACCATACAAACTGAAAGTTAAAAAAAAAGAACATGTGATAACTACTCATTATAAGAAGGGAACTTCAAAACATAAATAAATAAATAAATAAACAGTCACATGTCAATAAGGTCATAAGATATTACACAAGCAGCCCTTAGCACTCCAAACTCTTTGGTTTAACTTACCAGATCCTGTTTGTTTGCGAATACCAAGATTATGCTGTTTGCCATCAAAGGGTCCTTGATAATGGTCTGGAAGGAGAAAAATGATGCACAACATCGTATCATCGACAGACATAATCTAAGGGGCCAGTAAGTCTTGTACTGATGGCGGTCGTATGGCTATCTTACCTGGAATTCTTGCCTCGCATCTCTAATCCTTTCTCTATCCAAAGAATCAACGACATAGATCTGCAACAAACCGAAAGCTGAAACACAAACTTAGCAAGAAGACTAAATGCCCTTCACTTATACTATTCTGCACACCAATTTACTAAGCTACCCATGCAAAAAATTTCAAAATGTGCTTCGACTTATACATATAGGCTGTGATGTGGATATTAACTACAATTGAAGAAGAACAATGCACAAAGTTAACACCATATCAAGGGTTGAGAAAGACAAGAGGACCAAAGAGACATAATGGGAAGCTACTCATGTGTCCATAGACTTGCAAGTAATAGTTATTACCAGTGCATCAGAATTACTCAGGTACATCTTCCACAGTGACCTGAGTTTTTCTTGCCCACCCACATCCCACACAGTGAATACCACATTCTTATACTGAACCTTCTCTACATTAAAACCTGCAGGAAGGATTGAAATTATATGTTACAAGAGGTAGCCATTGGATGGAGAAATGAGGATAGCAACAGAGTCAATCCAGACTCCAGAGCATTATGTTAGGCATGAAGTTTCTATATAGCTCCATTTGATCATGTAAAGTTGTGTCAAGTAACAGGATCTAGAAGAAATCGTTTACAACTGCAACTGCAATAACAAGGAAACTAAAATTCAAATTGTGGGGAAAAAATCATATTACAAGCCTGACTAAAAATATTTTCTCATCCGAATCATTCAAATTATATCATCATTACATTTCCCAGCTTTCAACTATTCATCTTCCACATTTATATGATCATGAATTTCTAAATCAAGACTGGAAGAAGAATGCTTTGAGGAAAGTCATTTCAAGCCATCAGATGCAATATACACAAATGTTTCTGAATCGATACCAATTAAGATCAGATTATGCCTTTGAAGCATGCACTATCACACTATTTGAACGAAATGTTGATGCCTATACTCAGCAGACAAATCACACCAAGTATTTCAGCAAAAGAAGAAAAAGCTTTTTGGTTTGATATTTTATTTGGTAAGGCGCATAATAAGCAAATAAATGTGTCAGTTTATAGAATAAAACTGCACGTGCAAAACTGCACATGTGCCGCAATCATTTGGCATTGGAGATAAATGGTACGTAAATAAATAATGATATGGGCCACGTACCGACTGTAGGGACTGTTGAAAGAACCTCTCCCATGTGCAGCCTGTACAGTATAGTTGTTTTACCAGCTGCATCGAGACCAAGCATCACAACCTTGAAGAGGGTAGTGACATGATTAGTGACAGACTTAGATAAGCATTGATAAAAAAGACAAATTGGAACTGATGGAGGATGATAGGATGAATAAAGGAAGAGTATTTTCTATAAGCAGAGATGTTTCTCTTGTCAAAAAAAAACGACAAAGAAAAGTTGGTGGTTAGTTGGCTTAAGGAGGATATCGAACATCTATTTTTTTAGCTAGAATCACTAGAATGCTAGTTGGTAACTCATTTTTCAGCTCAAAATCAGCTGGTTAGAAAGCAGTACCCAGTAGACCCATCTGCAGCCAATTCCTTGACTGCTACCTCCATCCACTTGATCTAAAAATTCGCAATTGGCCGCAAGGGTGATATAGTTTTATTTAAGAGAGAGAGAAGGACTATAGAGTGATCAAGCACTGAACTATAATTGAATAGGCTTCTGCATGGCACAAGTTAATAATAACTGAACTTAAAGAGCCCTGGAATCACCAGTACAATCCTAACTTAAAGAGCCCTGGAATCAAGATCAACAGTAGAATCCTAGAAAATGGATCCCTGGTCACACGCCACTCACCAATACAAGACCAAGAACTCGGATCGAAGCTCTACCTCTAACAATGGAACATCACAGGAGCAAGTAAGCCACACCAACCCACACGCCCGAATCCTCGCGCAGGACCGGCCCAAGCAACGTTCTTCGTATTTCCAGACGAACCAAAAAAAAATTAAAAAAAACATTCCATTACGAGCCTAGGAGTTGCCAGAGCCAGCAGCCTACTTGAGCAAAGAGACGGGCAGAGCAAGCAACCGAATCGAAAGGAAGGAAGGAACCGCAGGTAGAGGAGGGAGAGGGGCAAGATGATATCATTACGTACCCTCATCTCCCTGATGGAGAAGAAGGAATCGAAGAGCCTGCGCAGGGCCTGCCCCATCTCTCGCCGCTCGAACAACTCCTCCCTGCCTGCCTCCCTCCGGTCGGTCAGGTTCTTGGGCAGCTGTTGCCCCCCGCGGCCGGCTGCTGTTCTCCCTCCCCTTGGCCCCCGCCCCCCGGGATTCCTTCCGTCCCGTCGAGCTCGAGAGGAGTGGATCGCGGGAGGGAGGGAGCGGAGCCTGCAGGCAGGGCCGGCGCTGGACCAAGCGGGGCACGGTCCGGTCCAGTGGGTGTGGGTTGGTCAGGTTTGGTCTGGCTCTGGCGAGAGCAGAGAGAAAGAAGGAGAGGAGAAAAGGAAGAAGCAGCGGGTTGGGTGTTTTCTTGCCTTCTTGGCAGTGTTTGGCAGTTTGGTTTGTGGGGTTTGCCTGCTCCGCTCTGCTCTGCCTCGCCGTCGCCGCCAGAACGAGAACACGACGCACGCGGGTAGAATTCTTTCGCCTTTTTTAGATGCACATGAAAAGTTAGAATTTTTTCACTCTCTCCATCACATCAATCTTTAGATCTATGTATGAAGTAGTAAATGTAGGTAAAAATAATAACTAATTACATAGTTTAGTTGGAAATCACGAGATGAATCTTTTGAGCCTAGTTGGTCCACGATTGGACTATTTGTCAAATAAGACGAAAGTGGTACTATTTATCGGGTTGAAATTTTTTCAGCATCTAAACGAGACCTTTGCTTTGCTTTGCTTCTTGGAGTCTTCGTGTGATCGTGTCCGTGGAATTTTGAATTTGCACCCCGTTCGCTTAACCTGAAATTTGGCTTATGCTCCTGTGTAAGCCGCACACACTAAACTTGAGACATTCAGCACGTACACTGCTCACATTCAGCCAGCCATGCTCGGGTGTTTTTTTCCTTCAAGATCATGATACTATAGGAAGAATTTATTTATCTTAGGTTGTTTGAGGCTTTGAGCTACTATTATTGTGTACATGATCTTGGGAACTAGGATAATCGTATATACAGTACTAACTATGATAGCTTGCCCTAACAATAATTGGCGCCAAATTAAGAGCATAATCAATAGGAACATAGGTAATAATAGGTTTACATCAATCAAACTTCTTTTAATTTGCTACAGCCTACTCGGTGTGGCATACAATTAAAACAATATGATTATAACTACCAAGATCGATTATAAATGTTATGATCCTGAGTAAAGTATTTGCCTGGAACCAGAGATTAGGAGGAAATTAGACAGACTTGCTACTATGATTGAGATGGTTCAAAACTAATTGCCCGTGCGTCGCTATGGATAAAGGGCGTTTCAAATATGTCATCATGCTGTAATGGTAAACGTGATTTTATATAAAGGTGTGATCAGATGTGTGTCTTTTCAATTAAAAAAATACATCCCATAAAATTCCCTTGGCATACACAAAATTCCCTTCGCGGGGATTTCAAATGGAACACAGTGCATTAACTTATATACGACTCGATGCATCATTGCATCTGATCATGGACAAAAGAAATCTAGCGGTAATCACATCTAGGATAACATAACCACTTTGATGAAGTATATGATGTCACTTTCTGTACCCAGGTGTTGCTGCACGGTGTAGTGTAGCTGCGTGCGTGGACGCGATGTGCAGCATGGACGCCACCTTCACGGCGATGGTCTTGTCCCGTTGTCCGGTGGGCAACTGGCCAGTAGCGACCGCACGACTGACACACCATTATATATATATATATATAGGGAGAGTATACTCTATAGTTAGCTCCAAAATAAGTTATTTTGTAGCCACCTCTATTTACGATAATTTTATATATTAATTTACGACAATGTCAGTATATATTTACGATAGATAGATTACTATAACACATGGAGATATTTACCATAATGTTATAGTAAATCACATAGTAAGGAGTTACTATAATCTCATAAATTAGCATAGCAATTATCGTAACTCAAAGTGGCTACAAAATAAGTTATTTTGTAGCCAGCTGTAGGATAACAGTTCTATATATATATATATATATATATATATATATATATATATATATATATATATATATATATATATATATATATATATATATATATATATTGCACATACTGATACCATTATATAAAGGCATCGTTCGGATATACTCGGTGTTCATCTCAATACATATGTTGTAGAATTGGAATATAACTTAAACTAAAATTTACCTCAATTTACTCAAATAAACGTGAATTAAGTGGATACATATGCATCTTATAAAAAAAGCTTAGGGCCTGTTTGGATCGGAGGTTTTTAAGAGGAATTTCAAAGGAATGGAGTTCCTCTGTTTTGCTGACATCATACACCGTTTGGAATGGAGGAAAGCAGCCGGCCGTTCCAGAGGAAAGGAATCGCTTGCTTCACAAAACACAGGAAAAAAAGCATCCACTCCGAGGTGTGGTTTTGCGGAAGACCGAGGCGAGTGAAGCGAAAAGAGCATTTGGTTTCCTGTCAGTAGCATACACATGCAATTTCGTTTGAAGGCTATCCACTCATGGGACCCACATTAATCTAGTTTCCTGTGTTTAGGATTCTCGCATTCCAAACATGTTTTGGTAAAATTTCTCTGCATTTTTCATTCCTCTGTTTTACTATTACACATCCATTCTATTCCTGTAGTTTTTTCCTTACCTCTGTTTCGTATTCCTTTGTTTCAAACAGGGCCTTCACGTCTACTCCCTCCGTCTTACAAAGCGACGTTGAAGAATTCAACACGTAGAACAAGGATGAGGTTAAAAAACCTGACATACCCTATACTTCTGATTTGACACCACCACAGCACCACTCACAACAACTTTGTTTTATTCACCTCCTGTGACCGAAAGGAATAGCTGCGCAGGGATGGATGGACTGATGGGACAGCTAGCTTAGGGTAGAACCACTACAACGTCGTTCTTTTTGGTACAGATTTTGAATGTTATAACGTCCAGTATCATATGACGGAGAGAGTATAGATGTACTTGGATTTAGAATTTCATGTATCCTGAAAGCCTTCATGACTTTGTCTTTGGTTTCTTTCAGTTTTTTCTAAAACATTATTGTATCTCATGTGCTTTTCACCTCCCTTATCCTCCTCCTTCCACATTTGCAGATCATGGTGCCTCTTTAGTGTAGGTAGGTGATTGCCCGTGTGTTGCAACGAGAGTAGCAGGAAATTCACAAAAGATGTTTAGTATTGTTCAGGATTCTCATGGAACCAGAAACAAGATACGAAGGAATCGTGTCCATGTGTAAAGATGGATGTGGTTGCTCACAGATCGAACCACACATGAACCATGGACCTTTTCAAAATTTTAAGGGACACCGATTCATCCATTAAGCAAAAATATCCTTTATTAGACCTAATTCTCCAACAGATATGTGGGTCGATCCATCTCATCAGGATGTGCGATTTTGGTTGTTGGGGATGCTTGTGTAGGGCAAAGTACGTCTTACTTTTTGACTTTGCATGCTAGTGCAAAATGTGTGGATGAAGCCGTGAACAATCTACGCCGCGACCACTGAGTAAACATTTCATACACTTATTCGTTAAATCACATTTCACATGTATAAATGATCAATGAAAAAAATCAGATTATATATTAGTAAAGAGATGTATGTATGCATCATTCCAATGGGTCTTACTTAAAAGTGATTTCAAATGATCTGTAGTATTAAACGTGCAGAAACATACACTTGAGCACAAAGGAAAAGTTAAGCAAGTAATACAGGGAAGAAGAAGATATTGTAATATGAAACCACCATATACCAAAATAAGTTTAAATCAAAGACGACAAATTTTATGTTGTACGACAAAAATCTTCTAGCTTTAATACCGAGAAAGAACATAGCTCAACATGGTTCAGACAACTTTAATTATGAATATCTTGTTTCGGGGAACTGCTACGGCTGTGTTTAGTTCCTCAAAAAATGCACTATGCAAAAAAAAAAGATTTCCCGTCACATTAAACTTGCGATACATGCATGGAGTACTAAATGTAGATAAAATTAAAAACTAATTGTACAACTTGGTTGTACTTTGCGAGACAAACGTTTTGAACCTAATTAGTCAACGGTTGGATACTATTTGCCAAATAAAACCAAAACATGCACACTTTTCAGCCTTTTCAGGGCAACTAAACACAGCCTACATACAAAATGCCAAGTTGTCAATGAGAAGTGCCAGTACTAGTAGTGTATTTGCCCTTCATCACAAATCAAATTTTGAAATTATTATGGATCTAATTGAAACCTACCCTTTCGTCCCGAAAAGAATGTGAATCTCACTTCTTTAGAAGTTAAACATTCTCAAGTTTAACTATTTTTTTAAAGGAAGTTTAACTATTTTTTATAGAAAACAATATCAACATTTGTATCACCTATGAAAATATAGTTTATCATTAATTTAATGATACTTATTGAGTACCATAACTATTATTACTTGTATATATATTTATTTATTAAAGTTAAGATTAATTAATTTGTTGAAAAGCGATATTTATATATTTTTTTCTTTTGGCACGGAGGGAAAGCAGAGTGCATTTATTTTAATTACTTAAAGAAACATTTCCCGTTCACTCCGAAGCGCGCGCGCTGTCTCCCTCTCTCCCGTGGCGACAACTGGGCGATCGCCGCCGCCGCCGCCGCCGCCGCCCTCGCCCCCACCCTACGCCAGGTGCCCTGGTCGGTCACTTCGCGCCAGGTCTTCGTCTTCCCTTCGCCGGCGACGAGCACCCACCAGGTATGCGCCAGCCCTCGTCTTCCCTTCCTGCTATGCGAAACCGAGCACCCAACCCTAACTTCAGCAATTTCGTTATTTATATCCGGATCTGAATGTATTATGCCTACTAACTTCGATTTTTTTTGTGCAAATTATTGGGTGTACGTGCGCACACCCATGTCCTGGGGTCCGCCCTGTCTCCTGGTGATTCTTGTGAAGCATATTCCTCCAAGTTTGAAGGACCACTCGATGTAATAAAAGACACCGGGGTTTACAACTGTTTTGTGAATTTAGGCTCCTGAAAAAGCAGTGAAGCCTGGAGAAACGATGATCTAGGGTTCACTACGCATTTGGGAATGGATTACTACAACATCCTCAAGGTGAATCGCAATGCGACCTTGGAGGACCTCAAGAAGTCGTATCGGCGGCTTGCAAGGACGTGGCATCCTGACAAGAATCCAACTGGAGGTGCGGAGGCTGAGGCAAAGTTCAAGCAGATAACCGAGGCCTATGAGGCAAGTGAATTTGGCAGACGAACTTTCCTTCTGATGTGATGTATTTAGGAAGAGCACATGATCACATTTTTTGGAAGAAAAAGATAGCTGTTAACCGTTTGGTTTAATTTGGTTGGTGATATGATGATACCAGTACACAGTCGCGTGGAAAGTCTTTAGTTGTTATATAAATAAGTGAAGTTATGTTTCCTCAAAAATGTATCCTTAAATTGTCTTAAATTCCTGTTTACCATTTTCAGTGTGCATCAAGGATATACAAAGTGCAACGTATAGGTTCGTGTGTTTATTTAATTCGCAAAGTGAGAGTATTCATCATCCATCTGAATTGATTACTTAAAAATATTAGGAAAAAAGGATACATTTTTATAATATAAATTGCTGATGGTGCTTTATGTCAAAAGAAACATGTTGTGATTCTGTTGTTGTACTTATAAGTTTCAAAAGTAGTCATACTGTCCCACATCTTGGAAGTATTATTCCTTGTAATTAATTTGATTTGCATTGGTTTGAAATGGTGAAGTTAGGACTTCTTTGTTACCATAAGATAACTTCTGTGAGTTAAAAATGTTCTCTCATGGTCTGCATCGATCTTCAGCATTTACTATGGTGATGTAATAATGTAATATACTAATATAACATGAGTACGGTTACTGTGTATTGTTTAAAACTTCAAATGCAATAGCAAGACAGAGCAAAATCACAATGTTTCCCTTCTCTTCTAATCGTCACTTTCACATGGACTTGTACCCATTGTATTTATTTTACTTCCAGCCTGTAGTGTTGAAAAATCATTGCATACAATCTTCTAGGACTCCGAATGCAAAAGTTCAGTTCAAGAGTTGTGTTGCTTATTTGCTCTTTGCTGACCAATTCTAGATGATTAGTGCAGGTACTAAGTGATCCAGAGAAGCGTGCAATTTACGACCAATATGGTGAGGAAGGATTAAAGGGGATGCCTCCACCTGGTTCCCAGAGCCGGTCCTCCACAACTGCTGGCCCAAGTGGTCCGAGTAATTTCCGGTACAATCCTAGTGACCCAGATGATTTCTTTGCTGAGTTCATGGCAAGCAACAAGACTTACTCCTTTGACCAAGACCGGACACGATTCCAACCAAGATCACATTGGACTTCAGCAAGGAACAGTAGAAGCGAAGCTCCTTCTGGTTCACGGAAAGAGAGTGGTTCCAGTACAAGCCATGTAGAAAAGCCACCACCTGTGGAAAAAAAACATTACTTTGTACCCTTGAAGAGTTGTACAATGGAACAAGAAGGAAAATGAAGATCACTAGGAATGTTGCAAAGCCAGATGGGTATGTTGTACTACTTTCCTCATATTTCTATGATATCTTTGTAGTCATAAGTTTTCCCCTTTTTGCTGGACAAGAGTTTGGGTCAATAACACATTTAGATAATTTGGAAATTCAAGCCCACACAAACATGACTTTTCTGCGACGGTCAAGATATGCTTTGGCTTTGCTAATATATATTTTGTAATTATCTTCTGTTTGCATCGCATGTTATGAGTCCATTATATATTTTCTTCTTACTTTTTTTCCCAGTTTTTTTTGGGAGGGGTGGGGGATGGCAGTGGCAATATGTATGTTTCGATTTTAGTAAAACATGAAGGCTGAATGCATATACATGGTGCTTGAGTTGAAAATCTGTCACCAGGACTTATTTTTGTTTGCATATCTAACCATATTTTACAGGAACTTGCAAACATGCAACAGTGTCACATTTGGCTCTTTTCGACTGCAAAGCAGTCATAATGCACACTATTTTTTACCTCCTCTTAGCACTCCGGAATGAAATTCTAGAAAGTTAATTTGAGCAGGCTAATGTCTGCATGAACTCTTATTAAGTTAACACTGATGAGCCTGCTGACTGGTAAAAAAACTTAACCAGGGGGAGAGATGTCCCCCCAGATTTTGTTCTTAATAAGTTTGTGCCAGCCTTTGAACCTGGACTGGTGACAGGGCTTCATCGATCTCCTGATTTCAGCGGTCTAACCAGTGTTATTAAGGAGAGGTTGGCCTGCTGGCTGTTAAACACACAGTGGTTTGATTGCTTGACATGAAAACAGTTTTTGAATGAGGAATATCATCAATCATGCCATTTTGACATCTTCCTTGGTAATCCTAGTTCTATACTTCTTATTTTGATGACAAAACACACAGTGGTTTGATTGCTTGACATGAAAACAGTTTTTGAATGAGGAATATCATCAATCATGCCATTTTGACATCTTCCTTGGTAATCCTAGTTCTATACTTCTTATTTTGATGACAAAGTCCTGCGTGCCAACTTTCCTTCTCGGGAGAAAATTCTTAAGAAATGTGAAGGATAGCTAATTAGTTATGGATCCTAAGTCCTTACTGTTACTTTTGAAACAAATATCTATCACAAAGTTATTTCCTTTTATTTTTTTGTCAAGTTTATGGCAGCATGATTAGCTTAGTATGTTGAATCAGTTTGCTGTTGCATTTACTGAGATAGAAATTATGCTGATTCTCTGACTCCATCCGAATCTCATCTTATGCAGAAGAGTAGAAGTTGAAACAGAGGTCTTGGGAGTTGAAGTGTTACCTGGCTGGAAAAAGGGCACCAAGATTACATTCCCCAACAAAGGCGATAAGCTGCATGGCCAGTTAGCGCAAGACCTGACCTTTGTCCTCGATTCAAAGCCCCACGATGTGTACAATCTTGAAGGAAACAACCTTCTTGTAAAGCAGGAGATCCCTCTGGTAGATGCCCTCGCTGGGGCAGAGATAAACCTCAGAACCCTCGATGGACGGAATCTGCCTGTGAGGGTGGAGGAAGTTGTGCGCCCTGGGTACGAAGTTGTGCTGGAGAACGAAGGGTGGCCAATCAGGAAGGAACCTGGGAAGAAGGGAAAGCTGGTAATCAAGTTCGATGTGACCTTCCCGATGAGGTTATCGTCGTCACAGCGGGCAGCCATCAGGCGAATCATGGGCGGCTAACTGGGGAAGAGAAAGAAAGAGAAAGAGAAGGGGCATTGCATTCTTACACTAAGAAGAAACAGTGACTATATTGGCCCAATAATTTAGATAGATAACTCAAGTCAATCAGGTAGGCATTTCCATGGTTAATCGAATATGACCTAGTTGCTAATCCTATACCTATTTGCTCTGGTTAATCGAATATGACCTAGTTTTTCTTTTCTTTTTTCTTTATTGTCTCATGTGAATCAGTAGAAAAGGTGAGTGATTTTGATGATATTGTAAGCTGATTTTCCATCTGAGTTTGTCTGGAGTATGGGATGATTTTCTTCGTTGAAAAAAAAATGTAGCATTCTCGGGGAATGAAAGGAAAGATAGAAGAGACAAGAAAGGAACCTTTAAGCCAATCTTCATCTGCATCTTTCTAGTGTCATGTATCAGTTGTGCAGGATTCATATGTTTTTTTGGCAAATGAAATTCCCATGTTCATCCTGCCTCTACACTCCAATGAAATTTCTGAAAAAAAAAATCGATGTGCTTATAGACGTGTCCTTTGGTAAAGGACAAACAAGGTGCAGTGTCTATACATGTATTTCAAACACATCTTAAGTGCAGAGGTCCCAGTGACAAACATGACAAGGCTTCAAGTTTAACTAGATTTATAGAAAATATTATCAACATTTATATCTTTTAATATTTTTTACTATGAAAAAGGTATTTTTACTACTAATCTCATGCTCCATCTATCCTAAATTATAAGTTATTCTGGCTTTTCTAAATCGACAGTGCTTGCACCCAGACGTCCGGACAGACACCTGTGCCCGCACCCTATTCGTGCGCCTGAATCCACATATTGCCAAACCCGATGTGGCATATGCGCCCTACTCGACCCCACGCGAAGTTTGCGCCCTGCTCGACACCTTGCACCCCTTCCAACAGTTGCAGCAGGGGGATCATATTGTAACATGTGCAATGCCCGATCTACTTTTAAAACATCCAGATGCAACACTTGCAACATAGGTCTGAAGACAGATGAAATACTTGAAACATGAGTTTGAAACACCTGCAGAAAACACTTGAAAACAATTACAAACATAGACAACATCTAGATAAAACAATTGCAACATATGTGTGAAACATATGCAACATCAAGATAAATACACTTGCAACATAGTAAGAAAACAGATGAAACATTGGGAACATACGTTTGCTACATATGTGTATAACCATTGCAACATATGCAATATCTCGATCTACTTTTGCAACATCTATACGAAACACTTGCAACATATCTCTGAAACATCTGAAATACTTGAAACATACGCTTACAACATGTGTTTTCAGTGCAACATCTACTTGGTGCTTGAACGATTGGAGGCTCGCAGACACGGAGCTCGATGCTGTAGAGTAGCGCGCTAGCTCCAGTGGAGAAGGCGGCTAGCGCAGTGGAGAACACCGCGACGGGCAGATGGCCCAGTGGAGAGGAAGGATGGCGGGCGGCGTCGCTGGAGCGTGGTGGAGAGAGAGGATGGCAACTAGTCGAACGCGATGGAGGGTGCCGCAACGGCGTGGTCAGCTGGAGCACGCGCGCGGCAATGCGATGCGATGGTGGTGCGGTGAATGGAGAGTAACGAACGACACGAGCAGATATGATTGGGACGAGCGAATACACACGTAGAGAGTTGGGCTGATGTTGTGGCCATGAACGGAGGCGTCCGAATAAGATGAACATCCTTAGCACTAACATTACCGTTTCTAGATACATAACTTTTTCTATTTATTTAGACATAATATATATCTAGTCTAGATACTCAGATAAAATTTATCTATCTAGAAAAATCAAAATATTTTATAATCTAGAATGAATGGACTGTGCATCATAAATATTGGTATTTTATACGTAATACCTATTTAAGAGTATTTTTAAAAAACAACTCCTTCCTGTACAGTATTTTAGGCTTGGAGGAGTTGTAACATGTGCATCTATCCTGTCCCGTGTCTTTTTAAAACTGGAAAAACAGGCTTATTTTAAAGTACCCGGATAAATAAAGGGCACCAAAATCCCCACAAAAACCTGTGCTTGGTCACCCCACCACAACGCCACTCGCACTACGCGCACTGTCGCCGCCGCCTCCGCTTCCAGCGCCGGTAAGACGAGTTGGGAGGGGGAGCGCGGGGATGGACGGCGGCCTGGACGACGAGTGGGAGGACGCAACCTTCATCGCCGAGCTGATCCGCACGGCGGACGAGGCCGTCGCCTCCCGCAACCCTAACCCCACTCCCATCCCCACCCCCACACCCGCGCCCGCTCCCATCCCCGCGTATGACCCTTTCGCCGCCACCCCCACCTCCTACCTCCCCGCCTCTTCGGCCTCCTACCTCCCCGCCGCTTCGCACCCTTCCCCTCCGCGGGTGTTCTCCCAGCGGCCGCCGCTCCCGCCGCCGACCGCCGCCGCCAGCCCCGACTTCTCCCCTCCGCGCGAGCTCTCCGAGCGCCAGGCGCCCGAGGAGGGCAGCCTCGCGATCGTTGCGGCGTCGGGTTCCGCTGGCGACCAACGCTTCGTGGGCACCGGCGCGGGCGCGAAGAGGGACAGGGAAGCGAGGGAGCTCGAGAGTCTCAAGGTGATTTCTTTTTGTGTTTGGAGCGGAGCGGCGGTTCACTTGGCTTAGATGCATTTGCGTTTTGTTCCTAATGCTTTTGATCTTAACCACCGCAGAGGGAGCTGAACCGTGTCTCCAAGCAAATGAATGAATTGGTGCGTACCTTGTGTCACCATCTGTGGCAGTATTCTGTATTTCTGTGAATTCTTTGAGCTGTGGATTTTTTATATTTGATTAAATTTAGATGAGGTCTTATCTACTAAACTGATGCTGCTGACAAACTCTTTTTTTTATCAATTATTAATGGGTGTTGATTCCTTATAATATTTGCAGAAGAATGAATGCACCGAGCTGAGAAAGGACAGAACAAAGAAAGATCTTCAAATCAAGGCCAAAGAAGCGGAGATTCAGAATCTGAAAAAAGCTAATGTGTAAGTACTACTGGTTTCAGTATTTATATACTCATTATTTCAATCACGATGATGCTCACGGTGAGCTAACATATTAGTCTATCGTTATCTGAAGAATTTGAACATGTCTAGCTCGTTCTGAATGAAGCAGGATTGTGGGGGCAGAGTTTTTGAAATTTTACTTGATTCACATATATTGCTTTCTTCATCAGTTCCAAGACTGTTGACACTGTTTTCCCTTTCATTTTCATTTTATTCAGCAGCTCCAGCAAAGATGTTTGCAGTGCAGGGATGGATATTGATCAGTCCTTTCATGCCTCTGCAAATGGGGCTTTGCATGCTGGGGTTTCTTCTAGGACATCCACTAGGCAAACAGACAAGATGAATGGCAAAGATAAGGATGTCCATTCCTTGCCGCGAGATGATTTGTATCTAAAGCAAGGGCAACAAACTGATTTGCCTGAGGCCTCGGAACTGAGGCGTCGCACTGTGATTGATAATGGTAAGATGTTGAGCTCATTTTGTAGCTCACATTTCCTTTCTTAGCCCCCTTCCTCTTTGAATCTTATCGATGATTTGTCTTGAACAGGAGTAGGTACATCCGGAGTAGTGTCTCTGGAGGTAATGCCCCTAGCTTACTTTCATCCTTTTAGGTCATATATATATAGTACCAAAAACTTGTGTAAATTATATTTTCTGTTATGTTGGTAGGAGAATACCCATTTTGAACCAAGGAGCATTACATGCAAGGAAATTAAGGCGATAGGAGTACAGACAGATAAAATATCCGGCAATGAACATCTTGAGTGCAATAAAGTATTGGTTGAGCGTATCTCTAGTAACCTACGTGCAATGTGGGGTATGTCACCTAACAGTTTATCAAGAAGGAATTTGATATCAAAGATCATTGCTTCTTGTTCAGAAGAAATTTTGTCACTTCTCCAATGTACTAGATTGTCAGACAACTGTGAACCCTCTTCTGAAGCAAGCTCCTCCATGAATGAAGCTATTTCCCAAGTGTATGACATGTTCATTAAGGTGAGTACCATGTAAAAAGTGCCTTTTGTATTTCCCTGTTGCAGTTCACCCTGATATGCATTTCAATGGTGGGCATACGAATTTTCTGACTGAATTTGAGCCTTAATGTCAGACAACTATTCCAGTTTACTCTTGATCTTTCCACCCCTCTTTTTATACTGGGACTGATATAAGACTTGTATTTAGCCACAAGACGTCCTAAATTGCCTGAACATTTCAATTCAGTATCTGCATATGAGATGCCACATATATTTCCTGCATTGAAGTAGCCAGGATCTTTAAAAAAATTCAAAATTTCCTTCCATTTTTCCTTTTGATCATGCCATTTAAGTTGATTAAAATGACCAATTTAATTGTTCATTTTTGGCAGATGAATAGTGGGAAGATATCAATACAAACTTTCCTTGAAGCATTGCTAAATCTCTGTGCTTTTGATAATGTAAGATCCGAGACTCTGAGCTTTTCCTTTCGTTTGTAGCATCGATGTTTTTTGCTATTTCTATTATCGCTTAGATGCACTTGATGGATATGTGTGTGTGCTTCCTTATTGGTATGGACTATGGAGTATAGGTGTAGCGGCACAAGACTATAATCTTGTACTAATTATGTTAATACTGATATATACAGAAATGATCTCTTCACGTTTATTTTTTTTAATTAGCATTAAGTTTGAGTAAATTTCACAGAACTACAACTATTGTGATCTAATACCTGTAGATCCACAACTATTTTGACGTGTATCACAACAATAAACTATTTTAGCACTTGATACTATAGAACTACAACTTTCTAATGACTACTCAGTGCCAAAACAATTGTAGTTTTGTGAAATTTACTCTTAAATCAGTAGGAGTTATTTGATGTGGTATTGAGGTTTTCATGTTAATCTTTTGTAACTGTGGGGAATGGAAAATGATGGTTTCTAATGTTAATACTTATGGACAGTGATTTACTTTTGACTAAGTTCCATTTTAATCTTGCACCTTATTGTGAAAAGTGGTGACTTTAGGCATCATAGATCCAGTAGTTTAACTAACAAGGAAAGAAGGAACCTGCAGAAAAACTATTTTAAAACTATCTGTAGTGAGCATGAAGCAATGCTGTACCTTTTAGGTCGATTTCTTTGTGAATGATAAAAGAGTGAGCAGTTAATTGATGCAGACTTGGGAAAATGCTAGCAAAACTGGTTCAACCGTCCCTTTTGAAACATCAATAGTACATTCACTCATCACTTTGCAGCTTTTGTTTGAGTTCTCATAGCATCACCCCATCAGATATGTACTATTGCTAGAGAGTTGAAACAATAATGCTTAATGAATACACTTAATTTTATTTGCTACATTGTTGTAATGGTCTTGCTATATATGCATGTCAGTCTTTCCACTTTTCTTGTGGATTGTGATGTTGGACGGAGCAACGCTGTATTTTGGCTTTGTTTGACATGCTATTCATTTTTACCTCTGTACTTCAGGCTGCTATAGTTGGTAGAACTTTGAGGGTATTGCTCAGAATTTTGCAGCACTTACTGCATCATGGAGCAAAGTCTAGTGGAAGGTATGCTTTACTCGTGCATGGAATACATTTTTACTAGTAGACAGCAACTGCATTTCACAGTTGAAGTAAATATGGTGCTTAGGTTTAGCACTGAACTCAAACAGTAATTAACTGACAGTAATTAACTCAAACAGTAATCAGGGTTTCTAGTTCTCCTAAATTAACGTTCATGTTTTTTTATCTAATTCAAAATTCGACCTGGAATATTTCCCTAAATCTAAGCTGTAAAGTGATCAGTAGTGCTTCACTTGATACGTTTTGGGCTGCTATTCTTTCTGTAAACCATGTGTTCCTTTCTGCTTCAGTCTTTAAATTTTCTTAAGAGTGAAATGGTGACGTGGTTTCTAAATGAAATAAACTGGTTATATTTTTTTTTTATGTTGGAAATGTTTCTACTCAAGGGTGGCTTGCATAATGTTCTCTTTTTTTCTTGTTTACTATTGTAGGTTCCCATGCTTATGAACTTTAATTTGATTTTTCTCAGTGTACCCTCAGGAACAACGTTTCTGTTGAACCATATGTTAACATACATATGGAGAACAACCACAAAGACTGTTCCACCTTGCTGAGTCCTCTGGATGCAGAAGATTCATTGAGACAGCATAATATTTTTCTTCCTTTTACTTTATGGAGTTCACTTTTCACTGCAATGCTTCAAATTGGGGTCAAGTACTCAGAAGAGACAATTCGTACTGATGCATTATCCATAATGATTCTCATTGTAAGGTCAACAGATCCCAAAGAGGAACGCCATAAGTAAGCAAGCATCTGAATGATGTTTCCTTTGTTTAATTGCTTATGATGTTGGATGTTAATGATATAATGCTGCTATTTTCAGATTCGGATTTACTTCTGTAATGACGAGATTGCATCTGCTATTGCAGAAGGAAAACGGATTGCTTGTTAAGAAGCATTCTGTGCGTCTACTTTTCTTGCTTCTGAATTGTAAGTTCTGGTGCTTGTATGTTTGATTTCTTCACACTAGCTTTAGAACTGAAGATGCTAGCATGCTAGAACTTTTCTTGCCAGGTGAACACTGCAATGTGTGCATTCTGTGGACTAGCTACCTGGTACTCTTCTTTTTAATGATGCTTTTGCCTGGTTCTTGGGGACTTCTCATCCCTCATAAGCATAAGGGAAATCGGTAGTGGAGCCTCAGTTTTTAATGGTTAGATTGAAAAACATGATTTGTTTGTTGGTGTTTTGTAGTGAACTGTTTTTACCAAAGACATTTGTCCCACACCTTTCCTTTGACATGCTTATATATAATTGAGTTCAACTGTTGTGGGATTGGCTTAATGTAGGTTCCTCGTTAAAAATAATTTTGTTTTGAGTTTCAAAGATATAGTTCTTACGGCGTAAAGGCGAGGCACGGCGATGTACCACTGCCTAGACGCCTAGGCGCCCGCCTTGCCCGCCTAGGCGCCCATTCTGCAAGGCGATGGGGGAGCGCCTGGACGCCATGAGAACTATGCTTATGTAGTAACTTTCCCTGCCTCTAATCCTTGCAATCGCAACCTAATTCCTGTTCTGTTAGGCCCAGTGATGTTGAAGTTGCTGTGTAGTGGAGGCAAAGATGTCTCTGAACAGATGGAATCGGAAGCTCGTGAAAACAATAGATCACAAGAAGTCATAAGCTCAGTTCTTGCGGATTTGTCTGATTGTTTGACTTCGGAGGCAACTTGTTCTCTGGTAAGGCACTTATCTCTTTTAGTTATTCAGGATGGAAATCTGCATTTACATTTAGCCGGATTGTATTGTTCTGTCCACATGGTTTGAACATCACGATGGTTTTTCACCTATCGCCGATAAACAAAAGGCGTTGCATGATATTCCCTGAAACCTTTTTTCACCTAGAGACTTCTTTTAGATTCAGCATAACCTGTTTATTTCACTTTAGTTAGCTGAACAACTATATTTTTCAGGGGATTGAGCTTTGCCGGCTTGTTATCATTCTGCTAGCTTATATAGCTTCCAGTGGCAAATTGGGATATGAGGTGCTTTTAGGTCCAGTGAATGCCCGTGGTGCCAGTTTTTTGGAGATGATAATGGAAGTCCTTGCATCGCAGATGCAATACGAAACACAAGAGTTACTAAAAGAAAGGTACATCAAACTTTGCTACCCCAGTGTTGTGTGTTCCTAGCTTGTTGTATCACAGCATGCATGTGGTGATATCACTGAGTAAATTCTTGATATGCCTTAGCTCGTGATTTTTTCCCTTTTTGTTGGCAACTATCTTAAGCAGCACTCCAAGTTGCTCTTAGTTGCTTATGAAGAACTTGTCTGCAATTTGTTGTAGTATTAATGTGAAAATGATTTCTGCAGGTGTTTGGTGATGAGGGAAGCTCTTATCCTCCTAAACCGGTTGGCATCACACACTAACTATTCAAATCCAACTTTGGAAGTGCTGACGAGAAGCAAGATATGCGCAACCTTGACGATCGATGTTGCGAACCGGTTGCCCCAGATCCGGATGGCAAATGATCTCGCGGAGCTGGCCCAGAAATTCAGATCGCGAGTGTATGCTTTCCTGGAGGAGAAACCCTTGACAGTTGAGGGTTCCAATCTGGTTGCTTCTAACAAGAGCTGAGGTACCCAGGAGCAGCCTGAGGTAGCTGGGATCATAGTCACATAAAACGGGCTCACCACCTTCGACCCTCGACCCGGGTTCAAGGGTTCATTTTCGACCCGAAGTGTAAAAGTCTCTCACAAGTAGCGTACCACGTACCACGACCCCGTCGACCCAGAAACTTTGTGACTATGGCTGGGATAGTACCATTGAAAGCATATCGCTAGCTGCTTGACAAGTTTAGTTCCTTTTTTTGTTCTTACTAACCCTAGGGTTTGTTTCTGAGTTAGACTGGCTTGGTTGGGGCGAGTCGGTAGCTTTTGCTCGTTGTGTACAGAGGCGACTGCTTCCTCGCCATTTTGGGGGTAGAGAGAATGTAGTTATACTACGGCAAGGCAATGGAAGTGTTCATCATAACTCATAAGTGTCCTTTGGACATCATCTTATCGCTATGGCATCTGCCATTTCAGCTTTATAGTGAAAGTTTCAGCTTTTCTCTTGCCTGGATGATGTTTAAGGTAAGCTATTGAGGATACTGGATGGGTTTGTTGGTTGGCAACTCGAACCTATGGATTGATGTCCATGGTTGCAGGCAAGTGGTGTGTCCTTGCGTCATGTCAGGAAATACCATCCACTTGCTTACAGGGCTTTCTTTCTCTTTGTTCAAATCTAAGGTATGCAACGTGTGCCAACGATATTGCAAGTTTAAGAACATGGTGCACAATTGAGTAGGTGAGCTAGCATAACTAAAAAACTGAGCTACAGTGACAGATAATATGATATAATAACAATGTAAAGATAGGAAATGAATTAGAGAGGGAAGCATTTTGTGAAAAGTGGTTGTTCATACTCCTTTTTGATCCGCTCAAGCTCTGGACTAAGAGAGTAGTTTTTTTTTATCTCAAAGATTCAAAGTTGACTAAGCTCCTCGCACTCAGCTTAGGGGGCGTTAGTCGTTGTCCCATCAGATGTTTGGACACATGGAGTATTGAATATAGACTAATTAAGAAACTAAATGCCTAAATTGAAACTGTTTTGTGAGATGATTTTTTAAGTCTAATTAGTCTATGATTTGACAATGTGATGCTACAGTAAACATGTCCTAATGACGGATTAATTAGGCTTAATAAATTCGTCTCGCGGATTACTGACAAATTCTGTAATTTGTTTTTTATTACTATCCGAACACCCCATGCGACACCTCCATGTGACACCTCCTAAACTTTAGTCACCAGATCCGAACACCCTCTAAAATCACAAAAGATTTTAGTTTAGCTTGGAATAACGAGTAAGATCACAAAAGATTTTGGTTTTTTCTAGATACGACGTAGCGTTAGCGTGTATCTAGGTGCATAGGCTAGAATAACTTACAGGTTGGAACATGCTTACACCACATACAAAGCACAATAAGGGCCCGTTTGGAGGGCTTCTCTCAGCCTCCTCTTAGTTCATTTTTTGAGGACCTGGAGCTGATCCTTGTCGGCGCCTTTTGAAAGATCCCCACGTCTGCAAAGATTAAATTGTATTGTAAAGAACCACATCAGGATTAGCTGGAAATTTCTTCTCTATAGCCATCTTGTTTCTATTTTTCCACAATGCCCAAGTCAAACCCGCAAAGAATAACAGAACAAGCCTACAAGGAACCCCTAGCCTCCTTGACACCTAGTCGCACACAAAGAATTGCTGGGAAGTTGGGAAATCATTCCACCCAAAGGCTTCTCTTATACAACACCACAAATATTGTGAAAAGCAGCACCCAAAGAAAATATGATTTATAGTTTCAAGCAGACCACAGACAACACAGAGGGGGCTCCCCTGCCACCCTCTCTTTTTTCAGAGAAACAGCAGCCTGCAATTTGTCATGAAACAATTGCCACAGAAAAACTTTGATCTTAAGTGGGATTTTACTCTTCCAAATCAGAGTACATAATCTATCCCTAACCCCCCATGAGTTAACAAATTGTAAAGAGACTTGGTAGTGAATTTATTCGATTTGTCAAGGACCCACCGCACTAAGTCCCTTTTAGAAAAATCAAACTGGATTCCATCTAAAATTAATTGCAGAGACATCCAATCATCAACAAGAACACCCTGCAAATTTCTTATGAAGGACAAGTTCCACTTATCCTCGTCCCAGACATCATATACCAACTCATGTTGATCCTCACTAATCTCATACAGTGATAGAAACTGTACTTTCAGTGGCACATTCTCCACCCAGGAGTCATGCCAAAATCTGATTTTGTCTCCTCTAAAGACTCTGTATTCAGCACCCCATTTGAATAAATGTTTGACTTTATGTAAGCCTTTCCAAAACTGTGAGGACCCTCTCATATTGGAACAAAAGAAGTTCCCTGTCTTCGTATATTTGACTTTTAACAGTCTATACCAGAGTTTACCTGAACCAACCTCTATTTTCCAAATCTATTTGGTTAAGAGGCAATGATTCATGAGCTCAGTGTTGATAATCCCCAATCCCCCATGGATTTTGGGCTTACACAGAGCCAGCCATTTTGCCATGTGATATTTGAAAACATCATTCGCACCCCTCTAGAAAAATCTAGATCTAATTGGGTCCATCATGGAGTGGATACCTTTTGGCAAGAAGTAAAACCCCATGGCATACATGGGCAAACTACTGAGGCAAGTGTTAGTAAGAATGAGTTTCCCTCCTGAGGTCATAAACTTTTCTTTCTAGGGATCCAAACGTTTGATCATTTTGTTAAGGATCCCTTGAAAAGCTCCAATACCTAAATCCTTATCAGAGATTGGAATGCCCAAGTATTTGAAAGGTAGCTCTCCTAATTTGCAGTTTAACATATTAGCTTTTCTCTCCTTGTCTTCCTGATTGTATCCAAATAGGATAACTTCACTTTTGTGAAAATTAATTTTTAAGCCAGAAAGTCATTCAAAGCAGTATAAGAGCACCTTCAGGTTAGTGATAGAGCTATCTGATCCATCAATCATAATCATAGTATCATCTGCATACTGGACATGAGATATGCCACCAGGGATTAGATGCTCCACAACTCCCTTAATAAAATGTTTGTTGACAGCCTTGTCAAGCATAGCACTAAGAGAATCAGCAACGAGGTTAAAGAGGAGGGGGGAGAGAGGATCACCCTATCTAAGCCCTCTCAAGGTCCTAAAGTATGGTCCCCTAGTGCCATTCACATTTACATAAACCTGTCCCCTTTGACAGTTTGCATCACCCATCCAATCCATTTAGCAGGGAACCCTTTCCACTGAAGAACTTCTTGAAGAAAGGCCCCGTTCGCTTCGCTGAAAAGTCATGGCTAAAAGTACTGTTCGCTGATTTATTATGAGAGAAAAACACTGTTTCGACTGAAAAAACAAGCTAAAAAGTATAGATGATAAGACAAGCAAACATGGCCAAAGTCCCCATCTTACCCTATCATAGGCTTTCTCAAAGTTTATCTTAAGGATGAGGCCTTTCTTCTTTTCGTGGCTCAGCTCATGTATTACTTCATGAAGAATCACCACCCCTTCTAAAATATTTCTCCCTTGAATAAATCCAGTTTGATTATTTCCAATAACATCCTTGGTTACTGGAGTCAACCTGCCTATAAGAACTTTAGTAAAGCCTTTGTAATCAACATTTAGCAGGCAGATGGGCCTGAATTGTTTAATGGTGGTTGCCTCCTTCACCTTGGGAACTAAAGTAATTACCCCAGAGTTCAGACTTTTGATGTCCAAGTCTGAAATCCCAAGTTTGGTTTTGATAATTAATGACACCAAGTTGCTAATGCCATGTGTTAAGTGGTTTTGAGTTAGGCATAAGCAACACATGTGATGAAGGTGTATGTGGCAAGGAGTGGTGGCCACAAGATCACAAAGAGATGGTGTATGGACATAAAATGACGATCATGGTGGAGAGCACATGAAATGATGATCATGGTGATCAAGCATGAGGAGATGGACATGGAAAAAAGTGATTAAGGCAAAGGTATAATCATAGGGTTTGCTTTTGCCGGTCTAAGATGAGTAGAGAAGTGATTGATCGGGTTTAGGATTGATAGCCAACTATCAAGAGGGGCAATCACGGTTAACTCATGAATCAAGTGCTACTAGGTCATCATCTTGAGCATATGTATTAGGATCTAGTAGAGAGCTAACGTAACGTCTTAAAAAATGATTGTGAAAATGCTAACACACATGCACATGTTGATATACACTTGGTGGTGTTAGCACATTTGTGAAGGCGGTGGAGTTTGAGCGGTAGAGAGGGGTTTGGGGTCCTCTCTCCCTCTCGCCGAGCTTGCGAGGCAGGATTCAGCTATTTTCATGGAATAGAAATGACTAAGTTCCTTTACGCCGGAAGCGGGAAGAAGTGGCGAAGTCGCGGGACGTTTTCTGGTTGAAAACCCAGCGACAGACGCGGCGTTCGGTAGTGACGGACGCTGGGCTGGCGTCTGTCGCTTAACCCTAATAGCACTGTGCTGGCGAGTGTGCGACGGACGCGCTGGTGGTGCTACGACAGATGCATGGCGTCAGTGTTTGTTGGCGGTGACGTCAACCGCTTCCCAAGCCAGTGATTGCATCGGACGCGGGGCGCGAGTCTGTTGCCGCACCGACGGACGCGTCTGTTGCGCTCGGGCAAACACAGACCTTACTGGACTGTGTCTGTTGGTGCGACGGACGCTGGGGCTATTCTTGACGGACACGTCTATTGATCGGCGTTTCGACCGTTGGAACTTTGAACGCACAGGACACGTGGTGACTCGGGGTGCGACAGATGCGGCCGACCGCGTCTATTGCCAGTCTGTTGCCCCCGACCAGGGCATAACGGCTAGTTGCTTACCCCTTTGCTATAAATAGTTGGTGGCCGGTTTTAGGGATATGCTCTTGCACTTTTGAGATATTGAGACATCTTTTGAGCTAGAGAACTTTTCCTCCACTCATCTCCTTGCTAGATTGCTAATTCTAGTGAGATTGAGTGAGATTCAAGTGTATTGTATTGAGAGTTGCATCTAGTGGCACTTGATTTCCGAGTTTGCTGCGGATTTCTTTTTACTCTTGGGTGTTTCCCAACATCCTGGACGGCTTGGAGTAGCGGTGGTGCTGAGCTTGTGATTGGAGATTATTTTGAGCCTCACCAAGTGGTTGCGAGGGGTTCTTGAGCCTTCCCCACGGGAGTTCGCGAATTGGCTACTCTAGTAGAGCTCGTGGCTTGAAAGATCCCCATCTTGTGAGTGGATGTGTGGCACCCGCTGAGGGTTTGACTCTTGATAGTCAATTAGCTCGTGATCTATCAAGTGGGTATATTGCCACAACGAGGAGTAGCTTAGCGGGAAGCAAGTGAACCTCGGTAAAAAATCTTATGTCATCTCTTGCCGAGGATTCTCTTTGTGATTGTGTGTGATTGATTCTTTAGATACATCTCATCTCTACACCATTGGTATAAGAATCAATTCACTCCCCTTTTTTATTCTTGCACTATATCTTGTCTTATGTGCTTAGAGTAGCTTGTATCACATAGGAGTAAGTAGCTTAGTGACTTAGCTTTGTTGGTATGAATTAGAGATCATAGTCTTATTCACTAGAATTGTATAGATGATTTCCTTAGTATAGTTGAACTAGTGCTAGAATTAGAGTCGTCATCTTTTATACTAACAATTGTTGATTAGTGAAGCTTGTAGATTTTTAAATAGGCTATTCACCCCCTCTAGCCATTTGGACCTTACAAAGTCCCAATTGAAAAAATTCAATTTTTTTTTGATAATTGCCTTTTATGTTGTCCCAAAATTGTTGAAAGAAGCTAGCCCCAAACCCATTTGGCCCAGGGGCTGAATCTTGTTTCATGTCGAAAATGGCCTGCTTGATCTCGTCCATGGAGAAAGCTTTAACCAGCTGACTACAATATGTAGGGTTAACTTTCCTATCTTCAGACCAGAAATTGGAGCTCAAACTAATGTGTCTGACATCAACTCCACCAAACAACTATTTGTAAAACTGCACTATATGATCCATAATATTTTCCTGATTAGTCAATTGCCCTTGCTACTTGATATGCCAATCACATTCATAAGAGACTCCTCCTGAGTAAGGCCCTCAATGTCAGAATCCTTTCCCATATCCACAAACACTGGAGCCCCCCTCCATGTCCATCCATGTTTAGATTAGATGTCTTCCCTAGAAGTTCATTCAGATTAGGCCACTTGTCTTTGATCATCAAGTATGGACCAGTATTTCCATGCACCAATATCTGACCCTCAGGGATAGACAGTTCCCTTGATTCTTGGGGATCTTATGGCTCTTTCTATGAGATTTCACTGTCCTCACCTGTTAGCTAGATCGCCCCCATCTCCATCTCTGGTTCATACCGTTTGGTCTGATCAGAGTCAGAGCTGGCTTTTGCCACAGTAGATGAGTGAGGATCCCTAGGTTTTGTTGACCCTTCTAGGAGACCAACACCTGGATGAAAAGCTAAAACTGGCATCGCTCCTGAGCTGGCATTGTTTGAGTAGTGAATCCCTTTATCAGTACTCAAAGTTTCATGACCAGCCTCACATGTATCTCCTTCCATGCCCTCCAAACTTTCCATATTGATATGACCCACCTGAGGGTGGAATGCATCAATAGGTGTGATTAAAGTCCCCTGAGCAAAACTTTTGGTGCACATATGACCTTCATTTGCCGGACTATCCTCCATAGAATCATCCTAATTATAGTCCCTATCTTTATCAATATCCCCATACCTCTTGAACTTGTCGTTGCTCCTCTTCTTGCCTTCTTGATAGTGATGATCTCTATCTTTGTCTGAACTCCCACTAGGTTCCCCTGACCCAGACCCTGATCCTAGAGGGCCACCCTTACCCTCCTTGCCTGAACCTTTGCTATCCTCGACCTCAAAACCAATAGGAATTCCTATCCCATTGAAGAATACCTCAATAGATCCTTTGATTAGAGAGGGATTCTTGCATCTTCCTTGAATCCTCACATCGCCAGGTTTGATCAGGCTAACTTCGTCCACAGCAATGGGCTCAACAACCAAGTTGGCAATCTCCCTCACAGACTCCACATCCTTAGCCATCCTAGGAATGTTGGAGATTTTTATCCAGACTATATGGAGGATTGAGGATGCTTCAGGATCAACATTTGCCACTTCAAGTCTGCCTTTTAGACCATACAAAGGCATCTCAAATTCAGAGAGCTTAGAGAACATGCCTAAAGTGTTCCTATCAGGGAATACCACCATATACTCCTGATGGTGGGATTTTCTAACTCTGAAACCCCAGTCACTCCTAACTAGGTTCTTGAGTTCTTTGTCTATCTTCTCCTCATTTGCCTCCCCCACCAGTATTGTGATGAAACTAGTAGCCTGATTAACTTTCACCCTTGACGCTGGAATGTCTATGAAATAAAAACCCTGTCTAGGAATTCCAAAGCCACAGATCTTTAGTTTCTTGCTGAATTTGCAATCCACAGCCATGTGCCTTTTCTGCTTGCATTTATAACACACAAACTCATTGTTGCAATTCGACTGATGATGCCCCTTTTCCAAACATCTATAACACTTCACCTCAACCATGGGATCAGAGCGCATACCTTCTGCACCAGCTTGACCCCCAAATCTGGAATGTTGTCGATCTCCCCTAATCCCCCCTAGTTGTGCTGGACCCAAGAACTTTGCTGATTGTTGTTGTTGTGACCCAAGCCTCCTTGTTGCCCTTGTTGCCTGCTAGGCTCCAACCTCCCTTGGTTAAAAGGCCTATCACCCCCTGTTCTCTCCAGATCTCGATCCCCCTGCTCTAGTCTTCTCCCCTTAAATCCGACTTGATTAGCCTCCATCTGGCCTCGAGTTCCCCTTTGAAGCTGCCTCCTCAGGTCCTGCTCCTGCCCCATCTCTCCTCCCAATAGATCATCCTTATCCGTCCACTCCTCTTGGCATCTCTTCCCCATGATACGATTTGGTTGTGCCATCCCTCTCGATCTCACCGCCTCCACAAAGGATGTGGTTAGGTCACGAGGAGGAAAGGTAGCCTTGATTTTCCTTGCAACATATCCAAACCTTCTAACCTCATCTGCACGAGCTAGGTAGGTAGAGTCCAAACATACCCTCCCTTTGGGTATCCAATACCAGCCTAGCCCAGGTCTGTTGGGGGGGCCCGCTCGGAATCCACAAATGGTCAAAGCGGGAATCCAAACCAAACCAAATTGGGTTGTCATCTCCCCCAGTGCAGCTCTGAGAAATTCCTTGACACCCTTTATCAATGGCAGTATCATTCAATCTCAGCATTCGATCCATGGAATCCCCTAGGCGGTCAGCAACATTCGCCAATTCCTGCATCTATCTCAGAACCGAATCCCTTACCCGAGAACATGCTTTGCTTGATTTCATCTTCAACCTACAGTCGAAGTCGTTTTTGACCTTCACAAGCAGTTGGATGATAACCGAAGGCATGAACACAACATTCACTAAATTTCTGAGGAATCGCCGTCAGGCGTCTCTGGGCTCCCTGCCCACCTGAATCCCTCCTCAATCGATGGCCAATTGGTAGCAAGCGGAAGCTCCCTTGCTTCCCCAGCCGACCTCGGAGCCCCCCCCCCCCCGATGTCGGATGAATCCCCTTCGACCCCCACATCCCCCCGCAGACCTCGAGGTGGAGTAGGACATACCTACGTTGTCGGCGCGCCAGGCATCTCTCCGATGGAGAAGTTCCGCGGTAGAAACCTTCGGAGAAGCGGTTGCATCCTCCACCCTTCCGCCAACGGGCGAGATCACGGGCCCTCGCGAGCTCGAGGGTGGCGAGTAAGCACCCTGTGGGGAATCCCTCCCCTGAGGAGAGCTCATGCACCCGCCCGCCGGCAAGGTCCTCGGAGAAGTCACCCCGACCGCCAGAGTCGCCCGGTCGCCCTGTGGAGAGACCCCATCCCCTGATGTCTGCCCAAATTGTCTGGCCCAACCATAGCTCTCCCGCGGCCTTATAACAGCCCAAGGCCGGCCGGCCGGGCCGGCCCAGCCACCCCTCTGCTCCCACTCGAGGCGGCAGCGCGTCTTCCACAAGAGAGAGACCAGTGGCAGCGGCGTTCCCCTCCCGTGCCCGCTCCCAAATTTGTTGCGGCGGGAGAGCAGCTCGAGAGAAAACAGAGAGCGCATAACCGGCGGCGGCGGGAGGGGTAGCGGCGATGAGGATCGAGGAGGTGCAGTCGACCTCGAAGAAGCAGCGCATCGCCACCCACACCCACATCAAGGGCCTCGGCCTCGACGTAGCTGCCCGCTCCTCCTTCCTCCCCCTCTGGTTTTTCTAGGGTTTTAGCTTCTCTGTGTTTGCGTAGTAGTTCCTCACTGTTTTTTTTTGTGTTCTTTTGGGAGCGGAGCAGGCCAATGGGATGGCGATTCCGTTGGCGGCGGGGTTCGTGGGCCAGGCGGCGGCGCGCGAGGCGGCCGGGCTGTCGGTCGACATGATTCGCCAGAAGAAGATGGCCGGCCGCGCGCTGCTCCTTGCGGGCCCGCCCGCCACGGGCAAGACGGCGCTAGCGCTCGGTATAGCGCAGGAGCTCGGCAGCAAGGTCCGTGCGTCCGCTTGCTCCTTTTCCTCACGCAAATCGGCTGTTCATTAATTGTGGTGGTAAAGCTTGGGGTTTATTTCTCCCCCTGTTTTGCTTTGTTCTGGGTCATAATGTCTCATACCAATATCCTCCCATTGTAACTTATGTGGATTGGCGACCTGCACATTTGTAAGAAAGAGGACCAAATTTAATCTACTAGTTTTGTATATTGACTGATAGTACCAGATTTTTATCTACTTAATTCCTCCATTGGACCATGGTTGTGGAGGTGATGATAGGTTCTGATAACTGTGGGCTGTCCTCAGTTAATTCTCTGCTTGACTGTTTATTATAGATTATTACCCTGTTTGGTGAACAACAAGCTCTGGATGGGCCAAAAAAAAAAAACTGTTTAGCTAGTTCATAGGGATCTTGAGGTATTTTAGCATACTTAATTAATTAATGTCATTTTAGCTGCGTGGTTTATGTTTTGTGTTCAGCTAGCTGAACTGGTGGTTGAGAGGGACAGTCTGTCTGGTAAAATGCTATTGATGTTGCTAAGTTGTTATGCTTGCTGAATTCACTGTAGCACTTATATTCTAATCTAATGTTCCTGTTGCCTGTCACTACAATGCAGGTCCCTTTCTGTCCTATGGTAGGATCAGAAGTGTACTCCTCAGAGGTCAAGAAAACTGAGGTGCTGATGGAGAATTTCCGTAGAGCTATAGGTTTGCGTATAAAGGAAAACAAAGAGGTTTATGAAGGAGAGGTAAGCAATGCATATATGCCTATGCCCAAGTTAAACGGATACTAGGCTATAATTAGATTAGTAGTTTCCTTCATTTATCAACAGTTTTCATAATCACTTTTATAGCTTGATGTTCACTTCTTGCTGCTTTAATAGATTTACCAATGTTGCTCTGTTTCTAGGTTACTGAACTTTCCCCAGAAGAGGCCGAGAGTACAACCGGTGGATATGCGAAAAGCATTAGCCATGTAATCATTGGCCTAAAGACTGTTAAAGGGACTAAGCAACTGAAGTTAGATCCTTCAATTTATGATGCTCTGATCAAGGAAAAGGTAACTGCCCGCTTCCTTACCTATCCTGCTGGTGGTAGACTTTTGGATTAAGTTTTTACTCTAACAATGAGCAGTCTAATTGTTTCTTACTCGAAATAATGTCGATGAACATTTTAAATCTTCTATGCGTGTTGATAAATTACTCTGGGAAAAACTTTATGCTAACTCACTGTCAGATGTCCTGTTGTCTTATGACTAGTCCTGGTGCTGAGTAGCTCCTTAAACATTGAAAATCATGCAGTATATTTGCTTTCTGGGTTGCTGTATCTATTCTGCTATCTGCATTTGTTGCTTAGGTTACCCATTGTCTTCATATGGATATAGGTGGCAGTGGGTGATGTTATATACATCGAAGCAAATAGTGGAGCAGTGAAAAGAGTTGGTAGGTGTGATTCTTTTGCTACAGAATATGATCTTGAAGCCGAAGAGTATGTTCCTATCCCCAAAGGTGAAGTCCATAAGAAAAAGGAAATAGTGCAGGTATCATTCTGATGCTTATCTTAACCTTAACTTTTCATTTTTTTTCTGCAGCGATCTTTTTCACACGGTACTAATGTTATCATGATTGAAACAAATCTTTCCACTGTTGAAACAGTATACTCCTCAAGATGCAACTTTGACCAATAATTTCTATCACAAATTGTTGACTAATTTCTTTCACAAGATGGTGAAAACCTATAAGAATATAAGTATTGCAAGTTGATATATTGCTATAATCAATTTTAGCTACAAAAAGTCCCATAGACTTTCCATGCAAGATTGCTGGCCACCTTGTTCATCCTTTTTTTTCCATAATGGAAACTGCTTTTGTGGTTTACAAATCAGCTAACTGGGAGGTAGTATAAGATGGGCGCACCAGATTTCCAGAACAACAAATATTGAAGAGTCATAGTGCAATGGTAGTTGGTAGTGACTGTTGCTTCCTTGGTAGAATAATATATACATGAATAAAAGTCACAAACAGTTATGCGCATCACCATTGGCCATCAGCCAAGTCCTTTCAACAAGAATCACTTAGAGCCGATTAACTCGGTTCTCTCATTACTGCTTCTGCTAATGTTACTTATAGTAAATAAACAGTTGAAAGTTTGCTGGTACATTACCTGATTGTTTATTATCACAAGGAGGATAGTTTCTTAATGCAATTTTTAATAAGAATTAATGTTCGTATTTGCATCTCAACTTGGAGCTTCCTGTCTTCTATGCTCTTTTTCTGAAGAGGAAATAACCTTCTCATCATTTTATGCAGGATGTCACACTTCACGACCTTGATGCAGCAAATGCTCAGCCACAAGGCGGCCAAGATATTTTGTCCCTTATGGGCCAGATGATGAAGCCACGAAAGACTGAAATCACTGAAAAGCTACGCCAAGAAATTAATAAGGTTTTCTTCTTTTTGGACTAACAATTTTTTAGTTTTCTAGGCAGTATTGAATTTGGATAACCATATAACAATTTTCACCTGATTTATAATTTAATATGGTGACAGGTGGTAAACAGATATATCGACGAAGGAATTGCAGAGCTTGTACCTGGTGTTTTGTTCATTGATGAGGTATTATTTTATTGCACTTGTGCTTGAAAAATCCACTTGTCATGTCCTAACAAAAAAATTAAGTAGAAAGTGCATTGATTTTGTTGATTGCTAAACATATTTTATCTGCCTCATGGTGCAGTGCCACAATTGCTGAACTTGATTGTCTGACTGTCTTCTGGTTATTTCAAAACGATAAAATCAATTAATAAAATATCTTTTTTCAGGTCCACATGTTGGATATTGAATGCTTTTCTTATCTTAACCGTGCACTGGAGAGCCCATTATCACCAATTGTGATACTTGCTACGAATAGGGGAATATGTAATGTAAGGTAAGCAATTTATTTGCCAGAGTACTCCACAGCTAACTTCAATACCCAGCATGAATACGTACTTGTCTATTAAGTTGCACCTTAATTAATTAATTACTTGTTTAATGGATCTTGGAATGGTTTTATCCAGAGGAACTGATATGACAAGTCCACATGGTATACCAGTGGATCTTCTAGATAGGTTGGTGATTATTCGGACAGAAACATATGGCCCTACTGAGATGATACAGGTTCTTAATTTGGGCATGATCTTGGTATGTTTTTTCCTGTTCAGAATTTGCATTAATCTTTGTTTGTTGCCCTTTACAGATATTGGCTATCCGAGCACAAGTGGAAGAGATTGATATCGATGAAGAAAGTCTTGCTTATTTAGGCGAGATCGGACAGCAGACATCCTTGAGGTTAGATTTTTGTGTTGTTCTTTGGTATTTTCCATGCATTTGATGGATTAGTTTCCTTGAGCAGATGTGTATGGTTTTCATTACTTTTAGAATTCCCTCTGTAGCCTACCCCAACTTGCTTGGGACTAAAAGGCTTTGTTGTTGTTGTTGTTGTTGTTAGAATTCCTTCTGTAGTGATTGATATTGCAAGCCGATTTCTCTTTCTCTCCACAACTAGTTAGAAATGATGGTAACGATTCTTATTCTCTTTGCAGACATGCTATGCAGTTGCTATCACCTGCCAGCGTAGTCGCAAAGACTAACGGAAGAGAAAAGATCTGCAAGGTATATCTACTGAGCTTTCATTCCTAGCTGATTCTTGTTCTCGCAAGCCTATGATCTCTGAGCTTATATATGATCTCTATCAGGCTGATCTTGAGGAAGTTAGCGGGCTCTATTTGGATGCCAAATCCTCGGCTCGCCTGCTCCAGGAGCAACAAGAAAGATACATCACCTAGGTTTCCCCTGCTGTGGAAGTCTCGAAGAGAATGTAGTTGCGAGCTCGATCTGCTTCAGAAGTTCATAGTCTACTAGTCTTAGAGAGCTCATTTCGGGGGAACGGTTTGAATTTTGTAGCCTGTTTGTGTTAGTCTCCAGAGAAAAGACTTGCACCCTGTTTGTTTTGCTGGTTTATTGTGCTGAAAACACTGTTCGCTGGTTTGTTGTGAGAGAAAAACACGGCTAGATGGCTGCTGATTCTGCTGATAAGTTCAGACGAACAGGCATCCTGTTCAGCAGGCTGTTTCTGCGGCTTATAAGCCGGCTGTGGCTGTTTTGTTGTGAGAGAAAAATACTGTTTCACGGCTGATAAGAGTAGCCGAACAGGGGTAGGGTCTTGGTTCCGGCATATTGATTGTTCACACACTGTTGACTGATTAGATTGGTCATCGGTGCAGAAATTGACACGTGTATTATTTTCACCCTTGCTAAGGCTTTGTTTGGATATTGTCAGATTACCTTAATCCATGTGTGTTGGGGTGGATTGGGGACTTAGGTGGAATTTAGTTTAAGTTTCACTCTGACAATCTATCCTAGCACATGTGGATTGATGCGAATCCGACTACATCCAAACAAAGTCTAATGGATGTCCAGAATCTGTGTGCCATGGGTTGTATTGGTTGGCTTTGGCTCTTATTGGTCCTGACCCAAACTTTTTAACCATGGATAGGAATATTACGCAATGCAACTTCTATGGCTTTACTCTAAAATGTCAATAAAGCATAGCGAAATGTTTTTTTTACAATATATTGAAATTTATTATATGTTCCAAGGTAAACTTGCACATGCATGTTGAATTTTCTTGTCTAGTGTCTAATTTGAATTAAAAGTTAGGGAAAGAAAGTAGGCCACTAGGCAGTCCTGGAGTGCCCGTCAAGGGCGCTAGCGCATACCCCGGGGTGATCATCACCACCTGCACCTCACATCTCGGCACAGTGAAACGTGTAACCGCCTGCTGTCCAAGTCAACCATGGTGGACGGTCTAGAAAAAAATAACTGCAATTGTTCCCGTAACCTTTTTTTTCCTCTGCTTATTTCTGAAGAGAGAGAGAGAGAGAGCTGATATTGCTGCACGTAGTTCGTGTTTTGACGAGAATCCGAAACGTTTCGTCATTTTAGTGGAGACTAGTACTATCAGCTATTGAGATCCTCTGCATGTGTGTCTCTGGGCTGTGGCTAAAGCTCCCTAAATCACCATATAGCAGCTATTAAGATCGTCTGTCTCTGCGTGAAACGGATCAAGCAAAAAAAAATCTTCTCTTCATTGAGACTGATGCGTCCCTTGTCAAATCTGCAATTAGAGACGATCCTGTTCGCTGCATCTACTTCGCAGCCGCAGCCGCTGATTGTACAGTATCTGTGTGAGAGGGATTATGGCAGCAGCTGCCAAAAAGGGTACCGAATGATTATCGATTGTCGGCAGTTGGAGGAGTCATCACTAAATTGAAGTTGTTCCTGTGTTCCTGAATTTAGCTCCTTCAGTCTTGGTCTTTGCAAGCGACTTTGTAATACAGTGGTTCTTGAACTGGCTGTTATTGGTTGTAATCTTCCCGGTGATTATTGTAACACTTTGGATTCTGTACCTCAAGAGATTGAGGATGTGGTGACCAGCGATTTAGCTAGGCACTTTGCTTTCTTCGGAGGTGCTCATAAAGGTAGGATTTGCGTACGTGTCTTCATAGGGTGGGTGTACATGCGTGTTGTGAAGATACTGTGTAATTCTAAAAAAAAATCTTTTGTCTCTGTGTGCTGTGGCTAGAGCTCCCTAAATCACCGTATTAGCGTGCACCTACCCCGACGTCATCTCTTCTTCCTCCCATCCCCGTACAAAAATGTTACTTAGAGGCATTTTTTTAGCAATAAGTTACTTAGAGTTAGAGCCTTAGAGGCATATGTATCTGGGCCCATATCGTGCTCCCAACTAAATGGGCCGTGGAAAGCAAGAAGCCCACACGTGGCTCTAAGGTCCGTTGGTGTTGAATTGTGGAGCAATACTGCAGGAGGCAACTAACAATGCTTAATTAGTGCCACCTGAATGCTTAATTAGTGCCACCTCGCTAGCGCAAAGCTAGAAAGCTTTGGTTATAAGCTGGAATGCCCATCCTAGCTTTGTCTCTTCGGAGACATCCGATAAAATTGGAACGATACAGAGAAGATTAGCATGGCCCCTGCGCAAGGATGACACGCATAAATCGAGAAATGGTCCAAATTTTTTTGAGAGTTTGCGCTCTGGTCAGTCATTTTAGCAATGCTTTAGGTCAATTTTCTCTAGTTTAGTGCATCCTCCTCTTAATTAGTTTTAGTGCATAGCTGATGGACTTCATTTGCAGCGCCCATGATAATGTTGGACAGATTAAGATATATACCTTGTGATCAAATGGATTACCAGCCTAGCATTCTATTCTCTACTTTTAGTAAAGCAAACTCGTAACTATTGTTAATAGATTTAGGTAAGCAGCAATAGTAATTCTTGATTAGTACTGTTCTGCTCCTTGGATGTGTTTTTTTATCTTAAAACTATCTGATAACTAATAATCTTTTATTTATATTATAATCTATCTACATTGTCCCCTCGGAGGTGTTTTCTAAATCTGATAACAAAATTGAAAACTACTCCCTCCATTCCAAATTATAAGTCGCTTTGACTTTTTTGGTATATCCATTTTGCTATGCGTCTAGATAAATAATATGTCTAGATATATAGCAAAATGGATGAACAAAAAAAAATCAAAAACGACTTATAATTTTGAACAAAGGAAGTATCTAACAAACAGTGCTCTCCAATAACCTTCTCTTACCTTGTCAAACTATCTACATGGTTTCCTTCCAAGTCTGAAAACAACAAAGTGAAAAAGAAAAGGAAAGCAGTAAACATTGGCCAGAACTTCATAGCTCCTAGGCAATACAGATGCGGGATGAATTCATATAGCTTCCATTATGATAATGGCAATACTAAAAGTATCCAATCGTCGTTCTTCTTAGTTTGTATACTGACCAGCTTGTGCACAGCTGCACCTCGCTTTCACCAACCAACATTGAGCAAGCATGGTGGATCACAGGTTGGAGTAACTAGATTAATTAGCGAGGAAACATGAGTAATTTTGAGTTTAAGAAGAGGGCGAGGAAACAGGAAGATGAACGGCAGGGTTGACGACAGAGGCACAGAGCTGCTAGCTTCTGCGTTTACCATGCATGTGACAGTGCATCCACCAAAGGAAGAAGAGAACCTTCTCCTGTCCGTCGACGTCGCCGGCGGCCATGTCACTGCCACTGTGTCCCAACATAGGCACATAGCCGTGCACTCCCCGCCTCTTGGGTAGTGGAGGAGAAACCCTTCACGGCTTGGGCCTTGGGGTTACAGTATTCTTACTTGGGCCAGGTTTGCGGACAACCGAAGGCAAGGGCCGGCTCCCGAGCCCAATGGGCTAATTAACAGCAGCAGACCTTAACAACATGCTGCAGAATCACAGATTAACAGCCAACGGTTTAGTACCAAATCGGTACCCTAACCATGCTTAAGCCTAGGAGGAGCTACAAAACAAGCCACAAGTGCAACCTTGATCCATACTTACCTGGACGGGGTCTATGGCTGATCATGAAGGGTCATGGCCTAGGTGAGCAGCTTCCATTGCACTTGGGAAGAGTGCTTGCCTACCATCTCCTCAAGTAGGAGAGTGGACGTCGTAATTTGTGTGAGAGGGGGTACGCGTTCGCGCGGCCCCTGCCAATTATAAAGATAAATATTTAAAAACTTAAATTAAAAATTAAAAACTTAAAAATTAAAAAATACTATATTTATAAAATATATAAAATATAAAAATGCTAAATATTTAGAAAAAGTTTTTTTTCTTACCTTGCCATTTGTTAAGCTAATACTGATATATTTGAAAAGTAAACTATTTTTCTTCATTCTAATCCTAGGGACTGTTTTCCTAACCATTTTGGGAGAGAGTGTAGTATGGTAGCTGGTGCTGGTGCAGAGACTGTTTCCAGCCATTTTGGCCGGATACTGCTGGTTGGTGACTGTTACATGTTTAGTAGCTGATTATTAGTTCTAATCATGATTATAATCTCATAGTTTTTTCTGTAATTGTCACTTGACGTAATATATATCATACCAATCCTTATTGGGTTGAGCACGGCCAATTGCTCAGCTCACACGGTAACGAGAACAAGAAGATCTTGTATCCTCCTATAAATCCTATAAACCGGTTGGCATCCATCACACGCTAACTATTCCAAAACCAACTTTGCTTTTTTTTTTTTTGGAGGAGACCAAAACCAACTTTTTTTTAGAAGTACGCCATCTAAGCGCCGCCTCACGGAGGCCAGACCAAAACCAACTTTGCTATGCACGGCAAATGATCACATGGAGCTAGCCCACAGGTTGACGGCTTGGGCCTTAGGGCACAACTATTCTCATTTGGGCCAGATTTGTGGATAACCGAAGGCCTAGGAGGGGCCTGCTCCCGAGCCCAACGTGCTAACAACAGCGGACGTTAAGAAACACAGATTAACATCGATCAGTTTAGTACACCTTGACAATGTTTGCACCTAGGAGGAGCTACTAAACAAACCACAAGTGCAACCTTGATCCATACTTGCCTGGATGGGGTCTATGGCCGATCAAGAAAGGTTATGGCCTAGGTTAGCGGCTTCCATTGCACTTGAAAAAAGCGCTTGCATACCATCTCCTCAAGTAGGAGAGCTCAAGTAGGAGAGTAGGAGAGTGGACGTCGTAATTTGTGGAAGAGGGAGTATGCGTTCGTGCGCCCCCTATCAATTATTAAGCTAAATAAAATATTTAAAGAACTAATTATTTTTCTCTTAATCCATATCAAATGGTTGATCGGACAGCAGACATCCTTGAGGTTAGATTTTTGTGTTGTTCTTTGGTATTTTCTATGCATTTGATGGATTAGTTTCCTTGAGCAGATGTGTATGGTTTCCATTACTTTTAGAATTCCCTCTGTAGTGATTGATATTGCAAGCCGATTTCTCTTTCCCTCCACAACTAGTGACAAACGATTCTTATTCTGTTTGCAGACATGCTATTCAGTTGCTATCATCTGCCAGCGTAGTCGCAAAGACTAACGGAAGAGACAAGATCTGCAAGGTATATCTACCGAGCTTTCATTCCTAGCTGATTCTTGTTCTCGCAAGCTTATGATCTCTGAGCTTATATATGATCTCTATCAGGCTGATCTTGAGGAAGTTAGCGGGCTCTATTTGGATGCCAAATCCTCGGCTCGCCTGCTCCAGGAGCAACAAGAAAGATACATCACCTAGGTTTCCCCTGCTGTGGAAGTCTCGAAGAGAATGTAATTGCAAGCTCGATCTGCTTCAGAAGTTCATAGTCTACTAGTCTTGGAGAGAGCACATTTCGGGGGAACGGTTTGAATTTTGTAGTGCCTGTTTGTGTTAGTCTCCAGAGAAAAGACTTGGTTCCGGCATATTGATTGTTCCCACTGTTCACTCAGTAGATTGGTCATCGGTGCAGAAATTGCCACGTGTATTTTCACTCTGGTTAAGGTTTTGTTTGGATGTCGTTGGATTTATTTCAATCCACATGTGTTGAGGTGGATTGGGAACTTAGGTGGAATTTAGTTTAAGTTTCACTCTAATCCATCCCAGCACATGTGGATTGATGCGAATTTGACTACGTCCAAACAAAGCCACGTGTGCAACGCAACGGGTTGTATTGGTCGGCTCTTATTGGTCCCGACCCTAACTTTTTTAACCATGGATAGGAATATTACGCAATGCAACTTCTATGTCTTTGTTCTAAGATGTCCATAAAGCATTGTGAAATGTTTTTTTTTACAATATATAGAAATTTATTATATGTTCCAAGGTAAACTTGCACATGCATGTTGAATTTTCTTGTCTAGTGTCTAATTTGAATTAAAAGTTAAGAAAGTAGGCCACTAGGCATGGTGGACGGTCTAGAAAAAAGAAAAACTGCAATTGTTCCCGTAACCTTTTTTTTTCTCTGCTTATTTCTGAAAAAAAATAGAGAGAGAGAGAGCTGCTATTGCTGCACGTAGTTCGTGTTTTGACGAGAATCCGAAACGTTTCGTCATTTTAGCGGAGACTAGTACTATCAGCTATTGAGATCCTCTGTATGTGTGTCTGTGTGGGCTGTGGCTAGAGCTCCCTAAATCACCATATAACCTAAGGCCAGTTTCAGTGGAAATTTTATGTCACTGCTTTCAACACATTTAGATTTTGGAAACAGTGCAGAAGAGTTTCATCCCATGAAACTCTCTCTACTTCCATGAAACTCTTATCATCTCTTTCTTTATTAATATGATGCCACATCAGCATAATTAATATCCATAAAACTCTGATGAAACCCCATTGAGACTGGCCTTAAAATCGTCTGTCTCTGCGTGAAACGGATCAAGCAAAAAAATCTTCTCTTCATTGAGACTGATGCGTCCCTTGTCAAATCTGCAATTAGAGACGATCCTGTTCGCTGCATCTAGTACTTCGCAGCCGCAGCCGCAGCCGCTGATTGTACAGTATCTGTGTGAGAGGGATTATGGCAGCGGCTGTCAAAAAGGGTACCGAATAGGCCTCGATGATTATCGATCGTCGGCTGTTGGAGGAGTCATCACTAAATTGAAGTTGTTCCTGTGTTCTGAATTTAGCTCCTTCAGTCTTAGTCTTTGCAAGCGACTTTGTAATACAGTGGTTTATGAACCGGCTGTTATTGGTCGTAATCTTTCCGGTGATTATCGTAACACTTTGGATTCTGTACCTCAAGAGATTGAGGATGTGGTGACCAGCGATTTAGCTGGGCACTTTGTTTTCTTCGGAGGTGCTCATAGAGATAGAATTTACGTACGTGTGTTTATAGGGTGAGTGTACGTGCGTGTTGTGAGAGTCTATATTGTACTGTGTAATTCTAAAAAAAAATCCTCAGTCTCTGTGTGCTGTGGCTAGAGCTCCCTAAATCACCGTATTAGCGTGCACCTGCCCCGGCGTCATCTCTTCTTCCTCCCATCCCGTACAAAAATGTTAGTTAGAGGCATTTTTTTAGCAATAAGTTACTTAGAGTTAGAGGCATATGTATCTGGGCCCATATCGGGCTCCCAACTAAATGGGCTGTGTAAAGCAAGAAGCCCACACGCGGCTCTAAGGTCCGTTGGTATTGAATTGTGGAGCAACACTGCAGGAGGCAACTAACAATGCTTAATTAGTGCCACCTCAATGCTTAATTAGTGCCACCTCGCTAGCGCAAAGCTAGAAAGCTTTGGTTATAAGCTGGAATGCCCATCCTAGCTTTGTCTCTTCGGAGACATCCGATAAAATTGGAACGATACAGAGAAGATTAGCATGGCCCCTGCGCAAGGATGACACGCACAAATCGAGAAATGGTCCAAATTTTTTTGAGAGTTTGCACTCTAATCAGTCATTTTAGCAATGCTTTAGGTCAATTTTCTCTAGTTTTAGTGCATCCTCCTCTTAATTAGTTTTAGTGCATGGCTGATGGACTTCATTTGCAGCGCCCATGATAATGTTAGACAGATTAAGATATACATACCTTGTGATCAAATGGATTACCAGCCTAGCATTCTATTCTCTACTTTTAGTAAAGCAAACTCGTAACTATTGTTAATAGATTTAGGTAAGCAGCAATAGTAATTCTTGATTAGTACTGTTCTGCTCCTTGGATGTGTTTTTTTATCTTAAAACTATCTGATAACTAATAATCTTTTATTTATATTATAATCTATCTGCATTGTCCCCTCGGAGGTGTTTTCTAAATTTGATAACAAAATTAAAAACTACTACTCCATTCTAAACTATAAGTAACTTTGACTTTTTTTTTGGTATATCCATTTTGCTGTGCGTCTAGATAAATAATAGGTCTAGATACATAGCAAAATGGATGGACCAAAAAAGTCAAAGCGACTTATAATTTGGAGCAGAAGGAGTATCTAACAAACAGTGCTCCCCAATAACCTTCTCTTACCCTGTCAAACTATCTACATGGTTTCCTTCCAAGTCTGAAAACAACAAAGTGAAAAAAGAAAAGGAAAGCAGTAAACATTGGCCAGAACTTCATAGCTCCTAGGCAATACATATGCGGGATGAATTCATATAGCTTCCATTATGATAATGGCAATACTAAAAGTATCCAATCGTCGTTCTTCTTAGTTTGTATACTGACCAGCTTGTGCACAGCTGCACCTCGCTTTCACCAACCAACATTGAGCAAGCATGGTGGACCACAGGTTGGAGTAACTAGATTAATTAGCGAGGAAACATGAGTAATTTTGAGTTGAAGAAGAGGGCGAGGAAACAGGAAGATGAACGGCAGGGTTGACGACAGAGGCACAGAGCTGCTAGCTTCTGCGTTTACCATGCATGTGACAGTGCATCCACCAAAGGAAGAAGAGAACCTTCTCCTGTCCGTCGACGTCGCCGGCGGCCATGTCACTGCCACTGTGTCCCAACATAGGCACATAGCCGTCCACTCCCCGCCTCTTGGGTAGTGGAGGAGAAACCCTTCACGGCTTGGGCCTTGGGGTTACAGTATTCTTACTTGGGCCAGGTTTGCGGACAACCGAAGGCCAAGGGCCGGCTCCCGAGCCCAATGGGCTAATTAACAGCAGCAGACCTTAACAACATGCTGCAGAATCACAGATTAACAGCCAACGGTTTAGTACCAAATCGGTACCCTAACCATGCTTGAGCCTAGGAGGAGCTACAAAACAAGCCACAAGTGCAACCTTGATCCATACTTACCTGGACGGGGTCTATGGCTGATCATGAAGGGTCATGGCCTAGGTTAGCAGCTTCCATTGCACTTGGGAAGAGTGCTTGCCTACCATCTCCTCAAGTAGGAGAGTGGACGTTGTAATTTGTGGAAGAGGGGGTACGCGTTCGCGCGGCCCCTACCAATTGTAAAGATAAATATTTAAAAACTTAAATTAAAAATAAAGAATTAAAAACTTGAAAATTTAAAAATACTATATTTATAAAATATATAAAATAAAAATGCTAAATATTTAGAAAAAGTTTTTTTTCTTACCCTGCCATTTGTTAAGCTAATACTGATATATTATTTTTCTTCATACTAATCCTAGGGACTGTTTTCCTAACCATTTTGGGAGAGAGTGTAGTATGGTAGCTGGTGCTGGTGCAGAGACTGTTTCCAGCCATTTTGGCCGGATACTGCTGGTTGGTGACTGTTACATGTTTAGTAGCTGATTATTAGTTCTAATCATGATTATAATCTCGTAGTTTTTTCTGTAATTGTCACTTGACGTAATATATATCATACCAATCTTTATTGGGTTGAGCACGGCCAAATTGCTCAGCTCACACGGTAATGAGAACAAGAAGCTCTTGTATCCTCCTATAAATCCTATAAACCGGTTGGCATCCATCACACGCTAACTATTCCCAAAACCAACTTTTTTTTTTTTTGGAGGAGACCAAAACCAACTTTGCTATGCATGGCAAATGATCACACGGAGCTAGCCCACAGGTTGACGGCTTGGGCGCCTTAGGGCACAACTATTCTCATTTGGGCCAGATTTGTGGATAACCGAAGGCCAAGGGGCCTGCTCCCGAGCCCACCGTGCTAACAACAGCGGACGTTAAGAAACACAGATTAACATCGATCAGTTTAGTACACCTTGACAATGTTTGCACCTAGGAGGAGTTACTAAACAAACCACAAGTGCAACCTTGATCCATACTTGCCTGGATGGGGTCTATGGCCGATCAAGAAGGGTTATGACCTAGGTTTTGCACTTGGAAAAAGCGCTTGCATACCATCTTCTTAAGTAGGAGAGTGGACGTCCTAATTTATGGAAGAGGGGGTATGCGTTCATGCGCCCTTATCAATTATTAAGCTAAATAAAATATTTAAAGAACTAATTATTTTTCTCTTAATCCATATCAAATGGTTAAGCTCAATATTAGAATAGTAAAGTATTTTTCTTAACTACTAACCCTAGGGTATTTCTGGGTGACCAAGGCTTATTTATGGGTTGGACCGTGGCGAGTCGTTAGCTTATGCTAGTCTGTTTTCCTAGCCATTTTTGGGAGAGCGTGTGTGTATTTCCTAACCACTTTGTGGGGGGAGTGTACTATACATGACAGCTGGTGTACAGAGACGACTGTACCATGACAAGTCAATCAAAATGTATATCAATACATCGTCCTTTATTTGGACATTATCTTATGACAACTTAATTTTCTCTTGGCCTGGATGGTGTTTGAAGGTAAGCAATTGAGGATACTGGATTGGATGACCAAACTGTTGTGTACTTGCGTCATGTCCGAAAATACCTTGCACTTGCGTATAGAGCTGTCTTTTTTTCCTTTCAATTTCGACAGGTGGCTTCATTGTCTTTCTTAGTTCTAACCTCATTTCTTGGAGTGCCCGTAAGCAGCCCATTATGTCCCATCCCTCAACTGAAGTAGGATATAAGGCCATCGCGAATGGCACAGTTGAAGTTGTTTGGGTTGAATCTACTCCCAAAGAAATGAGCTCTTTTAGTGACATCTTTTAGCCTCGTGTTCCTGTTTTGTGGTGCGATAATCTTGCTGCCACACATTGGCGGATCCAGGGGGGGCTGGGGGGGCTGCAGCCCCCCCCCCCGGGAGGGTGAGTTTTCCACTGGAATACTGTAGCAATTACTGTAGCATAGCATCAAATCACCATTAAATTTTAATTGTAAATCAACATCTTCCTTAATTAGCCCCCCCTGAGGTGTCAATCCTGGATCCGCCACTGCTGCCACATATATTCTTGCTGCCACATATATGAGTTTTAATCCGATGTTTCATGCTCGCACCAAATATATTGAAGTGGATTTTCACTTTGTCCATGAGAAGGTTTGCTCTTGAGGTTCGGCTCATCCCTCTTCGGTTTATCAAGTTGCCGACATTTTCACCAAACCTGCTACCAAGGATCAGATGTTACAACAATCACACATCAATCTCAACCTTGTGGCCACCGGTTAAAATTCCAGGGGATGTTAACCATGGAAACTGTGGTACTCGGCAATGGCTAGATAATGCTGATTGGTGATTGTTACATGTTTAGTAGCTGATCATTAGTTGCAATTATGATTATAATCTTGTAGTAATTCTTACTGTAAAATTGTCACTTGATGTAACATAAATACATACCAATCCTCATTGGTTGAGCACGGTTGGCATGCATCACACGCTAACTACTATTCCAAAACCAACTTTGCCAGGCATGTATATGCGGTATGCATGGCAAAAGATCTCACCGAGCTGGCCCATAAGTTGACAGATTGGGCCTTGGGGCACAACTATTCTCATTTGGGCCAGGTTTGCGATCGAAAGGCCTGCTCCCGAGCCCAATGTGCTAACAACAGCGGACCTTAACAACACAAATTAAACATCGATTGATTTAGTACCGTATCGGTACCTTAACAATGCTTGCACCTAGGAGGACCTACAAAATAAACCACGAGTGACCTTGATCCATACTTACCTAGACGGGGTCTATGATTGATCAATAAGGGTCATGGCCTAGGTTAGCGGCTTTCATGGCACTTGGGAAGAGTGTTTGCCTACCATCTCCTCAAGTAGGAGAGTGGACGTCGTAATTTGTGGAAGAGGGGTACGCGTTCGCACGGCCCCTGCCAATCGTTAAGATAATTTTTTTTAATAAGAAACCTAATGTATTTTAAGTTTTCTTATTCTTATTCTTACTAACCTTTATTTAACAGCTGGCAAATGTATGTCATAGGAGAGAATGTAACGAAAAATTTATGTCATATACTAACCTAGCCTGTTTCCTAGCCATTTTTTTTTGGGGGGGGGGGGGGGGGGGGGGGGGGGGGGGGAGAGAATGTAACGAAACATGTGTATGTCACTATGTCAGCATCGTCCATTTTGACATTATCTTATGGCAGCTTTTCTCTCGGTCTGGATGATGTTTCACGGTAAGCAATTGAGGATACTGGATGGGCAAATTCTTCATGGGCCAACCGTGGATATGGATGCCCAATTGCCCATGGAGGATGCATGCAACTGGTGTACCTTGCACTTGCGTACATAGCTGCTTTTTTTAGGCTGTAGTCCATCTCGAACATCATCAAGTGAGTTTTTCCTTTTTGTCTGTAATTCCTAAATTACTAGTACAGCAGTGAGGGCATATATATTATATATACATGCCGTCAGAGACATTAGTCGATCAGTCGAGGAGGTAGAATTACATAAACAATTCTCTCTTTCCTATGTTGTGTTCGACAATGTTCAAGAAAATAAATAGCAATGTGCATTCCAAGAATCCTGAGCTAAACGGATCAAGACTGGGCATCGGAATCAGGTTGCTTCTTGTAGCTGCCGTCGCCGTCGTTCTTTTCATTCATATCAGGAATCGAATCACTGGTGGCCCCCAGCTTTTCCTGCAAATATCATACCAACACTGAACTGAAGCCAGCAACTATTGCACCAAAAAAAACATCTGAAAAAAGTCAGAATCACCCTAGCAATATATGTAGAATAATAATTCAAGGCATCGCAACATGTACCAACGATATCGCCAGTTTCTGCATAACTGAGGAGGTGATCTAGCATAACTGAAAATCTGAGCTACCATGACTGATAATATCAAATGACAATATAGAGATAGCAAACGAATGATACCTTGAGGGAAGCATTCTGTGAAAGTAGCTGTTCATACTCCTTTCTGATCCGCTCAAGCTCAGCCCTGAGAGAGGAGTTCTCCGACCTCAAAGCTTCAGCACGTTGCCCAAGCTCCTCGCACTCAGCCTGGAATAACCGAATAAGATCACGAAAGCATTGAACAAAATCCTCTTGGAACTGAGAAGATGAAATTCAGGTAGCAAGATGTCAGCATGAGCGTTGCACAACACCTGCTTGCGCAGCCGGGATCTGCGTGCTGATTCTCTATTAGACTGCTTTCGTTTTTGCTTCTTGAGTTCCCTTTCATCCTAAATATTGCCATGATACAAACACAGTTTGTGGTGAATAGATTTTCCTATATTGAAATGCACACAAAAGCACTAATATAAATACAGCAGCATTGAAGTGCGGTATCCTTCTTAGTATCTTATATTTACCACACCCGAAGCACCGTAAGATAGACTAAAACTTCTCAGAGCACTTCAGAAGATGGCAATGCTATAATTTATCTTATTTTTTAAGTTTAAACGATGGTGTTTGAAACAAGTACAAGAAATTTTTAGCTGAACATGGAAAATGGAAACAATAGGACATCAAATAGTTTCGCTCAGTGGACTCATTATATTTTTCAAGAATAAAATGGGCGAGCTGTCTATGTTTATATTAGGTTGGAAATAAATAAAACAGAGTTTACAACGCTAGCGGCTGCAGTGCTTGCCAGACCTAACTCACTCACTCAATATGGAAAAGGAAACAACTACGCAAGGAGAGGTAAGACTAAGTTCTAACTGAAACTATGAGCTCCATCCGACAGCTTGCACCACAGGACGTCCAGTGCTTTGGCTCCAGCCTTGCTTCCTCATTATAGAAACTTATTATCTAGAACAACCCTATCGGCATAGTCTACATAAAAAACCAAAACCAGTATTCGGTTCTACGGAGCAATCAATACTCTAGAAACACAAACAGGACATGCCAATCCTCAAAGGTCAAATATTTTAGTACATATAATTGTAAAGTTTAAGCAAACACATGCTAAAGGACTGTACCCATTGGTCTCCTCGTGCTGAACCAGCTGGTGCTTTGCCATGTGTTGCAGGGACAGCTACAGAACCTGGAGCTGCCCAGTAGTCCATTCCAATATTCAAGTTAGCTGTGGAGCTAGGAACTCCTCCAACCATTGCACCCGGTTGTACTGGAAGCATCGCCATGGTTTGGTTTAACATTCCTTGTGATGCTGAATAAGATATGCCATTCTGAGAATTGCCTGCATATTGACAGGATATACCCATCATCTTATGAAAACAGATATACAATTCTATTGGTCTTGAGAAAAAAAAAACAAGTCCTCAGATACCCACCATCTTCCTTTCCATCATTGTCCTTTGAGTGTGAATCCTGCAACAGCAAAATTATCAAGGAGTCTAAAAGAAGTGTTATGACAAGAAAGAGATTGAGGATCACAGATCAATCTCACATTTTGAGAATTGGCATCACTTCCTTCACTCTCACTCTCACTGCCACTCTCACTGCAGGTATAAAAATACAAGGTGATTAGGTTGTGGATGAACTCTAGAGATTTGTAATTTACAAATAACAAATAAAAACCTGTGGGAGGTAATCCCATTGGCTGATGGAGCAGATGTTCTGCCAGGCTCACTTTTCCCTGAAATTATTACCAGAAATCTAGTTTTACTTGGATACATTTATTGACTTTGATAATGAACTGTTGACCTTGGAAAAGACTCACCATTCATCTCTGGAGCACTTGGCGCAGCTCCCTGAAAGATATATTTCAGGATTACATGAAACGGTGATGACTAAAAGGGAATAGACACAGTTGATTACTTACAGGAGTTTCGGCATGTCCATTTGTTGGCATAGGATAATGACTAAATGGATGCATAGTCTGCCAATGATTTATTCATTGTACAAAAATATGTCAGCCAAACAGGATAAAAGGGTGCATGTACATTAGCTGGCATGTAGGGTAAATTTGTTAGGCATAAAAGTGCATACAGGAGGTGTAGAGGGATGGGCATATACTGTTCCAGGTGGATACATCACATAGGGTGGTGGTGGCGTCCCGTAAGGTGGCACCATGGGCTGCAAATAAGGGGCATCGGTTTTGATTTACATATGAAAATCACATGCTCTTGCAATATATAACACATATAAATACAGATTGACATTAACAGTAGTAGAGATTGACAGAGAACAGAGGGGGGCCTGGGGCAAAGTTTCAGATATAGGGGGCACCTGAGCTCCCCACATGTACGGATGGGCCTGTGGATTTGCAGCAACGGTAGGGGGGAAGAACCCATGTGGTGGAATTGCTGAGTAGGCCTACCCAAGAACTTTAACAAGTAAGAGATAAAGACATAAAGGAAAGGAGAATTGCTTGATAAAAATAGAAGGTAAATGGAAGAAGTTTCTTTCTTAATTAGCAACTGCATGTTTTATATGGAATAACCTGAAAGCTGGGCCATTCAGGGTAAACTGAAGCTGTTCCACTGGATGTGGTAGCTGGAGGTTGATCCTGGAAATAGGGAGGTAAGAAACATAAGAAACAAAAGCATCATGTTTTTTCACAATCGAAATGAGAGAATTGTGTTTTGGCCTAGTTGGATATTTCCTTCTGTCAATGGAAGGAACTAACCTATGTAACTAAAACAGAATTAGGCTGAAGGTGACACTCAGATGCTGCCTAAACCTATGTATGCATTGTGCAATTCAACTTTAATAGCAAGATTGCATTAGCCTGCCCCACATAATCTGAGAAAGGCAGAGTGTACGTCTATTTTTTTCACGACCGGGGAATATAGCCCGTTTATCATTAAGAAGAAGAGAATTACACAACGCAGCTACGAGAGAACCCTCGTAGCACAGATTACAAGCCACAAAGGTAGTGGTGAGTGACCTGGAATACAACTAAGAACATGAAAAAAGAAGAAAAGAAAACGCGACTGCCCTCAAAACCCGAAACCTACAAACTGAGCCTGTAAAAAAAAGGATACAACCGCACAACTTATTAATCCATAATAAAAGCATCAATTCATATCATGTCAAACCTATTCGACATGTTTCCAAATTTGGCCGCAGCAAAATCACTATTCCCAAAAAAACGTCATTATAACCAGCAATCAAGTACCCTAAGGTTATTGCACTAGTAGGAAAAAAAATGACCATTATCTCTTTAGGCAAATAACAGGAGCACAGTTAAGCACTGACAATGCCATTTATTAAATATGTAAAAGTGTGTCATCACTATTTCAAGTACTTGTTCCGATGTCTTCGAAGCCTTGGAGGGTGTGCTAGGGTCATTGCTTCCCATCGGTTGACCAACAATGGTTGTGGCCAATCAGGTTCCCCAATCACTCAATTGCCACCCAAATACCAGTACCTGACGTCTTCAAACAGGCGTAAGGCTTCCTGTTGAACCCAAGAGAAACAAACATTGAGAAGCAAGATTTTTTTTTATAAAAAAATGTATTATAACAATAAAAAGATACTCCGTCTTCATTTGAAATCTCAAGGTGTATTCCATCTCGTTAGGAGGATGTTTTATGCCTTTATCCAAAACATAATTACTCCATTGTCATGCCATTTGTGATATAACATCATAATTATAAACAGGCATGCTTCAATACGAATCTATTCTAACAAAAATCAAGCACTAATAATGTAGAAGTAGTATTAAATTGTCCGCCAAAGCCCCGTCCAAATAAAACGAAAAAAAAAACGCTCCGATGGACAGCAGCAGGAAACCGCAACACCAAATTCGCAATGACCAGCTGTTGGTAGCATATAACCGCGTAGATGGAATGCAGGGAAAGCGTGAGATAATCCAGCAGAGCGGGGGTCACAGCGCACGTACTCGTCTCACCGGTCCCAGGCACACCCCCCACGGGGAGACGACGCGGGCGAGGACCGCAGCAGGCCCCCACGTCTCGCGGCCACTCGCGGCGGGGCCACCGGAAAATGCAGCGGCGGGCGGGCGCGAAGGCGGCCGGGGCGGAGGAGGCGGAGGCGGAATCCTTCCTTCGTCGACGACGAGAGGCTCAGAGGAGGAAGGAGATGGCGTGGCGTGGCGTGGACCGGGTCCTCGGTGGACCGTATGGGCCGCCGCCTCCAACCGAAGCGGGCGTGGGGCCCACGAAGGGAGCCGGCGATGATGATTGGGGCATGGGCCTTTCGTGAGCCAGCCAGCCAGCCAGAAGCTGGAGCTGTGCCGCCCGCGATGATTTTTTATTGGTATAGGTCGATGGATAGATAGGCCTGGCCCACCTGGAGCGAGCCACGCAGCAAGCGACCGCCGTCTTTGCAGCCTGGCCATATCTTCTAGAATATTCGTCATTATTCATTCTATACTTCCTGCATCTCCGAATAAATCAATTTCTAGAATCCGTGTCTAACTTTATAGAAAACATCTACTCCCTCCGTATTATAATAACTCAACGTCTGCGGTTCAAATGTGAAATTTACTGTAGACTGATACACCATGCAGAGCTGGCATCCATTGTAGAACACCACACGGAAAAAAAGCCACGTGGCCAGGAACACTAGTAGCCTGACCCAAATATAAAATGCGTCCATGCAAGGGCAACACCACAAAACACCACGTGGCCACAAGCAAGCCACAAAACAAGATTACAGAAAGTTCTAGCCCTTCCGCCGAGTATCCAAAATTTGAATGAGAGCTTTTGGCGCCATTGCCCCCACTACAAAATGGCTTTGACATTCACCTGACGAACCCAACACCAGCCATCCACACACTCCAAATGTGCCAACTTCCATAGCTTCATAGCATGCTCAAGAGCTCCATCTTCAACCATGGCCATAGATCTGAATACATTACCATGTGAAGAAAGCGAAGAACCCTCTGTAGCTTGCAAGAGAACTCCATCTTCAGGCTTGGCCATAGATCTGAACACAGTACCAGGGGAAGGAAATGAAGAGCCCTTACCAGACCTAAATGAAGAGCTTCATGAGGATGATGATGGATATGAACTTCTTTACCTCCAGGAAGACCAATTGCACCTCATCCAAGAACCACAAGTACAGCAACCCAGAGATCAGTCCCACTATCTCCAGGAAAAGCAACACGGTTGTCTGCATGCTATAGATCTCAACATTCCTGCTTTTGAGGGCCAAGAAGAAGAATCTCATGAAGGTAATGCCTCTCTTAGTTCCATTACTAAAAGAAGAAAGTAACTACAGTATGAAAACACACCTTTCAGCCTTCAGTAAAGTTATATGCCTCATCCTATTGCAGTTCTTGCTGTTGTGGAACCCCAGCAACAAGAAACATATTTTAGCTTTGATGCTCCGCATGAACAAGATGGTTTTGATCTCAACTTACCACCTGCTGATCACCCACATGAGCTCCAACAAATGACCAGTAAGCATCAATGGATTTTTTCTTACTATTTCAATCAATTTTTTGATTCCTATTTCAATCAACTTGACCTAGGGTTCTTTAATTCTCTTCAATCCCTAACCTATGACACAGTCTCTAGGAACTTGGATGACCTTATCGCGAACGTAAACAAAGAGTTTGATAAGTATGATCCAGAAACTTTGAATAGAGTGTTCCTAACACTACAAGGGTGTTTGATTGAGGTGATGAAAGATGGCGGGGGTAATAAGTACAAGGTTCCTCACATCGATAAAGATTGCCTGCAGTCACTGGGCATGCTTCCTAGAAGGCTTCGTTGTGACAGAAAGCTATGAGGATGTGCTGGCATCGTTGGGCAACTAATTATATCGTGTTTGATGTGATCATGGGAAATCTAGGAGGCTATGGTTGCTAATGTGGTCATGTTCATCATGTGTGGTCTGTAAATAAAAGCAAGGCTATGTGGTCATGTTCATCATGTGTGGTCTGTAAATAAAGCAAGGGTCTGTAAATTTGGAAACTGTATAAAGCAAGGGTCTGTACTTGTAAGTGAAGCATGTATAGTTGGTACTACTCTAAATAATCATCCATGGTACTGCTCTAAATTAGAAGACCTTATAATGTATGGTTGTTTACACTAAACTAGAGTTACCACGAACTGCAATGCGAAATTACCAACAAAAACGGTAGCAAAATTGCATACGAGTAAGAGCTACTCAGGTCACTCATATGAAAGACTTATTGATTAGCAGTCGTCATCACACATTGATTAGCATTTTATAAAATATAGCATGCTTCATCAACATTCAGTACACTAGTAGCAGTTCATTGTAGGACCAAAAGCACGTTATCTACAGGAAGTGACAACCTACACCTGGTACACTACACAAAAGCACTTTAGGTACAGAAAGGTTCCATCTTCCACAAGCATCCTGGCACGAAAAGCCCATCATCTAACCAAGATCAAGTAAACTAGGGGGTGGGGGTGAAGAAAATAGGTACCATAACCTTATACATGTCGATGAAGCATTCGTGGTAGAAAGTTTCCATCTTGGAAAGCACCGCAGCCAGGAGGGCAGCCACTTCTGGGTGCAGGTCCTCGCCAAGCACTTTTTTGGCCAGGCTTGCAGCTACCTCCGGCGTCATCTCCACGCTGGCAGCCCCGTCTGCGGCGACCGCATGGACCAGATCAACGCCGGCAGCCCCGTTCGCGGCAACCGCAGGGGGCAGATCGATGTCAGAAGCCGCGTCCGCGCCCACCGTAGGGGGCAGATCGACGCCGGCAGCCCCGTCCGCGGCCACCACTGGGGCCAGATCGACGTCGACGGGCCCATTCGCGGACACCTCAAGGGCCTCCTCTTCGTCTTCGGAGTCAGGGACGTACAGCTCACCCTGGGAGTTGACGCGGAAGCGCAGGCCAGCCCTCTCGATTCGGCACCCACGAACATAGATCCACGGCTCCTCAGCCGAGTAGGTGCTGGTTGGCTTGAGCGTTGATTCGGTGGCGCGTGGCTTGACGAGATTGCGGATCTTGCGCTGGGGCTTCATCAGGTCAGCACCGGCGGCCCCGACCATCTTGCCAGCTTCACACATCCGCCGCCTGCGTCGGCGGGTGCTCGCAGCCATGGACGCGCAGGGACGAGATCTTGGAAAGTGCGTGCTTTGCGAGGATGGGGAAAGTGCGTGCTTTACGGTGGTCTACGAAGGGAAGACGGAAACCTTTGAGAAAAGGAAGAGAGAGAGGCGTGCACAATCGTGTGGACTGGAGGCTTCTTGGGTGGAGATTTTTTATTTTTTTATTTTATTCCACTCGGTGGGCCTTCAAACGTGTGGCCGACAGATGCTTTAATTTTTTAAGCGGACTGCTAGCAGCAGGTAGCACAGGCCAGCACAGATGCATGGAGTCCTTCATTTTGAGATTTTTTTCGAATCGTAGACGTTGATATATTATGAAACGGAGGGAGTATGTCATAAAATAAGCACCTTATGAAAATATATTATATGGTAAATCTAATGATACTAATTTGATATCATAAATCTTAATATTTTTTTTTAGAAATTCAGTCAAAGTTTAAATTTTTTGACTTAAGACAATATCAGAAATTGATTCTTTCGGAGATGGAGGGAGTATATAATATCATCTCCATCGAATAATCACAACTCCGTAGTTATTATATGTAAATTATTTTCGGTAGGGATAAAAAAATGTGTGGTGTGGATCTTTTGGTTTCCTCACAAAAAGAGAAGGAAAAATGTAGTAGTACGAGCTTACCCTTGCCCTTTTTACCTCTCACGGAGTCACGGTCGTATGACCGTTGCCAAATGAAAAGGTAATTGTGTGCTTTTCTTGTTATAATGGCTAGCTCTACTAGCATCAATCAGGTGCCATGTAGGGAAGAGAGATGTCAAAAATCTTTAAGCTAGCGTGTGGAGAAGAGTTGGACTCCTTGCCCACCTCGATGGACGAAAGAAATACCAATTCTCTCTTGTATTTTTTTTTCTTGAGACCCACTTACAAACGCAAACGCTCACATACACGAGCGCAAACTCACCCTTATGAAGGCACGTATGCACACTCTACTCCTATGAACGTCTCATAAGAACTGAGTTAGACTGGCAAATCTCAAGATTGACACCGTTAAATTCTGGAATAAATCTAGGAAAATGCGAACATCCGTGTCAAGTCGGGGACTTGAATCCGGGTGGACAAGTTCCACCACAAGGAACCCAACCGAGGAGCTATGCTCAGTTCGTCTCTCTCTTGCATATATTGTGTGGTGTTCGGCAACTGTTACAATGATTGAAGAGGGAATAAAAAGTGAAAGCTGTTGCAGCCACTGTTTTTATGCAGCGAACACATGTGGACATCTTCAACAGTATGAGACAGCAGCTAGCTTATACATACCATGTCATTGTCACTTCATTATGAGTATCCTATATGTAATTGATTTCTTATTTCACATCTTCTTTCCTCCTCCATTCTTTAGGAGCAGTCCCACAAACAACTTCGTTTTCTGAGCAAGATAAGTGTGGAGATAAGAGATAGTCTCTTCTCTTTTTTTCTATTTTTCTTTCTTCCACGTAAGAAAAGTGGTGATGTGAATTTCTATGAGCTACCTAAAATGGCGCTGTTGGGGGTGCCCTTAGGAAAGAGGATACATAGAATAAAGAATATCTTGCACGTGGAGTGAAGATGATAACAGTTGCTAAGCAAACTTGTAATGTTGTGCTTTGGTTTAATTTTTGAGATGACAATACTCCAGTACCATCGGATTCAAGGTACGAGTGTCGGAACGTATTATGGGATGAAAACGGAAGGCGAGGGAACACATTCACACATTTCATCAGTCTGTCAGTGTTAGCTCGCAGATTTGCCGCATTTCATACATCAATGAATGAATGGCCAATCAAAATCATCCCATGCATGGAAAGAACAACAGAGCAGCGCACCAAGGGCAGCAGGGAGCAAAGATTAGGGGCATTTAATAAGGGCATTGTGGTCTTTTGTCATTAGCTTTAGTCCCTTTTAATCACCAAACCAAATATCTTAGGACAAAAGTTTAGTCCAAGGACTAAACCAAACCAAAGGGTTTGTGGCTCCATTGGCAATGGCAAGCACATTCAACATGTCTAGAGGTAGCTCATTCACTTCTGTCGACGTTCAGTTTTCAATAATGTACAACTGCTAGTAGTGGTACAAGGGGTCTGAATCGCCCCGAGATCAAGGTAAACTGAAGTTGTTGCACAGGATGTGGTAGCTGGAGGTTTGTAAGGAAAATGGACCTCGGCCCATTGGTTTTGGATTTTGGTGTTTGATGATCAACACAACTAAGTTGGACTAATGTGTTTGCAAGTATATGTTTTGTAGTCCAATAGGTTGCATAGCGGACTTGGACTAAGAGTGGAACATGAAGAATTGATCAACACTTAAGACACTAAGAGGATGTATGATCAATCTAGAAGTAAAGCTACGAGTCCAAGACGCAAAGACTAAGAAGCCCGAACCAAGACACGAACAAAATTAAAGTCATCAAAGCCGAGACAAAGATGTGAATGAATTGGAACTATCTCGTGATTTTGGATTATCTCAAATTGATATGACACCAGTTCAGAGTTGTAGAGCTCTTCATTAGCTTTCTAAAAAGTCCAAGATCAGTAAATCGGAGTTCAAAGTTAAAAGTTATGCCAAAATACGAAAGCGTGTTAAGCTTAGGACTCTGGGTAATGGTCTGGTCCGGAGCTCAGGACTCAGTCCAGTTGGAGCTCAGAACTCTAGGTGATGGTCCAGAGATAGTCTCAGGACCGGGTCCGGAGCCAAATTACCTCTCAGTGTAGTTTCTAGACACCTCAGGACTGAGGTGCGCATTGGTCCGGAGGTAGAGTCCGGAGCTCGGTTCGGAGCATGGAAAAGAGCCGTTGGAGCGAGGCAACGATAGGTTTTGAACGTGTGGACAACAGGACCTGATGTGTATGGTCCGGAGCCCCCATAGCCGGGTCCGGAGCTTGGTCTGAAGCTCACGTTTTTAGCCCAATGAAGGAGTAACGGCTAGTTCTCAACTTTGGGGCTATAAATAAGCCTCTAACCGACCAAAACAAACATGGAGAAGTTGAGGAAACATAGTAGGGTGTTGATACACCACTTTGGAGCTCTCCATATGCTAAGTGCTTAGTGACACATTTGGTGATTAGTGTAGGTGCTTTGTGAAGTACTTAGGTTAGTTAGACCACCGCTTATGTGCTTGCTCTAGGTTTAGGCCTAGTGTTTAGTGAGGTTTGCACATCTCTTACCACCCAGTGCTTGCGCACACCATTGTTGTACTCAGAAGGGCTTGTAGTCTTGCGAGACCACATCAACTGTGTTTGTGGTGTGGCCGCCACTGTGTACCGAAGGGAACAAGGCCTGCGGCGGTTCAGCTAGAAGCTTGTTAGTGAAGACGGCAGGGAGCGGTCCGAGAGTGGCTTGCCAGAAGGCACACCGGAGACCCACTTGCGCGTGGAGAAGGACCGGGCCCATCACGGAGTTACCCAACCAGGAGCTTAGCCCTTGCAAGGGATTCCTTGTGAGGGCTGCAACGAGGACTAGGGGGAAGCTTGAGTGCTTCTTGATACCTCGATAAAAATACGGAAGTCATCAACGAGAGTTTGCATCTCTACCTCATCTTTAGCTTCCTCATTTATCTTGTTACATTGGTTGTGTGCTTTATTTTTCTAGCTTAGTTGATAGGATTGGAACATAGGTTCATAATTCTTTTACGGTAGAGATAGCAACACACCTAGTAAAACCATAATTGCACATTTAGATAGATTTTTTGACTGAAATACTAGGGAATCCCCTACCTATTTTTCACATTTAGATAGATTACTTTATTGTATGGGTTTTTACTAGATGGGACTAGAGGTCAAAAAAACTAGATAACTGTGTTTTGGCCTAGATGGATATTTCCTTCTGCCAATGGAAGGAAATACCTATGTAACTCAGAATTAGGTAGAAAGTGCCATTCAAATGCTGCTTAGACCAATTGAAAGGATCAAGATGCCCAAGAGGGGGGGTGAATTGGGCTTTTCTAAAAATTAATTGCAATAATTAAATCCTACAAGCCAAAGTTCACCCCTAGTGCCTACTTGTGTTCCTTGTGATTCTACCGGTAAAAGTTTTGCATCCTAAGTTCCAATCCTAGTCTAGCATGACAATTCTAGGAAAGTAAACCAAGCAATGAAAGTAATACGAGAAAGTAAATGCTTGAAAGTAAGGGCAAGGAATACGGCGATGTTTTCCCGAGGTATCGGAGAGTCACCACTCCCCACTAGTCCTCGTTGGAGCACCAGCGCAAGGGTGTAGCTCCCCCTTATCCGCGCAAGGATCAAGTGCTCTCTATGGGCTGATTCTTCGACACTCCATCGCGGTGAATCGCCCAAAACCGCTCATAAGATGAGTTGGATCATCCACAAGCTCTGCCGGATGATCACCAAACTCCCAATCACCACCAAGCCATCTAGGTGATGGCGATCACCAAGAGTAACAAGCTAGAACTCTCACTTGACCACAACGAGCATAATGAGAAGATGGATGCACACTTGCTACTCCCTAGTCACTAGTGAGGGACTCTCAAGCTTTGATTCTCAAATCACTACCCTCACTAGAGCTCTTGCACTCCCTTGCACTTCAAAGGTGTTTCTCAGCTGAACAAATGAGCAAGAAACCTCTAAAAGAGGTGGAGGGGATGTATTTATACACCCCACAGTCAAATCCAACCATTACCTGCCAACTCAGCAAAATACGCGTTGACCGGACGCGCCGGTCGACGTGACCGGACGCGCCGGTCGATCATAACGGTCGAAAACTGAAACACTTTGCTGAGTGACTGGACGCACCGATCAGGGGTGACCGGACGCGTCCGATCGTGCAGGGAGCTTACTGTACTTTGACCTGACGCACGACCGCGTCCGATCAGTGATGACCGGACGTGTCCGATCGTCAGAGTACCTTACTAGAACGTGATCGGACGCGCCGATCACTTCCCAGTCGCGTCCGATTAGTTGATTTTCCTTCTGTGACACGTGTCAGCCTGAACACCGCGTCCGGTCCTCGCAAGGACCGCGTCCGGTCAACAGCGCTGAAACATGGTAACTGTTTAGTACTGACCGGACGCGTCCGATCAAGCCAGAGACCGCGTTCGGTCAACGAAAAACGTCTCTAACGACTTCGAAACGCGACGCAACTTGAACCAAGTTGCTTCCAACTGAACTTTGAGCTATTCTTGAGCTACCTAGTGCTAAGTTTGACAAGTGTGCACCACACCTAAACAAAAGACTCACCTAGGTCAAACTACTCGCTCACGCCCCCCTTTATAGTACGGCCAAAGGAAAAAGCGAAGATCCTAACGACTATTCCGAATGCAACTCAACACCTTGACATCCGGAACTAACCGTCCTTAATCTTGACGACAATCCTTTGAAAACCGAAATGATTTCCATCAAGGGGCATGAATACCATAGTGCCCAAAGCAGTTATCAACCCCATGACCTAACTTACCAAAGTTTCTACAAAACACACGTTAGTCATGGTAATAATGCATTGTCATCAATTGTCAAAACCAACTCTCGGGGCCTAGATGCTTTCACCTATATGTATGCTGCGCTCCGGATTGGTATCGCCGTCATACTTGGAGATGTGCGTCGGCTGCCAGAAGCGCTGGGGTTGGAAGCCGCCTAATCCTAGCCCCGAACGCCAGGGGGCCGAAGTGATCCTAGGCGGGGCTCCCTTCCCGCTGCTCAGGAGTGTGGGATTGAGCCTGAGTGTGGCGTCTGGCCTCAATGGTGTCGCGCAGTCGTGGTCGTTGCCGATCTGATTGCACGTTGGCAGACGGTGAGGGGAAAGCTCATGCCTTCGCTCCTATCAGGGCTTGGCGCCCTAGGTCCGCGAGCAGTTGGAGTTGTTGCCGGAGGTGTCATCGTTGTCTCCTATCGGTGGGGCGCGCATGTCAGAGCGGTCCCCGTTGACGATGGTCGTCGGCTGGGACAACCTGGAGGGGACAACACGGTGCTAGGAGGCCAAACTGTTAGACTACTGGTAGAGGGCGACATGAAGGAGCCTCCTTGCCTCGTGCAGCCGCTCGTTGGTCTTCAGGTCCGGCGTGTCGGAGATGTCCTCTAGACGGCAAGCGACAACCGCCATGTTGTAGGCCGTGTGGGGAAGCACAGCATGCTAGAGCCCCCATGCGAGCGTCGTCGTCATCGACAGCAAGCTGCGCCACCTGCTGCCATGCAAGCTCATGCCTTTGGCGCTCAAGCTTTGCCTCGGCGGCCTCCAGATCCACCTGGCGAGCCTGCAGTCGAGCTGCCTTCTCCCGAAGGTAATTCGCGGCTGCGGGGACTCTGGTCTGGCAGTGTGAGCTCAGGGGTGTTGTCAACAGGGTTCTCACCGTCGATGTTGAAGCACATGCGAGATGGGGCATAGTAGTCGATGTCATCAGAGTCGTACTCTGGGCCATTCCCCGAGAGGACCTCGAGGAAGGCATGCAGCGAGGGGAAGTCGATACCTACCACGCTAGAGAGGATGGCGCTTCGTGGCACCTCACGGCTGATAAGGTGCTCCAACTCTAGCTGGAAGGACGCTGTCGCATTCTGGATCCCGAATGGCAGGTATAGGAGGTAGTACCAGAAGCGCTCGAGCCGTGGATGAAAGCCCAAGTTTAGTTTTGGTAATTAATGACACCAAGTTGCTAATGCTATTGTATCAAGTGGAATGAGTTAGGCATAAGCAACACACATGATGAAGGAGCATGTGGCATAAAGTGATGGCCACAAGATCACAAGAGGTGGAGATGCACATAAAATGATGATCATGGTGATCAAGAATGAGGAGATGGACATATAACAAAGGGATCAAGGCAAAGGTATAACCATAGGGCTTTCCTTTTGCCGGTTTAAGATGAGTAGAGAAGTGATTGATCGGGTTTAGGATACATAGCTGACTATCAAGAGGGGCAATCACGGTTAGCTCGGGAATCAAGTGCCACTAGATCAATGTCTTGAGCATATGCATTAGGATCTAGTAGAGAGCTAACGTAACGCCTTGAAAAATGATTGTGAAAATGCTAACACACATGCACATGATGATATACACATGGTGGTGTTATCAGGCATTTTTGAGGAAATGAAATGCCTATTTTCCATTGCGCCAGAGATGAGAAAACGGAGGCGAAATTCCGGAGTGTTTATCCCTGAAAAACTCCAACCGGACGCTGAACCGGACGCGGTCCCGGTTTGACCGGACGCGTCCGGTCAATTCAACGTGGCGCGGGCACTAGGGTTTGCAACCGACGCGTCCGGTCCCTCACGGAACCGGAGTGTCCGGCCGGGCACCCAGAGGAGCAAAGCGTGGCGAGGAGCTAATCGGACGCGCGGCGCGTCCGGTCACATGCGATCGGACACGTCTGATCACGCGGGGAGCTCTCTGGACTCCGATCGGACGCCGGGAGCAGCGCGTCCAGTCATTTGGTGAAGCGCGTCCGGTCATGACAATGTCTCTTTCTGACGTGCACTGTTGCTACTTGTCCTGTAGTCCGGTGCGTCAGGTCATCACATTTTTCTCTATGACGTCTGGTAACGGCTAGTTGCTTACCCCATCGCTATAAATAGATGGTGGTCGGGTTTGGGGGGTTCTCTCTTGCACATTTGAGATATTGAGGCACACTTTGAGCTAGAGAACTTTCCCTCCACTCATCTCCTTGCTTGGTTGCATACTCTAGAGAGATTGAGTGAGATTCAAGTGCATTGCATTGAGAGTTACATCTAGTGGCACTTGATCTTCGTGTTTGCTGTGGATTGCTTGTTACTCTTGGGTGTTTCCCGACACCCTAGACTGCTTGGAGCAACAGTGGTGTTGAGCTCGACCTTGGAGATTGTTTCGAGCCTCACCAAGTTGATTGTGAGGGGTTCTTGAGCCTTCTCCACAGGAGTTCGCGAATTGGCTACTCTAGTGGAGCTCGTGGCTTGGAGGATCCCCATCTTGTGAGTGGATGTGCAGCACTGAAAGGTCTTGATGGCTAGAGGGGGGGTGAATAGCCTTTTAAAATTTTCTATAAAGACAAGCTAAACAAGTTTATCAATATAACAAATAGCGAGATGCGAGTTTTGCTTAGCCTACGGGGTGTTTGCAAGCCACCTATCCAATTCACAATTCTAGTATATTTGCACTCAACCGCACAATTCAAACCGAGAAGGCAACTACAACTACAACTAGCAAGCTACACAAAAGAGCTACTCTAGCAAAGTGACTAAGAAAATAATACAAGAGAGAGTTAGAAAGGTATCACCGAGGGGCGAAGTATTGAGCCAACCAAACAATAAGATCAAGAGATGAATTCCACAATACACAACCACCGGGATCGATCAATCACAATAAGAATGATGACACAAAGATTTATCCCGAGGTTCACGTGCTTGCCGGCACGCTAGTCCCCGTTGTGTCCCTCTTTACCACGTGGTTCGGTGGCTAATCGGTCTCACACCGAGCCTCTCAAAAGGCGCCACAAGAACCTACCAAATGGCAAAAGGTTGCAAATGACACGAGCAATCCACTAATGTTGCCTTTGGCGCTTCGCCGAGGTAGGCACAAACCCCTCACAAACACCGGAGGTGGCCAAGAACAATCACCAACTCTTGCCAACGCCTCCAAGCTGCTCCAAGCCGTCTAGGTGGCGGCAACCACCAAGAGAAACAAGAATCCCGCAGCAAATCAACCACCAAGTGCCAACTAGATGCAATCTCACAATGCAAATGCACTTGGATCACTCAATCTCACTTCGAATATGCAAAGAAGCAAGAGAGATGAGTGGGAGGGGAGTTGCTTAGCTCAAAGTGCTCACAAGTATGTCAAATGTCCAAGAGGGGGAGCTTTGAGCCGGCCAACGAGTATATATAGACGTACCCCTTCGAATATAGCCGTTAGGAACTTAAACAGCCGCAGTAGCGCTGACCGGACGCGCTGGTCGCGTGGACCGGACGCGCCGATCGCGCAACGGCTCTTTTTCGAAACACCGACCGGACGCGCTGGTCGCAACGACCGGACGCGCTGGTCACGACCGGACGCGCCGGTCCCGTGACTGACCGGACGCGCTGGTCAACCCTGAGCCGCGCACAACGAAACATCGACCGGACGCGCTGGAGAACTGACCGGACGCCACAGTGTCAGCGTCCGGTTGGAGTCCAGTAAGCTCCCTGATCGACCGGACGCGTCCGGTCGACTGTGACCGGACGCGCTGCGCGTCCGATCAACCAACTGAAAAACGCGCAGACGCTGAACGCTGACCGGACGCGTCCGGTCAAACAGAGACCGCGTCCGGTCCAGCGTCTGGTCACCACTGTGACCTCCGTTCGCTTCCGTTCGATTTCCGACTTCCGGCGTAGTGGAAAATAGGCGTTTCAATTCCTCGAAAACGCCTGAATCCCGCCTCGCAAGCTCGGCGGGAGGGAGAGAGGACCCCAAACCCTCTCTACCGCTCAAACTCCAACGCCGTCGCAAACGTGCTAACACCACCAAGTGATCATCACCATGTGCATGTGTGTTAGCATTTTCACAATCATTTTTCGAGGCGTTATTATTTCTATCCAAATGCATATGACATGAAATGCACACCTAGAGGCACTTAGGAGTTCAAATAGCCGCGTCATTCCCCTCTTTATAGTACGGCTATCTATCCTATAATGTAACCACACCCACTAGGTGCCTTGGTTACTAAAACACAACCCTTAAGCATATACCTTTGCCTTGATCACGTAGGGTTGCATCCAAATCCAAGTGTGGCCATCATGATCACCATGTCCATCTTGCCACCAACCTTGGAATGTACTAATCCTCATATGCTACATACAACTTAGGCATAGGATTAGTACTTAGGCATTGTCACTAATTACCAACACCAAACATAGGACTTTCAAGCACCCGCTGAGGGTTCAACTCTAGATAGTTGATTAGCTCATGATCCATCAAGTGGGTGCATCGCCACAACGAGGAGTAGCTTGCCGGGAAGCAAGTGAACCTCGATAAAAATCTTGTGTCATCTCTTTGCCGATGATTTCTCTTGTGATTGCTCATTGTGATTGATTCTTCGAGTGCATTGCTTCTCTACATCGTTGGTATAAGAATCAAGTCACTTGCTCTTTACTTTCTTGTACTAGCCCTTGTGTAGTTTGCTTAGTATAGCCTTCATCATATAGGAGTAAGTAGCTTAGTGACTCGGCATTGTTGGTGTATGTTAATCATAGCCTTGCTTCACTAGAATTGTATAGGTGGCTTTCATAGTGTAGTTGAGCTAGTGCTAGAATTAGCTTAGCTATCTTTTATACTAACGTGGTTGTTTAGTGAAGTTTGTAGATTTTTTAATAGGCTATTCACCCCCCTCTAGCCATTTGGACCTTACAGTGGAAGCACCTCGCCGGTGGCGATCTGATGATGGATGTTGGTGAGCATGTAAAACACCTAGCGTCGGTCTGACACGATGGGGTTTGAGCCCAGACCATGCTGGATATGCCGGGCGAGGACCTCGAGATCTGCTCCCAAGAGGCCCAACAGAGAGGGCGGTGTCGGGGGCTCGTTGCCCGCCGGTGCAGCCTCCTTAAGTGGGTGGAGCTCGTCGTAGCAATCGATGACATAGGCCAGGCTCCCAAAGTTGAGGACTTGGCCCAGAGCAAAAGCATCGGTCATGACTAAGAACTCACCGGGGAAGCGGACGTCGTAGTGCTGGAATCACACTTGATGCGATCCCCTACCTGGCGCGCTAGCTGTCGCGGGGTCGAAACCGCGGCAAGCATTGTTGTTCATCAGGTGTCAGAGTGCATGTCTCCGGTGTCTCGGGTGGACTCAAGAACACAAGAATCACAGAGAGGATGCAACGGTTTATCCTAGTTCGGGCTATCTAGGCCCTATGTCCAGCAGCTGATGATCCTTATACTCAAGAGCACCAAAAATCTAGGAGGTTACAATAGAGTGTAAGAGAGAAAGAGAGAGATTTGGTAGGGGATCACTCGGTGCTGATCCTATGAAGCCTCGCCGCTGAGGAGGTCTTTCCCCTCGTTGGAGAGGAGAAAGATGATGGGAAAGGTGGAGGAGCTCTCGGTGCCCCTCTCTGGGTTGCTCTGCTCTCGGTGCAGAGCGTGAACTGAACGGTGAGGACTCTAATGATCTATCTCTGGGAATCGTCATCCCCCTCTCTAGGATCTGACCTACCCTTATATATTGAGGTAGGTCAGGTACATGGCGGTTTGGGGGAGTTTGAGCCTATGGTCTACATGCGTCGGAGTCTAGGAGGGTCTTGCAGCGGTGTCGTGTGGACCATGGCGATGTCGTGCAGCTGAAGAAGCTCTAGGCGTCATTCGTGTTCTGACACACTGAATGTCAGGCTGTGTCAGCTTAGACCAGCCTCCACCAAGTGCACCATATGTTGGCTTCTTGACAGCGAAGGCGGCTAGCCTGAGGGGATGACATGCGGGCCCGGAAGCCCCCGAACCCCTGAAGCTAGCGGAGGAGTTTGTCTTCTTGCATCATGCCCCGTGCATGACCCTGTCGGAGGAGCAACTGACAACGCGTGCCTGCGGCGCAGCGCTGGGGAGCCCCCGAGCCTCGGTGGCTCAGGGTGCCTGTCTCTAGCCTAGGCCTTGGATATCGCCAAAGGCCGAGAGGGAGCCAAGGATCGGGTCCAAACTCCTGTCGATCGGGAGCCTGAGGCTCGGGCAAGCCCTCGAGTCCCGAGCAGAGGCGCCGGGCGTGCTCGAGCTCGGCCCAATACCTTAGCTGGATGGTGCTCGCGAGCGTACTCGATGGGTATAGCCCCTGAGCCCCTGGGCGATCCTGGAAGAGTCGGTCAAGGGGTCTCTTGGTCGGAAACCTTTGATCCCAAGGCTTAACATAATCCATAAATTGATTTACAGAGGCAAACGCTTATAACGACCGCCTCCAAAAATAATCCATTAACCGAGGCGATTGACTTACTGTGCCTGCCTCAGTTAATCCATTAATGGAGGCGATTGTCATAAGACAACTGCCTCAGTTAATCGTGGAGTAACCGAGGCGGGCGTGTTATACGGCCCGCCTCCTTTAATGATTAACCGAGGCGGTCGTCAGCAGGCCCTGTCACGAATTAACCGTGGCGGACAAAAAGCCCACCCACCTCCATTAAGAAAAGGGCAATGCCACGCAAAATTAATCCTGCAATACAGAGCTTAAGTCTAGGAACTGCCCCCTGACGAAAGTACCATAGCCTTGTGGCCGGATGCATAAAGGTGTCTGGCCTTCAGCTTCTGAGCTGGACCATTAAGAGGAGGCCATGTGATAGTGTTCGGAAAGAAAATTAGTATATGTTAAGAATGTTAGACGATATATGAAAAGAAGTATATTGTGCCCATCTCTTACAAATATTTGAGGCCCCGCATAGAAATCCTTTTGGGGATCAGACTCTTTGATAGATACAGTCAGTAAAATTTTTACTCGCTTGTCAATGAGCCCAGTTGATTCACTACATGGTGTAAGCCAAACCTTTTCCTTTGTGTCAATTTTCTAATAGGCTGGTGTATGAATTAGGGGGGAAATAAGAGTTGGTTTCTAGGATTGTGATAGATTATATCCTATTTTTGGTCAGTAGATCAATAATAGAGTCAAGTGCTTCCCTATAAGTCAAGTTATAAGCGTCAAGTTATACAATAGTTAGTCTTCAATTTGTTTACAAAATTTATTTATTATAATATATTTTTATGTCCTTCTCACATATATCTCTATTGGAATCCACTACCGCCTATGCTTTCCATGCCTAACTTGTTGCGTGTATGATACTCAAGCTCTCTTCTCTCCTTCCTTCTCTCTTCCACATCAGCAAAAATATTGATTACATTGGCTATAAGCCAATTGTTGTACTTGCTCTAAGTAAACCAACTACTATATGAATTGGCTAATAATAGTGGACATCCATACAGCCAGCCGAAGGATGTATATATATATATAGAGAGAGAATAAGAGTAAAATGCACCAAAGGTCCATTAACTTTTGAGAAGGTGTCATCTAGGTCCATCATTTTTTAAATTGTATTTTTAGGTCCATACACTTTCCACCCGAGGTCCATACCCATTCGTTTATGTTTGTATTTTGCAGAAACCTCCCTTTATTTCTCTGTGATTTAGCCTACAAATCATAGCAGCGAAAAATCAGTATTTGATAAAGTCAACACATCTACTAATCACTGCTATTTTTCATTGCATTGAAACACACATATCAGGAATTGGTGAAAATACCTCAGTTCTTCCATGGATGACCCGAAGCGGGTCAGAGGCAGGGGCGTAGGTCAAGGCCACCAGCAACTGAGCGGCGTCCCAACTACCACACCAGCTAGCTGGGGAGGTGGGGCTGGGCGGTGGGCGAGCCCAGCCACGCCGCCGAGGGCGCACGCCGGGGGAGCAAACGTGGCGGAGGCAACCCGCGCGAGACAGAGGGCAAGGGGGTGGGGAGAGGGGGAGGGCGATATGGAGAGGGAGCGCCGCCGCCCAAAGCCGCGCAGCCGTTGGGAACCCTAAGCCGCGCCCGACGCGTTTTTGCGAGTGAAGGCCAGTTCGAGCGAGTGCCGAGTAGGAAAACCTTTGAGGGGCATTGCTATCTTTTGGTCCACCGGCCTTTTCTTCTTTTTTTTTGCCATTTAAGCCAACCATTACCAATGGTGTTAAAAAGTAGGGGTAGACGGCGCCTTCGTTTGAAAATAACGAGGGTAAAATCTCAAAGTTAAAAAAAAGGGGTAAAATCACCATTGAGGTTTGGAATAGGGATAGAAGCACTAAAATCCCAATAAAGAATATCTTACGTGGAGTGAAGATGATAATAGTTGCTAAACAAACTTGTAATGTTGTGCTTTGGTTTAATCTTTTGAGATAATAATACTCCATTACCATCTGATTCAAGGTACGAGTGTCGGGATGAAAACTGAAGGCGAGGGAACACAATCACACATTCCATCAGTCTGTCAGTGTCAGCTCGCAGATTTGCCGCACTGCATACATCAATGAATGAGTGGCCAATCAAAATCATCCCACGCATGGATTCAGTGGCTCCATTAGCAATGGCAAGCACATTCAACATGTCCAGCGGTAGCTCGTTCACTCCTGTCAACGTTCGGTTTTCAATAATGTACAGCTACTAGTAGTGGTACAAAGGGGTCTGAATCGCCAAGAGATCAGGCTTACCAACACACTGAACGAAGAATGATGGATACACACATCAGCAATGAACTACCTCTAGGTCCACTTCAAAGATGGGAGAACCTGGGTCATTAGCTCCGCTCCTGTGTGCGCCCGCCTCTGCTCAACGCGCACTGATGGAGCAGAGCTCAGGATTGCATATGGGCTCAGACTTGGTCACACCCACCGCAGTTGCCCTTGGTGTTCCAAGCTATGGCGGATGTCGCCGTCGACAGCAATGACATGCTTCCTCAGCGCTGTAGCAGTCGGTTTCGTGTTATATTTCACCTGGAACCTTCCGACTGGGCCTGTGTTGTTGTTGACTGAGCCTTCTGGGATAATTTCATCCAAGAACTCATCAGCCACATCGCCGTCTTCATCGATCCTAAGCCTCCTTGTATACCACCTAAAACCCTGGTTGAAAAAACACATGAACCAGATCATAATTATAATGGATGTTTTGAAATACTGGGTAAAAAGGGTTGCAAGCAGTAAAATTTAAGACAGCTGACAACACTGAATGAATTACTCGTTTTCCTCAAATACAAATTACATACTGAAAAGCACAAACATCCAAAAGCCTTGTGTTTGGTAAGACCATTTTAGCTTGATGCAATCTATGCACATGACTGGAAATAAAGGCACACCATTACATAAAGAAATACAACAGCAGGGGGAAAAACCTACTATGATAGTGACACACTTTAAAAAAAAGAAGACGTGTAACACAAAATTTGTTAGGTAAACAGATACACAGATGTTCTTCGACATAACAAGAAAATGTGTTACATCGACTCCTTTTATACAAGATATCCCCTTCTTTAAGTGCCAAAAATATTCACAGAACACGTAATATACACCCAAAAAGATGAACTAATATAATTAAAGTCTGGTATCGAATATCAAGTTTACAAGTTTCATGTCCTACAACAGGAATTACAAGATCTACTTGAATTATAGATGTGTGTGTAATAGGTAGAGATGCCCACTTGCTAGTTTTATGTCCTACAATAATAGAACAGTGCTTTGAAACAGGTTGACAATATAGAAATATTAGTTGATGTAGCATTATTTTTCAAAATGTATTATGGAAATTCATTGTGGAATCCACAGGAGGAGATAGTCATACAGGTTGAAAATTGCTATGCTATGAAGAACTTGTTGCCAAACAGGCAGCAAAAGACAGTGTCTCATAATGCCAAATCAAAAGGTTTGGTTCCACCAAACACCTCTCATTTTTGTAACCAAGCAGGAATTCATAGATAACTCATGCCCGAAAATTGGTATACACAACTACAAGCTTTAAAGGGTTGTTTAAAACGAATTTACAAATCATAATGTTAAACCTCTTCCACCTCATTGTGGAAGAGGCCGATGTCTGGATCACTTCTGGCTTCCTAACCTCTCGTCGCTGGTCGCCACACGCGCCAACTAACGCTACGCGCGTTCGCCCTTTCTGCTCTACGTCGCACCATTGTTCCTTCAGTTAGTACGTCTGCGTAAGTTCCACCGTTTGGCGGTGATCTGTGTTCGTGTTTACCCACACGCTCGGTGGCACCTCGCCATCTAGTGCTGTTGGGCGTGTACTCAATTTAACTCCTTCTTAATGAAACACGTGCTAAGCACGTTCCCGAAAAAATAATGTTAAACCTCAGACAATTAACCAACTATGAAATATCTCAACAATCTTTTGTAAACCTCTACAAGTTAGCAATACACATAGATCAGCCAATGAATCATTGATAGCAACAAAAGCACGAGAACTCCATCAAACGAAAATAATGTAGATAACCATAATTGATGTAACCAAATCAAAAGAACTTGCAGACAAAAGAACACTAAAAGCAACCAATTCAGATAAAGGACCAAGACATGGTGACTACTTGATTAGACCGAGATGATCTAAAAGAACCCAAGAGCTATAGCTAAAGTCTAGACATGCCTAGTAGCAAAGGTAACTAGATCACATCAGATATCAAAAAAACAAAGCAGATAAACTCGTAACATGGTTCATTACTTTAATTAGATACAGTCATTGCTTGGTATTATCAGTTTTGAGAGAACCAGAATCCAACAATGAGGCAAGCGGATGAAACAAGATAAATTATTGAGTGCAGACTGTTTGAAGATATACTTTATCAATCAAATGGATTTTTAGGACAAAGACACGATCACACAACCTTAGGCCCTCCTATGTTCTGAACTACTGATATTTAGCATCCATGTAATTTAAAGTAAGACATGGCATGCATACCTTCTCATGCAACAACCCACAGATATAGCACTACAGTAGCACATGTAACCTTAGAGTGAAAGAAACTTGGGCTCAAATTGTTACATCAACTCTTAATGCACTACAGAACACTAGCTGAAGACCATAAGGTCTAACAAAGGTGATCCACATTGGTTATTGCTTGAATTAGGTCGTTCCTACTTAAATTTATCTATGGCCATTTTCCTTGACTATCTTTCTCTTATCTAATCGACTACAAATGATACAAACGAAATTCAGCAGCGCGAGTTTGCAGCTCTGAGGCCCTGACACTAAAATGAAGTGTACAGTTGTTTTCTAAACTGCATGACAATAAGCTGTCATAAAATGCACCATTGTGTTCAACTACTTCTCTTGGACATACAATGATTGTCACATAACTAACATGGAAGTAACCCAATTTGATGCTGAGCTAAGGGCTAACTCCTTATCTTCAGTTTTCAGTCCAGAATTCAGATTCACAAAAGGAAAATCATCCATGAAGGACGAGAAGCTAATAGTGCTACCCACTACCCACACTTGTTACATTATACACATTTGCACTGAATTGGGCAGTGGGGACTAGTAACTTTCGCATAAGCGAGTCCCATAAGCCATGCCACAAAACCAGTTTAACACGGAACCATCTACAAGTAGTTAATGTGATTATCTAAGAGAAATCTTCAAGCCCAGCAATCAACAATTCAGAACGGCTCGAACTCCCACTGGAATTCAGGGAGCCATCCCAGCAAGTCCAAGTCCAGACCTCGGAGCTACCAGATACTAGCGCAACAGCACACCACAAGCACCATAGAAAGAAGAAAAAGAAAGGGGCCCTTTCCATGAAACCAGATCCCGTTGACTCCGGAGCACAAGTACAACCGACGCCATCATCGCAGAGGGGGGAAGGAATCTCCCGGGGGTACCTGCACGCCGCCGTCCCCCTGCGGGCAGGGCACCAGCACGGGCCCGGGCCCCTGCCGCTCAACGGGGACGGGAACCTGGACGCTGAACCCCCGCCTCGCCCCGTGCGCCGCCGCGGCCGCAGCAGCCCTGTCATGCGGGAGTTCCGCGGCGGCGGCGGAAGACGGGGAATCCGGGTGGTCCGCGTCGTCCCGCGAGATGCCGAAGAGGCTGCCGATCTTGCGTAAGAAGCCCATCGGCGGCGAGGCCCCCAGTCGATCCGACGGCGGCGCGGTGGGAATGCCAATGGCCCGCCGACGCGATGTGATTATGTGAAGAGTTGGGCAGTGTTGGGGGTTTCGTCGTTTTCGTAGTCTTGAGTCTTATATATAATTCAGAAAATAAATGTATAATAATCAGATTTAACTAGATTTATAGAAAAAAATATTAGCATTTATATCTCTAAATAAGATCAACACAAAACAATATGATGTGATTAATCTAATGATGATTGTTTGATATTATAAATTTTAGTATTTTCATACAGATTTTATCAAATTTAAGTTTGTTTAACTTATTCAAGAGCGAGACACTATTTATGTTGGGATGGAAGAAGTAGCTTTTGCGGTAGTAGTGGTGGCGAAAGAAGGGAGCAAAAGTGAAAAGTGTAAAATACATCTTTTTTTATTTCTTATTTTATTTATTTTTGCACTTTTTCTAAGATGTTTGATTTTTGTTGTTGCAGGCAACATGTAATTTCATCATTGTTAATTTTTTTTATTTTTTGTGAGTTGTTCTTTTGATCTGTACTAGTTGTCTCTTTATGAGTTGTTGCCTGAAACTTTCTAAAAATTTAGACACCTCAAATATAATAACTCTCTTGTTTTTATCCTTACTTTTTTTTCTTCATCAAGTTATGATGTTTGTTTGGTTTATTTTTAGATGTATGCAAAAAAAGCAGCATATGAATTATGATGAGAGAGGATATTCTAGTTTGGTTAGGGGATGGATGAGAACTTTTAGATTGAGACGATGATGCATGAATCATGAATGAGAAAATTACTAAGAGGGATGGTGATTACTAATTATTTAAGGGAATGAACGAGACATGCAAGTGCATGGACCGCATGATGACTGTTCATGGGAGATTAGTGGTTTGAGTGGTGGTGGTGGGGCAAGATGAGTAATGGTGGGTTAAAGGTTGGATTATTATTTTATTTTTATCTTTTTTAGACGATTGTGAGCTTTTGATTGAAAATTAATGACATGGGACAAACATAAATTGGATGGCTGTTGTCCATAATTTTGTATGGTTTGATTAAGCCATCTTTGAATACATAACCTAGGACACATATGTAGTGGCCTGGGGTTCCTCTTGCCCTTGATTTAAAACTATATTTTGTGCAACCCGAAGTTATATATGTGAGAAACTCATGAGAATATCCAAGTTCTCACATAGATATAATTGTAAATTAATACATCGAGGTGTCTATCTTTAACTCAAGTTCTCTCGTCTGGGGTGCAACCAATACAATTCTCAATAATCCTAAATTGAAACCCAAATAGCTTATCACATTAAAGGCTAGTTTAATAGGGCTAACGGTTTCTCTTTATCTGAAAGTCGTTTTGAAAAAAAATGTTTGGCAAAAACGGCTTTAATAACTGTTTATTTATTTATTTATGTCAAATTCGTGAGGACGAGTAGGGAGAAACCATATTTTCACGACTCCCCCCACGTAGTATAGAATTTAAAACAGATTTGACTCCTCTATGCTTCTTCATAGGTTAGATGACCGTGTGGCAAAGCTTTGGACGGAGTTGGCTGGAGTCGCTCCAGAAACCGTGCCAAACGAGTTCTGAATCAGCAACCCTATAATACGAAAAACTATAACCAATTAGAGCTTTATTAGTTTGTAGATAAATAAAAATTAGAATAATTGAGAAAGAGAAAAACGAACCATGAAGCATCTAATTAATTCGTACCTTGAACATTTAAAGACAAGAGAACGTCTGGCCAAGACGGCCTCCCATGGTGGCCACGATATTAAACAAGACGTTGGCCGTTGGATTGCTAGTGGATGGCTCTGCTCGTGTTGACCTGGGGAAGCAATCGGTGTCCGGTCAAAGGCCTGCCGTGGGGCAGGCCGCTGTCGTCTATGGATTGGCCATCCCCTCACGTTGTCGTCTCCTCATTCGCTGTGCTTCACCGGCCTCCTCTCATATCTCCCTCTGCTCCACCCCTCTCTCTCCCCAATCCCCACTCTCCGTCCCAACGCTCTCTCTCCGTCTCTCGCACTCCCTCTCCCGACGGGGCAGGACGACGGCGGTGGCTAGGGCGGGCCCGTCGCTGCCCACGGGTGCTGGATGAGCGTGGCCCCGGCGTGGCGTTTCCGGCGAGCGCGCCCCCTGGCGCCCGGCATGGAGGCCGCCGGCGCGGGCGGGTCCGAGGCCGCCGGCGCCCAGCGCGCGAGCAAGCCCCACACGGCGGCTCAGGTATAGCCGGCCGGCGAGGACTCCGACACGAGTAGCCCTAGGTGAAGGCAGCCTCTCTCCCTCGCTCCTCCTCTCCTTCAATCGCTGACCTTTCCTGGGGTCGATCCGTGGCCTCCACGACCGGATCCAGGGCCTCTATGGCCGGATCCGTTCGTTCCCCTTCGGATCTGGCCTGGTGGCGTCCTCTCTCACCCTGCGGCACTGCGGTCCCTCAACTTGCCAAGCGCCGCCGTGCGTCGTCCCCTCCCCTCTTCCTTCTCTCCGCGTGTGCGTGCTGGAATGGAGACGCTTCGCTTGTTGGCGCATGGCGACCTGTGCAGCATTGCCCGTTGATTAGCATGAGCGTAGAGCGGCGACAGCTCCGGGCTGCCGTGTTGGCGGCTGGTCTGGAGCTGTTGTTGCCCGCCGTCTACTCAAACGTGAAGCAGTTGTAGCCATGTCATGCGTAGACCTTGATGCTAGAGAAAGGTCTATGCGATCAACACTTGAGCAGTCTAACAGTTTCTTTGCAGCATGCGTTGATTGAATTCAAGATCAAAGAAAGTTTTCTCTTTTATCAATTGCATATGATGTGTTTGATAGAATGCCCATAACAGCAAGATAGGTGAGGATGCTACACAATTTTTTTCCTTTATCTGCTCCAATTTGTTCTTAGAATTATCAGCTTGTTTTAGGTATATATTAATTTAGTGGATCCACTTGGAAAAAAGCATTATCTGGTGCAACAAACATCATGACCCTACCACGGTACTTAGTTGGGTTGCATACTATATGTTAGCTTACTAATCGCTGATACATATTTAGCTACAATATTAGAAGCTTGAGATCACAGAAGTACCAGTAGTGTCGTTTGTTGTTCTTTTACTGTCCTGCATGGTTGAAAGTGATGCTTTGATCTTTTCCTTTAGGTTTCATGTTCAGTACTGTGCATGGAAGTTCTTTTGCTATTCTCTCTTTTTCAAAAATTCACCTAGCATTTTAGTACTATCCCATGAATGTGCTTCATGGATTGATTATAATGGGAAGCATATCAGCTCCTGCAACATTAAACAATATGAAAATAGTGTATAAAAATAGCACACACAGGAAAGCTTGGATATGGCTACAGATGTTGCTATTTTTTCTGTGTTTGAGGCGACCCTGTGTGGAGGTTTATTTTCTACTGATGACATTATTGTCAATGCATTCTATGGCATGACTCTTGGCGATTGCTTTCGGGTTTTTCTTTGTTTTAGAGCTCACAGTACCTACGTTGAAACTTGAGTGCATTTAGTTTGTCATAGTCCCGGTCAATGTAGTTCCAGGGCCTACAATTTTTGTTTGGTGATGTTGTTGATGTATTGATCACATTCATGGCCTCACAGGGTGGCCACGATATTAAACGAGATGTTGGCCGTTGGATTGCAAGTGGGTGGCTCTGCTCGCGTTGACCCAGCGGCGCAATCGGTGTCGAGTCAGAACCCTGCCGCGGGCAGGCCGCTGTCGTCTCTGGATTGGTCAGCTCCTCGCATTGTTGTCTCCTCATTCGCTGTGCTTCACCGAGTCCACTGGTCGGTTGCGCCATCCTCGCTTTTTCTCCCTTTTCCTCTCCGATGTGTGCTCTCCTTGCAAGCGCCGGGGCAGGGCGCGTGTGTGGATCTGGCTTGCCGGCCTTCATCGCTGGAGGAGCCCCATACCGCGTGATTGGCCCGTTGCGCATGGCGGAGGTGCACTCTCTCCCCTTCTCCCCTTCCCTCGGCTCTCTCCTTAATGCGAGGATCTTGGATCCCCTCCTCTAGGAGGGCGTCGGCTCCAGTCGCTCTCTTCCGGCCCCTGATGTTCTCTTGTCTTTAGATGTGCGGATCATGCTCAAAATTGGTATCCTTCATTATACAACAATGATTGGTTGTTTCAATCTTCATGAGTTCATGTTACCTACTGAGGTTTTGGGGTTGTGCAATGATAGATATTTATTTAGACTGAGACAATGGAGTTGTGCGATGATGATTAATTATTTCATCCTTCCATGATTCTTGCTATTTGCATTAGTTTTTTGTGATGACAATACCAATATTATATCTTGGCAATTCCCTTTTGCATGTGCTGTTTAGTTTTCGTTAGTTGCTACAATTTGTTCGTTTCTTACTGAGCATAAGTTCATTGTCAATGATGTCTTTGCTTCATATGATTTGTTGGTTGTTCTACTACTGAGCACACCCCATTGCCAATGATGCGTTTGTTACTATCCATCTCTCTCCACTTTGCATAAAGATGCATTTGTTCTACTACTGAGCTTGGTTTTTGCTGCTCACTCTTCAGGAATTGTCTCGCTGGATTGCCACTTTACAAAGTTGCTTATTAGCATTTCCAAATAAGTTCCTGTACGCCTGCCCTGTGTAGCTGTAGGTCATTTCTTATGTGTGCAATTTACATTCATGAAAGTCATTTCCTTTTCGTCTGTGTGATGTATGCATTGAATCCACTCATTTCCACCTAGATTTTGTCATCAGATTCCCTTCGCTTCAAATTCGAGATTTTATAATGCAAGATTATACATCTGCATCAGCTTAGTTAGAGATTACAATGTAGGTCTAAAGTTTGTTTACCGATGTTGTTTCTAATTTTCTTTTCTGTTTTCTTTTTTGATCATATGATCCCATGTTGTATCTCATTATACTTTGTTCAAATCCATAGATATGTCTGATTACCATATTTCTTCACTCTCTTTACATTTATATTTTGATAAGATATTATCACTCAAATAACCAAAATGAATGAGGTGGCTCTACGCGCGCATGGGCGCGCGCAAATCACTAGTATCCTTTATGCTTGATGGGCGATGGGCCGATGGCGCTGCGCGGCTTGCCTATGCCCTGGGATGAGCAGAAGGGGCCAAGAGGATCGGATGGCGAATCTGCATGAGTCGATCGAGCGTGGCGTCGTGACGAAGCAAACCACGACGGCGGCGATCGTAGCTGCGGCTAGCCATCCTCCAGGCAACGGGGATCGGCGATTTAGGCTGTGTTTAGTTATCCATATAATGCAAAATGTAAAATGCCAACTACTTTGGAATGATAAAATGCGAAATACCAAAATTTTTATGGGTGTGTTTACTTATATCTAAAATGCCAAATTTTTCATAGGATGGCTGAGGACTTTTTGGCTTTTTTAGCCTCTTGAGGCCAAAATCCAAAATAGAGAATAGATATATTTTTGCCAAAAATTTTGCATGGTGTTTAGTTTCATTTTGCAAAATGATAGACTAAAACCCAAAAATTTTTAGGTGAAATGAGAAACTAAACACACCCTTAATGTATGGACCGAGGCGGGTTTCACGAGATAAAAAAGATGTGAAACACTGAAACCTCAGCTAGCCTCTCCAGGAATCGAGAACAAGAATAATCAAGGACGAATAATGTAAAGGCACACACAAAAGACTCGACTTTATTCTCATGTTACGTACAATGACTTCCACCAAACAAGTTGGTGCAAGTGGTGACAAGCACCATATATGCGTGCATCTATATATCTTGCAACAATGCAAATCATCACTTATTCATCCCTCTTCTTGACACTCTCTAAGTATATATATCCACATACATCTAGATGTTTTTAAGACTTGTCTGGTTCTACTTCAATCCACCACAATTTACATGGGCTGTAAGAGATTAGGTGAAAAATTAGTTATTTTTTCACCTCGGTTTTCCTCTTGGTCGACCCATATGGATTGGAGTGAATTAGAGTGCAGACAAACAAGTCCTTGCTAGACATCAGCTAATTAGCCACGAATATTTATTCAGTGATAATGATACATGCCGATCACACTCTGTATATGTAGGAGTATATATGGTAAGTGAAGTTCGTAGTGGTGTGCAAGAGAGATTCTACTGTGATGGATAAGCATATAGTAGATTTAATGAAGTGATGATCATAGAGTATATGTCGAATGGAACTAGATTAGAGTTATTAATTGGTGATAGGGATGAGCCTGCCGTAGGCCTTGTGGTCGTTGTCCTTGGGCACGGTGACGGTGAGCACGCCGTCCTGGAGCGCCGCCTGCACGTTGTCGGTGTTGGCGTTGGGGGGCAGGCGCACGGTGCGGACGAACCGCTCGTTGCTCCGCTCCACGCGGTGCCAGCGGTCACCCTTCTCCTCGGCGGCGCGCTGCCGCTGCCCGCTGATCTTGAGCACCTTCTCCTGTTCCACCTCCACCTTCACCTCGTCGCGGCGCAGCCCGGGGAGGTCCGCCATGAACACGTGCGCCGTCGGCGTCTCCTTCCAGTCCATGCTCGCTGTCGAGAACGAAGGCAGGCCCAGCGCCGGCGCCGTGAACGCCGCCAGCGTGATCGCGTCCACCAGCGGCTGCTCCATGATGTCGATGCTCACCGGCTCCACTGCTGCGGCCTCCGTGCCGGCGCCGGCGCCGGCGCCGCTGCCGGTGCGCACGGCGCCGCCCTTCTGCTGCTGCCCCTGCTGCTGCTTGCGGCCCAGTATGCTGGTGATCATCGACATGATGATGCCTCGATCTTGATCAGTCGCTACTGTGTGCAGTGTCTAGTGTCTAGTGTCTAGTGTCTAGTGTGTGTTAGTCCTCACTTGGTGGTCCAGTGCATACTATCTTCTCTATTTATAGACGCGCAAAGGCAAGGAATATTTCTTGGTTGGTGATGACTCGGTGTATATGGCATTTGCATACGGCAGGAATATATGCATGTATATGATCTTCTAGGAGCTTGTATACCTCTTGTGTGATGACGATGAGAGATTCTCACAAAAGAGCCTCTCTTTCTCCCCCCGACCTTAAGTTTTTGAATGACTAACTTAAGTTTGATTTTTAGTGAGTTAAAAGGTTTTCCTTTAAATTAACCAGCTTGTTGAAAGAAGTCCAAAAGAATAGCCTAAACCACTGCATCGAAGGCTAATCCAACTTCTTCTTGCCGAGATTTGACGAGAACCAACAAATCTAACATAACGTACTCTTATAGGCCCTTTGCACACCTTATTCCAATTCCAATATACACATCATCAGTCATCATCACCACCTTGACCAACTTAAAATTAAATCTACAAAGAGGCGGCTCCTGCTCCTCTGATCGTTGCTGCTGCTGCGGCCGTGGCAGATAAAAAAGATGTTTTTTCATGAAAAGAAAAGATGATTGTGGTTAGGTCTAAGGTGTTTTTTAGAAAAGAAAAGGTGATTATTGTCCATTTGTACTACCGCAATATGCTATATAGAGATAGAGCATCTCCAAGAGTTTGCCAAATCAACTTGGCATCTATCTATTTTTGGCAAAACAGGAAAAATTATGCTCCAACAGTTTGGCATCCAACTTGGCAAATTTTAGCAACTTGGCAAATCTCCCCCCTCCACGCGCATATTTGCGCGCTGAGCGCGAGCGCGCATCCGGCTTCGCGTGCGGGGCTCTTCGTTTCTTAGCGGGGCTCTTCGTTTCTTAGCGGGGCTCTTCGTTCGCTTAGCGGGGCTCTTCGTTTCTTAGCGGGCCTCTTCTTATTTTACCAAGTCAAAATGGCAAACTCTTGGAGAGAGTCTATTTTTTCACTTGCCATATATTTTAGCAAGTTGCTAAATCACGATATTTGCCAAGTGAATTTTGGCAAGCTCTTGGAGATGCTTGAGCTCTTTTATAGTGGTTTCCAGAAAGGTGGTACTTTCAAGTAATTTCACTTCTAAATTATTCTGATCATCTGATGTAAGTAAAATATTTTGAAGTTTTATTTGCTTATTAAGGGTAATGGAGTAATTGTTGCTCTCCGTTAGGAACAACCCCTCCATGGTTCTCCGTTCTCCCACACCGCCCTGGTATCAAAGTGTCGAGACACATGCCACAGCCAAGTAGTTAGCCGCGAATCTCACTGCCAAACCTTCAAATGAGTGGGAGCTCACACGCGTGAACCACGCCACCACCTCTTCTTCCCCTTCGTCGTCCATCCAGTATCGAATGCACCCAACCACCCCAACCCCATGACTAGGAACTCACACCTGTTAAACCTCATCACAACCCTCGCGTCGTCATCCATCCAGCATCCAGCCGATCGGACGAGCCTGTGGCTACGCTTCATGGTCCCCTTCCGACGCCGGAGCAATGTGCGCTCACCTTGCTCCTCCACGCCCTACATATACATACTCTATCCCCACGCCAGAATTGGAGCCATGTAACACCAGAACTGAACGGCGCCGTCGTGGAACTTGACTCCTCCACCGCTTTCATCACTTCCTCCTTCAAGCTATGGTCCATCCTCGTGCCACCGGCCGCAAGTGGCGCCAAATCTCCGTGAAATCTCTGTGGTGGCAGATCCCGTCTCTGGGCAACGATGACCGAGCCGACATGATGTTACGTGTGGCATCACGGACATAGGGGGTGGGCGAAATGGAGAAGGGGAACAAAGATGAATAGACATACGATGGATTATAGATCAGAAGAACATTGTGTCACTCATCCATTTTTCCTGCAATATACAATTACTAGATTACCCATAGTCAATCAAATAATAAAAACTATAAAAAAAATGCTGACAATGGTCCCACATTTTTTTTTACCAACGCCCCACCGATTTAGTACGCATTTGGTACCTTTGAGTACTTTTCCTTTGTTAGCTGTAATTATCTAGCCATTAGAATTCTTCTCACCGACGATCCTCATTTTTTTCAACCATAATAAATTTTCTCGCCGTTATTACCAACTTTGCCCAACAACTAGCTCAGTTGAGAATAACATACGTATCTCTTATGTTTCTTGTTTGATGCAGAGTGGCACATATATCTATTGTTATGTTCTCGACAGCATAATTTGTGTACTCACGTTTTTTTTTCACACGAATTTCCCCTTGTTGAGTACTCATCGAAGGAAGCATGTGTAGTGTATATGGACATGTATCATGTACCATCAACCATTCGACCCCAGGTGCAAATTTGATTTCCCAATAAGATATGTGTGGGGTTGTCTGTACATCATACATGGGAATAATGAGGAGGGAATGGAGGATTCGTTGTTCGATTGCTACATGCACTGGCGCGATGGAATTTTCACAGGAGGCCGCACAAGCGTGGGAAGCATGGTTGCCCTCACTCCCAAAGCAAATAGATTTCGTATCTTATCATATCAGGCCAAAGTCATATGCACATCTGCCTACTTCTTTTGATCTACGTTTTCTCATATGAAACTCCATATAGCTCCTAGATTTCGCGTAACGAGAGCGTTTTGGTTCCTGTTCAGTTACTGTTCACGAATCCTGGGCAGCCACGTGGCCTCGTGCGTGTGTGACCGTCGATTTGGGCTCTCCCGATAATTACGGCCTTGCGCCTGTTACCCCTCGCTCTCTCCGCAAAAAAAAAAAAAAATTGCCTCGCCGTCTCCGTCCATACTTCTTCCTCCTCCTCTTCCCCGCTCAGGCGCTTCCTCTCCCCCGGCGGCGCTGGCCAGCCTTGTGTTCTACATACCTCCAACCAACTTTGGTTTTTAGGGCCTCTCTAGAACGTGGGATTCTCAGAATACATGAATAACGTGGGATCCTCATGAATAACGTGGGATCCTAAAACGGAGAGACTAGCGTCTGGACGTTCGTGCCTGCGGCCTGCCCGTTTTCAATAATGATACCCTCATTGCGCCTATGGATATAGCTTCGTACTCTGTTTTGTCTCGTGCTCCACGCCTGTTGCCTACCTATGAATGCAGTTTCGTGCTCCGCTTTGCTTTGTGCTTCGCGCCTATTGCCTGCCCATGGATGCAGCTTCGTGCTCCACTCCTGCTACCACGCCCACAAATACAACTTTGTGCTTCGCGCCTACTGCCGCGCCCGCTTCGCTTCCCGCACGCACGCAAGGACCGCCTGCACCCCCTTGTCGCGTCTACTCATAAAACACTTGTAACATAAAGCATTTGTTGCAACATACGTCCGAAACAGATGAAACATTTACAACATATGCTTGCAACATGTGTATGAGCATTACAACATATGCAACATCCAGATAAAACACTTGCAACCTACGTTTGAAACAGCTGAAACATTTAAAACATACACTTGCAACATATGTGTATAGCCATTGCAACATATGCAACCTCCAGATAAAGTACTTGCAACATACGTTTGAAATAGCTGAAACATATGAAACATACAATACCAGATCTAATTTTGCAACATCTAGATGAAACATATGAACATACATCTAAAACGCATGAAACATACGGTTGCAACATGTGCTCATCTACTTGCTGCCTCCAATGGACGATCGTTGATGCGGAGCTTGATGCCGCCACGGAGCTCGATGCCACGGCGCGGAGGTCGGACCTTGGCTGTGCGTAGCGCGAATCCAGGCGGGAGGCGCAAGGTGCGGCGGAGCGCAGCGCGAGGCGCGGGCAATGCAAGGCGAGGCGAGAGCAGTGCGCGGCACGAGGCACAAGGTGCGGGTGGGGTGCGTGAGGCACGAGACGCGGGGAGGTGGGTCCATCCCGTCCGTTCGGACGGACGCCGGAGCATTACCGATTCTCAAAATACATTATTAATAGAAAAAATACAAGATTGAAATTGTACGAAAAACTTACCATCCTACATTGCAGCATTTGGATACAATATAAGAAAAATATAGAAATTTCAAAAGTTTCCATGAGGCATCAGCCTCGCAGACACTAGTTTCGTCCAAAATTCCAATGATTTTGTACATATTTATCAAATTAATCCAAAGGAGATTCATAAGATTTAAATCCTTTCTTCCAAAGGGACATAGGTAATTTCCCTATAGAATTGAAATCCTCCGAAATTCCTATATTTTTCTTTTGTTTCAAAGGGCCCCTTAATCAAGATGGTTGAGCCCACTCTCGTAGGCGTAGCCCAAAACGGTCATGGACCCGCAACGAGCCAAGCATGAAAATCAATTAATCATCTGTAATGCCAAAGCAGCAGAGTGAAACAGGGCGGTGTCTGATTCCCAATTCCCAGACAGCAACTCAAGCACATGTTCATCACCAAATCTGAAATACTGTTCATCTGAGCATCGATTAGAAATCTAATGGCCTAAACCGGCGCAGCAGTGACAATTTCCCACTGCGCTCGCTTCATTATTATTACACGAAGACACATTAGACATCTGCTCTGGGCGAATAACTAAATCGGTGTGATAATCTTCATGTTCCAGAAAAAGAACAGTATACTAGATGCTGCAAGAAATGGATCCTTACGCCATCAGCTGTGCAATGTCCTTGCGGAAGACGCCCTCCATCAGGCTCTTCCTCTTCGCGGTGACTGACGGGAACGGGGTGTAGGAGATGCGCCTGCACTGGCTGCTCGCGCTGATTCTGTTGGGCTGCGTCATCGTGGGCAGAACAGGGAAGGACTTGGGCCGAATGTTCAGACGCGAGAACAGCATCTTTCCGCTGGAGTCGTGGGGCGAAGCTTTAGAAGCGGTCTTCTGCGCCCCCGCGCTCCTGCTTGCGCTCGAAACATGTCTGTACTGCTCAGAGCTGCCGTTTGGTGGGCCTGGAAGACGGGGGCGGATCTCTGCTGATGGCTTCATGCGATCAAGCCAGCGAAGGATTGCGTTTCCGAGGTTCCGACCAACCTCTATGTCTCTCTGCTGAATGTTCTTGTGCACTGACACTGCAATATTGAAGACATCCCGTGTGCGCCTGCAGAACGCAGAGGAGCCGGAAAAAAGGAATCAATCTCGATAGCATGGGAAAAAATGATGCAGGCTTTGATTGGTCATGTAAGATGCATAGAAATCATTGAGTAAATCTGTTGAGTGCCTAATTTGGCTAATTCCTCCCTGGGATCTCCAAAGGAAAAATATAGGGGCGGCCAATTGGAATTTGTTAACACTTAGTCTTTTTACAAAGGTCAGTATAACTGGTTTCAACACAAAGGCTAGTACAACAACTTTTTTCCTCCCGATTTAAGTGAAATGTTCATAAAATGGGTATTGCTATTTACAACCCACCAGTCTATGATATTGATACCGCACACTAGTTGCAAAATCCGGATGGTGAACAAATATCATGGTGATGCACAGTTTACCAATGAATGAAGACAATTAGTATTTCAATCATCGGCAAAATGAGCTTTGCAGGGTTAACCGAAAATCACATGCTGCATCTAAAGTACAGGTTCGGTTGATTGAGTAATGAGTACTCCTAGCAGTCAAAACATAATGTCTGCACAGTTAAAATGCCAGTACAACCAAATATTCAAATTGCCGGATGAAGTGAAGCTGAAATGTCCCAAAAAACAATGTACCAGGATACCAGCAAACCACATAACAATGTATGCCAGCTTCTCCTTGTAGGAGGAAAGGTTGCCTATTTTCAGTCTTTTGGGGGTGGGGGTGTTCAAAACCTTCTCAGAGTACATGTGTGCTATTCAGTACTGGGATACCAAACTGCTGAATGCACAAGAACATAGATTTAACAGGAAATGTGTGTTCCCTGATTCAGCGCTTCGCCACGAGAACCTTGGCGTATATCATATACTTACTACTGAGAAACAAGGGGAAGTGAATGCGAAGGACACGAACGCTTCCAGCAATCCCTTCCTGTAGGCCCCGCTTATTATGCTGTAGTGACGCAACAACACCAACATAGCAGCTTGTGGTAAGTGAAGGATGTTGCCTAAAACCAAAGATGCTACCGGTGCCAATATTTCCTGAGCGATTGTATAGCGGCACCCACATTTGCACCGGTAGCCGATAGCGAGGGCGAGGAGCGGCAAATGTGCGTGCATAAGGAGGCAGCGAGGATTTGATCCCGAATCAATGGCGGGTGCTAATCTGCAGATAGGCGGGCCTGATTTTTGGAGACACGGAACATCAGCTCCCTCCCTCCCTCCCCTTCTTCTTCCCTACTAGGTTGTATTTTACATCGAATCGAGGCGGTCTGAGCCCTCAAACACGAATCGAGTCAGAACCGATGTCCTGAGCGCGCACGGCAGGCCAGGCCGGCTGCACGGCTCGGCGAGGCGAATGGGGGGAAGGGAAGGGAAGGCAGGCGGTACCTGTAGACGAAGTCCCGGATCCTGGGGTGGTTGGGCGGGATGAGGCGGCGCTGGATGCGGAGCGCGAGGCGGTAGGTGCGCCTGAGCCCGAGGAAGTAGGCGGTGATGGCCGTGAGCTCCCACAGCACCATGTCGGCCCCTGCGGCCTCGCCGGCGTCTCCTCTGGCCTGCTGATCCTCTTCTCTGGGGGCGGCCTGGCCCACCAGTGGCGGCGGCGGGCGGGGGAGAGCCGGAGAGGGCTTTACGACGGCGGCGGCGGCGGAGTCGCTGGAACAAGGGGGCGCGGGGCGAGACTTGTTGAAGAGGAGGAGAGGGCGCGGCGCATCTTCTAGTAGTATCTGCTGGAGAACAGGAAGATGCTGTGCCGTGTGTCCGTGCGTCTTCCGCTTCGCTTTCCTTTCTTGCAAGAGGGGTTTGTCATGTGCCGTGTTAGAGGCGATGGCCCGATGCTTTGCCGAGTTTCTGCGGGACAGCGGCTCACCTCAGTACCTCACCCTCTATGCCAGCAGCAGACCAGGCCAACGAATAACAAAGTTGGAGAAAATGTATACATAGCCCTAGCGTATTGGGCTCCGGCCACTATTTTTGACCCACAACAACCACCAAGTTAGATGCAAGGCGTGAGTTTTGGTCTAAATCCAACCCAAAAAACTCTTATCCAACATGAAAATTTTTTGACCTAATCTAAGGTATAGCCTGAATTGACTCGACGCATTCATCATATGGGCGCGGATAGCGATGAAACCGGATCGGATACAGACATATACCAGTGATCCATTATGTCCCATATACCATATTATATCGGATCATTCGGATATTGATATCGATCTCATATGCATATCACAAATATGATTTTTTTCAGTATTCGTATTCAGATACGGTTAGATATTTAAATGTTTGGATCTAGATACAAACTATCCAAATAGTGTTTTGGCCCTCTCGGGACAGATGGATACCGGGAAATATCTGTTTCGTTTTCATCCCTAGGTGCGGACCAAAAAAACTAGCTCCACATCAAGTTCAGAGTGGCCTCGATTGGTCGGGCACCTCCGGGCTCTTGGCTCCGCGCTACAATACTTGGGAGTCACAGATCATGGTTTATTTTTTTAGAGAGAGAAAAAAATGGCTCCTACCTCCTATGAACAATGTTGCTACAATAATACAAGCTATGGGAGGAGCCAGAGTTGTAAGAAGCCTGCCAAACATGCCCTGAGTCGAAATCAGGGTGTTTTTTAACTGGCCTAATACACTTACCGAAAGGAATGGGTCGCCTGGACCTGGCTCCGTGGCTTCAAGGCGAATTTTAAAGGCTGGTCATGACATTGTTGGCCCAATAAGTAGCACATGTCAGCCTAAATATTATGGAATGCACCAAATAAAATAAGTCAAGAAGTGAATCATAATTTTAATTTTATCTATTTTCACCTCTAGATAGAATATGATATTACGAGATATGTAGTTCCAACCATGTACACACTTAACAAGTCGTCATCAATTACTTGTTCGGATTCGAAAAAAAAAACTAACAAAATAGATAAAAAATTTGATATATACTTGCGGCCCATTCCCACCCCCAACCTATGATTTTTTTTAAAGGCTCTAATAATGAATCTAGCCGGCCCATTCTCACCCCAACCTTGAGGCCTTCCTCACCCAGCCCAGCCGGCCACCCCCAACAACCCTCGGGCGTTCTCTCGTGGTCGCGTCGCGTGCCCTCTCTCGCCTGCGCTTGCGTTCTGTCTCTGGCGGCGACGAGTGGCGGCCGCCGACGCCCTACACCAGGTGCCCAAGACTCCATCTTCGGGACCTTTGCCGGCGAGACGACTGGGCGGCCGCCGACACCCTACATCAGTTGCCCAGGTTTCCATCTTGGGGACCATTGCCGGCGACGAGCGCCACCAGGTACGCCCATCCCTTCTCTTCCGTTCCTGCTTTGCGAGACCGAACACCGAAACCCAAGCTATATTCGTATCTGATCTGATCCATTCACAAGTGTAGCATACATATATTATGCCTACAGTAGGCTATTCTCGGCCAGAATTCAGCTACCAATAGGCTTTGGTCATGATCGTGTTCAACCCAGAACTAGTGGGGCGGGTTGGGGTGGGTTCGGTAATTGGGTTGGATTGGTTTGGCAGAAGATGTTCACCAGCAGTGGGTTGGCAGGCCACGGGCTTGACCCCATTAACAGGGCTATCCAGCACAGAAGAAAGTGCTGCAGGAAAACCTGGTTGGTGCTCCTTTAGCCCTTCTAATTTCGAATGGTACTTGTGGATAACATGAGATTAAACTTTGCTTTCTTTGCTCTGCATGGAGAATTGCTTGTCTAGCTCATGGTTATCCACTTATCCCTGCAAAGTTAAGTGGCCACACATTTTTTAGTAGTTTCAATTTCAATGGGTCCACATGGCACCCGTTTATTCAACGAGAAAACAGTACCATCCAGAAATTTACCGATGGGGCATATGCATCTTTTACTGAAATGTTTTGCTAACATACAGGAATTTACCTAGGTTCTTGAGCCATGTATTTTTCCTGAACTGTGTCTGAAAATGAGACTTGCCATTAGAACAATGTCTGTTGTTTAAAATAATCTTGTTTTATGTTAAATGCTATTACACTTTTAAAATTTTAATGTAGAATCTTATATAGTTGCCGAAGTGGCGTGTAACTGTGATGACATGTATGATCTGTTGATTATCAACTTTATTTGGTATTTTCTACCCACAAAGCTGTTCGGATGTTCCTTGAGCATTTAATCTGATATATAGTTGGTTTCACTATTGCATATATATTATATCATTAAGTTAATGCTAGCATTATTTTTCTAGCCTTTAATTATTTAACTCCCTTGCTTGTTAGCCTGATGACGACAAACGGCACGAGCGGTGGCGGGAAGCTTCCCCGGAAGCGCTTCTATCGCGCCCGGGCGCACAGCAACCCACTCAGCGACTCGCACTTCCCGGTCCCGATATCGCCTGAAGAGGTCGACCTCTCACAGCACTACCCGCGGTACTTCCCTGCCGACAAGGGCAATGACGGCGAGGCGGCTGCAGCACCACAACAGATCCGCTTCGCAGATGTGGGGTGTGGATTTGGTGGGTTGCTCGTAGGGCTCTCACCTCTCTTCCCGGACACGCTCATGATTGGCATGGAGCTGAGGGACAAGGTAATTACTCTTATTATTTTGCCTTTTATTTTTCCCTTGATTTCTCTGGGTGCCTTGTAGACTGTTCTGGTAGTATGAAGATAGACAATGCATTTGGCATCGTTTGTAAATATAACAATGTTAAAATTTTAGGGGAAAAAAACAAATTTGACCAAAAAAACTCGACCTACAGGGGAAAGAGTGCCCCAGCGGCATTGCATTAAGAAGAAAAAAAAAAATCAAATTTGACCACGTGCTTATCATGTAACATTGTGAGTTTATATGCCAATAATCTTTAAAACATCCCAGTTAGGTTTCTGATATGAAGTTAGTATTATGCTACACCAACTTTCTTTCTTATGGAATTAATATTAGCTTCAGTTTCGCAGTAAATGTGTGGTTAAAATTTATTCTAGTGTGATAGGCTTGGATTTCTACTTAGAAAATGATGTGGTTTCAGAAAGTTATTTTATTTATTCAAAATTTCAAATACCCTAGTTTCGGATTAATTGGGAAATATCTGAATTCACTTATTTTGCCTGTCATTTATTCTGGTACAGGTAACTGAGTATGTGAAAGAGAGGATTTTAGCTCTAAGAGCAGCAAACCCAGGGCAGTATGACAACATATCTGTTGTCCGCACGAACTCAATGAAATATATTCCAAATTACTTCAGGAAGGCTCAGCTCACCAAGATGTTCTTCCTGTTCCCTGATCCTCACTTCAAGGAGAAGAACCACAGAAGGAGGGTTATCAGCATGCAGTTGTTAGATGAGTATGCTTATGTGATGGAAGTGGGAGGAATCATATATACCATCACTGACGTCGAGGAACTTGGAGAGTGGATGCGGTCGTGTCTAGAGAAGCACCTATTGTTTGAAGCTGTTCCCGAGGAAGAGATTAAAGCTGACCCGGTTTTCAAATTACTGTCTACTGCTACTGAAGAAAGCCAGAAGGTCGCCAGAAATGGAGGACAAACATTCCATGCCATCTTCAGGCGGATCACCTTACAAGAAGACTAAGTCACTTAGGAGGTTGCTCTTCCCTAAATCGTGTGTTACATGTCTTTATCATTTTTATACATTTCTAGCAGAAGTTTTGTTGTTGAGGGTGTTCTGATACTAAATGTTGCTTTGCAAGGTTCTGCAGGCCCAATTATTGAGCTCAGTTTAAGACAGTTGCAAGATAGTTTACCAGGACGATTTTGTTGAGTTCAACTCTCGGAATCTGATCTAACCAGTTTGTTTTAACTACCCGTATGGATGGTTGCAGAAAACTGACATTCATGTGCAAACATGCTCCTAATTGCATAGCGCCATAGATACCAGGATCATTTCCCTTGTATGTAGCTTAGTCTAAATTCTAAGTACACGAAAAGAAAATTGTTCTAAGTTGCCATCCTCGCTAGCAAAAATGAATAAAATAAAATTATATAAAACTACAAGTACAAGATAACTGTTTTTGTTATGGGAGACTATATAAAACTATATCGCGTTGTGTTCTATGCTATGCCGCCGCCCCGTCCACAATTAGACGCTCCCAGTCCCAAAGTTGCTGGACAAACCACCAGCGGAGATGCTTCCCGCCGCTGCCGTCGAGGTATACAAGAAGAAGCTGCACATATCACCACCCAAGATGCTTCCTACCGCCGCCGCCGCCGTCGAGGTACACAAGAAGAAGCTGTACATACCGCCAGCGAAGAAGATGCTTCCCGCTGCCACCGCCATCGTCACCGAGGAACACAAGAAGAAGTTGTATGTACCGCCAACGAAGATGATTCCGACTACAGCAACTGTGTGCGGCCGACAGAATACGAGTGAGGCCAAGAAGCCGGTCGTCGCTCAAAGCGAGAAGATGGAGGCTAAGAAGTCGATCGTCGCTCAAAGCAAGAAGAGTGAGGCCAAGAAGCCGATCGTCGCTCAAAGCGAGAAGATGGAGAGTACTAAGCGAAAGCTACGTGAGGGTTACCAAGAAGCCGAGAGGATCAAGCGCCAGCACACCATTAAGAAGATGAACGACAAGGAGGCGGCAAAGATGTTTGAGCAAAAGCAACGAAAGATTCATCCCATCATACGAGGGAGAGGCCCAGCAACATGCAGGACCTACTCAAGCGTCGCTCGTTCGTTGCTTCCCTCTCTTCAGATGATCTAGGGCCCGGTCTAGTTCTTTGATGACCTTTGATGACCATTATTAGTGTATTACTGTCAATTATATATCTGTATGTATAATGATATGTGATCATATTGAACAAAACAACTGAACTACTACAACAACTGGAAGACTGCTGCATGTACATCCATATAAGGTTCATTTTATGAGTCATGTCGAAGAGACTACAGACCATGGACAGAATTCCAATGGCACAATTACAGAGCAATCTATCAGATCGCTTGGAGTTGACGGTCAAGAAAAACTGCCTGATGACCAGCACTGATAATTCCTTTCTTGTTTCTTTAAGCTGCATCTGGACCCTTCTTCATAAGCTATGCATGGCTCATACGAGGCTGCATTCGCTAGCTTTTGGCTTTTGTTTCCCTGAAATTTGTGGCAGAGCGAAATCACACTCCTCTATTTGCTGGAATAAGCTTGACAAGCTTTGCAAGATCATATGACTTGAAATCCCTTCCAAAGCATAAGCTTAGATCTAGTGCAGTCCTCCCATCCTGTAATGTGCTCAAAGAGAAACCAAACAATATTTCAGACATAACAATAACATAAAGTATTCATTCAAATAGCTCGAAGAACAAGTTGTAGTAGGAAGAGCGAAGAGTTATCCTATTGACATCATCATATCAGAAGACGGAAGCCATGCAACTTATTACTTATTTTGTGAAACATCAGAAAATGTAAGGCAGCAATGATCATAATGAAATATTTTTTTGGTGTATACTGCTCATCAGCAAAGATATGAAACGATACCTTGGTTCTTCTTGTCTTATCCGCACCATTGACAAGCAAGACCTTTGCTATATCTCTATTTCTACTCTGTATGGCTAAATGGAGTGGTGTCCATCCATCCTGCAGGAAAGGAAATATTATTTAAGAGAACATTCACTGTCCTTGAAACAGGGTTGAGATGATATGAAAATTGGTACACATTTGACTTACATTATCAGCAACATTGACATCAACCTTGTACTTAATCAGTAACTTCACAGTTTGCAGGGCACCAGCTTGAACAGCATAATGTAATGGTGTGGCTCCATCCTGCACATCAGCTGATCAGCAGACTTAATTCAAGAGCCAGCAACATGACCAAAACCAATGTGACAACAGCTAACTTTGCTTCAAGAAGTTTCACTAAACTTCACTCCTTTTAAAATCATGGACAACAATTGACAAGAAGGGAGTATTCCAGGTACCCTCTTACCCTATCTCTAACATGGGGATTTGCCCCTTTCCTCAGGAGATGGCTAATGACAGCCTCTTTTTTTCCTATGACCGCCTTGTGAAGAGGGGTGAAGCCATCCTGTATCAGCGTAGTTAACTCTGCTTTCCCAGATGGGGTTTCTCAGATACGAAAGAAAAATGAAAATCATAAGCACGTAACTTACTTGATCAAGTAAGTTGATGTCAACACCACTGTCCAGAAGCTTGTCCATGAGGGGTATCTGCAGTGCCAACGCGTAACTATGAAGTGGATGCCATTTCGGCTGCACCAAACAATTCATCAGGAATTAGATTCAGCATCTCAAATTTTCAGCAGCAAATCGAGAAATGCATCATACACAAAAGAAAGATGTTTCCAAGTAGATATTAAGACAGCTGGAGGGAGCTTAACTGATGATATTCTAGGGACATCAGGGGTCTCGTGCAGATCCAAGATAGCCTTTTCTTCAGGAGTTAGGAGAAGCTCGATTTCTAGCCAGACAAAAATATTAGTGGCAGATTCAAGTGTAGTAGAACACAAAGTAGTAGAGCGGAAGGTCTCCCAAAGAGTAGACCGAGAAGCAGCAAGGAAGTGAATTTGTGTGGGTAATTAATACCTCTCCGGAGGTCCTGTTCTTGCTGCCGCGCCGCCTCGAGCCTGGAGGACGGCGAGGAAGACGGGAAACGCGAGGCCCTCCTTTGGTCCGGGCCGTCGTCCTCGTAGTCGCTCCCAGAGCCGTCGTCTGGCTCCTCCCAGAAGACGTCCCCGTCAGAAGCTGCGGCGCGCGGCAGGGGGTTGAGGCCTGCGCACAGCAGCCGCGGAAGCGGGCGGCAGAGTGGCGGTGGAGGGCGGGGAGCGGCGACGCGGAGGGGAGGAGCAAATGAGACGGCGGCTGCAGTGCTGGGTGGCGACGCGGTGGCCGCCCATGGGAGCATCTCGAGGCAGTCGGCAGCTGTAACCCCGAGTTTCCCGTCGGGGTCTGGGCACCGGCGGCGGATTTTGGTCCCGCGGCGCGGCGTCGCTGAGCTGCTTCGCGCGTCTGATAGAGCGACGGAGGTAGACGACGACTCCGCTGGCTAAGGGGAAGATGGGCCGGCCCAAAATGATGCGTCAGAGAATCGCTGTCCGTTTGGCCCGTCCGTCTCCTCTCCTGTTCGTCAGCTCGAGCGTCGGCGCCGCACGGTTGCCCAGTTACAAAAAAGCGGTTTCTGAAACTCTAAAAAAAAGCGGTTTCTGCTAAAAAAAAGTTACAAAAAAGCGGTGTATTGATTTGAAGACCAGGGCATGCTTGGGAGAAACTTGACTTGTTATATTGTCGATTTGTGTTGCACAAAAAAAAACAGAGTACCAAAACGGAATGGATTGCTCACTAGTCAATTGCACAATTGTAATTGATTTGATTTGAATTGAAGACCAAGATATGCATGGTGAACTATGTGGGTGGATAGGTTACATAGTTACAGCCATGTTCGGCTTATCAGCCATGGTACAGTGTTTTTCTCTCGCAACAAATCAGCGAACAATACTTTTTAGCCTGGCTTTTCAGCGAAACGAATATGATTATGTGGGTTATGGAACAAAATGCTTTTTAAAGTTGTTCATCCTTTTGTATTTTGATCTTTTGATGTATGGTGAACTATGTGGGTTATGGAACAAAATGCTTCATACCATCTTTATGTGCTTTCCATGTGAGAGGTAAACATCTTGTGTAGATTATAATTGTTACCGGTATGTGGTTTTTGGCTAAAATATCGGTTTAACCATGCACGTATGCCTAGTAGTGTATCCTATCTACTTCCTCCGTTCCAAATTATAAGCCGTTTTGACTTTTTTTTGGTTCATTCATTTTGGTATGTATCTAGACATATTATTATATCTAGATGCATAACAAAAATGGATGTATAAAAAAAGTCAAAGCGATTTATAATTTGAAACAGAGGGATTATAATTTTGTCTTGGGTCCGCTACTGTCGGCTTGAGCTTAGGTCAATCTGATTTTTTCCGAATTTGTTACAAAGGCTAGTATATAGAGCAACTACATTGTTATTCCACACTTTGCTTCTTAGCAAAGCCTCCATATTCAGACCGGTTCTTTGCTTCTCTATCCGCTCTACTGACTTCTCTAAATATGACACACTATTTTCAAATGACTATTTTTTGAATGGCTACAATTTGAATGAATGTATTTTCCAACATCTATTTCTTTTTCTGCTATATTACATGGACTCCACTTGACAAATGATGACCACAATTTTAAAGGATAACGTGGTTCATTGCTTGAACAAAATAAGTTCTACCGCTGGATAATATTGCTCAAGTTGTGGGCTATGCAATCCCATGTTCTCCCAATGTGATTGATTGCTTTCTAGACTTAGGTTCTCTACTTCTTTTGGTCAAGTAAGTCGGGAAAACAATCTGTTGGAACAATCTACATTATAATATGAATAAAAAAGACTATAAACTTCTAAAAAATTGAGAGATAACTTGGGACACATAAAACCAAATAAAATATTTAGAGCTCGTGAAAAATATCTTTAGAAGCTTAGAAAAATTAGATTTAGCTCTATAAAAGTGAAAAAGACCGGCTAAAATAAAATTTTCAAATCATTTAAATTGATATCTAAATATGTTTAAAAACTTTATGTGACAAAAATATAAGATGCAAAGAATAGGAATGCAACATGCATGTAAGGTTGAATGTATTGATTCCGGTTGCATCTAGTGCTTTTTCTGTTATGGAAAGTTTTCAAAAGATGTATATACTTATGTTATAATGTTTTGAGAATTTTCTAGATATTCTTTCAATTTTCTTAGATATAAATGAAAACTTTTGGCGTTGGAAGCTTTTAGTTTTAGAAATACTTTCAAGAGTTGTAAATAGTTTATTTGGATTTGTGGTGGCCTAATTTTTAACTAAAGGAAGATAAAACTGCATTGAAAGCCACTTTTACTGGAGAAGCAAGAGAACTTAAATGGTTTTGAGAGCTAACTAGAGGTAAGATATTTAGTTTTAGAGTTTTTTTAAAGAGAACGACAATGTTAGCGCTCGGACGTCCAGATGCCACGTGTCTGCACTCCGTTTTCAATGTCCCACGCGGGGGCTCACGCCACTCGAACATCACCAGCATCGAGAAAAGAGGGAAGGGGCGGCGGCCGCTTGTGCTTCTAGTTCGGAAGGACCCGTGGTGTGCCCCGGCCTCAGCGTCATATTAGATGCCCAGCCGGTGTCGAGAGGGGAGGAGACACCGAGGCGAGGCAGTAGAAGGCGATGAGACAAATGCAACAACCGATTTACTTTTGAAACATTCAGATGCAACACTTGCAACAAATATGAAACACTTGAAACATGCGTTTAAACACACTTGCAAACACACTTGAAACCATTGTAAACATACACAATATCAAGATAAAACACACTTACAACATATGTTTGAAAAAATAGATGAAACATTGGGAACAGAAGCTTGCAACATACGTGTACAACCATCGCAACATATTCAATATCCTGATATATTTTTGTAACATCCATATAAAACACTTATAACATTCCTATGAAATATCTGAAACACTTGAAATATGTGTTTTGCAACATATGAGAGCCTGAGGCCGGTTGATTCTAGCCATTGGGGTTGGAGCCAGCGACGAGCGATGGCACGCGAGCATCACCAGCAGCAGCGCCGGGCTTCACTCGGCCGGGCAGACGAAGCGCGACATGGGAGGGAGCGGGCGGCGCACACGACATGTGAAGCGAGCACCACCAGCGCCGGCGCATGAGCACCACCGTCACAGCCACTAGCACTGGCTTTGCCTTGGCTGAGCGGGTGGCACGCGCGACGCGAGGCAGCGGGCGGCGCGTATGACTCGAGGCGGAGTGGGCGCGTGGCGTGTGGACAGGATTGAGGTGCACGTCCTATCATTACCGAAAAAATAAGGGCCCGTTCGATTATCTTTGTTCCGGGCCGTTCCTGGCCGGAACAGTTCGGATGCTATTCAAATTATCAAGGAAACGCGGACGGGAATAGTTCCCATCTTCAACCGAACGAGGCCTAAAAGGATCATGGCAGTAAAAGGGATTTTTTTTTTGCTCGCTATTCCGCCACTCCTGTGATCGTATCGTATCCAGTTGATTAATAGTGGCACTGGCACACGCTAATATCCATCACCATTAGTCCATTACCATCACCGGCCGCTACTACACGAATCGAATGCTACATGTCCGCCGCGCGCTTCTTGAGGTCCCTGTCCCTGTCCCTGGCGGCGGCGGCGGCTCTGCTGGCGGCCCTGCCGCCGGAGCGTCGCGGGCCCATCCGCCGCCGGAGCGCGAAGCGGAGGTGTCCGGTGTCCTTGAACCGCCGGCGCTCCGACTCGACGACGTCGCACTCGGGGAACGCGGCGGGGTACCGCAGCGTGTCGTAGCAGTAGGAGTAGACCATGTTGCGCTCCCGGAACCGGCGCATGGCCTGCTGCTTCTCCACGGTCATGACGGCCACGTCCGACGCCCTGAGCGCCTCCTCATCAGCGGCGCACCGGCTCACCGCCGGCGGCACCTGCTGGATGGCGATGGGCCCGTCGACGCGGCAGCCGAGGAGGGCGAGGTCGGTGAAGGACGCGACGAAGGGCCCGTAGCGGTAGTTGACGCGGTACCGGCCCCCGGCGGTGGCCCAGGTGGAGGCGTCCCAGACGGTGGCGTAGACGGACATGGGCTTGGACGGGAAGTCCCCGCCCATGGCGTCCGACCGCCGCACCTCGCGCACCGGCACGTCGTCCACGTAGAACGCAACGGCGGCGGGCGTCCACAGGATGGAGTAGCGGTGGAACTCCGTGGTCGGGTCGAAGGGGAGCACGTACCGCTCCTCCCGCCCCCGCCCCACGCTGCCGTTGCCGTACACGTTGGTTTGGACACGCCATGGCTTCCCTCGGATGTTGCCTAGGAACTCGAAGTCCAGCTCGTCGTGCCGCTTCTCGAACACGTCGCCGTTCGACGCCTGTGGGCAGCATATGCATATATACGAATTAATATATAGACATGCTGGCATATGCCGCTGCAGAGACGACTCACGTAGAAGGCGACGACGACGCCGGCGGTGTAGTCGGAGGGGAGCTTGATGGACGCGCTGAAGAAGCCGTGCTGGTACATGGACGACGAGATGAACCCAGACCCTGCATCCACCCCGGCCCAAATTCATTCATCCTAATTCGTCAATCAGATTTGCTCGGTCCTCACTCTTGAATTGATGAATGCGATGGACAAGGCGTGGCGTGCATGCATGGAAACAAGCATAAGCATGCAGTAATCACCGGTGGAGCGGTCGAGGAGGAGGCTGACGGTGCGGTGGTCGGCGGAGCGGAGGATGTTGCCGTGCCCGAACAGCGGCGCGTACCCGTCCTCGAACGCCATTGTCGTCACGTTGATCGCCGGGAGCGCGGACACGGCCGCCAGGAGGGCGTGGACGACGACGACGACGAGCAGCACCGCCGCCGCCGCCGCCGCCAGCGGCGGCGTCTGGCGGCCCATGTACGTACGTACGTACGTATGCTCTGCTCGCCGGCCGGAATTGTTGTTGTTCGATCGGCCGGAGCCGGGGGGCGGGGACCGGGACGATGGTGAATCGCGGATTATTATTGCGTTGCCTTATTTTGAGGTGGCGATGCAGATGAGGAGAGCTCCTCCAGCTTAGGAAAATGGCCGCCGCGTCGCGTGCGCTATATATGGGGTGGATCAGACGACGATCAGTGGATGGGGGAAGGATATGATCGGAGACGGAGATCGACGCCTCCATTACCGCGCAAAGAAAAGAAAAAAAAAAAAGATGGAAACAATGCCCGCGCAGGCAGGCAGCCCAGGACAGGCTGGCGTGGCGTTATCCGTAAAACTTTTGCCGTGGCGTGGCGTGGCTCATCTTCTTTAAATAATTTTGTGTATATTTGTACAATGGAATGAGTATATTTGTACTTCTCCAAATAATTTTTGAAAGGAGAGTGCCCCACCGTGAACGGGTAGACCAAACAATGCCGTGCGTATTGACAGGATGCTCAAAACGCTCGAATTGAAGGAGTGGTGGTATAGACCAGGAAATTCGTTAAAATTGTATTCTCCCCATAAAAAAAACTTATAACTTGTTTGGACGTAGATATTCACCATAAGAATTTGGAATTGGCATGAGTAGCTCCAAATATGGTTGTTTGCATGATTAAAAATTAGGAATTGGAATTTGACCGAAATACCAAACGGTATTCACTATATCTGTATTGCCTATCCTTAGTACCAAGCCCTTATCCTTAGTACCAAGCCCTTTCCCTCTGTATTGCTCTGCATTCATCCGCCTCGACCCTCACGACACGCCGCCGCCCAACAAGACGCCCCCAATGCTCCGTCTTTGTTGAATTGTCCCGAATGCTCCACCGCAAGTCACCCGACACGCCTCCACCTCCAGTGTGCCGGTTCCGATGCGCCTCAACCTTCTTCCCAAGGCCGAGGATCTTTCTCTTCCCCGTGGCTAGTGACAGACGCCCTTCCCTGTCCTCGTACTAGCGACAGACGGACCCTTCTCTTTTTCCCTATGCCCAAAGGTCAGCGAACCCTTTTCTTCTTCCCCATGGTCGGTAGTCCTTCTTTTCCTCACACCAGTTTAATGGTCATCCAAACAATACAATTTGAGTCGTGGCCAATTTTAGTGCTAAGGTTGATTTTGGTATTAAACTTAATTCAATTTCATAACTCTGAATGTCTACATAGAAACAAACCCTTGATGTTTTAGTTTTATTCTAAGTCAAACTATTTTAAATTTAATCACATCTGTAAAGAAATTTATTAACCTTTATGACACTATAATCTGTAGGTCTAAACTGGATCCGATGGTTTTAGATAGAACTAGTATTAGAATATTTAGGGCCTGTTTGGTTTCTAGGAGTTAAAGTTTAACTCCCATCACATCAATGTTCCCTCAAATGCATGGAGTACTAAATGTAGACTAATTGCATGCATGTCTTGCATGCATGTCGGTACAGATTATGAGTAATTTACGAGGCGAATCTATTAAGCCTAATTAGTCCAAAATTGAAATTTTTTTGTCAAATAAGACGAAAGTGCTACAGTGTTCGTTAAACTCCTCCGACCAATCACCCTTTTAATATAGAAATTCATGAAAACGCCGATCGCATCATTAACCAAAATCCCAGAGCGAGTGATGCATTCATGTGATTATTCCGAGACCGGATTAAAACCCTTGGAAGCCACCGGACCGGATTAAACCCTAGCCACCGGCACCTCCGCGAATCCTTTCCTTTCCCCGATTCCACATGGCGCTCTGTGTCTCGCCCACCTCCGCTGCCGCCGCCACCGCGGCATCTCCCGGCGCCGCCCGCATCGGGGGGCTCCGGCGCCGCTCGCGCCCAGTCCCCGGCGTCGTGGTGAGCTCCGGCCCCGACCTCCCCCATCCCCACGGTTCTTATTTGCTCAATATCTCTGTTCCGGCAATAATCACTCGCCACCTGGCTATCCGGACTCACCGGTGATTCTACGGCGACAGTCAGCGTTCGGAGCTTGGGAATCGCACCTGCTTGCATCACCTTTGTGTGTGTGTGTGTGTGTGTGTGTGTGTGTGTGTGTGTGTGTGTTTTACTTTTTCGCAAGGGCGGGTTTAAAGCTTTTTCGATGCTTGTTAGTAGTATGTTTTAGGTTCTGTGCATTCGAGAGTACCCATCTCGCATCTGCAAATAAATGGAAGTTGCTGATAGTAATCATGTCGAGCCTGCACAATGTTTTTTTTTAACTTCTGCCTGCTTATATATATAATCTAAAAATGGACTCCATACGTGCAGAGGTGTAAAAAGATTGATTCTCTGAGGGCAATCAATGGAGCACTGCCTTGCATTCCGGTGTCTGACAGGTCGCTATTGACTCCTGTAACCTTGCCGGTTTTCCGGGATCCAAACATGAGGAACGACACGAGGCTGCGCATCTTCTCAGGCACAGCCAATCCTTCCCTTTCCCAGGTCAGTTGAGTCTAGCATGGAGAAATTTTCTCTCCAATCTTTATTTTAGCCTTGCATTGAGTTAGTTGGAGGCGACCAATTAAACTGTAGTACTAACCAGTTACCACCTTAGAGCACTCAGTACATTAACTTATTTTGAGTTTTGAATAGTGATTGGTGTAAAAGGTGGATTGAAACGAAGGATAATTTGGACCAATCAAACTGTACTAACCAGCTACCTCCTTAGAGTACTCAGTACAATTAACTTCTTTTGAATTTGGAATAGTGATTGGTATAAAAGGTGGATTGAAACTAAGGATAATTTGAACCTCAATAGATTTTTACCTGGCATTGCTACTAGCCTACTTCTGAACGAGGAAGAATAATAAACAGGAAATGTGTTATCTCTTTCGTGCCTAATTTCTTTATGGTATCCTGTATTCCTATGAACAGGAAATAGCAAGTTACTTGGGGCTAGAACTTGGGAAGATTAACATAAAGAGGTTCGCTGATGGTGAAATATATGTTCAGTTGCAAGAAAGTGTACGGGGCTGTGATGTTTTCCTTGTGCAACCGTCGTGCCCTCCAGCAAATGAAAATCTTATGGAACTTCTGATCATGATTGATGCCTGTAGGAGAGCATCTGCCAAGAATATTACTGCAGTTATCCCTTATTTTGGTTATGCAAGGGCTGACAGGAAGGTAATGTTGCTTTATTGTAGCTTCTCAAATTGTTTTAATGGTTTCAAGGTTGATCTTTTTTTAATGGAAAAAAGACTCCTTGTCATATGCTTGTACCGCTTCGCCTTTACCAGTCTTTAGCCATGGAAGGTGCATAGGCAAAATTTCAACAGTTTTGTTATTTTAAAAGTGCTTGGAACCAGCAAATTTCTGATCACCAGCATCAATTGAGCAAATTTCCGATCACCAGCATTGATTGAGGTGGTTGAATTTCATCCAAGGGCCTAGGATGGCTACTGGAATTGAAGTCTATGCTCAATGACATTACAGATTCTATTGTTCCTTTTGATTCTAACATCCTAGCATCTATGAAATCAGAAGACCTTTCTGGACGTGACAAAAAGTATTTCTCCTTGCCATTTTTGGTACTAATAGAAGCACCTTTTCCTTTTTTCAGTCTCAGGGCCGGGAATCTATAGCTGCAAAGCTTGTAGCTAATATGATTACCGAAGCTGGTGCTAACCGTGTCCTTGTTTGTGATCTTCATTCCAGTCAAGCAATGGGATACTTCGACATCCCAGTAGATCATGTTTATGGCCAGGTATATGTACTGAAGCATGCTACTTAAATCTATCGATTCTTTTAAGACTTAGTGTTTATGATGGTATTCATTCTTCTTACAATTATTTTCTATTTTTCCTGTTTGATCTGTGAAGCCTGTTATTCTTGATTATCTCGCCAGCAAGACAATATGTTCAAATGACTTGGTAGTTGTATCTCCTGATGTTGGAGGTGTGGCCAGGGCACGTGCTTTTGCCAAAAAGCTGTCAGATGCACCTCTAGCTATTGTAGATAAAAGAAGGCATGGACATAATGTCGCTGAGGCAAGTATTATTGTACTACGTTATTTGCTTAAACAGTGTAGCAGGCCGAATGGATGTATATAGAAGAAAATATCAACTTCGTAACTCAAATATTAGTTTCTCCTTAATAACTGTACTATTATGAACATCTGATTTGGATGTACAGAAGAAAATCCTCACATGGTACTCTGAAGGGTTAAGTCCACATTTAGCCCCTCAACTTTTGTGTTTGTCTAATTTTAACCCTCAACTCTAATAATGTCTAAGCACAGTATCTCAACTATCAAACCCACTTGGTTTTGACCCTCAAGCCCATTTTGGTTGGTATTTGGATGGTTTGGTGGCAAGTTGTTTTTTTTCCCTGGCCAGGAATCTAGGACATTATGTGGCAGGGTCCCATAGGTCATTCCTTACTTCCTCTTCTCCCCTCTCATCTCGCGTGTTTCCAGATCTTGATTGGTAGCGGCACTGTGGCAGGAAGGGAGCACAGTGCTCGCAACCGTAGGAACGTGCAAAGCAGAAAGGGAGCACGGTGCCCTGTGCCCATGCCCATCTCTTCTCCCCTCACATTTTTTTGATCCAAGCAGGAAGTCGGCAGCCAGCCTGACACCTGGCTATCCAGAGCGCTGAGACAGTAGACTAGGTGGAATCTCTTCTCCCCTCACATTTTGATCCAAGCAGGAAGTCGGCAGCCAGCCTGACACCTGGCTATCCAGAGCGCTGAGACAGTAGACTAGGTGGTGCGCCTGCTCTGGAGGCTGGAGCATCAATGCAGACCTGCACCGCCGCCACCGTCACAGCCACAGCCACCACTTGGCCTTTGCGCGCTCACCAGTTACTACTGCCCCCCAGATGCAGAAGCTCTGTGGCCACATCATCCTAACCATTGTTCTAACACTGTGGTCATGTCGTTCTGCACACATGAGCTTTGTTGAGGTGAGAGGGCTTCAGGTCAGCAACGAGACAGATGCTGCCTTGTAGATGGGGTGACTAGATCCGCCTTTGCCCTTCGGTGAGTCAGTTATCACGAGGGGCGCTGCCACCGCGTGCTGTCCTGGCCAGAAAGGGATGGGAGAGGTAGAAGAAGGGTGGAGGATGACAATGACATGTGGGACATCAAAACCGCTGACATGACACAAAGGCCCTGTTTCCCTAAACTGTTTATCTCCACAAACAGGAGAATCCTTACCAAACAGAAACCGTTTCTGGGGAGAAACTAGGGACTCCCTACCAAATGATTCAGGGATTTGAAGACAACCAAAAATGTTTCTTGGATTCCACCAGAAACTAGGAAAACCTGTTTCAGAATTAGTGTCTCTGGAAACCTTTCTTCCAGAAACCGCACCCCTGCAAATGGGGCCAGAAAACCGCTTTGAAGGTGCTCAGTCTAAATTGAGGCAGCTTTAGTAATTAAGTTGCTCTGTCTAGACAGTATTGGAGATGAGGATCAACACTAGGCAAACAAAAAAAGTTTTTTTAGAGATCAAACAGAAGAGTTTTTTTAGGGATATCAAACAGAAGAGTTGAGGGGCGAGAAAAAGGACTTGTTCCTACTCTGAATATATCACTTCCTATTCAATCCGCATCAATTGTATAATGCATTTGAAGATGTGCCTATCTCACCACAAGGTGCATGCCTGTTTTATTGCCATGCTCATCTCAGTTCTTTAGAATAAGCATGTACATCTTGTCATGTGCATTTATTACAGGTAATGAATCTTATTGGAGATGTGAGAGGAAAAGTGGCTGTTATGATGGATGATATGATCGACACAGCAGGTACGTCGTCCCCTAGAAACCAATTCTTAGATTGGACATTTTTTTCCCCTCATAATGGGCAGTTAGGCCATGAGTTTATTCCTTAAACTCAACAGCATTGAGGGCCTTGAGGGCTTGAAGCTAACTGCCATGCAGTAACTAGTCAAGGATTTGCTGTGCCATCTGTCATAGAAAACCTACTGAACGAATGGAATATTATACTACTAGTATTGTTTCTGACTGGTTTGAATACAATTTAAGCTATAATTTAAACTTTAAACCCCGATGAATTGTGCCACATTCCTGCATCACTACTCAAGAAAATTGTACATGACATTGCATACTAACCTAGTTACCTGAGATACTTTGCTTTGGGATATCATTATCCTCATAGAGCTATCAAACACAAATAGGTACTATTGCCAAAGGAGCTGAGCTATTGCATCAGGAAGGAGCTCGAGAAGTATATGCTTGCTGTACACATGCTGTTTTTAGGTATGCTTTAATTCTTGAACAAACCAAAGTCAATTCTGTTTTCTTTCCACTGGCCATACATTGTAGCGAAACTGGATTTTTCTGCTAGTATAACTATACGTTAACTTTTCAGCCCACCTGCCATTGAAAGATTATCAAGTGGATTGTTTCAAGAAGTAATCATCACAAACACAATCCCTCTAAAGGAGGAGAAGACTTTTCCGCAGCTGACCATTCTTTCAGTTGCTAACCTCTTAGGCGAAACAATCTGGCGTGTTCACGATGATTGTTCGGTAAGTTCAGACTTCTAACTCAACAAAAAAAATACTACTCTGTATACCAGATCCGGTGGTTGCAATTGATTCCTCACTATCATTGTGCAAGCCTCATGATACTATTCCTCAAGCAACTGTATTCTCCTTTTCTGGTGTAAAATCTTTATATAAATCTCTAAATCTGCCCAGGTTGGTCATGAGCCATACTCCAGCTTGGATATTGACTGATGCTTAAGGCGTATTACCCATGCTGTGCTCATCATGCCTAGGTGAGAACGGCTTTTAGTGGTGATGTCTAGTCTCTCACACGACATACCACGACAAACAGCTATTTCTCTATAAGCTGTATAATAGGCATAGTTGATTCCATTGTTGGCAACATTTCACCAGCTGTACAATTTCCATCTGTGACATGTTCACCATTGCTGAAGCTGTTTTTTCTTATGCAGGAATAGTTGTGGCAGCTTGCAACATTTTTTCCCCCTTCTCTTTGGCCTCAGTTTTTGTCTGTGTGTGTGTAATAAGCATGTTTTGTGGAATTCTGTTAGCACGGAACCTCAACCTTGTATTTGAGTGACAGTACATAAGATAATATTCTAGATTGTAGTGCAGTGTTTAGCTATCCTCAATCCGCATATATATAGCTCCATCCTCGTTCCTCCATGACATCCCAGTTTTTGGTTTCTGGGTTTTGCTTATATATGCGTTTGCTTTGCTGTATTAGACTTTATGATAATGGGTTTTATTTTATGTCACCAGCGTCTCCTTGCAGCAACAGTAATCAAATAAACGTGTTACTTGCAGCAACAGTAATCAAATAAACGTCTGTAGCATCGGTGTTTTATCGACATTCTTTTATTTGGCATCCAAAATGGCCATGAACTTACATCAGGGTGTTTTATCGACATTCTTTTATTTGGCATCCAAAATGGCCATGAACATACATCAGTGCTTAATGATGATAGCAGTTAAATGCGATTGATGAACTGTCCCCTCGGCAAACTGAGGCAATAATAAGAGTCTTTATCTGCTCAGAAGGCTTCAACCAGATATACTGGGTCATCTTCTAATATAATCCATTTCTTTCAGCATCCAAAAGGGAGAACAAAAAAACATAATTGCATTAACTAGCTAAGGAAAGCTTCCTGAATCTATTATCTTTTTAAAGCTTCCTGTAGTGAAGTACTCAATTATCTTGCCTTTGTTTAAACACCAAACTTTCTGAATCAATATCTATCCATGAAAAAACCTGGATTGTTGAAGGACAAGAAACTGGTTAGATGTTTGAAACCGGACTACCCAGTGGACCCACGTGAATATTTTTTAATTTTTAACACTTTTTGAAAACTATTTTTAAATCTAACACTCTTTGAAAACTTTTTTTAAAAAACTAAAGTTTTAAAAAAGTTTTCAAAGAGCGTTAGATTTAAAAATAGTTAGATTTAAAAAACTTTTTTTAAAAAAACTAAAGTTTAAAAAAAGTTTTGAAACCGGTCATGTATGAAGGCGCGGCCAAAGGTGTTAGTTTTAAAAAAAGTTTTCAAAGAGCGTTAGATTTAAAAATAGTTTTCAAGAAGTGTTAAAAATAAAAAAATATTCACCCACGTCTTCTCTACGCATTGGACAATGCCTGATTGCCTCTATTCTATTACAGTAAAGAATGGCTATTCTTACTATAATCTAGTAGATTATAGAAAGATTGACTCTAGTTGTAAAGAATGGCCATTCTTACTATAATCTAGTAGATTATAGAAAGATTGACAAATTGGTCCATTTGGATAAACAGTCGCAAAAGATTGAATGGCCAAGAACCTTGAAAATTTTGGGCACAAGGTATAATTTTACAGCAAAATTGTGTAATACTAGAATACATCAAAGTCAAAGGAGATCTCCATGCTACACGTAAACTGATATCCTAGGAGCATCCCAGACATCAACACCCTGTTCGTTTCGCTGGTTTATTGTGGCTGAAAGTATTGTTCGCTGGTTTGTTGTGAGAGAAAAATACTGCTGGATGGCTGCTGATCCAGCGAAACGAACAGGGTGCAAGTGATGATAGATGAGATGTGATTCCGGGAGAAAGTGTTAAATCTCGGAGCACGTCTAGAATACATCAAAGTCAAAGGAGATCTCCATGCTACACGTAAACTGATATCCTAGGAGCATCCCAGACATCAAGTGATGATGGATGAGATGTGATTCCGGGAGAAAGTGTTAAATCTCGGAGCACGTCTCTACAAAAAGTATATTTGATCTTCCAAAAGAATGCCTGCAAAGAGCTGAAATTATAAGGAAACAATGTCAGGCATTCAGCTGTAAAACGTAGATTACTGCAGCTTGTAAAACATCAGGCGATTTACTGATGTGATTATGCAACGGACAGTATCCCAAAAAACCACATCAAACACTCTCCTAGTAAAGAACAATAAGAGTCATGAACACTATATGCTTATACAGGACAGCTTGTAAAACATTAAATGTAACATTATCCTACATCTCTGGTCCATTGGACACCTGTATAAAACAAAATAACTACAGCCACCAATATTTTGAACAGAAAATGGTGCGTTCAATGGGTGCAGCTCGAATAACACATGAATACATGATAGAACTTACAAAGAACTGCCAATACAAATTCACCTTTTATTAAGAAACTTTATGCAGGGAAGCCATTTGCAGATCCCATGAACATGGTCTGATCAAATTATTAAGCAACTTTATGCAGGGAAGCAACTTGCAAAGAACACTTCTTTCACTGGTCTAGTGTGATATCCCTAAGTTAAAGTACAAGGTCCTAGAACTAGTCTTCATGCATTCTAAGAAAATTTAGCAGGAACTACAGTTGGTTATCGCAGGTTCTCAGACTACAGAAGATATACGAAGCATGAAAACTCTCAAATTCCAAATCTCATAGTACAATATAGGAGCTGAAACAACAGCAAGGTTTGAAGATTACCTGTGTCAGCTGCATAATAGGATCAAGGCAGAGAGCAGACCACCAGTTGAACATGAAATAGATATAGTTACTTATACAAAAGAAATGATCTTCTGATCATTTGCTCGCAACAATAAATTGTTGTATAACCTCATAGTGTACCAAGTGGGATAGAAACCATTTCGATACATTGCATCCATCCACCTCTCAGCTTCATTTCTGTCACCATTCTTGCAGAAACCATGCACAATTATATCAAAAGTCCATCGATTTGGCTGATACCCCTGCCTGCATATCCTTTCATACAAATTAATGGCAGAGTCCATCGTTCCTGCCATAGACAACCCTCGTAACAGCATGTTATAAGTGTAAATATCAACAGGAAAATACTTTTCCATCTCCTCTCCCAAATGCTCTAAGTCACTCATGTTTCTAATACCACTTGCAAACGCGGAAACTAGATCACCAATCAAGAGCCTTCCTGCCTCCCGACCTTGGATCTCTTCACCCTTCACTTCTAGAGGCTTTGATTTATCTCTTGAACGTAAAAAAGCCTTCAGAAGGTCGTTGCCCATCAATGTGTGCAAGAGAAGCACATTACACAAGAAAGCTGAAACAGGGCGACCTGTTTCTCTGAAATCATCAATAACCTTTACAGCAGTGCCATAATCTCTGACAGAGCACAGCAAGAGAACAAGATGCTCATAGCAGTTGATGCTTGGGATTACACCATTATCCCTTGCTTCCCTCCAGAACACCATTGCCTGCTCAGGCTTCTTAGCTTCACATAGACCAGATATAAATACATTATATAACCTGGTGCAAGGTGTTTTCTTCGCACGAACGAGATTAAAAAAATTAAGTGCATCCCCAATACGTTTGCTCCTTAGATAACTCATGAGAAGAAGGATGTTGCTTACAATTGATGGTTCAATCCCTGAAACCTCCATTTGGTCATACACCGCCTTGGCCATATCAGCCCTCTTAGCATGACCAGCACCAGAAATAAAGTAATTGTAGCACACACGGGGTTGGAGCTCACTCCGCTTCAACTGGCTGTCTAACAGATCAAGAACCTCGGTATACCTATTCAACTCACACAAAGCACAGACAACTGACTGATAGAGGTTTCGGGTTGGGATGTGCCCCATATCTTGCATTTGCAGTATGAGCCTTGGCAGCACATCCACCCTCTTAATCAATATTAATGCTCGAATCAAGCTCTTGTACGTTGACTCATAGCGATATAAGCCCACATGTCTCTTGCTGCTTGCTATCTGAGGCAATTCGCATGCCGCCTCCACGTTCCCACTCTTGCATACTGCCGCGAGGTACTTGGCCAAGACAGAGTCGATTGTCCAGACTTCCTGCTTGAGTGCCCTGTCTAGCAGCTCCCGCACCCTATCCAGCTTCCCCTCCTGACACAGCACATTTGCAAGCATGGAAAATGTCTGACGCGCCGGAAAGTACCCTCCTGCCATAGCTTCCTCCAATAACAGGCATGCTTCCTCTGTCTCCCCACCATGGCACAGTGCCCTGATCAGATTATTGTAGACATCCTTGTTTGGGTCGATCCCAAGCTCCATCCTCGACCTATACAAATGCATGGCTACTTCGACAAGACCAGCCTTGCAAAAGAAGCAAAGCGCAGCATTCATGGTGGATATGCCAGGAGCAATGCCCTCCTCCATCATTTGAACAAGCAAGTCATACACTTCGCCAAGTCTGTTCCTGACAAGCAAGCGATAAACAAGCTGGTCACACCGCTTCCCATCAAGGATGTAGCCTTCACTTTCCTTCTTATCAGAGAGGAACTTCATCGTAGCATCAAGCTTTCCAGCCTCACTGAGTCCATGGATCCACGCACCATACACATCACCGGACGGAAACTTATCGACGAGCTGGGCTGCCTCAGCAAAACGTCCACGGCGGCAGAACTCAGTGACGATGGAGCCAGCCGCGGGGCCACGGGATGCATCAGCAAACGGCATGGTGTCGAGGAGAGCGACGGCATCGTCGAGGCGGGCGCGACGACAGTGGCTCTTGATGAGTATGCATGTAGCAAAGGGGCTGGGGGCAAGGTTGCGGGCGAAGGACTCGGCAAGGTCGTGGAGCGACGCATCGACCAGGGAGTTGAGGAGGATGCGTGATGAGACGGCGTTGAGGTCGAGGCCGCGGAAGCGCATGCGCCCGAGGACGTTGAGCCCGCGCTGTGGGTCGCCCGCGACGGCGTAGCCGACGACAAGAGTGTCGTGGAAGCGCAGGTGGCCGCCTGTCGCGGGGGTGTCGGAGAAGAGGCGGAGCCAGTCGAGGAGGACGGCGTTGCGGCGCGCGCAGGCGAGGAGGCGGAAGACGGCGTGGTAGACGACCCGCGTGTGGCTGTAGCGCGGGCGGCGGCCCGACCAGTCGAAAAACCTGAGGCGGAGCAGCAGCAGGGCGTCGGCGTCGTGGAGCCCCAGCGGGCGGTGGCGGAGCACGGCGAGGACGAGCTTCTCCGAGAGAGGGAGAGCCTCGAGCGCGGCCGTGTCATCGGACGCGAGCGCCCCGTAGATCGCGTCGAGCGCCCTGGGCGGCGCCGGCGCGGACGCGGGGCTGCGGGACTCGAGGAACCAGTCGTGGAAGGAGGCGGCGATGGCGGACTTGGCCGCGGCTACGAGGCGAGCGTCCTCGGGGCGCGGCGGAAGCAGCGGAGAGAGTGGCGGGAGCGGCGGCGCGCGCGGGGGAGACGAGGAGGCGGACGCCGAGAAAGTGTTCGAGAGAATGGCGAGGAGGGGCCGCGAGAGGTGGAGCTGGAGCCGGCGGCGGGAGCGGCAGGAGAGCGGGGCGAGGAGGATGCCGGGCATGGCGAGGCGGGCGGTGGTCAGCGCTGCGGACGCGGCCGCCGGCAGCAGTGGCGGCCGGCGGCGGCAGGTGGCATCTGTGGGGTGCGTGCGGACGGGCGGCGGCGGAAAGGCACCAGGCACAGGCAGGGTACCCCTTCGGAGTTGAGTTTGGGTTGGGTCATGGGTCAGTCGTGGTGGCGTGATGTGGGCCGAGTGTTTGTTTGGATCGTCGTCTTGGCTCCGGCCATTTCCCTCTCTTTGTTTTTCCTTTATTTATTTATTTATTTATTTATTTATTTATTTATTTATTTTATATATATCTTTCTTTTTAAACCGCAGCCAAACTCACGCAAATCATTGGGCCACGTCGCCTGTTTCTTATCGGCCGTCGATTCCCGCGCTGATGTTGATCTGGCCGTTGAAGCCATCCGTCCAGCTCATCTCTCTCCTGGCGCTTCGCGAATACTCCACTCCAGCTCTCAACGCCGTTTTCGGCGGCTGCAAAATCCTCCGCCGTGCCGAGATAGCTCCAGCGCAACCGCGAGGTTGAGCGCCAGCTCCTCCTCCAAAAGCAGCTCAGGCATTCCCGCTCGGTGTCCTTCCCCTCCGGTTCCTCCTCGAGCTCCTCCCCCACCTCCGCAGCTGTTGACGCCGACGCCGACGCGTCGCGGGCAGATAGGAGCAGGGTTAAAAAAACCGGCCGGTTTACCGCGGTTTACCGCGGTAACCGCCCAAACCGGGCCGGTCCGGTTCCGGTCCGGCCCGGTTAGGGTTTCCCCAAATTCAAATTTAAAATTTGAAAAAAAAATGCTGAAAAAATTCCTAAAAATAGTCCATGATTTATAGAAGCCAATGGTGTAAAAATTTTTCAAATTTGAGTTCGTTTAGTATTTATTTATACGAATAGAAGTTTGAAAAAAAAGAAAAAAAAACAGTGCCGGCCCGTTAAGGCCCGTGAGGCCCATTAGGCCGTCACGGGCACAAAACCAGCCGGCAGTGAGCGGGGGGGAGGTCCAAACGCGCCGACACTTCATTTCCTCACCCCCAACGCGACGGTCCGAGCGAAACCTAGGCGTCCGGCCGCCGCCGCCGGCTTACCGCGCGGATCCGTCGGTTTACCGACCGGGTAGGTCGGCTTACCGAGGCCGTTGCGCGCGGTCGGTAAACCGCTCGGTTAGCTCGGTTAGCCGCTCGGTTAGCTCGGTTTACCGACCGGTTCGGCGGCTAACCGCGCAGGTAAGTTTTTTTTGTTTTTTTTTATTTAGAGTAGTTTTAGGATTTAGGTAGAATTTGTTTTAGGATTTAGGATAGTTTGTTGGTTAGGTTTTAGGTAGGATTTATTTTAGGATGTTTTTTTAGGATTTAGGATTAGAGGTAGGATTTGTGGTAGGATTTAGGATTGGTTAGGTTTTAGGTAGGATTTATTTTAGGATGTTTTTTTAGGATTTAGGATTAGAGGTAGGATTTGTGGTAGGATTTAGGATTTTAGGTATACATTGTGTGACTTTGTGTATATATTGTAACTTTGTGTATGTGAGGTATAGATTTGAGGTATATTTTAGGTATATATTATGGAGGATTTGTGGTAGGATTTAGGAAACATTTTATTTAGGTGTGACTTTGTGTTGTCCGTTTATGCAGGTAGAGTAGACAATGTCAGGCAGAAACAGAGACGTTGTATGGGAGCATGGTGACAATCTTGCTCCTGGATGGAGATGCAAATATTGTCATGTGACGAGAGCAGGCGGTGGTTGCACTAGATTTAAACAGCATTTGGCTGGGTACGGGGCGGACACCTTGCATTGCGCCCGTGTGCCACCAGATGTGCGTGCGTACTTTCGGCGAGATCTTGACAAAGCTAAGAAAACGACTGCTGACCGGGCTCGACAAAGGTTGGCAGAAGAAAAAGCTGCAGCTGAGGGAAACCATCCCCTCGGTGACCAGCAACACAGAGACTGAGGATGAGCAATACCAGTCCCAGGATAGTGGTGACGATGACAGTGGTGACGATGACAGTGCCAATGACGGTGCTAGTGGGAGTGATGGTGGCGGCGCTGGTGGGACAGACGGTGGTGGTGGTGGGAGTGGGGATGCTACTATTGGTGCTGGTGGTAGTAGTTATGTAGGTCTTCATTTCACAGGTATCCATTGCACCTACATACACACAATTGTTTCTGTCTATGCCTACTAATTATGGTTGATTGCAGGCGAGACCCAATTCACACATGCTACTCAAGACCGTGACCATGGACAACCGACATCGCAGAGGAGAGCATATACACCGACGGACTACGACACTCCACAATACTCTTCTTCCTCCTACAGCGATACCTCACAGCCTACTTATAGGTATCACATTCCTGACATGACCATGCAGACTCAGACTAGATGGGTCTATGAATGGGAAGACCCCAGTTTTTATAATATGTTAGTTCAAGAATGGGAGACAACAGCAGCATGGACAGGACAAACTTGGCAAGATTACAAAGCTGACCTGCTTAGACACCAAGGTATCTCTCTTATGTCCACCGCCGAATATGAAATGTCGTGCCAACAAGGGGTCTTCCCATACATCCTACGTAGTTGACCATGCGAGCGAAAACTATATCTTTGTTTGTGTAAGCGACTATATATTGTATTTGTATGCTACTATATATTGTTGTTTTAGTGACTATATATTTAAGCGAATATGTATTTGTACGCGACTATATATTGTTGCTTTACTGACTTATGTTATTTTTTACCACATTGTGTGGTCTTTTTATATTAATTTGTGCAAAGGAAGTACCAAAATTTCTTTTTTATTCATCACAAAAAAAAACAAATCCGGTTTGGAGCGGTAAACCGGTCAAACCGGCCGGTTACCGCTCCAAACCGGCCGGAAACCGAACCGAAGAACATTTGAATTCAAATTTGAATTCGTCCGGTTACCGACCGGTTACCGGTCAAACCGGCCGGTAAACCGCTACCGCCGGCCGGCGGTTACCGGAAACCGGTCGGTAAAAAAAACCCTGGATAGGAGTCGCTCCCGAGGGAGGAAGTCATCCGGCGCCTGTGCGCGCTGCGGCAGCCGGCCACGCTCTTCGGCGAGGAAACGTCGCGCGCCTCCGCCGCCTCAAGGACCTGATCGAGAACCCCGCCGCGCTCGCCGACGTCGACGCGTCAGAGATCGGGGAGGGGCAGACCAACGACTTCCTCCGCGACAACCAGGCGCTGCGTGCCAAGGCTGCGGCCGCGATGAAGCCCAAGGCGGTCTGCTCGGAGGCCCAGCGTGGGGAGGGCGACGGCGTACAGAGAGATGTGCCGTTCGAGGAGCTCTGCGACGAGGACAAGATCACCGTGTTCTTCAGGAGGCTGATGGACGAGTGGACTCAGGAGGTGAAGGGTATGCCTGAGCCGGAACGGCGGACGGCAGAAGGGAAGGCCACGGTAGCCACCTGCAGGCAGTGCGCGCAATACCTCGACCCGCTCTTCAAGCAGTGCAAGAAGAAGGTATGGATCATCGAAGTGTCTCGTAGTACTAACGGTTTGAATTACCAAATGCTTATTGCGAACAATGATTGGATGAGTTCATAGGTTTGTCACCCCATCTCATAGCATGCTTTAATTTGAACTCTTAGTACGATTTTGCTTTACTTTGTTTACAACATTGAATATTGTTATCTACTGCTTAGTGATAAAGGAATTGTAGGAAGCTGAATATTATCTTGGTGATTAGCCGATTGAGTATGATGTAGTGAACGAATGGTGGTTCATGCTGTTGTTAATACTCCATGTTCATTTCACATTTAAGATGATCCTATTTTTGTAAAAGCACAGATGCTGTCTACTATACTATATCTGCGCCTTTACCCAATGATTTAGTGATGCAGTTTCTGTTAAATATTTGTTTAGATCTGTATCTGAACTATTTCTTCTATTGATTGAAGATCCTCACATCAACGAGCAATCGATTTAAGGAATACAACCATGTTTTTTAACTGTATGGATTCTGATATTATTGATTTGCCTTCTGAGATGTTCAGAGAAGAAATCTCTGTAACTTAAGAACAGATTTGTCTTAACAATTCATTTTTACCCTTGAATAGGAGGCATGCACAAACACAGCCATCGACAATCAGGTTGCAACTTGTGCTCTAAGTAAGCCTGCCGATTTGTTCACGATCTCCTCTGCCTGCCAGTGTTGGCGACTATTTTCTCTCAAGATCGTTGTGCAATCAAACTTTCCATATGAGATTATTTAGTCGTTTCTGAATATCTGCAATTTTTGTTTAGAGTCATTATCACAGCTATTTTGCATCTTGTACGCTTAGAATAATGTTTAACTGGAGGACTGCATTCATCATGTCTTATGTATGTTTGTCGACAGAGGCGGAACCAGCGATTTTGATTAAGGAGAGTTAGACAAATGTGATCGTATTTTTTAGTGTGATAAAATATACATAATTATATGTTTCAACAAATTTTCAAAAAAATCTACACTATTTCTAACCAAAATCATCATATTTTAATAAAAAAATGGGTGAAATTAATATTTTTTTGTGCTATAAATACAAATATTTATATAGGTATTTAAATGAATCTACTGTGCTTGGGGGGGCCACGGCCCCTACTAGCCCCCCTGGTTCCGCCTTTGTTTGTCGAGTTATTGCATATCTAATAACAGGGGCAAATTTAGGTCCATTTATCAGGGTCCATTGACCCGATAAAATCTACAAATTCGCAAAACACCGTGAGGACTTAGGATTTAAGAAAATCCATGTCACGTAATGAAGTTGACCCAGATCACCCCGGGTGATGTTCCCAGCTAGATTCGCTTGTCTAAGGAGCCATGGAATGATGTTCGCTTTCTATTAGATTTTTATGTTAGCCAGATAGGTGAACTAGGTTAAGCAAGCTATTCTAATTTCTAACTATACACTCTGTTTTTGCTTCCTTCTTATTTTTTACTTCTCTGTAACAATTAGAGTATGGTAAATGCGGATTCTTAGCAACTCTAGTAGATCTTATGTTCGTATGTGCAGACAATCTTGTATCACAGTATTTGTTCATTATTTTGCATCAAATTGCAGGCTCTCCCTCCTGATGTCGGACAAGCATTGCTGGAGGTGGTCAAGTGCTGTATGAGACGAGACTACTTGGCCGCAGTGGACAACTATATCAAGCTAGCGATAGGCAACTCGCCATGGCCAATTGGTGTGACCATGGTTGGTATTCATGAGCGATCGGCTCGCGAAAAGATCTACATGAACAGCGTGGCTCAGATCATGAATGATGAGACGACCAGAAAGTAGCTAAAGTCTGTGAAGAGGCCCATAACATTCTGCCAGAGGAAGTACCCCATTGATCCATCAAGGTCGGTAGAGTTCAACAGCCTGGCAAATGGCAGTGATCTGCAGTCTCTCCTGGCACAGCAAAACGCGAAGAATTCAGAAGGGACGCTTCGGTTAGTGGCTGCGTCATGACAAGGTTGGATTAGATTTGTGCTCGGAATTCTGGGCAAGTTCGATTCTTGTGGGATTTCTGATTCGAATTAGTACATACTGTAAGAACCTGAATTGTATGTCCGGTCGTTCTGCCTCTGTACTGTGGAACGTAACGGGAGCACACTCATGCTGTTGTTGGACATTGCTACACTTTGACCATTTCTCTCTTAATTTTCTCGTATTATTGAACTTTATTAAAACTGGTTGCACAATGGCAGCACTCCAGGTAGCCGCGCGGCAAAGCCGCGCGTTGCTTTCTAGTGTCTCTTAAGTCTTAACACGCAAACCCCCCACGCGCACACACTCACACCCCTACGCACATATTAAGACCTACAACTATACACAGCGTGAAGATCACGTCTTTAGTGCGATCGACAGAGTAACCGAGAGCTCCGTAGACGACGGGCACGTTGTTCTGACCATTGTGGCACCACATGAGGAGGCAACTGAAATTTTTTTGGGGGAAAAACCCTGGTGGGAATCACGCGCCGAGCGGCGCTCGAATGCGTGACCGCCTGCTTCCGCGCCGGGAGAGCAGACCGATTTCACATATTTATATTATCTATTTCTAAAATATTTTTTCTTGAATAATCCAGGAGAGCTGCGTGTCATTTCATTCAGGTAGAAAAAACACAAGAACAAAAGAGTTAGGCAAAAAGCTGAACCCGAATACGAAGGCACACCAGTCATCCACAACCAAACAATCCCCAGAGGAAAAAGACTCGTCGCAAAAAAAAGGCCTGACCAAGGACCACTCGGAAAAACTATAGAACTATGAAGTTGGTGATCCAGTGAGGAGGGTCTCGAGCTTGGAAGCACTAGCCCAGCACCATAGGGTGCTCTCAACAACCACTATTTGCAGGGAGAGCCTGAAGGTTTGGCTGCAATCCTATTATCACAGTAGATATTTTTTTCATCACCGAGTTAAATAGGAATGTAAAGAGAAAAAATTAAGTCTATCTGTGAGTTCACGGACAAACCTGTTTAGTTAAACATGTGTATACCTAGGGTTTAGATGGAACTTAGACCGCTAAACAGATCAAAATAATGTGGTGATGCAAATTCTGGTTAGCGATATCGGGCTAGCATTATGCCTACAATATAATGATTATAATAGGTGAAAATTACATATAACTTTAACACATGTTGTGCTATCAATATAATTCTGGTTACACAGCGGCACGTAGGTTTACGCAACCGCCGAGACTCTCACTACCGCCGCCACCAGCGCCGCGCCTAGGGCCCCTCTCCTTCTTTTCTCTTTGGAGCATCTGTCGGCGACAAGAAGGGAAAGGAACCCATCTTTTTTTTCCCATAGTTTTCATATCTAGTTGCTTAAATTTTAGTCAAATAAATCTTCCGGCGAAATCAGATGATTTTCAGCCGGGATCGTATTTCCTGCGATGACTTCAGCGATTGCCACGACGAGTTCACCGTTACAGGCATCGATTTCATCAGTAGGCGGCCAATTTCTGGCCTTTATTCGCAAGGGGAGGGGTGCTTCTGGGTGCCCCCTACGAGGACAACGACTTCGGGGCACCGATCTCATCGTCGATGGTCGCGGAGAGGAAATCAGGTGATGAATCTATATCCTATGTCGTACCCGACGATGCAACTGCAAATAGTGGTTCCGAAACGTTGGGTCTTGCGGCATATCCAAAAATTTGGGGTTGGTCGTTGGATTCGGCACGAGGACTACACTTTGGCTCCAACATTTGTTGGAAGCCATCAGAGAAGAAGACGATAGAAGAATCTGGATATATTATTATGTGTTTTTATTTCAGATTTTTTCATGTGTAATTTGGGAATTTACCGTGTTAAGATTTAATATATAAATCCCCACCGTTCGTGAAAAAAAAGATACCAATTGATTTGTGAGCCGGCTTAAATAATAATAAAAAAAGGCTCCACACTTCTTTATTATCCACTGAGGCACGCACAGAATCTCTCACAAGCTGACAAGCACAATCGCGTCTCCTTCACAATCTTTATGAAGGTCACAAAGATTTCACAATCTCTAAGCTACCTACAAGTCGACCTCAAAGAGTAACGAGGGCAGCTCCAACAATCGAGTTTTGAGCTAGCCTAAGCATTTTTATTTCATATTTCAACAGAAGAGAGAGAAAGCTAGCTCTTATCAAGAGGCAGGCTCTTACACATATTCCAAGATCATGTGAGAGTGTCGTATGGACGTAATCATACTAAGAGTCATTATTAAAAGTTAACATTGTTAGAGATGTTGGCTTAGGGTTACTAACTAGTTCTTACTGTTGCAGGTGCCCTAAGTTGATGATCGGTGGCTCACCATGCTGCAAGCACACAATGCTTAGTCCATCCAAGAACATTCACTAGACGCTCTAGACCTTTACATGGCATACTTTGGCCTTGTTTAGATTGAAGAAGTTAGAAAATTTTGGAACTGTCGCATTTTGTTTGTATTTGACAATTATTGTTCAATTATGAACTAACTAGACTCAAAAGATTCGTCTTGTGATTTACAATCAAACTATGCAATTAGTTATTTTTTTATCTACATTTACTGCTCTATGCATGCGTCCAAAGATTGATGTGATGGAGAGAGTGTGAAAAAATTCTAACTTTTGGGGGTAATCTAAACAAGGCCTTTGTATAGACGAAGGGAAACCAACGCTTATGGGACAACTACAAGATATTTTTTGCCCTCTGCCAACATGCTAGTGCGATATTCCTCAAGGGTGTCAGCCGTTGAGGCCTTTTCTAGAATGGGCCCTCGGAGGCCCATCGGACCCTTTGTTAATGACTTTGTACGCGCGAGCGTACATGACGGGTGTAGTCTCTAAGCCCCTGGTTGATTCGGGGAATCGGTTAGGGGGGTTAATTGGACTGTGCTGCTACTCCATGGGTTTAACCTACCATTTATTTTTGACACTCAACATGTTGTTTATCCCTCTGAAAATAATCTTTTCGTAGAGTCCAAGATCACTGAAATCGGAGTTTGTAGTAAGAAGTTATTGTGTTTTTCGTGCAGTGACCTATTGTTGAGGACATCCCAGCCGTGCACGCTAGTTCAAGCCCAAAGGGTACAAATCAAGGGCCACTTACAAGAAGCCGTGCCAAGAAACTACAAGAGCAGATGAATTCGGTCCTAACTGATTGTAATTTTAACACTTCTGATAATGTCATACTACCTAAATGTCCTATCTTAATGATGCTTAGGTTTACACATGAAGACATGAAAGGCACATGGCCGAAGGATCAAGACACAGTGCTACAAAATAGCTCCGTCGGAAAAGTAACACAGGCGGACGACCGGACCCAGAAAAAAGTAACACGCATGACAAGTAACACAGACGGACGACCGGACCCAGGAAAAAGTGACGCAGAAGGTCAATAGTCTGCTAGGGGCAGAATTTGGTACAACTTCTCATGTAAAACTGTACCAATCTACAAAGTTTCGTGGTGCATGCTGCTCATGGCTGAAAAGCTCTTCGAGTTTACTTTCACACCCAACATACGGTTCGTCATTTGAACTTCCCAATAAGGAGTTATGGCCAGATTAGTGGACATTGCTCTGGAAGCCAACAGTCACGCGAGACCACTTCGGGAATCCATCTCGAGGGGACCTTTCACATTACCTATCTTCAGAAACTCCATTTCGTTTTTACACCTAACTAGGAGGGTTATTCCTAGTATAAATATCCCCTTCCTCTAAGCTATTAGGGAAACCTTTTGATCATTTGATAAACTACATGATATTGCAGCCGAGCTGCCGAGTGCCTTACTCAAACCTTTGTTCTTCCTCGTTCTTCTTAGACTTGTGAAGTGATCCCTCTGGGTTCCTCTAGTTTGTGATCTATGGTTTCCAGTACGGCTGCACCGTTTTGTGTGGATTAGTTCCGGATCGTGGTTCTGCGGTCGTTCGGAGATCAAGTCGAAGTCTTCGTGGTTTCGGTGCCTCTCTCCCCGTCGCTTGGTTGCATCCAACCTTTGTCAGGTATAAAGCTAGTTATCCCGCTGTCCACAGTAAGTTATCTTTGATTCGTGACCTACTATCCTGAAGATCAGGCCACCCTCAAGGACGTTCCTTATCACCTGTGTTGTTTTGCCCAACCGTGAAAGTTTTACACATTCCAAGTCCAATGGCTAGTTTTGGAAAGGTCCAGAAGTTCCTTAAACTTCTAGGGAAGTTCCACACATTTTCTGCTGCAATGGCTATTTAGTTATGTAGGGGTATTTATACCCCCCTGTGCTTTCATTCGGAGGGTTAGTTGTTGATTCTCTACCACACCCATATTGAAGCCAAAACCTATTAGAGATGTCCTCAACCCCCTAAATGGCTAGGCATTATCCAACGAGTTCCTGTGGTTGTGGTGAGCCATGAGAAAGTTTGTGAAGATCACGACTTCGCCTCCACAAGGGAAGAAGTTAGTGAAGTGAGAAAAGCGGTCGAAAGAAATCCAGATAGAGCTTGAACTTGGGTGGTCAGTCGCTCACGGCCTACTCAACAAATACGTAGGTCCTTCCCTGAAAGGAGTCGAATTTCAAAAAAACAACTCCCTGTGTCTTTAGTTTGGTTTGTTATTTTTGAGTTCTTGCCTTAATGTTATTTGCACTCGATCTAGTTGGTTGTGTGTGTTTATTAGTGCAGGTACTTTGTGGATTTGCTAGTGGCTACCTTTAGACACATATTCAAGTTTATGTGAATGTTATGTAGAATTATGTGGAAGTTTCACACCTAGAGCTAACCCGCTACAAAGTTTGGTGTTAACAGTTTTGAAAACCTCATTCACTCCTTTTAGATGACATCCCGATCCTTTCACTTGCAATATTTTTTTGTCTTGTTTAGAATATAATTTTATTCAACTGAACTCGTATGATGTAAACCAAACAACATCCAGCTACATACAGCAACTCAACTCGAGGTGCATGGCTTGGAAGAGATCAACTTGAGTTTTATCTATAGAGCTTGAGGAGGAAGAAGAAGAAGAAGGCAACTTTTAGAAAGGTCTCCATTCCCAACTCAGGTGAGGTCATGGTCGAAGAAGAGGTGAGGCATCCGTCGGGCTGGATAACGAGCCAACTTCTCTCGATTCGTTCTAGCTCATTTAAATAAGAAGCTAGCTCAGCTCAGCTCGGCTCGGCTTGTTACGAGCTCAAGCTAGCTCATTTAGCTTGTGACCCAGACCATAAAAATCCCACAAATCATAATTTGTACATTTATCCAAAACTTGGAAATACTAATAATGCGAAAAAAACAACTCATCCATAAACATCAAATAACTTTGGCTCTTTATATTAGGCTTACGAGCTAGCTCATGAGTTGGCTCATTAACTACACAAGCTGAAATGCTAGCTCAGCTTAAATGATCCGAGTCCAGCTGAGCCACTAACGAGTCGGAAACAAACAATGCATTATGCTACACATGGTCACAAACATATACAACGAATATGGCTAGGGCCTACGAACTAGTTTCTTAAAGCTTAATTATGTTTCAACAAAAGACTCCCCGTTGTGCGATGGTGTAAAGCCAAATTCTTCTATAAGGTGTGTGGTTGCTGGCACAAATAGAAATCAATAAAAAAAACCTCCTTTTGTGACTATTCGGTATTCTCAACGTATCTTTCCCTAAGAGTGCATGAAAAATGAATATAGTCCCTTGCTTAAATGTTTAGATATGCGTGCATGCCTACCATGACAACCAAATGTTTGCAGCTTTTCGTGGTAGCCCACATAAAACGGAAAACCAAGGAGCTCTAGGAATTGCATGTGTCTATATATAGATATACATGCAATTAGAACCAAGAGGTAGGGAGGCAAACGACTCTCATGGCCACACATTTACATCTCCTTTTTGCGATGTCCCATATACATATACTACAACCAATTATGTTAGTTCTATAATAAGCAAAGCTGTCATCTCCTCCATCAACACCAAAACTCAACAGCAACAACATCCATATCGCCCAGAGAAAATGAAGACGTCGGCAACCGTGTCATTCTTCATATTAGCCCTCACACTAGTGGTCATACCGCTCATAGCAGAGGCAGAAGAGAGCGATGACGCAAAGAAGGCAGCAGAAGACTTTTGCGCTACTCTTTGTGCAGACAAGAAGGAGCCAGCTATCAACAGCAACTGCAAGGAGTCATGCGCCCTCTCCCAGCGCTCCGACTTGGTGTTCTTCGAGAGTGTCACGTGCTTGGGAAAATGCACCCAGTTTGACAATGTCCCTGCCATGAAGTCTTGCGAAGAAGGATGCAAAAAAGAGTACAAGGCTAAAGCGGCAGAGGTTGCCGCTAGCTGCAATGCGGTCTGCAGCAAGGTGGAGAAGGACCCACATCGTATCGAAACATGCAAGATGGCATGCACCCCGCCTCCTAATTGAAGCACTTCTATGCACCTACGTACGAGAGACCTAGCATTCTTGGTGAAGCCTCAAATCATTGTTGTATCATAAGTAGAAGTGACTTGAAGCCATGATAAATTTACATGTATTGAAATGGTTCAAATTATAGCTCAAGGTTGTGTAGAAAAGAAGAATGAGACAAATATTGTTGTAATCCCTTATGAAGATATATATGAATCGATAAGAATTAGTATCAAGATACTTTAAACTCAAGTGAGTGAAATAGACATATCTTTCGATCTTGAGTATATGTATCTCATACTATCAAGCGAACAGTTTGACAAGTCTCAAGTGAGTGAAATAGACATATCTTTCGATCTTAAGGGCTAACATTAGAGAAAACTTGGCACATCACTTGCACTTATTGGTCTTGGAGCTTTTTTTTGTTGGGTTGGTTATCCCTATGAATAATCTTTTTTAGAGTTCAAGATCATTGAAATCAGAGTTCAGAGTAAGAAGTTATTTTATTTTTCGTGTGTGGTGACCTTTGCTGCTTTGCCAACCTGCAAAAGTTGTGCACATTCCAGGTCCAATGGCTAGTTTTGGAAAACTTTTATGGAAGTTCCACATTTTTTCTGCTGCAACGACTAATTTGTGATGTGTGGGATATTTATACTCCCTCCGCTTCATTTGGAGGGTTGTTGGTTCTCCCACACAACCATATTGAAGCCAAAGCCTATTGAGCACTCCCCACCATCCCTCTTGTTGTGAGATTTGTGTGATTTTATGAGAAATCTAGTGAGTTGGGTTGAGAGATTTGGTGATTGAGAGCAAGAGTGAGCAACAAAATCCATGAGAACTTGTGGGGATTGTCAAGTAATATATTTATCGTTTGTTACTCTTAAATGTCAAGCCTCCTAGATGGCTAGGCATTATCCGGCGTGTTCCTGTGCTTGTGGTGAGCCGTGGGAAAGATTGTGAAGACTTCAACTTCGCCTCCGCAAGGGAAGAAGTCCAATAGTGAAGCGAGAAAAATGGCTGAAAGAAATTCAGCTAGAGCTTGACCTTGGGTGGTTGGTCACGGCCTACTCAAAAGAGACGTTGGTCCTTCCTTGGAAGAAGCTGAACTTCGAAAAACAGCTCCTTGTGTCTTTAGTTTTGTTTGTTTATTTTTGACTTCTTTCCTTGACGTTGTTTCCACTTGATCTAGTTGGTTGCTTGTTTGTGAGTGCATGTACTTTGTGGACTTGCTAGTGGCTATCACCATATGCATATCTTCAAGTTTGGATTGAGCTAGAACTCTCAAGGTGTAGTTATTCTATGTTTGCGTGGAAGTTCTATGGAATTCTGTGGAAGTTTCACACCTAGCTAACCCGCTACAAAGCTTTGTTGTTAAATTTAAGAAACCCTATTCACCCCTCTAGATGACATCCCGATCCTTTCGCTTGCAATATTTTTCATCTTGTTTAGAATATAGTTTTATTTAACTAAACTCCTATGATCTGAGCCAAACAATATACAGCTGTAGCAGCTCTGGCTTGAAGTGCACGGCTTGGAGGAAGAGATCGACTTGAGTTTATCCGTAAGAGCTTGAGGAAGAAGAAGAAGGCAACTTTGGGAAGGCCTACATTCTCCTATTCAGGGAGGCCATGGTTGAAGATGGGGTGAGGCGGTCAACACCATCCTCCTTTGAAGCTTCAGAAAACTCTATCCAACAGGGTGAGGCGGGGAGCTCTTGCGTCATGGATGAAGGAGAGAGCAAGAGTGAGTGGGAGTGTTTTGTTTTGTGTGATAGAGCTCTGCATGGTAGGGCTAGTGAGGTAAAGGAAACTTGGTATGACATGTAGGGCGAGTGGGAGCGTTTGTCAGTGCGAGTTGTTGCATGCTAGCCGCAGGCGATGCTCGGAAAGCTCGATAAGACCTTGAGAGTTTTGTTCGGTTTGGATTCTGCGGTGATCTTCAGATACAAAGCGGACTTTGATTTAACTAAGATTTAATAGAAGGATTTTGACAAACTTATTTTTTATTCACGAGAGAACCCAATACTCTCTTTCTCGCTCTCTCTCTCTTCTTTCCTAAATGTACATAGTGTCGCTTTCTTGCATCATTTCATATGCCTACGTGGTCAAGTTTGATGAAGACCACCACTACTGGAAACCCGAATTTCCATGAGGGTTTCAATTTTTTTCAGTTATTGCATATACAAGAAAACATTATTTTGTGATTTAAATTTTTCCGTGGGTTGTAATTTCCTTGTCGGTCTAAGGTCGACAGGAAAACATTTTTGTGACGGCTACAAGTTGATAGCGAAACATGGGGCACCAACAAGGAAATACATTTTTTACAGTGGTTTTCATGATAGGATAATTATTCTTTTGTCATGTTGGTTTCCCATCGTCAAGCAAATCATTTCCCTATCAATAACATATGATTTTTTTGTCGGTTTAATATCGACAGAAGTAAATACCTACTTCTGATAGTTTTAATTTTCCAAACGATTCTGCACAATTTTCGTGATGGTGGACCATCAAACATTTGTTTAATTCCCTGTCGCTCTATCCCTAGAGGTTATTCCCTGATGTTGCATCGTCAAGAAAATTGGTTTTTAATTTTCCTGATGGCATTTTCAATTTTCCTGATGGTAATTGCACCGTCAGGGATATCCCCATTTCCAATAGTGCACACTAAGAAAACAGAAGGGAATATTATGTGCTTAGAGTTTATCAAAGATCATGTTTCAACAAAAATAGACTCGCAATTGTGTGATGGTGTAAAACCAAATTATTTTATAAGGTGTGTGATGTTTGCTAGCACAAATAGAAACTCAATAAAAGAGCCTCTTTTTTTACTATTTATCAGCATACCTAGAGGTGTTTGAATTCAGAGACTAAAGTTTAGGAAGTGTCATATGGGGATGTCGTATAGGGTGTTCGGATACTAATAAAAAAACAAATTACATCATTCAGTAATCCGCGAGACGAATTTATTAAGCCTAATTAATCCGTCATTATCATATGTTTACGGTAGCATCACATTGTCAAATCATAGACTAATTAGGCTTAAAAAATTCGTCTTGCAAAACAGTTTCGATTTGTGCATTTAGTTTTGTAATTAGTTTATATTTAATACTCAATACATGTGTCTAAACATCCGATGGGAGGTAGAAGTTGCAACCACATCTTTGCGACTTTACAGTCACAAACAAACAAAAAAAACTTTGCGACTTTGCAGTCACAAAAAAAAAACAAAGAAACTTTGCGACTTTGTGCTGTGTGGTAGCTCACATGAAACGGAAAACCAAAAAGGATCGGAGCTAGGAATTGCATGCATCTATATGTAGATATACACATGCAATTAACTAGGACCAAGAGGAGAGAGAGGTAGGGAGGCAAACTCTCATGGCCACACACTTACATCATCGGTGGTCTCCATATTGCGATCGATGTCCTATATATATAACCAACAACCATGTTAGTTCAACAAGCAAAAAAACCTGTGATCAACAACAGCTAGCAGCAACAAATAAACACCCACCTCGCCGAGCGAGAGAATGAAGACCACCATGGCATCAGCCTCGCTGCTCTTGGTGCTAGCCCTCGCGCTAGTGTCCGCCCCACTCACCGCAGAGGCAAAGAAGAAGAAAGCAGCCGCCGCCGCGGCCACCGGCGAGTCGGCCGAGACGAAGAAGATGGAAGACAGCTTCTGCGCCACGCTCTGCCAAGGCAAGAAGGGGATGGGCCTCATCGTCTGCAAGGAGTCCTGCGAGCTCTCCCAGCGCTCCAACCTGGTGCTGTACGGGAGGATCCAGTGCAAGGGCAAGTGCACCGAGCAGAAGGGCATCACCGCGCCGGCGATGAAGGTCTGCGAGGAGCAGTGTGACAAGGACTACGTGGTGAAAGCGGCCGAGGTCACCGCTGCCTGCAACAAGACCTGCGCCAAGGAGAAGAACAAGGCGCTCAGCGAGACTTGCAGGAAGGGCTGCACCCCTCCTGCATCTTGAACCATGCACTTCCATCTTCTGCTGCGTACTCGATCTACACGTACATGCGGGTGACTGGCATGGCATTCAGCTCAGGCTGATGTGCTATCTATCTATACGTCGTCGTCGTCACCGGCTGGCCGCATGCAACAATCATTTGATGGGGGTTCAGCTCAGGCTGATGAGCTATCTATATACCTATTGATTTGGTATTTTTGTAACCTAATTAATTGTTTTTGTTCAAATATATCGGCAATCGATCGAAGGATCGATCCATCGACGATATATAGTTTCATCGACTGCTTGATATTAGCAGTCCAATGTAATGTCACGCAAATAAGCATTTGTGTGGTTTTTTGTTTGATTGATTGAATGAATGAATGAAAAGGCATGCTGACAGTTGTTACCACTAAATAATCTTTGGTTCTATTTTTCACATTGGGTGAATGCCTATATATGTCAAGCACAGTTTTTTTATTGTCTTCAAGTAAGCAATACGCGAATGTTTCATGCCTGGATTAATCTCCGGTATGTGTGTGTTACATTGTGATTCACTGTTGGCACGTGGAAACTGGTATGTAAGTATTGGTTGAACAGGTTTAATACAAACATAGAGCAAAGAAACTAACTAGTGCAAATAAGTTGAATATGAAGGGTAAAGATGATCAAAATGTCAAAGAATTTGAATCAATAATGTTTCCATTATTATGGAAAAATATTAACAAGCAATGGACATTATTAGGCGACCTATCGGTTGCATATCAGTGACACAACCATGAACAGGTTTCAAAGTGGCGGAGCGCAATCGTCATGACACCTAGACGACTGGTGAAAGCAATTTGGTCCATGATGATTCTTGTGACTTGAAAACACTGCTCAACTTTAGACAATGTTCAAATGGCAAATAGAGGCCAATTGTGTTATTTAGGCACTAAATGGTCCATTAAATGGTTTGATCGTTCTAAATTATAAGCCGCTTTGACTTTTTTTTGGTACATCAAATTTATGATGTATCAAGACTATAATTTGGAACGGAGGAAGTATTGTTTATCATTGACCTCGTGTTTTCATCCATTTCAAATTACTAGGTGAATTCCCCGCGCGTTGCTGCGGGAATGCAAGAGTAATTTGAATTGAGTTAAGAGAAATAGGATGTAGAAGGAATCTTATTGGTGTATATAAAAGAAAACACGGTCACTAACCTATATGATCGACCAATACGGGAGACTAATCTCATCCACCCTCACCCCTCACCCCTACTATACCTGAGGGTCATCCCCTCCCAAAAGTTCTAGGAGTTTTCCTTCACAAAATCATGCATATTTCGGACGACCACATGTAATCCATGTGATATGTAGTTTTACTAGGTTTTTCTTAGAAACGGGCTTTTGCTTAGAAACGGTTATCAAAGAAAACACAGTCACTAACCTATAGGATCGGCCAATACGGGAGGCTAACCTCATCCACCCTCACCCCTCACCCCTACTATATCTGAGGGCCATCCCCCCTCCCAAAAGTTCTAGGAGTTTTCCTTCACAAAATCATGCATATTTCGGAGGACCACATGTAATCCATGTGATATGCAGTTTTGCTAGGTTTTTCTTAGAAACGACAGTTTTGCTAGATTTTTCTTAGGAACGGTCGTTTAAATGTTTGCAAAATAGTTATCAAAATATATCCATGTGGGGTCTTGTTTTGAAGAGTTTATTGCGAGGAACACCACGGTGCAATTGAATTTTAATTACGATACTTGGTTTAGGTGCTACGACTTTTTTCTATTTCAAAAGAAATAGCTAGTGGAAGATAAATGAGGCTTAGTGGGCGGATGACGTCACTTAGTGGGCGGATGACATTATTTTGCCGATGTGGTCCAATGAGAAGCCAGAGAAATAGGCTAGTGGGTCTTTGCTTTATAGGAGGTATAGATATGACATTTTGACTTTTCTAGTTACATTGCTTTTATTATATATGTAGACATAAAGTATATCTAAGTACATAAAAAGTTATTTATCTAGAAAAAGCCAAAACATCTTATAATTTGGAATAAAGAGAGCAAGTAAGTACCATCTTATATAGAGAGAGAGGATGCATTTTTAAACTCTTAGATGTAGCTAGCTACTCCTTTCCTATGATAGAAATCAAATATTTCCTTTGTTCTAAATTATAAGTCATTCTAGCCTATTTTGATACATAATTTTTATTATATCTAGACAAATAGTAAAATCCATGTATCTAGAAAAAACTAGAATCATTGGAGGGAGTAGAAGGAACAACTAGCTGATTGGTGCAAATAATGAAACGCTGCACCAGGCGATATACTGATATAAATGTTAGCACACATTCTTAGTTGCTCCCTCCATCTTAAAATAAAAGATATGGTTCAAAATTTCACTCCAGATTATAAATTTTTATAAATTGCTCAATCACATCTATGCGTGCTTGCCCTTTAAATCGTAGAATATTCCTTTTAAACATCATTATATTCAAAATAACTCGTGTAATTTATAGCCGAAATCAATAATATATACATACATATCTTTTTTAAACTAAGTCTTATTACTAGAAAATATAACAAGATAACAATTGCTAAGAAATTAAGCAAGGTACAATTAAACTAACTAATTAGTGAGGTGTTAGTTAGTGTTTTGTCACACTCATTATTTGGTCTTAAAATTGTTTAGATATCTCTGATAGAGTATATAAATAATCTCTTTTCTTGTGCACGATAATTTATACCATTTGCTACAAGTCAATGCACGCCGTGAGAATTTTTTTTCTGCTTCTTCGTGCATCTTTTTACATCGTGAACACGTCGAAAACACTTCTTCACGTTTGTACTTAGGGCCTGTTTAGATGCAAAAAATTTGGTAAAATGGACACTGTAGCGTTTTCGTTGTTATTTGGTAATTAGTGTCCAATCATAGTCTAATTAGGCTTAAAAGATTCGTCTCGTGGATTTCGTCTAAACTATGTAATTAGTTTTATTTTTTATTTATATTTAATGTTTCATGCATGTATCTAAAGATTCGATGTGACGGGGAATGTGAAAAATTTTGCAAAATTCTTGCTAAACTGGGCCTTAGCGAGCTCTGTTTCTTAGGAAAGTTCCTTCTTTGTACTCTGCTCCTACTCCCACTTAAAAAACAGCGGCGAAAATTAATAAACAAAAAAATCTCTGTTCATTTTTCACATCGAAATCTCCGCCTCCAGACCGTCCTGCACGCTCCCGACCCCCACACTCCCCACCTGCCATGGCGGCGCCGGCGGCCACCCGCCTCCACGCCCCGTTACTCTTGCTTCCTTCCCCACCGCGACCGCACCCTCCGCTCCGCCTCCGCTTCCTCCTGCCGTCCCCACCGCCGCTCCGCCTCCGCCGCCGCTTCCCGCTTCTCGCGGCAGCCGCCATCTCCGCCGCCGCCGGCGGCGGCGGCAGCGGCGGGGAGGACACTGCCGCCGCCAGGAAGACCGACAAGGCCAGGCAGCTGCAGAAGCGGGTCCTCGTCGGCGTCGCCATCGGGGTGGGCGCCGGCGGCGTCGTGGTCGCCGGAGGCTGGGTGTTCGCCGCCGCCGTCGCGGCCGCCGTCCTTGCCGGCTCCCGAGAGTACTTCGAGCTCGTCCGCGGCACTGCCGGCGGAGGCGGGACCCCGCCGCCGCGCTACGTGTCTCGCGCGTGCTCCGCCATCTGCGCTCTCATGCCCATCCTTGCGCTGTAAGGGCACATCGCGTTTCTTCTTGCGTTGCTTATCTTCGTTCTGTATCTCTCATAGCTGAAATTTGCTTCGAGCCGAGGTGGAATTTAGCTACAACTTGAATGAAGCTACCATCTTTTAGCGCAATGTGATTGTGAGCTGCCTACTGCTTAGGTCATAGAGTGGATCTGACATCTGAGCGTTCCAGGAAAGGGAGCTGTGCAAAAAAATTGCATCATCCTACATTCCTATTCCTATGTAATTTGGATGACAATTTGATGAACTTGGTTGCAGTGGAAAACTGTTCTGACAAATAGAACATGAAAAATGATTTGAAGCTAGTTCATCAGCTACGTTGAAAAGATTTTAGCCTTATAACTTTTCAGCCTGTGCAAATTGAAATTGAGTAATCTGCTGGTGTGATTATTAAGATTTCGGGTTGTGGGATATTAGGATTATATTCTCATTCCTGAATGCAGTAAGGAAGAACTTCAAGGAATAATGCTTGTTCTAACATCCCCGCAATATATTTGATTTTAGATGACTTTGGAGCTTACAGTTTTCTTCTTAATTGCTTGGAATTTGAAGTTCATTAGTTAGTTTCAACAAGATAGGCAGGGGATTGTAGATATATCATGGTGATACTGCTAAGGATTCACAATCTCAATCTGAGAGCAAAAATGGGCCACATGCATATATTTAAGAATTCTACATATTCAACTGTTATTTCATGTAAATATGACCATAGCTTTGATTTCTGATGTTTCACCTGTCTATTTTCCTAGGTACTATGGACGCATGGATGTTACCGTGACGTTTTCTGCATTTGTTATTGCAATATCATTGCTTTTACAAAGAGGAAATCCTCGTTTTGCTCAGCTAACTAGTTCAGTTTTTGGGTTATTTTATTGTGGCTATCTACCTTCTTTCTGGGTTAAGCTTCGTTCGGGACTAGCTGCCCCTGCCTTAAATACAAGTAAGTTTCTTGGTTGGATTGTCTTTTTTGCTCTGTCAGCCCCTGTGCTCTTTAGTTTGCTACTGTTGATACAAATAATGTGTGTGCTAAATATATTGGCCTGTGCCCATCTAATTAGTCTTCCTGTTGTCTTGGTTAGTTATAAGGATATTTTTATTATCTAAGTCCTTACAAGGTCATATGGTTCTAGTGTTTCTATTTCTTTGCTACCTGTAAGGCCCTCCCCTAATATACAGTGTGTTTTGCCAGGTATAGCATACAGTTGGCCAATTCTTCTTGGTGGACAAGCTCACTGGACAGTTGGACTTGTAGCAACCTTGATGGCGATTAGTAGCATCATTGCTGCTGATACATTTGCTTTCCTTTGTGGAAGGGTATGGTCTTTATTAACACATTTTCTTTTCTTTTTTATTTCTTTCTATTGTTGAGTTCCATATCTAGAGTACCCAACTTGCGTGGGACTAAAGGCTTTGTTGATGTTATTTATTTTGTGCTGCATAACACCATGTGTTTACCTTTACCAATGCACCAGTGTAATATTGGACTAAGAAACAAGTGTAGTTATTTGGGTTCTTGTAGCTCATTATTTTAGTTATAGCAAGTATCTGTTATCTGTATACCTTAAGATAGTTTTTGAAATAAGGCCTGTTGCTCATGAATTATGATGCCAACAAACCATGTGGTTCATGGTGTAAGGTGAACCATTGAAGCTTCGCCTTAAGACTAGCTGCACTCAACTGATACCTGCTTTATGCAGTGCCCAGTTAATTTATTGGTATAATGTGTGGTCAGTTAAGTCTACAGTTTATAGTAGTTGAAATGAGTACCATGTGACCATGTTGTTTATTCGTTGTTTCAGGCATTTGGTCGTACTCCTTTGACTAACATAAGCCCTAAGAAGACCTTGGAGGGTGCTTTAGCTGGTCTAGCTGGCTGTGTACTGACCACTGTGCTGTTGTCAACTGTCTTACGCTGGCCAAGATCACTATTGAGGTGTGACTTCTGGAATATCTACTATTATTATTGTGTTAGCAATGGAACATTACTTTCCTCTAGTGAAGTGCCATCTAGCACATCAAGAGCAAAACTAAAAAGGAAAACTATATTATGTGCTTATTAGACTTTGGACTTGATTATCCTGAAAGGACATGCAGCCTATCATGGTTTTATCATTTTCTTCAAAGTTGCAACATATAGATGGCGCTACTGCATTCCCTTGTTTGTGAATGGAAAATATTTGGGCTACATTTCATTTCAGTGCCTAATAGCTATTTCATTGATATCAGTGCTACAGCTTATGGAATCCTGATCTTTCTGGGTTCATTATTTGGGGATCTTGTTGAATCTCTGATTAAGCGTGATGCTGGTGTAAAGGACTCTGGATCACTCATTCCTGGACATGGTAAGCAGTGTTTCTCCCCTATGCCCTTCTCTACACTGCTTGTACTGCATTGAAATAATCATCCTTGGAGAAAATATATATCATAGAAGTGGAGAAATGCATAGCCGCATTGTATTCATGTTCTATCAGTATTTCATACTTCATGCATGATTGTGACACAATGCTACAATGCAGGTGGAATTCTTGACCGAGTTGACAGCTACGTTTTCACAGGGGCACTTTGTTACTCTTTTGTCAGAGTAGCTCTACCCTTGTATGGGGTCTGATTAAAGCACCTGGCTTTTTGTTGTAGTCTTTCTCCTGCCATCAGCAATACGGTCACCGTATTTTAACATAGCGATGAGTTTTGCTGAGATGGCCTGGATCAGTCTTCATCTCAAGACAATGTGGTCCTCTTATCCAAGCGAATTTGGTGGCCGAGTTTCTGACTGTTATAAAGATAGAACAAAAGATTACGGCCGCAAGCTCAACATGGACAGTGTTTCTCTTCTTAGTTTGGGTTTGAGATGGGTCTTTCCAGCTCAACCAGTTTGTCGCAAACTTGTAACTTTGGGTGTACATAGTTTATTTTTTATATAGAGTTAAAAGGAAAGGCTAATTATTCGTCACAAAAGTTGTTAACAGTGTATTGAAGCAGCTTATGTCAATTTGTACCAAACTATACTTGTTGATATCGATCGTTTTAATGATTCAAGGCATTTGATTGTCAGCTAAATTCCCCATTCATATCAGTTGCTAAGGAGAGTAGGGTATAATTGCTAGTCTTGATGGATGGATTCCACGCCATCATTTCAACTAATTAATTTGAAATGTGCAGGCTCTGAACATAAAGATGTAATCTTCATTTACAATTAAAGTTAAGCGTTCACATAGCACTTTTCTAACAAAAAGCATCAGCTTAATGTTACCATGTACTCCATTCGTTCTAAATTATAAGTCGCTTTGACTTTTCTAGTACATTTATTTTACTACTCCCTCCGTCTCTTATTATTTGTCGTCGTTGGTATACGTGCCACAAGTTTGACTCAATTTATAGAAAATATGTGTAATATTTGTATCTCTAAATAAATTTATTAAAAAAACTAGATTCAAAGACCTTTTCAACGACACTAATTATGTACAATAAATATTAATATTTTTAATATATATTTAGTCAAAGTTGTTTCTGAAAAAGCGCAAACGACAAATATTTAGGGATAGAGGAAGTATGCATCTAGATATAATAATATGTCTAGGTACATAGTAAAATGGATAAACCAAAAAAGTCAAAGCGACTTATAATTTAGAACGGAGGGAGTATGTATATATTTACTGAACTGAACCCGCAAAAATTCTCTACATATGTGGAATCTCAGATACAAGGTACAATAGATGTCGAACAAATCAATGAACGTTGAAGAAACTGGTCTCTCGTTCCATCTTTCTCAGTGCTGATACACTCTCTGATATTATCAGCTAATCCGGGCCAAGAAGGGAGATCTTGGAAATTTCTTTCAGGTGAGATCCCATCATTTTGAAAGCCAGTAAATAATCAAAAAGATGGTGCAGGCCGCGATCACTGCTGAAAGAATTATAGTGTCCTTGGATTTCTTCCGCTTAATGGCGCCTGCAAGGACGGATAGGCATAATTATATGGATGTAAAAACACAGTGGCTGCAGGGGGTCCATGGGAAAAATATTACACAGCAGTGAGTAATACAATTGCATCATAGCATAACCCAAAAAAAAAAGTGCTGCAGAATGCAAAGAAGGGATCAAAATATTACCAAGAAGACCTCTGATTATTGGGAACTTTTCACCCAACTGCTTCACTTTTCCTTGAATATCTCCAAACATGGCCCTCTGATTGGAAAGAGCTACTCTTGTGCTTTGAGCTTGGCCAATTACCTCATCAATCTGGAATTGAACAAAAAAAGGCAGCTTAGTTCCTTGCGCCAGAGATAGAGCTCTGCACAAATGTATATTGACAGACATTGGCACAGTGCAAACGTTCTTGAGTCGTAACGTTCCTAGCGGCCTATTCTTTTACACTCTTGATTGCAGAATGAGTGAAATGGGATCTGCTGCAGCAGTGGCTAGTGAAAGATACACTTGCTTCCACAAATTTCTATCATACAGTTTCGCACATGACATCATTCATATCAGCTTAAGATGAACATTTAATTTCTTATTAAACTAAATTCTTCCAGGGCAAGCTAAGCAACTGTGGTACACTGAAACTACAATAAACAAAATGTAAACCAGCGCAAGCCTTGTCTAACTCTAAGAATACCTGGTTGATGCTGCCATGAATGGAAGCTCGCTCCCTGAGCAAATGCACTCTTGGCGACATGCCACCGGTGGCCTGGCCAGGATTTCCACAGAAGATTGTTAAGACAGGCACAATACATAGAGAACAACAGTGAAAACGGCCTGTCCAACATTGCAGCAGTGGAAGAGTTCCTGGGAAGAAATGAACCTTGGACTCAGTGATGTCGTCTCGGACGGAGCTAAGTAGATCGGCGTGCTCCCTCATGGAGCTGAGGTTCCCCCTCGTCCTCCTGAACTCCTGCTTCCACGAACGAACGAACCACCACTTGAAGCGATTAACCAGCGGTTCAACCAAACGAGAGTGCCAGGAGCGGACTGGAGGGAAGGGACCTGCGTGAACTCGTGGAGGATGTCGCGGTGGCGCGCGAGCTTCTGGGAGACGGAGGTGGTGGTGGCGCAGGAGGCGGCGCAGCGGCTCATGGCGTCGTTGACGTCCTGCAGCTTGCCGAGCAGCGACTGGATCTCGAACTCCATGGACTTCCAGGAGGAGCGGTCGGCGGTGGGGGAGGCGGCGCCCGAGGCGGCGGCGGAGGAGGAGGAGCGCGCGGCGAGGCGCGCGTAGGAGGAGAGCTTCACGTCGAGGTCGCCCTCCAGCTTGCGCGCCTCCCGCCGCAGCTCCTCCCACCCGGACTCTTGCAGCTCCAGCGCCGCGGCCGCATCCGACGTCGACGACGACATCATCTCCGGCACCGACGCCGCGCGAGATCCGATCCGGCGAGGGGTCCGGGGTCGCTTGTGATGTGAAGAAGAAACGGGGGAAGTGGGGAGTACCTCCGATCTGGATCCGACCGCGCGCCGTAGCGGGGAGGTTAGGACTCGCGAGGAGGATGAAACGGCGGCGGCGGCGGCGGCGGAGGGCGAGGTGAGGTCTTCTCGATCGAGGGCGGGGAGTTTAGCCGGTGGTGATGGAATGGAACTATAGAAGGAATCACGGTTACACCCCTACTTCATCGCAATATTTCATAAAATAAAACTCCCTCCTGTCTCGTGGATTGTTACAGGAGTATATTTTCGCATTTTGAATGAAAATTTCCGTGCTGGAAAAAACAGTGACGGTGGTGCTCTGTTTTGCCACTATTTATATGAAAAGGTCCGAGCAAAATCAAAATATAGTAAAATTTCGTATTTATAATTCAAGATAAGGGATAGATTTGATAAGTGCAAAACATGTGACATGAGAAGAACTGAGGAAAACTAGGAACACCATTGGATAACCATACCTGTCAAACACGAATAGGAGAAGAACAAAAGGATCAAGTACAAGTTTTAATGGTAAAGTGTAAAATGCGTGAGTGTCATAATTTGTTATATAATAAACCCCATAATAATAACTAAAACTACACCAACCCTTATAATTAAGGATGTCTCCGGCTAATAACTTTTTTCATATTAGATATTAGATATAGATAAACCATAGACAATGGTTAGAACAAATACTAACTAGAGTTAGTTTTGGTGCTTAAACTAAGGTGTTTAAAGTTTGGTGCTTGATCTTGGAGTATGCTGGTAGCTGTCTTTCATCTCCTCTTTTATGAAGACCAAAGAAATAGTCATACTTAGGGCATGTTTGATTAGCTAAGTTAGTTACAAGTTAGGGCTAAAAATTAGCCTAAATTAGTTGAGGTTGGCCAGCTAGTTGGCTTTTTCTCACTTATTAGCCCCGTGTTTGGACGAGCTAGAGCTAATTTGGGTTAAAAATTAGCTGGCTAACAATTAGTTATGTGCATCCAAATAGAACATTAATTTGTTGGTGGCGTAGATGTTAGTGATGCTCTTATGGTAGCTTAATCAATACAAATATACATTTTTAATCATTTAGTTTATATTGTGTACATGTCATAGTCCATGCTTACGCATGTTCATTCAACTGAGTTTAGAGTGATATTCTAGAACCATTATTTAATTTTTTTTGGGGGTAAAAGATAGTTTGTCCAATGATGGGATTGGAATAAAGAGAGGTTCTACCAAAATAAATAAAACATTGCTCACAATCAGGGCATGCAACCATTCAGGGGGCTAAGCTAGTCCATATAGGCTTAGTAAGCTGGTATGGCCCAGCTTCTGTGAGTTTTAGTATAATGGGTGATGTACTAGGGAGAAAAAAAACTGAAAAAAGTACGATTTGACTTTTAATTTCAACTTATTTTAGTCATATAAGCAGCTTATAAGTGGTATCAAACAGTTTCTAGAGCTCTCAAACCAGGGCTCTCTAAACCCTAAATCTTAAACCCAAAGTGCACATGTAGATGTGGCTCTTTGAGCAGAGGGCGCAGTGAATTTGAGCACTTTCTGATGTGAATTTGAGGCTGTAGTGAATTTATCTTTCTCTTTTGTGCACATATAAACCTGCCTAAGTGCCTCTATATATAACTTGTCGATCAGCCAGGAATGATAGAATTTATGAAGTGAAGTGTTGTCCAAGACATGGATTGATCTTTGATTTGCAATCGGGTTAGGCTACCTTTGCTATTCTGCAAGGTATCTCAACCAGGGATCAAAATTTCGGCGAAATTTCGGCCGAATTTCGCGAAATTCGGTAATTTCGGTGGTGGCCGAAAGAAAACTCCGAAATTTTGTAATACTCTAATACATGTGATGTATAACTCTAGACTTGTATTTTTCTATTGATTATATTGTATATTCTTCTATTCAATAGATGTGTAGTCATAAATCATACTAATGTTTATTTAGATCTAAACTTTTTTAGAAACAACATACTTCATGTCCTAATCTCTAAAAAAATTTTGGCGAAATTTCGGCCGAATTTCGCGAAATTCGGTAATTTCGGTGGTGACCGAAATTTTTGCGATAACGAAATTAAAATCCTTGATCTCAGCTATCTCTTGCTTCAACCCGTAATAACTTGTCAGCTTTTGCCAGCCAGAACATGCATGTCGCTCAAAACACTCGTGTTAATGACGACACAAGCAGAAGGAACATAAAATATGTATAATTAACACCCAACTTTACATTTTGTACCCATGAGATAGATCCATTATTTATGCTGCTGTGCACCATAAAAATGCTTCATCAAACAATAAATAAATCCCTTGGCTATTGATGAGCGAGTGGGTGATGATCAGTCATCCATGCATGCATGTTATTTGCTTTGCTCCTTCTGCTGCTCCGCGGCGCGCTTACTGGTCTTCTTCTTCTCCTCCTCGTTCGCGTCCTCGTCTACCTTGGCGGCGGCGCTCTTGTTGCCCATCTGCCACGCGGTGGCGCCCATGATGCCGAGCAGCGTCACGAACGGCACGAACACGACGTTGGGGACCAGGTCCAGCCTCACGCTCTTCACGTAGGGGATGTGCCCGCTGGCCCTCTTGCCGACCACGGCCGCCACAGGCACCGCCAGCCCAGCCGCGATGAAGAAGCTGTCGTCCACCTTCGCTTCCTTGACGTTGTTCTTCATGAATTCGAGAAACAGTCTCTTCCTCTCTTCGTCGCTCTTCTCCGGCTTCCACACGTCGTCAAAAAATTTCTGCGTCGCATGACATGTACGTAACATATAAGCTGCTGCTGCTGCTATATGTATTCCATGCTGGACAACGTTTACAAGCATGAAACTACTATGTGTATATATATACATGTTTTTTGAAGCTTATATATATATATATATTCCCCACAGAAACGAGTGGACTTTGGATTGATTACCTGAATCTCCGTAGTTGATGGAGTGTCGAAATCCTGACCGGGCATTACCGTGTTGAAATACCTGCAGTGATCGAGGAAGTCTTTTTGTGATGGAGTGATAGGGCAGGATTAAAACACAGAACATGAAGGACACCCACTTGCAGAACTCAACGTAAGCAATATGGAATTCTTTAAACTCCTTAGTGTCCTTGTTTGCGAAATGCCGTTCATAAACTTGCTTGGTAGTTGCCGCGCTCAGCCCTGGGACTCCTGAGAACGAGAGAGCACAAACTGTCAATTCCCTTCTGAAATGAAACATAGTCCCCAACTTCTTTAGGTAGATGCCTCCGTCATATCGCATGATACCACAAACAGCTAAAGGAATGGTTGAGAGAAAATTACCGAATTTGTTGAGGACACTGAAGTTAAGACCCATCTTTGGTCCAACAGCAGGGCAATCGATCAGGGCGTGCGTGTGTGTGCTCACAAGATGCAAGCGTGCCTTGAGTCTGAGTGCTTATATAGTTCCGCTTCCACAGAACAAAAGGAGCCCAAGCTTGGAATGCATTCCTTTCCTTGTGATCATACCAAGGTTATTTCTGCCCCCTCCAATTTGATTCCTGCCCTGGAAGTGAAGTTAGAGTTGGCCTGCTTCTGAAGCTGCAGACATCGTTTCAGGGAAGGTTGCCAGCCTGGCCTTTTCTGGGTTTCCTGCAACAGTGAGAATGTTATCCGCAGATTTTCCAGCATAGTAAAAACATGGCCCAACAGAAGAGTCTCTCCTCAGCCCAGCTCTAGGAAGGTGAATAGCAGATTTCTGGAAAAATTCGAGGTTCCCAATAGAACTGGACTCATTTAACAGTGATCTAAACCTCACTTTAGAGTCCTAATAGACGTGCTTTGGCACATGCGTATGCTTTCTTGCTTGCACAAGACGAATTGAATAACCATGCTTTATCTGCCAAAAGAGAGATTCCTGGTGGTGCTCCTTTCTTGTCTCTTGGGTTTGGGTATCAATAATTTTTCAGATCCATGGAACATGAGTTGCTAAGTATAGCATTGGTAGCCGGATACTGCATCCACATAAATTCAGTTCTGATATATGCCAGAGTTATGGTTGTCTCTCTTCCATTGCCAAAATTTAGACTATATCAATTGTTAGAAAAAGAAACACCCTTCCAGGAACACCTAATGGTGGAGCAAGAGAGAGCTTGCAAAGGTCATCGGTTCAAGTCGCCAGTCTGCTTAAAATCAAAGATACTCAATTCCATATGTGTCTGCTCATTTCTTTCTCAAAAGAACAGTAATTCAGTTTAATCATTCACAGGCTGGGTGGCTGACTTTTGGTACTAGTTTTGTCAGGGGTGATTCTGTACAATTTTAATGCATCTAAAAGAAAAGGTTTTGGTTAGTGTAGCAATTATCAGTTTTTCAGTTTTGATGTGGTGGGACTAATCTATGGAATGTAAGAGCCACTTCAAACATAAAAATTGCAGAGAAACATGTTCCACTATGAGCACACATAGCAGCAACCATGCTAGCCTTAGATTCACTTTAGTACAAATATAAAACTATCAGACCAGGGCATCATGTTCCAGTCAGAAAATTCACGGCAATGTGTTAAAACGCATAGCATTATGTCTACTTGTCACAGCGCAATGATGGTATCTTATTTACACGAAACAATGGCAGGTGGCAGCTTGTTACAATTGTAAGTGCATTGTTGCACAGTGAGTCAGTGATACATCTTAATTTACCTTAGGCATGAAGAAAAGGTGGCTACTGTTGATCTCATTTACAATTCCTCCATGGCTATCTTAAATTTCAACCGCAAAGAAAGATTGCGCTTCCAATTTTTCTCCCAGAAAAGGTTGGTTTCTATGGATGTGGCGACAGGCTATCCAAACATGAAATTGCCTCCCACAACTCCAATCATAATGGTTGGATCACACATCAACATGAAGCATTTTCAAGTTCTTTCATGAACCAAGCTCAACCCAAGTACATCCAACATCCTTTTCCAAGCCTTTCTCCTTCATCACCTCCCGTAGCTGGTCAATATCGTCCCACAAGCAAGCCCTTGCATACAAATTTGACAGCTCAATGTAAATCCCAACATTGGTAGGGTCCAATTCGATTGCCTTCTGAGCTGCCATTCTCCCGACCTCAACATTTAAACATGCCTGGCAAGCACTAAGCAGTGCCCCCCATGTAGACACGCCGATTGCACGATCACAGCCGTCCTTGGTTGCAATTTCCCACGCTTTGGTCACTTCCCCTGCCCGGCATAGCATGTTGACCACACAACCGTAGTGCTCTGGTGTGGGCACCAACCCATAATCTGCGTGCATGGATTCAAAGTAGTTGAGCCCCTTGACCACCTCCCCAGCGTGCTGGCAAGCTGAGAGCACAGCTAACATAGCCAATTCATCCGGATAGACACCAGAAGCCACCATCAGGTCATACATCCGGATAACCTCCTTGCACTGTCCATGCCGTGCATAGGCATTCAACATGGCCGTCCACAGCACGACATCACCTCTGCCACCACTCTCCTGCTGTGCAAGGCCGAACACACGCTCGGCTTCACTGATAAGCCCACACTTGGCATACATGTCCACAAGCGCGCTGGCCAAGAACACGTCCACCTCTATACCTCCTAACCTCCTGATCGCATGCCCATGTGCCTGGACACCGAGATCAGCATTTGCCACCTCACCACATGCGCGCACCACAGCCGTCATGGTGTAGCCGTCGACCAGCAGCCATAGCTCTGAGAACCTCCTTGCAAACCCCAGCACCAGCGCCCACTTGGCCGCGCCGACGTAAGCGGCGAGAACGGCGTTCCCGAAGACGCCGTTCTTGGCGGGACTTTCGTCGAACAGCCTCCGGGCGTCCTGGTACCGGCCGGACCCACCATAGGACGCGGCGAGCGCGCAGGACACGAAGACACTGCCGAGCCAGCCGGACTTGGCGGCGAGCGCGTGGAGCGTCTCCGCGGCGGTAGGCGTGGAGCGGAGCGCGGAGCAGAGGGCGTACGAGTCGAGGGGCACGCGGCCGGAGGCGTGGGCAAGCGCGAGGGCCGGGAGCGCGAGCGCGCGGAGGCGCGTGTCCGGGGAGGACGCGGCGGCCGCGAGCAGGGAGTTGAAGGAGATGCGGGGAGGCAGGCGGCAAGCGGCAGAGGAGGAGGAGGCCCTGAGGAGCGCCGCGTGGAGGACGGCGGCGGGGTTTCGCGCCAACCGCGGCGGCGGCGGCGGCGGCATTCAGCCTGACAAGGAGAAGCCCGCGCGCGCTTTTTCGAGCGGCGGCATTCTGCTATAGTGCTATCTAGTACTCCAGCACATCTGCTAATGGCAGCAATCAGCAATGAAATTGCAAATGAAATCTGTCATAACTTTTTTGCTGAAAATTGGTGGTGTGATCTGTTTGGAAACGCATAAATTCACCAGGATCATGTACGAGTTCTCTGGAATTACAACTGTGGACGTGTTACTGGATTTTGTTTTAGAAAAAGTCTAATTGACCCCCCAACTATTGGGGGTGGTCTACTTTACTCCCCAAACTATGAAATGGTCTAATTTACCCCCTGAACTTTACAAAACCGGTCAAATCACCCTCTCGAGCGGTTTTGGATGGTGGTTGTGCTACAGTAACAGCGGTTGTGCTACAGTAACAGCGGTTTTGCTACAGTAACAGCGTTTTGTCTTTTTCTTTTTATTTATTTCGTCTGAATCTTTGAAAAATCATAGTAAATCACAGAAAAATCATAAAATGGAAAATCCAGTTTTGTTGGACTCCACATGAGTATATCTACACAGTGAACTTATAATATAGTATGCTTTAGTACAAAGTTTTTGTTGTATGAATTATTCAAATTAATTACAGAAAAAAAATAGATCAAAATTTACAACAAAAACTTTGTACTAAAGCATGCTATATTATAAGTTCACTGTGTAGATCTACTCATGTGGAGTCCAACAAAATTAGATTTTTCATTTTATGATTTTTCTGTGATTTACTATGTTTTTTCAAAGATTCAGATGAAATAAATAAAAAAGGAAAAAAACAAAACAACTGTTACTGTAGCAAACCGTTGTTACTGTAGCAAACCACCGCCCAAAACCGCTCGAGGGGGTGATTTGACCGGTTTTGCAAAGTTCAGGAGGTAAATTAGACCGTTTCATAGTTTAGGGGGTAAAGTAGACACCCATCAATAGTTGGGGGGGCCAAGTAGACTTTTTCCTTTTGTTTTAACCTGGCCAAAAAAAAAAAGAGAAGAATTTAGCCACAATTTGGAAGAATCTTGAAAAGCTTCCGTCTTCCGTGTTCCAAAATCCAAATGAGGCCTAAAAAGATGTGTTCTCAGTTTGTCACAAACCAACAGTTACTTATAAGTAGGATTTCATTTAACAGTTACTGTATAGATCATACTAATTCCATTTCAGATTGCAAAAGGGCCAGCACATCCTCACTGCTTCAGACAACTTTATTGCGACCAACAGTACAATAAAATCATACGTATTTAGTATACTGTACAGTGTACAGGAAAGAAGAAGGCGAGTCTTGTTCACCATTTTGACCTCGACCTCTCATACTTTTCCGTAAAAAGAAACTAAATATTTACTTGAAATTCACTCATTGCTGCACACATAACCTGGATGCTAAAATCAGAAACATCACATGGCACGCTAAAAGAACACATGACTACTGTATTATCTTCCTAAATTTGCTCCTCCCTAATGGCTGGCGCTGCAATTCACAGAGCTTGAGGATTTGGAACCCCCCTTGGGCTGGGAACGTTGCTCATGCTTGCAGTTCGAAGGAGCTTGCGGAATTCGGACAGGCTTATCTTCCCGTCTTTATCGATGTCAGCCTCCTCCAGCAGCGGCTCAATAGATCCCTTTAAGCCAGTGTGCTGCACCTTGAAAGAAAATCTCAATGAGAATATTGCTGATTCGGGTTTCTAAGGTGAAATTCTCAATATTTGTATAAGTGATTTCCTTGGTAGAAACCTTAACATGTTTTATCTTTGTCATGTCAAATCTAAATGCTGAAATCGTCACAGCAGTAAGATGGTATAGGAATGATTGTGTCAATCCCCCGGTGTGGACAGATCGATTGACGATTGATATGGAGTGTGGAATTTTTTCTTGATTAAAATATTACAGGGCTTCCATTGATAAATTACTTCATTCACTGAAAACAGAAAATTAGCAAGTGGAACCAAACCAAACGCACCATACGCAACTACAGCATCTCATGATAGTCAGGCCAGCAAGCAGTGATGATAAGGACTGTGCATTCATTGATGAAGCAACATGAAAACAAAATAGGAATAGAAAATTACCATTCTAAGTTCCTCTGGTGTGATATATCCATCACCATCCAGATCAAATTTACTGAAAGCAGCTTGGCAGCGTATACCCCATCTTTCAGAGTCAAGCTCCGCCATCTGGTGTATATGGAGAGTTGCTGCAACGAACTCTTTGAAGTCCACAAGCCCATCGGTGTTGCTGTCAATCTACCACAAAATAAGATCACAGTTTTAGTTATATCCTCAAAACAAGGCCAGCTATTTGCTTGGAAACAAAGGGGATAACAAAAAAATGGATCCATAAAAAGGCTCAAACTTACTGCTTGAATAATCTCGAGCACACGAGGACCCTTCAATCTCCAGGGAAGATCCTTTGCAAGGGCCTATTGAAACATGCACAGAACATCAGCACCTCGAAGTAATTCAGGATCTAAGGCATTTTCTTCAACAAATACTAACAAAACCTACATGGCGCATTTCCTCAATACTAATTGATCCACTTTTATCAATATCAATTGCATCAAACTGATCCTTCAAATCTGCTAGCTCTTCCTCATTAAGCGTACTCGCCAAAGCCTGAACATGTCACAAAGAAATATTGTAAGGAAAAATAAATGATGTAGTGTTAAAATAATTTTTTGTAATCACTATAATTACCCGAAGTGCGAATTGCTTAAAACGGCTGTACTTGACAAACTGACGCATGTTTGATAACACAGATATGTCAACAGGGATATCGGATGCTTCTCCTCCTTCTCTTACCCACGGATGTGCTGAACATATCAAGAACAGTCAGGATCAGCAAAGATGATAGTCATTCACAATACATATATTGGGGTGGTGGGCAGCAAATCTCCAATGACTTAAATAGTTCATTATAAGAACATATGAGAACTAGAAAACCTCAGTGGTATATGCTTATTTCATGTGACTTCTCAAATCAGAATTAAACATCTTTTACTAATATATTATGGTTTTCCATTAATGTTCTAAAATGGTGCAGGATAGAAAAATCATCGGTCTTTTCATATTCACATTGTTATAACTGATTGAAAGGCATACTGCAAGATATATATGTGTTCTCAGTTCTCACAGAAAAGAAGGTGAATCTGAGCATCATGCCTAGGCTAGTAAAAAAAAGAGTATACCAAAACTTACAGAGAGCTTGAGCAGCTGTTAGCCTTGCCCTTGGGTTCTTCACTAGTAACCTTTTAACAAAATCTTTAGCACCTGCACTGATGCTTGACCAAGGCCTCTTACGAAAATCAGGCTTGTTCCTTAGAACCTAATTATGAGAAGTGAAAAGATGTAGAATATCACATATACCATCGCATCATGTCCTTGTTGATTAAAATGCATAAAGATATTTAAATAGCAAGAGAAAGGTGAAGCTGCGGGTATAATGAAAACGGAAACCATATTGCTTAGTAGCTTTTACAGGTACAGTATTAGAGTTTAAGACAGTAAAAAAGAGACCGCGACATATTTTGGCTGAGACAGTGATCTCAAAGATTGCTAATATCCTATAAAGTTGAGACAGATGTCCAAAACTAAGACAGCTACCCATATATGAAGCTCATTCAAGCATTCAAATTAGCTATGCCTTGGTTTCTTGAGGCCATAGGTACCACAAGTCATCTTCCGACTTCAAGTTAACTAGAAATGCAAGGCAGTTTTACTACTTATAATCATCTTAAGGTGCATCATAATGAAGTTTGTATAACACTGAAAATTACAAATCTGAAAGATGGTGGGAGTTATTAAACTGAACACCTGCATAAAGTGGGTTTCTGGTAGCTAGTACAGAAATCACTGAACTGACCAAATAGGTTTACAATGTTCAAAAGTGCTGACACTGACAAATAGTGTGACACTGAAATAGTTAACAAGGTAACACTCTATATGATGTAGAAACAAATCGTAGAAAACAGTATCAGGCTATCAGCACACTGAAAACGCTGGTCCCTGGTACAACACTCTAACCAAGCATATTTTACATGTAAGCACATGTTATGCAAAAGCCATCCACTTACCTCCTTGAATATACCGTCTTCGGTTTTATCCCAAAAAGGCCGCCTCCCACAGAGCAAAATGTAGGTTATAACTCCTATGCTCCAAACATCTGACTCAGGACCAGACCGTCGTTTTAGTACTTCTGGTGCGACATAGTAAGCACTTCCAACAATGTCATGGAACTTCTTCCCTAAAGCATGCATTAGACAACAAAATGGTCAGCTAAACTGCAGACTTGCACTGTCACGTTCCAGACAGATTCAGATGGCCCCAAGTAGCTACCTGGCTTAATGAAATCTGACAAACCAAAATCTGTTGCCTTTAGTGGTGAGTCCTCCTTATTTGATTTGAAAAGGAAGTTCTGGGAAGGAAAATAGGTACAGTCTTACATGACCTGAGGAAGTAGTGAAATATCACCAAATGCTTACTGTGTGCAAAGAGATTGAAAGTATTTGATTTCTACCTCAGGCTTCATATCTCGGTGAACTAACCCACGCAGATGACATTCAGCAGCTACTTTGAGCATTTGGCGGACTACCACTGCAGCATCTTTCTCACTATAACGGCTATTCTTTCTGTCCAAATGAACACACCATTAAGGAAAGGACGACCTTGAATGAGCAACTAGAAATCAAACAAAGCAGACGAACAAAATAAAACAATCTAATTTTACAGCACAAAAATCTAGAAATTCAATGAGAAAGACTGAGGTACAGGAAACAAAGAGATGGAGATCTTGTCTACTTACTTTGCCAAAATCCGGTCCAATAGTTCACCACCCTCACATAGCCTGCAAAAATAGAAGGTAAGACTTAAGAGTTGGTTCTGGCATATAGGAACATTTATCTGAAATCACATGATCATGTATGCCATTCGCTACATTTTGGAACCAGGAAGATCCTAGGTCCTGATTAATGGTGACTGTGGAAGATGATGTTATATTATCTAAGAAGTGCATCAAGTTCACAAACATAGAACAATGCAAGGAAAGTGTTAAACATGATAGAGTTCTGAATTAGTGTTATAGTTCCCTGAATTCAAATTCAAAATGCAGATTTGAAAGAACAGTCCCATATATCCATATGTTAAGAAAAATGAATCGAGAATGCATCTGGTATAGCTATAGAATGATTTATATTTAGGAATGACATTTTAGTGTCTAGAATTCTGGAAACAATATAATATAAATACCGTTCACGTTAAAACTTTAGATAAAAAAGTCATAGCAAAATTGATATGCTCTATTAGCAGAAGCAGGTATGGGCCAACTTACTCCATCACAATATACACGTATGAATCATCCTCAAATGCGTTGTAGAAGTGAACAATATTCTGATGTCCTTTAAGTGCTTTAAGAATCTTCACTTCTCTTTTCACATCCTCCACAGCAACAGGACGGGTCATCTGTTATAGAAAATTATAATCTTTATTGCCATAAATCACATGTTCTAACTTCTAAAGATGATGTGGACTAGAAAATATGTGAAGGCAACAAGGCATAACAGTACGTGGCAATCATCTAATCCTTCAACTGCCTAGTTGGAAGGATAAAGCTAGAATGACAAAACACCTGGGCGGGGTTATGATTTGTCGAATCGCACATGTTTATACTCTATTCTGATTCCTTACCTTACCATCTCGTTGTATTATGATGTAAATTAATCCAAACAGATTATAATCACTAATTATGCAAATTCATTGATGGCACATTGGTTGCTTTCGGCATATTCTACAAATACTAATGACCATTTGGTGACGATATTATTGACAGCCGTGTGCAACTTGAGGTCATGATCTCCAGGAGGGGTACTAGATTATTAACCTAACAATGCAAGCCTTGAGGTATATAAGACTATGTAATAAATAATGATCTAAAGAGGTATCCTACTTGTCTGTCTCAAAAGTTGAAAACTGAAGTCCTATAAACATAAATAGTCAACAATATCGCCAGAGTCTATATTCCTATCAGCACTGATGCTCAGACTCCAATAGCAGGCCTAATTTTCAGACTCGCGTTTAGTGCCTTTTTGACAAGGACGTCACCTATTCAGATTTCTAGTAACACATTCTGTCACAGACACATGAACGATATTTCCAATGACACTATAACACTAATTTCCAAAAGATACTATCAAAGGTTCCACAAAATTTGATATTTTATTCCAGAGGTTCAAATTTTCAAAAGACTGATAAAGCAACTTTGACAGTTCAACAGAAAGTCCAAAACATTTGATGAAATCAAAACCGTGTTGATTAGTATATATGTGTTTCAAGGTCAAATCAATTATACCTAGGAAAATGCAGTCCACCTATAGTATGGAAGACAGGGAAGTGTTGTCCACTGCGAGTGGGCAATGGTTATGTTTCCTGACTTTTTCTTCGACAGGAACCTTCCAAGTCCAACCATGCAAGGAGACAATCTTAATGATCAATAAAAAAAAAACTATTTGAACACGTGTGCAAAGATTGAAATTGAAGTTGTCTCCCCCCACTTCCCCCTTGGAAAAAAAAATAAAAGGTTCAAGAAATGAAGCAAAGACAACAGAAGCAATCACACAAAAGCCATAGCTCCATACGAATTGTGTGCTGCATAGATCAATCGTAGTTCCAAATAAGAAGCATTAAGGAGTATCGCAGTAAACCCAGCACCGTCTTATATCGAAATTAGTAGGACAACCGAACAAAGCATTTCCATGAATAGCCAGAGGAAAAACACCTTTCCCGTTCCACAAATGAGTGATTTTGCCATTTCCATGAATGAGGTGTGTACTGAGCTGGAGAGCAACACATCGTTCCCAAATTAACAAAGCTGTAGCGCCAAACTAACAGGCCATCCCGAGAATCCGAGATGCCCGAATGTCAAAACCACCTCCAAATATCGCACTTAAAAACCCGCAGCTCAAACCACCAACAAGCGACAAAAGCTTGGAAGAAATTAAGCGGCCAAACAGCTAGAAATGGAGCTAGAAATGGACTGCAAATGAGAACAATTACCTACTCGTTGAGCTAGACGCCTGCCAAACATCGGGCACCAATCGTGTCCCAACTGAAACACCTAAACCTCAGAAAGCAACAAAAGAAAAGAAAAATCCCTAATTTCCTCGGAATTGCACAAAATCCCTCTCGAAATGCCCCCAGCACAAGGAGGTACAGAGGACAGTGATTCGATGGACCAAAGGCACGCTCGGAATCACCACCAGCTACTACTCCTAGGAGAGACAGAGGCATCGCGGCGACTTGGGGGGCGGCAGCCGGCAGCTCACCTTGGCCTTGTCGATGCGCTTGACGGCGACGCGGTCCCCGGAGGCGCGGTCGGTGGCGGCGAAGGTGTAGCCGAACTGGCCGTGGCCGAGCAGGCGGCCGACCTCGTAGCGCGCCTCGAAGTCCCTCTCGTAGCCGAACTCCACCCGCACGGGGGCCGCCGCCGCGCCTTCCGACGAGGCTCGGGCGGCGCGGCGCCCCCGCTTGCCGTCGTCATCCTTGGACAGGCGGCGCTCGTCGGCGGCGCCGGCGGGGGCAGCGGAGGCGGAGGAGAAGCAGGCGCCCATGGCCGGGGTCCGGGGTCCGGGGATGGGGGGAGCTGAGCATATGGATGTGCGCGGGGGAGCGTGGTATATAGGCGGCAGGTTGGGACGCCGTGTTGGTTGGTTGGCGCGGTGGGGCGGGGCGCGGAGGGGAGGAAGGTGGAGAGGAAGGTGAGGGGGAGGAGACGAGACGAAGGGGAGGGAAGGGACACACACGCAGACGACGACAGACGAGACGATGCCGCGCTGGTCAACCGGTCAAACTGCCAATTGTCAAACACCTCTCACTACACTACTCACTCATTCACACCCCTCTCTCTCTCCAATCTTGTTTACATTTGCTATCTTTATTATTATAAGTATACACTAGTGTTTTTACAAGAACATACCTTAGCAAGTATTTAGTTAATAAGAGGAAAGAAATTACATGAGGCTGAGGTTACAAACCACCAAACCGGTGACAAACAAACTGGAGGCGACCAAAGAGAGAAAGAGCAGCGAAGGGGGGAACCCACTACACAAATAAAAAACCCAACTAGTATGATAATGTAACACCCCTGGTGTTACCAGCTTAGTTAGCACGCGATTAAGGTCTAAAAGAGATTAACAAAACAATTTCTACGGGTTTTAAAAATTCAACGCACATAAAGGGATAAGCGAATTTCTATAAATAAAAATAAAATACCAATTGCGTTGAGTACTTAATAAACATTTGAAGTGCAAGTCCAGTAGATGAACACCACTTTGGTTTCGGTAAATAAATATTGAAATCGGAGTTTGAGTCCGACTTCTAGAACTAAATAGCCAAGTCTGTAACCAAACGGCAATGCCGCTTTGGCCTTTAATTGTGATTAAATTTCTTAACACTAGATCCATGTTTTTGCACCGTTGATTGCACCTTTGCGAGTACTTTAGCACGGTGTAGCCTGTACGTTGGTTTGACATTGCGTTGTTACTCCAATAATAGCCTGAATTCATAAGAACGCTTGCGAACCAGGTGTTGTCACTTTGTTCGTGAACCGGCACGTCAGTGGCAAGCCCATTTTGGCATTCGTTTATCTTCCTCTATAGCTGCTCGTTGCCCTTGATGAATGTGCCATTCGAAATCTGGTAGTGTCGGCTTAGGACTGATATGAGTGGTTGAACCTTAGATGGGATATTTAGCCGTTTTTGTGTAGCTTTAAAATCCGTGCGCAACATGTCATTGGCTGGTTCTCCCTGGGTGTGCGCGGTCACCACGTCATTTTACTCGGCGTTGCCTGGCCGAGCCGCACCCCGTGCACGCACACCGCCGCGCGTTGGCCGGCCAAGGCCGTATTGGTTTGGCCGTGGCATGGTCGTGCTTTGGCCACTCTGGCCGCAGCATCTGCTGCCAGCCACGCGGAGCCGCTGCTGCTCGCGCGCGCATTGAGCGGCCACCGCTGGCCCCCGCTGCCCTCCCCTGTGCTCGCATGGCCGCCCCGTCTTGACGTGGCTCTACCCAGCGGTCACGCCACGCTATCCCATTACCACGTTCCGCCAGGGCGAAGACTGACCGAGCCGTCCTCACCTTCCGCCCTTGGCCTTTCTTCCCTGTCACCGTGGCTAACGGGCCGCTCCGTTGATTATGGTAAGGAGGTCACTTCAAGTCAATTCCTCGCATCCAGGTCTTCGCCTTTAAATGCGCTAGTCGACCGACCCTACTCCGCCTTGTGCCGTGCCCGGGCAAGCCGCAATTTTGGAGCTATTCACCGCAGTGCCGTTAAAGCCGAGCCCGGCCATTGTCGAGGGCAGTGCTCCCTTCGACCCTCTCGAGTCGAATTGAATGCACCGATAGCCTCACCTTGACCCTCTTGAGCGGGTGCTCGTCTTCTTTTGGCCGGGGCGCTCGTCGGCGACGTGGTGACGGGCCATGTCTGCCCGGGGCGCCGCCACCGTGCTCGCGCGCACGTGGCCAGCACCACACCGGACCTCCCCGTCCGCACCAACAGTTCGGATGTACACGAGGTATGACGCTGGTGCTCACGCACCACTTATTTTCCTTCCCCATCCTTCTCACTCACTAGAACGGCTTCGACGTCGTCGCGGAAGGCGTTGCTCCGGCCGCCGTCGTGGTTGGCAGGGCTCGGGTACTCCTCCGAGTCGCCATTCGCCTCCCTGCGTCACCGCATGAGCCGAGGATGGCGGTCGACTCCTTAGATTAGCCAACGTGGGTCCTAGGTGCCCAGCGAGGCTGCCAAGTGCCGGCGGGCACCACGCCGCCGCGAGTAGAGCCGCCAGGGGCGTGCGTGTTTGAATTGGGTTAAATCCGGGGGTGAAAGGTCCTTGTTTGGTTTTGGTAATTGAGTGACAACTTAGGTGGACTAATATGTGGTTATGTGAGATACACAGGAGATTAGTCCACAGGTAATGGTGTCATGAAGGAGCTCATTGCATATGAGACATGACATGGAGTCATGTGACCAAGGTGGCAAAGATCAAGATGAGGCTTGGCTCGACGGACCGGTTGCAAGTGTGAAGGGCAAGTCGGAGGCTTTGGAGCGATGGACCGTGAGGCGGTGAAGCTTGAGCAAGACTTGGCGCCGATGGACCGACGCAACGGTGAAGAGCAAGTGAGGTCAAGATCGATGGACCAAGGTCACATGATGATATGAAGTGGATCATATCATTTGTGATATGGTTGGTGCATGTGTTGCATCAATGTCGGAGGAGATGGAGTGGAATGCGCAAGGCAAAGGTATAACCTAGGGCATTTCCATTTCACCGGTCATAGGTGTGTAGAGAAGTTGATGACCGGGTTTAGGATAGATGGCCGTACTATTAAGAGGGGCAAACTTGTTTGCATATCGGTCATCTAGTGCCACTTGAGCGATCTAACTTTGCATACGTGTTAGGATCGAGTGGCGAGGCAAGTTGAGTGCCTAATTCCTTCGAAGAAAATGTTTGTGAAAATGCTAACACACGTGCACAAGGTGGTGATCACTTGTTGGTGTTGGCACATTTGCGAAGGCGGTGGAGTTTGAGCGGTAGAGAGGGTTTGGGTTCCTCTCTCCCTCCCGCCGAGCTTGCGAGGCGGGATTCGGCGCTTTTTGGAAAAGTGAAACGCCTATTTTCTATTGCGCCGGAAGTCGGAAAAGAAACGGAGGCGAACGCGGTCACAGAAGTGACCGGACGCTGCACCGGACGCTGCACCGGACGCTGCACCGGACGCGGGCACTGTACGTCCGGCGCGTCCGGTCAGTACAGCGTCGGGGTCAGGCGCGCGGGCTAGGGTTTGCCACCGGCGCGTCCGGTGACCCACGGGACCGGCGCGTCCGGTCATGCGCCCTGAGGGAACCAAGGACGTCGGACGCGGTCCGCGTCCGGTCACACACCATCGGACGCGTCCGGTGGTCCAGGGAGCTTACTGGACTCGCACCGGACGCGGTACTGTGGCGTCCGGTGGTTGCGAGGAGCGCGTCCGGTCTTGTCTTCGCGGGCACGGGTGCTGTGCGCACCGGCGCGTCCGGTGGTTCGCAACAGCGCGTCCGGTCGCTCGTTTGACCGTTGGCGCGCAGTGACCGTTGGAGGATCTAACGGACGAATTTGAAATCAGGGGACACCGGACGCGGTTGAGCGCGTCCGGTCTGTTACGACCGGCGCGTCCGGTGGTCCCGCAAAAAAACGTGAGTGGAGGGGTAACGGCTCTATTTGACCGTGGGGTTATAAATAGACCTTGTGGCCGGCCTTGGCCGGTAGCTTAGCACACTTTGGCCTTGGTGGCTTATGTGGTAGTGCTTGGGAGCCCTCTAACTCACTCATGCTTGATAGTGTTCATCGGATCGAGTGAGAGAGCGATTCTAGTGCGAGTGCATTGTGAGATTGCATCGAGTGGCACTAGGTGATCGTGTTGCAAGCCGGTGGTGCTTGTTACTCTTGGAGGTTGCCACCTCCTAGACGGCTTGGTGGCTTGTGGCTCCGTCGAAGCTCGCAAGAAGATTGTGCGAGGCTCCGGAGAGGATTTGTGAGGGGGATTGTGCTCACCCCGCGGGGATCGCGAAGAGCAACTCTAGTAAAGCTCGTGGCTTGGAGGATCCCCATCTTGAGAGTGGATGTGCGGCACCCGCTGAGGGTTTGACTCTTGATAGTCAATTAGCTCGTGATCCATCAAGTGGGTGTATCGCCACAACGGGGACTAGCTTGGTGGCAACCAAGTGAACCTCGGTGAAAAACCGCCGTGTCAATATTGTGTACATCTTCTCGGTGGTTTGCTTTTGTTTCACAAGCTCGTATTTACTTTCATATACTTGTGCTTGTGTAGTTGCTCTTGTAACTAGTTTGCTTGTGTAGTTAGCTAGTTACCTTCTTGCTTGTGTAGCATAGAAGTAGCTCCCGTTGCGTGGCTAATTTGGTTTGTGTAACCTTGTTAGTCACATTGCTTAGTTTGTGTAGCTAAGTAGTTTGCGCTCTCTAATTTGGCTTGTGTAGCCTTGTTATTGAGCTTTGCTAGTGAAGCTTAGGCTTTGTGCGCTTTGCTTACTAGAATTGTGTAGGAGCTCCCTCTTGCTTGCAAAGTACTAGTGCATAGGTTTGTGTGACCTTGCTCTAGAATTAAATAGGAGAGCTCTTGCTAAGGAAAGCACCTTAGTTGCTTAATTAGGATCTTTGTGAGGTGCTTGTGAACTTAGATAGAGGGGTGTAGTCTTGGCTAGACCGATAAGTTTAATTCCGCATTTGTTTCGGTTAGCCTACGTGTTTAAGTTTTAGAAAGGACTATTCACCCCCCCTCTAGTCCGCCATCTCGACCCTTCAATTGGTATCGGAGCCTGGTCTCTCATTTGTGGTCTTCACCGACCCGAGAGGATGGCGGAATATGGGCTAGATGTTGAGTGTCCACACATGTTTGATGGCACACACTTTGCACGATGGAAAAAATGGATGATATGCAATTTTAAGTTTATTTGCCCTCAAATGTGGTGGATGGTAGATGTAGGCTTTTCTCATGTGTTGGATGAAGATAATCTAACTCAAGCACAAGAGAAATGCCTAGATCTTGACATCCAAGCTACTAACATCATGTATAGATCTTTGGATGATAGCATCTTTGGTAAGATCATGGACCTCAAATCCGCTCATGAGATATGGGCCTATCTCAATGAAAAGTATGGAGCTATCACCGATGATGACGATGATGTCAAGCCCAAGGAGGTTGCACATGATGATGTTGAGCATGACCACAACACGGTGGTTGTGGAGGATTGCTCCACCTCATGGTCAAGTGATGATGATGATCGATCTACCACAAGTTCACTTGACAAGGATGGTGATGACGCATCAAGTGTTGCAAGTGATGTTTCTACCCCAAGCACACTTGATGGTGACAACGTTGGTTCATGCTCGGGCCTTGATGATGCTACTACAAGCCCATCCACTACACCACATTGCTTCATGTCACAAGGTGACACTAAGGTATCAAATGATAATGTGGTTGATCATGTTGATTCATATGATGAGCTTGTTAGTAGACTTGCTAGCATGACCACGTCTTTAGAAAATGAGAAAGCTAAAACCATGAAATTGGAAAATGAAAACTCATTTCTAAAAACCACATGTGAACAACAAAAGCATCTACTTTATGTAACTACTTGTTCACATGAGGAGCTAAAATTGGCTCATGAGGAACTTAGTGTTGCTCATGATAATTTGGCACAAGAACATGCTTTACTCACCAAGAAGTTTTCTAATGAAGAAACCAAAACTACTGAGAGCTCATCATTTGGGTCAAATGATCAATCACATATTACTAACCCTTGTGATGTAGGCAAGAAGCATGTATCCACCTCTTGTGATAATTTATTAGATATGCCATGTTCTTCACACATAGATACTTGTTCTACTTCTATGTCTTGTGAGACTAACCTTTTGAAGGAGAACAATGAGCTCAAAAATAAAGTGAAGAATTTGAGCAACAAGTTAGAGAGGTGCTACAACTCAAAAGTCACCTTTGAACACATGTTGAACAACAAAAGAAGCTACGGTGACATGAGCGGCATTGGCTTCAACAAGAGCAATATCAAAGGCAAAAGATGGGGGAAGAGAAGATATGAAAGAGAGATGAAGAAACAAGAACAAGAGAAGCTCTCTCATTTTATGTGCTTTAAATGCCATAAAATGGGACATCTTGCAAATGTTTGCCCTAATGAAGAAAAGCTCAAGTTGAAGAAAGAAGAAGAGAGGCTCAAGCATGTCAAGTGCTTCAAGTGTCGCACTTGGGGTCATCTCACCTCAATGTGCCCAACCAAGAAACTAGTGAAGCAACAAAAAGAGCCTCAACCAAAGCCACATGTTGAGCAAGAAACCACACCCCAATCTCAAGTCAAGATCAACCACAAGGATGATGATGGTGACTTGAAGAAGAAGAAGAAAACAAGAAGAGGTGGAAGAGGAAGGCATCCAATGCAAATCCATGATGCCAAGATGATGAGCAAAAATCAAAATGAGAAAAGAAATTTGACTCACATCAAGTGCTTCAAATGTGAAGATATAGGACACTTTGCCTCGGGGTGTCCTACCAAGCTTGAAAAGAGGGATCAAGCAACTCATAAGAGGCTAGGCAATGGGAAGCACAACTTGAGCAAGGAAGAAAAGGCTCTAGCAAAGAGAATGTGCTACTCATGCCGGGAAAGGGGACACATGGCTCATTCATGTCCCCTAGGTAATGATTCTAAGCCTATTTCAATTGATGATAATATTGTGCTTAGAAAGGATGGCAATGGTACCTCTATGATTGCAATTGCAAAACATCCCGCTATTCATACTAAGGCAATGCCTAAGTATGTTGCACCTAACTTGAGAGGACCCAAACTTGTTTGGGTACCATCAAAGAGTGGATGATTGTTTGTAGGTACTATCGGCATTGGAGGCTTGATTCAATTGGTTTCATTTTGTTCATCATATATTGAGTCAAGTTATGAAGCTCAATGCATATCCAATCCCAATGCCAAGTCGAAATAAGTGAAGTCCAAGTGCTACAACATACAAGTGCAATGTCAAAGATTGTGGTGATTTATTGGATATACTTGATGGCTTGCAAATATTCAAGTTGAAAGCTTGCTATTGGATGATCATGAACTAACCAAGATATATGTTTTGTGAGAGTGTTCAAACAAGTTAATCTCAAGATTGATTCACATTTGATGAAGACTTGTATTGAAATCTGTCCAAAAGTTGAAAATCTGAGCTTGCTATGATCTTAGCCATGTTTGAGTGATCAAATCTATTTAGATTGGCTTGAAATTTGGTATACATGCCCTAGACTTATGGTATAAGAAGCTGTACAAATTTTGTTAGAATTGGATAAGATATGGTTCGACTTTGGAGTACATCTTGTCAGCTATAGTGCAGCAGTTTTCAGCATGTAGCAGTGGTGGAAGAATTAAAATCTGGTAGCCATCTAGAAGTCAAATGAAGCTCAAATTTTTACAGTTGCTAGATGACTTAGTGAATCACATCTCCACCAAATTTCATGGCATTTGGATCTGTACATTGGGAGATATGAATTATTCTTTGAAGGGTACAGAATCTGCCAGAAAAGTGACAATTATTGGATTGATCTAGAGTCACTTTAAGTGAAAGGTCCTCAAGTTGGAAACATATTTATAAGTGTCTGAGGTACCTAAGGTTGGTTTTGAATTGATCTAGAAGCATGACAAGAAATGAGTATAAGGGCATTGATTGTGGAATGTACTTAGTGTACAAATTTGGTACTCAAATTTGAAAAAGAAGATCAAACTCAAGATGAAGATGAGGTTCAAGTTCTAGTAATGATTGGAGATCATTTGGTAGAAAGAAAAGGACTTAAAGAATAATTCAAGGATACTTATCAAGTTAAGTCCATAGATCAATCAATCAAAGGAAATTCAAGTAAGTGTCAAGGATGGTTCTTTGAAGAGAGGTCACTTCTCCCTACTGAGGGGGCTTGCCGCCCATGGGTGGGTAAACCGAGCACCGGCTTGGAAGGCTAACATGGAAGTGATGAATTCAAGGGACATTTGAGATGCTTAATTGAAGCAATCAACAGGATTGATCAAGAAAAGCAAGCAACACCCAAAAGAGAGCTAGTCATGTATTTCAAGTGGTATTCTAAGTAATTCTCTCATGCAAGCATTGATCAAAGAGAAAAAGCAAGCCAACCACAACAAGAGATAGTGCACTTGATCATAAGTGGTTTTCAATTCATATGGGTGAAGAATGGATTTATCTACGATGATTGGTCTTCACCAAGCTTATAAATTGGACTTCACATTGCTATTGAAGTAATGAATTGGAATCTATGTGTCTATCCTCTACTCCAAAATAGCAAAGGTATCATTGTAATGTGCATGATCATTTCATCCCTTACTAGTATGCGATTAGTGCATATAGTACATGCTTACTAGGATCATGCATAACAAATGAAATGTTTAAATTCATAGCCTACCACTATTGCTTGAGTTGTTTAAATGATCTAGTGGTATGTGTATGAATTTGTTCATGAGCTAGTAAACCCAAGTACTTGATCTAGTTTGGACTGCTAACAAGTGACAAGTACAACATTGGCAAGATAACCCTTAGCATGAGGTGTGAAGAAGCTTGTCATTGGATCAAACCGGACTTGGGATCTTAGGCAAATCAACTTAGTTCAAGTCATACTAGAAGCTCATGACAATGATAAGAGTACAAGCACAAGACAACAAAGAAAATGCATATCTAGTTTATTTCAAGTAGTATCTAGATTCACTAGTGGTGTCTAGATCATGATCTACAAGTAATATCCTACATGTGGTACTCATGAAGATAGCAAATGTTCAAGAAGAGAATATTATTGTCAAATCCTTCAAAGTGGATCCATACTAGAAAGCTCTTTCAAATGGTATCACATTCCTACTCATGATATCTTCACGTGGTATCATTCATGCAAGACGATGGGTTCACAAGTGATCCTCAACTATAAGTGATCAAATCAAGAAATGCTACCCTCATCCTCAAGTGGTATCTCAAGTGAATGACACATGCTATGACACAGGGGGAGGAGCCCCACCTAATGGTATCAAGGTCAAAAGATCCTAAGTGGTATCTCAAGAGCAACATACTAGTAATGTCATTCCAACATATGTGGTGATGTCCATCAAAAATGCAATATTCAAGTCTCAACCATCTACCCCAATGCTAGCCTTTGTATCAATTGAGAAGAACATCTTTTATGGAAATTGATGACAAAGGGGGAGAAGTTGGAACAAAGATATGTTAATACACCAAGAGAGTGGTTTGGGAAGAGATTGAACAAAGATATATCGTGACAAGATGAGTTTGGACATGAAGATGGACAAAGAGGGAGCAACATTGTAGAAATAAGAAGGATCAAAATTCTTGGACAAAAGAAGCACACAAGTAGGGGGAGCAAGCTCATGAACATTGATTGGTTGCATTTGACTTATGCATATTCATGTGCTTGCTAGCATTGCATAAGTTTTATATTTAATAAGCATGCTTGTGTGGTGTATGCTAGTTATAGAATTTGATTGATGCTTTGATAACTAGCATGCATAGGATGTTAGCTAGACTTGTGATTATCATGCAAAAACTAGAACCTTGCTTATAATGTTGATCTCACGAGGTTTCTAGTGTTTTTGATATCTAGCTACTCATGATGCTAAGGATGATGGCAAATTTGTGATTTTCAAATGGTATCAAGCTGTCAAATGGTATCGAACTACAAAGGTTTATTCTATACACCTTAGCATCACTTAGTAGTGCTAATCCTCCCACAAATTTCATATTTATGCATATGTGCAAGCTTGAAACCAAACCATTTGAGCACATATGTAGGGGGAGTTATCACTACCAAGTCGGGTTTTATGGTGCTTATCCAAATCTTGACATAGAGCTTAAATGTTGGATAAGTAGCATAAAATCCAAAACAAGTTAGCAAATTTACACTTTGTGTGAAGTGCTAGCTTGAAAAAGCTTATTTTCCATATCTTTGTAGAGTTGTCATCAATTACCAAAAAGGGGGAGATTGAAAGGTCCTTGTTTGGTTTTGGTAATTGAGTGACAACTTAGGTGGACTAATATGTGGTTATGTGAGATACACAGGAGATTAGTCCACAGGTAATGGTGTCATGAAGGAGCTCATTGCATATGAGACATGACATGGAGTCATGTGACCAAGGTGGCAAAGATCAAGATGAGGCTTGGCTCGACGGACCGGTTGCAAGTGTGAAGGGCAAGTCGGAGGCTTTGGAGCGATGGACCGTGAGGCGGTGAAGCTTGAGCAAGACTTGGCGCCGATGGACCGACGCAACGGTGAAGAGCAAGTGAGGTCAAGATCGATGGACCAAGGTCACATGATGATATGAAGTGGATCATATCATTTGTGATATGGTTGGTGCATGTGTTGCATCAATGTCGGAGGAGATGGAGTGGAATGCGCAAGGCAAAGGTATAACCTAGGGCATTTCCATTTCACCGGTCATAGGTGTGTAGAGAAGTTGATGACCGGGTTTAGGATAGATGGCCGTACTATTAAGAGGGGCAAACTTGTTTGCATATCGGTCATCTAGTGCCACTTGAGCGATCTAACTTTGCATACGTGTTAGGATCGAGTGGCGAGGCAAGTTGAGTGCCTAATTCCTTCGAAGAAAATGTTTGTGAAAATGCTAACACACGTGCACAAGGTGGTGATCACTTGTTGGTGTTGGCACATTTGCGAAGGCGGTGGAGTTTGAGCGGTAGAGAGGGTTTGGGTTCCTCTCTCCCTCCCGCCGAGCTTGCGAGGCGGGATTCGGCGCTTTTTGGAAAAGTGAAACGCCTATTTTCTATTGCGCCGGAAGTCGGAAAAGAAACGGAGGCGAACGCGGTCACAGAAGTGACCGGACGCTGCACCGGACGCTGCACCGGACGCTGCACCGGACGCGGGCACTGTACGTCCGGCGCGTCCGGTCAGTACAGCGTCGGGGTCAGGCGCGCGGGCTAGGGTTTGCCACCGGCGCGTCCGGTGACCCACGGGACCGGCGCGTCCGGTCATGCGCCCTGAGGGAACCAAGGACGTCGGACGCGGTCCGCGTCCGGTCACACACCATCGGACGCGTCCGGTGGTCCAGGGAGCTTACTGGACTCGCACCGGACGCGGTACTGTGGCGTCCGGTGGTTGCGAGGAGCGCGTCCGGTCTTGTCTTCGCGGGCACGGGTGCTGTGCGCACCGGCGCGTCCGGTGGTTCGCAACAGCGCGTCCGGTCGCTCGTTTGACCGTTGGCGCGCAGTGACCGTTGGAGGATCTAACGGACGAATTTGAAATCAGGGGACACCGGACGCGGTTGAGCGCGTCCGGTCTGTTACGACCGGCGCGTCCGGTGGTCCCGCAAAAAAACGTGAGTGGAGGGGTAACGGCTCTATTTGACCGTGGGGTTATAAATAGACCTTGTGGCCGGCCTTGGCCGGTAGCTTAGCACACTTTGGCCTTGGTGGCTTATGTGGTAGTGCTTGGGAGCCCTCTAACTCACTCATGCTTGATAGTGTTCATCGGATCGAGTGAGAGAGCGATTCTAGTGCGAGTGCATTGTGAGATTGCATCGAGTGGCACTAGGTGATCGTGTTGCAAGCCGGTGGTGCTTGTTACTCTTGGAGGTTGCCACCTCCTAGACGGCTTGGTGGCTTGTGGCTCCGTCGAAGCTCGCAAGAAGATTGTGCGAGGCTCCGGAGAGGATTTGTGAGGGGGATTGTGCTCACCCCGCGGGGATCGCGAAGAGCAACTCTAGTAAAGCTCGTGGCTTGGAGGATCCCCATCTTGAGAGTGGATGTGCGGCACCCGCTGAGGGTTTGACTCTTGATAGTCAATTAGCTCGTGATCCATCAAGTGGGTGTATCGCCACAACGGGGACTAGCTTGGTGGCAACCAAGTGAACCTCGGTGAAAAACCGCCGTGTCAATATTGTGTACATCTTCTCGGTGGTTTGCTTTTGTTTCACAAGCTCGTATTTACTTTCATATACTTGTGCTTGTGTAGTTGCTCTTGTAACTAGTTTGCTTGTGTAGTTAGCTAGTTACCTTCTTGCTTGTGTAGCATAGAAGTAGCTCCCGTTGCGTGGCTAATTTGGTTTGTGTAACCTTGTTAGTCACATTGCTTAGTTTGTGTAGCTAAGTAGTTTGCGCTCTCTAATTTGGCTTGTGTAGCCTTGTTATTGAGCTTTGCTAGTGAAGCTTAGGCTTTGTGCGCTTTGCTTACTAGAATTGTGTAGGAGCTCCCTCTTGCTTGCAAAGTACTAGTGCATAGGTTTGTGTGATCTTGCTCTAGAATTAAATAGGAGAGCTCTTGCTAAGGAAAGCACCTTAGTTGCTTAATTAGGATCTTTGTGAGGTGCTTGTGAACTTAGATAGAGGGGTGTAGTCTTGGCTAGACCGATAAGTTTAATTCCGCATTTGTTTCGGTTAGCCTACGTGTTTAAGTTTTAGAAAGGACTATTCACCCCCCCTCTAGTCCGCCATCTCGACCCTTCAGGGGGGATAAACGTGAATGTCAGTGAGAGAGGGGAATAGTGGGACGGATGGCGGTTGGATTCGTGCAAAGTCCAGGGGTTCTTTTGGCAGTTGTGCGCGCGCGCGTGCGAGGCGGGCCAGCTGGGCCGTTGCTGGGCTGGCTGCGTCGCGCGCGGCCGCGCCTCGGCCTGGGCCGGCTTGGGTTGCTGGGCCAAATCGGTAGCGCCGGCCCTTTTTCGTTTTTAAGCAATTTCTTAATTGATTTCCTAGCTAAACTTGTAAATTCAATATCTAAAGGTATAGAAGTCCAAAAATGGTAAAACCAATTTTGTTAGTTTCCTAAAATCATAATCTAGATAAAGGTGTAATTGGTTCATGTGGCTTTATACTATTTTTAGGCTTGCTCTAAATACTTCGAGACATTTAATATTATCGAACATGATCTTATAGGAATTTTTATGAATAATCATTGATAGTATTAATCCTAGAAATTTTATAGTAAGCTCCTAGTATTATTATATGTTCACTGTGATTTTTGTAGCTCCAAAATAATTAGTTGCTAGGATAATTAACAAGCCCTAGTTCAAATATCTATTAAATCGATAAAAGGAATAAAGTAACACTTTGGTTTCGTGTAACTAAAATGCTTGTTGGGAAAATATTGTCTTATTCGATAGCATGGGTGAGTAGCCTAGTACGTTAAGTAGCTCGTGAGTTTGCGAGGCGTATCGTGTTCTCCTAGTTGCAATTATCGTTGTCTATTTACGTATTTGCGTTGCATCCGCGAATCTCATAATAGGGACGACGATGGATCGTGGAGTCAACCGGAGTAGCGGAAAAGATGGTGCCTGAATGATCGTGGTGCCATGGTGGAAATGCTAACTTTGGTTATATGTTACCCAGGCAAGCCCCGGTGCTTAACCTCTATTATTCTGCATTTTATTTATGCTTGTGCACTAAGTTTCAAGGAGTTGAATGAAACCCACTTGCATATATATATATCCTGATCACATGAGTCTTACTAGTATAACAGGATCATTTAGATTGCTATGCTACAAGACTCCGGTAGAAGTCGAGTGATTGCCTGTCACTCACGAGAGATAGGAAATATATTATTGTTACTATTATCATGTTACTATCGCATGGATGATATATATATATATATGTGTGTGTGGATAATAATTGGAGACCGGGCGGGATTGTACTTGGAATTGGATATGGACTTGGTTGGACAATCCGAGCGAGGCTCTGGTTGCATTTATCCCGCCTGTGTCGATTAAGGACCGTTCGTTGCACTAGATCCCCGGTCAAGTCACAGATTTATTATCCCGAGCATATACTAGCGGATGGGGGCTAGGGAGACTTGTTACTCTCTTGTCATGGGCTCCGGCTCTTTCCGGACCGACTGATTGGAAGCGGGGATAGGTGAAGGTCTAAGCACCACTTTGAGGCCGGACCTCAAGGGTGGGGGCTTGGAGTCCAAGTTTGGACGGGGACCTGGTGTAAGGTCCAAATAGCTAGAGGGGGGTGAATAGCCTATTTAAACATCTACAAGCCTCACTAAACAACCACGTTAGAACAAAAGATGGCTAAGCTAATTCTAGCACTAGCTCAACTACACTATGCAAGCCACCTATACAAATCTAGTGAAGTAAGGCTATGATCTCTAACACACCAACAAGACTAAGTCACTAAGCTACTTACTCCTATGTGATAAAAGCTACACTAAGCAAACTACACTAGGGTAAGTACAAGAAAGTAAAGAGCAAGTGACTTGATTCTTATACCAACGATGTAGAGAAGTAATGCACTCGAAGAATCAATCACAATGATCAACCATAAGAGAAATCCTCGGCAAAGAGATGACACAAGATTTTTTACCAAGGTTCACTTGCTTCCCGGCAAGCTATTCCTCGTTGTGGCGATACACCCACTTGTCGGTTCGTGAGCTAATCGACTATCAAGAGTCGAGCCCTCGGCGGGCGCCGCACAACCGCACACAAGATGGGGATCCTCCAAGCCACGAGCTCCACTAGAGTATCCAATTTGCGAACTCCCGCGGGAAAGGATCAAGAACCCCTTACAACACTTGGTGAGGGCTCCAACAATCTCCAATTGCGAGCTCAATCACCTCCGCTGCTCCAAGCCGTCTACCGTGTCAAGAAACACGTAAGAGTAACAAGAAATCCGCAGCAACTCGAAGATCAAGTGCCTCTAGAATGTAACTCTCAAGCAATGCACTTGAATCTCACTCAATCTCACTCAAGATGTGCAACCAAGCAAAGAGATGAGTGGAGGGGTTGTTCTCTAGCTCAAAGGATGTTTCTAGGTCTCAAAAATGTGCAAGAGTTCCCCTCAAACCCCGGACATTCTCTATTTATAGCGAAGGGGTACGCAGCTAGCCGTTACCAGACGACACAGTTCAAATCGTGCTGACCGGACGCTCCGGTCAGGGTGACCGGACGCGTCCGGTCACTACAGGACACGTGAAAACAGTACGCGTCAGAACTAGCCGTTGCCGTGACCGGACGCGCTCAACCGTTTGACCGGACGCGACAGTGCCAGCGTCCGTTCGTGTTCCAGTAAGCTCCCGTCGAGACCGGACGCGTCCAATCACACGTGACCGGACGCGCCGCGAGTCCGATCAGCACTCCGCTGCTCTCTGCCCCTCTGGACGCCTGACCGGACGCTCCAGTTCCGTGAGGGACCGGACGCGCTGGTCACGTGCTCTTCTTCTGTGCACAGGTGAACTGACCGGACGTGCTGGTCAGGCTAGACCAGCGTCCGGTCACAAACCCTAGCAAACAACACCGAGTTGAACTGACCGGACGCGCCAGCCGCGTCCGGTCACTTCGACCACCGCGTCCGGTCACTGTATTTTCAGTGATAATCATTTCGGACTTTCGCCACCTTTTCTTGCCTTCGGCGCAATAGAAAATAGGTATTTCATTTCCTCGAAAACGCCTGAATCTCGCGCTCGCAAGCTCGGGAGGAAGAGCGAACCCCAAACCCCTTACTACCGTTCAAACACCACCGCCTTCGCAAATGTGCTAACACCACCAAGTGCACACCACAATGTGCATGTGTGTTAGCATTTCACAATCATTTTCCAAGGCGTTATGTTACCTCTCAACTAGATCCTAATGCATATGCTCAAGACATTGATCTAGTGGCACTTGATTCCCGAGCTAACCGTGATTGCCCCTCTTGATAGTTTGCTAGGTATCCTAAATCCGGTCAATCACTTCTCTACTCAACTTAGACCGGCAAAAGAAAAACCCTATGGTTATACCTTTGCCTTGCGCTCTTAGATCCTTCTCTTCCACTTGATCATCAAGTCCACCATATTATGTGCATCTCCACCATGATCGACATTTCATGTCCATGCACCATTTCTTTGTGATCTTGTGGCCACCACTCCTTGCCACGTACACCTTCATCACATGTGTTGCTTATGCCTAACTCAAAACACTTAATACATGGCATTAGCAACTTGGTGTCATTAATTACCAAAACCAAACTTGGGCTTTCACCTGGAACCCGTGACAGGAGTGGAACAGGTTGGTCTCACTCATGCCTAGGGTGCGAGCGAGGCGTGTATTTTTTGGGTACCCAGCTGGGCACATTGATTCGCGAATCGCCGTTTCTACGTGATGGTACGACTTGACTGCACTCTGGCACCGTAGTAAGAACTGAAAGATGAAAGATGGAAAGATGGTTTTGATGGCTCAACCTTTGCTTGAAAGTAGAACAGGTGCTTACCTAGAATGGTTGGCTAAAGAACTACTGACAATTGCTAATAAAAATTGAATATAAGGATGCACCTTTAGTAATGCTTCCTGCAATTGTAATAAACCACAAGCCAGATAGCCTTGCATATTCTTGGAGTCTTTTCTTTCCTTCTGACGGGTAAGTCTTGCGGAGTATAATTGAGTACTCAGGATTTGTTCTACCCTGTTACAGGTGACAGGTGCTGATAAGCTGACACTTGTGTGTGGAAACCTCCTGGTGGGCTCAGCGAGGATTTCCTTTACGATGCGGAGTAGAGTTATTTATTTGAACTCTCACCAAAAGCTTTACAAAGAAAATACTAATAACTTGTTATCATTTTATGGCTATCAAAGTTCATCATGTTAATGTTTATTTCATGTTAATGTTTAACTTATCATTAAATGGTTTTATTTCCGCTGAACTCTGATAATAATATTTTATATTCCGCTGTTATAATCAAATAATGAATTACTTTGATGTGGTACTAAAAGTGATGTAAGAAATGGTAAAGTTGTTGTAAGCTTTATCTCTCATTTATGATCCTGAGGTAAAATGTGGACTTTCGAGTTCTTCCGTTGGGTGTGCTCGACGGAATCGCAGAGTTTAGTGCGCTCCCTTGGGTACTTAGTGTCTAGTGGAAGACAAGTACTCTTGGGATGACATTAAATTAGGCGGTTCTGCCACAGGTAAAAATTTGTATCTTTTCATATCAATTTATATGAATTGACTTGGTATTATTTTAGAATTGTAATATTTCATTACAGAGGGGTATCTACAATTTTTCTTCCAGTTTGGTGTCTACGATATTTAGACCCGAGTTTAAATGTAAGTCATTTTCAAGATCTTACAAGATACCATAATTTTAGGAAAAAGGACACTTTGATTTTCAAAAACCATAACTACAATTTCGAAAACCTGGTTGTCTTACAAAAAACCATTGTTGTTTGGAAGTTCTAACGAAAGCTTCACTCTAGATCTCTTCTTTTCTAATTCTATAAGATGTGGTTTTTGTGTGTCCTTGAGTTATACCGCTATAGTTTCTAAATAGCGAGATTTCCCATAACTACGATAACCAAACATGCCCTTAAAAATCACTAGCGTAGGTTTGTTGCTGGTTAATTTTCAAAGGAAAAAAACATTTGTTTGTGCTGTTTTTTGGTTGCAACCTGCCCTACATTTTGTTGGGTTAAGGGATGATTGGTTGAAACCCTTGACTTCTTTTTTTAAGGGTAGTGTGCGTTCTTCATTTGTTTGGGTTATTTTCTCTTTTTGTAAAAAAAAATACATAAAGGTGTACATTTCTACTACGCATTTGAAAAGAAAAAAACACTTGCTATTTGCTTTAACATCACATGTAACCATTTACCCCAATGCGGACCATAACGAGTGGTTCTTAAAAAAAAATAAAGATCACCCCTTACATATATCACAAAATCTCAAGATATACCATCAACTGCAAATAAGATCTATGATAAAAGTTATCGAAAATGTTCGGGTTGGAATCCGGATAATTAATCATTTCGGTGCTCTATTAAGCCTATGACTGTCTTTGTTGGGACCAATCGTGATGGCTCCTTAACAGCAGCCTCCTAGTTCCCCTGCTGACAAGAAACCTCACACACAAAGACTACTCCTGTGCTCCATAATCTGTCTGCATGACAGCGCTATCTTGGTCAGCGCTAGCTCCACTGCCGCCTCCTTTTAGTTAGCTACACAAGATACGCGTGATGACTGCCGGTTTTCAGTTAACCAAACTAATAGCCTGATTTGATTTATTTCGTCATGTTATGGTCAAGGATCTTATAATTAGTCATCAGTCACTGACTCACTGTAGTTTGTTGTGACTCCCAGCCGGTCCCGAGCCTCCTTCCTTGCGCCTGGATTATATTCCTCCTTGGAAGCGGTCTTGGTCAACACTCAAGACCCGCCGTCCTTGTGATAACATGTGTACCTCTTTTTCAAACTTTCCACGCATCACTTGTTTTTTCAGCCGTACTTTTTCAACAAAGGAATATTATTTTCTCTCACAACAAATTAGCAAATAGTACTTTTCAGCTTTTCTTTTCAGCGAAGCGAACGGAGCAATGTCTTTGTCCTGTCATGGTCACCCGGCCTCATGCCTCAGTTTCATGAATTATCACCAAGGCTTTGAATTACAATATTGCCCGTCTTATTTATACCTCGAACTATAATACTTTCTCCAGTCACACAAATAAGTAATATGTTAAGATTGTATAAAGTTTGTTGTTATGAATTTTGACTATTATTTTTATTACAATGCTCCCTTTATTTTTAAATTGTAAGTCGTTCTGATTTTTTTAGATACTTAAACTTTTGCTATATATATATATATATATATATATATATATATATAGACATAATATATATCTTGATACATAGTAAAAGTTATATATATCTCAAAAAGTCAGAATGACTTATAATTTGGAACAGAGAGAGTATATCCGTAAAATGTAGCACGTTTATAGTACTTTTTATGAAAGTATCTTTGAGGATAAATCTACCTGAGAGGCTATCCGGTGTTCGCACACATTTAGGTGAGTGAATAAGATATGCATCTGCAAAAAAAGATATGGATCAATGGAGCATCAATCATTTATGTTCATACAAACATTGAGATTCGACAAAAATGGGAGAAACAAAAAAGAGAGATTAGAATGTCAATTGGTGCTGATGCAACTATTCACGTGTGACCCGCAACCTGCATCAATTAACTGTTGAGTTGTCTTTTCTTTTTCTCCTTGCAAAAACTTTTTGTTTAACCTCAAATTTTGCACTAACATATATGGTCGCATATTCGCATGATCTATCCATTTTTATTGGACTCTTTATGCACTTTTTAGAAGTATGTTTCTTTTGTTAGTTCGTGGGAGCAAAATGGGAGCACGGGAGCGCTGGATATTCTCTACTCATGTCACTTCCAAACATTCAACTTCGATACCTAAGAAATATTTTTATCATCAAAGTTTTTGGAATGACTATTTTAATTAAGACAACCCCCAATTAAAACATCACATGTTTATCACTGGAATCTTGAGAGAGTAACAGACTAACAGGATGCCACCTTAGCCATATTTCTTTCTTTTTCTACACAATTCAAGAAAACAGCAAATTGATTTTTTTTTATTTGGAAACCCAACATGCACAATCTCAAAAGGGGGTCTCATCCTACTCCAGAGCAGTGGGGCACTGGGAAGTAGGCACGTAGCTGCTATATATGGGACCCGGCAGAAGGGTGTTGCCCATGATGCCAAAGTGAGCTCTCTCAAGAGACCGTAGAAAGGTTTTTTTTTTTCATGACCGGGTCATCAAGTCAACAAACAATCAATTATATACAAGTACGCCTTGCTTGCTTTCTTCTTGATGGTGTTCCCTTTCCATGCTTCCCAATGGCGTCCTCCCTGGAAAGTATCCTCACAGCATTATCCTATAATACACACGTTCTTCCATCCTAAAAGTCTCGTGGTTAGTACTAATGCACCATCTCAGTGGGTAGGAGTTCAATGGTATGGTGTTCTAGCACAACCATTAGTCTAATCTAATACTCCCTCCGTATCGGATTTAGAAGTCGTTTTGGATAAGGTTTGGGTCAAACATTGGGAATATAAATCATCAATAACTTTTAAGTTGTTGAGTTTGCAAATGTAAAAATTATATGAATAGATTTGTCTTGAAAATTCCTTTCATAAAAGTATACATATATCATTTTTTCATAAATATTTTTTATAAAAACAAGATGTCAAAGTTGTATTTTGGAGACCGTGTCGCTGTCCTAAATGACTTCTAAATCCGATACGGAGGGAGTACAATAATATGCATTGGGTGGTGTTCAAAAGGGACCAACTAGGGTTTACAGTGGATTTCCTGGATTAATTAGATCATGTAGGGTGTGTTTGGTTGGGTAGATATCCCTGGATGGGAGATGGTGGTCTATGGATAGGCAGCGTTTGGTTCGCAGGCGACTTATACAGGGATATCCCCAGCCTCAAAATAAATTATTTTCTAGAATCATCGTAAGTCAGATTATCTTAAACTTGACTGACTTTATAGAAAAGGGTAAGAACATCTATGACACCAAATATTGAGCACATTATGAAAAAAAATTTCATGATTTATCTAGTGATATTAATTTGGTGTCATAAATATTATTTGTGTTTTTTCTATAAATTGATCAAGTTTAAAATATGTAGGATGTATTTTAGAATAAAAAAATTTAGACAATATACCTTGTTTGGCTATTAATTTCTCCTAGAGAATGTATTGTCAACTGTTACGTAATATCATATCTATATCTCTTATAAAACTAACCCCCACTAGAAGTCTATCTTAGCATGCAAGCCTTCCACATCATTCCCACTAAGTTCCACATTATCTCCCACTAATAGTAATTTCATCCCACTAATTTTCAACCTCTTAATTGCAAGCCCGCAGCAACGCGCAAGGTATCTTCAAGTTCAAAGAAATTTGAACTACAAATCCTAGGAAAACTTTAAAACATTGATATACATATAATTTATTCATTGTTTGCCAAAGCTTACAAAGTTTGATCCTTCATAACCCTAATACACAGAGAAAATAAAATGATGTTTAGTATCTCAAAATAATGAGTAAACATATCTAAAAATAATGCAAGTTTGATATTTTTGACTGGACCCCAACGGCGTTCCTGTCTTCCTGAGTTAATAAACTTGTGGCCCATACCCCTATACACGCAGCCCCTACCTTTATAAAGTCTTTCTTTTTCTTATCAAGAACAGGGACCCACCTACACATTATGTTGGTGATAGATTTCCCATAAACTCATTTTTGCTTCCATATAGTATGACGGTACCATTATTGTAGTATTATATTGATGCCGACCAATAACACATTAAAAATTAGGTGTATATATATCGACAATGTTTTCTTTTCAGATATACATCCATGAAGTTATTAGGAATGATGATATCTGAGTTTCCAATGTAAATTCATGTGACACCAGTAGCATGTTACCTTACCACCGGCTCATAAATTAATCAACCACGCTAAAAGTACAAATCATTAAGTTAATTACATGCTCTAGTTAATTTAATTAAGGTACTGCAGTTTTAACTAGCTACTTCTTCCCCAGTCGAAATTTTCTTCAATTTTTATTTTGTTTCCTTAGACCTTGATCTCATTTTCTATTAAAATGTATTTGCAGGATAATAAATTTGACCGACTATGGAATTATTTGTTCTTGACAAACATACACATTATTTTTATCTTTTTTAAGCTAGATATCTAGCATCTGTTTACAGTCATTTCTTTTAAAAATGACCGAATAAACTAAAGAAACACCAAAAATATAGACAGCTGGAGGGACTATAGTAGGTGTCTTTTAAGCGCACGACAGAGAGATAGTAAAGACACTCATAGCACGTTTGGATCTTAAGAATGGGGTCGAATCCAAATCATATTGTTTGGGGAGCTTGTTTATAATTTTGGGCTTGCTAGCGCCCGGACGTTGGGACGGACAGGGCGTCCTGCAGTCATTTTCCCGCACCGTTTCTTACGCCACGCGGGGCCTGCGCCGCTCCGAACATCACCAGCATCGAGAAAAGGGGAGGGGGCGGTGAATGCCCAGCCAGTGCCGGGAGGAGGAGGAGACACTGATGCGAAGCAGCAGAAGGCGAGTATGGAGATGCAACACCCAATATACTTTTGAAACATTCAGATATAACGCTTACAACATACGTCTCAAGGTAGATGAAACACTTGAACATATGCATCTGAAACACTTGCAAAAACACTTCAAATCATTAAAAAAACATATACAACATCCAGATAAAATACTTGCAACATATGCAACATTTAAAATAAACACACTTCCAACGTACGTTTGAAAAAAGATAAACATTGGAAACATAAGCTTGCAACATACGTGTACAACCATTGCAACATATGCAATATCCCGATCTACTTTTGCAACACCCATATAAAATACTTGTAACATACCTAAGAAACATCTGAAACACTTTAAACATAGGCTTGCAACATGCGTTTTTCACTCTTCTTCCATACGGCGCATCGTAGAGCGGGGGGGGGGGGGGGGGGGGGAGGGTGGAGGTGGGGACGGCCGGTTCCTGTCAGCCGGTGGCCGAGGATGGTGGACGATAGCCGAAGGGAGGTCACGTCGCTAAGCTGGTGGTGGACCCGGCGTCGGAGCTGCCGAGGATGGAGGACAGCGGCCACAAAAGCGCGGGCGGAGGCAAGGAAGACAAATGGGGCTGCCGAGGATGGAGGACGACGGCCACAAAGTGTGGGTGGAGGCAAGGAAGACGAGCGCGGTGGAGTTGGGCGCGGAAGACGACTCGGTGGAGTCGGGTGCGGTGGCTGTGACAGGGAACGAGACGTCCAGTTTTTTTTTTAAATGGAGAAGCCGTCTGGACGAACGGACGTCCTGAAACATTACCTCTATAATTTGGCGACCACGCTAGCAACACTAATAAATAAATAAAATCTGAAAAGTGGCGAGCTATATATATAATTAGGTCAGCATTTCAAGCGTCATATACGCGTGTATACGTGTACATAGCAGGTCAAGCGACCGCGTGTGTGTACACGTACGTACTACTCTCTCTCGCGCTGTGCTACCAGTAGTTTGAATTCAACGACGACGACGTACGTCGCTCGATCGATCCAGCTGTGTTGGTCGATCTCGGCCGGGCTGTGGTTTATTTGTTGACCAGTGCATGCGGCATGCATGCTGCAGAGATGCAGCAGCGTCCGTACCTGGCTGCGACGAAGCTTCTCGTCATCACCGTCGACGTCACGTCGCCGTCGCCGTCGCCGCGTCGCCGTCAGCCGATGATAATCTAGCTAGCTTGCTTGTTGATCGATTCGTCATGCCTACTACAGTAGCTGTGCTAGCTAGCCAGCGGACGGCGACTCGAGTCCAACACCGCGTCGAGAAATCGAGGCACGCACGCACGCGCCCGCCGTCCCGCCGGACGACGACGACGACGACGACGACGCCGCTGGCGCGCGCGGCCCGGCGGATCCGGCCGGCCGCCGGGTCGGAGACTGAGAGACAGGGCGGTGTTTAATTAGATCCATCCATCGCTTAAAATTAGTCCTCAGTACGTGTGTACCTCGTCAACACAGCCAGCGGCGGCTAACCTGAGCGTTAGACTTGAAGAGGTGTATGCTTTTTTTTTTTGGACCCACACGTCATTTAGATGTTGATTGCGTATAAAAAAATAATGGAATTACCAATAGTGCAGGAGGAGTTGTATTTTACATTTAGGCCTTGTTTAGATACATGTGAATCCTCCTCAATCTACATGTGTTGGAGTAAAATGAAATAGAATTTAGTTTAATTCTACTCCAATCCACTTCGACGCATGTGGATTGAAACGAATACATACGCATCAAACAAGACCTTATTCGGAACTGTAAATCCCTCTATCCAAAAGAAAATTACCTTATAGGTTTGTTAATTAGTCATCAAAGTCAAACTACTATAAATTTGACAAAAATTATAGGGATTTGCTATATTTCGGGTGTCTGAAATATAGCACTTTTTCAGGCAATAGCTAAGAGCCGTCAGATCTGCATCCAATGCTCAGGATCTGTTGTACCCGCCAAAGTTGGTGCTCGTTTGGGCCAGAAGTGAACTATTGGCCCAGTAAACAAGCTTACTGACAAAATAACAACTCTGCCACAAATCAAAATTAACAGAGTATAATTTCTACTACAGCTACAAGAAAAATGTGGTCTGTATGGCCACAAATCACAACAACTATTCTACAGCCCCATATATCGACCTAATCCTTTTGCTGTTGTAGCAGCCAATGAATGTTCACTCTCTTAACCATTTTATTTGTTCAACTCAGAGCACCAATTGTTTCAGATGCTGCTAGATTTTGCAAAATCCCATTATATTGATGAAACGCCGCAACAAAAAGATGGTCTTCCGCGGAGAGCAGGCCTCAGTCACTGACGACGACGCTTGCCGCCTGCAGGAACGACGCAGCGCTCTGGGGCTATCGTCTCCCTCTAGCTAGGATAGAAGTGTGTGTGATTATGACTGGCGTGCTATCTTTTACTGGTCACTGGTGCAATGCACTCCTGGTTTTCTTTCTACTCTCAAACGGTTTAACTGAAAATCTTCCCTTACGATAACACATCTTGCAAAAGCCCCAAAAGGCAAATAAAAGAGAAAAGACCAATTGCCTAGTTGTACAGCATATATTTCGGGGTGATAACCTTGTTCACCGCATCAAGAAAATCCTTCTCCGTGACAGTTTTCCTCAACGTCCGGATGGCATACATGCCCGCCTCTGTGCACACGCTCCTTATTTCGGCAGCTGTTGCGTGCGTAGTATATATACAAATGAGAAAGGAAGATGTTTGTTTATGATAATAAAGAAGACAAACAGACATCATACATACATAAGCCATCAGCATGCAAGTAAATTCTGTTGACCGACCAAGAGAGAACATGAGGTTACCTGTTGAGTTGGGGCAGAGGCGAGCCAGGAGCTCAAACCTGATGGCACCTTCACAGTTCACGGTGCGAGTGTGGATTTTGAAGATTTTGAGTGCGCCCTTCAAGATCTGGCAAGGCAAACTCAATTTTCCTATTCAACCGTCCTGGACGTAGCAGTGCAGCCTGTGCAGGATCCAAGGTATCAGACCTGTTGGTGACCATGATGACCTTGATGTTTCCCCTAGATGCAGGAACTCCCATATTCTTCCAAGCTGAGTAACATAAAACTTATTCGTGTCCCCTCTCTGTGTGTATATATATATATATATATATATATATATATATATATATATATATATATATATATATATATATATATATATATATATAAGAAAAATGTTTTTCTCATACCAAAAACAAATTTTGTTCCAACACACTAAACACAAATCAATAAAATATATACATATAAAATTCTTGAAACTTTGTTCCTAGTGCCATTATCAAGTTGTCTTGCCTATGTTTTCAACAGTATACTGATTGAGAAAATTTTGGATAAAATCAAAGAAGTTGCATTCCATATGCTTAAGAGAGAACGAAGCCACTTACCCAACGCGCATGCCTTCCTCAATATCAGTGGAAGAAACCTTGTCCGCCAATCCAACCGCATACTATGTACAAAAGAAACTTTAGAAACAATCATCATTGAACAAGATTATTGTCTCGGTTAGGATATAAGCATATATTACACACCTTTGCAGTCATATTGATTACATATTTTGCATCGGCACTATTTGGACTGATGATCTTTGTGCATCTAGCAACCTTCATAAATAACACAAAAAACTTAACGTTAGAACAGCACTGAGAAAGCATAAGGGCATGACGCAGTACAACTATCAATTGCTATACAAATAAGGACCAGAGGAATGTCATGCTATTTGCATAACTTTACCTGTAAGGGTTGCTCTTCCTGCATCATCTGCTTATCTGAGATAAGATCCCATTGACTTGGTGGAGCCAATCCAGTATCAGATTCCTTGATGCCTGGATTTCAATCAAGAAAACTTATAGTTACAGATAGGAACCACTCAACGCGAAATAAAAAAAAAAGCATGTTTTAAGAACTGGAACGTAATACAAGTAGAAGATCTATACGTGGAACCAAAATACTGTGCATTTACCGTGAAGGTCATTGATCTTCTTTGTCATCTTCTTTATCTCCTTCTCGACCTTGTCGACGCTGCTTGAGTATGGCCCGAGTGTCTATTAAGCAACAAGCCATGAATGAAAGAAAATCAAATAAGCAAGTTTCAGCCAAATCGACGAACCGGAATTCAAGTAAAAGTGCATGTTTTACAAAAACAAATTACTCGGTGCATAGTTTTTTTTTCGAAAGGACGGCAAAAGCTTTACCGTAATTTTTATTAGTAGAAAAAAGAAAAACAAAGGTCGGTCCAGTTTTTTAAGTGGAAACTGGGCCAAAAACCACGAACACCACGGACTAGATGAGGTGCTCGAGCACCACCCTCAACTACAGTACAACTGCTGACCAGCTAGCCACTCAGCTCTATTAACCACTCAACTAAACGACTAACCACTCGCTCCAAAGAACCCAACTAAGCTGAACACAACCCAACTAACAACTCTACTAACAACTTGACTAGCGCAACTTTCACAGTCACTAGCCACTAGGAGAACTATCACAACTAACCGAGTAGGCAACATCCTACTGGTGAAGCTACTCCGAAAAAACTCATAAAAAGGACTCAAAACAAACTGAGCTGGAAAACAAACTGAGCTGGAAAACAACGACTAACAACAACTACTGGACGTAGTCAATCAGTGGAAAAAGTAAAAGTTCATGTTTTATACAAAGCAAATTCCTCGGAGCATAGCCAGATCGAAGTAAACACGGGACCAGGGGTTCAGCCTCTCCTCCTGAATCAGAGCCCAGTTTTTTTTAAAAAAAAACACTTTGACAGCCATTAACCAAATATTCCCCGCCAAGAGTCCAGAAAGAATTATAACCTGAGGGGCACTCACTCACGTAGGATTTGAGGAGCGCGATCTCGCCCTCGTCGAGGATCTCCCGCATCCTTAGCTGCTGTCTCTTTTCGACGGCGGCGGCGGCTGGTAGCCTGGTACTCGTGTGCTTCGTAGGTACCCTCACACGGCGCCGTGCTGCGAGATTTCTATACTCCTTTATTAGTCGACTCGGTTTCGTCCTTTGCCCTTTCCTCCTCGGCAAGATGTTCATTTTACCGTTAGATGTCGAATCCACGGTTTTCAGATCGCATGGACGTACATACAGAAACGTATAGCTCGTCTAGCGCCCGGACCTCTGGCGTAGGATACATCCGGACGACGCTCCTCTTCCTAAGCCCGCCCACGCCTGCAGAATCGGATAGGAATAGAGTGAGATAGAATAGAATTGCCGCGCCTCTGACCCAGCTCCCCAACGCGCCCCGTCCTTTTACCGCGCCCCGTTCCCACCGCTCCTATGTCCCAAAAGCACGAAACACAAATGCAATGTCGCAAATATATAAACTGTGCAGTGCAACATCGGAATATAAATACTGCAACATCACAAAACTATGTAGTGCAACATAAAAAATTATGTACTGCAACATCGAAAATTTATGTACTGCAATATTCGAAAAATATGTACTGCAACATCTCAAGCAGTAGTACTGCAATATCGCAAAATCAATCATCAGTGCCGCTATGTATGGGTGGAGCAAAGGTTCGGTGGTTTTCTTGATCTGCATGAAAAGGTCTTCTTCTTGAGCACAATGCCCGGGGCTGTCTTATCCCCGCGGGTTTAATTTTTTTATCGCAAAATCTACCGTGAAACATGGAAAAATGAAAACAACTCAATAGTCACCTTTCAGTGTTGCAATATTTTAAAAAGGTAATTTCAACAATTAAAATCCCATATTGCAATAATCCCAATATTAGAACTCTCTTTCCGTAACACATGAATCACCCTATTGCAACATTAAAAAATCATCTGTTGCAACATAAAAAAACCATTGCAACACGAAGAAACAGCAAAAAAAAAAGCGTACAAAACAGCAAGGAGATAACTTCAACGTGCATGCTGCTCCAGCCCTTGGCCCATCACCTTCAAGCTCGCCGGAGAGAGGAGGGAATAGGACCCTAGAGCTCGCCGAAACCCTAGACACCGCCGCGTTCCTTAGATCCAGAAGAGGAGGAGGGCTCAGATCCAGAGAAGGACTGACCTGCCTCGTTGAAGTTGCCGCCGTCGTCCTCATCTCCGGTAGAGGGAGCGGGAACCGGGTCGCTAGGAAGCGCGGGGTAGCAATGGAGGTCACGGAGGGTGAAGGGAGGGAGGGAGGAAGGGAGTGTGGGCGGGTGGGACGGCACTACGGCAGCAAGCTTAAAAAACGTCCGTCGAGCGTGTCGCGACAGTGAGTCGGGAGTGGGGATGAGGGATCGAGCGACAGAGTGGGCGCGCGAAGGTGGGGATGAGGATGAGGGAGGCAGAGCGGGAGTGGATTAGGACGAGTCGGTCCAAGTCATTCCATGGACGGGTCCGTTCAAACGGAACAGACGGCCAGACATTATCATTATCAATAAATAAATAATAAAATCACGAAGACTTTTTTTTACTTGTTTCAGTTGTTTTTCTATTTTTATTCGGTGATGCTGGCGCCCGGACGCCCGGCTCAGGGGGCGTCCGAACGCACCGACCCAACCCCGACTCCAACTCCATTCAATCCGAAACAGACCTCCGAACAGGCAGTCGACACATCCCACCCCCTCACGGCGCGGCCGGACCACCCACCGCGCCGCCCAGTCCCACTCCAGCCATCTCGCCACGCCCCGCCCCATCCCCCTCCAGCTATCCCGCCGCGCAGCCACGTCCAACTCCAGCAATCCCGCCGCGCCCGCCCCGTCCCCCCTCATCCATCCACTCAACGCGGCCCTCTACAGCAGTCGCCGCGTCCCCCGGCTCCCCAAATGTCTCATCTCCTCTCCAACGTGGAGTTCCCTGAGGGGCGCCGTCCCCCGCCGATTGTTGAGGGCCGTGAGGCAGATCTATGGCTTCCACAACGCAACGAGGGATCAAGCTTCGTCTATGGCGCATTGGAGTCTCGTGTTGCGACTTCCAGGGGCAAGGAGGTAGTGGAGACGAACCCTTCTTCTTCAAAAAAGCATGTAAGATGTGCATCTATGACCCCATGTTGCAATTTGCTTGAGTTGTGCTGTTTTGGACTACAAATATTTGTTGCAGTAGCAATTTGGGGACCATAGTTTGCAAGTAGATGCTCTGTTTTACCACTACTGAAACGTGTGTTACACTAATACTGAAACACTTACAAAAAAACCACTGCAAAAAACAAAAAAAGAAATTCTGGGTGCCTATATATGCCATGACTAGATGCTCTATTTTACCACTACTGAAACGTATGTTACAATATTACTGAAACACTAAACCAGGTTGAACTGCAACAAAAAAATAGAAATTCTGGGTGCCCTGTGTACATCATTACTAGATGTTGTGTTTTGAGCAGTAATTAAACATGAGTTACTACATTGCTGAAAACACTAAAACAGAATGTGTTGCAATAAAACAAGAATTCTAGGTGCTTGTATGTTCTCTGATACCCTATTTTGTACTATCTGATAATGTGTATCACATCTGATACATAACTGGAACTAAACCAAATTTGCAAAACACTTTGAAACTTGTAGGACAGCATGACTCATGGGAGCAAAAACATCATTGGGCATCATCAGATTGCTGCAACTTCAAGTGGACATCATCAGATTGTTGCAACTACAAGCACTGACATGGCTGCCGTTGTTTCAGAAGTATGTTTTTGGACACACTCTAACGGAGTTTGGATGTTTTCTTCAAAATAATTATTTGCTGTTGACTGCATGTGTAACGATAATCTGACAGCACATTTGCAATGCAGGGTTCCATGGGCCCTGATCTTGATCAGAGTCTTTGTCATGGGGCAGAAAGTCAGCAATTTGAGGATGTTGAGGTGCAAATATCTGATGATGAGGTGGTGTATGAAGAAGAAGAGGACGTTGTAAGCTCCCAGCCGGTGGTACCATTTGAAGGAATGGAGTTTGATACACTAGATGAAGCAAGGAGGGTGTACAATGCTTATGCGTTCAAGATGGGATTTAGTATCAGGATAGGTTCAACGAGAAGCAGCCGTGTGAGTAAGCAAGTGATACGGAAGGAGTTTGAGTGTTCGCATGCAAGGATTACACCTGCTGAAAAAGAAGACAGTGCATCAAGCAATACATCGTCAGTAGCAACGACAGCATCCAAGAAGAAAAGCGCCAATGCCGTGATGACTACTGCAACAAGGAAGCGGAGCACGCTGAAGAAGGCAGATTGCAAGGCACATATGGCAGTGGGTCTGCGTGGGGGAAGGTGGAAGGTCGTGGTGTTTCAAGCAGAGCACACACACCCTATGGTGAAAATAAAAGGCAGGGTAAGGCAACTGCGATCACACAGAAAAATATCATGGGCTGATTATGAGCTATTGAAGACACTGCACCATCGAAACATCTCCACCATGCAGATCATGTCAGTGCTAGGAGACTTCCATGGAGGCGTGGGAAACCTTACATTCAACAGTAAAGATGTCTCCAACATGAGGACACACTTGCGCGCAGGAGTACGGTACAGAGATATGGATGCTGTCCTAGAGTACTTCCAGAAGTTACAAGCGGAGAGCCCCAGCTTCTTCTATGCTATCAAGCTAGATGCCGAGAATGCCGTGAGGGGGTTGTTTTGGGTTGATGGCAGATCAAGGGAGTTGTACAAGTGCTTCAAGGATTGCATATTCTTTGACACGACGTTCTGCACTAACCGGTACAACATGCCCTTTGCACCAATTGTTGGGATCAACAATCACACTCAAAGCATCCTGCTGGGTTGTGCTCTGCTTCCAGATGAGACTACTGAAACATTTGTCTGGGTCCTTCAGACACTCAAGGATGCAATGGGTGAGATAGCACCGACCAACATCATGACTGACCAAGATAAAGCCATGAAAGCTGCAATAGAACAGGTATTCCCTGGTGCAACACACAGGTGCTGTAAGTTTCATGTGCTCAGCAAAGCTTGTGAGAAATTTGCTTGGTTAATCAAGAAAAACCCAGAATTTGCAGACGAGTTTGACTATTGCATCAACTTCACAGACTCACCGGAGGAGTTCGAGACTTTGTGGCATAACATAGAGGTGAAGTATGAAATGCATGGCAACGATCACTTCCAAAACATGTCTTCGACCAAGTCTATGTGGGCGCCTGCATATTTCAAGAAATGCTTCTTTCCTTTCACAAGCACAACAGGGAGATCTGAGAGTATGAATTCCTTGTTCAAGAAAATGGTGCACCCACAAGACTCAGTGTTGCAGTTTCTTACCCAGTATGAGTACATAATGGAAACAAGGGTTGAGAAGGAATATCAAGAAGCAGCCAAAGGTGAAACAACAAATCCACCGCTATGGGGGAGGTCTGAAATTGAGAAGCAAGCATCCAAGTTCTACACAAGAAGTGTTTTCTTCAAGTTCCAAGAGCTCCTACGTGATTCGACGGCATTAACTATAGGTGCAATTGCTACAGAGGGGAGCCAAATGACAGTACAGGTAATATGGGTGTACATTCATGCCTCAGACTTTGTGTTCAATGATATTCATTACTACTAAAACATGCATTACAATAATACTAAAACACTAGCCAGAGTCTACTAAAACATACAAAATTCCCCTTTGTACAATCTACTGTAACATAAAAAAATCCAATGTGTTGCAGGTGTTAAAACGAGTATACAAGGAAGGTGAGGAAACATTGAAAACATACAATGTTGCTGCGAATCGGGGGTCTGAAACATACTCATGCTCTTGCAGCATGTTCGACCAAGATGGTCTATTGTGTCCTCACATACTGAAAATCTTTACCATACTTGATGTGCAAGAAATACCACAAAAGTACCTGCTGCACCGGTGGTCGGAAGAAGCAACGCTGAAAGTGCCTCAACATTTGGCAGGCCCTGAGCCAGTTTTTGGAGTTCCAGCAACAAATAAACTAAGATACAATGCGCTGTGCAGAAAAATGACACAACTTGCTGCTGATGCTTGTTTGGGGCCAGAGGAATACAAGGTGGGTTCAGAAGGCATCGATCAGCTGAGGGAAAAGGTGAGGGCAACCACCAAAGCGTTGATTTCGTGGCGAAATGATCAAACAAATGCAGTTGGGAATGAAGATGAGGCGGAAAGAGTGAGTGGAAAGAAGAAGCGTGGGGTGAATCGAACAGTCTACAAGAACCCTCCGGCAACTGATCCAAAGGGGAGGCCAAAGGACAAGGTTGATCGTTTCAAGACTATTGTTCAACAAGTCAAAGAAAAGACAATCAAGAAGAACAAGTCCAAGGCTAAGAAGACCAAAAGCAAAGACTCGGCATGCTTGATATGCCACGAAGAAGGCCATGGTGTAGAGGCTTGCAAATACTTGGTAGCGGCAATGAACATAAGGGACACGGAGTTAAAGCTGTAAAATGAACAAGTTGTATGTATTATGTGATACTTTATGTATTTTATTAACCATTTTGCTTGAACACAATTTGAAGTGATACGGGTGCATTCATTGTGTCACGAACGAAGCTTATTATTCATCACAATGTAGTTGTATGAACTACTGTTACATCTGAAAAAAAACTCTAATGAAACCACAGAATTTCGCTACTGTTACATCTGAGATCATCTAATGAAACAGCCGAGTCTCAGTAATGTTACATCTGAGAAACATAAAAAAAGAAATAGCATACTTTCACTACTGTTACATCTGTAATGCTCTATTGAAACAGACGACTCTCACTACCTTTACATCTGAAAAATATGGATACTGAAACAGCATAATTTAACTACTATTACATCTGTAAATGCTCTATTGAAACAACCGACTATCGCTACTGTTACATATGAAAAATATGGAAAATGCAAACAAAAGCAAAAGGTTCCTGCTGTCACATCTGAAGTGCTCTAATGAAACGGTCAAGTCTCAATGCTAATACATCTGAAAAATGCGCTCATGCTAACAGCAAAAAGTTTGATAAGCGAGGGCTGAATGGAAAAAAGTAAATGTTGCAACACAATCTTAAGAAACTAACCAACATTTTTAGAAAGATGTTCACAATGCACAAACATTGCAGTAGTTAGTAGACTTTAGGTGCTACCAAAAGGTAGATCAACATCATGCCATGATGTAACCAGGGTATGATAACCTAAAAAACACAAGCATTCACATATTTTGCCACGTAGAAAAAAAAAGCGGGTACTGCACTCATATTTACAAGAATACTGGTGTTTCAATGCACATCGTTTTCCTGACACCTCCCTAAAACTACATAGCATCAACTTGATTAGGTCTCCTTGGACTCATAGTTCTTCACAAAGTCATCTAGCTTGACCACATTATGTTGGGATAGAAGCAGTAATGCAGCAGCGTGTTTCCTGTACTCTAGGACTGACCCCTGGGAAAAGACATAATAAAAATAACAGGTTAGGAGACCAAAAAATGAGCAAGCACATTTAGAAACAAAAAAAAGACATAGGAGTTGCAAAAAAAATATGAAATTTTGAAAATAGAAACACATACTTTCTCAAGTGAAGAATCCACCAACTTCTTGCCGTCCCATGCATCCATATAATCCATTGTGTACAGCCCGCAGTCAAACCTTGCAAAGAAGAAAAAGGAACAATAAATCATGTGAACATACAAATCTTTAGGCGATATTCAAAGGCATGGGCATGCTAAATTATAAAAACATACAAATTCTTTTGTTTAGGTGCTATAGGGTAGGTCCACTCAAAGTGAGACACGTCAGTTCTGAGTACCCCATGTTTCATTGTTGTGGCTGCAAAATTCTCAATCTGAAAAATAATGAAAACAATTCAGCAATACACAAAAAAGAAAACAGAAAATCGATACCAACTTCAAACAGCTCATAAAATAAATGTGCAACATGCACAGGAGGCAATGACAAATTACAAAAACACCAGATGGCACTAAAAAATCAGAAAAACTCTTATTTGGTAATTTTCAGGTTGCTAGCTAAATCATATGAACATCATGTCATCACATGTTGAACTTTATAACATATACCCACACATATGTTGCAACAAAAAAAAGTCAACGAAAATGGGCTATTTCAACAAAGGTGGATTGAGTGTGCAAAAGGAAGCTACTTACCAAGTTCTTAGCACGCTTCAAACATGTGCTCTCCTTGGAGTCAATCAAAGAGTCAAAGAAGGCAATTTGCTTCATGAACATACTAACACAAACAAGCACCCAGTGGTGTTCAAATACTAGAGGGAAGAACATCTGCATAGTACCCAATGAAACAGTATAAAAATCAGGGTGAAACATATATAGATACTTACTACACCACATGGGGTAGTACCAGTGATACGGAAAGACAAAATCAGAGGACTGAAAAGTATATGGAAAACAAAACAATGTATGTAGAGCTAACATACCAGATCCATCTTGGTGATATTCCACTTTTCGTTTATCTGGGTGTAAAGCTTCTTGCAAGTCTCTTCATGACAGAAAGAACTTGGATCAATGCTCATGAAGTCCTGTCAAACCACACAATAAAAAAGGGTGGGAAATAGGAAAAAAATAAAAAAAGCTAAATACAAAATAAGGTTCAGGAATTCAGATTGAAATAGAAAGTCACAAGACTTGTAATATTACCGTGGCCAATTGGGGGAAAGCAAATTTTATATCTCTTGTTTTCTTCTCTTCATACAATTGAAGATGATCAAGATTGAACTGGTAACTCCACAAAGACATTACATTGTTACCAACCAATCCACGTGCCTTGAAGGAATCATAGAACTCATCATACGTAATGTGGAAGCCATTGATTTCAATGAAAGGTGGCCTTGTAGAAAAAGAAAAGGCGACATAATCAATAAAGAAACAACAATAGCGAATGAACTATGGAAAACAAAAAAAGAGCTAGTTTCAACACATGAATAATACATTCGAAACAACTGAGAAAGCCTAATGCAACAGATAATGACAACACATTGATCATGGCATAAAAAGTGTATGACAAAGTCAAAAAAATGAAAAAAAAATTAGGTAGGGTTGGGAGGGGGTAATCTCACGGTTGGCATTGACCCTTTATCTTGAATCCCTGATCAAAAGCTCTTTTAGCTAAAAACTTGATCCACATTTCTTTGGTATCATCATCATCAGACTTATGTCTTCTTTGCTTCTGCCCAAGGCCAACATCAATTCTTTTCCTCTTCTTTCTATTCCTTTTGTCGATTGTGCTTGAGCCTGTTTCCCTTTCCTTGGAAGCCTCAATAATTGGGTCCCCTGGACAAAAAATTCAGGGCTCAAAGTACATGGAAACATAAAAATACTGAAACATATATTGTTAGCTAGTAGAACACATTGGGTAGTACTAATCAAAAACAATGGAAAATCAGGGTGAAAACATATGGAAGCATATAAAACTAAAACATTTATGGATAGCCACTGCAACACAAGAGAATGCCAATGAAAGAGTAGAAAAAAATAGGTACTGCAACACATGAGGTGATAACACTGAAACATGCATATAGAGCTACTGCAACACATCAGGAAATGATACTGAAGCATAAAAAAATATAGCTACTGCAAAAAAAAAACGGACTATAAGACAAAAGATAAAGTGTTTACTAGTAGGCGTAGGCGTAGGGCTTCTGGAACTTTCTACACATATATCCTCATACTCTGGTTCATCAGGTTGGAATAGGTCAAATGAAGGAATATCATCAACATATGAAGCCACTGATGGCTTGTAAGGAACTGCACCTCTTTTACTATCCTCAGGTGGGATTGGTGGAGGTGAAGAAACTGGTGCTTTTGTACTCGCCTCAGGTGGAATTGGTGGAGGGGAAGCAACGGGGCCTTTTGTACTCTCCTCTTGTGTGATTGGGGGAGGGGAAACAACTGGACCTTTGGCACTCTCATCTGGTTTCTTGGGTGACTTAGTCGGAGAAAAAGTAAAGTCTGGTGCAGGATACGCATTGGCATTGTCATTGGAAGGTTTCTTTGCCTGGCTCATCTTACTTGACAAATCAGTAACATCATTCAGACGTTTGTTCAGATCCATCAACTTAGAAGCCAACTCAGCACCACGCTTTGCCATGATCGCCTTCCCTTGCTCTTTCATTGACTGTGCAAGCTCATCAAAATCTTTCTCCACCAAAGAATTATGCTGCGCCAATAGAACTTGGTATTCTTCGGAAAGGGACTGCAATAAAAATAATATTTGCAATGTCAAACATATGAAGTGGGGGGAATGCAAATATGGGAGAAATTACACCGCAACAACTGAATGCAAATTGTGCAACATGTAGGGAATGACACTGAAACATATCAAGTTGGGGGGAATGAAACATGGGGAAAAAGTATAGTGCAACAAACTGAATGCATTGTTGTGCAACATCTATGCAATGTATGAGAGGGTTTTGACAAAAAATCACCTCAACGGAAACTGTAGTAGTGCCAAAAGGACGGTGGCTGGAAGTGCCAGGGCAATTCCAGTCCTTAAGACTTGGATGCACGGGATCTTCTTCTTCTTCTTCGTACATTGGTGGCTGGGGTGGCTTGACAGCCTCTGCTCCAAGCATTAGCGGCGGGTGTTTGATGTAACCAGTCATGGGAACTGGGGTGGGATAGGGGCTAATCGTTCGGAACTAACAATCAATGAAGGTATATTATATCAAAAAATAATGTAATGACTATAATAAATGACTAAAGATGAATGAAACTAAAAAAAGCATCAAACTCACAGGTTGCTTCCCGAATGCATGAAGCTGAAGCCTACTCCGGTCAACCTTTTCAATGAATTTAAAGTCATCGTTCGTGACATGGCAGATGCGTGGGACGGAATAATTGATCTTGTGAGTAGCTCGGTCAGCAGGTATGGCAAGGTAGTCCATGTACGCAATCTACATTCAACAGAAAAAACATGAAGGCCCAAACACTAGGAAAACATGTAAAAAGGAAACATGTATATATAGCTACTGCAACATACATAGAGAGTTGTTAAAACACATGAGGTGATAACACTGAAACATATATAGAGAGCTACTACAACACATCAGGTGATAACACTGAAACATACGTACAGAGGTACTGCACCACATGAGGTGATGCCACTGAAACATAAATATAGAGCTACTTCAACATGAGATGATAACACAGAAACAAGTATGAAATAAAGATGCAACACATGAAGTGGTACCCCTAAAACATAAATAAAAAAGAACTACTAGAAAACATCAGGTAATACCAATGCACTATAAAAAAAGAAAAAAACACATACCGCTAAGACAGCAAGGCATGAACCAAGGTAAATGCTTGATGAAGCACCTTCAGCGTCGGGATCATGCTTCTGGAACTTTTGGACTTGATTCATCAGCTCATCAAGAATGTGCCCAGCCCAATCAAATGATTTAATTTTAGAGACATCTTGTAAGTTGTACAAGTACCGTAGGGTGGTTGCATTGTCTGTATTTGGGCAGAGTACAGACCCCAAGGCAAGCAACATGAATGCCCGCATGAAAGAGTCCTTGTCCTTCGGATTAGTCAACACCTCCATACACTTGAACCACTTTCCCTTGAATCCTTCCATAAAAGGCTCACGAATCTTCTGAAAAGCCTCATATTGATCAGCGCTTCCAGTAAGCATAACAGGCTCTTCTCCGCTAGGCACACCAAGAACATTGCATACAAGCTGCTTGTCTAATACAAAGACTTTATGTTTGAGCCTGAACTCTCTCAATTCAACATCTACATGTTTCATGATCCATGCAACAAGCTTCACAGGGATAGAAAACTCAGATATGGTAAGTAAAGAACCAAAACCAGCATCTTCAATCCACCCAATCTGCTCTTGACTGAACTTATGGTCACGGATCCTGTGGACTGAAAATCTTGTTACGAACTCGGCGTCACCATTTCCTTTGGCTTTCAGTTTTAGAGCAATATTTCCTGCAAAAAAAAACACGGATTATGCCCCCCCCCCACATTGTTGCAGATCTTGTTTACCACATCTACCAGGAATGCATGGTCAAAAAAAGTACCTGAAATTTTTTAAAAGAGAATGGCTTGATATGAGAAAATATGCAGGATGCAGTCAACTGTTTAAAGACACATTGCTTTGCAGTTTACTGCTTAAAACAAACACTATGACAGGGCAACAGGAGAACTTAACATGACAGGGAAAGATAGTTCTATATATTCCAACAATTTGTACGGCTCGAAATAAAATTATATGAAGACTAGGCATACACCATCACAAAAGGTCATTCTGTTCAATATATTCAAGATGCACTGTAAGAGAGCACCATTAGTACTTTGCAGTTGGAACACAGATTAGATGGCTTGTTGGAGTAAGGCAAAACAAAATGGTTGACCTTAGTAGGGAGCACCTAGAGAATTTCGGGTTTGACAAACAGAAGGCAACAAGGAAAAAAAAAGGCAAACCACCAAAGAAATGACGGAATTTACTATCTCATGCAAACATTTATAGATTTTTACAATTGTAACCAATTAGACCATGAATGAACGAGATCCAATTATTGGTTCCCAGACTCTAGAGTGATAAGAGTGTGAAACAATACAGCAACAGACATGGCTGATTGTACATGATCCAAAAAATCTGACAAAATTGGGGGTACACAGTTCATAAATAACACATGGCTGATTGTACATGATCCAAAAAACACACAGGAGGACAGTATAGATGTACCAAAAAAAACAAATGCTATTATATGAAAAACAGCATGACACATTGAACATATCATGGTGACCATTTTAAAATCAAAAGATAGGATGCAGTTTGGTCATCATAAACAAATAAAACACAACATACAACCTATTTTCAGTCAATCTCACTGAATCGTAATGCAACCCACTTATGCAAAACTAGTAATAGGGTCTGCATATAAATCAACATAATAGTATCAGGATGTGCATAATCAGCATAAAAAATGTACAAACTACGTAGCACTAAGCACAAAAAAATCCCCCTACGTAATCATACCTTGCTGCTTCAGAACCTTCTTCATTGAGGATTTCTTCATATGATGTTGCTTCGAACTTTGGTGGAAGATGATTGCCCTGCCTTCATGTTGGGGACCTTGCTCGTTGACAGACCCGCTCGTGCCCTACTGCTACACACCTTCCTCGCTGCCACACGCACGCGACCACATCCCCGACCATCACCTGCCTCATCGTCGGTGCTGCTGGGCGATTCGCCTTTGACGGGCGAAGCATCCAGGCCTAATCTGGTATGCATCGCTGGAAAACGATGTTTGGTCGGGAGGAGTGGGCGGGAGGCAGGCAATCGGCGTCGTACCTGCAACGCTAGGGTTAGGATGACAGGAAATCGTCGCAATCACTGTGAAGCATGGGAAGCGCGATGCACATACTCACAGCTGCGGACACACGCCGCTCTTTACTTGCGGCGAGCAGGAAATGCAGGCGTCGTGGCGGAGAAGGAGCGACGCGCTGGAGGCAAGTGGCGTGCGCACAGCGCGGTAGATGCCGACGCGGTGGAGGCCGACGCAGTGGACGCCGGCGTGGTGGAGGGCAGCACGGTGGAGGCCGGCGCGGCGGCGGGATGACGCAGTGGACCCTCGCTCACGCGGAAAGGCGGTCCCCCCGCGGCGACCGGCGAGGAAGACGAGTCCGTGCCCGCGGTGGAATGAGGATAAATGGCATATCTATCCGGAACGTCCCCGGGAGGGAGAAACCGCCCCGTTGCGTGGAGGGGTTTGGGCCGCCCCGTCTGCATCCGAAAAGCCCACAGACAGGCCGCAGGCCCATGGAGGAGCGCGTCCGGCCGGTTGCGGGAGCGCCGGACGCCCTCAACAGAGCATAAATTATTTGCTGAGGACATTCGGATTCGGATTCGATTCCTCCCTAATTCCATTCTAGTGAGCGTTCGCTGAAAATTAATTCAGCGAATGATCCAGACACGTTTCCCATACTTGGTGACCATCCACTCCTCTGCCTAGCACGTTTTTTCATATCGACGATGCTAACCTAAAAAATATAGTAATATTTCAAATTACTATAACTTAACGGTGTATCTATTTTTAACTTCGTCTGTATAGGTATGTTTTACGCGACGAGGCACACAAAACTAGATCAAACTTGAAAATTCTCCCCTCTTCATGCGTCCTCCTAGACTCATTGCGATCCTATTCTGGGCCACCATTGCTCGTGGCCTCACACAATTAAGACACGCACGCACGCAGCTCTCTCTCCCTGCATACATGCATGAACAATCTTTTATTTAGCGATACTTTCCCCCTCAATTTCCCCCCTTTCCGCGCGCGCGCATTCTGTCCGATCCGCGGGCGGAACAATCCCCCGTGCAATAATCGCAGTCGTCGTCGTCTGCACCGCCGGCCGGCCATGATCCACCGTCCACGCCGTCAACCTCGTCGGCCGTGGCGTCGTAGTTAGTTGCAGTTACGTTGTTGTTGTTCAGGTAGCATTAATTACTCCGTCGGCCAGATCTGCCGCCATTGCCGCGCGCGTTACGTACGTTGTCCTCGTGCTGCTGGTCGATCAGATTCAGATCGGAGCCGGAGGAGAGGAGGGAGCTAGCATGGGGCGAGGAGCGCGCGACGACGGAGCCCAATGCTCTCCCTGAAGCTGAGAGCCATCCTGTTCCCCTTCCAGATGGAGCCCCGGCGCGAGGAGCTGCTGCATGAGCTAGGGGTCCGTCCGTCCGTCCGTCGTCTTCTCCGTTCGTTCGACCTCCTCCTGTCCCTCTCATGGATGGATGCACGAACGCATGCAGGACATGTGGGACGAGATCGGGGAAGCGGAGGAGGACCGGCGAGGGACGCTGCAGGCGCTGGAGGAGGAGTGCCTCAACGTGTACCGCACCAAGGTGGACCAGGTCCGGCAGCACCGGGCGCAGCTCAAGCGGGAGATCGCCGACTCTGTCGCCGAGGTCGCCGCCATCTGCGCCACCATCGGCGAGCCGCCCTCCACCGTGCACACGGCCTGCTCCTCGCTCCAGGTACGTACGTAAACCGCGCGCGCGCGCACAGTCCGTGCCGGCCGGCGCCGACGGGCAGCAGTGGTGATGTCGTCGCGATCGTTACGGCGGGTTGGGACCAGGGCACAGGGAGCCTGAAGGAGGAGCTGGGCCTCATCGCTCCGGAGCTGGCGGAGATGCGGCGGCGGAGGGAGGAGAGGCGGCGCCAGTTCGTGGACGTCACCCAGCGGGTCAACAGGATCCAGGAGGAGATGAACCTGCTAGGCGGCCAGCCTCGTGCTCACGCCGCCGCCGTCGTCGACGGCTCCGACCTGATGACGACCAAGCTCGACGAGCTCAGAGCCTACCTGCACCACCTGCAGCAGGAAAAGGTCGAAGCCGTGCATGCGTGCATGCTTAATTAGCGTTGTTCTTGCTTTGGATCGATCCCGATCTTACGCATGTACACGCAGGAAAGTCGCACCAAGAAGGTGGCGGAGCTCGTGGCTCAGCTGCACTCGTCGTCCTTGGTTCTCGGCATGGATCCCAGAGAGACAAACAATGTCGTCAATAATGGCGGCGGCGTGCAGGTGCAGGCCGGCGACATCAGCGACGGCGCCATCGCGGGGCTGGCTGCGGGCATCGAGAGGCTGAGAGAGATCAAACGGAGTCGGATGGAGAAGGTACGTCGTACGATAGCCTCGCCGCCGTTGAATGGGGATTCGCGAGCCTTCTCCGACTGAATGAAACAAGATGTTTCGTTTGGCAATGCAATGACATGTATGGCAGCTGCAAGACCTGCTGGGCAGCATGCTGGAGCTGTGGAACCTGATGGACACGCCGGCGGAGGAGCAGCGGCGGTTCCAGGGCGTGGCCTGCAACATCGCGGCGTCGGAGGACGAGATCACGGAGCCCGGCGCCCTGTCCATGACCTTCATACGCAACGTGGAGGCGGAGGTGGTGAGGCTGGAGAACCTCAAGGAGTGCCGAATGAAAGACCTGGTCGTGAAGAAGCACGAAGAGCTCATGGAGATCCGCCGCCGCGCGCGCCTCCCGGAGGACGACGACGCTGCCGTCATGGTGCTGGACGCCATCGACAGCGGTATATGTCAATTGTCAACACGCCTGAAGTTTTGTTCTTGCTTGACAAATGCATGCGTGTATACGACTCCCTGCGATCGACTACTGCAGATGCTGAACGGGCTGTGATCCTGGAAAGGCTGGAGGTGCAGATCTCGGAGGCCAAGGACCTGGAGTTCAGCCGGAAGGACGTGCTGGAGAAGATGGACAGGTGGCAGGCGGCGCTGGAGGAGGAGTCCTGGCTCGAGGAGTACAGCAGAGTGCGTCTCGGTCGTCAGACTCTCTGAACAATTCTCCGTCTCATCATCTCGATCCATCTCCAGGAATCACTGAGCTTTCGTTCTTGCAGAATGAGAACAGATACAACGTCGGCAAAGGCACGCATCTCGTGCTCAAGCGCGCCGAGAAAGCCCGCTCCTTGGTCAGCAAAATGCCGGGTAACATAGCCTTTGTTCTGCTTCAGCCATGGCGTTTCTGAATCTGAACATACATAATGATCCTTCTGACAAGGAATTGACGTGTGAGGTGCAGCAATGGCGGAAGCTCTGATGGCGAAGGTGGTTGCGTGGGAGAAGGAGAGAGGCGCCAAGTTCGAGTACGACGGTGTACGCCTGCCTTGCAAAAACCTCCATCACCTACGGGCTATGGCGGCCGCACTGCACTGCACTGCACCTCAATGCAATTAACAACGTTGATGCGCGCGCGCAGGAGGTGCTGCTGGACATGCTGGAGGACTACGGCAACACGAGGAAGGAGAAGGAGCAGGAGCGGAAGCGGCAGCGGGACCAGCGGCGGCTGCTGCAGCAGGTGCAGGGCGCGGCCGCGGCCGGTGTGGCGCTGCCGGACCGGGACGTGTCGTCGCCGGTGGCCCGCCAGCCGCCCAAGAACATCAAGAACGTGACCAGGACGCTGTCCATGGGGGGCAACGCCGGCGGCGGCGGCGGAGGCAGCGCCAGGAAGGCGGCGCCGGCGTCGTCCAGGCCCGGCACGCCCAGCTTCCTCAAGTCGCCCATGTCGGCGCGCCGCGGCGGCAGCGACGAGGGGCAGATGATGTCGTCGAACTCCTTCGAGTGATTTAGTTGTAGTCAAAGCTGGAATGGCCATGGATATCGATCTGCATTCTGCAACGCCCACAATCTGTTTGAAATCTGAATGAATCCTCCGTTGAATTGAAACCGTTTGCTGTAAAAGTTCTCTGATTCTTTGGGGGTTGAGACTTGAGAACTTTCGTCAAAGTCGAGTGTGCATCACTGCATGCAGAGCGAATGCTTTACTAGCACAATGACAAAATTGGAAAGCATATAGATTATCATTTTTAAAAGGGAAAGGCTAGCGCTCGATGTCCTCCACACACCCGCGCCACAAGCCTGCTTCACGTGGTCCCATGTCCGTTTTGTGTCCCACGTCCATTCCGGCTCGATTTGTGCCTGTACGGTTTTTCGTGCTTGCTGTTCGCGCTCTCTCCACACCTATACGGCCACACGCATATAAGCTGCAGATGGGGGTCCACTGCAACATGTGCAACACCATATCTATTTTTGCAACATCTAGAGGAAACGTTTGCAACATACGTACGAAACAGTTGAAACACTTGCAACATATGTTTGAAACACGAGGGAAACACATGTATAGCCATTGCAACACATATGTAACATCTGGATAAAACACTTGAAACATATGCGTGAAAACATATGCAACATCCGGATGAAACACTTGCAACATAAGTGTGTATATGCAACACCTAGATAAAACACGTGCAACATCCATCTGAAACAACTAAAACATTTGGAATAGATGTTCGCAACATCCGTATATACCAATTGCAACATATGTAACATCCCGATCTACTTTTATAACATCCACATGAAAACACTTGCAACATGCATATGAAACACTTAAAACATACGTTTACAACACGCGCTTACAACATTCGAGAAAGGAAGAGAGCGCAAGGTGCAACCGAAGAAGCCCACTCCGGGTCTGCCCACTCCGGATCTCTTGACGTCACAAGTTGAGGTCGAACGTCATGGTGGTGCCGGCTTCAACAGCAGCCATGAACTCCTGGTGGGGAACTGCGGCGTCGGTAGCACCTCGACGCGGCGAGACAGGGACCAGGCATGGCGCGACGAGGAGGAGTTGAGCGCGACAAGGGATGAAGCACGCACGCGACGCCAGACGTGGCGTGGCTCAACGTGGGATGGGGACGCCGCGTGCGAGGCGGCTTGGGGCGAGCTGACGGCGTGGTGAGCCGCAACCAACGAAGTGAAGAGTTGGAGATTTCTGTCGGCTTTTACAGTGTAGATGGAGTAGATAGAGGAGAGAGAGCGTAGATAGGCCTGTTGAGCCGGTCGCTGTGCTGGAGTGAGCGCAGAGCAGAGCATCCGATTTTTTAAGATTCTAGACGTATGTTCTGTAGTATTTACCGTATATAAAATGAACAGAACCAAGTTTGGACGATTTTTTAAGATTTTAGACGTATGTTCTGTAGTATTTACCGTATATAAAATGAACAGAACCAAGTTTGGAACACAAGTTCGGTACAAAAGTTCAAACAGACACCAAAAGACAACCAGCTGTTACATTTCAATTATAAAAGGAAGCATGGGCCTAATTTAGGCCTAATACTGTTACCCAAGTACACAAGATTGGACCTGGCCCACGTAAAGCCAGGAGACCAGGCCTCTCGAGCACGAGCATTCGAGCGCTCCTCAACCGCGGCAACTGCCACCGCCAGCGCCGCCGCCCCAGCACCCCCGCCGGCGCCTCGGAGCATTGTGGATTGGCTGGGCGCGCGACCCGCCGCCGCCGGCCCGCGAGCAGCAGCGATCCCCCTCGCCGGCCATGACCTCCGCTCACTCCAAGCTCTACTCCGGTGAGCCACGCGCCACTCTCGCATCCCCGTACTCCCCGCGACGCTCCATGGTGCACACACGCTCATCCTATCTGGCGCCACCCGCCGGCGCGTGCAGATGACGTCAGCCTCGTCGTGGTCGTCGTTGACACGAACCCCTTCTTCTGGGCCGCCGCCGCGCTCCCCTTCGCCGACTTCTTCGCGCACGTATGCAACCCTAACCCTCCCTTTACTTCCCTTTGCCTGCTTCCTTGCTCGATCTTCTGTCATAATTCTGTGCATGAGATGACTTGTTGCTAGCTGTGCCCTGATCCATTGATTGGACTTTGGCTTTCCTCCTTGGACTTGATGTATGTAATATCCATGTCTGTGCAGCTGATTCACTTCGTCAACTCGATCCTGCTGCTGAACCACCTCAACCGCGTGGTCGTCATCGCTGCGGGAGTCAGCTCCTGTGCCTACATCCTGGATTCCAACGATGCCAGCCCCTCCGGTGGCGTGGGTGTCTCGGACACATTCGACAGGGCAAGCCGCAAGGCGGAGGAGTTCATTGCACAAGATGCGCGCGCCACTGCGGGCAACGGTTCCGTTGCTTCTGCCAATGCCGTGTCACTGCTCTCTGGGGCGCTGTCCCTCGCTTTGTGTTGTATCCAATGCTTGGATTCCTTGATTATTGCGCATTTGCCCTATCTTATTTTATGCTTGTGTTGCTTAACATGGAGGATATTTAGATATACAGAGGATTTTCCGGTCTGGGACTCGGCATCCGCAACCTCGGGTGAGTGGCTACATGCTGTCATGTAGGATTCTGAGTAACGTTTGGTTTTCATCATTTGTGATCAACAAATAATGCTTTGTTTCGCCCACAAATTGTTGTAGTCAGATTCTTATTATAATGCCACGGCAGTTGATACTAACATGAGATACAGATTTTGTGCCTGCAGGGCTCTCCAGATGGACCTGAACAGTATGTGTACACCTTCATCAATGCAATTTCTAATTTTTTTCAGGACCTAGTTTTCACTTGATCAAATGAACTTGCAGATATGTGGCAGTGATGAATTCAATATTTTCTGCTCAACGTTCCATGGTATTGCATCAGTTGCTTAATCCATTTTAGTCCCATTGAGATTTAGTTATCCTTCAATTTCACCGGCCAGTCGCTATGTTGTTACTTATTACTTACTATCCAAGTGTGGCACATGTAGTGGATTGAGAAGTAGCAAGACATTGAAATGTGCCTATATAGATATGCATCCATAATTGTTCCAAAGCTTTTAATTACTAGGGTGGCATAATGACTATAACATTTTACAAATCTCTTAGGTACCAATTGATTCTTGTATTGTGGGAACCCAAGATTCTGCTTTCTTGCAGCAGGTAATGCTGTTTAGTACGCTCTTGAATTCTACTTATCAAATTCATCCACATGTTATACTGTTACAACATCCTCTTGCTGACTAGTTACTGGTGTTTCATCACATAGGCCTCGTACATAACAGGAGGAGTTTATTTGAAGCCCCAAGAACTAAATGGTCTGTTTCAATACCTTGCCGTAAGTTATCCAGCCTCCCGCTGCTGATATTAATATATCTTCACATATAGTCCTATTTTCCTTTGGGGGCCTCTTGAGAATGCATTTATGTACTTGTCATTATGATCCTTTTGACAGAATAATCCTTTTATGGTTGTATTGTGCTCTATAGTTTCACATAATAGCGAAAAGGGATTAACCTAGGAACATCGAGCACACTATGCTGAATCTACTACCCTCTAAAAGGGTGATGACATTACTACCATTTTTGTTATCATACCAGTTGAAAAATTCTTTGCATTCATTTTTCCTGATGTAGTTGGTTTGCTATTATAGTTAGTAAATTAGGGACCTTTAGTCTTTTGTGCTTTCCTTAACTGTGAATTACTGAATTGGCATTAAGAGCTGTAAAAGTTTATTGGTCACTTCTGTATCCTTTGTGATCAGATCTTTGTTTGTTTTTTGTTGTTTCACATTAGGTGTTGCGAACATTTATCTGATGATACCTTCCTCACAAAATTTTGGATTTTACTTATAATATATCTAATTAAGAGATTAGCCTTGTCTGATTGACAGAACTGGGATCTACTTGTGCAGATGTCTTGACTTTCTGGCAATACCTGTCTACTAGAGAATTTGTTATTTGTATATCATATTATTTGATATCCTCTTCCTTTGTTTGTGTAAATAACTTTGTGTGGGCTTATTTCTCTTGTAGTTGCTTAAGCTCATTGACACATTTCAACAATAATGCAGGCTGTATTTGCAACTGATTTACACTCTAGAGCATTTCTGCGCCTTCCAAAAACTCTTGGAGTGGACTTTCGTGCTTCGTATGTGCTTCTAAATTTCCTTTATTAAGCATCAGTACTAGACCATCCTCCTTTTGTGAAAATTTACAATCTGGGCAAAAGCTGGCCCACATTAGCAAATCTGGTTCCGTTTTATTTCTTTCCAAAAAAGATTGCATTCATCTAATATTGGTGACACCTCAATGCACTCAATATTTTTTTTACTGATTTTGCAGGTGTTTCTGCCATAAGAAGACTATCGACATGGGATATGTTTGTTCAGTTTGTTTGTCAATATTCTGCAAGAATCAGAAGAAGTGTTCAACCTGCGGGTAAGTTTTATTTTCAAGTGTGTTCCTCTGACGAGACCCTTTTTTGGGTACCTTTTGATGATAACAAATTTATGTTCTGTTCTTGTTTCTAGATGCAAGTCCACAGTTTTATGAATTAGAAATTATTGGTTTCTTTGCTACAACCACCTTATTACCTTCTCTCCATTCAATTCTTTGTTCCTGTAATTTCTTTTTAGCTAGCATCAAATTTGGTTATGCAAGAAGCAATCAGATGCTTACCAAGTTTACTCTTAATTTTGCGTTCCTTCCTGAATAGTTTTACTTTGACATGCACTGCCATTTTTCGCTCTAATTTCAACCAACCTCAATTGAAATCATCTCAAGGTTTAGTTGGCTTTGCAGTTTATGTAAGCCTACCACAAAAGTATGTCTTTTTTTTTTTGAGCAGTACCACAAAAGTATGTCTTGCCCAGCAGTTTGTACATCTAATTCTTTAGTTTTTGGTAGCTGTTAGCATTTGTCTTTATACTAGTGATTTATCTTTCTGTTTGCAAAATGATTGTATAAAGATACTTGCTAAGTTATTGTTTTCCTCTGGTACCATAAATCTGGACATTGAATTTAATTTGTTTGCTCTGGCTGCAGGTCAGAATTCAGTCGTGTCATGCCTGATTTGAATTCCATGCCAGATCAAAGCAAGTAGTCAGAAAAGTTAACCACCAACAGACATGCTTCTCTCTCTGCCTCACAGGTTTGTTTCAGACTAATCTTTGCTTTGTTTCAGACTAATCTTTGATGAGCACCTCAACATGTGTACATGACATTTCTTTGATCGATATGTAAATGAGTTCCATGTCTGATATCAGAATATCTGTGAATCGCCCAGGACGGACCATGCACCAGTTTACCCATGTATATCCGAAGGGATGGTGATTTAACCGAAGGCGATAAGCAGTGTAGCTTAGAAATTTGCAAACCTGGTGACAGTGATCTTCTGTTATGAATTGTTGTAAAAAAATGAAAATATACCACTGATGAAAATATCACGGCAGATGAGAAATGCTCTGAGATGGCAAACCATATAAACCATTAAACCTGCACGTAATTATCTCTAGCACAGAAAGTGAGTCCATACTATTTTACAAGATGACGGATTATTACGTTTGTCAAAATGTTTCTCCAAGCCTCACTAGACGGGGAAACAAAAAGGCCGACGAGAGAGACAAAACACATCACAAGAAGCATTCTGCATTTGTATTCCAACGCTGAACCTGAACTAATTCTTTGGTCCCTTAGTGGAATCATCTTGCCAGGTTGCCTGCCATTGCTTGTCATAGAACGTAGTCTCATCGATAAGCTTCTTCAGTGATTCAATGTCCTCATTTTTCCTGATTAGCAGTACACCAGCGACAGCAACAAACAGCAGCGTTTTGCAGAAGAAGTTGCCCATTTGGTCGACAAGGCCCACGCCCGTCAAGCTATCCACAAAGTACGCCATGAAGAAGCCAACCATGGCAGCGCGACCTGCATTAGACAAGAAGAATAGGTTCTGAATGCATAATCCGTGGACACAGAATGTCATTTGCACCCGCAGTTTTGAAGTGAAACAGAACACATCATATTCAACCGTTTTTCAAAGCAATTTATCATATTTATCAGTAGTATAAATGACAAAAATAAGGGGGCTTGGTGATAACCATTTAGCTTCTCGGCTTCAGGAAGGTGGAATCGCTTCATCCATGCCCACCATGGAATAATTGAAGTGTCGAAGACGACGGCCTCATCTGTGCTAGTCGCCTCTGGATAATCTTCAAGCCATTTCCTCCTCCTGGCCTCTGGAATCAAACAAAGATGACTGGCATCAGTTGGCTGTGGCATTCCCTAGGAGCTACAATGTCGGGAAGATGCTTAAAACTCGTAAGCTAGCCATGCTTGCTTGCCCCACTTTGTATGTAGTAGCAAGCCAACAAATGTCTGAGTTTACACAAGCATGGCCTGCATATGCATGCATGATTGTTTTCCTAGTCAGTTCACGTGGGCTATAGCAGAATCGCAGGGACACAACTTATGAAAAAGCACGCCTCCCCAGTTCAGAAAATGTGGGGTAAATCAATTCAAGACCAGCTGAGACTCAAGTGGGACTGTCGCTTCCCCAGTCCTAACCAACTAAAATCTCTTTAGACTGGAAATTCGTCTTCAACCATCAGCTGTTGCTAAGTTGCTATTCTACAACTACAAGAAAAAATCAGATGTAACCCTCAAATCTTTCAACTCAACAACCACAAAAAACACACAGATCAGACAGAGACTGAAGCCGGCGCTTTGTTCAATCAGCAAGTATGCCATTGATTTTGAGCACACCTGGCTGCGAAAGGATGCAAGCTTTATGCACATTACGTTCACAGGGATGGCAAAGCCATACCCCTGCACACCATAGCTTAACCATCTAAACCTTTCCTTGCCTGACGCTAAGCATTCAGCAAATTAAAGAGAGTAGAGCACACTTGATGATTATGTTACTCATGAAGCACGGAACGAACTCGCCACAACCTACAGGCTAGAATTGCAATGGCAGACAGGCAGCAATTGCCGCTCCAGCATGTAAATCCAATCCAGGGTTCCGCATCAAGTTTGGATGCTTTGGATACAAAACATCAAGTTTGGCGCACACTCTCCATGTTTTGGATGCATGCTTAGCAACCTTTTTGCTCGCTCATACTAGCAATCTAGCACCAAGGCAGTGAGTAGAAAAAGGGGCCAGAGCCCTCACCGGCGTCGATGACGGCGTCCCAGTCGACGACGCCGCCCTTGTCGAATTTGGTGAGGTCCCAGGTGCCGTTGACCCACCTGGCGTCGCGGAAGGCCGGGACCGGCGCGGGCGCGGGCGGGGCCTCGGTTTTCGCGGCGGGCGCCTCGGTCTTGACGGCGGCCCCGTTGGAGGCCGCGGCGGGGGCCGGCTCCGCCTCGTCCCGCTGCTCGACCTCGACGGGCGGCGCCTCCCCGGCGGCGGTGGCGCAGACGAGTCGGCTGGCGCGGAGGCGCGGGAAGGGGAGGAGGAGGCCGGCGGGCTTGGCGCCCGCTCGCAGGGGCTTGTTGAGGGTGGCCGGACGCGGGGAGAAAGTGGAGGTCGCCATCGCCATGGCAAAGAGCGAAGCGAAGGGGAGGCTGGCAGTGGCAGTGTGGGGGAGACGCCGAGACGGAGAGCAGAGCAGGAGAGGAAAAGGATAGAGAGGAGAGGATAGTGTGCGGCGGCCAGGCCGCCAGGGGTCCGGGCCAGTTGGGCTTGGGCCATGGCCCTGGCGAGCTCTCTCTCTCTCTCTTTTGGTGACGTGGCATGGCCGCGCTGACGTGTCCGGGGCGTGTGGATGGGGTGCCGTCCTGGCTGCGTTGCCATTGGTGGTGTAGACAAGAGCGTCAAAAATCTGTGGCTGTGGATACGGAGAGGGAGGCTTCAAATGAAAGTCAAATAGAGACGGACGTTGAGAGCTCAACGGAAAATCCATAGAGCATACAACACTGAATTCTGTCGTGGTAGACCATCCATACAAAGATCTGAACCTTTGACTCCTGACACCACCAAAAGTAAAGGGGCTTGGTGGTATCTTTGCCTGAGACTGAGACCTCCAATTCCCAAGCCACCTCATTTCAATGGCTCTTGGGCAAGGAAGCAGCAACAACCCTGACGACGTCGACCACTTATCTCCATCCTCTTGGACTTTTAGTAGGCAAGACGCTCCACGATGGCATGCTTACGCCCTTGGGCTGCCTTTGCTTGCTTGGCTGATGCAAAAGCAATTACCAACCATAAAAGACAGGACACATGACTTCTGTTGATGGTAGGAAGAACCAAGGAACATATGCATACAAGCATCATATCACGAGGAAATCATGATCCGAATCAAAGCTAAAGTAGATTACAGGGATGAGCTCAATTAGTAAACCAATGATCTCCCACCCTAGGCGTTAAATATCGTTATAGTCTGTTAGTCCGTAGTAGGTTACAGCAGCCAGTATTTTTCGCACAAATGGGTTAACAGCCAGTAACTTTGGTTTTTTTTTTGAATTACACAGTACAATATAGACGCCCACAACATACACGCACACTCACCTCTATAAACACATGTACGTAAACTCTACCCCTATGAGCATCTCCGAAAGACTGCCGGCAGATCTTAAGATTCACGAAGTCACCATCGCTGTCGACTGGGAAAAACCGTTCCTCCTGCTAGCAACGCACTGCGCGCAGCTTCACTCGGTTTCTTTAGCTGCAGGCCAACTGGGCAGAATCTCTAATCGTGAGCGTTTCACCACACCACTACAATCTTCACCAGGGAAAAAATGGGAGGCCGCAGCCAGTAGGATGGAACTGTCCTTATGCTCCACTTCATCAGCATGAGGTACAATTTTGCTGCTCCCAGCGATTTGACCAGACCAACTTTGAACAAAAAAGATCCAAGATGTGATCAATTGATTTGACAGCTCCTTAACAGTGAGCCCAAACAAGTTAATATAAACAAAACTCCAGAAATGAAATAGTAACTTTCAAGAAAACCCTCGAGAAATGATTTGGAAAAGAAATTAATCTACAACTTCATAACATATATGGTTCAAAGGGAAATAAAAGATACAGCATGCGACATTCGGACATAGCCATAGCATAAAAAGAAGAATAAAGAGCTGACTTTTCCCTCTCAGAAACACACATGCTTCATCAGCAGGCTACACACTGATCGGAACAAGACTTTCTGTATACGGATGAACGTTGAAGGTGAAGATATTCTTCCATGTCCGTGCCCTACGACCCTGGTATTTCATGCGATCTAGCTGGCACACAGTGGTCAGCTTTGCGGTAGACATGTCGTAGAGGCAAACTTTGCAATGTGTATACAGCAACATTCGGCCGCCAGGAAGAATAGCCAATGGACGGTACACACAGGTGAGGTGGACAGTGTAACGCTGCTCCCAGGTCTGCCCCTGCCCCCCCATCTTCTTGTATGGGCAAGATCCACATGGTGACGGTGTCCTTACAGATACGTGCCAACATGCATAGCTCCCTGTTACAGCACATCCAATTTAAAGCCATGGGGGAGCACAGGACCCACAGAATCCGGCAGCCTGGTGATACCAAATGTCTCATTTAGCAACAACCGTTACCAACGACATCACTCCAACCTGTAAATTTAGTTTCCACAGCTGAGTACTGCATGCATCTGGAGTCCGATCGAATGTCTGACCTACCAAAATATACATCTGAGAACAGGTGCGCATGGATACCGCACCAGAACCATGAGTGCGTTGCGTTGCAAGTAGGATGGAACGGTGTCTTCCAGTTGGCCAGAATGCCAGAGGCCACTAAACTGTTGGAGATTTTGGCAGGTCAGGCTTGTCCTTGCGTCCGGATGCTGAACTCTGAACCATCTGGTTGATTTGTTTTTGGTTAAAATGGGAGGCCGCAGCAAGCAGGATGGAATGGAACTGTCCTTATGCTCCATTTCATCAGTATGAGATACAATTTTGCTGCTCCCAGTGATTTGAGCAGACCAATGTTGAACAAAAAAAGATCCAAGATGTGATCAATTGATTAGACAGCTCCTTAGCATTGAGCCCACCCAGGCAAGTTAATCTTAACAAAACTCCAGAAATTAAACAACTTTCGAGAAAACCATCCAGAAATTACATGGAAAAGGAATTAATCTACCACTTCATGACATTTATGGTTCAAAGGCAATTAAAAGGTACAACATGCAACATTCGGAGATAGCCATAGCATACAAAAGAACAATAAAGAGCTGATTTTTTCTCTCTCAAAAGTCAAAAACATACATGCTTCAAGTTAAAAAAAAAATCATACATGCTTCATCAGCAGGCTACACACTGATCCGAACCAGACTTTCTGTATACAGATGAACGTTGAAGGCGAAGATATTCTTCCATGACCGTGCCCTACGACCCTGGTATTTCACGCGATCCATCTCGCACATGGTCATCATCTTTGCGGTAGCCATGTCATAGAGGCAAATTTTGTTACCTAAATTCAGCATTATTCGGCCACCAGGGAGAAAAGCCATTGGACGGTATATACTAGTGAGGTGGATAGTGTAACGCTGCTCCCAGGGTTGCCCCTGGCCCCCTTCTTCTTGTATCGACAACATCCACATGGTCACCGTGCCCTCAGAGGTACGTGCCGACACGCATAGCTCCCCCTGTAGCACATCCAATGTAAAGGCATCAGGTTCGACGAGATCCATGGAATCTGGGAGCCTGGTGATGCCAAATGTCTCATTCGCCAGGCTGAACCGGAGAAGACCCCATGGAGGGTCCTGGTCACCGAGGCGCCAGAACAAGAATCCATTGACTGCCATAGCGGTGCGCCAGTTTTCAGGAGGGTATGGAAGATCATCCCTGATCTCCCTCCAAGCACCCTTGCTGTTGGCTGAGATGGTAAACACCTCCATCCCCATGTCTCTCCCCATGTATGTGTCAGGATCTACCGATCGGTAGAAGGTCCGGACTACCTTGTGCTTGCCTGTCCGCGGATCTAAGCCCAGGCCAGCACAGCAGCAGCATGACCACATAGGGCTGTGGCGCCAGTTACTATCTCTATTACTATCTGGCAGCGTGAGGCTCTCCCTGGTGGCTGGGTTGAAGAGGTAGAGGCCAGTGTCCGTGGGAACGAGCACGAGACCATCGCATTGAGCAAAGGCACGCACGCATCTAAACTCGCTGCCAAAGTCCTTGTCGTGCATCAGAGTAGCCATGGAAGCACCTTCCTGCCACTGGTAAAAGCGGATGTGGTTGGAGAAGGTGGTCGGCCAGGCCCCCTCTGGGACAAACTGGTGGCCTATGGTGTGCGTGGTGATGACGACGCATGGGTTCTCCTCACATCTGGACGCCGAGCGCTTGAGGTGTGCGCGGACGAAGAAGGGGTCAGTGATGATGGCTCGCCAGCCCTTGCAGACCGACTTGCATCGCAGGAGGGACTTGACAGGGAGCCGAACTAGAATATCCAGAACAATCTCATCGGACAGCTCTGGGATAGGTTCTGCTGGTGGCGTGTCTGTGTTTGTACTCCTCTTCCTCTTCCGGCACGTCTTCTTCCTCTTCTGGTTCATAGCATCCATGCAGAGCGAACAAAGAAAGATTGAAGATTAGAGACAAGTCAGCATACGTGCATACAGAACGATATATCTCAGATCAGACGTGATGATATTCCATTTCGAATCAAACGTATCAGTCTCGGAGTAGAGAAGATAAACAGGACGCTTTAAAGAAAGAACAGTTTCTTTTTGGATTTTTTCAACATAATAGCAGAGATTAAACTACCAAAGAGTAATAACTCGATAGAAGTAATGTTCTACTCCATGCCTCGTCACCAATCTTTTACTTTTATCACTTTTAACAGCCATTCTCCGTTATCCTCTGATGCACCTTCAAGTATACACTCCTATTTATCTTCTACTTATAATATGTTGAATGTTGATTAAATTACTAAAGAGTAATAGTAACAAAATAGAAGTAATACATCGAAGTAATATTCGTTACAGCCATCCTCGTCGCAACCAACAAAATTAATCTTTTACTTGAACTACCAAAGAGTACCTGATTAACAGGTGGTTCGGAGCATACGCCGTTGTTAAGGGGATGACCTTCCTCCAGAGTGATGCCGCGGGTACGTCGCGGACGAGAGCGCGCTACACCGAGCGGAGCAAGCGCAGCCATCGAGGTGCCCTCCCCATCGTGCACCTCCGTGGTGCACAGATCCACCAGATCCGGCGAACTCCGGTCGGCCCCGGCAAGGGGATGCGACGCGTCCCCACCAACGGCTGCCGACTCACCGAGGGCGAAGGAGGGGGCGACGCGCTCTAACTTTCGGCCACCGCCTCCGTGCCTCATGCGGTCGCCGGACGGATTCGCCGGGCCTCCCTGTGCCTGGGCCGGTGAGGTGGGGGAGGGGAAGGAAGACGACTCTCGTATGGGGCGGGGCTTGGGGATGGGGAGGCGGAGGGGAAAGGAAGACGCGAGGAATCCCCTCGCCGGTCTGTGTGTGAGAGAGTGAGTTGAGTGTGAGTGTGAGTCTGCTGTAGTGCTGTCTAGACTCTAGCGGCAAGCATTTTTGGAAAAAGTCTACTTAACCCCCTGAACTATCAGCTAGCGTTTAAATTACACCCTCAACTATAAAACCGTCTATTTTACACCCTGAACTATTCAAAACCGTTCAAATTACACCCTGAGGCGGTTTTGGACGGCGGTTTTGCTACAGTAACCATGGTTTTGCTACAGTAACGGCGGTTTTGACTTTTCCTTTTTCTATTTATTTCCGCTGAATCTTTGAAAAATCATAGTAAATCACAGAAAAATCATAAAATAGAAAATCTAATTTTATTGGACTCCACATGAGTAGATCTACACGATGAACATATAATATAGTATGCTTTAGTACAAATTTTTTCTGTAGCTTTAAATTAGTTAGAAAATCAAATTTTATCTGTAATTAATTGGAATAATTCATAGCTACAGCTTCTATGGTCCGATTGTGGTGAAATTTTTATGATGGGGTTATTATTATATGTTTGAACTATAGCAAAAATTTCATACTCATTGGATCATATATAACTTAATTATAGATTTATTTAGGTTTATGTTTAGGTTTATGCTTGTTAAATATAAATAAATCTATAACTAAATTATACATGATCCAATGAGTATGAAATTTTTATTATAGTTCAAGCATATAATAATAACCCCATCATAAAAATTTCACCACAATCGGACCATAGAAGCTGTAGCTATGAATTATTCCAATTAATTACAGATAAAATTTGATTTTCTAACTAATTTAAAGCTACAGAAAAAAATTGTACTAAAGCATACTATATTATATGTTCATCGTGTAGATCTACTCATGTGGAGTCCAATAAAATTAGATTTTCTATTTTATGACTTTTCTGTGATTTACTATGATTTTTCAAAGATTCAGCGGAAATAAATAGAAAAGAAAAAGTCAAAACCGCCGTTACTGTAGCAAAACCATAGTTACTGTAGCAAAACCGCCGTCCAAAACCGCCTCAGGGTGTAATTTGAACGGTTTTGAATAGTTCAGGGTGTAAAACAGACGGTTTTATAATTGGGGGTGTAAGTTAGACGCTAGCTGATAGTTCAGGCTGTGTTTTCTCTATATCATTGAAAAAAAAATTAAGTTTTGATCTATCATTTTACCGAATGAAACTAAACACCATATAAAATTTTTAGAAAAATGTATCTATTCTTCATTTTGGATTTTAGTCTCAAGAGGGCAGAAAAAGTCAAAAAGCCCTCACCCACTCCATGAAAAATTTGGTATTTTGGATAGAACTAAACACATCCATAAAAAATTTGGCATTTTGCATTTCATTATTCTAAAGTAGTTGGCATTTTGCATTTTGCATTACACGGAGAACTAAACACAACCTTCGTTTCAATTTCGGTTCTCCGATTTTGAGGGTTTCAACAAATTTGGTTCCTACGAAATGAAAACAGATCCGGTAGCGCATCGTTTAGTCACCTCAAGTCCAGTGACCCTTCTGACGTGCTAAAAGTAGGCTAAATGCGAAAAAGAGAGGAGAGAGAAAGAAAGTAAAATCACCTGGGACCAATTTTAGTCACTTTTAACTACCTTTTGGTGACTAAAGCCAATAAACTTTAGTGACCCCTTTTAGTCAGGGTGTCTGGCATTTTAGTGACTAAAAGTGAGTTTGGGCCTATTTGGTTATGGGTCACTGAACTTTAGTCACTTTTAGTCCCTAAAATAGCAAACAGATTACTAAAAGATGACTAAAGTAGTTTAGTCCTCTTTAGTTTCTAAGGAGTGACTAAACTTTAGGTCAGTGACTAAAGAAACCAAACAGAAAAAATTGAGAATCGAGCTAGATTATTTTGGTTCAATTCTAGTTCTAATCAATCTATCCAGCTTTTTTCCCAGCAGAGACTAAACCACTGAAGAAAATTAGCAAATTTTAGCAACACAACACTGCATTTATTTTAAGTAGTAATAATTGATAAGAGAACAAAAGCAGTATATTAATACAAATACATAGCACTTTAAATATACAAAAAATAGTTACAAAATGCAAGTACATGCATTTCACTTCTTTTAGTTAACCGAGGGTAGGAATCAAACTTTCTTCAGTTATCTCTCTAGAATCGGACATGTAATCAATTTTTTCAATTCTACTAGTTATTTCGGCTGGCTGAAAAAACGGCTGATGCTGATGTTGATTTGTTGTGAGAGAAAAACATTGTTATTTTGCTGAAACGGTACGACTGATAAGTTCAAGCAAAGAGGGCGGGTTCTATGCCTACCCATACGTGTGTCAGTGTGTGGGGTGGTCAATTGTGTTTCCCGAAAAGCCAAACTCTTTCAACTTTAACTAAATATATAAAAAATTATTATTATTTATAGTACATAATTAATATCCTTAAATATATCATTGAATATATTTTCATAATAAACTTACTTTAAGATATAAATGTTATTAATATTTTCTGCAAATGGTGGCAGAGATACCAATAGCGACACTTCCATGGCCAGTATCGTTATATATATGACTACCTCTAAAAACACCAATTAACGGTGATATTGGTCTAGAGATGGATGCCCCCACAACGTCTCGCGACACTCTCCTCCCTCCGCTCGTCCGCCCCTCGCCCGTAACACGCCGGCGCCGGCACCGGTGCCGCCCGGGGCCGCAACCCGGGGGAGCGGCCGCCCGCCGCCGCGCCAGATCTGGCTGCGCTCGCAGCCCTCCTTTCTCCTCCCTCCCCAGATCCGCCTGCTTCTTGCTATTTCTTCGTAGATCCGCTCCGCCGATTGACCGGCGCGGCAACTCCGGCCCGCCGCCGCTGAACGGCCGCCGACGGCCATCTGCCCTCACCTCCTTGCCGCATTTCCACCCACCTCCCCCCCCACCCCCTCGTGCTGCCTGTTGTTCTGATTGGCGCCCGCATGGTGTCCCCGTCGCGCGTCTGGCCGGCGGGGGTGGTGGAGGCCCTCGAGGCGGCTTCTCCGGGACGGCTCCTGGCAGCACTCGCGCGCGGGCCCGGGGGGCCGGGCGCCTCTTCTTCCTGTCCGGCTAAGGCGGACTCGCTGCTGGGAGATGCGCTGCCGTCGGCCTCGCGCCCTGCCTGGGCGGACTTGGCGGGTGAGGAGCTGCCTCCGGCGCAGGTCTTCTTCGATGGCTCCCCGGGCCTGCTCCGGGAGGTGCTCGACCGTGGTCCTGGTGAGCGGGTGGCTCTCAGTGACTCGGAGGACCTCTCGGAGTCGGGGTCCGAGGTGGAGCGGTCCCCTTCGCCGCCGGGTGGTAAGGGGAAGGAGGTGCTACTGCCTCGTAGGCGCCATCGCCGGCGTCGTCACCGTCATCGGAGGCGGCCTGATGCTTTCTTGGGGGCGGCCCGCCACACGCACCCAGCGGGGCGTGCTGAGACTGGAGGCGTTGTTCCACCTCGACGCACGGCCTCGCCGGTGCATCCTGTGCGGGCGCGGGGTTCGCCGGACGCGGAGGGGTTCTTTGAGGTGAGGAGCCGGCGTTTTGGCCGCTCTCGCACCCCTCCACGTTCGCCCAGGCCTGTGCCTCCGGAGCTCGAGGGCCTCTGCTTCCGGTGTCTTCATCCGGGACACGTCAAGGCATATTGTCGATCGCTGCCGCGGTGTTACCGCTGCTGGGGCGATGGACATCAGGCAGCGAAGTGTCGCCTTCCGCCACCCAGGGGCCGGGTTGGTGGCAAGCGGAGTCGCTCCCCGCGACCGCACGATGTTGTTCGTTGTGTGTCCGCCCGCCGGCGCTCTTCTCGGCGTCGCCGGTCGGCGGGTCACAGTCACAGCGATGGTACTGCTGACACCATCTCCGGGCGGTCGGTCTCTACTGGCCGTTCTTCGTCCTTCCTGCGGTGGCTTTACGCTTCTTCCGCTTCGTCGGGGGCCCCGCCACCACCGCCACCCCCACCGCCCCCGCCGCCTCCACCGCCTCCGCCGCCGCTCCCGCAGCCTCCGATAGCCGGGCCGCAGGGGGGCAACGCTGAGGAGCCTGGACATGGTGCCAGGGCTCCTGGCGGCTCGGGTCTGGTACAGCTTGACGCCGGCGTGGCCCACCGGAACGTCGCCATGGTGGTTGTGCCGCGCTCGGCTGAGCTGCAGGCGGAGGAGGACTCACTTCGTGAATTGGCGCTGGTGGCGACCGTGGGTGGCAGTAAACCTTATGTGTGCACAGTCATGATCTACGCGGCGCTCTACAACAGATACGAGATCCGGCGCGAGGATGTGGACATTCGAGGACATGAGCCAGAGGATTTCATTGCTCGCTTCCGCCGGCGTGAGGACCATGACCGCGTTCTGGCGGGCCGCCCCTGGGGTGACCTCATGCCCCTGCGCTGGCGGCCATGGACTAGGATGGCCAGTGGGGTGGCCGGGGGTTTCGGCTATCGGGTCCTCGTGGCGCTGCGGTGCGTGCCGGCGCACGCCAGGAACGCGGTCACTGCGCAGACTATTCTTGGCCGCTGTTGCGTGGAGGTGGAGTTGACGGACCTGCGTGACCGTCCAAACGATGATGACAGGGAGTTTTTTGTCGTGGCATGGTGCAGGCACCCGAGCTATATTGAACCAGAGAAGGTGATTTTTATCCCCGAACCGTTGGTTCCGGGGGTGGAGGAGAATGTGCGGAGGGGTCTCCATTACCTGGTGCGCGTCCATCTTGTGGCGCTCCAGAACGCCGCTGCTCCGCCTGGACCGCCAGATGATGGTGGAGACCGGGATGATGGTGGTGATGGACCTGCTGATCGGGATGAACGTGATGACCGTGGCGGGGATGAGGACGATTGTTGGCCGTCGCCGCATCGTGACTCCGACGGTGATTCGACTGCGATGGACCCGCGGCACAGGAACGACCATCCGACCTGTTCCTACCCGCCAGGTGGCTCAAGTGGCAGTGACGGGGCGGGAGAGCGCGACTCGCTCCTCTGCGCCCACGAGGGGCGGCACGAGATCTTGGTGGGGGGTATCGCCTGCCCCCTCTTGCGTGCCCAGGCGGGCGCTGTGGTGGTTGGTCTTGCGGCGCCTTGGCTGGTTCGGGCGGAGGACCGGGGGCCTTTGTTGTCCTCCCCGCTCACGCCAGTGGCGACCTTGGGGGCCCAGGGCGTGCCCCCCTCGCCGTGGACGGGGGCCCAGGACGTGCCCGCCTCGCCGACGACGGACCCGTGCCTCCGGATTGCACGCCCCGGCGCGTCTTCCTCGCGGGTCAGGCTCGTAGGACGCTTTCTGGCCGTGGCACCACAGCTCCTGCAGGACGGGAGGTGCGTCCAAACCCCGCCGCTGCGGCGGACGCCGGACTGGTGGCTGGACATGGCGAACATCGAGCTGAGGCAGCCTGCGCCGAGGGTCTGCGCGCTGAGCGAGCTCGCCGATTCCCTTGATGGGGGCCGGCCAGACTGGTGGCCGGAGATGGTCCGCGCGGAGCTCCAAGGCTGTGCGGAGCTCCAGGTGCAGCGGGAGGACGTCGTCTGCATGCAGCCTGAACCGTCGACCGTGTGTATGCCGCCTCCGCAGCCGCATGTCATCCTGGACGCCCCCAGCGCACTAGGTGCGACCGAGCGGCCGCCTGCTGACGAGGGGCTGTCGATCCAGGAACAACTTGAGGCGGCGGTGTGTCTTCCGCTGCCAAACGCCGATCATCGTCGGTGGCCCACGCCTGCGCCGTTCCCGCACACCGGCTTCGGTGCAAATGCTCAGGAGGAGCAGCCGCATCGCAGCTATGCCGCGGGCGCCTAATACCACCTTGCAGGCCCAGCGACTGTTGCTCAAGAAATTGGGAGTCCGTGTGCAGGAAGACGCGCCGGAGCTAGACATTGAGGCCAAGGTCAGGAGTGCATTCCGTGCCAGCAACCTGACGTCGAACAAGAAGAGGTGCCTCAGCTTGCTCCTCAATGGGGGCCTGGACGTGGCGTCAATGGATCTCGACCTCGATGGTCTGGAGATCGACTTGGCCTGAGCATCGTTGCTTAGCCCGGAGCGCCAGCCTTTTTTCCTATGTTAGCGAGCACTTCGATTTTCTGTTGGAATGCACGGGGACTCAACGATCGTGCACGTCGCAACGTGGTTAGGACCTTCATCCAAACGCATAGGGCGTCGGTTGTCTGTATCCAGGAGACGAAGATCTCCTTAGTCTGTAATGTACTTGCTAATGATATCTTAGGACCGGCTTTTGACTACGATTTCTTGCCTTCCATTGGGACCGCTGGAGGGATTCTGGTGGGCTGGGCAAGGGAGATCTGGAGGCCCGTTGTGCTGGCCGTTCGGGGCAGGTACATGCTCGCTGTATCGCTTGGGCCGGTGTCGGCCACGACTGGTGCCTGGTGCTTCACTGGGGTCTACGGACCGCAAGATGATGTTGGCAAGGTGCAGTTCCTTGATGAGTTGCTGCAGTTTGGGAGGAGTTTAAGTCTGCCTTGGCTCATTGGAGGTGACTTCAACATGATTCATCGCGCGCAAGATAAAACAACGACAGGCTTGACCGGCGATCCATGCGTCGCTTTAGGGCTTTCATTGACAGAGCCCAGCTGGATGAGCTCGTACTGCTGGGCCGCCGTTTCACGTGGTCGAATGGGCACGGAAGCCCAACCTTGGAGCTGTTGGACAGGTTCTTTGCGACGGATGGCTGGCTGACGGCGTTCCCCCAGCATGTCCTCAAGCCGCTCTCATCCGACTACTCTGACCACTACCCACTGCTTCTCCAGCTGCAAGCACTCGAGCCACCTAAGCGGCGGTTTAGATTTGAGACATTTTGGGTCAAGTGCAAGGGGTTCGAGGAGGTAGTGGCACGCGCCTGGGCGTCAACGCTTGCTGGCGTTGACCCATTCCGGCAGCTGGATCACAAGCTGCGGAACGTGGCGTTGGAATTGCGCAAATGGAGCAATGCAATGGTAGGGAGCGCCAGGCTGCAGCTTGCTGTGGCTCGTGAGGTGATTCACAGATTTGACGAGCAGGAGGAGTTGCACTCGCTGGACGCGTGGGAGCTTGACACCCGTCATGGCCTCAAGGTCAAGGTGCTCGGCCTCGCATCTCTACTGCACACGATCCAACGGCAGCACTCTAGAATCACGTTTCTGCGGAAAGGGGACGCGAATACAAAATTTTTTCACCTACAGGCGTGCCATCGCCGGTGACAAAACAATATTCACTCCCTCAGCGTCCAGGGAGTACAACTGGTCGCGGACGATGCAATGGCCGACGCCCTGTATAACCACTACATCGCCCTGCTTGGCATAGACTTCACCAGATCGCGAAGGATGAACATGGCGGCGCTCGGCCTGCCATCCTTGGACCTGCAGGGTTTGGAGATGCTCTTCACAGAGGTGGAAGTCACGGCCGTCATCCGCGACCTGCCGCCGGACAAGGCGCCGGGGCCGGACGGCTTCACGGGCCTTTTCTACAAAGTGGCGTGGCCCATCATAAAGAATGAGGTTATGGCGGCTATAAACGCTTTCTGGGCGCAGGACTTCCGGAGCCTTCAGCATCTAAATGACGCACACGTGATTTTGCTTAAAAAGAATGATCAGTCGTCTGAGATCAGGGACTACCGCCCAATCAGCCTTATCCACAGCTTCGGGAAGCTCATCACCAAGTGCATGGCAAACAGGCTAGCCGGTGACCTCGACCGTCTGGTCTTGAGGAACCAGAGTGCCTTCATCAAGGGGCGCAGCATTCATGATAATTTTAGAGACGTGCAGCTGGCGTGCAAGGAGATCCACAAGCAAAAGGTCGCCATGTGTTTTACTTAAAATTGACATTGCTAAGGCATTTGATTCGGTCTCCTGGGTTTATCTGCTCGATGTTCTAACCCACATGGGCTTTGGGCTTCGTTGGAGGAATTGGGTGTCAGCCATCCTTGCGACGTCCAGCACTAAAATTCTCCTCAACGGTAGGCCGGGGAGGAGAATTTGCCATGCTAGAGGATTGAGGCAGGGCGATCCGCTGTCACCGATGCTCTTCGTGCTGGTCATGGAGGTGCTCAACCACATGTTGCGGTGGGCTGAGGACCGAGGTTTTCTTTCAGAGGTACCCGGCCTTGTCACGGCAAGGGCCAGCTTGTATGCTGACGACCTCGTCATTTTTGTGGCACCGGAGGAGCGCAGCCTGCTGACCATTAAGGCAATCTTGAACACCTTCGGACGTGCCTCAGGTTTGTTCGCAAACCTGAACAAGAGTTCGGCAACGCCGCTGCACTATACGGAGTCTGCCATGGAGCTGGTGCTCGCCATCCTCTCTTGCAACGTGCAGGAGTTCCCCTGCCGCTATTTGGGGATACCGCTGTCGGTATACAAGCTGAAGAGGGTGGACGAGCAGCCTTTGATAGACAAGATCGCTGCACGCATCCCGGGTTGGAAGGGTCGGTTGCTCAACGTGGCTGGCCGATCCACACTGGTCAAGTGCACACTCTCTGCGATCCCGGTCCATACTTCGATTGCCCTTGGCCTGTCCCCCTGGGCCATTGCGGCGATCGATAAACTGCGGCGTGCCTTTATCTGGACCGGATCGGACAAGGTTGCGGGTGGCAAATGCAAGGTTGCATGGTGAAAGCCCAAGTTTGGTTTTTGTAATTAATGACACCGAGTTGCTAATGCCATGTGTTAAGTGTTTTGAGTTAGGCATATGCAACACATGTGTTAAAGGTGTACGTGGCAAGGAGTGGTGGCCACAAGATCACAAAGAGATAGTGCATGGACATGAAATGATGATCATGGTGGAGATGCACATGAAATGATGGACATGATGATCAAGTGGAAGAGAAGGATCTAAGAGCGCAAGGCAAAGGTATATCCATAGGGTTTTCCTTTTGCCGGTCTAAGATGAGTAGAGAAGTGATTGACCGGATTTAGGATAAATAGCCGACTATCAAGAGGGGCAATCACGGTTAGCTCGGAAATCAAGTGCCACTAGATCAATGTCTTGAGCATATGCATTAGGATCTAGTTGAGAGCTAACATAACGCCTTAAAAAATGTTTGTGAAATGCTAACACACATGCACATGATGGTGTACACTTGGTGGTGTTAGCACATTTGCGAAGGCGGTGGAGTTTAAGCGGTAGAGAGGGGTTTGGGTTCCTCTCTCCCTCCCGCCGAGCTTGCGAGGCGGGATTCAGCGCTTTTTGGGGAAGTGAAACGCCTATTTTCTATTGCGTCGGAAGTCGGAAAAGAAACGGAGGCGAACGGCGGTCACTGTGGTGACCGGACGCTGCACCAGACGCGGTCTCGGTTTGACCGGACGCGTCCGGTCAGTTCAACTCGGTGCTGCTTGCTAGGGTTTCTGACCGGACGCTGGTCTGGCCTGACCAGCGCGTCCGGTCAGTTCACCTGTGCGCAGAAGAAGAGCGTGCGACCGGCGCGTCCGGTCCCTCACGGAACCGGAGCGTCCGGTCAGGCGTCCAGAGGAGCGGAGTGCTGATCGGACGCGCGGCGCATCCGGTCACATGCGATCGGACGCGTTCGGTCTCGACGGGAGCTTACTGGAACGCGACCGGACGCTGGCACTGTCGCGTCCGGTCAAACGGTTGAGCGCGTCCGGTCACGGCAACGGCTAGTTCTGACGCGCACTGTTTTCGCTTGTCCTGTAGTGACCGGACGCGTCCGGTCAGCACGTTTTTCGCTGCGTCGTCCGTAACGGCTAGCTGCGTACCCCTTCGCTATAAATAGAAGATGTCCGGGGTTTGAGGGCAACTCTTGCACATTTTGAGACCTAGAGACATCCTTTGAACTAGAGAACAACCCCTCCACTCATCTCTTTGCATAGTTGCACATCTTGAGTGAGATTGAGTGAGATTCAAGTGCATTGCTTGAGAGTTGCATTCTAGAGGCACTTGATCTTCGAGTAGCTGCGGATTTCTTATTACTCTTCCGTGTTTCCCGACACGGTAGACGGCTTAGAGCAGCGGAGGTGATTGAGCTCGCAATTGGAGATTGTTGGAGCCCTCACCAAGTGTTGTAAGGAGTTTTTGATCCTTTCCCGCGGGAGTTCGTAAATTGGATACTCTAGTAGAGCTTGTGGCTTGGAGGATCTCCATCTTGTGTGCGATTGTGCGGCGCCCACCGAGGGCTCGACTCTTGATAGTCGATTAGCTCGCGAACTGACAAGTGGGTGCATCGCCACAATGAGGAGTAGCTTGCCGGGAAGCAAGTGAACCTCGGTAAAAAATCTTGTGTCATCTCTTTGCCGATGATTTCTCTTGTGATTGATTCTTCGAGTGCATTACTTCTCTTCGTTGGTATAAGTATCAAGTCACTTGATCTTTACTTTCTTGTACTAGTTCTAGTATAGTTGCTTAATGTAGCTTTTATCACATAGGAGTAAGTAGCTTAGTGACTTAGCCTTGTTAGTGTGTATTAGAGATCATAGCCTTGCTTCACTAGAATTGTATAGGTGGCTTGCATAGTGTAGTTGAGCTAGTGCTAGAATAAGCTTAGCCATCTTTTTATACTAACGTGGTTGTTTAGTGAAGTTTGTAGATTTTTAAATAGGCTATTCACCCCCTCTAGCCATTTGGACCTTACACATGGATCAATGTGTGCCGGCCTAAAGAGCTGGGAGGCCTGGGCATTGCGGACCTGCGACGGGCTGGTGTGGCGCTGCGGGTCAGATGGATTTGGCGGGACAGGAAGCGCGACATCGTGCCGACCGCCTGCGAGCGCGTCGCGCTCCGGCTGTTCCATGCTGCGACCACGTTTTCGGTGGACAATGGTGAGTCCACTCTTTTCTGGACAGACCGGTGGCTCAATGGATCAAGCATCGTGCATCTTGCCCCTGCCGTGTTTGCTGCAGTTCGCCCCAGGAAGAGGCGGGCATCGGTTGCTGAGGCTCTGAACGGTAACGCTTGGGTACGTCATCTGTCTGGCGCAGTTTCCATGACGATGCTTCTTGAGTTTGGGAAACTGTGTGATATGCTGGAGAATGTTCAGCTCTCATCTGATCCAGATGTCCTTTCTTGGCACCTATCTGAGAGCGGGAACTACTCGGCCGCATCTGCTTACGGGGCCATGTTCCTTGGCTCTTCACCGATCAGAGGTGCGACACAGCTGTGGAAGACGGCTGCGCCGCCCCGTGTCCGCTTCTTCTTTTGGTTGGCTTTGCAGGATAGATGCTGGACCGGCGAACGTCGTCACCGCCATGGCCTTCAGCCATCGGACGCTTGCATCACCTGCGACCAAGAGCCAGAGACAATTAATCACATCTTGCTGGGTTGTGCGTACAGCCGCGAGGTCTGGGCGACCTGGATGGACTGGCTTTACTTGCCTAGTGTGCTTGTTAGCCCGCTGCCGTTTTTGGAGTGGTGGCTGTCCAATAGGAAGCGCGTCGACAAGCACTTCAGGCGTGGGTTTGACTCCATCGTGTTCTTGATCGGCTGGATGCTCTGGAAGCAAAGGAACGCCAGGACCTTCGATGGCAGTCTGCGTACTGCGAGGGAGCTCGCCTTGGACATTCGCCTTGTCGCGGAGGACTGGCGAATGGCTGGGTACCGGCAGCTCGGCATCCTCCTTTCCGCACGCTAAGCGCCGTCCCGTGGAGTTCTTAAATTTGGTTCAGTCACGTAGACAACTGGGTTGACCGTTGGGTGCGTGTGTGTTCGTCTTGGTAATCAGGGTATTACCGGGTTTGTTGTTTCGCTTGAACTCTCTTTCTGCTTAATGAAATACGCGTCGTTAGACGTCGTCTCAAAAAAAAAGGTGGTATTACCGGGTTTGTTGTTTCGCTTGAACTCTCTTTCTGCTTAATGAAATACGCGTCGTTAGACGTCGTCTCAAAAAAAAAGGTGGGTGCCCCGCCCGTCTCTGAAACCAGTTTCAGCCGTGTGGTAGTGGCACTCGCAAGTCACAACCTTTTTTTTTTTTGGAACATAGGTAACGATGAATCTATACCAGCAACGTGCACATCCTGACATGAGTGCAACCTACATAAGCGATTGCTGGTATAAAGCAAAGTAAATTATATTGGCCATAAGGGAGCTGTCTATATATTGAGAAATTGCCGCCGCATGATATTTGCAATGTTCAGCTCCAGACAATCTCGTCGGGCAGCTCGGGGGTTGGTTCTGCTGGTGGTGGTGTGTGTGCTTGTGTTCATCCTCCTCTTCCTCTTCTGCTGGGCACGTCTTCTTCCTCTGATGACGGTTCATAGCGTCCATGCAGCAAAAAGGATTGAAGATTGGTGACGAGTCGGTATGGGTTCGTACAGATCGTCATATATTGACATGATGATGTTCCATTTCGAATCGAACACGGACGCCGTATCGGTCTCGGAGCAGAGAAAATAAAAAGGAGAAAATACAGTTTTTTTTCTTTTCTTCGGTTCCTTCAACATAATAAAGCTCCACCAGATCGTTTAGAGTTCCGCACCTACCAGATGATTCAGAATTCCGCATCCGGACGCAACGCTAGCCTGACCCACCAAAATCTTCACCAGTTTAGTAGCATCCGATCTGGCGAACGGATAGTAGTACCTAGTACATACATACAGTACTCGGTACCTTGCCATCCTCCTCTTCGCAGCACGCTAGAAGACATCGCTACTAGTTCGTTATACTTATGTAAGAAGAATGCACTGCACCGCGTGGTCAGCAATGCGTGGGTAAGTAACTAAGTATCCTCTCCTTCACGATCCTCCTGTTGTCGAGAACTCAGAATTCAGAACGAAGCTTGTTAGTCTCGGTGTGGGCAAAAAGGGCGCGGCATGGGGTCACGGGCACGAGTTGGAGCGCTTGAGGAAGGGAGCCCGGGAGTGGCTGTCGTCCTCCAGCGCCACGATCCGCAGGTGGGAGGGGTCGTCCAGGAGCATCTTGGCCACCAGGTAGCCGGCCACGGACCATGTCTGGAACTTGCGCGCCTGCTTCCCCACGTACCGCCCCGCCTTGCCGTCGTAGTACTCGGGGAAGTCATCCTTCGCCAGCCGCTGCTCCATCAGCTCCACGGCTCTCCGGGCCAGGTGCGGGCGCCCCAGCTTCACGCTCACTGCCACCAGCAGCCACAGCAGCACTGCACGAGCAATATGTATTTGCACAGGTGGGTCAAACAGATGAGATAAGCAAAATGCCACTGGCCACATAACTAAAATGGATGCTGATGCAGAGCGAAGGATGCAGGATATAACAATTCAGTTTGTCAAATGGAATGACCATTCATCATAAATATATTAGCTTCTGATTTACAACACAGCCTTCATCACATTTGCATTTGCACCCAAAGACGAAATTTCAATGAAGAAACTACGGTCATTTTGTTAAAATGAAGTTCAGATCGACAAATAGCCAATCTCATCTATTTATTCAATTTTAAAACGAAATACTGATTTCCTAAACCACATAATGCACAACACATCTCAAGGCCATCAGCAGCCAGAGCAAAAGGGCTCATGCCATTAAAAGTGATGCTAATTCACCAAACAAAAGGACTGTTCATATTCGCAAACCCAGATGCTTTGTTCCAACTCAGGACAGCTTTCAGTATTCATATATATTATCTTCTCTAACAGAAGTTGCATGGTCAGTAGATTATGCAAGTGCAGCTTCGCTAAACCCAAATATGTTCATACCGACAAACAATGTTCATAGTGTTATCAATTTTTCAAACCCAAAAGATGAGGTTCAGATCAGAAAATAACCAATCTCATTTGTTTACTCAATTTGTCAATTTGAAAAATGTAACTGCTCACTTGCTAAACCATGAATGCAAAAGAAAAAGAACACATAATTGGCACGAATGTTTAACAACATAATGCAGCGCTACAAATCAAGTTGCTAAAGCACTCTCACCTGGCCACGAGCCTCCGTTGTGGTAGCTCCACCTGGTGTTCTTTGGGTCGCATCCAGTGACTATCTGCCATTCCTGATTTTCCATTGCAGGGTAACAGATCTTGAGTGGCATCTCACCAATGAGTTCTTGCCAGCGCTCCTCCACAAGATCCAGTATTGCTTCAGCCTGCTCTCCGGTCGCCAATGATGACAGAATTGCAATGAAGTTGCCCAAGCAAAACCAGCGGAAATCCATCCTTGCAGGACTAACGTTGCCAATGAAGTATCCACCCCGGCTAGGCATGAAGTCAAATATCCAATCAGGTATTGATTCAGGTATCACATTGAACTTGTTCAAAGCTGTCTGTGAGTATTCTTCAGTCTTGTAGCGGTATATGTCATTAAGTCTTTGGAAGTCTAACCAGTAGTAACTGTGCAGATGGTAGCTCAAAGCTTGGATTCGTTTTGTGATGTGGTTCACAAAGTCAGCATCAGAGTCTTGTTTCAACAAGCTTAGGCCACATCTCATAGCCATGAAAAAGAGAGCCTGGATTTCAATTGGGTAGCCATATATGCCCTGCACAGATTTCAGTCAATAGTTCAATAACAAGGTGCATGATAAACATGTACAAACGTTCAAGACAAACATTTAGATAACTTGCTGTTCCCAGGACCAAGAGCATCAAAATGGTTAGTAAAATTTCTAGGTTTTCCACGAGATGAATATGTAGTCTACAGGAAACACAACCACTGGGAATTACAATACCTTCAATAAGAACAAAGAACACGATCAAACTAAAAAAAACTAACACTTGCATAGAGAAGCTTAAGAAGTTTGACAACATGTTCGCTACCAGCAAAGCAAACCATGCTGTGATTCACAAATCGCAACTACATACTTCCTGTATGTTTCCAAAACCCATACACTACCTTGTACCATTATTAATGTTCACAATCCTCTTATGTTCCAAGTATTTGGTCCTGACTTTAATAGCTATAACAGCATCCTATAAATGGTTCCTCCTATAGAACCCAGAGGGAAAAATATCCAAAGTATCGATATATTTTCATATGAGCTCGAGCAGTTTCAGTTATGAATGAGACAGGACTTGCAAGGATGCAATTGAATAATAAGTTTGTAGTAAGACATAAGAGGCACAAGAGATACAGTGTCAAACATAATAAGAAACAGAAGTAGCTAGATTGAGGTGGGCAGCCTACCATTCTTCGGTCTATCATGGAGCACCCATCAGCACAAAGCAAGGCTGGAGAAGTATCACATCCCTCTGAGAGACACAACCTGAGAATAAGGTGCATGGCCCTTTGGCAGTTAGGACTTTCAGCCAGAGAATTGTCCCCTGTCCATTTGGTGTAAGCACGAAGGAGAATAATCCACCATAAACCAGAATCTACAGGAGCAACCCTCCCAATGGCAGTTTCACCAAAATCAGCCAGTAAGCTTTCTGTCTTCTGGGTAGGGTTGCGATGATGCACCTTAAAGCTTGCAGGCATCACACCCTGACCAAGCTTGAAAAGGTCAACCATCTTCTCCCTTGACTGAAGGCGTGCAGTTTCTACCAGAAAATTCTTCACTATCAAGTGTTCTCCTTTCATAAGAAAAGCCAATGCACTAGGAATGAAATCCCTCATGAAAACCTGTCCCAATGTACGAAAAAACAAGCATAAATCATTGCTGATCATTTTACATGCCCAGGCACAATGATATGTATAATTCATGCATGAGATAGCTATGATGTATTTTTGCAGGAAGCCGATAATGTACACATGAATACTCACCATCAGGATTAGGACTACCATTTACGATAATGATAGATGCAAAACAAACAGTAATAGAAGGGTGTATAGAATAATATGAAAATAGCATGAAATCTTTAAAATTGACAGCACTGCCAACACTTTAACTGGAAACAGAAAAGGTCAGTAGGTCACCTGGTCATAGTTGAGTGCTGCCCCCTGAGACTTGTCTATTGCGGCAACAGTCCCAATTGGCTGGCCTCTGAAGTAAACTATTGACCTTTTGAGGGCTTCCCAAGCAGCATCTGCAATTGCATGCCTGTGTGATGCATTAGTATCTGTAGGTGTTTCTTCATGGAGAGAAGACTGTGATCCTCCTCCTGGGCTTTTCTCAATGGTCTGGAGCAGACGCCGAGGTTGCAGACCATTAAGTTCTATATCAGATAAGGTCACAACACAAGATCTGTGCCTCTCAATGTGGTGCATCCTTGTCCTTTTCTCAGGTTTTGGCGGCGAATCATGGTTCTCATCATCTGTCAGTTCTGTGATCTTACTCTCTGGGAGCTTTAACTGGGGAGGAGGTTGAGTACATTGCACCATCTTTGCTAGTTTTTGAAAGAGAGCTCTGGTCAATACAATGACAAATAAAACGAATAAGCATATGCATAACTTGTTTCAAAATTTCAAAATCAGGGCATTATACAAAACTGCATTAAGTTCTCATGTCCCGAAACATATAAAAGAACTGTCTGTTAGTTGCATAATTGCATCGCTAGCTCTTGGCACTCGAAATGAATACAGGTACATTGTGAACATTTTCCTCATCATGAATATTCCTATTGAAAAAAAGAGAGAGCACAACAGGTGCACAAGGTTTAGGCAAAAGAAAATAGGGACAAATAAAAAACTTTAAGATCTATTTTTAACTAAGCCGCCACTGGCTTTCCTTTTTACTGAACTACAAGTAAATTAAACTACAATGGGGCAGCACCTGGCCACCTATGCTTGAAAGAAAGGAAGTTCATGCAAAAAAGAACTATGTATTGCAAACAACCTGTGTATATTCTAGCAGTATGATATGTAAAGTATTTCTCTCACATCAAACATTTAAGTCAATACAATTTATTGTTTCCTTAAGGTTGCTGAAGCTGATACAACATGCTACTGCAGCACTCTTAATTCTTGATCATACTCTCAGATTTCAATGGCAAGTGGAGACTACTGACTACAGATTATTCCTATTCCATAAATAATGACCAGTTACTGAAGACAGTATACAACTTCCGGGCCCAAAACTGTTACACCAATCTAGTGAATCTAGTACTTTAGAATGCAAATAACAAGGCATTTCAGCTTCCTGTATAATACAATACCCCAGTGCACATGCATTTGGCTACAAAATTCTAATGTACGGGACTACTTCCAAATTCCCACGCATCGCCACCCAATTGAAACCCCACGAAATTTCCAAAACTGATAAGATGGACGAAGCAAAAGTTCACAAGTGAAACCCCATAAATGCTGTGAGGTCAGGCTGTAGTGTAGGTGACGCACACCCAAGATTAAGTTAAAAAGGGTGTACAAGTACAAGCAAAAAGAATGAGAATGGTAAACTTATATTCATATTCGGGTTTTGAAGGCAGAATCACAACCATGATTAGGTTTTAGGCATCGCAGCCACAGCGCCCGACTCAATACTTCTAGATTCTAGGAACCGTGACGTTTAGTGGAATAGCAAGCAACGATATATAACCAATCACGTGCAATGGCGCACACACACCATGTTAACACTTAACAGTTGACACTAAGTTTTAATAAATCTGCTGCACATTAATCCCATTTATTTATACTTGGAATTTGCTTTTATATAGGTAAATAAATAACCTTATGCAGCATAATCCGTATGAAATCAAAGTACCACTAATCCAAAAAAGGAAGTTGCAGTTAGCTTGAAAACATGGGGGACAAGCTGGCATATTCTTAATGGTTATAGTGACGTATCAAGACTCAGTGACATAAGACTAGTAAGGAAATCCGAGAGCACTGAAACATAGGCTGTGTTTAGATCACTTGAAAAGTGCACTATGCAAAAAAAGATTCCCTATCACATCAAACTTGCGATACATGCATGGAGTACTAAATGTGTATAAAATCAAAAACTAATTATACAGTTTGGTTGTACTTTGCGAGACGAATGTTTTGAGCCTAATTAGTCAATGGTTGGACAATTATTACCAAATACAAACGAAATGCTACAGTGTATTTTGGCACTCCAAATTTTGAATCTAAACACAACCATACTTCCTCTGACCCACTAACAATATGTACAACTCCAAATCTGGAAAGTACGGAAATCACAGAAAGTACTATGATACAGACACTAGGACATAAGAATAAATGATCCTCCCATCAGACACGCCAGAGTTTCAGACCACGAGTCCAACCAAAGCACAATAAGCAAAGGTCTGGCTGCAAAAATCCATGAACTAGCAAATAGCATGCTGTTCAGTGAACGGGATGCAAAGGTGGTAGCCACCTGCTGTCCCCAATTGGCACAGCAGCTAGATTCGACAGTACAGATAGAAGCACACACATGACACATGCATCAATCATCAGAAAAACAGGACCCTAGACAAACTAAGTCACCAGTCTAGTCGATCTATAGGACTAGAGAAAAAGCAACAATCAAAAGGGCATTTCCGCTTGCACTGGAACCAAACACCACACCGCGCGCGCATGGTTTGGGCTACAAATTAACTTCTGACGCACGGAAGCACCATCCACGCGTGGCGTGGCCACCACCCCATGGAAAACCCCACCAAAACCCCGATCAGATCGAACGAAGCCCAAATTTCAGAAGCGCGAACCCCTCCGCGCGGCCCCGATCAGCGGATAGAAGAGCGAGGAAACCCGCATTCCCCAGCGATCCGCTTCCCTCCCACGGGGGCCCGGTGGGACGGCTTGGAGTTTGGGGGTTTCCTCGTTAGCGCGCGGGGGAAATTAAAGCATCGCAGAGGCCATTTCGCGGACGCGGGCGAGAGAGAGAAGGGAGAGAGGGGGTGGGGGCTCACCTCCGGCGAGCGGCGGCGGCGGCGGGTGGTGGAGGCGGGGCGCGCGAGGTGGGTTTTGCGGCCTGCGCTCCCCCGTGAGCCCGCCCGTGGCCTTTGCCCTCTGCTCCAAGTGAAGTCGCGGAGGGCGACGATGGACAGGACAGCTGGACAGGTGTGGAGGCGTCGAACTAAACAAAGCTATTGCATAGAACATGGATATATACACCACATATGGTTGTGGCCTTGTGTACCTCGTGTTTGATTGTAACACATGCCTTAACACAAATGATCGTTTGCTCATGTACATTAGTAACTTCATTGTAAGAAAAAAATGACGATGATACATGTGGAGAGCACACATGGCAAAACATTTGGTACAAAATAATAATTCACAAACTCCACATTAGGTAGCTGAAGTATATATATATATATATATATATATATATATATATATATATATATATATATATATATATATATATATATAAGAGCAAGAAGTATATGATGTATGTGAAGCCTAAGATCCTAATCTCAAAGTCTAGAGAGCCTGTGATTTCACAATTGAGAATCAATGCTACAAAGAAAGATGTGGGAGTGTATCGGTGTTACGAAACCACTGGCTAGTGAATTTTGTGGATTGCGCGTCTAGGCTTAGGTGGTGTGCAAAGATGACACGAGGATGTATACTGGTTCGGGCGGAATGTCCCTACGTCCAGTGGCGAGTGTAATAGAACCGACCAATTATACGAAATTAAGCAAGAAAATCACCCGCCGAAGTAGATAATTTAGCAAACTTAAACCCGTATAACCCGGTAGTCCGTGAAACCACAAATGATTTCAAACCAACCAACATATAAACCAAGATCGTATAAGTTTAGCAGCCACAGTTACATATTACATAGAGTTCGCAACGGCAGTTGAATACATCAGAGTTTAGACCATAAAGTTATTATAAACCAAGTTCAATATAAAGTAGCGGAAGCAAATAGTTTCATAAACCACACACACTTAGTTCAAATACAGTGCTAGGGGATAGTCACATTCCACAAAAGCATTAGGTAAAACATAGGGAGCGATCATTGCCCTTGGTCCTAGTTGTCGCCCATCGCCGGACACAGGCAGTTGATGCAATAGCCGTAGTATATCTGACCATCTGCAACAACAATGGGAATAACGCCCTGAGTACGAGAAAGTACTTAGCTAGACTTACCCGTCTTAAACCAAAATAAAGTGACACCAAGGAGTATGCAAGGCTTTCTTCTAGTGGGCTAGCTGACTCATTTGCGAAAAGTATAAGCTATCATATCTAAACCATTTTAAGTAAGTTATATCATGTTTATTATAACTTATCCATCTAAGTAAGCACCTATGCTATAGCAATCCCTTGATTAACCAATTACATCCTGTTACCACTTGAATTTAGCATTGCCAACATCATCCATATAACCATCAATGTTCCATCATCATTACTACGATGTCGTAACTCAAGTCAAGTGCTCACTATCCAGGAGCGATGGCGATTCGAATCGATTCCTAACCAACTGGTGATTTATTCCTCACACAAACCACACTCACCGATCAAGTGAGTTACAGATCACCAATGACACTTTCTAGGGAAACGTCGCCGGGTAACAATCATGGACCGCACCACCCAAGGACCGCCCGACTGCCAGGACGCACCTTGGGCTCACTCTTCGCGTCCCCGTCTAACCCCCTTCGGCACCAGTCTGCCAATCCGAGTTTACCCCGGCCCGAAAAGTGTCACTAGCTTCGCGGTCGAAAGGTACTTTATTCGGCCAGCTAAATGTGAGGCATACGTTAAACATGACAAGAGGGACAAACAACGATCGGTCCATAATCGACACAGATGGAAAACTAATAGCACTAGCACCCCAGAACCATATCTGGTTGCCTCCAACTTTTCTGCCCGGTCTCCAATTATCCATCGACACATGATTATTTTTAGGATATCATCCATTCCACCGCTAAAACAGATCAATAACCACCTATCATTCTAGGTGACCGGAAATCACCGATCGCTACCGGTCTAAGCAGGGCTAAGCAGTATTCGATCCTAAACTTACGTATGTAATAATGTGGCAAGAATAGTAATAGATGCATCAACGGTTTCACCCAACTCCTATAACTTAATGCAACAATATATAAACTCATATATATATATATAAATAATTGCTTTTATAAAGTAGGAGACTTAGAATGCTCCGAGGCTTGCCTCGCTCGAAGGAACTGAGGTGGTGGTCCACACACTCAGGTAGCTCCTCTTCTTGCTCGTTTACCTCGAGCACCTCCTGTTCCTGAGCTTCTTATGGATCAGACCCGGTCTGCTCCTCCTGAACTACTATAGGCAACTCCTCCTGTGATCCTGTATGATGCAATTGCATAAGTAAATATATAAACGGTGCATCAGATGTGGTGGTATACGATGATAATGATGACATGATATGTAGATGAACATATTAAGACTTATAGTATAGACTAGAGATAAAAATTTTCTACAAGTCAACATCATCCAATCAGTTACTACGAATACATGTCATCTACTGCATTCTCTTCTATTACACTCCCAGTTACTTTTACACTAACTAACATATAACCCTAACATAAGTGCTACTACACTTTATTAGCACAACCACATTAACTTATCAAGTAGCACCAGCAAGGGATTTGGTGCTTCAAAGATACACCAAAGCATCATTATTAAACTAATTACCCATAAAGAATATTACTTTATTTCCATCTAATCTAGGGCTACAACAGCAACATGCATTTCTGGTGGATAGAAAATTCTACAAAAATTACAGTAGCATAGTCCTACTCCAGGTAGCCTAGCATAAAATTTTCATGGGATTTGGATCAGTAAAACAGCCTACACAAAAATGATAAACTATGGCATAAAAATGAACATGAAAATACTTTGTACTAGGAAAAGTATCAAACCACATATTTAGTATTTTTTTTCTATATTCTACACAGCAAACAATCACTGTACAAAAATCATCATATGCATGTTTTATACAAATTTCTCTCTCTAGTAAAAATAACAAAAATCAGCCAATAAAGGCACTTAAACTACACATCCAAATTTTTCTATAGAACATGCATGACATATATTTTTCATGTAAAGTACATCACTAAAGAAGATTAACAAAACTAGAACCCTATTTTTCTGAGCTTCCTATGATTTATTACGTATTTTCTATGAAAATAGCAATTATAAGAATTAAATAAAACCCTATACAAAAGTATCACAAATTTGACATACAATATTTTTAAACTGTAGATCTACTCCTAACAAGTCTACCAAAAATTGGTTTCATCATTTTTGGAGCAATACTTTTCAAGATATAAATTTTGGAAGCCCTTAAAGAATTTCTGGAAATCAATTTCAAAATCCTTTTTAAAATCTGCCGTGGAAATTGTTGGGTGCACCCGGTGTAGTGCACCCGCTGGCGCTGGCAGCTGGGGTCCGTGAGTCAACTGACCCCACCCGTCAGCCAGGCCGAGACGGGGCGGCGCTGATCGGCGAACTCTCGCCGACGGCGAGGTCTCCGGCCAGGCCAAGGTCACCCACATGACCACCTCAACCCCGCGAACTCGATGGCTCACGTGCGGTGGCCAGTGGAGCTCGGGAGACCGGTCACCGCCGTCCATGGCGGAGCGGCGGCGCTGGTGGTCGCTGGTCGGCCATTCCCAGCCAAGAGATGGCCACGGGAAGGGTGCTCGAGCACCGGTGAGCCAAGGCGAGCAAGACGCGCACAAAGAAAGGAGAGGAGGTAGGGCGGAGAGGAGGAGCCCACGGGGCGGAATTCTCCGGCGAGCTCGGCCATGCTCCGACGAGCAATGCCCGTCGAAGGAGACCTTACCATGGGGAGCTGGAGTGAGCACGGGCTGCGCGAGGGAGAGGCGGAGCTCGGAGGAAGATGGAGGTGCCAGTGGTGCATTGCGGTGGCCGGAACGGGCAACGCCGGCGAGCACGCGCACGGGCGGTGGCGGAGGAGAGCCGCTCGGCTGTTTTGCTGCTGTGGGGAAGCGAAGGGAATGGAGGAGTGAGCGGGCACGACTGGGTGTGTCGAGCGTGGCCGCGGGGGCCACCGGACGCCAGGTGCCGTCGGCGGTGGCGCATGGCGGCCACGGGGCGCGCGGCGCCTGCTGCGGTCGGGCGCGACGCGCGCGGGAGAGGTAGGGAGGTGGGGTGGACGGGTCGGGCTGGCTTCGGCCGGTGGGCCGGAAGGGAGGGGCGCGGCCCAGTAAGCGGAAAATTGCTTTTTCTTTTCTAATTTTAATTCCAAATTTTTTTCCAACAGTTTCAAAATCAAATTTTGAAGTAGAAAAAGGCATTTTCAAAACTTGACCCCAAAACAAAAGTTGTTCAAAATTTAATTCTCTACAACATTGCTTTAGGGCTTATTTTGAAATTCCAAACAAATTTTGAAATGGAGATTCAAAGCCCATTTTAAATCAAAATCCCATTTTTCTAACTTATTTTTAAAAGCAATTTTTGAGAAACTTTTGAATACAAAACTTGCTCCAAATTTGATGCTAAATATTCCTAAATGATTTGTAGTTATAACCAAACATTTTTAATTGGCCTAGCAAGCATAATCAGGGCAAAAAATATATCTAAACAAACATATGCAACATTCATGTTTCAAAGTGATGTTTCACATGTTTCAACTCAATGCTATAATTATATTGCATGTGATTATGAATGCAATATGATGCTCATGCGTATGTTTTATAATGCTTAATGCATGCTTAACACCTAGGGTGTTATAGCGAGCTGTTCGTGTTACTTGCGCTTGAGTTTCCAGTAGGAGTTACAAATGGTCGAGAGAGGGATCAGCTCCCAAGTCTCTCTGGGCTGAGAGTGTATGTGTTGTTCAGTCGTCGTCCTCTCCTGGAGACCCTGCTTCCCTTTTTATAGTTTAAGGGGAAGGGCAGGTTACAGCCCGGACAGTAGAGTAGAGAAAGGGGAAAAAGAGAAAATAGGAGGATAAGGAAGAAAAGAAACAGGAACTCCGGGGTCGTTGTCCTCCTTCCCCTCCTTGGTGCGGGCCCCACTGACCCTGTGGATCGTGGTGACGGGGACAGGTGCCATGCGTTGCCCTGTGTACTACTGGTGCCATGCGCGAACGGCATGCGCCAACCATAGCGTCCCACTCCGTTTGGCAAACAGAGTGGTCAATAGTCAAGGTCAATAGTTGACCCTGACGGGTGTCGTACAGGAGTTGGCGGCATAGTGATGCCCTATTGTAAGGTCTAAATGGCTAGAGGGGGGGTGAATAGCCTATTTAAAAATCTACAAGCTTCACTAAGCAACCACGTTAGTATAAAGATGGCTAAGTTAATTCTAGCACTAGCTCAACTACACTATGCAAGCCACCTATACAATTCTAGTGAAGCAAGGCTATGATCTCTAATACACACCAACAAGACTAAGTCACTAAGCTACTTAATCCTATGTGATAAAAGCTACACTAAGCAAACTACACTAGGACTAGTACAAGAAAGTAAAGAGCAAGTGACTTGATTCTTATACCAACGATGTAGAGAAGTAATGCACTCGAAGAATCAATCACAATGATCAACCACAAGAGAAATCCTCGGCAAAGAGATGACACAAGATTTTTACTGAGGTTCACTTGCTTCCCGGCAAGCTACTCCTCGTTGGGGCGATGCACCCACTTGTCGGTTCGCGAGCTAATCGACTATCAAGAGTCGAGCCCTCAGCGGGCGCCGCACAACCGCACACAAGATGGGGATCCTCCAAGCCACGAGCTCCACTAGAGTATCCAATTTGCGAACTCCCACGGGAAGGATCAAGAACCCCTTACAACACTTGGGTGAGGGCTCCAACAATCTTCAATTGTGAGCTCAATCACTTCCGCTGCTCCAAGCCATCTACCGTGTCGGGAAACACGGAAGAGTAACAAGAAATCCTCAGCAACTCGAAGATCAAGTGCCTCTAGAATGCAACTCTCAAGCAATGCACTTGAATCTCACTCAAGATGTGCAATCAAGCAAAGAGATGAGTGGAGGGGTTGTTCTCTAGCTCAAAGGATGTCTCTAGGTCTCAAAATGTGTAAGAGTTACCCTTAAATCCCGACCAACTTCTATTTATAACGAAGGGGTACGCAGCTAGCTGTTACCGGACAACTCAGTTAAAATCGCGCTGACCGGACGCACCAGTCAGGGTGACCGGACGCGTCCGGTCACTACAGGACAAGCGTGAACAGTGCGTGTCAGAAGTAGCCGTTGCCGTGACCGGACGCGCTCTAGCGTTTGACCAGACGCGACAGTGTCAGCGTCCGCTCGCGGTCCAGTAAGCTCCCGTCGAGACCGGACACGTCTGATCGCACATGACCGGACGCGCCACCGCGTCCGATCGCATCTGCCCTCCGTGCTGAACTCTTGGGTGCGTGACCGGACGCGCCGGTTCCGCGAGGGATCGGACGCGCCGGTCCGCGACCCTTCTCACACGCGCGTCTGTCTGTGGTTTGAACTGACCGGACACGCCAGCCACATCCGGTCAATTCGACCACAGCGTCCGGTCACTGTATTTTGAGTGATAATCATTTTGGACTTTCGCCACCTTTTCTCGCATCTGGCGTAATAGAAAATAGGCATTTCATTTCCTCGAAAACGCCTAAATCCCAAACCCCTTACTACCGCTCAAACACCACCGCCTTCGCAAATGTGCTAACACCACCATGTATACACCACCATGTGCATGTGTGTTAGCATTTCACAAACATTTTCCAAGGCGTTAAGTTAGCTCTCAACTAGATCCTAATGCATATGCTCAAGATATTGATCTAGTGGCACTTGATTCCCGAGCTAACCGCGATTGCCCCTCTTGATAGTCGGCTATGTATCCTAAACCCGGTCAATCACTTCTCTACTTAACTTAGACCGGCAAAAGGAAAACCCTATGGTTATACCTTTGCCTTGCGCTCTTAGATCCTTCTCTTCCACTTGATCATCATGTCCATTATTTTATGTGCATTTCTTCATGATCTTGCTCATCATTTCATGCACCAAATCATGTGGTCTTGTGGCCATCTCTCCATGCCATTTCCACCTCCATCATATGTTGCTTATGCCTAGCTTAATCACACTTGATACAATAGCATTAACAACTTGATGTCATTAATTACCAAAACCAAACTTGGGCTTTCACCTATGTTGCGTCATACGGTGTCGTGGGGTGATTTGATTTCCCGGGAATGGCCCATCCGTCACTGTTTTTGGCCCATCCTTAGTCGTGCGCCTCTGTTGGGCATTCTTAACGTAACTACCAAAAGTAGACTTAGTTTTCTAATTCTGATAACGGCGCCAAAAAATACCAAACCTATCCCTCATGCCACTTAAGCCAAGTTGTCATCCCCAGCATGACATGAGAGACGCGGTATTGAAATATGCATTTGCTCATCAAGATAAATAATAAAAGGGATCTGCAAGCGCACAGATTAATACCGATGTAGCATTTTAACCGGGAAGTATTCCAGGTATCGTTATTTATATTTTTACCACTGGGAAGGGATTTCTAAGTATCATGGTTGATAATGGAATGAGAATATGGAACTGAGTACACATCATTGCATGTATAACCGAGAGTATTTATCAATCTCTTTATACAGGCATAAATGTCACATTAAGTAAAGGTAAAGTGATAATGGTGACAAAGATAATTAATCTGATCAGCTAGCCACATATAATAATGATAAGCACCTCAACAGATATTCTAGCAAGTCATTAGCATGGAATTAGGATGAACTACAAAGATATTCCCTAAGTTATTATTAACTATAAAGTCTAGCATATCATAGTTAGTGCAATTATACTTGGCAATCATGGTGAGAAAAGACTATATCCATGCATAGTGAATATTAGCAAGGAAGATGAAGAACATAGCAATCACTCCCCTGTAATAGTGTTGCTCTGCCTGCCCTATACACGAGAGGGGGACTATATAAGAATCAACGAAGCTGTCACTATCGCGAACTACCCCACAATCCGGCATATAGGGTGCAATCGCAGATAAATACGGTATAGACACCACGTCTACACAATAATTATCATTCACCCACTGTACACATGGATAAACGCTATACGATCCTAGGCATGTATATAATTCCAATCTAACTAAGCCAAGCATATAACTATGATAAACTAAGAACAATATAATTGCAAATATAATCAAGTAGAGCAAAGTCATAATCAATATATTGAAATAGAACAAAGTCATATTCATAATATTGAAGAACAATGATGAACAATTGAAGAACAATAGAGGAATTACCAAGAATCCTCTTGACAGATCCGGGAACCAATCGAAGATTGACTCCTTCTAGTTCTAATCCTATGTAGCTATGCTAACTAGAGATCTAGTTGATGTGGTGGCTCTAGGGCTTGATCAGAGGCTCTCCTCCTGAATTAGGGTTTGAAGTATGAGACGAGGGCGGCTCTCCTCCAGAGTCAGGGGCCTTGCTTATATAGCCCTTTCGGATGAATCTGGGCCGTTGGATCAAACCGACATTGATCGTGCGGTTTTCCTTGATCCTCTAGGTCGGTGGAGCATAATCCTCGAGGCGGAGCCTGATTGGCTGAGCCAGCAGGGCGGGCGCCCTAGGGACTAGGGCGGGCGCCCTATCCTCGGCTCTGTTATGCCTCCCGTTCGTTCTCGTGGCTTCTGGACTCTTCTAGATGTAAGATAATTACGTGTTCGGTTAATATCCCGTCATTAATCCGACATGTGGGCCTTTCTTCCGTATTTCCTGATAACCCCCTGCAGAAATAGATAAACAGCAAAACTCGTAGAATTCTGTCAGATAAAACCCTAAGTCTAGGTGTTGGTTTCATTTGGATCCTTTTCTCTATTTATTTGATAGTTATAATTGATACTTAAGGACCGTCAACAAACTCCCCCAAGCTTACCTCTTGCTCGTCCCTGAGCAAGGATAGACTCAGTGATGGATGAGAAGTTGCTGAAATGCCTTTGAATTTTGACGGTACACATGCTTTCAAATAGAGTCTCATCTCTGAGTTAAAGTAAACTGTCAAGACTTAAAACTTACTCATTATACCTTTCACCATGGGGCTTGCAACCGTCACCTTTGTCTTGAGCGGTTAAAAGATAGAACAGTCTAGTCAAGCACCATGTCTCTTATTCTTGATCAGCTATAGCTCTTGGAGTTTTTTGCAGATTTTCAAATAAAACTCAGAGATTCCTTGTATGACTCTCTCAGGTCTCTCTTTTGTGGTATTTCTGGATCCTCACCAAGGCAGTAATGGTGTCTGCCTTCTCTCAAAGCAAAGTATGTAGTATTTGTGGTATAAGGCAGAGTGACATTGCCTTCTCTCTCATCCTATTCTAATAAGGCTTTTGATATCTGGAGCTCATCGGTGGAAGATAAAGTATACATACTTACAAGATATTTATTGCATAGTCAAACCATGGATCCAGAGAAACAAGCCAATAAGTCAAATCAAGATGTGCATGTGTGGCGAATAAATGGTGTATGGTGGTAGTGATGATAACAATGATGAAAGTCTAATTCTACTTTTGCTCTTTTTGAGGGGATACGTACCTTTCTTGCTTTTAAAGCTCTTGAGGAGAATGAGGTACTCTATATTTTCTTTCTTTTTTTCTCTCAGGTGGGTATCTTGTACCCCTAATTCTACTGTCGGACACTTGTCCATTTTTACCTCTCTTCTCACATTTTTTTTCATCGAGATTCTGAGCACTTGCTCCTTTTTATTTCCTCGTATCTTTTTCTTTTCGAGGTTCCGGGCACTTGCCCCTTTTTATTTTCTCGTATAGAGCACTCATCTCCTTAGAACAATATAGCAAGTGGTAGTAACCAAAATAGCTTGAGCATTTATTTCACAGGGGATAACAGGAATGGGAAAATATTTTTGGCTATTCTCTCCCGGATTAGGAGTAGAATAATTTTATGTGGATCTGGAGATGAGAATGAGTGGATATATGTGGATGCGTACTTCCGGAGTAGAAGCAGCATGTATGAGTGATCGTGCAAGTGAATCTTGATTTTAACCGCATGACAAGCTCCTAAGGGTCTACACAGCTTGACTACACTCAATGCTCATAAGCAGTAAAAAGTAAAGGTATGGCTTAAAGTCTAGCAAGCATGTATGTATGGCTGTGGTAGGAACTTAAACTCTTATCATACAGGAACTCATCATGTAGCATTTTAAGATTTTCAAAGATAAAATTCTCCAGAATTCTAGCATCTCTAGGAATAGATAAACAGCAGCTCAACCTTCCCATATCATATCCGTTAACAACTTAGACTTTAGATCAAGTTCTCTTCCCACAAGTTTAGGTTTAGAGCAAGCTTTAAATGATAACAGTTATGTAAACTTAGAGAGAGAACTTCAAATTTGAAAATTAGGCAAAGCAACTATTCATCATATCCATGCTAGAGTTTTATTATTATTTAGATTCAGTTTAGCATAGCCACTTTATTTATTTATTTATTAAAACACACTAAGCAAAAGATATAGGTATATATATATAAGCACAAAATCTTTATTTGGTTTTTTCATAGTTATGTATATTTTTATTTTTATAAGGTAGAAGTTGTTGATATTTGGTAACGCAATTAGGAAATAAGATCCGCAAGCGCACGGATATCGGTGAGCACTTCACCCGAGATGTTATCTTGGGTATCGTATTTATATTTTTACCTTTAGGAGAAAGAGTGCATCTGACTAACCAAATCTATTACTACTAACCTTTAGGCTACAACCACTATGATTCGATGTGAGTGATGTATAGAGAAGACTACAACCGCACTCTTCTTCTAACCTTGGTAAGGATGATCTACTGTTCTATTGGGGAGGTTTACGGAATCTAGACACCACAAAGGATGTTCAACCCGCACCTATAAACCCTATCGATCCTGCTAACGGGATATGGAATACAAAGGTAACTCGGAATTGTCACGTTCCTCGCTACTACCACGGTCCGGCTAGACGAGGGGATATCTATGAGTATCCTAGCTTAAACACCACGTTTACGCTAGAGATGATTACTCTAAACTCTACGCGAAGAGATCAAAGTAAACTCATAAACCAAAGAACAATAAAACAAAGAACTTACTAGAATTTAGAAGTCGAAATACTGAAGAATCCTGAGAACAAGCCTCGGGTTAGAAGAACTTGCTCCCGCAGGTACAACCTCGGAGTAGACACCGACGGGCCGGCTTCCTCCGATCTACACCTCCACTCTATCTCTCTCAATCTAGTAGAACTAATTCTACTTTCACATTGGATGCTAAGCCCTAAGAGGTGGGAACCCTAGAGGGAACCTCTCTCTCTAAACCCTAACTAGAGATATGCAACTGAATAATGAATTGGGGTCTTCTGCACCAGGGGTCAGGGGCCTTGCTTATATAGCCCTTTTGGATGAATCTGGACCGTCGGATCAAACCGACCTTCATCCTACGGTTTTCCTTGATCCTCAAAGGCGGTGGAGCATAATCCGCGAGACTCGACCTGATTGGTCCCGGGGGCAGGGCGGGCGCCCTAGGGCACAGGGCGGGCGCCCTGTGTCCTGGCCCGTTACGGCTCCCGTTCGTTCCCGTGGCTTCTGGAATCTTCTAGATGTAAGATAATTACGTGTTCGGTTAATATCCCGTCATTAATCCGACATGTGGGCCTTTCTTCCGTATTTCCTGATAACCCCCTGCAGAAATAGATAAACAGCAAAACTCGTGGAATTCTGTTAGATCAAACCCTAATTCTAGGTGTTGCTTGCATATAGGTCCTTTTCTTTATTTATTTGATGGTTATAATTGATACTTAAGAACCGTCAACAGAAGTATATATAAATATAAAGATAAAGATAGAAATACTTAGCAAGATAATGGAGGTGCTCTCCCCCAAGCTGGATCTTGACATAATCTCTTCTGATGTAGCTAGCAGATGGCGGAGGTGTATTTGAAAGTCGGCAGCACCCTGACAGCGATTAGAATGTCCTCTGTCTGCTAGTCTCCTAGAATTCTGTGAAGCTCAAATAGACAACAAAGCTTTGTGGAACTGATTAAGTGTTAGCATAGATATCTAGCCTTTATCATGCTGAGCCTCCTTGATTTTTTTATGTTGTTTTTTTTCTTTTATAAAGCAGAAGAAAATATTTATGTATTTATTATATATATATATATATATTTTTTATGCCACCACAGTGAATGTACTTATGGGTTTTATGCCACTCGCATACTCACATAGGGCTTTAGGGTTTTTAACATTTTTATTTTCTTTTTAAGATAGTATGAATATGATTAACTAAGCAAACTATTTAAGATAAAGTAAATAATTAAAAGGAAAGGATAACTACCAAGTTACCTCTTGGCAAGGCGTTCGGTGTTTTTAAGTCCTTCGAACGGGACTCTTATTCGTTCAGTCGTCCTAGGACTTGGTGGATGGCGTAGTCGGTGGTTCCGGCGGCGCCTCTTCTTCATGTGCAACTGTCTTTTCTTTCCATACTTGTCTCGGTGCTTCGGTCTCCTTAGGACAGTGTTGGTTGAGTGGTATGTCTTCAGATCTTACCACTTCTCCTTCATAATCTGCCCATCCGTCCTTGATGACCTGTTGCTTCTGATTGTGGTTACGCCGCCTTCTTCTTGTCCTGACCTGCTTGGATTCTTCAAATACATAGTTAGGGTCAGTAAAGTAAAGACGTACCTTCTCAGAGGGGAAGTGCATGTGGACTTCTCCAGTTCCAATGTAAATGATTGCTTTGACAGTACTAAGGAATGGTCTTCCAAGGATGATGGGTGGATCGTATTCATCTTCTCCCATGTCAATAACCTGAAAGTCTGTATGGACAAAGTGATCGTCTATCTTGACAGGGACGTCAGTTACTGTACCTTCGACCTGTCGGAATGTCTGATCTGCCATCTGGAGCTGAATATATGTTGGGTTTAAGGGCATGGTTCCGAATAGAAGTTCATAGGTGACCTTGGCCATTATGTTGACGCCCGACCCAGTGTCGCAAAGTGTCTTGTAGAAGTGGGACCCATTAATGGAGCAATAAATGCTTGGCATACCTGGGTCGTCCTTCTTAGGCAAGAACGGTAACTTGAGTTGGCGATCTTGACCTTTGTGCACGGCAGTGACCATCTTAGCTGTCTCGGCCCACACTTGCTTCTTGCTCTTGTTCCTCCTGTTGGTCCTCTTCCTTGGTTCATATTGGGGTTGCTCTGGGATTTGTGCGGTCTTGTTCTTGAAGGAAAACGTTTCCTTCCTCCCCTTGATGTAGAAACTGATCTTGGCAGCACTAGCATAGATGACAACTCCCGCGGTGTTCAGGAATGGTCTCCCTAGGATGACGGGAGCCCTCTCATCAGAACCGGTCTCTATCACTACGAAGTCTGCTGGAGCGTACGAGGAACCAACTCGGACACAGATGTTCTTCAATATTCCTCTCGGGAAACTCAGTGTCCTATCTGCAAGCTGCAAACGCATGGTTGTTTCTAATAATGGTTGTGAAAAGAGTTTTTCATAGAGTACCCTGGGCATGATGTTGACGCTGGAGCCATAGTCACAGAGTGCTTCTGGGAAGTCTCGCATGCCGATGGAGATCGGGATGACGGGGCGTCCTGGATCGCCTCTCTTGACCGGCAGACGGTCAGTACTTACTTCCACGATAGGGTTACTCCAGTAATCTCCTGCATCAAACATGTCTACAAGATTTGCAGATTCTAGTCCTTCCGGTTGTGATGGTATACCGGGGTTAGTAGCAGGAACAGCAGCAGCTATTTGATTCAACTGAGATTCAATCATTTTATTAAAGCTAATCTGGTTCTTGATGGCAGTAGAGAAATTATCCATTCTATTATTTATATTTTCTAGTATTTTATCATTAGATGCCAATTTCTTAGACAGGTTATCCATTAGCTTTCCTTGGTTGGACACTAACTCTCTCAAAGGTGGATAATTATTATTATTATTGAAAGAATTGTTACCTTGGTAATTACCTGAGTAGTTAGGCCTCTATTGATTCCAACCTTGATTCTGCTGAGGACGGTTGTAGTAGTTGTTGTTGTTATTGTTGATGTAGTTCACGTCCTCCAGCAACTCAGGACAGTGATTGCCCGAGTGTTCAGTACCTCCACACTCCTCACAAGTCATGTGGGAGTCGTAGACGTGCATGACTTCTTTCTTTTCTCCAGCTCGATCATCGAGCTTCTTCATGAGTAGGTCTAGCTTGGCAGACAGCATGTCTACCTCCTTGAGCTGGTGCATACCTCCACCTCTCTTGCGTGTCTGAGTTCTTTCTTCATTCCAACCTTGGTTGGATGCCATCTTCTCCACAAGAGCTGTGGCTTGAGGTATGGTGAGTGATAGGAATGCTCCTCCAGCTGCAGCATCCATGGTTTTACGGGCACTGTTAATGAGCCCATGATAAAATGTCTGCATCAGTAGCCAGCTTTCCATTCCATGATGGGGACATTCTAGGATGTAGTCTTGGAAACGCTCCCATGCTTCTGGAACGGATTCATCATGTTGTTGCTGAAAACTTGTAATCTTCCCACGGAGAGCATTGGTCTTGCCCATGGGAAAGAATTTGGCCAGAAAGTTCGTGGAGCAGAGTGCCCACGTAGTGTTCTTCTCCTTTGTAGCGTAGAACCACTGCTTCGCTCTCCCCAACAGTGAGAATGGAAAAAGGCGAAGTAGTATGGCGTCTCTGGGGACTTCAGCCATGGTGAAAGTGCTGCAGATCTCCAGGAAGTGTTGAAGATGAGCACTAGCGTCTTCATGTGGCTTCCCACAGAACTGGTTAGCTTGCACCATGTTGATGAGCCCAGGCTTGAGCTCGAAGTTGCGGTCGATCTCCCCAGCAGGTCCAGTGCGGATGTTGTCCGTAGTGGGAGCTGAGAACTCGCGGATCGACTTGTTCGCCATGGCTTCGAATTCAGTCGACAAATTCCGGATGAAACTTCGGCGGTCTTCGGATTTGGATGAAGCTTTGTGCTGAAGTGTTGACGATGTCTTCTTGAGCTTGGCTCTTGTTCTTCTGAATAGGGCTTCGGGATCGTCAACAAAGTTGTCTGGAAGATGTCTTCTATTCATACATCACCCTGCAATAAATAATCAAAATGGAAAATACAGGGGTAAAACTGTATAAGAGAATTGATAAGCTCGATCAGATTAGTGATGCAAATGATGACTCAAAGTTCTGTATTCATTCCTACTTAGTAATCAACCTTCCCCGGCAACGGCGCCAAAAATGCTTGTTGGGCATTCTTAACGTCACTACCAAAAGTAGACTTAGTTTTCTAATTCTGATAACGACGTCAAAAAATGCCAAACCTATCCCTCATGCCACTTAAGCCAAGTTGTCATCCCCAGCATGACATGAGAGACGCGGTATTGAAATATGCATTTGCTCATCAAGATAAATAATAAAAGGGATCTGCAAGCGCACAGATTAATACCGATGTAGCATTTTAACCGGGAAGTATTCCAGGTATCGTTATTTATATTTTTACCACTGGGAAGGGATTTCTAAGTATCATGGTTGATAATGGAATGAGAATATGGAACTGAGTACACATCATTGCATGTATAACCGAGAGTATTTATCAATCTCTTTATACAGGTATAAATGTCACATTAAGTAAAGGTAAAGTGATAATGGTGACAAAGATAATTAATCTGATCAGCTAGCCACATATAATAATGATAAGCACCTCAACAGATATTCTAGCAAGTCATTAGCATGGAATTAGGATGAACTACAAAGATATTCCCTAAGTTATTATTAACTATAAAGTCTAGCATATCATAGTTAGTGCAATTATACTTGGCAATCATGGTGAGAAAAGACTATATCCATGCATAGTGAATATTAGCAAGGAAGATGAAGAACATAGCAATCACTCCCCTGTAATAGTGTTGCTCTGCCTGCCCTATACACGAGAGGGGGACTATATAAGAATCAACGAAGCTGTCACTATCGCGAACTACCCCACAATCCGGCATATAGGGTGCAATCGCAGATAAATACGGTATAGACACCACGTCTACACAATAATTATCATTCACCCACTGTACACATGGATAAACGCTATACGATCCTAGGCATGTATATAATTCCAATCTAACTAAGCCAAACATATAACTATGATAAACTAAGAACAATATAATTGCAAATATAATCAAGTAGAGCAAAGTCATAATCAATATATTGAAATAGAACAAAGTCATATTCATAATATTGAAGAACAATGATGAACAATTGAAGAACAATAGAGGAATTACCAAGAATCCTCTTGACAGATCCGGGAACCAATCGAAGATTGACTCCTTCTAGTTCTAATCCTATGTAGCTATGCTAACTAGAGATCTAGTTGATGTGGTGGCTCTAGGGCTTGATCAGAGGCTCTCCTCCTGAATTAGGGTTTGAAGTATGAGACGAGGGCGGCTCTCCTCCAGAGTCAGGGGCCTTGCTTATATAGCCCTTTCGAATGAATCTGGGCCGTTGGATCAAACCGACATTGATCGTGCGGTTTTCCTTGATCCTCTAGGTCGGTGGAGCATAATCCTCGAGGCGGAGCCTGATTGGCTGAGCCAGCAGGGCGGGCGCCCTAGGGACTAGGGCGGGCGCCCTATCCCCGGCTCTGTTACGCCTCCCGTTCGTTCTCGTGGCTTCTGGACTCTTCTAGATGTAAGATAATTACGTGTTCGGTTAATATCCCGTCATTAATCCGACATGTGGGCCTTTCTTCCGTATTTCCTGATAACCCCCTGCAGAAATAGATAAACAGCAAAACTCGTGGAATTCTGTCAGATAAAACCCTAAGTCTAGGTGTTGGTTTCATTTGATCCTTTTCTCTATTTATTTGATAGTTATAATTGATACTTAAGGACCGTCAACAGCCTCCATCCGCGGTGGTTGGGATCGGCGCGGGCCCCTACGCGGGGCTTCCGCCACACCCGAGACCAAGTCCTAGCAGTCGGGCGAGGCAGAACCTTCCCCTAGGAGTCGGGCGAGGCAGAGATTCTCCTCCGGGGGTCGGACGAGCTGTGGCTTATACCTTCTACGTTTGTCAGATTGTTCTGTCCCCTTCTGGGGTTGGATGGGGCCACCACGCGGGGGGGGGGGGGGGGGGAGGGGGCGGGCGAGGCGAGGCTTCCCTTATGGTCGGATGGGACGGGGTCCCACACCAAAGGGTCGGCCAGGTTCGTGATCACGTTTCTGATTTATCGGAAGGCTAGTTTTTAGCGTTGTCTTCGGGAATCGTGATCATTGATACCTGACAGAGTGTGATTGAGTATGAAAGCATCCAATGTGACGTTGACTATAGGAACGAAAGAAATTTCCATCTATGTTCATAAGCTGTTGGAATACTTTACAAGTACAACATGGATTTTATCCTATAAACAAACTTAAACAACTTATATAATAATTTTTTTTGAGGGTCAGCCAAGTGTAAAAGCTATCCATGTCATCCCAACTAAGTGCAGTTACTAGTTTTTATGTAATTTATCCACATAAACTAGCCACCTTACCACTAACATTTCAATCTTTTCACGCTAGTAATCCACATCGTTCCCCAAGTATATCACAATCTCAATATGCAACCTATCCATGCCATGCTATTTGTTGGCAACCACATCCTCCTATAATGCGATTCAATATTCAATTCTGTTTTTTTTATTGGATTCTTCCATTAGGTTGCTTGGTTTCGACTAGCTAGATCTGATGCAATAACGCAAATGCAATAATTTTATTTTTAACAAAATCTAGTTGCAACGTGCGGGCATCATACTAGTGTTATAGAAAAGGAATATATATTGGTGTTTAATTAGATGAGATTACACCACGGTGCCGTGGAGGTGATAGTATGAATGACAGCTATTATTCGGCTCCTTGATAGAGAAGGTATGGGACGGCAGGACTGACCAATAGTGTTGGTCGGTGCAAGAAAATGTAGGGGTTGTTTAGTTGGTGAAAAAGTTTAGGTTCGGCTACTGTAGCACTTTTCGTTTTATTTGACAAAATTTATCCAATTATGGACTAACTAGGCTCAAAAGATTCGTTTCGACATTTACAGACAAACTGTGCAATTAGTTATTTTTTTACCTACATTTAATGTTCCATGCATGCGTCCAAAGATTCGATGTGACGGGTACTGTGCAAACTTTTTTGGGTTGGAGGAGGAACTAAACAGGCTCGTAGTGGTGTTGATCATCGGGTGGAATATCAAAGTGGGGCGTGCTGGCTGGACGTCCGACGGCTGTCGGACAGCCGTTTTTCGCACGTGCCTGCACAGCCTGCCTCTTGCCCGCTAATTCACCCTGCCCGCATGCATATCGCGCTGTCGTCACGTCCGTATGACTCGTTCGCAATCCGCCCCGTCCGCCTCGATTCGACCCGCCCCCATCCGCACAACCCTGCTCCCTTCCATTCGCTCCGCCCCGCAGGCGCACCCCGCTCCGTCGTGCCCTGATCACCGACCCCAAGTGCACCACGCGCCACGCCCGCTAGCCACCGGCTCACCGCCCCCATTCCTCGGCGCCCGTGCCATGCCACTATCACTCCCCTATGCCCCCCGACTCTCCGAACACTATGAAACACGTGCAACATGAAACATTTGAATATAACATACGTCTAAAACAGATGAAACTTCTGGAACATACACTTGCAACATATGTGTGGAAACATATGCAACATCCGGATATAACACTTGCAACTTGCAACATAAAAACACTTGCTGTAACGGAAAACCGGAAGAGATGAAACATTTGAAACATACTATTACAATATTGTGTGAAACATATGTAACATCCAGATCAAAACGCTTGCAACGTATATCTGGAACAGATGAAATATTCTGAATAAACTCTTGCAACATGTCTTTGAAACACTTGCAATATGCAACATCATTGATCTACTTTTGTAACATCCATAAGAAACAACTGCAACATAAATCTGAAACGTCTGAAACACTTGAAACATATATTTGCAACATAGGGCAGGAGGAGTGCTTGTGCCGGTTAATTTCGCCCGTCGGGGTAGGAGCCGGTGGCGAGTGGCGGCGCACCAGCACCACTGGCATCCATCACCGGCGGCGCGCGCGAGCACCACTGCCACCAGCACCGGGCTTGGGTCAGCTAGGCAAGTGGCGCGCGCGACGAGCAGAGCGAGCACAACCAGAACTTGCGCACGACGGGAGGGAGTGGGCGGCGCGTGCGACAGGAGGTGGCGAGAGGCTCGTGCGCGCTGCGACAAGAGGAGAAAGAAGAAGGAATAAGGATGGATGATTTTTTTTAATAAACTCGCGGGCAAAGCGCAGCAAGGTAAAAGCGCAAGCAACGAGACTAGGCCTATGGGAACGATTTGCTCGTGTCAGACGTAAGACACGTAGCATTACCCAATATTAAACCAACGGACCCTGGAATATGGAATTTACTACCCAAATTTCCGATGATTACTAAATCCCAATCGCTTGTATCCATGACCTATCAGAAGATGGATTCAGCATATATAAACATGTATTCCAGTGGACATAAGAGAAGAAGAGGTTCATCATGTCTGACTGACTGAGGCCTGAAGAAAGGAAATAAAGTGGCCAAACAAGTGATAGGGGCAACAACTGATTGAGACGCTGATAAAGTTAGTCATACACCCATACTGCTGGGATCAAGTGAGGCTAGCAATCCAAGGGTATTGAGGACTATATCTCTGTGTCAACACTGGAATATACTCTTGCATTACTAGTTTGGTCAGGTGAACATCGTCTAGCGTCAGGATTGGAGCACAACCGTGGAGCCATTTCGTTCTCCTACTCCACATAAATCATCTACAGAAACTTGTTATGGTAGCTGAAAGCAGTAACTTGGCAGTTGAGTTCGTTTCCTATGGCCTGTAGCCTCTAATCACGGTGAGTAGCGTTTCTCCAATGGCCATGGGGTGTTTGTTCTTCGTATTGCCATGTCAGGTAGTCCCGGCTTGTTGCGATGGCACGTGGAGAGTGCAGAAACCTTGAGCCAGCATGTGGGGAGTTTAGCGGACCTGGGTCCGCCCCCTCACCGTTGTAGTAACTGCTCCTGGACGGTGGCGCTCTGTCACCTGATATAACCTCCTGCAGCAATCACAATGAGCAGTGTGTTCATCAGCACATGATTACAGTAACTGGACAATTCATCTCTATAAGATAACTTTACATCTGTAGTACTCGTGCTTTTGCGATTAGCCTCTTTTGGGTCGCAATGTCATAGACAAAGTCACAAACAGTTCAATTGTGCATGTTCTCCACTTCCATGGTAATCTATCAGGTGTCTTAAAGTGGAGTGTGTTTTCCAGTTTCATGGATCCATTGCCTGTGTTAAGATTCGAGCTAGGGAGGATGGAATTCTGTGGTTTCAGTGTTTCACTACTTGAGATCAGGTTAAAAAACCATCACCAAGTGTAAAAACAGACTTAGACAGGAAAAATAGATTTCTCCCATCCCTTCAATTACTTTTAGGATGGAATTAACTAGCTTAGTCTAACAGATCATATTTGTCTTCTTTGCAATAGACAAATCAAATGCGATAAATGCCTGCAATCTTAAAACATTTTTTTACTATAATCTTAACCCAGCAACTTACTAGGTAACCTGAGTTCTTGGACTCTAATGGTACTACATTATCATCCATATATAGATAACCTGAGTTCTTGGACTCTAATGGTGCTACATTATCATCCATATAGATAATCTGATTTCTTGGACTCTAATGGTGTTACATTATCATCCATATAGCATCCTAGTTTAACTCAGCAACCAAGTACAAGACTAGAATGCAAGAGGTGCTATGGGTTGGAGATAACCTGTACAAGTTGATGTGCAGTTTGAACTTGTGAAGGAGTGCCTTCAATCATAACTCGAACCTTTTGATAATCTCCAATTTCCTCAAGAACCACAACTGCTCCACTAACAGAACGAATGAATTCAATGTTTTCTCCCCTCACACCAATTATCTCTTCAGCATATGCCAGTGGGACTTGCATTGTCCGTGTAGTCTGAAAGCCAAAATGTTGTGTAACAAGTGTCATTGTTGCAAAAGATGATTCCTGCAGCTAGAGCTTAAACTTATTAAAAAGGAAAATGGCATGAAAAAAATGAAATTCAAAAGAAACCTGGGTATGATAGCTCATAACTTCAACCGAATTAGACAAACAATATGAAAAACTATTTCAACTATGGCTATGGGGTACAGCATAAGACCTTTGTTATTAACGAATCGGCTGGTTGGCTGAGGTCTCGAGAGTATGGGTCATGAAAAGATGGATCACGTCCATACAAGAATCTACTGCCTTTTGGGTTACCACGACTCCGCTGATCAGACAACAAAAAACATGGAAAAATCAGATGCAAAGAAAAATGGATATAACCTTTGTAATTTGAATGAAACCAGCAGGAAGCTGACAAAACGTCAGGGCTGCAGCTACTAGCTATAGGCTATAGCACACACCTGTATCATTAAGGAATCAGTTGCATGGCAGATATCCGGTGAGTGTGGACCGTAAAAAGATGGATCATGCCCATACAGAAGTCTACTGCTTATTGGGTTACCATGACTGCGTTGATCAGACAACAAAAAATCCTGGTTCACAGCAAGAGGATAATTAGAAGTATCCTGTGGTTGAACTACTTCTTGGTTCTGCAAATAAGAAACACAACATCAATGAATTAGAACTACACCAATGCTACAACATTTAGGCATAAGAGAGCAGGAGAAACAAAACTAGGATTACCTTCCTTTCAAAAAGATGAAGCACACCATGATCAACTAGGAACTTCCGGAGAAGTTCAAGCACTGATTTTAGTGCATTGAGAACCTTGAGGGAAGCACCACGTATCTCAACAATTCTTTCATCCACTGTCTCATGACTCAAAAGCTCATCTAGAAGAAACAGATGCAATTGGAAATGTCATATGCGGACTATGGAACTGGAAGTCTATATATTAACATAAAACATGAAATAAGTAAATAGAAGACATTCGAAGGAATGGAGTTCACGATTTCAGCCCTTTATTAGAAGACTTTGAATTAAGAGAACGAACAGTAAAAGGCACCCGGATTTGAAACTAGCATTTTATACTATGGTTTGTATTTTTTTTTGTTTGACTTATTAGTCACTACTAATCAAATTAATTAAGAGAAGAGTTGTATCTTTTCTTAAAATAGGAGACATTCAGGTAAATAGGGCGTGCAAGTTCCGAGAGAAGGTCGGGTACTAGTTTTCCTGTGAGAAAAGTCAGGTCCAGACTCTGTAGAAAGTTACACAGCAAATTGTATGAGTCTTAACAACATATAATAAACCCTTAATAATGGGTGGGTGTAATTTAGCAAAAGTGAGACAAAAAAAAATGCACCATGCACGGAAGTTGAAAGGACAGATGGTGAAGTATATTTGAGGGAAATAATCCTAGCGAAAGACATAGGGCTGCAAGAATGATGTATAACATTATCACATCATAGGTTACAAAAAGAAAACAGTAAACTAAAATTAATTGGACTACACATATGACATATCCTAGCTAAGCAGCCACTAATAAATGCAACCTTTAATTGAACGATTTGGATGGAATTGCTTAACAACATACCTTCATCTATAATCCTTATGGTAGTACCTGTACTTTCCTGAATTGGCTTAATTGTGACTCCTTGCTTGCCAATTAAGTGGACAGCTTGTGCAAAAGGAACTAATAATCTAACAGAACAAATTTCTGGTGCAGAAGCAGATGAAGTTCCATCAGAATTGATCACCTCTATCTCATTTATATGCATGAAGATCTTAATTGCAGCATTCATCGCAGGTGATAACTCTGCTTCAACTTCTTCTTTTGCAGATACTAAAACCTAAATAAAGGCAAGAAAACAAATAAAAGAGTGTTACTGCAACTTTTTTTCTGGGCACAAACAACATGTGTAGTGACCTCATTTGAAATTATGACATGCACCGTACCACCTGTACATGTTAGTATGTTACATTAGTTATGTATACCACGTTTTCTACCCTTGGTTAAGATCTTTGTTCCAATACTTGCAACAAAGAATGAGAATGAAACAGCAATTGAAAGCAAAGCATGAACCATGATTTCTACTGACAACAATGTAGCTTTGTAAAGTAGCTAAACGAAAAGTCTAAAATAACATAACTCTAAGATTAGTGTACAGTAAGGTTGATAGCATAAAATAGCATACAGAAAACAATTTCACAGTTATGAATTGAGGTTTGAACCACATAATAAAGATTGATAAACAAAACAAGCAAGAGGCAACAGCAACATGATTGATTACACAGTTACAGCATATCTCCACTCTCCAGAGCAAAACTGCAATGACCCAATTTACAATTGGCAGGCACAGCTCCCAGAGCAATCCAATTTCTTATTAACGTAATGAAGTGAGACTGTATCAAGGCATGCTTCACGTGCGCATACTCAAATAAACAATTGAACAAGCCGATTGAACACTGCTTTGCTTGGTCGCTTCACAGTTCACAGAGCAGACAAAACTAGGCCTCGTTTAGATGCACTCAAAAAGTTGAAATTTTTTCACTCTCTCTCCATCACATCAATCTTTGGACCCATGCATGAAGTAGTAAATGTAGGTAAAAAAAATAACTAGCCCTTGTTTAGATTGAAGATTTTTTCAACCTGATGAATAGTACCACTTTCGTCTTATTTGACAAATATTGTCCAATCGTGGACCAACTAGGCTCAAAAGATTCATCTCGTGATTTTCAACTAAACTGTGTAATTAGATATTTTTTTACCTACATTTAGTACTTCATGCAAGCGACTAAAAATTGATGTGATGGAGAGAGAGTGAAAAAACTTGGAATTTTGAGGTGAACTAAACAAGGGCCTAATTACACAGTTTAGTTGGAAATCACGAGATGAATCTTTTGAGCCTAGTTGGTCCACGATTGGACAATATTTGTCAAATAAGACGAAAGTGATACTATTTATCGGTTTGAAATTTTTTCAGCATCTAAACGAGGCCTACAGCAAAACATCAGTGCATCACCTTCATTAATTGCTAGGTGCCGAGGTTCCGACTCCAGAGTCATCATAAATACAAACCATAAAAACCTGTAACTGGAACGAAACAAAATTTTGCGGAGGGAAGGAGCGGGAGTCTTACAATCTGGCTGGAGGCGCCGAGCGGGGCGTCGAGGACGCGGACGCGGGCGCGGGTCTCGTCGCAGAGGCGCTTGATGGTCTCGCCGCGGCGGCCGATGACGCCGCCGACCTTGTCCGCGGGCACCACCAGCCGGAACACGCTGGCGCCGGGCCACCCGGGCCACCGCGGCCTCGCATCCTCCTCCCCATCGCCCTTCTTATCCGCCTCCGCCTCCGCCGTGATCGGAGCCGGCTGCTGCTCGGGCTCGGTCCAGGCGGGGGCGGGAGATGGGGTCGGCGGCGGCGCCGGGCGCTTCGGCTCCCGCTCCGGCTCCGAGTCGGAGGAGGACGTGAACCACGGCTCCACCTCCTCCGGGTCCTCCTCCTCGTCGTCGAAGTCGATCTCGGCCTCCTCATGCGGGCGCGGCGGCGACGGGGATCGCTCCATGGCGGAGGGGGGTTTTGAGGACGCGGCGGAGCGAGGCGAATGCGAGCAACCGCTTTTGGGGTTTTCCGGTTGGTTGATTGAACTGCCGAGCAATGCGTCAGTATGCGTGTGTGTTTGCGTGTTGGCCGTTGGGTGTGGGCTCGGAATAACAATAATTTAGGCCACGTTTAGCTCTAGAAAAATTTTAGGTTTTCGCTGCTAAAGTATTTTCGTTTGTATTTGATAATTAGTGTCCAATCATAAACTAATTAGGTTTGAAAGTTTCGTCTGGCGATTTCTCACTCAACTGTGCAATTAGTTTTTTTTCGTCTACATTTAATATTCCATGCATACGTCCAAAGATTCGATGTGGTGGGCAAAAACCAAAAAATTTTGGAACTAAACGTGGCCTTACTACTGGTCCATTCGTTAACATATCATTAGATATTTAATTTAGTTGTAAATATGTTTTATTTTTTCAACACACTAAAGGTTTGTGCGTCTTTATATTAAGGTAGAGAAAAAAATTTAATACAACACGTCTTCAGACATCCTAAAAAGTCAATAAAGATTTACATGGAAGCTCAGACCCTTTCTAATGTAGAATAAGCTAGGTTGTTACATTGAACAAAGATCGACCATTGAAGTTATAAGTATTAGTATTACTTTTATATAAACTTAATCAAGTGTATCCTTTTACCAAGTGAAGTTAGAGTACTTCATTCACTCAAAGGCACTAGTATAGTTTTCCTTTCCTACGTCTGAATATTTGACTGGTAATTTTTTAGATGTGTATTTTAAAAATCTATCAAATTTATTAGATTTTACATATATTTTCTAAAAATAATTCTACATATATGTTGCATGTTCTCAAACTAAACTACTTCTGAAGTTATGGATGTTGGTGTGGGGTGTATAGTTTATGTGCTAAAAATATGCGTATTTCTTTATTTTGTATATAGCTTTCCACCCGGGTGACACTCTCACTGGGATGTGAGGGATGTCACCGGCCAGACTAGAATCTAGTCCCCTAGTTAAGCTTCAGTCAAGAAGCCGGAGGGTACTCCAGCCTCTGCCCTCTATAAAACAAGCAACAAAATCATTCTGATCGTTCTTTACTCGCCAGTTTCCACCAATGCAATGCCGACGTGATACAACATACAAAGGAAAAAGTCTAATCAACCCCCTAAATTATTGGTAGTTGTCTACTTCACCATCTTAACTATAAAACCATGTATTCTACCTCTCAAACTATTGAAAACCGTCTAAATAACCCCTTGAGGTGGTTTTGAAGGCGATTTTTGATGATGTGACATATTTAAAAGTCTATATAACCCCCTAACGTATCAACGGTTGACTGCATGACCCCCTCAACTATAAATCATGATATTATAGCCTGTAAAACATCAAATAATGTTCAAATGACTCACCAGATGATCTTTAGAGTCGTGTGGACACCGTATCCCGCCACTGGCCTAAACACACATGCTTGTGCATAGGCCATTTGTTGCCTCCACCTCCTTACTCTTTCTAGACTAACACACCACCCAATAAGTAGCATGTGACATCTTGTCTCCTGCTCCACCTTCCATCACTCGTTGATGTATTGAGATCAAGCATGCAACACCTACATCGTCGTCATTTAGATCCTCCATCCGATCATCCTCCAATTTTTTAGGTAGTTATAGGAGGAGAAAGCGAGAGGGGCGAGGAGCCGGATGACAAGCAGGGTACAAGCTTAGTGCATGTGCTCAATGTCATCGAGGACTGCATGAGGTGGAGTAGGAAACAAGGTGGTGCTCATTGGGCAGTAGCACAAACCTGAAAATAGTTCAAAGGAGGCAGCTGATGGGCCTATATACAAGCATGTGAGCTTATGCCAGCGTGGTGGGATACGTGACCATCAATTGAACATCATTAGATGTTTTAAGAGCTACAATATCATATTTTATAGTTGAGGGGGTCATGCAGTCAACCCTATATATGTTAGGGGGTTCTATAGACTTTTTAATATGCCACGTTAGCAAAACCACCTTCAAAACCACCTCATCGGGTTATTTAGATGGTTTTGAATAGTTTGAGGGGGGCATAATACCCTGTTTTATAGGTCAGGGAGTGAAGTAGACAACCACTAATAATTGAGGGGGTTAAGTAGACTTCACATACAAAAGATTGTTGTTTGCCCACTCTCATCGCATCCCATATCCATTTTGAGTAAGCCATTCCTATACTTCCTCCGTCCCAAAATATATGTCATTCTCATTTCTCGAGAAATCAAATACTTTTAAGTTTGATCAAATATATATAAAAAATATTAATATTTATGTGCATAATTGATATCATTAGATAAATCGTTGAGTATATTTTTATAATTGATATCATTAATATTTTCTACAAATCTAGTCAAAGTTAAAAAATATTGACTTCTATTTTAGGACGGATGGAGTATATCTCTAATGATAATGAGTAAAATAATTTTTTTCCAATCAGCTTCGTCGATCGGCGTTAGTAGAGTTGAGGACAGAGCGGGTGTTGAGAGATATCGAGGATATTACTCTATCCGGTCAAAAACACTGGTCGCCTAGAACAAGGTTTATTCGAACGTTAATGACTTTTAAATTATTACTTTGTTAGAAAGCATGTGACCTACCTCCGCTTTAAATTCTAAAAATCGTTTTAGTTATGTTCTTAAATCAAACTATTCTAAAAAAAACCAAGTTTAATTCACATCAGTTTGGTCGTCGTAACCCATTCAGGTTCTGACATGTCTCTGCTCTGGGTGGGTCGTGTTGCTGTTGCTGTTGCTCAGTTGCTGGGCCGATCTGGGCCTCATCAGGACTGGAGAGCCGTCGGATGCAGTGAACGGCTGAACGCTGTATGCCACCCGGCCCCGCCGCCGACCGACCGAGCTCTCACATCTCCTCAGCTCCCATGCGGCCATTCCTTGTCGATCTCCTCAGAAGCTCCAACGTCGCCGCCGATCGCCACCTCTCCTTCCTCATCCATCAATGCGCCGCCTCGCCTCCGTTTCTCAGCCTCTCCTCTCTCTTTCGTGGCATCTGCTACACGTACACCTCGCTGCTGGCCATCATCGCTTGCGCCATCTACCCATCGTGTTTCCCAGTGAGTTTTCTTCTTCTCTGTCTCATGCATGCTAAAGTTGCGCCTTTCATTGGTTGCTATATACTCACTGAGATCTGGATGTTGCATACAAACTTGGAGTATATTGATTGGGATCTGGATTGTAACCCCAAGTTTGTGTGTTTATCTACCGTTCTTATCACGCTGATTGTCAAAGCGGAGACAAATAAATTGATTTCAGGCTTGTAGATACATAAATATACGGTAATCACACCCCGCCCCCCAAAGCACAGTAATTCATTTAAATAACTATATACATATAGGTATTTATAGCCCAAAAAATATCAATTTCACCCATTTTTTGTTTAAAATATCATGATTTTGGTTAGAAATAGTGTAATTTTTTTTGAAAAGTTATTGAAACATTTAGTTATGTATATTTTATCACACTAAAAAAATACAATCACATTTGTCTGGCCCTCCTAATCAAAATCGCTGGCTCTGCCTCTGACGGTAATGCTTAGGAGTGGACGTCCGTCCAGTTCCGGGCCTGCGCGTACTGGACCAACAGGCTTTTACTTTGTGCTTCTCCCGTCTCTTCTTTTAAAAACATCTCTCCATCGCTCTCGCCCATCGTGTGCTGCTTTGCGTAATGCGCTCGCGGCTGTCGTCTTCCCCGTCGCGCACCCCATCTCGCGTCGTGATGCTCCACCATCCAGCACTACGCTCTATCCATCGTTGCGCCCCCTGCATCGCTGTGCCGCACTCCATCCCTCGTCGTGCTCGCTCTAGCTCACTGCGTGCTGCACTCCCGTTGCTACGCACTGTGCCCTGTCCCCTGCGCCCACGCTGAGGTGCTGCTGGGGTGCTACCAATGCCAGCGTTCCCCGCTAGAAGGTCGTGGTCGCTGTCGGCACCATGGGCGTCGTGATGCACGACCTCAGCAAGGAGATGTTGCGATGAAAGCGCATGTTGCAAGCGTTTGTTTCAAGTGTTTCAGACGTTTTAGAGGTATGTTGCCATTGTTTCATTTGGATGTTGCAAAAGTAGATCAGGGATGTTGCACATCTTGCATATGTTGCAAGTGTTTCAAAGGTTCGTTCAAAATGTTTCATCTGTTCCAGACGCATGTTGTAAGCGTTCTGATCTGAATGTTGCATATGTTTTACACATATGTTGGAACAATATGTTTCAAATGTTTCAACTGTTTCAGTCTTATGTTGCAGTAAGTGTTTATACGTTGCAAGTTGCGAAAGTTTTATCTGAATGTTGTATATGTTTTGCACATATGTTGCAAGTATATGTTCCAGATGTTTCATCTGTACATACGTATATTGCATTCAAATGTTTCATGTTGCACATCTTTTATGTTGTTCGGAGAGTCAGGGGCATGGAGAGTGATGGTGGCATGGCGCGAACACCGAGGAATAGGGTGCAGTGAGCTGGGGGCCGGTGGATGGGGAGAGATGGGGGCGGGGCGCGAGTGCGGGGTGGAGCGAATGGTCTTGAGTCGAGGCGGATAAGACGAGCTGTGAGTGCGAGACGAGTCCTCCAGACACGAGGATGCTGCCACAGGACGGGATGCGCGTGCGGTTGGAAAAAATCAGCGTCCGAGGGCAGGCTGTTTGTGTTGGACTGTCGGATGCTGAAATGGCTTCTTTTTTTTTTAATGCTCTGTGATACATTTGCGCATGGATCTCGCCACATGGCAAGCAGCATTGGAGTAAAAGGCGAGGACTTGGATAATAAAACAGGCATGCGATCGCTCAACCCTCCTGCCAATATTGCAGAATATGAGAAGGGTGGAAGCAGGGCTGCATCGGTGCTTGATTACTCCAATGATGATGACGATGATGTACCCACTATGGATATATTACCACATAGCAGCCATCGTGACGGTTCTATACACAGTGACATAGATAATTGCTGGAAAAGAGCATTTCGTATTGCTAACCGTAATGAGAGTAAGTGATCAATCAAATCTCTTTTCCTATTTTTATTTGTTAGTACTAGTAAGGAATTTTTCAAGCTACAGCATAAACAGATGCGTTCTCTCCTGAAAATCTCGATGCTAATTTTGCTTTACTTTGTTTATTTTTATTGACTGATGATGGCGATGCGCTGGCATATAAAGGGAAATCTTGTGAAATACAGTACTACTCAGTGATTTCATTGCTTGGTGTTTGCAAAAGTAGGACCATCGGGCCTTCAGCAAATTGCGGCTTGTGCCATTGGCCGTTGAATCTGTTCGCTTCGCTGAAAAACCATAGTAAAGTACTATTCGCTGATTTGCTATGAAAGAAAAACGCTGTCCCGGCTGAAAAAATAAACTGAAAAATACGAATTATAAGACAAGCGAACAGGGCCATTGTCATTGTCTGCCTTGTCAGTCGTTCCTTCCCCCTAGCCCACCTCACCCTAGGTGTAGAAGTTAGACAATTGAAGGACCGAAAACGACGATCAGAGGGGGGTGAATGAGAGCCGTAAAATTTCTTTCGAAATTTTTAGCCGTTGTCCCAAAATCACCGCCAAACACGCGAAACAAACACCGTGATGTCCGCGACCCAAATGAGTGAGTGGATGTTCTCTAAGAATACAGCAGAACACCACAAATCCAACACAACAAACGAAATTCAAATCGAAGTTCAAATGAATAAACCGCGAATAAAATAGCGAGCTCGAGAATTATAGCCAATTACATAACAGGAAGCTGCTTGCTTCTGTTGGGCGCCGGAAACATCACCAAGTGCTGGACGCACGGCACTGAGAGATAACCATGGCGGCCTGGACAACGCGCCCTGCAGCTAGACGAACAAGTGCTACTGCAGTCCGACTCCCATCAGCCAAATCAAGAAAGCAAGACGCTGCTGTACCGAACAACTGAGCTCAGAAAAATCAAAGCAAGCAGCACTGGTGAGAGCTGGACACCACCACGGGATGCAAGAAGCAAACTTGACCAATCAAAATACGCGCACAGCAACAGGAGAAGGAGATGAACACACTGCTGCCTAGCTTCTGACCGAAGGTGCACAGGTGCCGATTTGCTTGCAATCTGAAACTGCAGAGAGGGAAATTGGACAGAGCTTTCCCTGGAAATCAAACCACACACCAATGAACAGAGAGGGAGCAACGGGATCTGGTGCCGTGCTCGGCTGCTGGACTCTGGCTCAGCGAGCAGCCCACCAAGGGCGAGCACTGGTGTGCTGGTTTGCTCAGGGCAGAAACACAACGAGCGCAAAGACGAACAGCGAACAAACGCAGAGCAGCGACGGACTTAGCGGCGAGCTCGACCGGAGAACCAACGGAGGGCACAGATGGTACGCGGCTTCAGGAGAGACTCAGGCAGGGACTGCACTGCCCGATGCCTACCTGCAGCTGTACGCCTGACTCAGTTCGAGCGAACGAACAGAATAGCGCCCGCACGAACAGTAAAAGAGGCAGCACCAAAAATTCAACCAAAACCGATCCAAATCTCCATGATTCGCTCTTAAACTTTGCGCAGATGAAATTCAACAAGGCACAAACCTATTCCAAGATATCATCTTGGGATTCACCCAAGCTTCGAGAAATTAAGATCGAACCCAAGAACAAAAAAAAGGGGGGGGGGGGGGGGATTGAAAAACACAGTGAACGAAAATCACAGCTTCAATTGAGAAATCCCGGAGGACAACTGGAGGATTAGGGCCTCCATTCCAACTCAAAACTCAGGTTTGATTACACAAATTTGGAATTTGTGGACTCTCTTGAGAACACTAAGGGGAGAGGAAAACCTAGGGCAAAAAGAATGAAAATGAGAAGATGTGAGGGAGATGGAGGCTCTCTCGTCCTATTTAACAAGATTATTATATACTCTCAGTTTTGCCCATAAATATTTTGAGTCGAATCACTTCACCCGAGGGCGTTACGGTCTAACTCGAGGTAATCTTTATCCGACAGCCACCGCGCCCTTCATGAGATAGCTTCGCCTCGATGCCGCCACGTGCCGTCTGTTTCTCCTCAGAATCTCCGCTCGGGTTTTAAGGCCCAAACCTGCGAAACGACCACCGATGGTTTTGAGGCCCAAACCATCCAAACCGCCCGCGAGTAGCTTACTCTATACGCATCTCCCGCCGCTCGACACGTGTCACCGCCGTCCTCGACCGGCCGGCCGCCGAGTCCTCCAGAGCCCCGCTCAACTCGCACGTCCGCCGTCTTGACTCGGTCAACACGGTCACTCCCATGTACACTTGCGCTTGTCGATGTCTCAGATGTCAGCCACCGCGGCTGGTCACCCGGCTTCCTGGTCCCTCGGTCCAAACCTCATGTCCGTCCTTCACCACTCCCGGTCCATCGGTATGGCACATCCCTACTTGACTTTCACCTCGCCATCGACCACCGCCTCCGAGCTCTACACCTGCACACCACAAGCTAAGAGACATGTCACATAACCTAACTCACGCTATGGTTAGTCACAAACTCAACCTAGGCCGTGGATCACGTTGACAATCACTCATCACAAAACGAACTATAAAGACACATATCAAACCTTATGTTCATAACAATTTCATTCTTGTAGTTCAGTGAACCAAGGAATAGTTCGGAGGGTTATGAAATAAAATAAGTGGACCTTTTTGTTTTCTGAGGCCATCTGTATGGATACATAGCAGCCCGGGATATGCATTACTTAATTATTTCACAATGTTTTTTTGACGGTAAAAAACTGTGGGGAAGGTCCCCACAGTGTCAAAGGAGCTTTTTATATATTTTTATCAAAGTCTAGGGGCACTTACATAGGGATTTTATAAAAGTCTAAGGGTACTTACATAGGGATTTAACTAAATGCATCTAACCAAAATTAGAAAGTTGATCTAAGATTGGGTTTCAATCTAAGTGACCGGAGAGAACACTGACTTTTAATTATTTCATCAATGTTAGCAGAGATGATCCCATCATCGTGAAGAAGGTGTGCACATCTACACATGTCTGCAATTATTTCAATATAATTAGTCTTAATATCGCATGGCATGATCCGATCTGGCAAACGGTACGTGGATAGCACCAGGCTGGACGCATTTGAGCCCATGGATTCTTATTGGGGCATGGCAAAATCTGGCCCATGACAACAAGCCACTACTTGACCCAAGTCTTATATTGTAAAATAATGATTTACCATAAAACTCTGTCTAGTTTTGAAACTATCATGTAGTCCAAAAACAATCAAGTAGAATAGTTCTGGACTCTTAAGTTAAAAAAAAAAGTTCTGGACTCTTGGTTGCTACCAAGTAAATCTCACAAAGTTGATTCCATTTATTTATTATAGGCATATGACTATATGAGCATCCATAGCATGAATGTTCCCATCACTACAAATCTTTTCTCTTTCATTTCTTACAGGCCTATTTAATTAATTGTTTGTAGGATCCAAAACAAAACTAAATAAAAAGAAAAATTTGGCTGTGGGACATTCGAGAAACAAGTAATTCGCTGCAGCACATCGCCAACTACGATATTGGCTACAACACACTCTAAAATCAGGTTCGTTTGCTGCAACACACCACCCCTATTAAAATACATTTTTTTTCTGGTTTTCAGCGAGAGAAAGCAGGGAAAATGACATGTTTGCCCTCGTCTTCTTCCTTGCTGCACGAACAGGTCCTTCTTCTTCCTCTCCCCGTGGCAGCTTGTGGCAGCGCCTGGCCGCACCCGCGCGGGACAGCCGCTGCAGCTGCTCGCAGGAGCAGCGCGCGAGCGCTCTAGGCACGCGAAGGGGCGACGGGGCGCGGCCCAAGAGGAGCAAAGCTCGGCAGTGACCGTGATGGAGACACGGAGTACATGGGAGCTGGCGTTCCAGATGTGGAGGTTTGGCGTGAAGTAGCGAGGACGCTTTATGATGCTCTTGCGGTGCCGAGGGTGGAGAGGATACGGAGGGAGATGGCCGGAATCGGGAGATCGGGAGTTCGGGTGAAGATTCGACCCTGGCGATGGGCGATGGCATCAGCGATGCAGCCCTACGGAGCAGTGTGGAGGAGGGCGGAGCAATGGTCAGGGAGCGGCGTGCACGCGCGGTGCTCAGGTGGGTTTTATAGAGGAGGAGGCGAGGGGAAGGGCTGGGGCCGGCAGAGAGCTCTGTTGAAGGAGAAGGCGTTAATGGATTTCGGTCTTTCGATTAGTGGATTTCGGTCTCTCAATTGTTAATGAATTGTACATGCTACTTGGACATGGGATGACTGTTGTTGAATCTTTTTTCTTACAGTATTCGATTTAGCTTTTTGCAAACTTATATGAACCAAGTAGCAATTGTCGACCGTGTTACTGTATATCATCTGGACGTCTATTTAATAGGTTAAACTGGTCATCTGAAAAAAATGATATTGTAGACTTATTTATTTCTGGTAACCTAATGGCGCCCTTGCCTTGAAAAAGATTTTTTCAGTTGCCTTGAAAAAAGATTTTTTCTGCACAATTTTTGTACCCTAAAGGCGCTAATCACCACAAGATCAGTTGGTTCCCAAAACGATAATGATTCTACGAGCACATCCGTCCCGTCCGGACGCGGCCCCGTGACCCCCACTCCTTATCCCATCGGCATCATTATCCCATCCCGTGACCCACCCCGCTCCTCAGCGCCCACTCATTGCATCTTCGCCGTCTCGTGACCCACTCCGCTCCTGAAAGGTCCTTGTTTGGTTTTGGTAATTGAGTGACAACTTAGGTGGACTAATATGTGGTTATGTGAGATACACAGGAGATTAGTCCACAGGTAATGGTGTCATGTAGGAGCTCATTGCATATGAGACATGACATGGAGTCATGTGACCAAGGTGACAAAAGATCAAGATGAGGCTTGGCTCGACGGACCGGTTGCAAGTGTGAAGGGCAAGTCGGAGGCTTTGGAGCGATGGACCATGAGGCGGTGAAGCTTGAGCAAGACTTGGCGCCGATGGACCGACGCAACGGTGAAGAGCAAGTGAGGTCAAGATCGATGGACCAAGGTCACATGATGATATGAAGTGGATCATATCATTTGTGATATGGTTGGTGCATGTGTTGCATCAATGTCGGAGGAGATGGAGTGGAATGCGCAAGGCAAAGGTATAACCTAGGGCATTTCCATTTCACCGGTCATAGGTGTGTAGAGAAGATGATGACCGGGTTTAGGATAGATGGCCGTACTATCAAGAGGGGCAAACTTGTTTGCATATCGGTCATCTAGTGCCACTTGAGCGATCTAACTTTGCATACGTGTTAGGATTGAGTGGCGAGGCAAGTTGAGTGCCTAATTCCTTCGAAGAAAATGTTTGTGAAAATGCTAACACACGTGCACAAGGTGGTGATCACTTGTTGGTGTTGGCACTTTTGCGAAGGCGGTGGAGTTTGAGCGGTAGAGAGGGTTTGGGTTTCTCTCTCCCTCCCGCCGAGCTTGCGAGGCGGGATTCGGCGCTTTTTTGGAAAAGTGAAATGCCTATTTTCCATTACGCCGGAAGTCGGAAAAGAAACGGAGGCGAACGGAGGTCACAGAGGTGCACCGGACGCTGCACCGGACGCTGCACCGGACGCGGTCAGTTTCGACCAGCGCGTCCGGTCAGTACAGCGTCAGGGTCTGGCGCGCGAGCTAGGGTTTGACACCGGCGCGTCCGGTGACCCACGGGACCGGCGCGTCCGGTCTGGCGAACAGCGAGTCATGAAGTCTTCGGACGCGGTGCGCGTCCGGTCTCTCACCATCGGACGCGTCCGGTGGTCCAGGGAGCTTACTGGACTCGCACCGGACGCGGGTACTGTGGCGTCCGGTGGTTGAGAGGAGCGCGTCCGGTGATGTCTTCGCGGGTGCGGGTGCTGTGCGCACCGGCGCGTCCGGTGGTTCGCAACAGCGCGTCCGGTCGCTCGTTTGACCGTTGGCGCGCAGTGACCGTTGGAGGATCTAACGGACGAATTTGAATTCAGGGGGCACCGGACGCGGTTGAGCGCGTCCGGTCTGTTACGACCGGCGCGTCCGGTGGTCCCGCGAAAAACGGACAAGTGGAGTGCAACGGCTCTATTTGACTGTGGGGTTATAAATAGACCTTGTGGCCGACCTTGGCCGGTAGCTGAGCACACTTTGGCCTTGGTGGCTTATGTGGTAGTGCTTGGAAGCCCTCTAACTCACTCATGCTTGATAGTGTTCATCGGATCGAGTGAGAGAGCGATTCTAGTGCGTTGCTTTGGGAGATTGCATCGAGTGGCACTAGGTGATCGTGTTGCAAGCCGGTGGTGCTTGTTACTCTTGGAGGTTGCCACCTCCTAGACGGCTTGGTGGCTTGTGGCTCCGTCGAAGCTCGCAAGAAGATTGTGCGAGGCTCCGGAGAAGCTTTGTGAGGGGGATTGTGCTCACCCCGCGGGGATCGCGAAGAGCAACTCTAGTTGAGCGTGTCATTGAGCTACCTCACTTGAGAGTGGTGTCTTGCGGTGCCTTGCGGGGCGTGCCTTGAGGGGCAAGTGATTTGAGGGTCACACCGGGGAACCATCTAAGTGTTGGTCGACACAACGGGGACGTAGCTTGGTGGCGACCAAGTGAACCTCGGGAGAAAATCACCGTGTCAACATTGTCTACTCTTCTCGGTGGTTTGCCTTCGTGTAACACAAGCTTGTATTTACTTTCATATATACTTGTGCTTGTGTAGTTGCTCTCTTAACTAGTTTGCTTATGTAGCTTGCTAGTTGTCTTCTTGCTTGTGTAGCTAGAAGCTTCCCCTTTGCGTGGCTAATTCGGTTTGTGTAACCTTGTTAGTCACATTGCTTAGTTTGTGTAGCTAAGTAGTTTGCGCTCTCTAATTTGGCTTGTGTAGCCTTGTTATTGAGCATTGCTAGTGAGCTTAGGCTTTGTGCGCTTTGCTTACTAGAATTGTGTAGGAGTTCCCTCTTGTTTGCAAAGTACTAGTGCATAGGTTTGTGTGACCTTGCTCTAGAGTTAAATAGGAGAGCTCTTGCTAAGGAAAGCACCTTAGTTGCTTAATTAGGATCTTTGTGAGGTGCTTGTGAACTTAGATAGAGGGGTGTAGTCTTGGCTAGACCGATAAGTTTAATTCCGCATTTGTTTCGGTTAGCCAACGCGTTTAAGTTTTAGAAAGGACTATTCACCCCCCCTCTAGTCCGCCATCTCGACCCTACAAGTGGTATCAGAGCCGGGTCTCTCATTTGTGGTCTTCACCGACCCGAGAGGATGGCGGCTTATGGGCTAGATGTTGAGTGTCCACACACTTTTGATGGCACACACTTTGCACGGTGGAGAAATTGGATGACATGCAATTTTAAGTTTATTTCTCCTCAATTGTGGTGGATTGTAGATGTGGGCTTTTCCTTTGCAATTGATAAAAAGAATGCAACTCAAGCGCAAAGTAAATGCCTACATCTCGATAGCCAAGCTACTAATGTTTTCTATCGATCTATGGATAGTAGCATACTTTATGAGATCATAGACTTCGAGTCCGCCCATGAGATTTGGGTGTTTCTAAATGAGAAATATGGGGCGATCTCCAATGATGATGAGCCCAAGGAGAAGGCGCATGAGGATGTTGAGCATGACCACAACAAGGTGGTTGTGGAGGATTGCCCCACCTCACGGTCAAGTGATGACAAAAATGATCATATCACAAGATCACTTGACAAGAATGATGACAATGCCACAAGTGATGCAAGCAATTATTCTACTTCATGCACACTTGATGGTGAAGATGATGGCTATGAGAGTGATGCCTCAACAAGCTCATCAATATCATCACATGGTAACACTAAGGTATCTATTGGTGGTTTTGTTGTTGATTGTGATGGTCCAAATTTTGAGCTTCTATATAAACTCTCAAAGGCCCTAAGAAATGAGATGGCAAAAACAAGTAAATTGAAAAATGAAAACTCATTTCTAAAAACCACATGTGAACAACAAAAGCATCTACTTTATGTTACTACTTGTTCACATGAGGAGCTAAAATTGGCTCATGAGGAACTTAGTGTTGCTCATGATAACTTGGCACAAGAGCATGTTTTACTCACTAATAAACTTTCTAATGAAAAACTCAAAGCTAGTGAGAGCTCATCATTTGGGTCAAATGATCAATCACATATTACTAACCCTTGTGATGTAGGCAAGAAGCATGTATCCACCTCTTGTGATGATTTATTAGATATGCCATGTTCTTCGCAATTAAATGTTTGTTCTACTTCTATGTCTTGTGAGACTAACCTTTTGAAGGAGAACAATAAGCTCAAAAGTGAAGTGAAGAATTTGAGCAACAAGTTAGAGAGGTGCTACAACTCAAAAGTCACCTTTGAGCACATAATGAAAACTCAAAGAAACCTTGGTGATAAAAGTGGCCTTGGCTTCAAGAAAAAATTGACAAGGGGCGAAAGAAAGCAAGAAAAGAGAATGAAGAGACTACTCCAAAAGAAGCTCTCGCATTCCATGTGCTATCGATGCCATGAAGCGGGACATCTTGCTAATGGTTGCCCAAACATTGAGAAGCTCAAGAAGATGAAAGAAGAAGAGAGGCTAAAGTATGTGAAGTGCTTCAAGTGCCGCACTTGGGGTCACCTCACCTCAATGTGCCCAACCAAGCAATTGGTGAAGCAACAAGTAAAGCCTCAACCAAAGCCACTAGTTGAGCAAGAGAAGACACTCCAAGAACAAATCAAGATCAACCATGGAGATGATGGTGACTTGATAAAGAAGAAAAAGAAAACAAGAAGGGGTGGTAAAGCAAGGCATCCAATGCAAATTCAAGATGCCAAGATGATGAGCAAGAATCAAAATGAGAAAAGAAATTTGACTCATATCAAGTGCTTCAAATGTGAAGATATGGGACACTTTGTCTCGGGGTGTCCTACCAAGCTTGAGAAGAAGGCTCAAGCAACTCATAAGAGGCAAGGCATTGAGAAGCAACACATGAGCAAGGAAGAAAAGGCTCACTCTAAAAGAAGTTGCTACTTATGCTGGGAAAGGGGACACATGGCTCATTCATGTCCCCTAGGTAATGATTCTAAGCCTATTTCAATTGATGATAATATTGTGCTTAGAAAGGATGGCAATGGTACCTCTATGATTGCAATTGCAAAACATCCTGCTATTCATACTAAGGCAATGCCTAAGTATGTTGCACCTAACTTGAGAGGACCCAAACTTGTTTGGGTACCATCAAAGAGTGGATGATTGTTTGTAGGTACCATCGGCATTGGAGGCTTGATTCAATTGGTTTCGTGTTGTTCATCATATATTGAGTCAAGTTATGAAGCTCAACGCATATCCAATCCCAATGCCAAGTCAAAAACAAGTGAAGTCCAAGTGCTACAACATACAAGTGCAATGTTAAAGATTGTGATGATTTATTGGATATATTTGATGGCTTGCAAATATTTGAGTCGGAGCTTGCTATTGGATGATCATGAGCTAACCAAGGTATATCGCTTGTTGATCATTTCATTTGGGTGCATATGAGTTGGTTGAATTGGATAAATGTGCAATGTTGCTTGCTATGAGATGATTGAACGGATTAAGTGCTTAGTAATCAAGTTTGGATTGATTTGTGTTGGATAAATTCATAAGATGACATTTAGTAAGTGGATCGAATGGATATATGTCTTGTGAGAGTGTTCAAACAAGTTAATCTCAAGATTGATTCACATTTGATGAAGATTAGCTCTTGTATTGAAATCTGTCCAAAAGTTGAAAATCTGAGCTAGCTGTGATCTTAGCCATGTTTGAGTGATCAAATCTATTTGGATTGGCTTGAAATTTGGTACACATGCCCTAGACTTATGGTATAAGAAGCTGTACAAATTTTATTAGAATTGGATAAGAGATGGTTCGACTTTGGAGTACATCTTGTCAGCTATAGTGCAGCAGTTTTCAGCATGTAGCAGTGGTGGAAGAATTAAAATCTGGTAGCCATCTAGAAGTCAAATGAAGCTCAAATTTTTACAGTTGCTAGATGACTTAGTGAATCACATCTCCACCAAATTTCATGGCATTTGGATCTGTACATTGGGAGATATGAATTATTCTTTGAAGGGTACAGAATCTGCCAGAAAAGTGACAATTATTGGATTGATCTAGAGTCACTTTAAGTGAAAGGTCCTCAAGTTGGAAACATATTTATAAGTGTTTGAGGTACCTAAGGTTGGTTTTGAATTGATCTAGAAGCATGACAAGAAATGAGTATAAGGGCATTGATTGTGGAATGTACTTAGTGTACAAATTTGGTACTCAAATTTGAAAAAGAAGATCAAACTCAAGATGAAGATGAGGTTCAAGTTCTAGTAATGATTGGAGAACATTTGGTAGAAAGAATAGGACTTAAAGAATAATTCAAGGTTACTCATCAAGTTAAGTCCATAGATCAATCAATCAAAGGCAATTCAAGTAAGTGTCAAGGATGGTTCTTTGAAGAGAGGTCACTTCTCCCTGCTGAGGGGGCTTGCCGCCCATGGGTGGGTAAACCGAGCACCGGCTTGGAAGGCTAACATGGAAGTGATGAATTCAAGGGACATTTGAGATGCTTAATTGAAGCAATCAACAGGATTGATCAAGAAAAGCAAGCAACACCCAAAAGAGAGCTAGTCATGTATTTCAAGTGGTATTCTAAGTAGTTCTCTCATGCAAGCATTGATAAAAAAAAGGGAGATGAAGCAAGCCAACCACAACTCAAGAGATAGTGCACTTGATCATAAGTGGTTTTCATTTCATATGGGTGAAAAATGGATTTATCTACGATGATTGGTCTTCACCAAGCTTATAAATTGGACTTCACATTGCTATTGGAGTAATGAATTGGAATCTATGTGTCTATCCTCTACTCCAACATAGCAAAGGTATCATTGCAATGTGCATGATCATTTCATCTCTTACTAGTATGCGATTAGTGCATATAGTACATGCTTACTAGGATCATGCATAACAAATGAAATGTTTAAGTTCATAGCCTACCACTATTGCTTGAATTGTTTAAATGATCTAGTGGTATGTGTATGAATTTGTTCATGAGCTAGTAAACCCAAGTACTTGGTCTAGTTTGGATTGCTAACAAGTGATAAGTACAACATTGGCAAGATAACCCTTAGCATGAGGTGTGAAGAAGCTTGTCATTGGTTCAAACCGGACTTGGTATCTTAGGCAAATCAACATAGTTCAAGTCATACTAGAAGCTCATGACAATGATATGGGTACAAGCACAAGGCAACAATAAAAATGGATATCTAGGGTGTTTCAAAAGGTATCTAGACTCAAAGTATTTCTTCAATTGGTATTTACAAGTGGTGTCTAGATCATAATCTACAAGTGATATCCTACATGTGGTACTCATGAAGATAGCAAATGTTCAAGAAGTGAATATTATTGTCAAATCCTTCAAAGTGGATCCATACTAGAAAGCTCTTTCGAATGGTATCACATTCCTACTCATGATATCTTCACGTGGTATCATTCATGCAAGACGATGGGTTCACAAGTGATCCTCAACTATAAGTGATCAAATCAAGAAATGCTACCCTCATCCTCAAGTGGTATCTCAAGTGAATGACACATGCTATGACATAGGGGGAGGAGCCCCACCTAAATGGTATCAAGGTCAAAAGATCCTAAGTGGTATCTCAAGAGCAACATACTAGTAATGTCATTCCAACATATGTGGTGATGTCCATCAAAAATGCAATATTCAAGTCTCAACCATCAACCCCAATGCTAGCCTTTGTATCAATTGAGAAGAACACCTTTTATGGAAATTGATGACAAAGGGGGAGAAGTTGGAACAAAGATATGTCAATACACCAAGAGAGAGGTTTGGAAAGAGATTGAACAAAGATATATCGTGAGAAGATGAGTTTGGACATGAAGATGGACAAAGAGGGAGCAACATTGTAGAAATAAGAAGGATCAAAATTCTTGGACAAAAGAAGCACACAAGTAGGGGGAGCAAGCTCATGAACATTGATTGGTTGCATTTGACTTATGCATATTCATGTGCTTGCTAGCATTGCATAAGTTTTATTTTTAATATGCATGCTTGTGTGGTGTATGCTAGTTATAGAATTTGATTGATGCTTTGATGACTAGCATGCATAGGTTGTTAGCTAGACTTATGATTATCATGCAAAAACTAGAACCTTGCTTATAATGTTGATCTCACGGGGTTTCTAGTGTTTTTGATGTCTAGCTACTCATGATGCTAAGGATGATGGCAAACTTGTGATTTTCAAATGATATCAAGCTATCAAATGGTATCGAACTACAAAGGTTTATTCTATACACCTTAGCATCACTTAGTAGTGCTAATCCTCCCACAAATTTCCTATTTAGGCATATGTGCAAGCTTGAAACCAAACCATTTGAGCACATATGTAGGGGGAGTTATCACTACCAAGTCGGGTTTTATGGTGCTTATCCAAATCTTGACATAGAGCTTAAATGTTGGATAAGTAGCATAAAATCCAAAACAAGTTAGCAATTTACACTTTGTGTGAAGTGCTAGCTTGAAAAAGCTTAATTTCCATATCTTTGTAGAGTTGTCATCAATTACCAAAAAGGGGGAGATTGAAAGGTCCTTGTTTGGTTTTGGTAATTGAGTGACAACTTAGGTGGACTAATATGTGGTTATGTGAGATACACAGGAGATTAGTCCACAGGTAATGGTGTCATGTAGGAGCTCATTGCATATGAGACATGACATGGAGTCATGTGACCAAGGTGACAAAAGATCAAGATGAGGCTTGGCTCGACGGACCGGTTGCAAGTGTGAAGGGCAAGTCGGAGGCTTTGGAGCGATGGACCATGAGGCGGTGAAGCTTGAGCAAGACTTGGCGCCGATGGACCGACGCAACGGTGAAGAGCAAGTGAGGTCAAGATCGATGGACCAAGGTCACATGATGATATGAAGTGGATCATATCATTTGTGATATGGTTGGTGCATGTGTTGCATCAATGTCGGAGGAGATGGAGTGGAATGCGCAAGGCAAAGGTATAACCTAGGGCATTTCCATTTCACCGGTCATAGGTGTGTAGAGAAGATGATGACCGGGTTTAGGATAGATGGCCGTACTATCAAGAGGGGCAAACTTGTTTGCATATCGGTCATCTAGTGCCACTTGAGCGATCTAACTTTGCATACGTGTTAGGATTGAGTGGCGAGGCAAGTTGAGTGCCTAATTCCTTCGAAGAAAATGTTTGTGAAAATGCTAACACACGTGCACAAGGTGGTGATCACTTGTTGGTGTTGGCACTTTTGCGAAGGCGGTGGAGTTTGAGCGGTAGAGAGGGTTTGGGTTTCTCTCTCCCTCCCGCCGAGCTTGCGAGGCGGGATTCGGCGCTTTTTTGGAAAAGTGAAATGCCTATTTTCCATTACGCCGGAAGTCGGAAAAGAAACGGAGGCGAACGGAGGTCACAGAGGTGCACCGGACGCTGCACCGGACGCGGTCAGTTTCGACCAGCGCGTCCGGTCAGTACAGCGTCAGGGTCTGGCGCGCGAGCTAGGGTTTGACACCGGCGCGTCCGGTGACCCACGGGACCGGCGCGTCCGGTCTGGCGAACAGCGAGTCACGAAGTCTTCGGACACGGTGCGCGTCCGGTCTCTCACCATCGGACGCGTCCGGTGGTCCAGGGAGCTTACTGGACTCGCACCGGACGCGGGTACTGTGGCGTCCGGTGGTTGAGAGGAGCGCGTCCGGTGATGTCTTCGTGGGCGCGGGTGCTGTGCGCACCGGCGCGTCCGGTGGTTCGCAACAGCGCGTCCGGTCGCTCGTTTGACCGTTGGCGCGCAGTGACCGTTGGAGGATCTAACGGACGAATTTGAATTCAGGGGGCACCGGACGCGGTTGAGCGCGTCCGGTCTGTTACGACCGGCGCGTCCGGTGGTCCCGCGAAAAACGGACAAGTGGAGTGCAACGGCTCTATTTGACTGTGGGGTTATAAATAGACCTTGTGGCCGGCCTTGGCCGGTAGCTGAGCACACTTTGGCCTTGGTGGCTTATGTGGTAGTGCTTGGAAGCCCTCTAACTCACTCATGCTTGATAGTGTTCATCGGATCGAGTGAGAGAGCGATTCTAGTGCGTTGCTTTGGGAGATTGCATCGAGTGGCACTAGGTGATCGTGTTGCAAGCCGGTGGTGCTTGTTACTCTTGGAGGTTGCCACCTCCTAGACGGCTTGGTGGCTTGTGGCTCCGTCGAAGCTCGCAAGAAGATTGTGCGAGGCTCCGGAGAAGCTTTGTGAGGGGGATTGTGCTCACCCCGCGGGGATCGCGAAGAGCAACTCTAGTTGAGCGTGTCATTGAGCTACCTCACTTGAGAGTGGTGTCTTGCGGTGCCTTGCGGGGCGTGCCTTGAGGGGCAAGTGATTTGAGGGTCACACCGGGGAACCATCTAAGTGTTGGTCGACACAACGGGGACGTAGCTTGGTGGCGACCAAGTGAACCTCGGGAGAAAATCACCGTGTCAACATTGTCTACTCTTCTCGGTGGTTTGCCTTCGTGTAACACAAGCTTGTATTTACTTTCATATATACTTGTGCTTGTGTAGTTGCTCTCTTAACTAGTTTGCTTGTGTAGCTTGCTAGTTGTCTTCTTGCTTGTGTAGCTAGAAGCTTCCCCTTTGCGTGGCTAATTCGGTTTGTGTAACCTTGTTAGTCACATTGCTTAGTTTGTGTAGCTAAGTAGTTTGCGCTCTCTAATTTGGCTTGTGTAGCCTTGTTATTGAGCATTGCTAGTGAGCTTAGGCTTTGTGCGCTTTGCTTACTAGAATTGTGTAGGAGTTCCCTCTTGTTTGCAAAGTACTAGTGCATAGGTTTGTGTGACCTTGCTCTAGAGTTAAATAGGAGAGCTCTTGCTAAGGAAAGCACCTTAGTTGCTTAATTAGGATCTTTGTGAGGTGCTTGTGAACTTAGATAGAGGGGTGTAGTCTTGGCTAGACCGATAAGTTTAATTCCGCATTTGTTTCGGTTAGCCAACGCGTTTAAGTTTTAGAAAGGACTATTCACCCCCCCTCTAGTCCGCCATCTCGACCCTACAGCTCCCCCTGTGCGCTACTCACTGCCGCTCCGCCTGCCGCTTTTCGGGCTTGCTAGCGTCGCCCGGACGGACATCGTGCGCCACGTGCCAGCTCGCTGCCGCCCCGCTCGCCTGCGCTCCCTCCCTCCCTCCCTCCCCTTCTCGCGATCTCCATTGCGACCCGCGCTCCCAGTGACCCGGCTCCCGCTCCCCCACCGGAGACGAGGACGACGGTGGCGGCTCCGACGAGGTAGGTCGGTTCTCCTATGGATCTGAGCCCTCCTCCTCTTCCTCTGGATCTGAGCCCGCCTCGTCCTCCTCCTCTAGATCTGAGGGACGCGGCGGTGGCTAGGGTTTCGACGAGCTCTGGGGTCCTATTCCCTCATACCTCCGAGCGAGCTCGAAGGTGATGGGCCAGGGCTGGAGCAGCCTGCACTTGGAACCCATCTGTTTGCTGTTTGTACATCCTTTGTTGTTTCTCCGCGGCGCAATAGGTTTTTTGAATGTTGCAACAGATGATTTTCGAATGTTGCAACGAGTTTTTTTGGGTTGTTGCAACAGATGATTTTCGAATATTTTCCTATTCCATATTTCATGGTTGATTTTTCGATGTTGCAGTGCTACTATTTGAGATGTTACATTACATATGTTTCGATATTGCGGTACATAATTTTCGATGTTACAGTACGTGTTTTCCGATGTTGCAGTACATGTTTTTTTGATGTTGCAGTATATAATTTTCGATGTTACAGTACATAATTTTTGATGTTGCAGCATATTTTTCAATGTAATTTTGCGATCTCGCAACATGGCCAGCAGCATTGGAGTAAAAGGCGAGGACATGGATAAAACAGACAGGCAATCGCTCAACCCTCCTGCCAATATTGCAGAGTTGAGAAGGCAGGAAGCAGGAGTGCCATTTCCGGTGATGAAGACGCTTGTAGAACAACCTTGGATGTCATAGATGTTAGGGTTTTAGGATATGGGTACTTGTGACTCAGATGATGAAAAGACTAAGTGCAAGTTCTATGAGAAAGAAGGTCATTGCATGAGGGACTATGTTCTCTTTAAGAGTGGCTTAAAAAGAAAAGTTTTCAAAGATTTCAGGGATATTGATCCAAGAAAAAAATAGAACAATAAGAGTTTACTTTAAGAAATGCCTTTTATGTACTCCTTATGAAGAAGGTTTTAGTTTTCAGTTTTTATCATCATGATAAGAGGTGTAATAAGTAATATAATTTTTTTAAGTCCTAATCATCTTGATATAAAATATAATAAGTGACATGCATGTTTAATTTGACCAACGTCGGATTAAGCATGTGTGTTAAAGAGTATTCGGATTTATTCCTAAATTTGATGATTAAATATGAGCCAATGCTCGTATTTATGTCCCTTTAAGGGAATTATATCGCATGGCGAGAAAAAGTTTATGATAGTACCCGTTTGGCGGAAAAAGTTTGAGAAAATACCCGCATGACGGGGTAAAATTGACATAGTACTTATGTTAATCAATCTTGCATAGGGGGAGAAAGTTGTGATGACTCATGTGCTTTTAGTGTATCTCGCACAGGAGATAAGTTTAGGGTAGCTCTTATGTTATCCTAGTATGAGTTTAAGAACAAAAGAAAATTGCAAACGAACCTCATGATAAGAATGACATGCAAGCATGACTTGCAAAAGTACTGATAATAAGAGGACTCTGTTGAGTTCTTGAAGTGAAATGAGAAAAAAGTACTCCCATACGAACTAAGAAATAATTTTATTTTGCAGGATGTAATCATGTAGATGAAGTAAGTAATCAAAGTTTCCTCATTCACAAGAGTTCTAAATTTTTTTTGAAATTGTGATAGAAAAGTTCATACCACATTTCGAGGGGGAGAAATGATAAGAAAGACAATTAAGAAAGATACTTCCCCATACTTCAGATAATACGATGCATACTATGTATTAAAGACAAGAGTGATCTATAAAAGATTAATGTGATCGTCGGGGGAGTATGACGGTCACAATAACGATACACCTAAAGTAAAGAAATAGCTAAATTCCTAGACCTTTTACAGTTCTGATAGGAAGATAGCATAGTTGGCCAGTATTTATATTGGACGTGTTCAAAGTTATTAAGGCGGTGCTAAACACGCCATATGAGTTTTTAGCAGATTAAACCCAAAATGAGAAAGTTTAAAGATAAGACAACTTGGGAGAGCATGGTACAAAGAGACCTAACTCCACAAGGAGAATGAATAATATTAACAAGGATCTTGTTACACAAGATCTTATAGAATTAATTGTTTTTTGGCAATAAAGGTCAAGAAATGCTAGTAGCTGAGGCCCCAGAAAGTCTCAAAGAATAAGAAAATCAGATATTTCTGATGACTATAAAGTCTATATTAGTGAAATTCAAATAGAGGATAATCCCACCTAATTTGAAGAAGTCATGAGAGGCGTTCACTCGTCCAAGTGGCAAGAAGCAAAGGAAGATGAAATGAAACTAATAATACCAATAATATTTTGGGATCTAGAATAAAGTCCTAAGGAGCCAAAATAGTAGGCTGTGATGGGTCTACAAGACAAAATATGACTCCAAAGGGAATATATAAAGATGTAGAGCGTGACTTGAATCAAAAGATTTTACGTGAAGCGAATGAATAGATTACAATGAGTGTTAGTGGCACATCATAATCTGAGTTACATCAGATGAAAGTAAAGGCGGCATTTCCCAATGGGATTTGTATAAAAATGATTACGTGGCATAACCCAGAGGTTTTGTCATGGAAAAAAAAGAACGTAAGGGATGCCACCTGTAGAAATCTCTTATGAACTAGATCAAATCTCTAGACAGTGACATTTAAAGTTGAATAATCAATTAGAAATTTTAGGTTAAAGAGAATGAGAGGACAATTGCGTTTGTATAAAGTTATAGAATGAGAAATTTATTTTCTAATCCTGTATATGTGGATGACATCTTACGTTTTAGTAGTGATATCAATCTACTGCATGAGAAGAAGTTATTGTCCTCAAGGTTCAATAAGAAAGTTCTTGGTGAAATATCTCTCATTATAAGAATAGAAATTCACCGAGATAGAAGAAAACGGGGTATTAGAACTATCGCATAGGCATGCTAAGAAAAGTTTCTAAAGAAATAAAGTACCTATGCGGGTAAACCTACACTTGTCCCCATGGTCAAGGGTAATAGCTTTGCGAATTTTAGTTTTCCAAGAAGAAATGTGAGATTGTTATAGATGGACGTCCAATATGCTTCAGCTGTTGGAAGCTTAATGAGTACACAGATAAGATCTTACCCTGACATAGTTCACGTATCCGGGTTATTTTGGTAAAAGTTCAGTCCAGATATAGATCACTGGAATGGAGTTAAGAATATCGGCCTCATGCTAAGAAAGAAAGAACAAGTACTCTCAAGTAGTTGTGGGTACAATGTTAAATTTTAGCGAGATGTTTAGTGAAACCCACATAGTAGCTAACACTCGCAGTTGGAGTTTTATTGTGGAAAAACTCCAAAGAAATAGTTTTAGTATTATCAGTGATGCAAAGTTATAGTATAGCATGATATGGGCTGCAGGACAGGTAAAATGGTTAAGAAACTTGTACCTAGAATTGATAATGGTTGTCAACAGCAATAACCATATAAGTAGTTTGCTCCTAAGACAACGGGTCATGTGTGCTGCCAAACACATTGACATTAAAGTTATACGTTGTAAAGGAGAAAGTCCGAAATCATATTAAAAGTATTGAACATATAATTAACAAGCAAGTGCTTGCGGATCCGCTTACTAAAGGCTTACCACCCAATGTATTCAGAGAACACACAGTCGACATGGGTTTATGGTATGCCTATGATTTCCGGATAATAAAGGGCCCAAAGTTAAAGAATCTATTTCAGATCAGAGATGTGTATTGTGCTGTTAAATATATTGGCAATTGACCATGACGATGAGGCACGCTCTATGCACTGATCTGTGATGGAATGGTAAAAGAAATAAGTATAAAATTTAAGTCCAAAGTTTAAGTGATAAGTTGAGATCAAGGGGGAGAATGTTAGGTTGATCTCCCACCAAGATGGCCAACGGCCACTTGGACCTTGATTCACGCCTTGATCGGGGGCGTTCAGCCATACTCCTGGCTGGTGGGCCCCCGTCGCATAGTGCCTATAAGAGGAGGTGGGGGCTAGGGGCTCCAGATAAGAGGTTGAGTGCCACAGTAACCACCCCATTCCTAACCCTAGTCCGATCCCGAGGGTGGCACTGCCAGCGGCGGGATGCCCCACCGGCGGTGCCACTGCACCGCTACTCCTCCACCGACAACAAAGCCACCTACACCGATGCCGTGACTGCCTCCTCCTCGAGCTCGTCCCCAAGCCCGACGGTCAGGCATCCTTCCCCTTCTTTCCCTTTCTAGCTCATATCAGTTCATATCCTAGGATGGTCTACATGTTTATCCCAAATCAAGGAAAGGTGTACCCGCTAGATCTACTGGTTATGATCCTAAAACCCTAACAATAGATAGGCAACCTTGGATGTCATATCACAAGTGCAAGGCAGTTTCAGAATGTGTCGGTACCAACAGTATGGGGGTACCCACAACCAACGATAATAAAAAACGAAACAATTAAAATCACAGCAAAAGGCAGCCCGCCTCAACCGCGTACCGGGTCCGTCTCGTACGAGGCCAGCTCGACGGAATGCCTCGACCGCGCTCCATCTCCGACTCGTATGAGGCACCCCCGATGGGAACGCCTCGACCGCGCCCCGTCCCGTACAACAAGGCGCCTCGACTACGCTCCGACTCGCACGAGACTCGTTCGGCCACCGGCAAAACTCTGACTCGCATGACCCCGGGTCGGAGCGCTCGACCCACTCTATTCACCTACCCCAAGACAAAAGTCAGAGCATTTAATGCGATTACCTGCTACCACCTACCGACATGGCCACAACCATGATCGATGTGGGAGCAACACCGGTGTCAGTTCTCACTGTTTTACTGCCCATCCCGTGATGGGAGGTGAAACCTGTCACTGTACACACCTTACCATGCACTGTTTATCGCCAGTCACCCTCGAGGGAGGATACGACAAGGCCCGTATTCCGCGATCTCGGAGATTCGGCCTTATCTGTCCGGCCTCGACCCGGCCTCGACCCAACCTCGACGCCCAGCACAGTTCGACAGGGAAGAAAGGCCGACGTGGCACAGGGCTCCGGATCATTTCGCCGTCTCATCCCCGACGTCACCATGCTGTCCAGGGATGGCCGGCCATTCTTGTAGCACGCCGCTACAGCCACTCCTACAGGGACCGACAAACATCACCTCAAGGCTCCCCGGTGTCTTGGCCTCCTCTTACCCTATAAAAGGGCAGGCCAGGACCCTACAAGGGGACAGGGGAAAACGAGCCAGACACAAGTCCAAAGCCAAGTGCCAGCAAGCAAAGGCTCCCAATTCAGAGATCAACATCTCAAGCAATCACCCTTGTACTCTTTTTTCTCTCCTTGAGACTTGGGCTCGGCGCCCTCTCTCACAAGCTTGTAACCCCTAGCAAGCACCTCGGTGCAAGGAAATACAAAACTCTCCCCTCCCCCCTGGACGTAGGGCCTTCTTTTGCCCGAACCAGGATAAACCCCCGTGCGTTCTCCTTGCATCACCATCCAGGTTAGGGACACGCAGCACTCACTCGTCGGTTTAGGACCCCGACGGGACCGAACACTGACATAATGCGTCTAAGTTGTTTTACCAGTGGAATAGATGAAGAAATCTGGCTCTTTGATGGTACTATTGGTGAGCCATGTGGCTTAAAGAGGTTTGTGGTTTCTGTACATGTGAATGCTCAGATAAATTTGAAGTTTAAGTTAGCCAGAGATTGGTGCATCCATTGCTGTTGCTTCAAGGCGAACACGCATGGGCATGCTAATCAAGAGATAAAGACTGATTTTGCATCAATCACAATGAAGGTGACTTGGTCGACTATATGGTGATGGCCTAACAGTCTGACTGGGCTGCCAAAAAAGAAAGCCGAGTGTGTTTATATATATTAAAAAAGAAGAAAGTTGATTTTCTCATAAGAGCAGGAGCAATGGAAGCTAACATTGCTAGTGGTTTGAGTAAAATTAAGTGATCTATGTAGACTAGGAGATATTGAGACCGCTATTTATACAATGCAAACCATCAATGTTTTTTCTATTGGTGGTCTCCATCTTGATTTTCTTCTTCACCACGCATCACTTTATTCTTTCTTCCTCTTTTTTTTATGGACCACCTTCTCTCTCCTAAGCATATGTAACTTTTGTAGGTAACTATGACAACTTTAGAGCACCTAGTACTTTGTGTACAACATGGCATCTGAACCTAGCTGGATATTACAGCCAATACTAAAGCCATCGGCGTTGAGGAAGTCCAAAGCTAGCTTTTTATCTTTTCAAAAGCGAACTCAATAGCCACGCTGTTTGTTTCAGCTTCTGACTTTTGATTGAGCTTAATAGCAAAACATTGTTTGTTTCAGCTTCTGACTTCTGATTGACTGGTACCAGTAAAAGCTGAAACAAATAGGCTCTACCTCCTACCACAAACTAAAGTTTGGCTCCCACTTTGATATTTTCAATCAAGTGACTGATGAGGTGAGAGACGTGGAGTGTTTCATCACTACTAAAATGGTAGAGTTCTCCTAGTGCACTAAGCAGTAATAAGAACACTGCCACCAATTCTAACACATGGAAATTCTCTCTAGGAGACATTTAGTAAGGAAAACTTATACTAAATATTGAATACTAAATAATAGGAGAACCCCACGTCACTAGGAGAACCTACAGATTCTTATTGTGTTTGTACTAAAAGTGTACGTATTTCTTTTTTTTTCTATAGCTCCCATGAAACAAGCAACAACATTAATATGATCGCCTTGATTGGGAGGTCTGCCGCTTTACTCGCCGATTTCCACCAGTGCAATGCGGATGTAATACAATATCCCGAAGATTGTTATTTGTTCACTCAAATTGCATTCCATAACTTTTTGCGAGGCACTCCTATCTATATCTATACCAAATATTAAAGTGTCAAAATTTCTTCATTTTTTTGGTCTGCCCCATTCAATTTAGCCCGTCCATACAACCTACTAGCAAACATCTCCGCCTCTGCCCTGCATGGCCGCACGGCTGCACGCTCTGTTCGCTTTCACCTCACATAGTATGCTTGCGCCCCGCTCACCTGCTCCCCTGCTCCGGTAGCACGCTGCTGGAGTTCGGCTGGAACGATGTCCGGCTCACGCATCACTGCTGCAGATTGACCTATCATCAATGCCTCTATTACCGCCGGTATCATTAAAATCGTTGCTGATGCTTATCACCAATGGTTCGTAATTCGAACCATTGGTGATGGGATTATCACCGTCAGTTCGTAAGAACACCCTGGTTGATAACTATCACCGTCGTTTTGTCTTACCAACCGGCGGTGATAGTCCATCATCACAGCCGGTTTGCACCACCAACTGCCGGTGATGATATGCTCCTCATCACTGCCGTCTTGCCATATGAACCGGCGACAGGACCGTCTCAACAATTTCTAGGGCCCTTGTGCAAGCAAAACACTAAGGGTCCGACAATCTAATGTTTTAATATGACGATTGAAGTATATGGTACTATTAATAAAAGTTTACTTGCAAGATGTATTTAGTTCACAAAAAACGACTTAAATTGAATTCAAAATTTAGAAAATTAGAATCCTATCACGCTAATATGGAATGACTTAAATTTAGAACAAATTAGAAATTACCTGCAACATCTCGGTTGTCCTGTCCCTATGTGGCTTGATGAATTAAATAATTAAATTAATGGATCATTCGCTTCAGTTGCTTGATGCCGGTATGGACTGGATTGCAAGGTCGAAAAGAAAATTACAAACACTGAAACAGTGAGACTGTACTACTGATTACTGAAACCACTTACCGCAGCCGCAGGGAGTCACGACTTAGGGGCGGAGCGGAGAGATGGCAGTCTGCAGCACCGCTGCGTTAGCGCCTAGCGGCCGCCCTCTGGGATCACAGGATTAGCTCATAGGAATTGGGAACTCTGATCCAAGACCGCGGAACGGCCGTAGCGGCGCAACAGCATGCTGTCATGGGATGCCGTGAAGTCGCGATTCGCGAATAGGAAGGGTCGCCGCGCAGACCGAACTGCTGGAACTGAACTGTATGGGTTGTCAAATACATGAAGTATTGATGCATATACTCATGGGCTGATGGGCCCCAGCGCCATGGGCCCCCGGTCGTCGCACTGCTTGCACCCCCTCTAAGACGGGCCTGACCAGCGATAACCATGCTGTGGCATAATAAAATTCATAACTTTTTCTAATAAAGTTGGATGAAAATAAACTTTATATCAAAGTTGTAAATTTCGACGAGTTCGACAACTTTGTAGTTGATGACTTTTTCATTTGGAACCATTTACGGTCCCATAATTCTATTTGAAGAGCTTAAACTTTGAAATTAAATTTTGAGTAAAATACATCCTGGGTCCTCAAACTTTTGAGGTCTTTCCATCTAGGTCCTTGAACTAAAAAAGCAGCTATCTGGGTCCCTGAAATACTACCACGGTGCATCAATGGTCCGAAACCAGCCACGCTAGCACTAGCATCCGACGTGGCCATGCCACATTGGCAGCTGGGCGCTGTAGCCATGGCAACTTTTCAAAAAAAAACCCTATCCCATTTCTCTTTCTCGCTTCCAAATCCATGCTGGGGTGCCCGTGCTGCTCGCGCTGCTCCCCTCGCCGCCCGCGCACCTCCGGGTCGGTGGATGCCGCGCTATGGGGCGTCGTCTCGGCATCCGAGGCTGCTCGACGGGGCCACGGGCTTCGCCTCCAGCATCCACACCAGCCGTGGGATGGCGTCCAGGAACGCGGCGAGGTTCTGGTGCGTGGAGCTCGCCGCCCGCACACGTGACCAGAAGCGCTACCGCCCTGCGCGCCTTAAGGCTTGGCCAAGCTCACAATATGCCGCCGCCATTCCGCTGTAGCCTCACCGTCCCACGCCTCACCGTCAGCACGACCAGCTGCAACGTAACGAGGCACACCCGGAGCACCCATCCTCGGCCACGCTCTTCGCCGGCGCCGCTGCCCCGCCACCGCCATGGGCGTGCGTGCCCGGGCAGCCGCGCTCTGCCCGCGGCCGCGGCCCCGACCGCTCGTCACCGCCACCGTGTGCGCCTCATGGGCCCCGCAGCTGCCGCCTCCGTGCTGCTGGCGGCCATCTCCATGAACGCGTGTGAGCAGGCGAGCGCGGGCACGTGAGCAGGCGCCGCCGCCGCCGCTGCGGGCGTGCATGCGAGCCGCCGCGGCCACACAGGCGAGCAGCAGCAGCCGGCATGTGGGCGCGCGTGCGAACAGGGAGCAGGGGCGCCGAGCAGGCGCATGTAGTTGAGCAGCCACGTAAGTGGGCGCGCGCGCGTGCAGGGTCGCGTGAGAAGGAGAAGAGGGGCTTGGTCGCGGGGCCTAGCCGCGGCGCGTGGAGCGCGCAGGCCAGAGGTGGCACCTGCTCGCGAGGCTTGGACGTAGCGCCTATGTTGCGTGAGGCTCGAGCGCGGGTGGCAGCCGTGGGTCCGTGGTGGAGGAACAGAGAGTCAACGCCTTCTGTTAGTGTGCTGGCAGACAAGGTGGTGCCGTGGTGGTAGTGGAGGAGGTGCAGTCTGGCCGCAGCCCGTCTGCCGCTGCCTGCGCCGTCGGGGTGCCGCTGGCAAACACGGTCAGGAGCATGGCCACCCTGCCGCGGGCATGCGTGCTCGATGGACGCCGTGCCAGAGCCAGACTCGAGCGCGCGGGGACGCTCAGGAGGAGGATGGCGGCACCCGTGATGTCGGTTCCGCGCCGCGCGTCGCGGCCGCCGGCGCCAGCAAACCCACGTCAGCGGAACGCGGATGCTCGGGCGGTCGACATCGATGCGGGTGACTGAGGCATCGAGGATTGCGGACAGTGGCTGCCCTCCCTTGCACACGTCGGTTTGCCACCGCCACCCAGCAGGCTGGTGGGCATTCAGAGAGGCCGTGGAGCTGCTCCGCGACAGGCCGGTCTCCAGGTCTGCGATCAAGGCGGCGCTGCACGTGCTCGTGCGCACGACGGCGTGGGGCCGCAACCGCATCAAGGCGGTTGACATCACCGGCACGGTGCCTGTGCCCGTTGACATGCTCTTCGACGATGGGGCGGAGCGTCGCGCGTGTGAGCTCGTCCTAGCGGCGCTGGACATGCTCTTCGATGACGCGACGGAGCGCTGTGCGTGCGAGCTCGTCCTCACGGCGGCAGCGCGCGGTGCTGTTCCTGAGCGTGTCACGACCGCCATGCTTGGGATAGGGCAATTCTGGTGCTTAAACAGGGGTATTGGAAAAAATGTGCGGCCACGGTGTACAGCTGCCACTGTGGCACCGCCACGTCGGCTGTTGGCACTTGCGTGGCGGGCTTTGGACCTTCGGTGCACGACTACAAAAGATTAGGGACTACATAGTTGTTTTTTTAGTTCGAGGACCCAGGTGGGAAGACCCTAAAAGTTTGAGGACCCATGGTGCATTTTACTCTTAAATTTTTTCAAATTGTACAAACGACCTTATTAGATGGAAAAATGACCAAAACCAAAGTTGTAAATCTTATAGTTGACAACTATTTCATTAGAAATAATTTATAATCTCAAATTTGTATATGAAGTTTTAAAGTTTAAAAAAAACAAATTTTCAAACAATCTCGGATGAAAAATCGACCAAAACCAAAGTTGTAAATCTCGATGAGAATGACAATTTTGTAGTTGATGAGTTTTTCATTTGAAATCATTTGAGGTCCCAAAAGTCTAGCTGAAGTTTTGATGTTTTGAAATTCAATTTTTTTTGAACGGATGGCAAAACAACTAAAATCAAAGTTGTAGATCTCGACTAGAACAGTAAATTTGTAGTTTATGAGTTTTTATCTGAAGTCGTTTAGGGTCCTAAATATATTCATTTAAATTCTAAAAAGTGAATACTAGGGGAATGGATATGCTATATAAATACAAGTGACTTAGGGGTGGAGTGGTTAGAGGAGGGTGGTTAGAGGAGCTAAGAACGAAGGTCTCAGGTTTGAATCAAACACCATCGTGTACCATAAAAAGCGTGAAGCTGGAGCTGGTGGGGTGGGCTTCACAGGATTGAAACAATTTTTTTTACTTGTTTTTGGGATTTTCGAAAATTCAAATCACCACCGGCTGGTAATGCGAACCGACTATGATAAGCTAGTATTACCGCCGGTTGCAAACCGGCTGTGATGAGAATGTCATCCCCGCGACAGTTTATTGCCGAGACCGAAAAACGTTTGTGATGGGCTTTACGAACCGCTTGTGATAGGTTTTAATGTAGTAGTGCGTGGGCTGCCGCCCATCGGAACTGTTGTCACCTCCCACACGCGTGAGCCACTAGAATCCGGATCCTCTCACGTGCACGAGCCGCTGGTGCCTCGCTCGCGAGGTGGTGTCTGGCATATGAAGTCATGCTGGAGGCTCACACTTGTGGGCACGAGATGCCGACACTCGCATGAGTGTGACACGCTTGCGGTGTAGAAAACATGTTCCTTTTTATTTTATATTTTGTTATATAGAACATAAACCTAAACATGCTAACGAAACACGGGATTGGACTCCAAATTTTATTTATTTTTAAAATTTTCCATCGGCAAGATCACCTGTTTAAAATGAAAGTTAACAACTCAGGTGGTCACATGTGTCACTTCTGTCTGCTTTGTAATTTCTACGGTTATGAACCGGAAGTTATCACATTGACCATAACATGAACTCTATTGTTTGTTCTCAAAAGTAAAAAAGATAAAGAAAATGTTGAGTTCTCTAAAATAATCAGAAAAATGGTAGGCCTTATTTCAATTGAAAAGGGACCTAGCAATTCAACACTTATATTATTGGATGATTTGGATAAGTTTCTGTAGAGTCATTAAAACTGGTATTGGACAGTTGCGTCATTAGTGTGAAGTCAATGGAATTCATATGCAATGTGGTAGTTTTTACCACACCCCCTCAAGGTGCTATTTATTTTAATATTGGGTATCGAGGACGAGTTCTTACATTGGCACTATATGCGAGAGATCTCTATTTGATGAGTTGGCGTGAGCAAATTGGACATTTGAGATGAAAGTGCATTTTGAAAAGCGAATAAACTATATGTCTGGCAGTGTTAAAGTTATTCACTTTAAAAAGCTATATATGCTATCCACTATGATAAAGAGGAAATAAAACGGATTGACAATATATTTTTTTGGAGAAGTACCTACACCAATAATAGATTGTATTACTGCTATTGACTTGAAGATACAGATATCTGAACTAGAAACTCTAAACTAGATTAGGATTTTCCCTCGAGATGTGTACATATAAGGATTTTTGTATAGTGATGCCTAAGCATGGAAGTAGGAAAGGTAGGCATCAGACACAAGTGAGGATCACATGGTTCTTAAAGCATAACTCCTAAGGATGGGAGTATGAAATGTAGGAAAGGTTCTCCCAAGAGTAGAGAATGTCATGTGATGGGAGTAGGAAAGGTAGGAAGGATGGGAGCATGAAATGTAGAAAAGGTTCTCCCAATAGTAGAGAATGGCATGGGATGGGAGTAGGAAAGGTCCTCCCAAGGGGAGAGGGGGAGAGGATGGAGGGTTGCCTAGGCGACAAGCCACTTGTCTAAATTTGGGTTTGCAAATGAGACTCAGAGGGAGAGAGAGTACCTTGCCCTCATGCTCTTGGCACTATATATATAGGCAACAACAATTTACAAGCAGTCCCTTGGTGGAGAGGATTTCACAAACTACTACACTAACTCCTGTTGGGCCTCTTCTAGGGGGAGACTTGGCCCATATATCATATGGGCTCCTCCAACAGTAGCCCCTCAGCTACTAGGTTATGGTCGGTACTACATGACCAAGTAGATGCTCATACAAGAAGATGCGTAATACAATTCAAACCTTTGTTACGAGGGTCTTCCTTCACAACCTACACGTGCGAACCTTGGTTGCGAGGGCGTTTGCTTCCTTGTTGTCGCGTTGGAGGATATGATGGAGTTCAATTCCATCAAATCTTCCCTTCAACTTGAGGACCTCCTTGTAGTATGGCTCCATCTTCTTGTCCCGGCAAGTCGATTCCTTCATGACCTAGTTGATCACCAGCTTGAAGTCTTCACAGACGTAGAGACGGCGTACGCCATGGAGAAGTGCCTCATATTTTGCTATGCTATTGGCGGCCTAGAAGTGGAGCTGAAGGGCATATCAGAGCTTGTCGCCACTCGGCGATACGAGCAACACTCCATCCCCACGCCATTAAGTGTCTAGGAGCCATCGAAGTACATGGTCCATCACTCTTGCTTGATTGGGATAGGCGGGGCCTGCTCCTCCATCCATTCTGCCATGAAGTTGTTGAGCACCTGGGACTTGATGGCGATGCATGGGATGTAGGAGATGTTGTGCCCTATAAGCTCCAGCCCCACTTGGCGATGCGACCAAAAGACCCACGGCTATTGATGATGTCCCCCAGGGCGCTGGAGGATACCACCGCGATAGGGTGGTTATCAAAGTAGTGACACAACTTGCGCTTGGTGATGAGCATGGCATCGAGCAGATTCTAGACCTGCGGGTAGTGGGTCTTGGAGTCAGAGAGCACCTCAAAAGTGAAGTACATAGGCTGACCTTGAGAACGTGTCCCTCCTCCTATCGCTCGACCACCAATGTTGTGCTCACCGCTGTTGACGGTCCTTAAGTATCAATTATAACTATCAAATAAATAGAGAAAAGGATCCAAATGAAACCAACACCTAGACTTAGGGTTTTATCTGACAGAATTCCACGAGTTTTGCTGTTTATCTATTTCTGCAGAGGGTTATCAGGAAATACGGAAGAAAGGCCCACATGTCGGATTAATGACGGGATATTAACCGAACACGTAATTATCTTACATCTAGAAGAGTCCAGAAGCCACGAGAACGAACGGGAGGCGTAACGGAGCCGGACACAGGGCGCCCGCCCTGGCCCCGGAGCCAATCAGGCTCCGCCTCGAGGATTATGCTCCACCGACCTAGAGGATCAAGGAAAACCGTCCGTTCAATGTCGGTTTGATCCGACGGCCCAGATTCATCCGAAAGGGCTATATAAGCAAGGCCCCTGCCCCTGGAGGAGAGGCCATCGTCTCATACTTCAAACCCTAATTCAGGAGGAGAGCCTCTGATCAAGCCCTAGAGCCACCACATCAACTAGATCTCTAGTTAGCATAGCTACATAGGATTAGAACTAGAAGGAGTCAATCTTCGATTGGTTCCCGGATCTGTCAAGAGGATTCTTGGTAATTCCTCTCTTGTTCTTCAATTGTTCATCATTGTTCTTCAATATTATGAATATGACTTTGTTCTATTTCAATATATTGGTTATGACTTTGCTCTACTTGATTATATTTGCAATTATATTGTTCTTAGTTTATCATAGTTATATGCTTGGCTTAGTTAGATTGGAATTATATACATGCCTAGGATCGTATAGCGTTTATCCATGTGTACAGTGGGTGAATGATAACTATTGTGTAGACGTGGTGTCTATACCGTATTTATCTGCGATTGCACCCTATATGCTGGATTGTGGGGTAGTTCGCGATAGTGACAGCTTCGTTGATTCTTATATAGTCCCCCTCTCGTGTATAGGGCAGGCAGAGCAACACTATTACAGGGGAGTGATTGCTATGTTCTTCATCTTCCTTGCTAATATTCACTATGCATGGATATAGTCTTTTCTTACCATGATTGCCAAGTATAATTGCACTAACTATGATATGCTAGACTTTATAGTTAATAATAACTTAGGGAATATCTTTGTAGTTCATCCTAATTCCATGCTAATGACTTGCTAGAATATCTGTTGAGGTGCTTATCATTATTATATGTGGCTAGCTGATCAGATTAATTATCTTTGTCACCATTATCACTTTACCTTTACTTAATGTGACATTTATACCTGTATAAAGAGATTGATAAATACTCTCGGTTATACATGCAATGATGTGTACTCAGTTCCATATTCTCATTCCATTATCAACCATGATACTTAGAAATCCCTTCCCAGTGGTAAAAATATAAATAACGATACCTGGAATACTTCCCGGTTAAAATGCTACATCGGTATTAATCTGTGCGCTTGCAGATCCCTTTTATTATTCATCTTGATGAGCAAATACATATTTCAATACCGCGTCTCTCATGTCATGCTGGGGATGACAACTTGGCTTAAGTGGCATGAGGGATAGGTTTGGCATTTTTGGCGCCGTTATCAGAATTAGAAAACTAAGTCTACTTTTGGTAGTGACGTTAAGAATGCCCAACAACCGCGCGTGTTGTAGCCACGACATACAAGAGTAGGGTCTCCCCTTTGGTCAGGGAAACTAGTACCGATAGTTGGTTAGGAAATGCTTAAGCCAGTCGAGGGCCTGCTGAGCCTCCTATGTCCACTGGAATTGCTCAGACTTCTTCAGGAGCTTGTAGACAGGCATGCTGCACTCACCGATGCACCAAATGATCCAGCTTAGCGCCGCCAGGCACCCGGTGAGCCTCTGGGCTCCCTTAAGGTTCCTGACTTGCTCCATGTTCATAATGATGATGATCTTCTCAGGTTTGGCTTTCATGCCATGCTCGGACATGATGAATTCGAGTAGCTTCCAGGAAGGGACACCAAAGATGCACTTCTTTGAGTTAAGCCTGATTTGGTTGGCTCGAAGATTCGAGAAGGCCTCTCTGAGGTCGGCTATGAGTTGTCTGGCCTTTTGGGACTTGACGATAATGTCATCGACGTACACACCTCCAAGTTTCAGCCAACATGCTCTCTACAGCACTTCAACATGCATCGCTGAAAAGTCACCCCAATGTTTCTTAGACCGAAGGGCATTGACACATAGCAGAAGGAGCCGAACGGGTGATGAAAGAGGTCGCGAGTTGGTCTGACGGATTCATTGCGATTTGGTGGTTCCTGAAGTATGCATCTAGAAAGCATACGGTTTCGCACAATGTCGTCTAATAAACCACTTGGTCGATGTGTGGCAAAGGGAAAGGATCCTTTGGGAGCGCCTTGTTGAGGCTTGTCTAGTTGACACACATCCTCCATTTCCCATTCTTGTTCTTGACCGGAACAAGGTTGGTCAGCCACTCGGGGTGCTGCACCTCCCTTATGAAGCCCGCCGCCAGGAGTCTAGCAAGCTCATCCCTGAGTGCCTTCCGCCTCTCTCTTCATTGAAGCGGTGAAGTCATTGCTCGCTTGGATTTGCCTCGGGCTTGATGTTGAGGAAGTGCTCGACCACTTTGCGTGGTATATATGCCTAGCATGTCTGAGGGCTTCCATGCAAAGACATCGACGTTCTCGAGCAAGAACTCAGCGAGGGACGCGTCCAATTGCAATGATAAGTAGGCTCCGATGCGCTTGACCTTGTCTGGGCATTCGCCTTTGTGTCATTTGCTAACTTGAAGGAACTCATGGGGATCCCCTTGTTGTTGTGGAGGCCTTCTTCGTCCAATCGATGCTGAATATCAATGAGGTCGGTGGTAGCCATAGCTATGGCTATGCAGGTTGCGCACTCCTGTTCGCACAAGTAGGCTTCCTGGGCAATCCATGGTTATGACTCCATGGGGGCCGGGAATCTTAAGTTTTAGGCTGGCGTGGTGTGGGACGGCCATGAACTTTGCATAGCTGGGCCAGCCGAGCAACTTGTGGTACGTGCCCGGGAAATCTACCACCTCGAAGGTGAGTAGTTCCTTACAAAAGTTGGTCAGTTCCCCAAAGGTAACAGGAAGCTGGACACCCCCGATGGGTATAGCTTGCATCCCCGGGTGTAGGGTCGAGATGGCGAACTAGAGGGGGGTGAATAGTCCTTTTTAAAATTAAATGCGTCGTCTAACCAAAATAATTGTGGAATTAAAACTAATTGGTTTAGCCAAGACTACACCCCTCTGTCTATATTTTCAAGCACCTTACAAAGATCCTAATTAAGCAAGTACCAGGCTGGATAAAGCTCACATACACAAATTTAGTTGGCAAGGTCATACAAACCTGTGTAATTAGTACTCAAACAATAGGGGAGCTCCTACACATGTTAGTATGCAAAGCGCACAAAACCTAAACTCACTAGCAATGCTCAATAACAAGGTCACGCAAGTCAAATTAGAGAGCCCAACAATTACTTAGCTACTCCCTCCATTCTTAAATAATTATCGTCATTGGTGTGCGTGCCACAAGTATGACTCGAATTGTAGAAAATATATGCAACATTTGTATCTCCAAATAAATTTATTAAAAAACTAGATTCAAAGATCTTTCCAATTATACTTTAGTCAAAGTTGTTTCTTCGGAAGAAAAACGATAGATATTTAAGGACAGAGGGAGTACACAAACTAAGCAATTTAACTAGCAATGCTACACAAGCCAACTAGTTATGCAAGAGAGCAACTAATAGGCTATTAAAGCAAACTAGCTACACAATAGCAACAACACAAGCACAGCATATGAACAAGTAAATATAAGTTTATGTATGGAGATTATATTGCAAACCAACGGAAAAATGATGACACGGTGATTTTTATCCTGATGTTGGGTGGTTTGCCAACCACTTGATCCTGGTTGAGACATGCGTACTTGTTCATCTCCGAGATCGACCGATCGTGCATAATCCGTCGTCGTTCTCTCGTGCATGCAATGCAAATGCAAAGCTTTGCGCTCACGAGAAGTCACGGCCGCCGGGTGCACAGACACGTAAACTGATGCATGTATGTACTACATGATCGAGTAGCTAGAACATGCACAGAGCCAACGCGCTGGTTGATGGAACAAGCGCCGATTTCTTTGAACAAACAGACTTATATTTTTTTTCACGAGCGGGATCATACCCGTATTTCATTAAGAGGGAGGGAGTTTACAAACACTGGGACAACGAATCAGGCGGCGAGAAGCTACCCGATGCCAGCCAGAGGGAACCTAGACTACTGGATACACTGAGGTCGTTACATGCATACACGATTGTGCGACCACAGCTCGGCTAGCGCCACAAACGGCAGAAAACCGGCAAGCGCCCACTCTTCCCCCTCTTGCACGACCTCGCGCACGACGTCGTTCACGCACGATGCTGGCCTTCCGAACACGCGCACGTTTCTTTCTTTCCAGAGGCACCAGGCTACCAGAAACAACAAGGAGTCGAAGACCTCCCTATCCGCCGAGGCGATCCTCGATCTCTGATGAAGCCACCAGGACGCGATCTCGTCCCCAGCGTCCGGCATGAGCGTGTCGAGCCGCAGCGGGTGGACAAGTGCAAACCAGACCTGCTTTGCGAAGGTGCAGCCAAGAACAAGGTGGCCAATCGTTTCGGTTTCCTGGGCACACAAGGTGCACTCATCACCATCCTGGAGTCCATGGCACTTATGTCTCTCCGCCGTCTACAGCCGCTTGTGTAGTGCAAGCCAGAAAAAAAAGCTTCACCCGAGGTGGCGCCCTGACAGCCCACAGCTCTTTGGCGCCCAACAGCGATGCGGAACCATGGAAGAAAGCCCTGTAAGTTGACGAAACCGAATACCTCCCATCCAGAGACCACCTCCAGACGAAGTGGTCTGCCAGCGTCGATTGCAGGTTGACATCGGCAAGGATGTCCCACACACGGAAGTACTCGCACAGGACCTGAGTAGTCAGCGCTCCGATGATGTCCGCGGCCCACCGATGCCCTTGCAGTGCGTCACGCAGTGTGCGCTTGCGACCGGCGAGCGACGTGGCTGCGAAGAGTGCGGGCACATAGCGGTTTAGTGGCCCAACGGAGGACCAGTTATCTGTCCAGAGCTTGGTAGACACTCCGTCCCCGACAACGACCAGTAGGCTTGCGTCGTGCATGTCCCGGACAGCGCGCTCTGGCCTCGACGGCAGGCTAACCCAGCATCGTTGTGGCTCTGCCCTGGAGAGCCAGTCCCACCGGAGCCTGAGGGCATAGCCAAAGAATCTGAGATCGAGCACACCAAGACCGCCCAGGCCAGTTGGCCTGCAAACGACGGGCCATGTGACCTTACATTTCCCCCCCGAAACGGACTCCGTCGCCGCCCATAGGAACGCTCTGCAGCGTTTGTCGATGTGGCTGATGGCCCACTGGGAGAGGCAACATGCTATGCTGATGTGAACTGGAATGGCCGAGAGGGTGACCTTGGTGAGCAGCGCTCTTCCGGCGTTCGTGAGCAAGCCGGCCTTCCAAGTCGGGATCCTGGTGGCAACGGCGTCGACAAGTGGCTGCTCCATGGAACGGTTCAGCCTCCTTGGAGACAGCGGGATCCCGAGATATTTGCACGGGAAAGGGTGTACCACGCACGGGAACACCTCCAAGATCTCCGCCACCATCGCTTCGCTTCATCTGATAGGGGTGATGACACACTTCTCAAAGTTGGTGATTAGCCCCGACGCCCCAGCGAAGAGGTTAAGTATCTCGCTTAGGCAGTGGAAGTCATCGGCGACGGGTGCGACCAGGACGACCAGGTCGTCAGCGTAGAGTGATGCCCGATGCGAGAACACCTGCCCCGGCAGCGGCGTGAGCTCATCACTCCTGTCAGCATCTCGGATTAGTGAGTTGAGGACCTCCATGACAATCACGAGCAGCATAGGCGAGAGCGGGTCACCCTGTCTCAGTCCACGCGCGTGGGCAATACGCTGCCCCGGTCGACCGTTCATGAGAACCTTTGTGCTTGCCGTTGAGAGCAGAATAGAAATCCAGTTGGTCCACCTCCTGGGAAATCCGATATGCCGTAGAACATCCAGGAGAAATGGCCAGGTGACGGAGTCAAAGGCTTTGGCGATGTCAATCTTCACGAGCACCGACGCGTGCTGCTTGGAGTGTAACCAGCGACATGCCAATTGCACTGAGCGAAAGTTGTCGTGGATGGCGCGACCCTTGATGAACGCGCTCTGGTTTTGCGCGACAATGTCATGGAGCCGGGGAGCTAGCCTTCGTGCCAGGCATTTGGCAAACAACTTACTGAAGCTGTGCATGAGGCCGATAGGACGAAAGTCCTTGGGACGCGACGGCGCAGCGTTCTTGCAGAGCCATATCATGAGGGCGTCGTTGAGGAGATGAAAGCTTCTCGCATCGAGGGACCAGAGGGCATTGAACGCACAGACAATGTCGTGCTTAATCACCTCCCACGCCACCCGGTAGAATCTGCCGCAGAAGCCGTCCGGCCTAGGAGCACGGTCCGGCGGCATGTCCTTGATGGCCACCCAGATCTCAGCCTCAGTGAAACATGCGTCAATGCCTGTCAGGTCAAGCTGAGGCAAGAGACCGTCAAGCACGATCAGGTGCTGGCGCTGGAACGGCACCCCCAGTATGCCGTTGTAGTAGTCAAAGAAGAGGTTGGCCTTCGCCTCGTCCGCCGAGAAAGACAGACCATTGTGTTGCAACGTCGGAATTTGGTTTTTCCTATTACGGTGGCAGGCTTGTAGATGAAAATATATCTTGTGTTCGCATCGCCCTCCTCGAGAAAACGGACTCTCGAGCGTTGCCGAGCGATAGTCCGCGCCAGGGAGGCCAAGCCGAGCGAGCGCATCTTGAGTTGCTTCCGGAACGACTGTTCAGGGGCTGAAAGCTGCCTGCGGTCCTGCGCAGCGTCGAGCTGGGCGATAAGCTCCCGGGCCATGAAGAGCTGCGAACGCACGCTCCCCACGTTGCGCATGCTCCAGCTCTCTAGGGCCTTGGCTGTCTTCCGAAGCTTGACGTCAAGAACCCGACAGGCGTCCGCGCCGGGCACGGCGCAGTCCCATGCTTCCCGAACGACGTCGTCGAAACCATCGAGACGCGTCCAGAACTCCTCGAAGCGAAATCTTGGCTTGGCCCACTGTTCGCAGCGGGGCTGTAGCAGCAGTGGCGCATGATCTGAGCAATTTGACGACAGGCACCGAAGGTGATGGTTCGGGTACCGCTCAAGCCACTCCACCGATCCAAACGCGCGATCAATGCGCTCAAGGGTCGGGCGGCTGCGCTCGTTGCTCCAAGTGTATAGGCGGCCGTGTAGGTATAGTTCTTGAAGCTGCGTGTCATCCAACGGCCTACGGAAGCGTCGCATGGAGCGACGATTTAGGCGATCGTTGCTCTTGTCGGCTGCTTAATAGATAAGGGCATGTTTGGTTAAAGGTGTTAAAGTTTAACCATTCTGTAGCACTTTCGTCTTATTTGACAAATTTTTTTTAATTTTGGACTAATTAGGCTTAATAGATTCGTCTCGTAAATTACTCCTAATCTGTGCCGACATGCATGCAATTAGTTTACATTTAGTACTCCATGCATTTGCCGCAACATTGATGTGATGAGAGTTAAACTTTAACATTCATGAACCAAACTGGGCCTAAGATCGAAGTCCCCACACACAAGCAGTGGCCCCTGGTAAGCGGCTCTGACCGCCCGCAGCTCGTCCAGGAAGCCTTCCTGGAGGTGCGTATCGACTGGGCCGTAGACGGCGGTGAGCGACCATATCTCGTCCGGTCTCTCCACCACCGCGACGGAGATGGACACCGAGTGGGTGCGACACGATTGCGCGGACACGCGCCATGCATCCCTGCACCAGGCCACCACGATCCCCCACGAGGCCCCAGCGGCCAGCAAACAGACATAGTCAAACGAGTTTCCCATTAGTTCGGAAGCCATGGCAAATGGGAGTACATCAATCTTGGTCTCTAGCAGACACAAGAGAGACACGTGTTCTTGTAACAAGAATTCGCGAACGACAGCGCGTCTAGCCCTCATTTTGAGGCCGTGCACATTCCAGACTAAGATGTTTTGGCCTAACATGGAAGACAGGAGGTGCGACAGAGGATAGTAGCATACTAGGCGGCGCAAACGGCACCGAGTGCCCGCTGCTTCCGACCCGGGAACAGGGCGTTCATGGCGTCGCGCTTGGACGGCGACAGCGGGAGGATGAAAGCTGTCTGGAACTCCTTGAAGGAAGCCTCGTCGGGGACAACCGTCTCGCTGTCAAGGCCGAGGCGTCGCATCATCACCTTCCTGGCCTGTGCTTTCGGCTTCTCTTCACGGAACTTGCTCTTTGCCGCAAGGCGGGCACTTCTCTTGGGGATCCAGTCTTCATCTTCCACAGAGCTGGTAGCCTTCGTCAAGCGTCGACGCGACGTGGAGAGGATCGGCTACTCGAGAGGCTCCTTGTACTTGGCGATGAAGGACTCCATCGTTGGGCGGACGTGCGGTTCGACATGGTTGTTCGGCTCACCATCCGTGCCAGGCGCCTGGACAACATGATGAACCCCTGGCGCCTCACGCATAGAGGGTCGCTCGCCCGAGGATGCGAGCAACAGGTGCGTGCCATCTGGTCCGGTGTTCACATGGGCTGCGAGGCAGTCGTCGATGAAGGGAAAAAGTCTATTTTTTGTCCTCAACTATTGCGAAAATCCGTTTTTTGTCCCTCAACTCCGAAATCGGACAAACAAGCCCCTCAACTTTTGAAACCGCACAGATTTAGTCCCTTGACTGTATTGATCGATGGTTTTACTACAGTAACCACGGGTTTGCTACATTAATCGTGGGTTTGTTACAGTAACCGCGCAAATTTATTTCGGCTGAATCTTTGAAAAATCATAGTAAATCACAGAAAATTCATAAAATGGAAAATCTAATTTTGTTGGACTCTACATGAGTAGAGCTACATAGTGAATATATAATATAGTTGCTTTAGTACCAAGTTTTTTCCTTTTTCTTTTTTATTTATTTCAGCTCAACCTTTTAAAAAGCGTAGTAAAATTTGCGTGGGTACTGTAGCAACCTGTGGTTAATGCGGCGATCTGTGGTTACTGTAGCAACCAACAGGCAGAACAACTAAATCTGCGCGGTGTCAAAAGTTAAGAGGGGGTCTTGTTTGTCCGGTTTTGGAGTTGAGGGACCAAAATCGGACTTTCGTGATAGTTGGGAGATACATTTTCGTCGTTGAAGTGCAGCATGCTCAGCGGCCCATCAAGCTCCAAGGCCGACATGCTCGGCTCGAATAGGAAGGACGGCCCGTCCGCAGAGTCGGAGGCCAGGCAGCCCAGGTGGCCCACGACTAGCCCAAAGTCTTTATCCAACGCATCACGGCAACGACTTCCAGAGGCATGTGGCCGCGCACCGGGTTGCGGTCGAAGGAATGGGCCTGCACAGCACAGGCGGCGTCAGCTGCTTTCGGCGGAGTGCGCAGAGAGGCCTCAGCAAGCATCGGGTCTGCGGACGCGGTGACAGGAGAGTGTGAGCATCCGAGCGTCCCCGACGGCAACACGCGTCCCACCCGTTGCGTGAATCCAGGCGGCAGAGATTTGCAAGCTGGCTCCTTCAGGCGACGTGACCTCTCCCACGCCAAAAACGGGGTGCAGAGGGGCGCAGCATGGGCAGGCGCTGCGACTGGACCGGGCAGGCCACCGTGCCCACCCGGACAGCACGTGACTCCTCAGGTGGCCTGAATGACGAGCCGGACCCACGGCCCAGCCTAGGGTCGTCGTCCCCGCCGAACCGCGTAGTGCGCGGCCAAGCGCTGCCGCCACCGCGATCAGCCGATCACAGAAACCCGGCCAGTAACCATTGAAGTTGTTGTCGCCGCTGTCGCTGTCGCCGTCGGCGTCAGAGGTCGGAGGAGTATGCCAATCCTGGAACTCGACTAGCCGAAGCCTGACGAGGTAGCGCAACGCCGGAACCTCTGAGTGGATGATCTCGTGCGGCCAAAGGTAGGACGGCGAGCCACCGTCGTGTGGCTCCTCAGGCTCAGGGACCGCCATGATGAGCTCGTCAGGGATGAGGTCAGGGTGGGCGCACCACGTCGCCACGAACTGTTCGTGCTGATCATCGGGATCGTGCAGCGCCTCATCATCAGCGATTTCCGTGTTGGTGCATGACGCCCCAAGAATGATTCGGGCAGTCTCCTTGGACCTGGCATGCGCCGGGATCCCCTTCATCCCGACGACAACGCGGAAGCGGAATGAGCCCGCCGACGCCATGGACAGGCGGCTCCATCGCCTCCAGCGCAAGGGAAACGGCGCGTTGTCCGGCGTTGGAGTCCCAAGAATGATCTCCAGGTCCTCCATGCGACTGAAGCGCACAATGAAGTCCTCAGGGCGATGCCGATGCACGGTGAAGAGGTCGCCCGCGATGCCGTAGACCTCGCTGAGGCGAGCCCTCATCATCGCGGTGGACACCGGTGGCCGCGTCCCGACCACCATGGCGACAAGGGCCAGAGAGAGAGCATCCTCCGCTGCCTGCAGCGCGGCAGAGCGGGGGACAACCACCATTGCGAGCAGCGACGTCCGGGCCCTCGTCCGCGGTGAGGCCGGTGGTTCCATCACCCGACGCAGGAGTGCCTGGGGAACCTGGCTCGGGCGCGCAGGCGAGTGAATGCCGGTGGAGGCGTCATGCGGAGCAGCGGCAGCGTCACCGTGGCCAGCGTCCGCGGTCGAGGTTGCGCCGACCACGCCACCAGCGGTATCCGCATCCATAGGTGCCTCAGCAGCAGCATCCGCATCAAGAGGCGCCTCACCAGCCGCCGGCCCCCGAGGCTCGAGGGCGGGAGACGGCTGGCATGCAGGCGGAACGGACGCGGCGCGGCCGGTGGAGACCGAGCACGCGGAGCACGTGTCCGCGCCGTCCAAACTGTGATGCGACGAACGACGACGGCGGCGAGAGCCGCGGCGGCTGCCAGAGGCGCGCGCGGGCGAGCGGCCGCGCTTCCCGACCCAGCGATCCTCGGGCGGTGCATGCGGACAGTCCCTGGCCTGATGGCCCTCACCCAAGCACGTGAAGCACCTGGACGGGGACGAGCAGTCGGCACGAACATGATCGCTCGCCAAGCAGTTGAAGCACAAGCCGACGAGGTTCTGCGGCACAGGCCTAGACCGGTGGGAGAGGTTGGTGCGGCGCCAACGACGACGACTCTCCACCATCCTGAAGCCGTCCTGGTCAGGCTCAACGGATAGGCGCGGCGGGTGCACGACAACAGACCTGAGCCTGAGCCTCCCCGGAGCCGGGTCAGGCTGGCGTGCGCACGTCGGCGGACGGGGCGCCTCCCTCCTGGCCTCGGCCATGAACCCGGACGTTGCGGGGCGACGACGATGACAGCAGCGGTGGCGCTGCTGAGGGGGCAACACAGGCGCCTTGCCTCGGCCCGACGATGCCTCAGACTCACTAGGGGAGTCGTCGAAGTCGGAGAAGTGGAGCCTCCCCCCGGATCCTCCCGGCGAGGCGGAGAAGGGCTCAGCCCGCGGGTTGAGCGAGCTCGACTGCAGGACGAGCGCTGCATGGGTAGCGGCGGCCAGCGGAGGCAGCTGCAGCGACGGCAGCTCCCCGGCACCAGCTGCATCTGCGGCCTCGACCTCATCCGCCCAGCTGCGACGGGACGGGGAACCACACTCTATGCCTGGAGTGGCACGAGGGGGTGGGTGGCCGGCACGGCCGGGATGGCCAACGGCGGGGCTGGTGTGTCCGGCAGGGCTTGGGTGGCCACCGGCAGAGAGGGAGGGAGAGTCCACAGACTTATATATCCTACTATAAAAGAGCGAGTTTTTTTTTTAGGGGACTCTCCCTCTATAGTAACCGTTGAATTTAGACCTCGTGTTATTTAAGTCATCCGTCATCTGAGATCTTACATGTAAGATGTAAGATTTCTCCTAACCGTTCGATCTAGATGTCATGTTATATGAGCCATCCATTATATTGTCTAACATCTTAATTACCTTTCCGAGTTCTTGCCCATAATAGTAACGACGTATTAGAATCCAACGTACATAGAAGCCAAATTATCTTCTTCCAGGACTCTGACACGGCACTCATACGCGATATATTGGATGCTAACTTGTACACCGCATGCAGGAAGTTAATGTGAAGCACAACACGGGCTACTTCAAGATTAGCTTGTTTGCGTCACCTCAATCTACTCACTTACGCACATGGTGTTGGCGACAATGAAGCAGGAGCAACACGCAGCGGGAAGGGAAGGCAGCATCGAGGGCGGCGGCGACCTACGGCTGCTGGAGGAGTGTGGCACGGAGGTGCGGCTGTCACGCTCCGCGGCGTGGATGTCGGCGACGCTCCTCGGCATGATCGAGGCTAGCTGCGCGGAGGGTAGCATCCCCATCAAGGGCGCCAACGCCGGCACCCTCCGCCTGGTGGCGGCCTACTGCGAGAAGCACGCGCCGCACTACGACCCCGTGGCCTCCGAGGCGAAGCTCCGCGACCCGTTGTCGCCCTTCCCCATGGACTTCACACCGGCCTCGTACGCCGTCAAGCCCATCACCCAGCTCAACCTGACCCGCACAGCACCACGGCCTCGAGGCTTGGGACCGCAAGTTCATCGGCAACCTCCCTGACAACTCCGCCCTCTTCAACCTCATCATCATATGCTTTCCTTCTTCAGAGTGAACTTTTCGTTGATCGAACTTCGGAGTGGTATTGTGGTTAGATGAAACAAAATTGATATACTTGCCTTGGGTTTAATCTGAATTTGAGCAACCATGCCTATAGCATCTGTGATGAATTGTGTGGTTCTGCGCTGTAGGTTGCCAACTTAATGGCCATCGAGGACCTGGTCAACCTGGGCTGCACGGCCGTAGCGGACAAGATGAGGGGCAAGACGCCTGACGAGATCTGCGTTGCTTTGGACATCGAGAATGACTACACGCCGAGCTGGAGGCCGAGGTCAGGAGGGAGAACTCCTGGGCATTCGAGGATTGAACTGCGCCTCCTCCTTGCTTACATTACATTTACATTGGTTCGTCCTGCTGCGGTAAGCACATTCAGTTTGATGTCAAGTAGGCAGATCAATAGATAGATCAGTTTGTGGGAAGTCTATGCAAAGCAAACCGTGTGAGTTGAGCTTCTAACTCTGAAAGTTTTGGTGCGAATTGTGGATGGATGAATGGATGTCTGTCCGACTGATTTTCATCAGCAGAAAGTGGTATGCTTCTTGCACACTTTGTTCAAAGAAAAGTTTTCCTCTTTAATAATATTATTAGGTAGAAATAGAGAATATAAACAGAAATAAAGAGTAAAGATAAAAATAGAGATAGTAGAGAGTAGAGAAGAGATACACGTATAGATGGCAAAAAACAAAAACCCACAGGAGCGGAGGAACATGTGCAACCAAAAAGCGTGAAAACTGAATTTGATAATAAAAAAAATCAGAAGCGGCAATTGAAACGGAAGCTCGGGTAGATCAGCGGTTGATCACACCATGTGAATAGGAATGTTGTTAAGTTACAACCTTCACGTGCGTGTCGCACGTGCATCTCTGCTAGTATAACAAACAAATGAAAGAATCAGCTTATGGACGTGCTGTGTCCCCCCCCCCCCCTCCCCCCACACGCCGTCTCGACCATCCACCGTCGTCGTTGGGTGGTCGTCATGATTTGTACCAGCGCTCTCCGATGATGGCTACGGGCGACGACGACGGAGCCGGCGGCAGCGGCACCCTTCTCCGCCTTGGCCACCTCGGCGTTGTCATCAGAGGCGAGGGACGGCATCAGCGGCAACGGCACGGCGGGGTCGGCCATGACGATGTGGCACTCGAGCGCGGCGCAGTAGCGGGCGAAGGTGTCGGGGGTGACATTGAGGCGGAAGCGGAGCGCGAAGAGGAGGCGCAGCTCCAGCGCGTTCATCTCCGACACCTCCACGCCGCCCACCCGCGCGAAGTAGGCGTTGTTGTAGTGCCTGCACGTGCCATCATGCACGGAGCCATGGAGAGCATGCAAAATGAGTAAGCAACAAGACAGTAGACAGATATCTATTGTGCGTGACGATTGATGAAAAGCAGGACACAGGAACAGGATCGTCGGTTTGCATTGGTACGTTTCTGCATTTCTTTTGATTTGAAACTTCCCCTCTCTCTCTGGTATGGTAGGTGAGCGCTGAGCGAGGAGTGTGTGCATTGAGATGGGGATCCCCGGACGAACGACAGCGAGCGAGAGCAAGGACGACATCAGCTACAGCTAGCCTGGCGAGCGAGAGCGAGCTGGACGTCCCAACTGACGACACCGCACAAACATGACACACGCACACAGTACACACATTCATCACCACCCCCGAGCACTAACGCCGCCGGCGAGCCTATCTCCGGCGCCGTTCCCCTGCTCCGCCGCCGTGACGGCCACCTCCGTCCGGCCGCCGTCCTCCCCCTCCCCCTCTCCCTCATTGACATGCGGGACCGGGTGGTAACGGCGCGGCTGTCGCCGTTCCGTCCCGTCCCCTTCTCCCTTTCTCTCTCTGTCACGTGGGCCGTAGCTCTGACGCCGTCACTGCTCCGACCCCACCTGTCAGACACACACATGCCGCTCACACACATAGCACTGGGTACACTTAGGAAAATGCTAGGTACACCCGGTTGGTGTACACAGAGAGTTATAAATCCACTTTTCTAGCTTAGAAAAATTCATAGAAAATTTGTAAATAAACTAGATGTATTAGATAATTTAATCATATAGTTTACACCCATTTTCATGTACCAGAAAATACATGTAAAATTCCATCTAGTTAATTAGCTATAGAATAAACTTATAAAATGCATAACTTTTGCATCCTAGCTCCTTTTTAGGTGAAATCACTTCTAAAATTCATCTAAAATCTAGCTCTATGCATTCATCCTGGTACCACCATATTGTTCTATGTTTGCTTTTCCTCTTTTATTTTATGTCCGGCGGTAGTCTTATTCAATAGCTACGCTGACAGATGACGACAGTGACTACCAGGAGAGCGAAGACCTCGACTACGAGAACGTGCCAGAAGTAGCCAACAACAAAGGCAAGTCTAGCTCCCCCTCTCTCTACCATCTTGCTTAATCTATCTCTAAATGAATAACTTGCTTAATTATTATCATGTATTATGAGCTCAGTTATGGCGAAATGAATAATGTTGAATTAGGATAAATGGTTATCTTGTCAATTTATGTGCTCCACAATATAGATAAACTTAGGGATAATAATTAATGAAACTTAAAAATTTGGTAAACCTGAAATTAAACACCGACAGGGGGCGAGCGGGGATAGCTTATGCGGAATAAGTTATCTTGGCGGGGATACCTGGATAGGATTCCCAGGAAGATGCTCGCCTCGGTCACATAAGGACCAGTTCATAGTCCCTCTTGCCTAGTGCGATGTTACGTACAACCACATGTTTGTATGGGTAGACTTGATCTCACACCCTGTTAGATAGAAGTATAATATCTACTAAGAGGCCGATGTTGGTAGCGGAATATTAGGAGCCGACACGGATGCTATGTGATCTTCCGTGGTCCGGTTGGCGTGGTTGCTATGTGATCTTCCATGTTAAGCCCCTTGACCTTGGCCGCGTTTGAGCCCATTTTATTTTTGTTCATTTTGATGATTTGGTATCATTGGTACTGTTATGTTGGGATGATGTGGTATCGTCCGAGATTATATGAAGGGATGATGTGGTATCATCCGGGATTACGAGATGGGACGATAAAGTATCCTCCCGAGTTTAGTGTGATTTCCAACCTCTGAGAAGCCGCGATAGAGTTATATGTAAGTCTAGGGTAGCACTCAAGTGGGTACGGGGTCTCGTTAGGCCTATTTCATTCACTGATCACGGAAGCAATTATGCATATCATGTGGGAAAATTTGTACACCTTTGCAGAGTTACTTAAACCTATTCGAATAGCCATGTCCTTGGAATGGGCAGATGCTAGGATAGGATACTATGATTAGCTTACTTTTATGTGTAATGAAACTAGTAACGTAGCTTGACACTAACCCGGGGACTAGTCGGAATGGTAATGGTCCGCTAGGACCCAACCTTTAATTATAATCACATCCACACCTCTATTTCCACCCTATGGTTAGGGTTTGCTGAGTACGTAAGTATACTCACCCGTTGTTGACTCACAGACTTCGGCACTAAAGAAGACCAAGACTATAACGAGAAAGTGCAACACGAAGATTAGGAGTTATGCGAAGAGTCCAAACATAGGAGATGACAACGAAGCTAGGGTTTTGACCGCGCTGAAGCTTGCCTGTGGATTAGGTTATCGCTACGCTGTAGAATATCATTGTACTAGAAACCACCATGAATAAGCGCCCCCTCGCGACAGTAGCTTTCTGCTAGTTATGTAAGCCTACGACTACGCTTTCCAGGTTACTGTTGTAAGACCCTTTTTAGCTATCAATAAAGCTCGGAACCTTTCTTTTTAGCTGTGTACCAATTTTGTTGATTTTGTGCGTAATCCTGGTGCAAGTACAGATGCACGTAGGACTATCAGAAATGAGGGGGCGACAGGGGTTCTGCTGAACTGTTCAGGGCTGCATAGCTTGGTTTTTTTTCCGAAAACACCTAAATGGATGATCTGGCAGACTGTCTAGGCGTGACTGTCGGACTGTCCGAACACAGTTCATGTGTTCTTGGCACTTCAAAATTGAAATCCAAGCATAGGGTTCTTGCATGGCTAAGCTGGTATACGTACAGAGGGGCTCCTAGGGTTTTATAGAGCGTATTTATCTAGGAGGATTGAGATACATTGCATCTATTCATCAAAATCCATATTTGGTGGCTTTCTAAGTAGATGAACTAGGTGATTGTGTTCATGGTTGTGATGAACTTGCACGGTAAAGCACACGTCGGGACTGTTTGGTTCATGACCACATCGTGCCATGCCACATGTTAGTAATGCCATAATTTTTTCATAGCTGTTTGATTCACTACCACAATTACGACGTGCCATACTTTCTTAGTATCCTGTCCCACACGTCATAGCCGCATTTTGTTGCCAAAAGTTGCCACAAATGTGGCTTCAATTTTGCTCGCCAAGCTTTCTTTGGCAGCCACACAGTTTGCCGAAGGTTTGACGTGGTAAACTATGGCACCAACTAAATAGGCAAACTAGAAAACTGCTCAGCACACTACTCGGGTCTGAGCGCTCAGACCCGAAGATTGGCGGTCGTCAGTTCCCCCACGACTCACGTAAAAGTGATGTACATAGAAAAACCAAACAAGGTACGGCTATTCTCGATGAGCATTGTTTAGGGTCAAGTTAGGGATCAACGGTGAATTTTACTCCAAAAAATTTTAATAAAGGTATATTCATGTCAAACACGCAATCAGCATACCACCCCTAGCGTACTGTCGTTAGGTCATGTTTGGATGCAGATGAGACCTTAAACCAACTTTAGGGGCCTGATATGACATTTTGGAAGTTCATGGACCGGCATAACACCATCGACTAAGTTTAGGGACCGGCGGTGATCATCTTAGTAGTTCGAGAATTAAGATGACATCGCTGGTGAAGTCTAGGGACCCACACATACCACTTTAAAAGCTTATGGATCGGAATAACACCACCGGCCAAGTCTAAGGACCCACACATCTCACTTTGAAAGTTTGTGGACCAGAAGAACACCACCGACCAAGTTGTCATATCTGTGGACTTCAAAATGCCAACTAACCTTTGACATGCATATCACTGCTGCAAAAATGTTGTGAAGGTAAATTTGATATCTTTTGTGCACATCATCGGCCCTGGTTTGTACGGCGGTTTGAGTTTGAAGTAGTATCTTTCTAAATTCTACTCCTCCTGTACATCTTTGGATTTTTTTTACTATAATCCGGTGGACATTTTTCGAGAGACCAACAAGCCAAAGAGCAAAGAGCTAGGTGAGGTATGAGAAGTGTCATGAATCATATGGTGCATATATGTACGTACATACATACATCGATCCGTCGTGCACTAGTGCTCCTGCATGCAGCAGCTTTTGCACACTCGCAACACAAAAGTCACGGCCGGGCTTACACACACGCCGACATGCATGCATACTACATGCATGGGAGTAGCTAGAACATGAAACGTGCGAACGCGCTGATTGAACAGACAGGGCGAATTTGTTTTTAGCACGCACGCACGCATGTACAAAGGCTCAAAACAAATGAAAGAATCGTGTCGACGTGTGTCACTGCTACAAAACAAGGCTGTAGTCCCGGGCCGTAAGGGCCTTTAGTCCCGGTTACCAAAACCATCACCTTCACCAAGAGCACCTCCCTCTTCTTCAGCTTCTCCTATTGCTGTATCATCGAAGCCACCAAATTGAGCAATAAGGTCGTCAGGCTCCAGTTGTTTTTGTTCTTCTTCACATTCTTCCATCATTATCTCGGTTTCTCCATGCTTGGTCCAACAAATATAGTTTGGCATGAAACCCGATTTCAACAAATGTGAGTGAATATTTCTAGAGCTAGAATATTCCTTCAAATTCTGACACAAGGCACATGGGCAACTTATGAATCCATCCCGCTTGTTTTCCTCGGCCACTCTTAAGAAATAATGCACATCATCAATGAATTCTTTGGAGCGGCGATCGGCATTGTACATCCAACCACGTGTCATTGTCTGCATTGCAACATAAAGTATGATAAGTTTCTAATTTTTACTACAGAAATAAAAGTAACAAATAACCTAAAATTCTATATTTCTAATTTTTCTCATCAAGCAAAATTAAAAAAACACCAAAGTTCTCTATTTCTCTAAATAATCAAGAAATTTGGTAGGCATACTAGTTATAATTAACTAATTAACCCGGTCACAAATTGCAAATTAATGTATGATAAGTTTCTAATTTTTTATAAAAAAATGAAAGTAATAAATTACCTAAAATTCTCTATTTCTTCATTTTCTAAACAAGCAAAACTAAAAAACACCAAAGTTATTTATTTTTCGAACTAATCATGAAATGTGGCATGCATACTAGTTTAAATTAACTAATAAACCCGATCACAAATTGCAAAATAAAGTATTCTAAATAACTAACTAACACATAACCTAAAATTCTCCATTCTTATTTTTTCTAAACAAATTTTATATTCATACTTAGTTATAATTAAATAATCCTTCAAATATATTATTTATACTTAGTTATAATTAACTAATTAACCAGATCACAAATTATAAACTAAAGTATTATCAAATATTATTTTTTAAAAAACTAATTATAATGATAAACCATAAATTTAGTATTTTTCTAACTAAACCAAAAAATATGGTAGACATAATAGTAATAAATGGTGTATACTAATTTTTAGGGTCTTAATTGTAGTTATCTACATTAAAATATTTAAACGATGAAGTGATTGGAGTTTAAAATTGTGTAGAAATCAAAAAATAAAAAACCACTTGTATAACACCACAAAATGAGATAAGCTATTGCTAAAACTTAAGAAGATGAAGTTAGTAACCTCTAAACAAGTAAATGATGGCGTAGAAGTGATGAAATAAATCAATATCCGGAGATGTGAGCACAAATCAAGCAAGAACACATGAAGAACATGAAGAACAAAGAAGAAAGTGAGCTCGGACAGTTCGGTCAGGGGAGGAAGAAGGATTCAAATATGGGGAGAGGATTTAATCCCGGTCCCTAACACCAACCGGGACTAAAGTCCCATCTTTAGTCCCGGCTGGTGTCACAGACCGAGACAAAACCTTTAGTCCCGGTTGGTGTTACCAACCGGGACTAAAGATTGCCCTTTAGCCCTGGTTAGTAACACCAACCGGGACTAAAAGTGTTTTTAGTCTCGGACGCTAATTTTTCGGAAGCTATTACTCATTTTGCCCCAGTGACCAATGACCTGTTCTGTAGTAGCGTGTCCTCCCGTACGTCTCGACCGTCCCGTCCATCCGACGTTGTTATTGGGCGGTCATCAAGAATTGTTGTACCACCGCTCTCCGATGATGATGACTATGGACGACGACGACGGAGCTGGCGGCAGCGGCGGCGGCACCCTTCTCCGCCTTGGTCACTGCTTCGTCGTCGTCGGAGACGGGGGATGGCAGCGGCACGGCGGGGTCGGCCATGACGATGCGGCACTCGAGCGCGACGCAGTAGCGGGCGAAAGTGTCGGGGGCGACGTTGAGGCGGAAGCGGAGCGCGAAGAGGAGGCGCAGCTCCAGCGCGTTCATCTCCGACACCTCCACGCCGCCCACCCGAGCGAAGTAGGCGTTGTTGTAGTGCCTGCACGTGCCATGCATGCAGATGATTGATGAAAGGCAAATGCGTGTATCTATTGTGCTGATGATTGATGAAAGGCAGGACAGGAAGAGGAGCGAGAGCGAGCTGGACGTCCCAACTGACGACACCGCACACACACGACACAGACACACCGATCGCTACCGGCTGGGCTGTTGTTTAGTTATAGCAGGTCAGGATGCATAAATGGCTGTGCTGCTACCTGCTCATCAGCCGGAGCCAGGAGGTAGATGGGAATCGAATGATCAATAGGATAGGAACATTTATATATTTAATATATATACATACGTTTTGCATGCATGTGAGTACTGGGCCGGGTAGCCGGGCATTACACATACTGGGGCTGGACTACATGCATACAGCATGTATATATCAGTAGTATGTCCCAGATAAACACAGTTGGAATTGAAATTTTCTACTCTCTTTAGCTGCTGGATATATATGGCCATGCAGCCCGCGGCCCGGTGGCACGGCCCGTAGCCTGGCGTTTTGGCCTGGCCCAAACACGGCACGGCCCGATGGCCACCGGGCCCGTGCCGGCCCGGCCCGAGGTACCAGGCCGTGCCTAGGCCGTCACCCAGGCACGCGACACGGCACGGGCACGCCCCGGTCCAACAGGTGGCCCGGTGAGCGGCTTGGTGCCGAAATGAGCCATTGCAGGCCTCTAGGCAACTAGCCGTTGCAGGCCGGCCCACAAAGTCGCCCCCACCGCTCGTATATAAGCGGCCGCGATGCCGGCAGCTCGCACTCTCGCCGTCTCGCGCAAACCCTAAACCTAAATCCCCTCGTCTCGGCTCTCGCTCTCGATCCGCCGGCCACCGCCCGACGCTCGACGCGACTCCGACTCCGTCCTTCGTCCCCTGCTCCGGTGACCTCGCCGCTGCTCCTCCACCTCGCCTTGAGTTCGCTAACCCTCTCCTCCCTCCTTTCCCATCCTATCCCCTCCTCCGGTGAAGCATGTGAGTGAGTTGTGTCTGTCGGTCCTTCCGCCGCCGCTCGCCGTTGTTCTAATCGGTGTCTGTCTCCTCTCGCTGGCTCGCTGGCCTCTTCTTCTCCGGCGTTGGGCTCCGGTGGCGCAGGGAACTCGTAACCCTAACCCTAACCCTAGATTTGTGCCTCTTCTTCTCTCTCTGTCACTCCCTCACTCCTCTGTTCTCTTCTTCTTCTTCGCAGGTTGGTTGCTGACGCCGGGTCTTCCTCCTCTGGAGGCACCATGGCAAGGCCGCCAAAGCGCCAGCATCCACCGTTGAGGGACGGTGCTAGAGCTAGAGGTCGGTAGCCCGGGCGGTTCGACCCTTCCACGGTCGGGGAAGCCGTGCCGGGGGAGGATTCCCTCCACGGCGACGGCGAGCACCCCGTGGAGGACCTGGAAATCGAGGATGACGACGACATCCGTGACGACGCAGCTGGCTTGTTCGGTATCGACCTTGGTGATGGATCAAATCCGATCGATGTCGATGCCGGCGACGGTGATGGAGTGGCTACCTCCACCGACACTAATGCTGCATCATCGGGTGCTATGGGCCGGCACGGTACGTGAAAATGGTTGTGCCCAGCGGGCCGGCACGGCACGGAAAACGGCCCACGGGCCATGCCTTGGGCCAAAGGCCAGGCACGGAGCCCGCAGCGGCACGGCACGATGTCGGGCCATGCTGTGCCGTGCCAGCCCGTTAGCCATCTATACTGCTGGAGCTGGAGTAGCATGTATCATCAGGGCACAGCCAACCAATGAAAACCTACCGAATTGGTTGACAGGTCATCAGGGTAGCAGGTACCAGAGCTAGTGGAAACTGGAAAGGCAGTGGTGAATGGCGTTCGCCACGTCTCCAGCCTCCATGAGACAATGACTCGCATCGCTCTGTCTGCGACTCTGCTTCTCTACATCTTTTTTTTGGCGGGAAACGTTTATCCAAGGTAGTAGGCAGGCAGCACCGTTACTGTAACATCCAGGCCCGGCGCACAGCCCAGGCCTACTCTATCGAGGAGTGGTCCCACCTGCGTAGCAACCCGTTTGAGTTTTCGTCCTCGCTTCGCTCAAAACGGTTAACCGAAGGTTACTACGTGTCCCTGGCCCTGGTATTTATGTCAGTCTGGCGATCTTTGGATTCACGGTATGATACTAAACACTGGTTTGCACAGTGCTTTGCGAGCTATAGCAACGCTTGTGAACAGTACCCGAGCTAGGTACGAATTTGGTCAGTCCCGACTCGCTACTACAATACCAGAAGTGAACAGTACCACGACGCCACAGTCCCCGGAGTCCAGATGTACAGTACCCCCGCTAGCTACAGTGCTCAGGCACTACCTACTGCTACGGTACTCATCCCATATCTGAATTGGGCCCACTTGGCCCATGGGGCTGTTACAGTTATTACTGACACTAATCGGCAGGGCAGTGCTAGTGCTAGTGCTACCGCTAGTCCGCTACTCTATTGCTTTCACCTACTCTATTGCCTTCCATTGCTCCACTACCCTGGCAAACTTCTGAAAGGTCTAGATGGCTAGAGGGGGGGTGAATAGCCTTTTAAAAGTTTCTACAAAGACAAGCTAAACAATTTTATCAATATAACAAATAGCGAGATGCGAGTTTTGCTTAGCCTACGGGGTGTTTGCAAGCCACCTATCCAATTCACAATTCTAGTATATTGGCACTCAACCGCACAAGTTAAACCGAGAAGGTAACTACAACTACAACTAGCAAGCTACACAAAAGAGCTACTCTAGCAAAGCAAACTAGCTAGCAAAGATAACTAAGAAAGTAATGCGGAGTTGAGTTAGGAGGGTTTCACCGAGGGGCGAAGTATTGAGCCAATCGATATGATCAACAATGAATTCCAAGACAACCGAACACCGGGATCAATCAATCACAATATGAAAGTGATGACACGAAGATTTATCCCGAGGTTCACGTGCTTGCCGGCACGCTAGTCCCCGTTGTGTCCCTCTTCACCACGTGGTTCGGTGGCTAATCGGTCTCACACCGAGCCTCTCAAAAGGCACCACAAGAACCTACCAAATGGCAAAAGGTTGCAATGACACGAGCAATCCACTAATGTTGCCTTTGGCGCTCCGCCGAGGTAGGCACAAACCCCTTACAATCACCGGAGGTGGCCAAGAACAAACACCAACTCTTGCCAATGCCTCCAAGCTGCTCCAAGCCGTCTAGGTGGCGGCAACCACCAAGAGAAACAAGAATCCCGCAGCAAATCAACCACCAAGTGCCAACTAGATGCTATCTCACGATGCAAATGCACTTGGATCACTCAATCTCACTTCGAATATGCAAAGAAGCAAGAGAGATGAGTGGGAGGGGAGTTGCTTAGCTCAAAGTGCTCACAAGTATGTTAAAATGTCCAGAGAGAGAGCCTTGAGCCGGCCAACGAGTATTTATAGACATACCCCTTCGAATATAGCCGTTAGGAACGAGATCCAGCCGAACACGCGTTGACCGGACGCGCTGGTCCGACCCACCGGACGCGCCGGTCGCGTAACGGCTAGTTTCCGAACTACTGACCGGACGCGCTGGTCCGACCCACCGGACGCGCTGGTGAGGACCGGACGCGCCGGTCCCGTGACTGACCGGACGCGCCGGTGAACACTGAGTCGCGCAAACCGAACTAACGACCGGACGCGCTGGTGAACCGACCGGACGCCACAGTGCCCGCGTCCGGTGGGAGTCCAGTAAGCTCCCTGGACGACCGGACGCGTCCGGTGGCCTGTGACCGGACGCGCCTCGCGTCCGATGAAACAACCGAAACAAGCGCAGATACTGGACACTGACCGGACGCGCCGGTCGAACAGTGACCGCGTCCGGTGCAGCGTCCGGTGCTGCGTCCGGTGCTGCGTCCGGTCACCACTGTGACCTCCGTTCGCCTCCGTTTGAATTTCGTTTGATTTTCGACTTCCGGCGTAGTGGAAAATAGGCATTTCATTTCCCCGAAATCGCCTGAATCCCGCGCTCGCGCGCTCGGCGGGAGGGAGAGAGGACCCCAAACCCTCTCTACCGCTCAAACTCCAACGCCGTCGCAAACGTGCTAACACCACCAAGTGATCATCACCATGTGCATGTGTGTTAGCATTTTCACAATCATTTTTCGAGGCGTTATTAGTTCTATCCAAATGCATATGATCATGAAATGCACACCTAGAGGCACTTAGGAGTTCATTAGCCGCGTCATTCCCCTCTTTATAGTACGGCTATCTATCCTATAATGTAACCACACCCACTAGGTGTCTTGGTTACTAAAACACAACCCTTAAGCATATACCTTTGCCTTGATCACGTAGGGTTGCGTCCAAATCCAAGTGTGGCCATCATGATCACCATGTCCATCTTGCCACCAACCTTGGAATGTACTAATCCTCATATGCTACACACAACTTAGGCATAGGATTAGTACTTAGGCATTGTCACTAATTACCAACACCAAACATAGGACTTTCAACTTCTTGTATGGCCGCCAATGGAGTTGATGTAGGGATAGCTGCATCTGCTGGCACTGCCTGAAGAGGAGCTGCAGGGACTGCTTGAAGAGGAGCCGGCAACAGAGGCGGTGGCTGCACACTGCTTTGACCCATTTCATCCTCCCACTGGTAGTACTAGCAACCTCCAACCTGAGAACCAAAACATCAGCACATTATCAGCAAACAAATCATGACAAAGTGTAATCCATATTCAAATAACAAGGTTCAAAGAAGAAACAAAAACTGCATAAAAAGGCACTTGTGGAAGACACGACTGAAGTTGGTTCGGGTCCTCGCCACAAAGCGATTGGCCAGCACACCACAGTTGGGGCAAAACACCCGCCGTACCTCCCCGCCGAAGTTGCTTGAAGCTTCAGACATGGCAACTCAGAGGTTAAAGAAGGAGAGAGTGAAATGAGTGGAGAGGGAGGGCTCACTGCTTAAATTGGCATCAGGCAAGGGGTGCCTTTGGCGCCAACCACGACCACTTTGCCGCCAACAACACCTCACTTTGGCGCCAAATGAACTGGTCAGGCAGTGGCTCAGAAGGAAACGACAAATTTTAGGATACAGCCTTACTAGCCTAAGGGCAAGTATGTCTTTTGGGAGCTCTGTTACCCACCTTTTGCATCCAAAATGGATGGAATGGCGTCCCGAGCAAATAATTTGGAGCAGTGGCACCTGTGACTAACCCTGGGCATAATTAACCGAAGACCAAAGACCGAACCGAAATACCCGAGACCGAGACCGAAGTGACAAAGACCGAATTATGATATTTAGTAGTTGCTTTGTGACAGTCCGGTTAGTTCGGTCATGACCGAGACTGAACCGAACTAACCGAGACCGAACTTACTCGGTCCCGAGTTTTAAAACTAACCGATCGGTCTTCGTTTCTAGATGACCGAAGTTTCAAAAAGACCAAAGAACCGAACCAATCGGTTCGATCAGACCGAACGCCCAGGGTTACTTGTGACCACTCGAACTTTTTAGTGACTTACAGTAAATTACAAACTTTTATGATGGCACACATGTAAAAGACTCGTCTAGGTACGAGATGGTGCAGATGTAACTCCTCTCACGTTCGATGCATCGTCTCCTCAGAAGCTCCAACGTCCCCACCTCGCCTTCCTCGATGCACCGCCTGGCCTCTATCTCTCCACCTCTCCTCTCGTTCATGGCATCTGGTACGCCTCGCTGGTGGCCATCATCGCTTGCGCGACCTATCCATCATGTTTCCCGGTGAGTTTCTTCTTCGAGATTGGGATCTGGATTGTGACACCCTAAGTTTTTTTTTATCTCCCGTTCTTATGATGATTTTGGAGGCAGATGTGGGGAAACCTTCGTTTTTTTGACAAGTTGGTGGAAACCTTCGTTGATCTCTTATATTTTTTTTTTGAGAAGTTCGGGGGGAGAGCGTCCCCACCTTTTCATTTCATAAAAGGAACATACATGAGCAGTTTGTTACATGCCGTTTATGGGATATTAGCAGGGGGTGGGGAGGAGAACAGCAAAGCCCAAGCATGGGCAACATGTCTATCTGATGGGGGCAACCTACATGCCCAAAGCTCGGCATCTTCGCGACACCCCGCGAAGAGGCGAGTGTAGCAAGGAGGTAAGGAACAGAACACAACATCATGCCTGTGCTTCCAGAGACGCCAACAACAAAGTAGAAGAAAGGCATTGTAGTGTGCAGCAGGGATGGTGGACGGCGGTAGAACGCGCCAAAGAGCAGCAACATCTTCTTCTTCAATTTGCACACCAATCCAGTGCCAGAAACCAGCCGCAAAGGCGCAACCAGCAATAAGATGAGCTGTGCTTTCAACCTGAGCACCGCATAACTCACATAGGTCTGAGTCAATGCAGTGCTTCTTGAGTAAATTCTCCCGCGTTTGGATTCGGTCTTGGACAAGTAACCAGCCAAAGAACTTAACTTTGGGAGGGGCACGGTTCTCCCAAATGAACTTATAATAGTCGCAGTTGCCATCTACTGATATGATAGACTTGTATATCATGGACGAACTGAGGCGATGAGCTTTGTCCTCCCATGGGCAGCGGCGAACATCCTGAGCATTGGTGAGATTAATTTCTGCAAGCACGACAGATAGTTGCATGAACTCCTCAGTGGCAACAGCAGAAAGCCGGGGCACAAAAACCGATCTTAGATCAGAGACAAGCACATGATGAACTGAGGCTTCAGGACGGCGAGCGTGGGTGTAGAGAGCGGGCATGGCGTCTACGAGCGGCCCAAGCGCAAGCCAGCAATCGTGCCAGAATGCTGTGGAGCGCCCATCTCCCACCTCTACCGTGGTGAGCAGCCGATAGTCAGGTAGAAGCTGACGTAGAGAAGCCCAATGTGTTCCGGCACTAGTGGACTCCGGCGCTTCAAGAGGACCTCCAAATTCGGTTTCAAGCCAGCGAGACCATGCCGAGTCCGTCGCAGTGTGCGCTCTGTGGAGCAGTTTCATGAGCAAGCAGGTATTCTGGAGAGAAAGGTCTCGAACACCCAAGCCACCGTTCTCCTTTGGCAAGCAAGCTCTAGTCCAGCTGACCAAGCACTGAGCACCAGAAACAGATTCTTCACCGGCCCACAGGAAGGCTCGTCGACGAGCATCAAGAGCATCCACAACACCTTGAGGAAGTTGCAATGCTCCCATTGCATACACCGGAAGACTGTCCAGAACAGAATTGACTAGGACAAGGCGGCCACTGTGGTTGAGGAGGCTAGACCACCATCCAGATAAGTACCTGTCAGCACTCGCGATAATTGGCGCAAAGGCAGAGAGATTGTTGATCTCTTATATGACTCTCAAAGCAGAGACATGAATCGATTTCAGGCTTAGATATATCACGTTAAGATCTAAATCCTGATCGATTTATACCATCATATTAATGTGTGATGCTGAAATTGGCTTCTTATGCTCTTTGTGATTGTGATAGGTTTCCTCATGGATCTCGCAACATGGCCAGCAGCACTGGCGTCAAAAGCCAGGACTTGGGTAAAGCAGACACGCGACAGCTCAACCCTTCCACCAATGATTCTATTATTCCCCTGGGCAAGGGCTCTGCTATCACCCAAGACACGAACAAAGTACAGAATATTGACACAACCAATAAGCTCTTTACTCGTTATAGCCATTTCCCTTATGCCAACAGTGCAGAAGATGATAAGAGGGGAAGCACGGATGCCATTTCTGGTGATGAAGATGCTTGGAGGACAACACTGGAGGTCATAGATAGCAAACCTGATGCAGCAGCAGAAACTGTGGACATAACTGGTTGTAAGCTGAGTAGTAATGATAAAGAGTGCTTGGCTGCTGAGATACCTGATGACCCCATGGACGATGACTATGTATACCCTATGGAGACATTACCATATAGCAGCCATCGTGACGGTTCTATATACGGGGAAATCTACGGGGAAATCGATAATTCCTGGAAAAGAGCGTTTCAAATTGCTGACCGTAGTGAGAGTAAGTGATCAATCTATTTTCCTATTTGTATTTGTTAGTAGGGAATTTTTCATGCTACAGCGTAAACAGATGCATTCTCTCCTGCAATCTCGATGCAAATTTTGCTTTACTTTGTTTACTTTTATTGATTGATGATGGTGATGGTGTTTGCAGAAGTAGGACCACCATGCCTTTAGCAAATTGCATCTTGCGCCATTTGCCATTGTCATTGTCTGACCTTGTCAGTCCTCCCACCTCACCTGGGTGTAGGAGTTGGGACAACGTCCTTTAGGTTGTGATTCACTAGACATTATATTATATCTCTCCTATCCCCCAATGTTTTCTGATTGTCCATATAAGTCCCTAAACCATTTTCTGTTCAGCTTTGCCATGTTCACCTTCCCATTTTTTCCCCTGAAAATGTGTTCAGTTCACACCAGAATAGTATGTCTTTTTTGTTTCTCATAAAATCATTTTTTTATATTGAAAATTTGTGAGGTGATACCCCTCTGCTATGGCTTTTATTATTTTTTGCGTGTACATATGCATTAGAAGTGCTAAACAGGTTTGTGTGCTCCTACCTAAGCAGATAGTCATTGAAAATTACCAAAATATTCCTAACAAAGGTATGATTTTGCCAACGGTCAGGGAAAAAAATCAACATAAAAACTGACTTCTATAAAGAGAGACAAAAGAAAAATAAATTTCATTATGGGGGTGAAATGACCTGTCTTTGTGTTTCTTGTATGTAGTTTGGTGAACCAAGGAATAGTTTTGGGGGTTATGAAATAAAATAAGTGGGCCTTTTGTTTTCTGTTTTAGATTTCCAGTCCATTTGCGTGGTATCAGGACGAAAACAACATTATTACGTCCCAGGTTTGTCAGAGCAAATGACGAAAACAACATTATTATGTCCCAGGATTGAGTTGGCCTTGCCTTAAGCCTCCTGAGTATCCCTAAAGATTGCAGGTAGTGTAGAAAAAGAAGATAGTTCCCAGGTGGTGTAGCGAACCCTCAAACGACCCACTACAACTGTCCCACTCAGAGCACTGTCAAGTGTCAAACCCCCCTTTCCAGCTCATCCTCCTTGCACTGCTCTGATTCTTCAGGCTTTTGGTTTCTCTCCTGCGAGCAGCAACTCACATAAAGGTTTTTCAGCAGGATGCACCATTGGCAAAAGAATGTTCAAGGGAATGAAATTCCTACTAAAAAAACATACATAGTTTCCACTTTGATGGGAGGGGAAAATTTCCAAGAGGACCAATGGAATTCTCAAGCGCCATGTTTACTTTGCACATAGCAAACTTTTCTTATTGTTTTAATTTATGATTCTAATAATACTTATGTTTTTCTACGAAGCTCGGTTGGAGGCAATGAGGTATTCACATCCGACAAACTGCTTCATCCGTGATGGAATTTGCAAGACACACAGAGTTTCACACATGCTGCAAATTTTCTCATTGAGGTTGGCTAGAATTCCTGTAGAGCATGGCTCAGTGGAGCTTTATGGATACATAGCAGCGCGGGATGGCCTGGATCCATTACTTAATCATGTCGTCAATGTTAGCAGGGATGACCCCATCATAGTGAAGCAGGTGTGAACATCTACACATGCAATTATATTTCAAAGTCTTGATATTGCATCATGAGAGCAGCTGCTGGCATGATGCCATCTGCCAATGGCATGTGGATAGCACTGGGCTTGACGCATTTGAGCCCATGGGTTCTTATTGGGGCATGACAAAATCTGGTCCATGACAACAAGCCACTACTATACCAAGTCGTGTATTGTAAAATAGTAGTTATTTACCGTTGAGACCAGTCTAATTTTGAAACAATCATGTAGTCCAAACAAAATCAAGTAAAATAGTTCTTGACTCTTGGTTGGTACCAAGTAAACCTCGCAAATATGATTCCATCTGTTTATAAGCATAGCATATATAGCATGATTATTCAATTATGATTCCATCTGTTTATAAGCATAGCATATATAGCATGATTATTTTTTTTGAATCATATATAGCATGAATGTTCCCATCACTACAATCTTATCTCTTTCATTTATTATGAGCTATTTAGTTAATTATTTGTAGGATCCAAAACAAAATCAAATAAATAATGGGGGCTGATTTTTCTCTCTGACGCCTTATGTATTTTGTAACCATTCTGACAAAACATCTTGGCCATCAATTACAAACATGTCTTTATAAATAACTGTCTAAAGTTTATATGTTTCTTACTTTTATTTGATTCTGTAGGGTTCCCTCATCAACATGTCTGGCCCTAAGCGTGGAACCCTACTTGTTGACACTACTCTAATTGAATATGATATGAAGATCAAGACAGGCAAACATGAAAATGAAGATCTACAGCTGATAGATGGTGTATCAACTATAGATAACATAGACGCATCGCACTGTAGCCCGTTCACAAATCGCATCCATGGTGATTGTGGCGCAATTGACTTAACAGCTGCATGTCTTTACACTGCAGTCGAGGCGACTGTGTAGAAGTTGTCATATTACAAATGCAACACAGTTTCAAAATGCGTCTCAGTTGTTTTACCAGTGGGATACGTCAAGAAATCCGGCTCTTTGATGGTGCTATTGGTGAGCCATGTGGCTTAAAGAGGTTTGTGGTTGCTGTAGTTAAGGATTCTAAGATAGATTTGAGGTTCAAGGTAGCCAAAGAGTCATGCCTCCATTGCTGTTCCTTCAAGGCGAACATGCACGGGCATGCTAATCAAGAGATAAAGACTGATTTTGCATTATTCGCAGTGAAGGTTACTTGGTCTACTCTAAAGTGATTGGCCTAACAGCCTTAGATTGGACTGAAAAGAAAGTTAAGTGAAGGGCGGTGCAAGAGTAGATTAAGTTAAGGTTTAGAGCTGTGTGAGCTTGTGGCAGCAACCAAACTTCCTAGCAATATTGCAGTTGCCTAGATTTAGGTCTAGCAACTTTGGGTTGTAATGAAACTGGTGTAAAATAAACGTAGCTTTGGTCTAGCAACTTTGGGTTGTAATGAAACTGGTGTAATAAATAAAAGTAGCTTTCTACATATGCATACACATATGTACTGTTCAGCGTTCATGCATGCTCCGATATTAGCTTTGACATGCTACTGGAGGAAATTGCTCATACGTTGCTACATACTCAGTCAAATTATTATTTTAAGTTTGACTAACTTTGAGTTATCCTAAACCAAATTATTATTTAAGTTTGGCTAACTCTAGAGTATTGACATTTACCACACCAAATAAGTACATTATAAAAATATATTTGATGGATGTATCTTTTTTTTGAAAACTTTGATGGATGTATCTAATGACAATGTTTAGGTTCTGTATAACCTAACTAGACTTGTGACAGTTTGATTTTTATTTTCGAACGGACAGTACATTGTTAGCTGTATCATCCAAACCTTTCGGTTTCTGTATACATATAATTATAAACAAACGATGTCCAATGCAAATGGGCAGTCTATTTGAAGCATGCCTTGGCCTTGATATTGATACTGATCTATGTATGTATAGAGACCTTAAATTAATCCTGGTGATCGCTACTGTTGATGAATAGTACCGCCCTTTCCGTCTGATTTCGACTGCAGGCCCCGATATTGATGCCTGCCACGCACCCCTCCGCGCCGCGCGGGCCCTGCTCCCATCCCACCTCTACTCTATCCGCTCCAGCCCATGGACATCACGCCTAGGGTTGACAATGGACGGAATTTTTCCCATCCCGACCCCCCATTTTTCTATATTTGACCCGATCGTTTCCGTATTATCGGAAAAATCCGGAAACGGGACGGGTCGCGGGTCGGAAGAACTCGGAATCCGGACGGAAACAGGGCTGGTGTTTTTCTGCCCGTATTTTCAGAATCTCGTATTTGGTCGGAATTTTTTCGGATTTGTTCCAGATTTCACCCGGATTTCAGCCTAGTCCATATGTTGACATCTTGTCCCGAAGGCCCAACACTGCAGCCCATTTAGTGAAGCCCAACACTGCAGCCCACCATAGGCACAGGCACAGGCACAGCCGACGGGCACTTGTACATCGCACAGGGGAGCGGTTTTTAGGAAGACACTTCAATGTACATTTTGGATCAATTAGCTACAAACAATTTTATGATACAAGCCAAACGATTTTATATATGTGTAACTGTGACTAAATGTATAAAAATAATATTTATGATACACTAAATAAGTACAACAAATTTACAAGAAAATATATTTTTATGGTACACCTATTTTGTGATTAGTGAGTATAAATATGTGTGGTAAGTGCCCGGCTTCCGACCGTTTTCATTGAATATCCGGCCGTATTGGTTCGTTTCCGTACACCCACATATTCCGGTTCCGTTTCCGAACCCAATCCCGTTTCCGCCAAAAAATATAGAAACGGAAGTAGAAATATGGTTTTTCCGTCCGTTTCCATTCATTTTCATCGCTAATCGCGCCAAAGTCATCATTGGGCGGTCGTCATGATTTGTTGTACCACCGCTCTCCGATGATGATGACTATGGACGATGACGACGACGTCGGCGGCGGCAGCCTTCTTCTCCTTGGTCATTGTCTCGTCGTCGGAGGCGAGGGACGGCATCAGCGGCAACGGCACGGCGGGGTCGGCCATGACGATGTGGCACTCGAGCGCGGTGCAGTAGCGGGCGAAGGTGTCGGGGTCGACGTTGAGGCGGAAGCGGAGCGCGAAGAGGAGGTGGAGCTCCAGCGCGTTCATCTCCGACACCTCCACGCCGCCCACCCGCGCGAAGTAGGCGTTGTTGTAGTGCCTGCGTGAGATGAGATCATGCAAAATGACTAATGAGGAGTAAGCAACAAGACGTATGATTGATGATGAAGGCAGGACAGGAACAGGATCGTCGGTTTGGTTTCTGCATTTCTCTTCATTTGATTTGAAAATTTCCGCTTTCCCTCTGGTAGATCCTATTTGGACACAGATGAGAGCTAAAACCAACTTTAGGGACCTTAATATATAACATTTTGGAAGTTCGTGGACCGGCGTAACACAACTGACTAATTAAGTTTAAGGACTGCCAATGATCTATCTTTTGTTCCTCGAAAACGCAAAAGGCTTGCGTTTCATTATATATTATATTAAGAAGAGAGTTTTACAAGACGTGCGGAGCGTACAAATTTTAGAATGAACTACAAGAAAGCGCTCCCCGTATTCAGCGCACAAAAGGACCCCGCACTATGTTTACCGACTACTAACGAACTAAACACCTAGTTTATGCACTCCGGCCTCGATCCACTCGTCCGCAGTATGCTTGATGGTGGAGAGTACGTGGTGCGTAGGGGTCGCCGCTTACCAGAAACATCTGACATTTCTTTCTTTCCATATCTCCTACGCCACTGCTGCAAAGAGAGAGTCGCCTTTTCTCTTGTCTTCATGCCAGCGTCGCCTCCGGCGGTCCCACCATTCGAGCATGGTGCCACCTCCTACCTGGGACGCGTCCGCACCTAAGACCCGACAGCATGTTCCACCAGATCTGTCTGGTGATCTTTCTTAAAAGTTCGAGGATTAAGATGACACCATTGGTAAGTTAGAGACCCACATATCCTACTTTGAGAATTTATCGACCAGAATAGCACCACCGGCCAAGTCTAAGGTCCCATTCATATATTACTTTGAAAGTTTATAAAGTAGAATAACACCACACCGACCAATTAAGTTTAGGGGTTGAAGGTGAATTTTACTCTATTTTCTTCTACCAAGTTATCATTTCTGCAGACATCGTAATGCCAACTAACATTTGACATGCATCATGTCACTGCTGTAAACGTTGTGAAGGTAAATTTGATATCATTTATGTGCACATAGGCCCCGGTTTGTACGGCGGTTTGAGTTTCAAGTACTGTCTTTCTAAATCTAGTACTACTCCAGTGTATCTCAAGTCCTGAACTAATTTCAAGTCCCTTTGGATGTTTTTTTTAACAATACTCTTGCTACGTACTAGTACTAGACTACTAGTAGTACACAGACCCGGTGGACATTTTTCGCGAGAGACCAACAAGCCAAAGAGCAAAGAACTGGTGAATTATGAGAAGTGTCATGAATCATGATGCATACATATATGCATACATATATCGATCCGTCGTGCGCTCGTGCTCCTGCATGCGCAGCAGCTTTTTGCACTCGCAACACAGAAAGTGACGGCCGGGCTTACACACACGCCGACGACATGCATGCACGAGAGTAACTAGAACACGAGAAACGAACGCGCTGATTGAACAGACAGCGCGAATTTGTTTTTAGCACGCATGTACAAAGGCTCAAAATGTTCCTAAAAAAAAAGGCTCAAAACAAATGAAAGAATCGTGTCAACGTGCAGTGTGTGTCCTCCCGTACGTCTCTGGACGACCGTCCATCCGAAGTCTTCATTGGGCGGTCGTCATGATCTGTACCACCGCTCTCCTATGATGATGACTATGGACGACGACCGGCACGACGGAGCCGCTGCCGGCGGCGGTATCCGCCTTGGTCACTTCCTCCTCCTCGTCGTCGTCGGAGACGGGGGACGGCAGCGACGGCGGGAGCGGCACGGCGGGGTCGGCCATGACGATGTGGCACTCGAGCTCGGCGCAGTATCGGGCGAAGGTGTCGGGGGCGACATTGAGGCGGAAGCGGAGCGCGAAGAGGAGGTGGAGCTCCAGCGCGTTCATCTCCGACACCTCCACGCCGCCCACCCGCGCGAAGTAGGCGTTGTTGTAGTGCCTGCACGGCATGGAGAGCAAAATGAGTAAGGAACAGGAAGAGGATCGTCGATTGGTTTGGTTTCTGCAATTCAGCATTTCTTTTTTTGATTTGAAATTTCCGCTTTCTCTCTGGTAGTGGTAGGTGAGCGGGCGATGATGCATGCAATCGAGTGTGCATTGAGATGGGGATCCGGACCAAGGACAGCGAGCGAGAGCAACAGTCTGGGTGAGCTGGACGTCCCAACTGACGACACCGCACACACACACACACGACACCACCTACCGCTACCGGCTGGGCTGTTGTTTAGCTATAGCTATAGCAGGTCAGGATGCAGAAATGGCTGTGCTGCTACCTGCTCTGCTCAGCCCGGAGGTATAGATAGGAATGATCAACAGGACAGGACCATACTATACTATACATACGTTTTGCATGCATGTGACTACTGGGCCGGGTAGCCGGCCGGACTATTATATATACTGGGGCTGGGGACCTGGGGTATGTATACCAGTAATTAATCTAGTATATATATATGCCCCCAGATAAATACAGTTGGAATTGGAATTTTCTACTCTCTTTCCATATATCATCATCAGGGCACAGCCAACCAATGAAAACCTACCGAGTCCGTTAGTAGTTGACAGGGCATCATCAAGGTAGCAGGGTAGCTAGCGGCCTATCGAAGGCAGTGGTGAATGGTGAGGTGATGCGTCCGGGGCTGCTCTGCTCGTGAATCGCATTGCTCTGTCTGCGACTCTGCTTTTTGGCGGGAAAATGTTTATCCAAGGTACTAGGCCGCAGGAGCACACTAACCGTCGGCAGGGAGGGCAGTGCTACCGCTAGTTCGCTGGCTCGCTGCTACGGTTATTAGTCAACTCTGGCATAGCTGGATTTAGTTATTCCGTCGGCCAACTCCTCCAAGTGGATTTAGTTATTCCGTGGGCGACTGGCCGTGGCGCGCTCGGGGGAAATGCAATCTGATTGCTAGAAGTATTAACAGCTAGGGATCCAAGATGAGCAGGACGCAACGCAATGGAGGATGGACTCACCTGTCGTCCATGAACTTGGCGGCGACCAAGACGGAGGTGATGAGGAGGCGGTGGACGGTGTACGAGTCGATGCCGACCACCGCCGCCGCCTCGTCACTGCCTTCGCCACCATCGTCCTCTCCCTCGCCAACCCGGCCCCGCGCGAGGCGGTCGAGGTAGACGTAGGCGACGACGAAGCAGGCCTTGCTGCACCCGGCGTACCGGTATATCCGCTCCACGTACCGCCGCACGGGGATCCCCGGCAGCGCGCGGCCCCGGAACGCCGTGTGCGCGGCGCCCTCGCCCTCGGCGTCGCCGCGCTCCGCCGCGCGCTCCAGCAGCCCTGCCAGGACGGCCACCACCCGGGGCGCGCGCGCCTTGCTGCTCCGCGGCGACGGCGACTCCATATGGCGCGCGCGGGGGTAGAAGGGACGAGGGAGGGAGTGGTGCTGGTGCTGGTGCTGGTGGGTGGTGGTGGTCGCGGCCAGGCGAAGGGACGAGCGAGGGCCGGGGAGTAGAAGAGGGAGGCTGGCTAGCTGCCTGGTGGTGTGGTGCGCTGGCACTGGCAGAGCGACAGCCGACAGCGGACCGATCGGCCGCGACGTTTGCTCGCGGACAAGCAGATTCCGTATCGCGGAGGCGTAAAGGAAGGAGGGCGCCTTGATGAGGAGCCCAGGAGTAGGCGAGAACCGCCGGGCCGAACCGAGGCAACCGACGAGGAGTTGAGGTAGAAGCTCCTGCACCTGCTGCTGCTGATCGTTTTGATTGTTGGTATGGCGCGATCTCATCGGCATCGGCCTCTTTATATGTAGCGTAGTGTCCCGTGTCCGCAAGGCTGCAAACGTGATGTTCTCTCTCGCGCGTGCTTCACAGGGACCCCAATGGAAAAGCAAAGCCGGAACCGAAAGAGACCCGAACGCGAGCGCCTGCCGCTGTTAAACAAAGCAGAGCCAGGCGCCGGAGTAATAAGGCCATGTTTAGTTCAAAAAATTTTCTTTTTGTTTTATCACATCGAATCTTTAGACGTATGCATAAAACATTAAATATAGATAAAAAAAACTAATTATACAGTTTGGTTGGAAATCGCGAAACGAATCTTTTAAGCCTAATTAATTTATGATTGGACACTAATTACCAAATAAAAACGAAAGTGTTACAGTAGCCAAACCTAAAAAAATTTATGAACTAAACCAGGCCTAAGTATTGCTGCCAAAAATTTTCGTGCACTAAACAAGCACCCTGTTCGGCAGGCTGTTTCTACGGCTTATAAGCCGGCTGTGGCTGTTTTGCTGTGAGAGAAAAACACTGTTCCACGGCTGATAAGCCGTGCTGATAAGCTAAACCGAACAGGGTGAAGGCCTAAGGGTGCGTTTAGTTCGCGAAAATTTTTGGCTTTGGCTACTATAGCACTTTTCGTTTGTATTTATCAATTAGTGTCCAATCATGGACTAATTAGGCTCAAAAGATTCGTCTCGTGATTTTCTATCAAACTGTGTAATTAGTTTTTGATTTTTGTTATATTTAATACTCTATATATATGTCAAACATTCGATGTGACGAAAAATCTTGAAAATTTTAGAGAACTAATCCTGGCATAAGTACTGCTAGCTGCAGGCTTTGGCCAGTGTCGGTCCAACGTCCAACTCGATCTACTGCCGCATTGACCATTGAGAAAAGAAAAATGCCTTGTTTAGATACCCAAATTCACCTTTAAATTTTACTATATAAAAAGAAGATTCTCCATCACATTAAAATGCTGACACATGTATGGAGTACTAAATATAGATGAAATAAAAAACTAATTGCACAGTTTTATTGTACTTTGCGAGACGAACATTTTAAACCTAATTAATCAATATTTGGATAATTATTATTAAATAAAAACAAAATTGCTACAATGTGATGTGATATTTACTATGTAAAATTTGGATACCAATGATATCTAAACAAGGCCAAAGTATCTAAACAAGGTCAAAGGTGGCTTTCTTGGCTTCCTGTCCTGCGGCGGATAGCCTGGACTGGACATCCGGGAGTGGGACAGAGTGGTACTACTATCCCATTGGCCATTGCTGTCATTCGGTCAACATCGATGAGCGTTACACCACCGTGTCGGTCGCTGGACAGTACGGCACGGCAGCGCGTCCGTCCCCCGCCGCCGGTCCGCTACGGTGCTCCCGCTCCCCATTATCCGCTCCTTACGCCGGCGGCAACACCGGAGCAGCACCAGCACTTTGGTGCGCTCGTGACAGGCGACGCGTTCCAGCCACCAGAAACGCGCGACAATCACTGCGAGTACAATACAATACATACTGTAGTACATATCACATGGAATGGAATGGAATGGAACACAGACAGGATTGGACTGTGCAATGGCAACATCTTAATTGCATTCCATCAATCTACAGGGTTTTCAGGCCAGCAAGCAAACAACGGCACGCAGATCCAATTTGTTGCAGCGCTCGTATCGTATATGCAACCAAACCGTACCAGATTCATTCACAGGACGACTAACAAACTAAGAGATGAAGAAAACAAAGAAACACTTTCAGTTCTTTCAGTTCCACCACGAGAACCCAGTTGCTCCTGTATATGTGGGAGCTTCCATTTAGTATGTAGTATTATACTCGTACGTAGTAGCAGGCAGCCCGTGCCTTCAGTGTTGCAGGTGAGAAAGACACCGCTCACGACCTCTTCTTCCTCTTCTTGTCCTCCGACTTGTCAGCCGCGTTCTTGAGCTGCATGCACAGTTCAGTTCAGTTAGTCAATCAAACATCATCACCACCAGCAGAGAGAGATCATGCATGCATGAACACACTCCACCAATCCGACAACAGTTCATGCATGGTAAGGTCATCAGTAGCTCACCATGATGACGAGGATGCGGACAAGGACAGCCACGAAGTCGGTGAAGAGGGTGAGGGCGTGCTTGATGTAGTCCATGTCGCCGTGGTGCGCCCTCTCGATGATCTCCTGCGTGTCGTACACCATGTACCCCAGGAAGATGAGCAGCCCAAAGTAAACCTGCACGCGGGTCAATTTGATTAAGGAACATGCTCGATCAAATTGAAGAGCGGAGAGTGGCAGGCACGTCTGATCGATGACGATCTCTCACCTCAAACATGAAGGTGCTAGTGGAGTGGCCAAAGATGGAGGCGGCGAACTGCAGCCAGAGCAGGATGGAGAGCCCGGAAGAGAGCAGCCCGCCCAGGTAGAGGTACTCCCTGCGCTTGGCCACCACGGCCGCGCAAGAGAAGCACGCGAACGCAATGGCAGTCCCCACAAACGCTGTCACCAGGATGCTGCCAGACACAAGCAACAGGTGAGCTTGAGTCCGTGCACAAAAAAAAAAAAACAAAAAAATGCTGAGCCTGAGCAGCAACAGCAGTTCAGCCACAAATCTTTGCCTCTATAATAGCACTCTGATGAACTAGTATGAATATATATAGTTCTGAATTCAGCATAAAAAAGCATCAGTTGATGATCATGCATGCCTAGTTTACCCACAATTTTCTCTATTGATGGCACTGTGAACCCAATATTGTATACTTAGTCCGGAATTCAGCATAAACAAGCATCAATTCATCATGCCAAAATACAAAAAGAAACAAGATAAAGGACTTGGACACCGTCAAGTGCAAGTAACAGTGCCCAGACATGTCAGGTTACCCAAGGCTAGCAATAGTATATTCAATCCAACATTGAGAAGATGCACAAGCTAAATGATCAGGACTCACTAATTATCTTCAGAAAATTGCTCAATGCTAAAATTCATTTCTTCATGTCGTAACATACCCATGCCAAGTTCAGATCAAGCAGTTAGGAAGCAACTTTTTTTTTCCAAATACAAAGTGCTACAACTTTTTTTTCCAGACATGTGGAGCACACCTTTTGACAAAAGGGGTAAAGCATGAATAGCCAAAGCAAAACAAAGGGCAAAATCAATTCTATAATAAGTAGGTGCGGAAATTTTGCACCTATCAGGGGCATGCAAACTTTTCACTGGCTTTAGCTGCAAAATTGGGATGAAGAAATAAAAACTAGTGACAACATCATGCATGTATGTGCCGCATGTTTGAGATCAATTGCATAGCTATAACATCATGCATGATGATTCACTGAAAGTGACAGTTCTCAGAAAGCAACTTAAAATTCTTATGAGAAGATCGCACTGTAATTTCACTGGCACATGCAAAAAAAAAAGATCTCCTGCTCTGACCTCGAAATCCCAGTTACGTAGTACGAAGTACTACCGAAAAACTGCGGCAAGAATAGAAGCAGACAGCGACTGCCAAGAGACAAGTAGGCACACATCCCATAGAAGCAGTATGTATGTCGCTGTCAATACCCGAACATTATTATACAGTATATTGCAAGTCATCATCATCTGAGCATTTATTTACTACAACTTATCCGCTCATGCATGATCAAACTCCTAGTGTTTAGTTTTGATTAGTATTATCAATTAAGTAGCGCACAGCGCAGGCCATTTCCCAGAGACAAGTGCGAGGTATGTTCGTTGTTACCTTGGGTCAAATTCCACGGCGAGCTTGATGAGGGGTCCAACCGAAGCCCCTTCCAGGAGGGCAGCCGCCATCAGCAGCCCATACCTCTTCCTCTGCACACGCACACGCACGGCCAAACAGGGCAACGAACATAGTGTGAGAGAAAGAATAAAAAAAAAGTCAAGCAAACGGCGCAATTGACACTCAGTTGTCAAATTTCTCGCTCGCGAGCCTGCACAACTCGCAAGATGCCTAGCAAGGTCAACTGAGGAAGGAGAGACGAACGAACGAACGAACCTCCTCGTAGACGGGCACCGAGAAGAGCCAGGCGATGCTGCCGACGCAGCCGAGCATGGTCAGCATGCCGCCGATGTTCCAGACGACGTGCAGGTAAGCGCCCACCGCCGACGAGGCCAGCGCCACGCAGAGGGTGAGGTAAACCTGCAGGCAACGACCAAACCGAAACCAACCAGTCAACCACCGTCAGATTTGAATCGGATTAAATTATAATTACTCGATCGAGCAACTAACTAATAACCGCCGTCAGAACGACGTGTGACATATCACACGGTTGCAGGATCGCACCAAGCATAATAAGGTGCATAAACAAGTAACCGAAATGCACGAATGGAATTGACTTGATAAAAGGTTTATACTATCGATCAATCGCATAATATTATTCTAACCGAATCATGTTCTTTGTGACGAATCAATCAATCGGTGGCATTCGCAGTTCTCAACGCAAGTAAGGAATATAGCACGCGCGAAATCACAGATTCCTAAGCAACAGCAACACGCAAACCACCGGTTGTGAATTTTGGATAATACTAATAATAATATAAACAGACGAAATTCCATTGCGCAAGGTAATCCCCACGAAACCAGCAACTGAAAAAAAAAATACTAGAGGCTAATTGCGCGAATCACAATCACAGACGTATTATTATCATTTATATTAGTCTGAAATATTTAAACTACATTCCGTGGGTAGTTCAACAGAATCCGCTGTTCGCTGTAGCACGAAACTGAACAATTTGAACTCGACAAAACAATCGATCTGGACAATTCGAACAGCGAGGTGCGTGCAATCCAGACCACCGGGCGCACAAATCTAAACCAGCCCGCACAGACACAGAGGGGGTGGGGGCGCAAGCCAGGATGGCAAATTGGCACGTAGTACGATGTACGAAGGCGAACGACCGATCGAGCCCAATCAGGAGAACAAAAAAAAAATACCCCCAAAAAATTTGTGAAAATAGCCAGCATCGAAACTGTGAGATTATTAGCACCCATAGAACTACGAGGGCGGCGCTCGAATCCGTTGCCACATTCGACCCTCAATCCCCCAAAACGAAGCCAGACCGGCGACGCAGAGAAACACCGCCGGCGACGAGCGAGAAACGCACGCACGACAAGAGGAAGAAGAACCGAGAACGCAGGGTGGTGGGGAGGAGGAGGAGGAGGCGGCGGGACGTACGAGCTTGAGGTGGGTCTGGACGGCGGGGGTGATCTGGCGGAAGTTCTTGAGGGAGTCGTAGCCCCAGCCGCTGCCGCCGTACGCCGCCTCGCCGTACGGCCCCGACGAGGAGGAGGAGGTCGAGTAGAAGGCGTCCATCTCTTCCGGCTCCGGCGGGTGTGTCGTCCCTCTGGTAGACGCGACGCGACGCGAAACGGATCGGGGGGATCGGTCGGCCTCGCACCCCACGCAAAGAGCCCTGTCCGCTTTTGATATGCTGGTTCGGATGGATGGATTTGGAATTTGGACTTGTCTCGTGGATTTGATTTGATCTGATCTGAGAGAATGCCGGGGGCCGAGAGGCGGTTTATATATGGGACGGTGGGGGTCGGCGGGTGGCGAGGAAGGAAGCGGACACGCACTGGGCTGGTAGTTTTCGCGAAGGGACACCCCCTCTCGCGACTGCCCCAGAAGTTTCCTCATGTCACGAGTACCGGTTCTAGTTCTACCAATGCGCTGCGCGCGCACGCTGTTTTTGTTTTCGTTCACGTCTGGGTCTTCTGATGTGTTTACCATGCATGCCAAACACATTGCCCGCCGATGTTTATCTCGTGTAGTGTACAGTGCTTCCTTCGTCGCCAAGTGATGTAATTTTATTTTAGAACAGTTGTTTAATGTTATTTTCTAATATATTTATTTATTCTGAGTCTTAAATGTTAATATTGTTTTTAGTATAAATTCAACCAATTTAACTCAGCTAGCCTGATCAGGGTAAAATTTAGAATCGTGTCTTTTCTCAAAACGGGGGTCCTAGTAGAGGAGTACGTATTCCTACAGTGTTCATGACTACTGGTGCGACGCCGTACGTCTTCATTCCCATACTGCCCTCTGCATGAAGCTTTCGGTGATAAAATCAAATTTTTTTCCCAATCAAATCTACTATAGTACAGTACGTGTGCCATCTTCGTTCGTTGGTCTGATTGAGCATGCATTCCATTTTCGCGTGACTAGCTCTATCCAAGAGGTGCAAATATCGCAGTGATTAAAGGGGTCGAGATAATGATTTGTATTACGAGTAAATTTTTGAATTAGTCATAATCCTTAGAAACACAATGTGTATTCCATCAGGCCGTACACAACACAGTCTATATACACCAATGTACATACAGTCTGTGCAAACTGATAAAAAAATGTAACACTCCCGTCTCAGTCCCAATGAAAGAAACTAGTAGTTTCTATAATATAGGATACCGCACAAAAAAAGTACTGCTTTCCAACCATAGTTTCTATGAGTAATAATTATTTTCTCTTTCTCCTCCCAACTCTATCTTCTTCCTCCAATGAGAGTGCGACACGAGCTCCCTAGAAACTGGTGGTTTCTCCCCAATGATGATTTCATGGTTTCTTGGTACATTGGGTCAAGAGTAGACCTGATTTCTTCATGAAGAAACCATTTCTATGATTTTTGCTCTCTTTCTTCATTAATTACGTTGCCATGTCAGCATTTTACCTACGTGGCAAGTCATTTAATGAGGATAGAAACCATCATCAATGCACCATTGGGACTGCCCTAATCCATCACTGTGTCCATCATCACTTCATTAATTTCCTATTATTTTTATTTACGTCATCGATTATACCACTAGTTTTTTACAACAATTACTATACCACTAGTTGTTCTTGATCATCTCACTAGAACCAGATACTACACGTCCTATGTATGGCCATGTCAGCTGCCCCCCGAGTCTCGGCGAGCGGCATGGATGACGCAAACTGCCGTGGACCGACCAATGCCGCGCCTCCACGCGGCGGCAGGATCCCGGACCCGGGGAGAAGCTTCGGGCCGGGTCGCGCAGGCGCCCGAGCGGTCATCCAGTACGTACTGGCGGCGGCTGCTGGCAGGCGGGCCCGGGAACCTTCGGGAGTGGCGCTGGCTTTGCCGCGGTACGAGAAGCTGGTCCCGCTGGCCCGTGGGCCCGGCCGTGCATGGCCTGCATGTATAATTTTTCATGCAGCCCGAAGCACGACGGCCCGGCCCAAGCACGATTTTTCGGCCCGACAAGAACCCGGCCCGGCACGATGAAGTTCGGGCCCGTGCTGACCCGGCCCAGCTATTCAGGCCGTGCTTGGGCTGAAACTCAGGCACGCGGGCCAGCACGGCCCGGCACGAAATTTGTAGGGGCGGCCCGAGGCGGCCCGCTATGCCTCCAACGGGCAACGGCCCATGAGCCTCCCCCTCCCGTCACCCCCGGCCCAGCCGCCCCAACCCTATATATAAACCCCCCTCTCCCCCGGGGCGGCCCCTCCACCAAACCCTAACCTAATCCACCCCACCCGCCGCAGCCGCGCAACCGCTCGGCGCTCGCCCGCTCGCCGTGTCTCACCAAACCCTAACCTAATCCGTCGCCGGTCGCCGTCCTCTTCCACTCCGGTGATCTCGATCCGCCGACCGCGGGTGCCGGCCATCCTCTCGACCTCTCCTTTCTCCTCCCTTTCCCTTTTTCTCTTGCTCTTGGTGATGTGAGTTCGCGGTTTCGTGTTCCTGCTCCCGTCCTCCCTCTTCCACCGCTCGCCGTCCTCTCTAATGGTGCGTCGTCTTCTCTTGGGGGCTCGCCTTCTCCGGCACCGGGCTCCGGCTGCGCAGGTAAACCCTAACCCTAGCTTTTCTTGGGTTCTCCTCTCGTCTTCTCCAGCAACCGGGATCTGACATCCTCTATTTTTTGCGTAGGTCGGTAGCCGATGCGTCGTCGTCTAGCTGCGGCGTAGACCGAGCTCGGCGGCCACCCGCACCGTTGAGGAACGGTGCTGGAGAGGCCGTGGCCATGGCGGCAGACGACGATGATGTCCTTCCGCCTGGCTTGGCTCCAGAGGGCGAGAATGACGACGACATCCGTGAGGACGCTGCCGCCTTGTTCGGTATCCAGGTCGGAGACGATCATGCTCCGATCGATCTGGACGGTGGCGGTGGTGCAGGGGCGACGGCGACAGGGACCACGATCGGCTCCAACAGCACTCCATCTGATGCTGGTAATTGTACCAGCGGTGGTAAGCGCACATCTCCTGTCTGGGATGATTTTGACAAGATCTTCGAGACTGTTGATGGCAAACACCTTTTAACTAAAGCTACTTGCAAAATGTGTAAGTCAACTTTGTCTGCGCGAACTGCTGCCGGCACTGGCCACTTGAAGAGGCACCAGAAAGCCTGTAAAGAGAAAATGTGTCAATGTGCTAGGGTTCAGTCTAGGCTTGCGCTTAATCCTGATGGTTTGCATAACTGGGACTATAATCCTGATGTTGCTAGAACTGAATTGTGTCGCTTGATTGCTAGGCTTGATCTGCCGTTAAGTATTGGTGATACAGATGCCTTTGAGGAGTACATTCAGCGTGCTCACAATCCTAGATTTGTGCGCGTGTCTAACAATACCACCACTAGAGATCTTGCTAAGCTCTTTAATGAACGTAGGAAAATACTTAAGAATCATGTGTTGGCTGGTGCTTCCTCTGTTGCTCTGACTTCAGACATTTGGTCTGGAAATGCTAAGGAAGACTACATAACTGTTGTTGCTCATTTTGTTTCTGCTGATTGGGAGTTACAGAAAAAGGTGATTGGTTTTAGATTGATTGATTGCAAACATACTGGTGAAAATATTGCTGAAAAAGTTGCTTGTGTCATTCAGGAATTTGGTATGATTGACAAGGTTTTCTCTGTTACATTAGATAATGCTTCTTCTAATTCTAAGGCTATGGATACATTGACACCTATGTTTGCTGGTTATTTGGGTGCTGATCCTTCACATGATGCTAATGATCCTTCTAAAATTAAGTACAGTCTTGTTCATCAGCGTTGTGCTTGTCATATCATCAATCTGATTGTGAAATCTGGTTTAAAAAGGTTCAAACCATACTTAGAAGATTTCAGAACTGCTATTAACTTTTTGAATTCCTCTAATCAAAGAATTGCTATGTTCAAGAACTATTGTAATGCTCAGGCAGTTAGACCTCGAAAATTTGGCTTGGATATGGATGTTAGATGGAATGCTACATACCTTATGCTCAAGCACTTGCTTCCTTATTCCAATGTTTTCCATGTGTTCATTAATTCCAACTATGGTTCTGAGTTGTTGTCTTCAAGGCATTGGTATGTTGCTGGTAAGATATTAGAGTTTCTGGAAATATTTTATGAATCAACTGTTGTTCTGTCTGGGGTGTACTATCCAACAAGTCCACTAATTCTGCATCATATTCTTGATATTGCTGCTCATTTGCATGAGGCTGAAAAAGATGAAAGTATGGGGACATTTGTTTATCCTATGAAGCTTAAATTCCTTAAATATTGGAAGAACATACCTATGCTATATTCACTTGCTTTTGTTCTTGATCCTAGAGCTAAGATGAGTGGTCTATTCAATGTTTTGCATTTGCTTAAAGGCTACACTGGTTTTGATTACTCTTCTTACTATGCTGATGTCAGAACTGAACTTCATAAATTATTTGCCAAGTATGAGAGAAAATTTGGTGCATCTAGGTCTCAAAGGCCTACACAGCCTTCAAGCATTACAGGTAAAAGAAAGCAGGCATGGGGATTGATATTTGGAGGGCCTGGAACTGGAACTGGTGCAGCTGGTCCTGGTCCTTCCCCTGGCCCTGGTTCCACTTCATCTGGTTCTCTGTGTGAGCTCTCAGCTTATCTTGACAGTGACAATGTCACTGCATATGGGGATGATTTTGATTTACTCCTGTGGTGGCGTGACCATAAACTAACCTATCCAATCCTATCCATCATGGCTAGAGATGTTATGTCAGTTCCTATTTCTACTGTGTCTTCAGAATCATGTTTCAGCTTAGCAGGAAGGATAATCGAGGAGCGGCGACGGCGTTTGTTGCCTGAACATGTGGAGATGCTGTGCTGCATCAAGGATTGGGAGCTGGGAGACAAGAGGCTGCAACATGATGCTGAGAATAAAGAGTTGGAGGAATCCTATGAGAAGTTGTATCTCGATGAACCTGGAGAAGGAGATGGAACTGGAACATCAGGTAGTACACTGTTTTTTCATCACCTTTATTTGATATTGCTCCTCATTTCATTTGCATGATGCTTACTTGTTAATGGAACCGATCAGGTGAAACTACTACTGGTCCATCAACATCAAGGGGTGCTTCTGTTGCTGGTCCATCAAGGGGTGCAGCTGCTACTGGGGTTCAGTCTAGGCGTCGTGCTGGTGCTGGTGCTTGAAGGAATGAAGGTTGAAGCTTGAGAAGATACCCTTGTTTTTTGCATCACCTTTTGTTCTGTTCTATTGTATCTGTCACAGATAATCTGTGAGACTGAGAGACTGTGACTTGACTTTGAACATTTGAACTTAATTAAGACTTTAAGAGCTGTGCTGTACTCTTTTCCTTTCTAGGGTTTCTCACAAGGGTGAGTTTTACCTAGAAAGGTTTTTAATGAGGCAGCATTGCACACAGCTCATTTTAGCTTAATCTTTGTTTTCTATGTTTCTTGATCTGTCGCTGTGAAATCTGTGAAATATTGTCTGTGTTTATTGATCTGTGCCTCTGTGGTTTGAGCCTGAGCGGGCTATGGGTTGGCCCGGCACGACTTTGCAGCCGGGCCAGCACGTACAGCACGGCACGATTTTTGGCCCGATGGGCCGTGCCTGGGCTGCCTGTCAAGCACGAGGCACGCTAAGGCACGGCCCGGTGAGATACGCCGGCACGTGTCGGCCCGAGCAATGCGGGCCGGGCACGGCCCGAGCACGTGCCGGGCCGGGCCGGCACGGCCCAATGAAAAACTATACCTGCATGCGGCGTGCAGATGCGCTTTTCGGCCACGGTCCACGAGGTTTCCACGACGGTCGTCGTCCCCGTCGGCTTGGAATTTTTCCGTATTCGGGCGGGCCGACGTGATTTTCTTTCTTTCTTTCTTTTTTTCTCTGACGAAGTGATGAAAGGGAAGGCCACGACGTGTGTGTATTTGAAAAATTCCGCCGGTGGCTACAGCGCGTACTACTAATCGCGTGTCAAATCTCGACTTCTTCTTCAAGCATAATTCAAGGAAACTTAAGCGCTCCTGCCTAGGGATCTTATAATTTGGAACAGTGCGAGTAAAACATACTTTATCATTCATGAGTCATGACCTACTTTCTCCTCACAAAGTTTTAGAGCTTGGGCATCAGCTCGCTGTAAAATTACATCCCACTTGTCTTCTCTCTCCTTCATCTCAACGTAAAAGCTTACCTATTATAGCTCTAATTATACTTCCTCTTAGAGTAGCACAAAGCTTCCTAGGTAAATAGATTCATATGTTCGGTCGTTGATTGACAAAAATTGGAGGGTTCGACACCCGAGGAAAGGTAAACTTCTCTCATCGTTTGGCAGAGAGAGACCTTGGTTAAAGTTGTCCTCACCTCCCAACCAATTTATCATTTGACATTATTCCCTTTGCAAAAATGGGCTTCTTCATAGAATTGGCCGCTTTCGAAGGAGCTTCCTCTGGAAGGTAGAGAGAACCCAGAAGATGCTCCGGAAGATTTTGCCTAGTAAAATGGACAATTATGACTATATGGATCAAAAGACAAAGCACACTATATATGCTAGAAATCCTTGCGGACGGGCCTAAGCTTCATCATGGAAATCTCCCATCTGATGTGATGATGTTTTATCATAGACTATAGCTGGCCCATGATGTCACAATTCATCGCATACTCCAACACTCATATGGTTGTTTCACCCGTCTATCATACAGGCATACAGTGAATACTCGACTCTGATCACTACAAAATGGCATCCCCTTTTGCAACGCATATATGTGTTGTTAAAAGTCCATATATGTGTTGGTGGGGTCTATACCAACGTATTTGTTATGTGTTGCTAAAAGTGGCGTTGCAAGGGTCTATTACAACACTTACATATGCGTTGGTAACACCGACAAATAACCGTTGCAACTTTGCAACGGATATTTAGAGGCTATGGCAATGCTTATATGTGTTGGTACTAACCATAAACGAATGATTCGTATAGTTCATTGCAATATATAGATTTGGATTGTTGCAAAGCCTATATGCGTATCTTATAGGAATATATTAATAATAAATGCAAATTAATCAATTTGAAGGCAAATAAAGAGATAATGCCTTTACAGTTTAATTAAAAGATTTAAATGCTGACTCACACATGAGAAAAAATAACACTCATCCATATATTAGAAAGCAATTATCAAATTACAATGAATACAGTCCACGATATCCATGGCGTATTTTTTTCACTTGTTCACATGTGAGTAAAGTATAAACAAAAAGAAGTCCTCTAGAATGCCACAGCCCACAAGCCCTCCATTCTCACATTCGGTCGACCTCTATCTTCTTATCTTCTTGATCTACAAACGAAATTGGAGTATATTAGTGTGCTATATCTTGGAGAAATAGAAATCTATTTTTTATAATATGTGTCTTAATATACACTAGGAAGCAGGCTGCACGAGCACCTGTTAAGATCCTTTTCTGGAGCAAATAAGAGGTCAAACCAGGTTAGCTAATACATTGAAATTTTCGTCTAATAACAATAACGATGCTAAGAGAATATTTACCTGCTATTTAATATGCTTCATCGTTTGAGCAATTGGAAGACTTCTTCTTGGTCCATAACTTCTAATGTACGCTAGTTTGATTAAAATACTATGCTTAATAATTTGATAAACTGCACAGTAATGTTAGAAAAGCGAAGAAAGATACATATATCTTAGAAAAAAATATTCATGTGAACCTACTTGCCTGGACGAATCTAGGAAATATGGAATAAAAAAATTCTGGGTGCTTCAAGCATTGAATGTTGCAAATATTATACCTTAATAGCGTACCCAATAAGTGTTGAGATTGAGAACCAGCAAATGCAATCTGTCAGGGACGTTCAAACCAAACCGAATTCTGAATCGAAGAATCTAAAGAAATATTAGAAAAATATCTGACAAGAAAAATGTGTAAGTTGCATAGAATCAGTTACCAGATCAGGAGGTTGTTGATGAACACATGAGCGCATCACATCAAGGAAAATAATCGCCATTGTCACTGGACATAAGCTACGAGAGAGGATGAGTGATGAGCGATCTTACCAGAATAGAGGTTCCTCGCCAAGATTGGATTGAGAAATTGAGTTGAGGTTGCGATGGGAAGGTAGAGATGGATCTCTGAAGGCGTAATCACGGCAGTGACATCGCAATCCCAAGCAGTGTGCCTGTCGATCTACTCTGCTCCGGCCTAGAGATAATAAGAAATAAATTAGCAGATTATTTTGTTTAGAAAATAAATAAATGAGAGGGTAGGATGGATCATGCGGAAGGAAGGGATACTTATCGGAAGTTAAATGGAAAGCTCCCCATCTTCCTCGGACGTGGTTAGGTGGGATAGTAGTCAGTTGGACCATGCCGCAATTAGCAGATTATTCTGTTTAGAAAATAAATAAATGAGAGGGTAGGATGGATCATGCGGAAGGAAGGGATACTTATTGGAAGTTAAATGGAAAGCTCCCCATCTTCCTCGGACGTGGTTAGGTGGGATAGCAGTCAGTTGGACCATGCCGCAGCATGGTTAGCAGAAGGATACCTGGTCAGTTTGACCGTGCCACAGCTTGGTTAGCGGAAGGGTATGCAACGCTGGGGATTTCTGTTGCAAGCTATGTGTTTCTATAGGGGGGTTTGTGTTGTAGTGGATGTAGTCTAATCAAAGACAGGGATTTATAGCAAAGAAGTTTGACTGCTCGATCGAGAAATGAGATGTGTAGTTATTTTGGGACGAAAGGTGTACATGTGTATTTGATCTTTAAATTTAATCTTGTCCATATAGATACCTGATATCTAATATTAAAGGACCAAAACAAACAAGGCCAATATCCATAAGAACATATTTCCTGTGTTACACAAATATGTTGACGAATACGATAACACCAACTCCAATCTATATATATATATATATAATTATTTAGTCATTAGTCAAAGTCGAAAATATTCAACTTTAAGAGGAAGTTTAATTTGCTGAGAAGGTAGCAGTAGGTAACCAAAGTCAGGAACCTTGGGATTGCAAGAGAGGCCTGAGTACTGTACTACCAGCTTTTTCTTACAGGCACTCCGTACAAATCAAGATGCATGGTGCTTTGTCTGAACTGCAGCAGAAACTGTCGCGAACCTGCTGCGAACCTCTCGAAGAAGGCGCGAAACGGCGAAAGTTTTCCAAAATTGTGCGCAAGAAAGCTGCATGCAACAACAAAAACACGACGTCGACTTGACCTCCATTCCGGAGTGGAGTTGAAAATTTTCCAGGCGATCGACAAGGGAGAGCGGTGTGTACGGTGCCTGCAGGCTACAGGTCGTCCTTCCGGAGTATAAGTAGCTGATTTCGGTCATCTTGTTTGTTGTCTCTGAATCAGAGGGAACTGCATACGACTACTCGTACGTACGTACGCAGATACTAGTAGTAAGTACTTTTAGGTGTCGTTCTCGCTTTCTGACGAGTCAAACACTTTTAACTTTGATCAAATTATATAAAAAATTAATATTATAATACATTATTACTATCATTAAATAGATCATCAAATTTATTTTTATAATAAACTTATTTAAAGATACAAATGTTGTCTTTTTAATGAAATACACGTGAAGTCGTGTTTTAGAAAAAAGATACAAATGTTACTAATATATTATATCTACAAGTCTGGTCAAACTTAAGAAAGTTTGACCGGTATGAATATCATAACGACACTTATTTTGAAACGGATGGAGTAAAGTATATGCATGCAATTAGTCCCAAAAGATGGAGACGTTGTCGTAGTTTCTTCACAACTTCAAAGTTGTCGTAGTTTCTTCACAACTTCAAAGCTCTCCATATAGCCTTTTTTTTCCTCCAAACGTCGACATCGTACGAGAGGCATCAGCTGGTGCCTGCCTGCATGTATAGTGAGGCATGCATTGTTGAGGGAGAACGTTACCGCTGCACACTCTTAGGCCCCGTTTAGGACGGTTTTTCCACCGGCTCCTGAAATTGTTCGGAGCCATTTTGGTCAAAAGGAGTAAAACCAAAACCAAATAGCTTCAATTAAGGAGCCCCTAAATCGTGATCTCACAAAAGATACGTGCATGGAGGATGCGTGGAGCCGAAAATAATGGTTTCACTCGGCATCACCTCGTTCTAGTGGGTCCTACATAGGCTCTATATATGAGAGCATGTTTTAAGGAGCTCTACATATATAGCTATTTTGGTAAACGGTTTACGAAAAAGGCTCTAACTCTATCGATGAAGTTATTAATAAAGCTGAGAAAAAAAACAGCTTCACCGATAAAATGGAGCCATGTTAAACAAGGCCTTACAAAATGCTCTAAGTATATTTCCCACCGAACTTTTTTCCCCTTTTTTATGCCCTCTCGTGCATGGCCGACAAAGGAAAATGAGAGAATTCCCTGTGAGTCATTAGAAAAGTTCTCAATTCCCCATCAACCCCTAGAAAAGTTACAATGTCATATGAGCCATATATTGCTCTAAATTTTTTGACACCTGTATACCACTACTGTTAGCTTTCATACGAACGGCAGTTAACAGGAGCTCAGAATGTCCATTTTTCCCCTCTTACAGGTGGGCTCCGCGCGTCAGCATCGTCGGCGTCGCCATGAGCCTGCTCCCTTCGCCATTGCCCCAGCGCCGCTAGCAGCCGCTCCCCTCCGCCGCTATCAGCCTGCTCTCGGTCTATGCATCGTCCAGCGCCAAAGAGTCCGACAAGGAGCAAGAGCTCGCCGACCGCGCCACCGCCCGTGCGTGTGGACATGGCCGCAGGTGCCGAGCTCCACTACCGCCTTCGCTCCCTCTGCTCTGGCCTTCCTCCGCCCCAACCAGTCGTCACCCCTCCTTCAACAGCCCGCGCCGCACGTCCCCACCCATTCCACCGGCCTTCTGCGCCGCTGTGTTGGCACTGCCGCGGAGCCGCTCCGCCGTCGACGCCTGCGCACGTTGGCCGATGGCCAAGAGCCGCCCCCGGCAAGGCTAGGGCCACCTAGGGGTGTGACCGAGCACCGCGCTGCCAGTGCGGCTCTCCATTGTCGTTGCCGTCCCCTACGCCGGCCGAAATCAGCCCCGTCCCGGCGTCGAGCTGCCCAACACCATGGTCCGCTCTCGAAGCTCGGCAACACGGCCTCCTACCCAGTGCCCACCATGGATCTCGACTGCACCGTCCGCTCCTCCTGTGCGGGGCGACAGCGGCCACCACCTCGCCCTCTGCGGCACCCAGCCGCGTGCTCCAGCACTCGCGGGGCTCCGTGCAGTGGTTCATCTGCGAGGGCGACGGCAAGGAGCAGTGGGACAAGAAGGGGAGGGCGAGGCTGTGGCTGGGCCGGCGAGGGGTGCTCGGCGGCGTGTGGAGAGGCAGGAAGACGAACAAGAAGATGACGCGTGGGGCCCACTTGTAAGAGGGGTAAAAGGGACATTTCATGCTACTGTTAGCTGTTATTTTGACGGTAGTGGTATATAGGGGTAAAAAAACTTTTTCAGTGGCTGAGAAGGAAGATGAATTTTTCCGGTGCCTGAGAAGGAAGATGTATCTTTTATAAGGACTCACAAGGAATTATCTCATGGAAAATTCGACGCTTCTTTTCCAGTTTCCCTATTATGCGCCTCTTTGTGCAGCATGACATTATTTGTGCCCTGCTTGTGGACGACGATGTGCATGCACTGAGCTAGTAGACTGTGTACGTGGGCAGAAATTGTATGTAGGAACCTTTTTCTCATGTGTGGACTAGAGTGTATACATGAGTAGATAAGTTTAAACTTAAAAGTCGCTAGATAGTCATCTGATCATGAATATGTGTACGTCTGCCGCGAAGTGGCAAGGAATTCCTGTGGTGGGCACGGCGGGCCGGGGCACGCGCCTTGACCATTCATGCATGTGGCTACGTACGTGCTTGCATCTTCGTCTCCGGCTAGTCCAGCAAGCTTTCCAGCTGAACCAACTGGAGCATAATATATTAGGGAGTCGCTGTAGTATGTATTTGATACGCCCAATAAATTTTTAAGAATTTTCGAGTGACAATCTTATCCAAACATCTAGTACAACTAAAAGAATAACTTAGTGCCGTAGTTAGGATTTATATTAGTAGGGTTAGAGTGATCCATCTTAGATGTGAAGCATGTGAAGCCAAATTACAGGATGATCCATATGCAATTTTTACAATTTTATGAAACTTATCGGCTATAGTTTAACCTTGTATCAAATTATTTCAGGGTTTGCGTTCAAAAAAAAGAAAAACTTGCGTTCAAAAAATTATTTCAGGGTGGTTTATGGACCACACAGTGTACCATCGAGCTAGTTGCCTAGCTCCGTCTATGCGACTCACAAGTGACAATTTATAGTTTTTTTTTTTCTATAGCTAATAATGGCAAAATTGCATATTATCCAAACAACACAAACAATAAATCAGACATTGAGATATAGGAGAAGTGCATATATAATCGAGGAGAATTCAAAACTTGGTAGATCAGCCACACAAATTTGGTAGAGCCACACAGTTGACTACCTTCGCTTTACGTGCATAGGGAAATTTCGCAGCTCAAGATTCGAGAGCCTGCAGCTGCAACCTACGACCGAAACTTTGCAGAAATTACACTGTTATTAATTACGTAATGCAATTCTCGTTTATCGAGAAGTCAGTTTGAACTTTGATCAAAATTATATATATATAAAAAATACTAACATTCATGATGCAAAATTGGTATCATTAGATTAGTCATAGAGTATATATTTTTATAATAAATTTATTTAGAGATATAAATATTAATACTATTTGCTATAAATTTGATCAAATTTGAGCTGCTTTTATCGGTACGGATCCTACAGTTGCATTCTTTTCTGAACGGAGGGAGTACTGCGCTCGGGCTCAGCATTAGCGTTGAAAACGGATGGAAAAATTCCCGTTCTGACCCGTTCCATTTTCCACATTTGTCCGTTCGTTTCCGTATTTACGGAAATGGGAGAGGGGTTTTTCCGTCTGTTTCCGTGGGATCCCGTTTTCACCTGAAATTGACCTGTATTTATTCCGTTTTTCATCTCGTTTTAAATCTATATGAGATGTGTAGAAATTAATATGTTCATAAACCTATTAATAACTAATTATGCATGTTAACACATGGCATGCTAGTGAATACTAGATCAATAACTTCGTACGTGTATATTAATTCGTGACTTTGCTCATGTATATTCATGAATATTTAATCATATTATTCTAACTTAATTTTCCAGCTCTCCATCCGTATTTGTTCATTTTTGTGCACCCGCATATCCTGATTCCATTTCCAAACCCGTATTTTCCGAACCCGATCCTGTTTCTACCAAAAAAAATAGAAACAGAAGTAGAAATAAGATTTTTCCATCCGTTTTCATTGCTACTCAGCATGTGTCTTTGCTGAGCGAGACAGCCAGACTACTTCTGCTGGCTAGATGCCTGCCTAGCAAGAGGAGGAACCAAGCCACGAACGCCCGTGCTGGAGAATCTGAAGAAAACGGGCGCAAATAACAAGTCGCCGGGCGTCGCGTAAGGTGGGGCAGGATGACTGCTGAATGAGTGAGCTGCGATGGACTGGATCGGATCCGCAATAGATGGTCTTCTGTCCAGGCAATTAACGGTGTGTTTGGTTTCCACGACTAAAGTTTAGTCCCTATCATATTGGATGTTTGACACGTGTATGGAATATTAAATATAAACTAAAAATAACTAATTGTACAGATTGCAACTAATTTGCGAAATGAATTTTTAAGCCTAATTAGCCTATGATTTGACACTGTGGTGCTACAGTAAACAATGCTAATGACGGATTAATTAGGCTTAATAAATTTGTCTCGCGGTTTACAGACAAAATCTATAATTTGTTTTTTTATTAGTATCCAAACACCACATACAACACTCCATGTAACATCTGATGTGACATCAACTAAACTTTAGTCCTGCATCCAAACTTTAGTCTTGCGAAGGCACCATGATGATGGACAGAGTGAGTAAAACTTTGTTTTGGGACATTACAGTAGTTATATATTTTAGGTAGACAAAAATTAATTTCAAACATAAAATTAAACTAGTGTTGTTTGGGACAGAGAGAGTAATCTTGAGGCTGTATCTGCACCGAATCGAGGACAGGATCTTATGAGAAAGGTACAGTAGCTATCTACAGATTCATCGAACTATACCTTTTTTTCTGAAAGACAAGAAGCATTTATTTACGCGTATATATTATTGATAAGAGGAATACAGTTTGAGAAGCATAAGATGTCCATAAACTTCCATATGGACAGATCGCCAAATGGGACAAAAAAAAAGAAGCTAAAAATGACTACTCGCTATGTATACATGAGTTCCAACAAGAAAGCGAGATGCTTTTTGCGTCCGCCAGGCACCGCAATATGCTCGACATGCATTAGGAAGTTTTCAGGAACTTGCGTGTGCACTGCAACGTAGCTACTGGATATATAGATGCTGCGAGCGGAGACTACTGCGCCATGCATCTCTCTATTCTGTAAGTTTTCCAGGAGTTGCACATCAACAGCACACAGGTTCCTGTCTCATCTACGTTAGCTTTACCTCTGGTCCACTCCAAGATATAGATGTATAGATATATACATATATATATTCATCAATCAATTCATCCGGCGATGCTAGCTCGCTCTAGCAGCTTAAATTTCTCCTCTTTTTCCACAAGCTGATGGAGCTAGCTCCTGGATCGACGACCATGCATGTCCGTAGCTTAGCTAGCTGCAGCAAGCTCTCTACCTACCCTCGAACCGAAGTTACATGCATAGTCTAGTCGTTGTTGAGCGATCGAGTAAAAATCGTTGCATATTTTATATATATATATATATATATATATATATATATATATATATATATATATATATATATATATATATATATATATATATATATATATATATATATATAGTCGATGCAACAGCCACCAGCTGTGTCAGCGTTATTGAGAACTCCTCCATATCCTAAAAAAATGTTTTTCTGACTTTTCAAGAGACCTAAGCTTGGCCAAATATATATTTTATGGCTCATAATAACAAGTGACATTAGATGAATCATTGAATATATATTTATAATAAATTTGTTTCGAGGTATAAATGTTGACAATATTTTTCTATAAATTTAGTTATTTTTTAAAAAAGAATCGACTTACTCCGTAGTTTAGATAAAGGATGATATTGTTCTTGGATGGCCGGAGGTAGTACATTAATTGTGACTGAATTTATCTTAGCTAGGATATTATATCTTGCCCTAGCATTGTTAGCATCTGATGATGGTGATGGTAGTATTTTTCTACGAGTTGCATTGATCGCGAGGGCGTCGACTTGTGTTAATACCAATGCAATGCAACCTCGTACCAAGGTCACATGCAGTTATTCTCAAAAAAAAAAAAGGGTCACATGCAGTCAGCGTTCAGAGTTTTCAGACTTTTCACTACTAGTTCTGCCCGTATATATATGCACATTCATATACTAGTTCTGCCCTGGGAACTTCTCCGAACATACATCATCGATTGATGATCCATTGTCAATCAAAAGTATAAGAAAAAAATACTTAAAAAAATAAAGAAAGAAGAGCATGATTATTATATATATTGATATTAAAAATAAGTTAAACTCCACCTTCTCTGACACGTGCATTGTTTGTGTATTGCTTACGCATGGTTTACGGGAGCTTTTTTTAACTTTTCTCTCTCCTCTCACAGAGCCGGTGAAGCTGTTTTTCTGGCTCACACGGCTCTGGCTACAGTAGAGCAACAGTGTAGGAGCCGGAGCATTTGGGAGTTGAGATCCCTATCAAAGGGGGCCTGTATGTGACAGCCTGACAGGGAATACCAAAACAAACGATAAGGCACTATCAACACAAGGCCCCAAACAAACAACCAACACGTACAGAGCAATAGCACAAACAACTGCTCACTAGTCTACGGTATATGGAAGCATTAAAAATTACCATACTAGTAAATATAAGGGGTTTAGAGGACGGCCGGGATGACATTTGCATTAAATAAGCATGCAAAATTTGGAAAGTACATTATTGTTATTACCTGCCATTTATCAAGCAAAATCCCTTTTTAGTCATGAGATGAACATCTTTATTATTAGAAAATAAAGTAAAGGTACATGCATGTGTTTTTTTGTACTATGTACTTAAGGTTAGTTTTCTTCAAAAAATAATAGTCATATAAGTTCATAATTTAAAATTGTATGTGTGTGCGTGTGCAATTTATGGTTATTTAATTTTTTCATAATAGTTCATTTTGGTGACTAATTAAGATGTAGATTTGTATGGATATTTTTGTTTGTTTTATATGGCAATGGCGAGTAATTTAGATGCTTTACTTCTGTCGTAATAACATGGATAGTTTAGATGCAAATTTAGTGTTTTTATTTCAAATTATATTTGATTGTGGCGGAGGTGAAAAATTTAGAAGTAAATTTGGCAGGTTGCTTTATGATGTTTTTCATAATGATAAAAGTGGGTAATATCTCAATAAACAAAATAGATTCAGTGATTCTGTTATATAGACCTTCAACTAGTAATAGTAAGACCATGTCGGCATGACAGAGACTTTGACGAAGCACCGGTCTATCATAAGTCTTCGTCTTCATCTTCTTGTCATTGTCCTCGATGGTGCCAGATGTAAGGTGACAACCAAAGAGGACGACGTTCCCTCTATCTATGGATCATCTAGGGTTTTAGGGTATTCGCCTTAACTTGGCCTCAACATTAGACTTTTTTTTTAATGTCAACATTAGACTGTGTGGAGCCATCCGTGGCAATGTTGGTGAAGATGGGGTTTATCTGCATTTGAGGTTTTTTTTGTTGGTTCCACCATCACAACATCATTGTCAGAGCTAGCTTCCTCTATGGTGTTCGCCATTGGAACTGACCTTTCCATGGCGACTTAGTTCAGTCGCCTTATACTGCCTGTTATTTGTGCATAAGCCATAAACAACAACAATAATAATACAAATATGTGTCATGAGAGATGAGACTTCTTGTAAGAGGACATCCATAGGAGACGATACCACGAACAGTTATGTTCCATGATAATGATGGTGGAGATGTGGAGTCCTCAATCGTCTTATATGCATTTGAGTCTTCCTTTTCGTTGGAGTTGGATGCATCTTCATCCACCATTTTGTCACAACATCCTTCGATCTATTGGCAGTCTGTCCAAGCCGGAGGTTCCGCTGAGGCGTTTGCCATTGAAACTAGCTCATTGAACTTTCCATGGCGACTCTTGGAGTTCAATTGTGCATATAAGAAAATACATGCTATGTATATTTGTTTCAGATGAACACACAAAAATTGCTACTACTACTACTACTCAATTAATATTAAAGGATACACCGATATTAAACCATGGATAATGAAGCTCCATACATATATAAACTGGAAAAATGTCGACACCTAATTAAATCATACTGACCCACTTTTGTACTAAATTGGCATAATTATAAGGATCATAAATTACTGTGAGTTCCCTACAAGCTGCAGGGCCTGATGGTCACCAGCCTACAAGCCGGCTAATGTGGAGGATCGCAGCCTCAGCCTCAGCCTCCGGGAACGGGGACTTTGGCCTCGGAGTTCGGCGGTGGCGGTGGTGTCTTCTTCGCCTGATCGGGCGCGGGCGCCGTCCAGTTCTCCACCTTGAACAATGCCGTCGCCGAGCTCCCTTTCGCCGCCACCGATCGTGGCTGCTGGCTGCCGCTGTACGCGTCGTCCATGTCCCCGCTGGAGATGGTGAACCCTACGGTCGCCGGCGGCTGCGGCACTGTCATGATCTCTATGACCGGCTTCTTGTTGGCGTTCTGGTCCAGCTGATAACTCGGGAGGAAGCTTCCCACCACGACCTGCCATGCCACAACGGCAAGGGCACTTCAGGTTTTTGCACATTGCAATCAACAAAGATTTGTTGTGTCATGACAATAATAGACTAGTGACTACTAGTCAATCATGTAATTAACCACAATTTTTCATTTCCGTGGTTCAACAATGGGTTCACATACCTGGACAGGGCTAGCAGCCACGAGGAGGCCGGCGACTCCGCCTCCAATGACACGGCCGTCGGCGGCTGCTAAGGAGACGCTCATCCCACCGGAGCGGCTTCTGGTGCCACCGCTATCAGTGGGAGTGAAAGATCCAGACAAGGAGAGCAGCTCGAACCGGCCCTGAATTAACAGGATGTATGTCAGTTAAAAATATCACTACAGAAAATGAAATAGCACTTGCTTTCAGAGATCCAAGGATTCACAATATTTTGTCTAAACAACAGACACGCATTCTCTCAAAGAGAAGTTGAAGGTCGTCACAAGAGTCCAACATGTGTAATTACTATTCGTCTACCATGTAAATGAACACACAAAGAACTATCAAACAACAGGCCAGCTGGGCACATCCTTTTCCTACTTCTCAACACTTACATGTAACAACTAACAACACACGACTTGTCTATATGTGTATAGTTCTACATATATATAGTTTCTCTTCAGCTTCTTCATGGTGGGATACTGGGATGCTACTAGTTTCCGTGCGTTTACTTTTTTCTCAGAAAGAGTGGAAAGGTTCTGAACATGATTGGCCTAGTCACACAAGTCAACACACTCTGCTGGCAGCATTTCTACTAGGCTGCAACTGCAATAGTCACCTTTCAGATTCAGATTTATCTTTGGAGGCGCCTATTCAAACATGAGTTGCTAGACATTCAAAGGATTAAATGTACTAAATTTAGTTTTATGATATGCAATTTGACATTCCGTTGGGGCACGACACAGAGTGAACTAGAAACTTTTAGTATATTTCCGCTGTTAGCATTTCTCCTAATAGGAATAGCAAAGCCATGACTGAACTATCTGCATACCATATAACAACACACATACAACTATATACAAGAACATCAAGCAAAAGGCTAGCTAGGCACATCTTTTTCCTAAGACAATACACTAACATGTAACAACACATGACCGATGCATATCTATAATTGTATACATGCATATAGTTTCTCTGCAGCTTCTCAATGGCGGGATGCTACTAGTTTCCATTGAGTTTCCATCCATTTACCTTTCATAACAAGTGGAAAGGTCCTGATCATGATTTGGTCTAGTCACGTAAGTCAAACCATACGAATATTCTATAACAATATATATATATATATATATGGTCATGGTGTGATTTGCAATTTGACCTTCATCTTTAATTTGCGCTCGCTCTCAATATGAGGGCAGCATTTCTACCGGGCCACGATAGCCTACTTCTTTGAAGAATTGCTATCAGATAGCCTATTCAAACATCAGTTGCTAGACATTCAGAGATTAATTTCTTATTAAATTTAGTTTTGTGATGATATGCAATTTGGCATTTCATTGGGGTGTAACACAAGAGTAAACCACAACCTCAGCTTGTAGAATTTTGCTGCTATTAGCATTTCTCCTACTAGCAAACCCATGGTTGTGTTATGTGTATGAAGGTCCATCTATTATAGGCCCATATGGCCCATGAGTCTCCTATATGGATAGTCATCTCTGCTACTAGAATGTTCATATTCTCAGATCCACAAGGTTAGTAACATGGTACTTTTCAATTGATACAACAGGTGACCAATTAAATATTTGAAATCTGCAAAGTCATTATGACACATCTTAACTGGAGAGGACTATGATAAAAACTAAAGAAGCGAAAGCCACAAAGGCTTGATTATTCAGTTATGCAGGTCACACATAATGCATTGATCTATCTCACAAGCTCATTTAGTTATAACAATTGATTGCTAAAAAAAGGCAAAGAACTCTCTTTCAAGGAACAACTGCTAAACAAAAAAAATGACACATCATTGTAATAGATAGATAACATGGAAGTAACATGGTAAGTAAGAACTGAAGTTCATCCATTAGCTTCACTTCTTAAATGAAACGTGGGTGTTTTACTGCTTCTGCATATTCTAGAATGATCTGGCCAAAAAACTGTTAACATATATATGTATATAACTTCAGAAGTCAATATGGACAAACCTCATAAGTAACTGTGCCACCTAATGAGTCCTGTTGACGCAGTGTAACATTTGCAATAACACCATTGGCAGATAGAATGCAAATTGCCCTTGGACCTTGTTGGGAGAAAGATATGACCTTCATATTGACATCCTAATAGATAAAATAAAAAAGTTGGTAAGAATACTGATGAAATTATAATGAAATGTCTTGTAAGGAAGATGTCTGAATTCTAAAGAATGCTAATTCAAGAGGAAAGGGCATCGATCAAGAAGCAAATGTATACAGCGCATCAAGCTATTAAGTACAGTGCTTTTATCAAGCAGAGGACATAAATGATACTTACCTCACCAGCAGCAACATTAATAATATGCGGTGTAAAGTTGGCACCAGAAGCACAAGCTACCAATTCACCTGCCCATCACCAAAGATCATGTCTCAGAAATGAAATACACGGAATTCTCAAGAGAATGCTCACTTTGAATATTCTGTATTCATTTTGTTAAGCGCAGAGGGGGTACAAAGAGTACCAGATGGCAGCCCTATGATGCATACAACAATCTTATATTCAAATTCAACTAATGCACCAAACTATTTTTTCCTCTTGGGCTGTATAGTGGTCATGCCAGTCTTTATAGTGTTCTATTTCTTGGGCTGTCATCCAAGAGTTCTTCCTAATTTGTTAAATTGGAGGAGAGTCAGGGAGTGTAAACTGTTAAGTTTTATTACTCATTGCAACTCTGGTGGTAAAAAAACAAAGGAAAAGAACAATGAGGAGGAGCAATCAGAAAATGTTACTGTAGCACAACTGACAACAGAGTTATTTCGTGACACAGTTGTTTAGAATGAGGTGGCAGTGACCTGCTGAATCACCTCCGAAGTTTGTGTTTGTGCTTTTAAGAGAGAAATTTGTAAGCTATCCCACCAGGCCACCACACTTTATCTGGCTACCCATGCCAAACAGCAAACAATAGAAACATACAAGTTTCATGGATGAAGGAAACATCCTAAACCACTTAAAAAATGCAGATATCACACGTAACCCATGCCCCATCCACCCAAGCAACTTTTAACTATCTGTTTCCCTCCGAAAGGAAGGAATATGCTCCCGGCAGACATCATCTAGTTTAACATCGCTATCAGCCATAGTTATGTGTCCAACTAAATATCAATAAATAGGCTTCCAATTCACTCAATCCGGTCATCTATGACAACACATCGATCATATCATACATTAATATGAATATATCATTTACAGTCGTGAGGTTCCCATTGAACTTTCAAATGCACAACATTCAGGCAGAATCCCTAATTCCCTGAACAGGCATGACAGACAGTTCTAGTTTCCCTTGTCTTTCTTTCTTTCACCCCTAGGTTTAAGGTACTAGTAGAAGAACTCAGACATGAACAACAATCATGCAGTGGTCAATTTATCAGATAGGGTTGCAAGCATGTCACAGCCTGAAGAATGAAAGCCTGAAATCACTTGCAAAGCACAAGGAAAACACGACATGGATACCCGACAGAGGCCACGTCTTCAGACAAACATGAGCACTACTGAAGTACTGGTCCAAGCAGAAAAACCTGAACTGAAACTAGTTGCATGTCTCTTTCAGAGTTTCGGTTCACCTACCTAGAATAGCAGAGAACTCTCACCAACTATGCTCCGACAAAGCAGAGTTTCTTTGACTAATAATAAATAATAAAAAAAAAAGGTTGCAACCTGTCAGTTTCGCCCCCCAAACTCCAATCTCGGATCGAAATTGAATGAACTTGCGGCGAAATTTCTCAGAATTATGGAACACAAGGAAGGCGTGAGGAAGGAAGGACGGAGGACGACGTACCGAGCGGCGCGAGCTGGGAGGAGTGCGGCGCCGGCGCCGGCGCTGGCGCGGACACGACCACCGCCGGGGTGGGCGCGGCGGCCGTCACGGCCACCGATATGGGCGTGACGCGGCTGATGAACCCGACCGGGCGGCCCCGGCCCCTCTTCATGACGGCCCCGACGGCCGCCGCGGGGGTGTACTGCCCCACTCCCGCGTCGTCCGGCGCCGACGCCGAGATCGGCGTCGCATTCAACGGCCGCAGCGGTGTCCCGTCCGGCCCGTACTTCCGCGGCCTCCCCCGCTTCCTCTTCCCGTCTCCCCTCCCCGCTCCTGCCGCCACGGACGGCGCAGCCGCCGGAGCTACCGGCGCAGGCTGAGAGCTCACCGGCGTCGTCGTCGGCGTTGTCGTCGCCTCCAGTGCCGGCGCCGGCGCCGGCTGTGCGGCCGGGGCCGGTGACGCCTCCGTGATCTCCATCGTGGGCTCCAGGCTATACGCTACCACCACGTCCCTGGTCGGGCCGTGACCATCAGAGGCTGCTGCCTGCTGCTCTGCTTGTTCGGACACCAGCGCGATCACAACGCAGGGAGCTCGGAATTATTCAGACCCACAACCCGGAATTCAGCACGAAAACTCGGGAAAGCGAGCGAGCAGCCGTTACGGTTCTCCGGCGAGCTTCCGCCGGCCGTGTTCCGGCGAGAAATTCAAGAACAGAAGCGACGAGGGGAGGGAGACGAGAGGAGGGAAGGAATGAGACGAAGAACGAAGAAGATATGGAAAATACAGCGAGGAAATAAAAGCGATCGATTGGTTTTTAATTTAATTTAAACAAGGACAGAAAGTATTTATTTAAAAATATTTGCAAATGGGCGGAGGGTTTAAAAAATTTCGAGTTTGTTCGGTTTGGTGATTGGGGCTAAATTAGTGGGGGATTTTTAATGTGGAAAATTAATGGTGGGGTTTATTTTTTAATTGTTTCCTTGTTTTGTATCGTCTAGAGGGGGAATTTTTAATCCTCGCTGATGCTAATTTCGAAATATGCGGTGTGATGTGGAATTAGTTTATGTTTTTTTTGTGTGTTTTTTTGTGGGTGAGTCCTTGATGATTTAATTATTTTGATTTTGATGAGGTCGGAGAAGGAGTTCGTGCTGTTTGAATGGTTCCCGCTTTCACAATCCTTTGGTTGCACGACGGTACAAACAAGAGAAAGCATGTTGTTTTCCTCTCTATTTTTCTCTCATGTTATAAAAATATTGTATTTTTATGTGTGCCTCGGTTAGAATTCAAGTGCTAGAATTATTGATCTGAACATATATGCTCATACTCCCTCCGTATCGGATTTACAAGTCGTTTAGGACAGCGACACGGTCCCCAAAACACAACTTTGATCTCTTGTTTTTATAACAAATATTTATGAAAAAGTGATATATGTATACTTTTATGAAAGTATTTTTCAAGATTAATCTATTCATATAATTTTTACATTTGCAAACTTAACAACTTAAAAGTTATTGATGATTTATATTCCCAATGTTTGACCCAAACCTTGTCCAAAATGACTTCTAAATCCGATACGGATGGAGTATTTTTCTATTAATTAGATGTATTTTTAGTGGCAATATGTGTTTATACTATAATCTATATGTTTTGAGAAAAAATAGTACTTTTATGAAAAATTCAAGTAATGCTAGTACATAGGACAAAATATATTCACATCCATAGAAAATTTGTATTCATGTCTCAGATTTTTAATTTATATGTATAATTTGTTGAAGTACTTAACAAATATATGGACCACAAATCCATCATCATAGATTCCGATCCTCTTGAAAATGAAGCTGGTGCCTTGGACGACATAAATTTGCAGAAAGAGAAGAGTGTTTTCGCAAAACAACATTTTATATTGAAGTTTCTTTTGTTAAAGTTATATTTTATAGCCTAGCTAGCGACCCAAACATTAAGAAATGTATGCAAAGGGCATATATGTGGAAAGCAAAAGTATGACTTTGTCTAAACTAAAAAACTATACATATTATTTATGTCAAATTTCTTTGGTGGAGGAGAGCCTCTTGCTCACCACTAATCTACTTCTTATCTGATGACTACTTTAGCTAATGAATTTCTATAAACCACGAAAAAAATTGTAATATTAAGTAACTACTTTAGTACCACCTCACATGTGTATGTAAGTCATGGTGATCAAGAGGCTTAGGATTAATTAATTGTCCTGCCTATCATAAATCCTCATCTCATCTAGACTAAGTGTGTTGCCTCAACTTTTCCGCTCTATATTTTTTAGTATTTATATTGGGGTTCCCACTTTAGATCAGTGATCTATACAAAAGATAACATCGACGTAGTTTACACTCAAAGGACATCGATTTGAGATGATTTTAGCCATAAATAATTGTTTTGCATGACAATAATCACATGGTAATTAAAATATCATTTAATTTCCCTATCCAATATCGACGTATTCATCATCGATGATGTTATTTACTTGTCTACTAGAACATAAATATACATGTATAATACAGAGGTAGTTGGTTATGATGGTATTATCATTATCTTAATCTTGGATCGATGATAACACCTTCAAATAATAAATATAGAAATCAACATTGCACAAGAAAAGTCAGTACATGCCAAACCACCTTTCGCGCAAGTGGCAATGATTAGATTATCCTAACCGATGACCATCTTGCAACTAGCACATCGGCTCAATAGTTTTTTTTATAAATAATTAATAGTTTGGTTCATTCCCACAAAGAAAAGTTGAATCTTTTGGTTAGTAAAGAAAAAGGAGCTGCCAGTTTTTTCCTCAACATGTAGTTCACTTTTATTTTTAACCATGGGTGCACACTTACAACTAGTCCTTACACAAATGTTGTAGATGCTTTATTTTTTAAAACAAAAATATGTTAGATCCTCTCAAACATAACAGTTGATCGGTGCCTCAAGTCAATCTATATTTATATCCTTAGATTTAATTTCATTAGTGCAGTGAAAAATACATAACACCTGGACATATATGAGATATGTCTCAACTCTCAGCTAAGGAAAGAAATGTAGCAACAATAATCAGGGCAAAACAGATAATAATCACTTTGTTTTGAACCAAAGCATACGTGTACCATCTTGAGTTTTTTCATAATAAACAGATAAAAAATGCATTTATATATTTTAAATTCCTTATGTATATTGAGGAAGGGTGTAGAAGCACTTACTAGTTAATTACGATTTCCAAAGTGTTCACATGCATCCGGGCCCATATTTCTTGCAGCCGAATTTTATATCTTAGAGCATCTTATAAAATACGTTTTATTTATTGAGGCGTAATTTGACTGAATTATTTTTTAGTGGGGGGCAAATTTTGACCGATTTGATATGATCAATGGGACAATATTATAGTATCTTATTTTACGCGAATTATGGATTTGGGTGATCTAGGTGGTTTAGTCAGTGTGACGTGGTAACAATATTATATTATGTGCCGAAGGAAATGATGACGATTGGCGTGTTATTGCTCCCTTGCTGCCAAAAATGTTTTTTTAAAACCATGGGCACATGACGTGTTGCTGTTTGTCCATTAGTTTACACACCCTTGTACAGATAAGTCCTACCCAACGGCCTTATCTCTTTTCCAATTTTTTTTATATCATATATTAAAATAAATTAAATAGTTCATTTTATGTTCTTTACTGAAAGTCCAGATATTTTATATTTATTTATCTGTCTATCCTTATGGAACGATGCATCTTCAAATATATTTTTCTTTCCTAGTAAACTTTGATGGTTTTGAATCTTATATAATAGTTTCGGTCAAAAGAAATTTGGTCCAGTCGAGGTATTACCTCCTCCAAGGCATTGTAATTAAGGTAGAAGGCCTCAACCATATCGTCCGAGAAAATCCCCTAAACCACGGCTTTTGCCAGCGAGAGGATTTTTTTAACAACGCGCCACGAGCTACCAACTCGTATGCACAAGCAAGTCTGTTTAAATTCACTTTCATGTGAAGCTGAACCCAGAACCTAAGGTACTACTACTAATTTCGATAAAAAAAATAATCATGTGAGCCGCCTATCTGCTGTATACTGTCTCTCTATTCTTATAATTTGGAATAGAGGAAGTATAATATATTAGCGGTTAAAACTCCAAAGTTCTATCCACTAGGACATCTTAGAATGGATGCCTTAGAATGTAGTTTTAGAACACGGAAATTCCACAATTCGAAATGAAATCGTTTTGTTTCCTTGTGATGTTCGGATGGAATTCGAATGGAGTCCTTTGTGTCGGAAGTTGGAACTAGGCCACTAATATAGGGTGAGAGGTGCAGAGGGCCTCAGAATTGAAGCAAATTAAAACGAGTCCAAATGTCTTCATCTTGGGCTCCGGTGTTCTAAAGCGGGCCGTCGAAACCCTTGTTTCGTTGGGCTGGGCTTCAGTGGACTTCTAAACTAGCACACGTAGAGGTCCGGAGGAGAGAACGCAAGTGGATGGACCACGTGCGCGTATTCATCCGCGGGCTGACAAGACAAATTGAGCAAGCGTAGCGGCCAAGTCTGCAAATGCTGTCCATCAGCAGTACTAGTCGTGAACTGACCGTAGATGTGTTGATTGGCACATGGCTGAGTTCAAGGGGACTTCGCACGGTGCTCGTATTTTTTAATTTATTTTAAAATTTAATGGCACTATACTTTTAATAGTAGACGACGTACCTGTCAACAGTGCAGTGACTTCATGAAACTCAAGACCTGTCAGCTCAGTTCTTTAAGGGAAGGGTTTGTGGCGTCTACGTTGTACTGTGTAATTTCTTAAAAAAATCTCAAGATATGTCGGCTCATTTCTTCGAAGGTACTTATAGGAATAGGGTGTGCGGCGTCTGCCATGTGTAATTCTAAAAAAAAAATCAGCCTGTGTTGGTGTTGGAAACTGGCTCTATACTCTTCTGCCTCTTCACCTCTTGAAAGATGTGGATGTGATGACTCTTTGTCGTCTCATGGCTAAAAGAAGTAGGGGCCTGCTAGCGCCCGGACGTCCGGATCCGGGCGCTAGCGTCGGACGCTGCCCCTGCCCCTACCCCGCTCCCTCGAAGAACGTTAATGAAAAGAAGAAGAACTCGACCCCCCGCCTCGCCCCGCACAGAGAGAAAAGCACGAGCCCCCGCCCCGCCCCCGCACGGAGAAGCGCGTGCCCCCACCCCTCGCGAACGGATCTGCCACCGCCCGCAACACATCCGCGCCCCCCGCCACCAGTTCACCGCCATACTCCGCCCCCAGATGCAGAAGGGGAAAACAGATGCTACTGCAATAAACGAGACACTCCTATTGAAACAAAAACAAGGGAGAAACTAGTGAACCGAAAAAGAAAAAACAATTGAAACATCGAGAAACACCTAATGAAACAAAACAGAAAAAACTAGTGAAAACAAAGAACAGAAACATTGAAAAGATAATACTGAAACATTTGAAACAATAGTACTGAAACATTGAAAAAAATAATGCTAAAACATCTGAAACAATAGTACTAAAACATTAAAAAAATAATACTGAAACATCTGAAACTATAGTAGTGAAACATTTGAAAAAATGTACTAAAACATCTAAAGAAAATAGTACTGAAACACACCAGAAACTCTTTTTCTGCAACAGATGAAATCGAACACCCACAACCATGGAGGCAACCACCCCCAGCCCCCCGCGCGTCCATATCCGCCCCGCCTCACCGAACCCAGCGCCTCCGCCCACCGCCGGCTTGCTCCCTCTGAACTGCCCCTGCAAACAATGAAAACAAGGCTACTGAAAACATCAAAAAATCAATAATGAAACAACACAAAAATATGAATTGAAACATGGACAAAAATCTTTTGCAACAAATGAAATTTATCTGTTGCAACAACGCAAAACAACGAAGAGTATACTACTGCAACATCAACAGGCAGCCTATTGAAACAACCCAGAAACACCACTGCAAAACAAAACAACAGAGGGAGGAAGGGGAGAAGCAAGAGGAAGAGGAGCATGACGAAGAAGAGGAGTCAGCAGAGGAGGAGGAGGAGGAGGGGGGGAGGAGCCTTAGATCTAGATTCATGGAGGAAGAGAGAGGAGAGGGGAGGAAGAGAAGAGGTACCTAGGCCTGATCCAGCCGCATCCACGGCCGCCACCGCCGGATCCGCCGAATCCACGGCTGCCACCGTCGGATCCGGCGGATCTATAGCTGCCATCGCCGGATCCGGCGGATCCACGGCCGCTGCCACCGCATCCGCCATGGCGGAGGCCCCCGGCGGGCAAGCATGAGGAACGTTGGCGAGAGAGCGAGAGCGAGAGTGAGGGAGCACGAAGGCGCACGGGGAAGGCCGGAGGATGCGGGCGCGTGGCGCAGGCCGAAGAAAGGGGAGGGAGCGGCGGAGGACGCTGCACGGAGGCGAAGAGAGGATGAGAGGGCGAGACGGGGCCGGGCGGGGTGAGTGCGAGTGAGGAGTGGAGTGCCGTGCGAGTGAGTGGGCGTCGTCCGACGCGTCCGGACGACCGGGGTATATCTTTACCGAAAGAAGTACGGAGTAGTTTTTTTCCCTCCTGATATTTGTTCAGGCCTTGTTTCGTGCATGAACAATTGGAGAGAGCAGTGGCCAAGAAACCATGAGTTTCAAAAGATGAACCAAGGAAGTAGGTAGCGAAGTAGAAACATGATTGTTAGCAATAGTTGAGGTAAATTTATTCGTTTTTGTTAAGGTAGTTTTTTATGAAATTTGGAATGAGCAAACAAAATTATTACGCTATGGGTTTCAAATTATGTCATTTTGACTTTGTACTAAGTCAATCTTCTTTTAACTTTAGCCACGGTGTTAAAGAACATATATTGACATCGATCGGTTCAAATAAATGTATTACCAAAACATATATAATGGAAATTCCAATGAAAGTAATTAGTCGCTGGTTGTAATTATTTAATTTTGCACAAGTACACAAATAGTACCTCTGTTAGGCTCCATTTCTCGCGGCTGCAACTGCTGCAGAGGAAAGAAGTGTAGCCGAGGTCCGGGAGACACGGGTGCCCGCACGTCCGCCCCAGCAGCATGTCCAGATGCAGCTCTCACATCCGCACCCGACACACGTAACTCCACTCGCCTCACGTCAAATCCCACTATGGAGACAACGTCCGTCCGTCCGGAGCTCTGCATCTGCACCCGACGCCTGCCCGCATCGCCTCTCGCGCCCGCTCGCATTGCGCGCTAGCATCTAGAACCGCGCCCCCACGCCCACACGTGAACCACGGCAGCACCTCGGTGGTAGCACCAGGTAGCTGCGACAGACCCCTGTCCACCAGCCACCAGCACACATTGTAACATGTGGAACACCCCGATCTACTTTTCAAACATAATCATAAAACATTTGCAAGATACAACTGAAACAGATGAAACACATTGAAACATGCGTGTATAGCCATAGCAACATATGCAACATCCAGATCCAATTTTGCAACATAAATCTGAAACATCTAAAACACATGAAAACAAACACTTGAAACATGTGTGTGCAGCCATAGCAACATATGCAACATCCAGATAAAAACACTTGAAACATACATCTGAAACAACTAAACATTTTGAACATAGGCTTGAAACATGCATATATTGCCATTGCAACGTATAGAAACATCCAAGATATACTTGAAACACTTGAAACATAAGTCGGAACGATTGAAACACTTGAAACACGACATCGCTTGTGGCCATGACCTACTTGGTGGAGAACTACCGTAGACAGGAAACTCAGTTTAAGGGGATGTCGAGAGCAACAGCCGGTGATCTCCTCCCGCTAGGGCCATGACGCTTTGCACGCCATGGCCGCGACGAGCGAGGCGGGTGGTGATGCTCGGACACGGTGGGGAGGATGATGGCGGCTGACCGGGTGCGGTGGAGAGGGCGGGCGGTGCAGCGAGGCAGCGCGGTCACTGTGGAGAGCGTCAGCGAATCGAGAATGGGTGTGGTCGTGACAGTGATTAGAGAGGAAAGTGAGTGAAGATTTTTTATTCAAAAATGCTCTGGAGCAACGCGAGCGACCGTGCGATGGAATAACCGTGTTGGGCCGTTCGGGCGGGCGTCGAGGCCCACCAACACTGGCGTACGGACAATTGGACGCCCTATCTACAGCATTTCTGTTATGTATTCTCGCCTACTCTATATTTGTTGCTTATAAAAAGTAAAGTAATGAAATTCGATTTGTCCGTGGTGGAAAAAAGATGAACACAATCAACCATGCATGTAATTTGTCCCTAAATGGATTCCTTTTTTTTGTTTGATCTGTTATTATTCACAAGAACGCCTCACCTCATCTATATAGCTTCCTAAATTAATCTCCCCCACAATAAGAAGACGAACAAAGTGAAAACTGGGAATGACGACCAAGAAAACCGAATCGACGATCGACAAACACACATCCATTGCGGCTGTCGATCGGTCAGGAGAAGATGTTGTCAAATGCGGCGGCGGTGATGGCGCGCGAGAACTCCTGGAAGTTGATGCGGCCGTCGCCGTCGGTGTCCGCCTCCTTGATCATTCCCGTGAGCTCCTTGACGGTGAGCGCGTGGCCGAGCCTGGCCATGGAGTGCGCGAGCTCGGCGGCGGTGATGAACCCATTCCCGTCGCGGTCGAAGATGGCGAAGAGCTTGCGGAGCTGGTCCTCGGAGTAAGGGGACCGGTCGGCGAGGAGGTCGGGGGCGACGAGCGCGACGAACTCGGAGAACTCGACGAGGCCGTTGGAGTTGGTGTCGGCGCGGGTGATGAGCGCGTCGAGCTGGTCGGCGCTGGGCGTCAGGCCCAGGGACCGGAGCAGGGAGCCCAGCTCCAGCTGCGTCAGGCTGCCGTCGGCGTTGCGGTCGAAGGACCGGAAGATCTCCCGCAGCTCCGCCAGCTGGTCGTCGTCCAGCCGCGGCTGCTGCTGCTGCTGCGACGCCTGGCTGATGGTGGCGGCCACGGACACGGAGCTGCCGCCGCCCCGTCGGATGCTTGCCATCGTCGTCTCCAGCGACGCGGCGGCGGACGGCGCCTGCTTGTGCGCGGCAGAAGCGTCGGCGGTGGGGGCCGTGGTCGCGTCGCTCATGTTCAGATCTCGGGAGCGCGAGGAGGGAGGCGGGGAGGACGATCCACGAACTGGGTGGAGCGGCCGGAGAAGACGGATCTTCCCTCACCTCCCTGGAAAGTCGGCATGCATGCCAACCCATCTTCGCAACTGCATGCATGTGGCCGCCCAGCTTATCTTCTGTTCTACCGCCCATTAATGCTTTGCGATTCGCGCTGGTCAACACCTACTTACTGTTGGAGTTTTTTTTTTAGTTTTTTTCAAACAAAACTAGGAGTATTTTTTAGTGGCGACATACATCTATGCTATACTATATATGTTCTGAGAAAGAATAATATTTTTTATAAAAATAATTCAAGTAATGCTAGTACATAGTACAAAATATTTTCACATCCATAGAAAATTTGCATCCATCTCCCAGATTTTTAATTTAATTATATATGTATTATTCGTTGAAGTACTTAATACGTTGTTATGCAGTAACAAATATATGGTCCACAATTTCCATTATCATTGATTCGGTCCTCTTAAAAGTGAAGCGGGTGTCTCCAGCGACTTAAATTGCACAAGAACAAGAGTGTTTTCGCAAAACAGCATTCTATATTGAGGTTTCTTTTGTTAAAGCTATATTTATATATAGCCTAACTAGTGACCGAAAAAAACATTAAGAAATGTATGTAAAGGGCAAATACGTGGAAAGCAAAAGTATGACTTTTCGAAACTAAAAAAACTATTCATATTATTTATGTGAAATTTCTTTGGTGGAGAAAAATATTGTAATATTAGGTAACTACCTTAGTGCCACCGCACATGTGTATGTAAATCACGGATTACCTAACTCCCCTGCCTATCATAAATCCTCGTCTCATCTTAGCTGGGGGTGTTTGGTTCAGACTTCACCTCTTAAATCTAGTCTCATTTAATCTCATTTAATTACTTTTTATCCAAACACTTTGGTTAAATGGAACTAAATGGGATTAGCCAACTAGTCACTCAAATGTTGCTAAATGAACTAAATCTCATCTTTTAGTCAGACTGCCTTACTTTTTAGTCACTTTGGAGCCAAACACCTTGACTGAAAGGGACTAAAAGACTTCTTTTAGTCTCTTTTAGTCTATCAAACCGAATAATGGGTGACTAAAGTTTAGGAGCTAGTTTGGGTGATTTAACTTTAGGAGGTGCAAACCAAACACGCCCTAAGTGCGCTGGCACTTTTTTCTTTATTTTAGTATTTTTATACTAGGGTTCGCACTTTAGATCGTGATATATATAAAAGATAACATCGACGTAGTTTACACTCAGATCAAAGGACACCGATTTAAGCTGATTTTAGCCATAAATAATCGTTTTGCATGACAATAATCACATATTAAAATATCATTTAATTTCCCTATCCAATATCGAAGTATTCCTCATCGATGATGTTATTTACTTGGCTACTATAAGATACATATACACATATATCACTGAGGCAGTTGGTTATGATGGTATTATCATTATCTTAAGCTTGGATCGATGATAACACCTTCAAATAATAAATCTAGGAATCAACATTGCACAAGAAAAGTCAGTACATGCCAAACTACCTTTCGTGCAAGTGGCATGCAACGATTAGATTATCCTAACCGATGACCATCTTGCAATTAGCACATCCGTTCAATTGTTTTTTTGAAAATAAATAGTTTGGTCCATTCCCATAAAGAAAAGTTGAGGAATAGGAAAAATATAGAAATATGATAGGAATACATGTATAAAACATAGAATTAAAAAGCAGAGGAATTTAGTGAGTATGGTTGTTTGGATGGCCAATAGGAAAACGATAGGTTTATAGATACAAGTGAAGGAAGTGATAGATCACTTGTGTTATTAATCGATCATCTGCAAGGATCAAGCAACCAGGGCCCCACCTATCGATCTATCATTTGGGAGTCTGACCATCCTACGTAGGATCACCTGCAGGGATGACAGAGATGCTTGCCTCAATCCTGTAAGTAGGAGCAAGAAAAAAAAGAGGTTAAACCGGATGGAAAGTTTCTTGTGTTTTTCCTATAGAATCAGTGTCAGTGTTTTGAGAACCGACCAGTAAATTTATCGCCGCGCTGCTCAAGGGATTCTCACCTCCAAAGCGGCATGCCAACCCATCTTCGCAAGTGCATGCGGCCGCCCAGCTTATCTGCGATTCTACTGTCCATCGATGCTTTGTAATTCGCGCTGGTCAACACCTACTTACTGTTGGAGTATTTTTTAGTTTTTTTTAAAACAAAACTGGAGTATTTTTTAGTGGCGATATATATACATCTATGCTATACTATATATGTTCTAAGAAAGAATAGTAATTTTTATAAAAAATAATTCAAGTAATGCTAGTGCATAGTACAAAATATTTTCACATCCATAGCAAATTTGCATCCATCTCTCTGATTTTAAATTTATATGTATTGTTCGTTGAAGTATTAATACGTTGTTATATGCAGTAACAAATATATGGACCACATCATTGATTCAGTCCCCTTAAAAGTGAAGCTGGTGTCTCCAACGACTTAAAATTGCACAAAAACAAGAGTTTTTTTCTTCGCAAAACAACATTCTATATTGAGGTTTCTTTTGTTAAAGCTATATTTTATAGCCTAGCTAGCGAACAAAACATTAAGAAATGTGTGTAAAGGGCATATATGTGGAAAGCAAAAGTATGACTTTTTCTAAACTAAAAACTATACATATTATTAATGTGAAATTTCTTTGCATTGGTGGAGGAGAGCCTCTTGCCCACCACTAATCTACTTATTATATGACGACTACTTTAGTAAATGAATTTCTATATGGCTAAGTGTGCGGGCTTACTTTTCTCTCTCCCTATTTTAGTATTTTATACTAAGGTTCCCACTTTAGATCGGTGATCTATACAAAAGATAACATTGACGTAGTTTACACTCAAAAGGACATCGATTTAAGATGATTTTAGCCACAAATTAAATAATCATTTTGCATGACAATAATCACATAGTAAAATATCATTTAATTTCCCTATCTAATATCGATGTATTCATCATCAATGATGTTATTTACTTGGCTACTAGAAGATATATATACATATATAATACAGAGGCACTTGGTTATGATGGTATTATTATCATCTTAAGCTTGGTTATGAAGGTATTATTATATATACATAAAATAATATTACATTATGTCCAAAGGAAATGATGTCGATTGGCGTGTTATTGTTCCCTCACTGCCAAAATTGCTTTTTTAAAACCATGGGCACATGACGTGTTGCTATTTGTCCATTAGTTTACACACCCTTGTACAGATAAGTCCTACCCATCTGCCTTATCTCTTTTCCTATCTTTTATATCATATATTAAATTACAATTAAATAAAATAGTTGATTTTATATTCTTTATTGAAAGTCTAGATATTTCATTTATTTGTCTAACCCTATGAAGCGATGCATCTTCAAATATATTTTTCTTTATTGGTATTTTTTTATGGTTCTGTATCTTATATAATAATTTCAGTCACAAATACAATCATGCAAGCTCCCTAGCTACCACTTCATTTTAAATTATAAGACACTTTGATTTTTGCTAAATACATTATTTTATTATGTATATAGATATAGTGTATATCTAAATGCATAACAAAAGCTTTATATATTTAGAAAAGACAAAAAATCTTATAATTTGGTGAAAGGATCAAGATGCCCAAGAGGGGGGGTGAATTGGGCTTTTCTAAAAATTAATTGCAAGAATTAAATCCTACAAGCCGGAATTCACCCCTAGTGCCTACTTGTGTTCCTAGAGAGTCTACCGTTAAAAAGTTTTGCACCCTAGTTTCCAATCCTAGTCTAGCATGGCAATTCTAGGAATGTGAAACAAGCAATGAAAGTAGATACGAGAAAGTAATTGCTTGAATGTAAAGGGGCAAGGAACACGGCGATGTTTTTCCGAGGTATCGGAGAGTCGCCACTCCCCACTAGTCCTCGTTGGAGCACCCGCGCAAGGGTGTCGCTCCCCCTTGATCCGCGCAAGGATCAAGTGCTCTCTACGAGTTGATTCTTCGACACTCCGTCGCGGCGAATCACCCAAAACCGCTCACAACTTGAGTTGGGTCATCCACAAGCTCCGCCGGATGATCACCAAACTCCCAATCACCACCAAGCCGTCTAGGTGATGGCGATCACCAAGAGTAACAAGCTAGAACTCTCACTTGACCACAACGAGCCCAAATGAGGAGGTGGATGCACACTTGCTACTCTCGAATCACTAGTGAGGAAACTCAAACTTTGATTCTCAAATCTCTATCCTCACTAGAGCTCTTGCACTCCCTTGCACTCTAAAGGGTTTTCTCAGATGTTTGAATGAGCAAGAGACCTCTAAAAGAGGTGGAGGGGTTGTATTTATACACCCCTCAAAGAAAACGAACCGTTACTTTCTGACACGGGGTCACCGGACGCGCCGGTGCAACGCACCGGACGCGCCGGTCCCCCGTAACGGTCAAAACGCGATTTTGAAAACGAACCACCGGACGCGCTGGTGCAACTCACCGGACGCGTCCGACGTGCAAGGGTGCTTACTGGACTTACACCGGACGCGAGGCCGCGTCCGATGCCTGAAGACCGGACGCGTCCGGTCCTCTCTGGACCTTACTGGACTCGCACCGGACTCGCCGATCAAGTCCAGGCCGCGTCCGACGGGCGTTCTCCCTGAGTGACACGTGTCAGCCACTGACCACCGCGTCCGGTCCTCGCGAGGACCACGTCCGGTGGTCGAGGCCGAAACCTAGTCGCGGTAACGTACACACCGGACGCGTCCGGTGTTCCCGAAGACCGCGTCCGGTGCCTAGAAAACAGCCTGAAACGCGTCGCAACTTCAACCAAGTTGCTTCTAACTGAACCTTGAGCTAATCTAGGGTTGCCTAGCGCCAAGTTTAACAAGTGTGCACCACACCTAAACATAGGACTTGCCTAGGTCAAGCTACCCATTCATGCCCCCCTTTATAGTACGGCCAAAAGAGAAAAACGAAGATCCTAACGACTATTCCGAATGTGTCTCAACACTTCGTCATCCGGAACTAACCGTCCTTAATCTTGACGTCACTCTTTTGAAAACCGAAACGATTTCCATCAAGGGACACGAAGCCACAGTGCTCAAAGCAGTTATCACCTCCATGACCTATCTTACCAATGTTTCTGCAAAACACACGTTAGTCATGGTAATAAAGTGTTGTCATTAATTACCGAAACCAAACCTTGGGGCCTAGATGCTTTCAATCTCCCCCTTTTTGGTGATTGATGACAACACTAAGTTTCAATGGATTAGAGTGAAGGTTTTCGAGCATGCTTGGTTCACATAAGCAAAAGACAATAAGCATACAAGGTTAGGAATTGCTTATGTGCTCCAAGCCAAAAGAGTGTACTTTATAAGATAAGACAAAAAGCGTTAGTACACATAAAGATATAGCTCATAAGTAATCGGAGTAAGGCACGGAAGCACAACCTTAGAGCTATAGCTAAAACGGTGACATATATTAATCACCGAGACGAATAACACATTAAGACTCAAGGTTTACGACTCGACGACAAAGTCACACGAATGCAATGCTGAAAATAAACATGATATGCATGAATGTAGCACACGAAAAACGAAAACCCACTAACAAACTCCCCCTGAAACTACTCTCTCTCCCCCTTTGGCATCAAGCGCCAAAAAACTAATCTAATCTGACGGGGGGACAGACGGAGTCGTGTCGGGTGCCGAGGTGCGCGGAGTAATCACGAAGTGAAGTGAATCGCCCTCGGAGTCTGAGCTATCTGGCTGACCCTCTGAAGAAGCACGTGGCTGCGAAGCGGTCGGGGTCTGAGCAGGAACAGGCACTGACTGTGTAGCAACAAGTGGATCTGTCTGAGTAACCTGAGCCTGAAGTGCGCCAGTAGCTGGGGGATCTGTCGAGGCAACTGAAGAAGGGAGGGTCTCTGTAGTCCCGGTCCCTGTCACTGGTGGAACGACTGCCTCGGGAGCTGACAACCCTGACGAAGTGTGAAACGTAGTCGTGTGCGAGGGTGTCGGCTGACCAGTCAACTCGCTGTAGGTGGCACTGAAATCACCAATAGGTGTGCCTGTCAGAAGATGCGGGCGAGGCTGGTCTGACGGTGTGAACCCCGTATGGATAGGTGTGAAGCTCGGGGACTGAAAAGACTGGGGAACCTGCTGCTGTGGAGATGTAAACTGAAAGCTCGGCTGTCCCTGACTCGATGGACCGCTGGAATGCAAAGCCGGAGCCATGATAGATGCAGGCGGAGGAACCCCAACTGATGAGATGCCGCAGAAGATCCATGTACTGCTGCTGACTCTGTCGTTGCATCTCAACCTGTTGCCTCTGGATCTCAAGCTGCTGTCGCTGAAACTCGTCCTGGCGAGCCTGAATCTGTGCTAGTGCTGCAGCTGTATCCTGTGCCTGGCGCTGTATCTGCTGCTGCTGCTCCTGAGCCTGGGTCAACCTCTCAAGGATAGCCACCATGGCTGGGTCTGAGCGGGAGGCTGAGCCAGATCCACCGGCCTCGTGGTCGTGAGACCGAGGAGACCGGTACCTGGGGATGGGCTGGTAGTCCTCATCAGTGCTGTCTGAAGTGACATCCTCAGGTATCTCAGCAGGCTGAGTGTCAAGGTCTGCGAGCTCTGCCTCGGCAAGCTCGTCAACTCTAGCGTCCTGCTCAGCTGCTGTCTCAGGAACATCAGGGCGCTCACGCTATCCTGGTGCTGGAGTCTGCTCTCTAGTAACTGAGGCCCAAAGCTGTCGAATATCATAATCAGGGAATGCTGTAGTGGTGTTAGCAATCTCTGCCCTGATCTCTGGTGGCATCTGGATAGCAGATCTGATGATGAAACAAATCCAGTGGGCATAGGGAAGCTGACGGTTACCCTTAAAGCCCTCAGCAATGGTGTCCTCCATCTCACTCAGGATAAGATCCCAGATATCAAACTGTCGCTGTGTCATGAGGTGGTGAACAACCCAAAGCTGCATCCTCGTCAGTCCCTCTCTGTAGCCAAGTCGAGGCAGTAAAGTACGTCTGAGTATGGCATCCAAGACTCGGGCAAGAGGTGTCAGGCTGGCAGGAGTACGACGTGACCCTTCGCCAAAAGGCTCGCGAAAGCAGGGTCGAACCAGGTCGGTGGGTGGCACTGAACCGCCGTGAGGGCGTCTGGGAGGTGGAGTCTGGCCATAGCACAACTGATGGATCCTCGTGTCAGAAGCAGGTAGTCTGAGGATCTCTCGGGCTCTGGAGCTGTAGAGTCTGTGATCGCGGCCTCTGAATGCGAAGTGAATAAACTCATGAGCAGGATCAATCCACAGTGAAACATAGAACTCCCTGACCCATGTGCCGCAGTAAGCACCTGTCCGTCCAAGAAGATCTGATAAGCCAGGCAGATAGGACAGGTGCGGACGGAGCTGCTCTCCCATAACATCAACCAATGCCTCTAGTCGACATACCCTCTGAGGTCTGAAAGCAATGCCACTGTCAACTAGGGCCCTGTAGAAGTCCTCCTGAAGTGGGGTATAGAAACCCTCTGAAGCTCTGGCATCTCTGACAGGTGGAAACCATCGGCTGACCTCCACAAACCTCAAGCTCTTCACCTGACGTGAAGAAGCACCCCTCAGGTCTAAGTGCTCGACAGGGGGTGACCCTCTAACTCTGGGAGGAGGTCGTGCACCACGACGCTGGCCCTCTGGCCTGGGTGTCACCTGTGAACGAGCACGTGTGGAGCGGCGACGTGGTGGAGACTGAGCTGCTTGCTCCTCTGTATCCTCAGTGGCCTGTGGAGCCTCAGTAGCGGGTGTAGTCTCTGTAGCCTGTGTCTGCTCTGAGGATGGATCAACTGACATCTGCTCTGAAGGTGCAGTAGCCTCGGTGCCCTCCGTGGCCTCAGTGCCAAGCTGTCGTCCTTCAAGATGAAAGCGACGCTCGCCTATGTGTAAGCCACTGCGTCTGCCACCTCTCTCTGCCTGCTCTGCGGCGTCTGCCACGGCCTGAGCAATCTCTGCATCTGACGGTGCCTTTCTCTTCTTTTTGGCTGCAATCTTGATGCGCTTACCACGCGCAATCTCATCACGACGGGGAGGACTGTTGTCCCCGTCACCAGGAGCACCTCCGGCGTTCTTGCAACGCACCATGCTGACTGACTGCCTGAAAACCTCTGTGAGATGATGAACTGACACTCGAGAGGCGTGGCCTCAATCCGTATCCGCAGGCTTGGCCTCGGATTTAGCGAACAGATCTGACCTGACACACCGACTGACTCGCTGCACGTATGGAATAGAGAGATATACTATAAGCACATATATATCTAAAGATACGAAACCCTAGATAGCAAGCACGTGAGATACGAAGTGAAACGACGCTAAGCTACCTCGGATCGACGAGACGACGGTGAAGGGACGAGGTGACCTAGTTCGCGAGAACCCCCGAGATCGGCGATCGAGCACTGAAACGACCAATCGAGATAGCAATGGAGTGTTACGGTCAACGGTAAGCCTTATCGACGAAAAAGAATTGACGAGAACGGAAGAAGTCGAACAAGGCAATACCTCGAGCTAGGGTAGATGTAAACCCTCGAGCTAGGGTTTAGGGAAAACCCTAGGTGAAAAACCGCGGCCGAAAAGGAGGAATCGAGGGCACGAGTGCACGAGGGTGAGCTGCGGCGGCTGCTGGGGAGCCACGGTGCGGGCTGGCTCGCCGGCGGTGAGAGAAGGCGGTGATTTGGCGGCGGCGCGGCGAGGAGCAGCAGAGGCGCGGGCGCAGCGGGTCGGCGCGGCGTGCGGCCTAGGGGGCGAGATGGCGTGGCTGGAGCGCGGAGGAGTCACCGGAGAAGCTCGCCGGAGGCGAGGACGAGAACAAGGGCGCGGTGCTTCGGCGAATCGGCGACTAGGGTACGGGCGGCGGCAGAAATCGCGAGCGGTGAAGGAAAAAGAAGAAAACCGAATCGGTTTTATGAGGGCGCAGAACCGCTCGATATGGTAGCACCGGACGCGGTGGTCAAAATCACCGGACGCGGTGGTGCAGCGTCCGGTGACACTCCAGTAAGCGCCTGGAGTCACCGGGCGCGTCCGGTGTGGACAGACCGGACGCGGTCAGAGTCCGATGGCTGAGTGCTCGGGAATTCATCGCGGAGCACCGGACGCGGTGGTGGTAGCCGGGACCGGACGCGGTGGTCGTCAGAGGCGCGTCCGGTGCAGCGTCCGGTGCCTAGATCTGGACTTTGTCTTCTGGAAAACCGGACGCGCTGGTGGACGCCGGGACCGGACGCGGTGGTGCAGCAACACTGCGTCCGGTGCAGCGTCCGGTCGCTGTTTTTCGCCATTCTTCGTTCCGAACTTCGACGCGACTTCTCCCAATCAAGTTCCAATTCAAAGAGACACAAATAAACACCAATTGGAACCTGATATGAGTGACCTCACTCAAACCCTCAAATTTTTAAAATATTTTGCCTTAGGCTAGTATTATTTTTACGAAAATAGGCAATAAACACCCGAGGAGCAACGTATGGCCATGCAATAGAGTTTTTGGACCTTTAGGAGCGTCAAATGCTCTCTCTATTCATGGACGAACACAGAGGTTGCTCAAAGCTAAACCGAAAAGAAACGACAAACAAACAACCATGCATATGCAATGCAATACAAGAAAGTAAAGCTAGGTTGCTTGTCAAGTTTGATCCACGGTTAGGCTTCTTCACTCCTCCAAAGGAGGGTTATCGTAACCGTGTTAGCCAAGCCCTAAATGCATTGCGACAAAGTAAACGTGACATATGATACAATGCAATGCAAGGGACAACACGCGCTCATTTTTTAAAGTTACTTGAATCAAGCACATTAAGTTCACTTCTTAGCCTACAAAAAGTAGCCTCGTCCAAAGGTTTAGTGAAGATATCCGCTAATTGATTTTCACTTCGTACACCTTCTAGTGATATGTCATTTTTAGCAACGTGATCTCTTAGAAAGTGATGGCGGATATCAATGTGCTTGGTGCGAGAGTGTTGTACCGGATTGTTAGCAATTTTAACGGCACTTTCATTGTCACATAAAAGTGGCACCTTTTCAAGAACAACTCCATAGTCTAGGAGGGTTTGTTTCATATATAAGATTTGAGCACAACAAGCCCCCGCGGCAATGTATTCCGCCTCGGCGGTGGACAAAGCCACACTATTTTGCTTTTTAGATGACCAAGATACTAGTGATCTCCCAAGCAAATGGCACCCTCCGGATGTGCTTTTTCTATCAATTTTGCAACCGGCATAATCCGAATCGGAATAGCCAACTAGTTGGAATCTAGCTCCTTTGGGATACCATAAACCAATACTTGGGGTGTGCTTAAGATATCTTAGGATCCTTTTTACGGCACTTAAGTGAGGTTCTTTAGGGCACGCTTGAAAGCGAGCACACATGCACATACTAAACATGATATCGGGCCTAGATGCGGTAAGGTACAACAAGCTACCAATCATAGAACGGTAGAGAGTTTGATCAACCGGTTTACCTCCCTCATCTAGGTCGAGATGTCCATTTGATGGCATTGGGGTCTTGATTGGCTTGCATTCTTCCATCTTGAATCTTTTGAGAAGATCCTTGGTATACTTTTCTTGAGAGATGAAAATCCCTTCTCTCATTTGCTTGACTTGAAAACCAAGGAAGAATGTGAGCTCACCAATCATTGACATCTCGAACTCCTTCGACATCAATTCACCAAATTCCTTGCAATAATCTTCATTTGTTGACCCGAAGATGATATCATCAACATACACTTGACAAATGAAGATCTCCCCATTAAGCTTCTTGGTGAATAGTGTGGTGTCGACCTTCCCGATGGTGAAGCCCTTCTCAATGAGGAAGTCCCGGAGGCGCTCATACCACGCTCTAGGGGCTTGCTTGAGCCCATATAGCGCCTTGGACAACCTATAAACATGATTAGGATATCTAGGGTCTTCAAACCCGGGAGGTTGATTGACATAGACTAGTTCATTTATAAAGCCATTTAAGAATGCACTTTTCACATCCATTTGATATAATTTCATATCATGATGTGATGCATATGCAAGGAGGATACGAATGGCTTCAAGTCTTGCAACGGGTGCAAAGGTCTCTCCAAAATCAAGGCCTTCAACTTGAGAGAACCCCTTTGCAACTAGTCTTGCCTTGTTCCTCACTACTATGCCTTGGTCATCTTGCTTGTTTCGGAACACCCACTTGGTTCCAATGACTCTTGCACCTTTAGGATGCTCTTCAAGTGTCCAAACTTGGTTGCGGGTGAAGTTGTTCAATTCTTCATGCATGGCATTCACCCAATCCGGATCTTGAAGAGCTTCTTCTACATTCTTAGGTTCAACACAAGAGACAAAAGAGTGATGTTCAACGAAAGAAGCTAGCTTTTGAGATCGAGTCATTACTCCCTTTGTAGGACTCCCTATGATGAGTTCTTGTGGATGAGCTTGAAGTAGAGGTGAGTTTCTTCTATCAACCACTTGAGGAGGTGGATGGGGAGCATCAACATCTTGTGCTTGTGCCTCGGCTTGTTCATGAGAGACATAAGTATCTTCATTTTCAACTCTCTCATTCTTGTCATCATCTTGAGGCACACGTGATGAAGATGGTGGATCAATGATTTGCACATCGTCTTCATCATCTTTTGGCTTGATGTCTCCCACGGGCATGTTCTTCATGGCCTCCCTCAAGGGTTCATCACCTACATCATCACAATTCTCAATTGCTCCTTGGGAGCCGTTAGATTCATCAAATTCCACATCATATGTTTCTTCAACCAAACCGGTGGTATGGTTAAATACTCTATATGCTTTGGACTTTGATGAGTAACCAACAAGAAAACCAATATCACAACGTCTTTGAAACTTCCCTAGGTGTTGACACTTCTTGTAGATGTAGCATTTGCAACCAAACACCCGGAAGAATGAGACGTCCGGCTTCTTCCCATTAAGCAACTCATAGGGGGTCTTGCCAAGAAACTTTTGGAGGAAGAGGCGATTTGAAGCATAGCATGCGGTGTTGATTGCCTCGGCCCAAAACTTTTCCGGAGTATTGTACTCATCTAACATTGTTCTTGCAAGGGTGATCAAAGTCCGGTTCTTTCTCTCAACTACACCATTTTGTTGAGGAGTGTAGGTTGAAGAAACTTCATGCTTGATTCCAATTTCATCACAATAAGCTTCAATGTTGGTGTTGTCAAACTCTTTCCCATTGTCACTTCTAATCTTCTTTATCTTGACTTCGAATTCATTTTGAGCTCTCTTTGCAAACTTCTTGAAGCAACTTGCCACTTCGGATTTGTCATGAAGGAAGAAGGTCCATGTATATCTTGAGTAGTCATCCACTATCACAAGACAATAGAGATTACCACCCAAGCTCTTGTATGTTGTAGGCCCAAACAAATCCATGTGTAGAAGTTCTAGCACTCTTGAGGTTGACATGAAAGCCTTGGTGGGATGAGTGTTTGCAACTTGTTTGCCCGCTTGACATGCACTACAAGGTTTGTCCTTTTCAAACTTCACATCTTTCAATCCTCTTACTAGTTCTTTCTTCAATAGCTTGTTGAGAGTGCTCATTCCAACATGTGCAAGCCTCCTATGCTAAAGCCAACCAAGTGAGGTCTTGGTGAACAAACATGTCATCAAATTTGCATCTTCGGAGGTGAAGTCAACAAGATAAAGATTGTTATATCTAAAGCCTTTGAATATCACTTGCTTGTCATCTATCTTTGAAACTTCAACTTCATTTGGTGTGAACAAGCATTGGAAGCCAAGATCACAAAGTTGCCCAACGGATAACAAGTTGAAACTCAATGAAGCAACATAGAGCACATTTGAGAGTGAGTGATCATTTGATATTGCAATCTTGCCTATACCCTTGACTTTGCTCTTTGAATTATCTCCAAATGTGATCTTCTCTTGGCATATCCCATTCTCTTCAATTGAGGTGAACATACGAGGATCACCGGTCATATGTTGAGTGCAACCACTATCAATAACCCAATGAGATCCACCGGTCTTGTAGTTCACCTACACACAAGAGATCAAGCTTTTTGTTTAGGGACCCAAACTTGAGAGGGGCCCTTGACTTTCTCAACTAGTGACTTGGCAACCCATATTTTCTTTGGCCTATTCTTGTTTGGGGGACCCAAAAACATGACTTTCATCTTTCCATTTGAATCTTTTCTTAGCATGTAATGAGCATTGAAGGCAAAGGGTCTAGCATGCTTGGGCAAGGGTTGTGGTGGTGGAGTTTTGCATTCATGAGCAAAATGACCTTCTTGACCACACTCAACACATCTCTTTGGCTTGGGCTTTGATTTGCTTTGTTGTTGAGCTTTTGCCTTCTTCTCTTGATTTGCCAAGTACCCAATACCACTTCTATCCATCTTCATCACGGTGTTCATGAGGAGCTCACTTTGCAAATATTGGCCTCTTGTGAACTTGCTTAGGCCGGTCTTGAGATGCTCTTTTTCTTGCTTGAGCTTCTTGTTCTCTTCAATGAGTGACTCATTTGTTGTTTGCTTCTCAAGAGCCATCAAACCTTTGAGCTTCTTGTTCTCATTTGCAAGCTTCTCATTCTCACACTTGATCTTGGCATAATCATCATGGTTGCATGACTCAACCACACTCTTGCCTTTGCTACTAGAACCTTGCTCAATGCTTTCAATGATCAAATCATCACATGATGTAGCTATGTCACACTTAACAACATTGTTAGTAGCATCATGTGTCTCAAGAGCAAGTTCATTAGCAACCACAAGACTATCATAGTCAATTTTTAATGTGGTGTACTTGTCTTTTAGAGAGCTATGTCTAGTGATGAGCTCATCATGCTTCCTCTCAAGTTTATCATGTTGATCTTTAAGCTCTTTGTTAGAGGTTTTGAACTCCTTGAGAGTGGAAGACATAACTTCATTTTGATCTCTAAGCTCACCACTAGTCTTTTGAGCATTTTCAAGCTTAGATGAGAGTGATTCATTTTCATTTTGAAGATCATCATTTTCACTTCTTGTCCTTCTTATGATTTTAGTGTATTTGTTTAGCAATTTTACAAGTTCATCATAAGAAGGTGCATCAAATTCATCATCACTATCACTATCATCATCATCATCACTATCATGGTTTTGTACCTTACGTTCACCCTTGGCCATAAGGCATAGGTGAGTAGTGGACGATGATGGTGAAGAAGGCGGTGAAGGTGGTGGTGAAGATGTCGGTGAAGATGATAGCCCCATCACAAATGCGGCAACCTTCTCTTTCTCATCATCGCTCTCATCTTCGGAGGAGCCACAAGATGATTCAATGTCGGTGAGCCAATCACCAACAATATAAGCCTTTCCACCCTTCTTCTTCTTGTAGAACTCCTTCTTCTTGCCATCCTTCTTCTTGTATGACTTGTTCTTCTTCTTCTCATCTTCTTCATCACTTGAATCATTTTTCTTGCCCTTGTTCTTGTTCTTGAACTTGTCTTTTGGTGGTCTAGGGCATTGATGAGCTAGGTGGCCAAGTTCACCACAATTGTAGCAATCCATCTCCGAGATGGGCTTTCTCTTGCTACTTGTGAAGAATTTCTTTTTCTTGCCATCGAACTTGATGCCACTCTTGTTAAGCTTCTTTAGCATCTTGGTGGTCTTCCTCACCATGAGTGCAAGTGATTCATCATCGATATCACTTTCACTTGAGCTTTCTTGCACGATCATGGCTTGGCCCTTCTTCTTCTTCTTGTCATGGCTAGCTTTGAAGGCCAAGTCTTTCTTCTTGGAAGATGATGAGCCCTCTTCCGGAGTGATGTGCATGTACATCTCATGAGCGTTGATCTTCCCCAATACTTGAGTCGGTGTTGCGGTGGAGAGATCACTTTGATGAAGCACGGTGACAATGTGACCATACTTCTCAACGGGAAGAACACTCAAGATCCTCCTTGCAACATCCGATTGACTCATTTGAGTGAGCCCAAGAGCATTGAGGTCCTCTACAAGAACATTCAAGCGAGTGTACATTTCATTAGCACTTTCTTTGGGAAGCATCTCAAAAGAATTAATTTTCTTTAAAGCAATATGATAGCGTTCCTCACGCTCACTCTTAGTTCCCTCATGGAGAGCACAAAGATTTTGCCACAAATCATGAGCGTTCTTTGCATTACGCACACGATTGAAGATATCTTTGCCTAAGCCCCGGTAGAGTGCATTTTTGGCCTTTGCATTCCACCGGTCGTACTTCTCCTTGTCACCCGTGGGGTTTGCGGGATCCTTGATAGCGGGAAGCCCTTCGGTTGCGGCTCTAAGACACCCGACATCTATGGCTTCGAGGTACGCCTCCATGCGGATTTTCCAATATGGAAAATCATCCCCCTCAAAGGTGGGAGGTGGTCCTTCCCCGTTAGACATCTTGCTCTAGGCGGTAAAGCCTAAATTAGGAGCAACACGGCTCCGATACCAATTGAAAGGATCAAGATGCCCAAGAGGGGGGGTGAATTGGGCTTTTCTAAAAATTAATTGCAAGAATTAAATCCTACAAGCCGGAATTCACCCCTAGTGCCTACTTGTGTTCCTAGAGAGTCTACCGTTAAAAAGTTTTGCACCCTAGTTTCCAATCCTAGTCTAGCATGGCAATTCTAGGAATGTGAAACAAGCAATGAAAGTAGATACGAGAAAGTAATTGCTTGAATGTAAAGGGGCAAGGAACACGGCGATGTTTTTCCGAGGTATCGGAGAGTCGCCACTCCCCACTAGTCCTCGTTGGAGCACCCACGCAAGGGTGTCGCTCCCCCTTGATCCGCGCAAGGATCAAGTGCTCTCTACGGGTTGATTCTTCGACACTCCGTCGCGGCGAATCACCCAAAACCGCTCACAACTTGAGTTGGGTCATCCACAAGCTCCGCCGGATGATCACCAAACTCCCAATCACCACCAAGCCGTCTAGGTGATGGCGATCACCAAGAGTAACAAGCTAGAACTCTCACTTGACCACAACGAGCCCAAATGAGGAGGTGGATGCACACTTGCTACTCTCGAATCACTAGTGAGGAAACTCAAACTTTGATTCTCAAATCTCTATCCTCACTAGAGCTCTTGCACTCCCTTGCACTCTAAAGGGTTTTCTCAGATGTTTGAATGAGCAAGAGACCTCTAAAAGAGGTGGAGGGGTTGTATTTATACACCCCTCAAAGAAAACGAACCGTTACTTTCTGACACGGGGTCACCGGACGCGCCGGTCCCCCGTAACGGTCAAAACGCGATTTTGAAAACGAACCACCGGACGCGCTGGTGCAACTCACCGGACGCGTCCGACGTGCAAGGGTGCTTACTGGACTTACACCGGACGCGAGGCCGCGTCCGATGCCTGAAGACCGGACGCGTCCGGTCCTCTCTGGACCTTACTGGACTCGCACCGGACTCGCCGATCAAGTCCAGGCCGCGTCCGACGGGCGTTCTCCCTGAGTGACACGTGTCAGCCACTGACCACCGCGTCCGGTCCTCGCGAGGACCGCGTCCGGTGGTCGAGGCCGAAACCTAGTCGCGGTAACGTACACACCGGACGCGTCCGGTGTTCCCGAAGACCGCGTCCGGTGCCTAGAAAACAGCCCGAAACGCGTCGCAACTTCAACCAAGTTGCTTCTAACTGAACCTTGAGCTAATCTAGGGTTGCCTAGCGCCAAGTTTAACAAGTGTGCACCACACCTAAACATAGGACTTGCCTAGGTCAAGCTACCCATTCATGCCCCCCTTTATAGTACGGCCAAAAGAGAAAAACGAAGATCCTAACGACTATTCCGAATGTGTCTCAACACTTCGTCATCCGGAACTAACCGTCCTTAATCTTGACGTCACTCTTTTGAAAACCGAAACGATTTCCATCAAGGGACACGAAGCCACAGTGCTCAAAGCAGTTATCACCTCCATGACCTATCTTACCAATGTTTCTGCAAAACACACGTTAGTCATGGTAATAAAGTGTTGTCATTAATTACCGAAACCAAACCTTGGGGCCTAGATGCTTTCATTTGGAATGGAGGAAATATAATATATCAGTCAGTTAAAACTCCAAAGTTTATCTACGACATCTTAGAATGTATTTTTAGAACACTGACACTCCATAATTCTAAATGAAATCGCGCTGTTTCCTTGTGATGTTCAGATGGAATTCGATTTAAGTTCTTTATATTGGAAGTTGGAACTAGGCCACTATAGGGTGAGAGGGGCAGAGGGCCTCAGAATTGAAGCAAATTAAACCGAGTCCAAGTGTCTTCTTCACCTTGGGCTCCGGTGTCCTAAAGCGGGCCGTTCAAACCCTTCGTCGTTGGGCTGGGCTGAGAGCTTCAGTGGGCTGCCAAATTAGCATACGTGGGTAGCAGAGAACGCAAGTGGGTGGACATGGACCACGTGCGCGTAATCATCCACGGGCTGACAATGGAAAACGAGCAAGCGTAGCGGCCAAGTTTGCAAATGCTACTTGTCCAGCAGTTTTGTCCACGTTTGCAAATGCCAATAGGGGAGAGTAGTGGCCAAGGTACCATGAGTTCCGAAGATGAACCAAACAATTATAGCTAGAAAAAGAGAAACATGGCTGTTAGCAATAGCTGAGTAGATTTGTTACTTTTTTTTTCTTGTTAAGGTAGTTCTGATGAAATTTGGAACCGGTTGACAAAATTGTTACTCTATATAATAAGTCGTAAATTATAGGTCACTTTGGATTTGTACTAAACCACCGTAGTTTGACTTTAGCCACGTCTTTAAAGAATATAAATTGACACCTATAAGTTCGAATAAATGTAATACTAGAACATATATATGTAATGAGAAAACAATCAATAAAGTGATATGATGTTAAACATGTTTATATATCTTTTCCACAAATATATCAAAATTAAAGAGATTTGATATAGGACAAAGACATATAATTTAGGGCTGAAAGGGTAAAAAACATAATTGATCATTACTTGTAAATATTTAGTTCTCCATAATTATACAAATAGTAGCTCCATTGGGCTCCACTTTTAGTAGTTGTAGCTGTTGCAGCGGCAAGAAAGTGCAGCTGAGCACTCCTGGTGTCACTATGACCTTCTCACCTACTCTATATGTTTGTCAATGTAAGATGCATTTTATATATAGATTGGTTACTACTATGTAAGTTTATGATCAACAATTAGTAAAAAATCTTACATGACTAGAGTTAGGCTGTTTTGTAACAATTGGTAATATATTGTAATGTAAAAATTGAAGATCAAGCTTCGATTTTGAGGACCTTTTTATTTATTTATTTATTTATTTATTTGCTTTTTGGATGGAGGAACACTCCAAGTAAATGCCATTTTTTTCCATGTCATGTCAAAGGTAGCCTAAACAGCTCATAGCTCAATGGGTCATATACCGACATCAAATGGTCTGTTTAGTTGGATAAAATTTTTAGGTTCGGCTACTGTAGCACTTTTTATTTTATTTGGTAATTTGTGTTCTATCATGGACTAACTAATTAGGCTCAAAAGATTTGTCTCATGATTTACAACTAAACTGTGTAATTAGTTTTTTCTTTCGTCTACATTTAGTACTCCATGTATGTGCCGTAAAATTTAATGTGATAGATACTGTAGCATTTTTGGGTTCTTTTTAAACTAAACTGGCTCAAAGCCGTGCCTAAGGTTGGATAACGAGCCGGCTCGGTTTGGCTCGGCTCGGCTCGTTATGGCTCATTAGGATAACGAGCTAGCTCGGCTCGGCTCGTTATGGCTCATTAGGATAACGAGCTAGCTCGGCTCGGCTCGTTATCTTAATGAGCCAGAAAGCCAGCTCGGCTCGGCTCGTTAAAAGCTCGAGCTGGCTCGTCAGGCTCGCGAGCCAGTTATAAAAAATATATAAAATTTAATATTTGCATTTATCAAAAGCTTGAAAATAGTAATAATACAAAAATAATATATCCAATAGCCTTAAATTGAATAAAATATTCGTATGTGCTAACATATCAACCATTTGCAGAGTGTAAGACATGAAGCAGTACAAAGGCCTTGTTTAGATCCCAAATTTGGGATGCAAAATTTGCATAGTAAATGTCCCATCACACTGTAGCAATTTTGTTTTTATTTGGTAATAATTGTCCAAATATTGATTAATTAGGCTTAAAATATTCGTCTCGCAAAGTACAACAAAACTGTGCAATTAGTTTTTAATTTCATCTACATTTAGTACTCCATATATGTGCCGACATTTTGATGTGACGGGGAATCTTCTTTTTGCATAGTGGAATTTGGGGTGGAATTTGGGGATCTAAACAAGGCCAAATATAATATAAGTTATGATGGTTTTTTCCCTAAAACTATGGCTCGTTTGGCTCGCGAGCCGCTCGCGAGCTAGCTCGAGTTGGCTCGTTATAGCTAACGAGCTAGAATCTTGGCTCGGCTCGGCTCGTTATGGTAACGAGCCGAGCCGAGCCGAGCTAGCCACGAGCCGAGCGAGCTAACGAGCTTCGAGTTTTTCGTCCAGCCTTAGCCATGCCCGTTTTGCAAACCCATCCACCTCAGCCCTTTCCCCACCGTTATTATATAATATCGGTCCCACTCGCATTCGCAGCTACCACCGCCTCGTGTGCTCCCACCTCACCCGGTGACCCTCGCGGGCTCACACGCCACGGCGGCCGTGACCACACGACACTCCCCCAGCACACGCGCCGCAGGCCGCACCACCCCGCCCCAATCCCTCCATCTCGCTCGCTTGACCTGACGACCCCCGCCGCGCCCGCAGGGTGTTCGACGCTTCGCCCGCCCGCCCCCGCGCCGCAACGCCATGGCCTCCTCCATCTCCACCGCCGCCAAGGCCTCCGCGGCCTTCGCCCACAAGGTCCGTCCTCTCCCCTCTTCCTTCTCCCTCTCTCACGCCGCGTTACTGACCGACCCCCCTCCTCTTCCCTTTCCCGTCGCAGAAAGAGCTGGCCGCGCCGGCGCCGGCGCAGTACCGCGCGGGCTCGAGCCGCCGGACCAAGCCGTGCCGCGTGCGCGCCGTCGCCTCGCCCGCGCGCGCCCCCCGCGCCCCGTCGTCCACCGGCTCGGTACGCCTCGCTCCCCTCTCCCCTCTTGAATCCCGACCCGCTGCTGTTGCTGTTGCTCCGCGCGCCGCGTTCGATTTACACACATACGAATACGTGCGGCCATCCACCGCCCGCTCCTCTCCAGGTGAAGAGCGCGATGACGATGACGGAGAAGATCCTGGCGCGGGCGTCGGAGCGCACGGCGCTGGAGCCCGGGGAGAACGTGTGGGTGGACGTCGACGTGCTCATGACGCACGACGTCTGCGGGCCCGGCACCATCGGCATCTTCAAGAAGGAGTTCGGGGAGGACGCCAAGGTCTGGGACCGCGAGAAGGTCGTCATCATCCCGGACCACTACATCTTCACCAGCGACGAGCGCGCCAACCGCAATGTCGATATCCTCAGGGACTTCTGTGTGGAGCAGAACATCAAGTACTTCTATGACATCAAGGACCTCAGCAATTTCAAGGTATGCCTCCCACTCCTTTGCTTCTCGGTTCATTCAATTCATTCATATCTTAGCTTCTCTGCCTCATAGTACCAAAGTTTAGGTTCCTTCTAGTTTTTCACCCTTCCGGAACAGTTTACATTTCAGAGTTGTTTGCAGGCTAATCCAGACTACAAAGGCGTCTGCCACGTCGCACTTGCTCAGGAAGGCCACTGCCGACCAGGCGAGGTACCTTGCTGTTTTTCAAGTATACAGGTCACCTGTGATTGTACAACATCAGCATGTTGGGGAGCGCTAACCTGCTCCAATTGCTGTCTAGGTTCTCCTGGGTACTGATTCTCATACATGCAATGCTGGGGCCTTTGGTCAATTTGCAACCGGAATTGGAAACACCGATGCAGGTTTTGTGTTGGGCACTGGAAAAGCTCTTCTCAAGGTATGCCCATTGAACTGTAAAATTTTAAAATCAGTCTTACAGAACCAAAATCGTAAAATAAAAGAAAAAAATACAGGGTATATGCAAACTGAACTGTACCTCTATTTCATCTGTTGGTCAAGAGAGTGACAATTTTTTTATATTATAAATCAAAGTTCAAGATAGATGAGAATCAATAAAATATTATTGTTGTTACACTGACTTGCATTTCATCAAAGGATAACAATAATAGAAATATTGCTTGTCGTATCCAGTATTTCAGTTAGCACTACTTATATATCAGTTATGCATTTATTTTCTTTTCAGTGAAACAACACATGAAACTGTTATTTCTGTGGACTAAGGCAGGACTTTTCTCAAATCTGTTATGTGCATCCTCTTATCGCATTGTCATATATTGTGGATATGCTTCAGTCAACTCCAGAAAAAAGAAATACAGTGTTTTGATCTGTTTTAATGTTCATTTCAGGTGCCCCCTACTATCAGGTTTGTATTAGACGGAGAAATGCCACCGTATTTACTTGCGAAGGATCTGATTTTGCAAGTAAGCTTACAAGCTGTGCTAAATTTGTTCCTTTCTTAGGATCTACCTGTAATCGAGACTTCTTATTCTTGTTAATTGCTACTTACAGATTATTGGTGAGATTTCAGTATCTGGTGCAACCTACAAATCAATGGAGTTTGTTGGATCAACTGTACAAAGTCTAACTGTACGTTTCCTGCTCAAGATTATCTTAATTAATTGCCACACTGCGTAACATTGAACTTAGTCCTTTTCACACACTTGCTAGATGGAAGAGCGTATGACACTATGCAACATGGTTATTGAAGCTGGTGGAAAGAACGGTGTTGTGCCTGCTGATGAAACTACATTTAAATACCTTGAGGTAAAACTAATCCCCTTGAAATGCTCATAATAAAGTTGGACTAATATGCTTTTCTTTCATAACATTCCAATAACTTTGAGATAGAGAGTGCTCAGAACAATTTGCAAAAATGAGCTTCTACTGTTTAGTTTGTAGGATAGTTCTGACATCATTGTTGTTGTGCTGGTATACTGCAGGGTAAGACATCAGTTGATTATGAACCTGTCTACAGTGATGCTCAGGCCAGGTGACTATAGGCTGTCCTTGCTTTTCTTGACCTTTAGCTCATTTTATGTATGCATCTATGTGCATGTTTCCAGTTTTAAAGATATTTGCCTTACAGATCACGAGTCCTTGTTAGACAAAATCGAACTTTGAAAGTAAATGGATAAAAGATACACCACTAGTTTTTCCATGTTCTCTTATCTCTTGTCTTTAAATGTTGATTATGTTATGCATATACAAGAAATAAATATAATTTGTTGTCTAATTCTTTCCTTCCAGACATTTGACTCTTAGTCCCTGTGTGATCATCTGATATAGCGTGCGCATGATTTATTGCTTATTTTATTTGATTGCCTTTTTTCCCCAGATTTTTTAGTGACTACCGTTTTGATGTATCAAAACTGGAGCCAGTAGTTGCCAAGGTTTGTTGATGTAGTCTTTTGCAATCTTTATCTTTTGTTGATTTTTCTATAAAAACGAAGCACTAACTGTATTGAATCTGCAGCCACATTCGCCTGACAACCGTGCTCTAGCAAGAGAATGCAAAGATGTCAAGATCGACCGAGTCTATATTGGTTCTTGCACTGGTGGTAAGACTGAGGACTTCCTTGCTGCTGCAAAGGTGTTCTTAGCCTCGGTAAGAAGCTTGAATCCTATCATGATGTACATACTTGTTATCTTTCAGACCTCCATCCCATGGCTACTTGACTTACTGGGAACTTTTTTCTTAATCCAGGGAAAGAAGGTTAAAGTTCCCACATTTCTTGTCCCTGCTACACAAAAGGTGATATTTAGAATACAAATATTCCAATGTGATCACCGTGTAGAGTGTGGACTTGTTCATAATTTGGAAATATTGTGAAATCTCTGCAGGTGTGGATGGACGTATATAGCCTCCCTGTACCAGGATCTGGTGGCAAAACTTGCTCCCAGATATTTGAGGAGGCTGGTTGTGATACACCAGCAAGTCCTAGCTGCGGTGCTTGTTTGGGTGGCCCTCGTGATACATATGCACGGATGAATGAACCTATGGTAAGTATCACATTCAAATCTAGAAGCATTTCTATATAATATAGGCCTGGTACTTAGTATATACCTAGGGTGGGTAACTATGGTTCTAGTGCACAGATTAGTATGATAGTATGTTATCTTAACTATTGAATGATAAATCTCTGCCTGTTACCTTAAAAAGCAAAGAACTATCGAATGCTAAAATATATCTTGTGCACATACAAATTTCACTCTGACTGGCTAGCTGATGCACAAATTATGCTTACTTGGGTACATAATTGTACGGCCGTCTCAGACTCTCAGTTATGTGCTAGGTTGCTGTTCTAATGTTGTTACTGAATAGTTATGGCTGGAATCACTAAACAAAAATGCACCCTGTGCAGATTTTAGCACTAGCACCTTAGAAGACATTACTACTAGACCCCTCCCGAGTCCCGACTCCTGTCGGGGGATGCATATTCTTTTTCCTTTCTTTTTTCCCTCTATGTATAGATGCTATTAATTGGTTGAAACTACAAGTATTGTAGAGCTTTTTTGTCATTGATTGAAGTCCTTGAGTCTGTGAAGGAAAACAGCAAGTGCTCTGAAATTCTAATCTGTTGACATGGGCGGCTTTGATGAGTGATGAATTTAACATATGGATCTGGTAACCTGGATGCAGGTCTGCGTGTCCACTACGAACAGGAACTTCCCGGGCAGGATGGGGCACAAGGAAGGGCAGATCTACCTAGCGTCTCCCTACACTGCGGCTGCCTCAGCCCTGACAGGGTATGTTACGGACCCCAGGGACTTCCTCATGTAACGATCTTGAAACAACAGAGTTCATGATGTAATAGATTGCCTGTAGGCTGTACTGCTGTTTTTTCGTGTTGAACCTTAGTTTAGGCGTGTCTTTCGTTGAGGAATAAACTGCATGTCGGGAGGTTGGCATGTATGGTTTTGCATTATTACAGTGTACTACCAAGAACATACTTGAGTGTTACAAGGGAAATACATTCTTCTGAGTATCGATGGCCGTTCCTAGACTCCTTGTTCTTACAAAAAGGCCTGTTGAGCGATCTTGTGGTTCATACACTGAATGCTTTTTCTTACAATGAATATGATAAAGAAACTCAGCTGATCTTTCTTAGGCCATGTTTAGATCACCGAATCGGGGTGTCTTGATTTACTGTTGAATACTGTAGCAATTTTGTTTTTATTTGATAATAATTGTCCAAACATTGATTAATTAGACGTAAAATATTCGTCTCGCAAAGTACAACAAAACTGTGCAATTAGTTTTTGATTTCATCTATATTTAATACTCCATATATGTGCTGGTATTTTGATGTGATGGAGAATCTTTTTGCATAGTGGAATTTGGGGGTGAATTTGGGTATCTAAACGAGGCCTTATTCTGAATACTCTACTGCACGCCAATGCTTTGTACTAGGACTAGGAGTGAATGACATCTTGTGACTATTAAATAATCAACCCATATTAATGACAGAATCTATAGCCTTGTCGGAAAGGATAATATACACTTCATACTACATCATGCTAGATGCTACTCGAGAATAAAGGAAAACAAGTAGCAGGATCCCCGGAGGATTCCTGCTGGGGTTTTGCAGTATGTTATGTCTCCCACGGAGCCCACTTCTATCTTGTAACAGTAGCATAAATGCATAGTCTTGACTGGCATTCACAGATGATAGATCGAGCGTAGTCTCTTCTGGGTGTAGCCACAAGCATAATGAGTTAATGACACACCCAGGATACTTTTTCCGTCACCAATCCTAATTATATATACATCCTATTACAGTATATGGTTTGTGGTATGCAGACCCAATCTGCCATCATTGTAAAGGAATATGGGAAAGGAAACACATGCATTTAGTTCATAATAGGTTTGATTTAGAGCAAAAGTCACTGACGAAGTAGCAGTTTCTTGGACATTGACAAAATGTGTACTTGTCATCTACATGACACCACTTTGATGAGCAATGATCACTGATAACATATAGTAACAAGACCAGCAAGTACTAGTAAGCCAAGGTGCCAAATTAAACAAACCTAGGTTCCACACGCTTACATACACAAAACAACTAACACTTATTTCGATGTGCTAAGGATAGCATAAACCATACTGTATAATTAGCTACAGTGGAATCTGCAGTACCACCAAGTTGTTTGTGCATGACATATTGCACCTCCTTTATAGCAATCGGGCACCTTCAAGTCAACATAGAATCCTGAAAATATGGAACCACCTGCTGATCCAATAATCCAGTTTCAATAGAATAGCTGCTGCAAATCCCACTCCAAAGCCCACACCAACAAAGAGAAACAAAACAACATCGACACCATGAGAGGAGTTTTTCAGATGTGTTTCACTTGGAATATCTGAAGGGCCACATTTTTTGGATAGAGGGGGTCCACAGAGTCCTGCATTGCCATCAAATGAGCTCTCCTGGAATGTGTCGAATTGATGTGATTGTGGTATTCTTCCATCCAATTGGTTATTGCTCAAATTCAAGGTGCTAAGGAAGGTGAGATCAGTTAACCCTTGCGGAATCTCACCTGATAGCATGACAGGTCCAGGGACTCCAGAGCAGTTATGCTACCAAGTTGGGGTGGAATTTGTCCAGTGCAGACATTATGAGACATGTTTAGTAGACGTAGTGAATGCAGATTTCCAATCGAAGTAGGAATGCTTCCTTCCAGTGCATTCTCTGATATGTCTATTGCAGTTAAGGTAGTTAAGATCCTTTCAAAGGTCATGGAAAGCCCTTTGCATGATATTGTGATAGAGTCTTGGTAAAGTATCTCAACTACTGTATGATGTATTATCTGTCCTCTATTGTCATATTGCTTCATTGATTTCAAATTTTCAAACCATTGCGGATGCAATTTTCCAGAGAAATTGTTTGAGGCCAGATCAATGATTTGCAAGCTTGAGAAGTTTCCTCTGTGTTTTTCATCTTCAAGATGACCTATTGAACCATGGAACTTGTTGGATCTCAAGACAAGTACACGAAGATTTGAAAGCTCCCCTAGCCAGGATGGAAGAGTGTCTTCAATTCGATTCCTTCCTAGGTCAAGAACCTCTAAGTCAGTGCAATGAGAGAGTGCCCTTGGAAGCTGACCTTCAATCTTATTGCCATTCAAATTTATTGTCTGGATAGGACATCCAATTGAAATATTGGAAGGTAGCATCCCTTTGAATTGATTCTCCCTCAAATTTATTATGCTCAGACTATTTTCCATCAAGCATCGTGGTAATGGTCCGCTAAAGTTGTTATATGACAAGTCAAGGACTTCCAAAGGTGAATCACAAATTGAATGTGGTAAAAAACCACTTATATTATTGTTTGATAACCTAAGATAACTAGTTCGGCTAAGGTATAGTGTGAAGTTTGGAAGAAGGGAAGAGAAACTATTATTTGAATAATCCAATATCTGAGCTGATGAGCTTGGCATAGGAATCAGTCCCTGAAGCCTGTTGGAGCTAAGATTGAAACTATACAAGGTATTACTGAATGGGATAACATATGAATTGAGTTCCATACCAGTGAACATGTTGTCTGAAAGACTTATCCACATGAGGCTATAATTCCATCTATCCCATATCCAACTTGGTATATCCCCGCTGATTTTATTACTTGAAAGGTCTAGAGAAGTCACATATTTGGCATGCATTAATAACTTTGGTATTTTTGTCATATTGCAACTAGCAAGCCCTAGCACCTTAAGTTGAGAGGGATATGTAGATGAAGAATTATTAATATCTTCCCCTTCTGTTACAGTCAGCTTATTGTTTGAAAGAATTAAATAAGCGAGCTTCTCTCCCCATAGTGATGCAAGATCCACTGAGCCCATTAAGTTGTTGCCCTCAATATCGAGTTCCGTCAAATTTGGGAGTACCAACAATGATTGGGGAATCTGCCCCGTCAAATTATTCATTTCCAAGTATACAATCCTCAAGCATGAACATGCTCCATCGAATTCATGTATGGGACCAGAAAGTTGGTTTTCTGAAAGATCTAAGTAGCCAAGCTTCGGAAGAATGAAAAGAGATGCTGGGATTTCTCCTGCACAAAGAAAATAAATTTAGTTCAGTTGTGGATGCTACTAGACTAATAGAATTTCAATGCTACAGAACTTAGTTTTATGTACACATGTTGAAACTGTGTGGAAACTTAGCTAGCCTCACTTCCGATCCTACTACAGTAAAGAGTGGTGGAGAACTAAACTGAAGTAGACAAAACTAGAAACAAAAACATAATATATTTTTGTGGTTTATTCAGTTTATTTTTTATTTGATTTCTAAAACGGTCCTGACCATTGTTTCTAATTCAGTTTTTAGGCTGAAAAACTAGACTGGCCTAACCGCATTGTTATATGCATCACATAAGGAATCAATTTGATCCAACCCAATAAAAATATTGCAATAGGTATACCATAATCCCTTGAATCCCTTCTACTTTCCAACCACCGTAGCACATATGCACTGTCCCTCATCGGCCTCCAACTAGGGATGCTTAAGCCGCTTCGGCGCTAGGCATACGGGAGGTCTAGCGTCGCTGGGCACGCGGCCCTGGTGATCTGACGCCACGTGCGCTGCAATGACGAGCACCATGGAGGCCAGACCACTACACCACACGCTCTCGCTCCCCTCTCCTTCTCCCCTGGCCATGGCCGAGAGCACAGAAGCTTCTGACGGATTCGGACCAGCGGACCGGTGACCGGTGCTCGCGGCCGAGAGGCGCGGCTCCGACGGATTCGGCGACCGGAGGATCCGGGAGAGCCACAGACATCTCTCTGCTCAGCGCATGGGCGTGTCTGTCGACTGTCGTCCGTCTTCTCCAGCGGCGGATGCCGCGTGAAAAAAAACACGGAGAGAGAGAATGGATAGGGACGGACGACCGGTTGATGCCTCATTTTTTTATATTTTAAAAATAGTGGGACCTCTTGCACGTTGAACTGCACCTCTTGCTTGCGGACTCTGGCAGACGCCTGCAGGTCACCCGTAAAGCCCAGCCGGAGCTGGCCGCTAGCTGAGCAGGAGCTGAGCAGGAGCTAGCGGGCTACCGCAGAACAACGAAAATTTGCATGCAGATGATGCGGCGGCCTGCGGGCTACCTGCAAGCGGGTCCGCTTGCATCCTTACCTCCAATGCCACACCATCCAGATCCACGTCACCATGCCAAACCACATCGGCCTGCCGAGTCATCGACCACCGCGCTCACCATGTGTGACCGTGTGTTGCTGGCCAACTCACGCACAACCCGCTTGCTACTGTGCTGCCGCGTCTAGAGCTCGCAAAAGGCACGGGCACGCCGTCTGCGTGGCCTCCGTGCCAATGAGCCAGGCGCCGCCAGCCGCCACTTGGGGCAACTTCCACGCCACCCGCACGATCTCTGTGTTGCCACCCATGCGGGTTCCGTGGCTCGAGCTCCACCGCTGCTGCCTAGGCCGAGGCCGATATTGCCGAAATCAAGCTCCAACCCACCGGATATGGCCGCCCCTCGCAGATCCGGCCGGGGGAAAAGTGCATCCGCCCAACTGAGCCAAAAGAGCCGCCACCACCATCACTGGAGCTTGCTTGGACCTCAACTTTGCGGGAGAAAAACAACTGCCACCGCCATCCTCATGGGCGCACGAGTCTCTGGCGACCCGCTTGGGCGGTAGCGAGGCAGGGGAGGGAGGTGACGTGGGCACCAGCGCTGGGGATTGAGGTTTTCGCCCGAGCCACCCCAAGGAGGAGCGATGCGGGGGCAAGTTTGTCCTAATTCGGTTTCCAGGTTGAAAAATTGAACTTGCCTAATAAATTAACTGCATGGTTATTTGCATCACAGAGGAATTATTTTGGACCAACCTCCCAAAAATAATGCAATAGCTATACCATAACCCCTTGAATCCCTTCCACTTTGCAATCACCGTAGCACATAATGCATTGCCCCTCCAAGGAGATACTATGCTTGCATAAGGAATTACATTCTACGCAAAACAATGAATGATGCACATTGAAATTTAGTCCTAGTTTATCCTTTCACACTCAAACCTATTCAATATAAATTTCATAAGTTTTTAAACAACCAAATTTCTACATCAATGCACTGGCTCTATTACTGTAGTTCATTACAAGACAAGATCACAAGAATCAGTATAGGAAACACAGACAAAAAGAGCAATTTAGGAGTTCCAAATAGTATGGAGTGAGCTTTTATTTACAAAAACTGGGTGTAAATTTATGAGCGAGTGAGCTAACCGTACCGCTGAGATGATTTCCTTCAAGCACCAGCTCAGTCAACTGAGTCAAATTAGCAATTGTACTTGGTATTCTGCCGCTGAGATAATTTCCTCCAAGCCGCAGCTTAGTCAGTTGAGTCAAATTAGCAACTGTACTTGGTATTCTGCCGCTGAGATAATTTCCTTCAAGCCACAGCTCAGTCAACTGAGTCAAATTAGCAATTGTACTTGGTATTCTGCCGCTGAGATAATTTTCTTCAAGCCGCAGCTTAGTCAACTGAGTCAAATTAGCAATTGTACTTGGTACTCTGCCGCTGAGATAATTTTCTTCAAGCCGCAGCTTAGTCAACTGAGTCAAATTAGCAATTGTACTTGCTATTCTGCCGGAAAGACCGATAGAATGTAGTACCAGTGATTTCAGCTCCTTCAGTGCGCCAACTTCGTGTGGAATTGGCCCAGAAAGTTGACAACCTGAGATGTCCAGTTTTTCCAGGTTGCTCATATTCCCAATTGCGGATGGAAGCTTTCCTGCTAGAAACATGTAGTCACTATCATCACAATAGATTTCGAAATTTTTCAGATTTCTAATATTGGTAACTGACGATAATATTTGTGTTGTGAAGTTGCGCCCCCAAATGAATAAACTTGTCAAGTTTCTTAGATTTCCAATGGAGGAAGGTATTGTCATGGATAAGTCGCAATCGCTGAAACTCAAGCTTCTCAGGTTCTTGATGCCTTCTAACCAAGAAAAAAGTGTCTCCAATTGTCTGGGTGAATCTAGTTGTGTCACGAACAATTCGTGCAAGGATGCTAGCATACCAAACAAAGGGTGGAATTCCATGGAAATAATTTTTCCATCAATTCCCAATTCTGTCAATGCCTTGAAATCGCTAAAATAGCTTGATTTAGTGACATAGGAAAAGTTGGTCCAGTCTATCCGTAGTGTTTCTAAAGAAGCGGCATTAGAAAAGCTTGGCAGGTGGCCAGAGAGATTTGAATTCCCAGACAAGTCGAGCACCCTTAGATTTTCTGATAGAAACATTCCTTGAGGAAACCACCCTTGAAGATTAATACCAGAAAGTTGGAGCACTCTTAAATTGGGAAAATTCATGAGAAACTCAGGAAATGGACCGGGGGTGATACCATCATTGTCACTGAGGTTGATCACAGCTAGAGACTTCAACCTTGAGAGAGAGCTGATATCACCTTGGAGGTCACAGTACTCCAAGCTAAGAACCCGCAGATGCGGCATAGATTTAGCCAGAGCTTTGAGGCAGTCTTGTACAGGCAAAGATATACTCACATAATCAAGGTAAAGCTCTGTCAAATTGCTCAGATTTGCCACCATGTTGTGGAAATAGGGTACCGAGAGGCCATCATTAGGTGCGACGGCGATGTAGTCGTCTTCTGCGTCTTCAATATCAAAGGAACGATCGGAAATATCCAAGGAGAAAAGGTTTGTGAGCTTGGTAATGCCAATAGGTACCTGACCACTGATTCCTGAAGTGGAGAGGTTTAGGTGGGTAAGCAAACTGAGTCTCTCGAAACCAACTGATGGGATCTCATAGCTCCTAAAATTGTTCAAGCTCAGATCGAGCATCCTGAGGGAGGTGAGATTAAACAGCACGGGGTGAATTCCATTACTGTTCAATCGAAACCCACTGAGGTCGAGAGCAGTGACGACATGATTGCCTGAGGAGGAGTTGCTGCAGCCGACGCCCTCCCAGAGACAGCAGTCTGTGCCAGGTTTCCACGACGGAAGAGTGGTGGTGGACTCCAAGTCATATGGGAACCTTCCCTTTGGGTGGAAGCTGAAAGACTGCTTGAGTGTAAGCAGAGTGTTTGCCTGATCTGGACGGCATAGCCAAGGAACAGAGTGGCGAGTGAGGTTGGCATGCCCGTGAGGATGGACACCGGACTCGGAGGCGGAGGCGGAGGCGGCGTGTGTGTGGAAGTGGAGGAGCTGTACGAGACAGAGCAGCAATGGCGTCCAACCAATGCTACTGGAAGCCATTTTTGCATGCTAGGCTAGTGTCTGGCTGGTAACACAAGGATGGATATTTGTATTTGTAATTGAAGTTGACAGTCTTGTTCAAGTTTCCAAGTCGTCGTCTGTCGGTCATCGCACGTGCATTACACCCACAACGGCGTGCTGCACATTCATGTGTGCGTGGTGGATCACTCCACTAGTGTATGTAACTTTCGATCTTTTTAATTTCTTTCATTCAGTGGAAACAGATGAATGACCCACATTAGATTTAATCATTACTCTGTGGTTCCTTTCTTTTTCTTCATAATGTGCATCAGATGCCTTCCGAGATCCTAATAGGCTATTTGTCCAATATTTTGGTTACATTTAATTTGGTGACAGAAAAATAGAATCATTATATTAAAATTTGACTGTGATTTTCAATTGTTATGTTTTTGGCTGTGAATATTACAATTTAAGTTTTAAGAGAAAACAATTGCCAAGGTTTATTTTCGGGCACCGAGACAGATGTTTTTTTTCCTTCTCAAACGTTTGAACTATCATAACGCGTTACCTTTTCCCCACCCTTTTCAATTGACATAGGTTGTGTTCAGTTCCATATTTTATTCAAATTTTTTTGGGTTTTGGTCCATCATTTTGCAGAATGGACCTAAACACCATGCAAAATTTTTTGCAAAAAGGTATCCATTCTCCATTTTGGATTTTAGCCTCAAGAGGCAAAAAAAAAAGCCAAAAAGCCCTCACCCACCCCATGATAAATTTAACATTTTGGATGGAACTAAACACACCTATGAAAATTTTGGCATTTTGCATTTCATCATTCCAAAGTACTCCCTCCGTATCGGATTTAGAGGTCGTTTTCGACAAGGTTTGGGTCAAACATTGGGAATATAAATCATCAATAACTTTTAAGTTGTTGAGTTTGCAAATGTAAAAATTATATGAATAGATTTGTCTTGAAAAATACTTTCACAAAAGTATACATATATCATTTTTCCATAAATATTTTTATAAAAACAAGAGGTCAAAGTTATGTTTTGGAGACTGTGTCGCTGTCCTAAACGACTTCTAAATCCGATACGGAGAGAGTAGTTGGCATTTTGTATTTTGTCATAGTTGTTTTTTTTTACGAAACAATTGACATAGTTGTTTTCACCTTTGATGTTTTTTTCTCCAAAAAAGCTATGGCTTTTGAAACGTGGTGTGTACGTAATGGTGTCAGGCCTAATTTTGATCACGTGTTTCAACTCTGCGGATTTAGCTGAGTAGCTGTAAGTCTATATCTATCTAGATATACATAATATTAAAGAGTTTTTTTCATTGTGTAAAAGGGTTTTGCAGACGAAGCAATGAAATTAAAGAAGAGAGACAGGAGGGGAACTGTTTGTTAGTTGAAAGATGTTGTTGTGTCCCGGTCCAATGAGCAAAGAAATCCTCGATTTAGCGGAGAAAAAATTAGGTGCAGCCAGGCTGCACCCACTGGCCGTGCAGACCCTGCTTATCTGGTGACGCGTGTCTATCCTAGAAATCATACGGCAGTCCAAAAGCGTCTCGTCCACGGCTCTTTTAATCCCAGGCACGGCTTGCTTCTTGGGCTCTCTCACCGGCTGGCTCGCGTCTTTGGCACCCTCCGATCCATCTGGCTCTGTGTGACACAAGTCACTAGATCAAGCATGGTCTGCACGGCTGATTGGGTGCATCCAGACTGCACACAATTTTTTTTTCCGATTTAGTGATGGATGGGAGTATATATACTCGCTTCCATCAGCATGGGGCCGCAACTGCCATTGCCAAAGCTTGTGGCCATTGCCCGCCCACCCGCTGTACCTCGGCGGCTCGGCGTCGCCAAGATCATGCCAGCGCGCCATGAAGTGCCTCGTTGCTCTGACCCTCACTACTGTAGTTAGACACAGTAAGGGCGGCTCCCAGGACACTGTAAGGGCGGCTAGCCCAGCCGCTCTTCCGGGCTGGCTCTTACAGTGCTCGGCACTGTAAGGACGGCTGGGCAAACCGCCCTTACAGTGGGTCTCTGTAAGGGCGGTTGGTGGTGCAGCCGTCCTTACAGTGTGTCACTGTAAGGGCGGCTGCATCACCGGCCGCCCTTATAGTGGGTCACTCTAAGGCTGGCTGGTGATGCAGCCGCCCTTACAGTGGGTCACTGTAAGAGCGGTTCAATCTATAACCGCCAATACAGTGGATTTTCTAGAAAAAAAATTAAAATTCAAATTTAAATCTGACCACATCATGTAATATATAATTCAAATTCAAATTCAAATTTGACCACCATATATATAAATATACATCCACAAATACACCAGCATGATATAAACCATCATTATAGTCCATGATTCAAAAGTTTCACAAGTCTAATTCACAAAGTCCATCATTACATAGCCAGAATTTATAAGTTCAAATAGTTCCACAAGTCCAAACCATTCAACGGCCTAGAGCGAGCCTGTGAGTCTTACGAAGGTGTTGGTACATTGGATTTCTACCTAAGTCAGAACTTGGATCATGGTAAGCGTCTCTGGAAGAAATAATCTCATCAATGATGAAGCCGCAAAGGTCGCCGACGAGCCCCAAGAGTTCATCATCCTTGTATACATCCCTTGTCCTGTCTGTCTCTTCCTTCCACTACAAGAGACCAAGTTTAGGTCTAGGATTTCATAAGATAAGCTAAGCTTTCATACTACGAGCAGAAAAAGTGTCAAACTAACCAGATTGGGGTGTCTCCTGTAGGCACCAGTGTTACTCATCATACAACATACGTAATATCCACAGTGTAGACTCTCATACCTCTGCTTGAGACACTGTGTTTCGCATATGAAAATATTAAATAATGCTATTGACAAACCACGTACTGGAGTGCACCGATATAAGTTACACGTACCGGACATAAAGTTTTGATAGCCAAATTCTCTTTCCTTTCTGGATGATGCATTCCTTTATGATATTTGACATAGTGCCTGAATGCCCTGTTCGAATGGTTTTAGCAAATGCAACTTGTTAGTATCTAAAAGTGAAGTTTACAAGTATATATACAAACATATATAAGCTAATGAGGATTATACGTCTTGACAATCGCTATGAAATCCATGTACGTCTCCGGCGCATAATCTGCTGAGTCATAGACAACTCCCATGCTTAGCCCAACATTGACCCCTACAATAATCCAGTGTTTCCTGCATGAATTTAATCATTAAAGAAACAAACAAGCTCTTTTACATCGAACTAAATATATCGAACAATGCTTTATTTCAGTATAGAATCGAACTTACCCGAAGTGGTATGGTAACCATATCATTTCGTTATCCTGGAGATTCTTATGAAATTTGGCAATCCGTGCCGCAACCTTAAGGCCTTCTTTGTACATCTTATCTTTCCGGATGGCCTCTTTCTCCTCAACGGTCTTTCCGGCAGCTAGTTCTTCGCAATCCATTTTCCAGTCCTTGGGGTACTGGAATATTGATCCACATATCAACCAAGGGTCTATGTACCCGGCTCTTAGAGTTGGCACCTTCTTCACAATATGTGTTTGCATTCTACAAAACACGATGTGGTTAGTTACAATAAAATCCAATATTTCATTCATATCATATCGAGAGGGCAAGTACTTACAGGCACCACACGCGAACTAGATTTATTTCCATCATTCCGAGGTGAAAGCATTCCTGCATGTCCTCAAAGTCAAACATTACATGGCCAGTTGCGCCGCCAAATGTGCCTTCAGGGAAGACGTCTTTTATCTCGTTTAGTCTCGTCGGATGAGCACGCAAATACCAATCATGGAACTTTCTCATTCCAATTGGCATGCGCTGCATGATTCAGTTTGGTAGGAAGTTCTTGCCTCTTTCGTATTTTTTCGGGACATCCTTTGTCCAGTTGATCTCGTCAACATTTGGATACTTCTTTACTTCTTGGTGGAGTAATATCTCTGGTCCAATGGCCCGAAGCATGTCCTCCAAATGGTCACCGTCATCTTTATTCTCCTCACGTGCTCCGACATCAGCGCCGGCACCACTAGCATCGTCAGCACATTGTTGATTGCCAAAGCCAGCACCTTGTTCATTGCCAGGGTCATAGCCCATGTTTTCATCAAACTCATTTATGTATTGGTACAGAAGCGCGTCTTCTTCTTATTAATTGTTATCGTCATCAACAACCACTGTTTCACCATGATGAATCCACACCGTGTAGTCCAGAACAAATCCTCGCATAACCAGGTGTGATTTGATAGTATCAACATCTGCAAATGCAATACGGTTCTTGCAATCTTTGCAGGGACAAATAATTGTATCCTTATTATATCTCAACGTTGATGCATGCTTCTTTGCGGATTTAATAAATTTGTCCACCTTTTCATAGAAACCTTCATCGATCCTTGACCAACCATACATCCAAGACTTTCTGTACTCCATCTTTTAAAAAAACAACAAAAGAAAATACATGAAAAGAATCAAATTGATAAGTAACTACTTGAGAATTAATTACAAAATGAAAAAATTCTAGATGTAGAAATTGATCTACATGAAACACACATGAAAAACTAGGGTGTAATCTCCACTATAATCAAGCAAGAGCGACTAAATATAAAGGGTGTGAGCTCATTTCTCTAACTAATCTACTCTAATAGCACCATGGAAGAGAGAGAAAGTAAAGCTCTAATTTACTTACTAATAAAAAATTAACACTTCAATTAAAAGCTTGAAATAGAGCTAATTAATAATTAATAACTTAAGAACAATTATAAAAATCCATGGTATGGGATAATTAATTAATTAATTGCCTATTAATACATATATAAATATTTATAAAGACAATATATATCTAATGGTAAAAATATTTCAAAGAGAACAATTACCACCAATTATTATTTTACCCACTACCTTTCATACCAACCCCATTTCAATTTCATGAAACAAAAATTAAAAAAATCCTAGATCTAGAAATAGATCTACATGAAACATACATGAAACTAGGGTTTAATCTCCACTAAAATCAAGCAAGAGCCACTAAATAAAGGTTGTGAGCTCGTTTCTCTAGCTAATCCACACTAAGATCTTCAAAACTAGGGTCTATTACCTCCATACAAAGCTCAAGCACCATGGAAGAGAGAGAAAACAAAACTCTAATTTACTCACTAACTAACCATTGAAACTTAAATTTGGGGTTTGGAATAGCATTTTCTTACCTTCAACAAGCTCTCCACCAAAGAAATTGAGATCAAAACATTCCCCCTTAGTAGAGCAATTTTTTGGAAGAAGCCCAAGGCCTCTCAACCTTTTTTGCAAGATGGAGTGAGTGGCTCGAGGAGGAAGAAGGTAGGGTGCAGCCACTTATACAGCCGTCCACTATAAGGGCGGCTAAATCACTAGCCGCCCTTACAGTGACCACTGACCAAAGTAAGGGTGGCTGGATCACCAGCTGCTCTTACGGTGCCTTTACTAATCAACACCCTATAAGGGCACTGTAAGAGCAGCGGGTGATCCAACCGCCCTTACTGTGGTCACTGTAAGGACGGCTGGTGATCCGGTGCATGGCCAACCCACTGTAAGGGTGGCTCAATCACCAGCCGCCCTTACAGTAAAATGGTCCGGGCTCTTACCGTGTCCTTTTGAGGTAGTGCCTCTTGGTCGCTTGCATTGCATCTCCTCGCTAGCCTCGTGCATGATGTCGCCCTCATCTCCATCCACAAGTGGTGCGGAGGTCCCTGCCGGCCGCATGCTTCGTGGGTGTGCACTGCACACTTCCACACCACGCACGCTACCCATCACCTGCACGTACAGCAGCTCGCGCCATGGCCATCGCCACCCGCCACGCACGGCGCACCCCCCCTTGCCATGCCCGCATCGCACCACTTTGGCGCACGCGAGCACCCCAGCGCCAACCCCACTCCCCGGCTCCCGCTGGCACAGCGCGATGGAGAAGAGGGTTGCACACACGCACACACAAATAAATATCACACACTTTGTCGCACGCTCGTCCCAGTGCCAAGCCCTCTCCCCGGCCTGTCTAGCTCTCGCCGTCACAGCATCCCTCACCACACGCACATGAGCATCTTGCCAACTTTTGGATAAGGATGACGGGAGAAGGGATTTGGACATTTGGACGGAGAAGAGGGTGGCCACACACAAATAAATATCAAGTAGTCCTGCATGGCCACCCAAAACCACCCAAAAGCCAACCAAAACCAGCTTTCTCAACTTTTTCCCTCCTCACCGTGCAGTCCTGCATGGCCGCATCTTCCTCACTGCTTGATCCTGACTCTGGTTCTACGAGGCCATGCTACCGCCTGCGCCGCTCGCTGCTCCCTCCTTGCACCGGAGCTGCCTGCCGCCAATCCCCAAGCCCATGTCCTCCCCTCGATTATTAATCCAAGGAGGCCAACCATGAAGTTCGTAGCCAGCAAATCCGGTGACAGCAGGGCCATACCTTTTCTATTTGAAATGCATATGTCCAATAAATAAATAAGATATCTAGTTCTGTTCTCCAGGATGCCATTGTGCGATGAATAATTCTGATCACCGGTAACATATAATACCAGAAAGTAGTATATAGTAAGAAAAAAATACCAAAAAATTACAAGATTCCACAAGATTACATACATACAAATAAAGAACTAACACTTTATCTTTATTATGTGCTAAGGATAACATACATCATACTTTATGGGCAGGAACCTCTTGTACATCACCCTTTTAGGTAAATAAAAGTTGCGAACAACTAGTTGATAGATGTTTAGAATCATCTAGGAGTAGATCTAGCGGGTTATTTCTCTTGCATTTGGGATTAACGACATAGAACATGATCTGGATAGAGGAAGAGGAAAAAGGGAGAGAGAGGATAGTCAGAAGTAGCTGACCATCGGGTTTGGCAGAGGAGCTCGAGGAGTCCATGGCGTCGGTGTCAAGTAAAGGAGTGGCGGCGACGTCCCCGGCGGCGGCGTGGGCGTCAGTAGTGGTGCAGTGGCGGTGGTGGAGATCGGCGGTGGCACTTCCCGTCGTTGGCAGCGCCCCCTCGATCGGTAGGGTTAGTTGGTGGGGTGTGTGGCGGCGTCAAACCTCGTGACGAGTGCCCTGGCCCCCCACCTCCTTTTATTGGTACTGTGCGACGGGGGTCCACCAACCTTGTTGGGTTGTGCGCCCTCGATTAGGGCGCAAATCAGGGCCCGAGTCGGCCGTTGGGCCTGACTCGGAGGAGATCAACCTAACATTCTCCCCCTTGATCTCAACTTATCACTTAAACTTTAGACTTAAACTTAACATATTTATCTCTTTTCCCATTCCATCATAGATTAGCGTACAGAGCGTGCTCCATCATAACGGTTAGTACCATTAGACTAAACAGCTACAATACACCTATCTGTTTTGAAATAAATTCTCAACTAGGCCCTTATTGTACAGAAATCATAGGCTTTCCCATAAACCCATGTCGACTGTGTGTTCTCTGAACGCACTAGGTGGTAAGCCTTTGGTAAGCGGATCCGCAAGTACTTGCTCAATACTTTCAATATGATTCTGGACTTTCTCCTTCACAATGTATAACTTAATGTCAATGTGTTTGGCAGCACACTTGACCTGTTATCATAGGAGTGAACTACTTAAATGGTTATTGCTGTTGTCTACCATTATCAACTCCGGATACATGTTCTCTCAACTACTTTTGCCTGTCCCTGAAGCCTCATAACAAGCTATACTATGGGTATGCATCATTGTTGACACCACAACTGTTTCATTGGAGCTTTTCCACAATAAACTCCAAGTGCGAGTGTTAGCAACTTCTGTAGATTTCACTGCACATCTCGTCGAAGCTTAATATTTGTACCCATAACTATTTGAGAGTACTTGTTCTTTCTTACTCATCATGAGGCTTATAATACTCTACCAAATTGCATGACATTCTTAACTCCATTCCAGTGATCTATATGTGGACTGAACTTCTGTCAAAACATCCCGGATACGTGAACTAGGTCAGAGGGTAAGTTCTTGCTTGTACACTCATAAAGCTTCCAACTGCTGAAGCATATGGAACCATGTTCATTTGATCGATCTCATATTGGTTTCTAGAACACTGAAAGTTCCCAAATCTATTACCCTTGACTATAGGAGCAGGTGTAGTTCTACTCACATGCATACTTTATTTTTTTAAATCTTTTCTAAGTATGCCTTTGCGATAGTCCTAATACCCCTTTTCTTCTATCTCGATGAATTTTAATTCCTAGAACCAATGAAACTTCACCAAGATCAATCATATTGAAACTTGAGGACAAGAACTTCTTCTTCTCCAATGGTAGATTAACATCAGTACTGGTGAGTAGGATGTCATCTATACACAGGATGTGGAAAATGAATTTTTCATTCTTGAACTTTGCATAAATGCTATTGTCCTCATTCTCTTTAAACCCAAACTTTCTAATTGATTCTTCAACTTTAAATACTACTATTTGGAGGCTTGCTCTAATCCATAGATAACTTCTTCAGGTTGCATCCCTTACATTCTTTTTCTTCCACGATAAAACCTTTGGGTTGTGCCATGTAAACGTTTTCATACAAATCCCCGTTGAGGAATGCGTCTTTACATCTATCTGATGTAACTCTAAATCGTAATGCCATTAACTCCATTATAATTCTAAAAGAATCCTTACATGGGATTGAAAAGGAAAACTCTCATTGTAATCTATTCATTCTCTTTGCGTAAAACCTTTTACTACAAGTCGTACTTTATATCTTTACACATTCCCTTTGGAGTCACATTTTGTCTTGTAGACCCATTTACAGCCTACTGTTTTGGCTCCATTAGGAATTTCTTCTAAGTCCCAAAACATCATTGAGAAATTTGTTGCTTTTAAATCACTGGAGTGGGTACGCAGTCCCACTTCTCTTCAAGTCTTAGGTCTCTAATGCCATGCTCCCCCCAGATTACTCCATCTTTTGTAAAGATAGTGTATCTTCAAAATTCTTATTTGGGTTTAATCTGTTAAAACCTTATATGGCACTTTAAGCACCGTCTCAATATCTCTGAGGTTCGTCCAGTATGAGTACTGGCTAACTATGCTACTGACTATGCTGTCTTCCTATCGAAACTGTAAAAAGTCCAGGAATTTAGCTATTTCTCTACTTAGGGGTATCATTATTGTGACCGCTGTACTCCTTTGACGATCATGTTCAGCTTTTATAGATCACTCTTGCCTTCAATGCACACTATGCATTGCTTTATCTGAAGTATAGGGGAGTATCTTTCTTAGTTGATTTCACAATTCTCCCCCTCGAAAATGTGGCATAAACTTTACTGCCATAATTTCAAAAACTATTCAAAACTCTTGCGAATGAGGAGACATGTATGACTTACTTCATTCACATGATTGAGGAGACATGTATGACTTACTTCATTCACATGATTATGTCATGCAAACAAAGTTATTTCTTAATTCGTATGAGAGTACACTTTCCTCATTCCACTTCGTGAACTCAACAAAGTCCTTAACGGTACTTTTGCAAGTTATGCTCGCATGTTCTTCTTATCTTTTGGTTCGTATGTAACTTCCTTTTGTCCTTAACCTCATTTCATGTCAAAATGTTACTACAAGGAAGGATTTGAATTGTTCATGCTCTAATTGATGTGCTCAGCTCAGTTGATAGACTCAACCTATCAAGCCTTAATCTTTCCCTTTCCTTTCGATCTACGTCTAATGACTCCATCTTAGTGGCCATACTATACATTCAAAAAATGTGCATTCCACCACCATTACTAGATAACTTCACAACGAGCTACTCAATTAGAGTGCCCGCATACGTTAGTAAAGGGTCGGTTAACCGACTCTCCATCTGCTTAAGATTTAGCATTGGTATAATTTTGGGATTGCTCCCCTTATGGCCCTCAACTCTTTGAGTGCCTAATGACCATAACACAGTAGAAATGCACGGTCAATACTAGGATAGAATAAGAGCTACCCCAAACATCTCTCGCTGTGCGGGATACACAAAAGACACATGAATCAACACAAACTTCTCCCGCCATGCAGCATAAGTACTATGCCAAAACATCTCTCGCCATATGGGGTAATTTCCTATAAGGGACATAAATACTAGAATTAGCTCTCAGGACATACGAAGTGTTTACATATTCAATCCATCAGATTCAGAAATAAATCTGAATACTGTGTAACACACATGCTTAATCCAACATTGGTCAAATTAAATATGCATCTGACTTATTACATCTCTTATCATAGTGACTAAAACTGAAATTAAATTATTCTTCATAGAGAGTACATAAAAGACATTTCTTAAACTAAACTTCCATATCAACTTTGACGCCATTTGCGACTCTTATTGCTTCATCACCTTTTCTTGGATTAATTATATCCCTGAATCTCTTTCTTTTCAAGTCATTCCTTAAAGAGAACACAGTCCCTCATGCAATGGCCTTCTTTCTTATAGAACTTACACTTAGACTTTTCATCATCTGAGTTACAAGTACCTAGATTATTTTCTTTTCTACCTTTGAAAGCATGAAGCTCTTTGTCTGAAAACATTAAACAATAATCAACAATAATGAGCATGAAAATAACCCTACGTTGGTCTGGTTAAAAACATGCGCATAAAACTTTAAATCTTTCAGTTCTATTCTATATCACTGTTGGGCAGAAAATAGAATAAAACATCATTCTTTTACATTAATTCTACATCACCGTTGGGCAGAAATAGAATTAATGCATAAAACTCATAAATAAAATTATAATATTGCTATCATGAACTTTGATCAGAAAATGGCAATGCCATAATTTAATTTGAACAAATATGACTATTCCTCCAATTAAAATTTTTCCGTTGGTTCCAATTTAATTAGAGGATAAACATAATCATCATTTACTGAATAAATATAACTGCTCTTCAAATTAAATCCTCTCGTTAGTTCGAATTTAATGAGAAGATAATAAACATTATCTTTGCAGCGGAAACATGAAATTCTTAAAAAAATAATACTTATTCAGAAGCATTTTTATGATCTCATCTACTCTCTAAACAAATTATCTTGTTGGTTCAAATTTCAGTAGAGATTAAACATTTAAACTTGACAAAATTCACTCAAACTGCTTCTGAAAAATAATAAACAAAAAAACTTGAACCAAACTGTTCATTCGGGCCAACAGTTAAGTGACCCGCAGCCCAGCCGCCAAACTGGCCTGCGGCCCAGCTACGCAGCGCGTTCCCCCACCGCCCAGCAGGCCGATGCCGCGGCGAAGCGGGCCAGCCCATCAGCGGCGCGGCCCATTAGCCCTGCGAGAAACGCCACGGCCCAGCGGAGAAAGTGGTCCAAAGCCCTCGCGCGCTCTGTGCGCTCCCGCGTCCCAGGCCGCAACCTGGGCCTGGGCTAGGATTTGCCGAACCCACCTGGGCCAAAAAAAAGGTCCAGCCGTTCCTGGTTGTCGATCATCATCGAACGGCTGTCCGTTGATCTCGCGGGAACAAAACTCGCCACGGCCGTCTCCCCTAAAACCCTAACTCACATTCGCTCCTTTCCTCTCTCTCTGAGTGCACAGCGGCGGCCGGCTGCGGCGGCGAGGTGACTGCCCCGCCCCTTCGCCTCCCCCTCTTCGCGCAGCATGCCACAACAGCCGTGATTGACGACTCCGGGGCGGGCGCGCAGGAGATGGCGGCGCCACCGTGGCACCCCTCGCTGGTGCGCGCGTGCGGCCAGAGCCGCGCGCGGCGCCATCGAGCGGCACCGCGGTGGTGCCCATTGGAGCCCACACACGGCCCAGCAGAGCGCCGGCGAGCCAGCGTCTCGGCCTCTTCTTCCCGCACTCCGGCGGTATCCTTCCTGCACGATGGCGGTTCCTGATGCGGTGAAAAGAACCCGGGTAGGTCCCTCTCCTGTCCGTCCTCCTCTCTTCAGTTACTTTTAGGGTTAGAGTTTTGATTTTGGGGATTTCTTATGAATCACCTCGATTTGTTCAGCTCTTCTAAATTTCTATTCAATTACTATCCCGAGATCTAGATGTTGCTCATCATCTAAATTTCTCAAAACCATTTAATTTAGCTATACGTTTTGTATATGCCTATCTTATTAAAGCCTGTGATTGCAGTACAAGATGGTGGACGAATAATCCAAAAAAACTGAAACCAAACCATAATAACCTAATTTTTGGTTTATTCAGTTCCAAATTTTTTTATCCAATTTCTAAGAGGGTACTAACCAAGTATTGTTTCTAAATTTCGGTTTTCTGCTTGAAAAAAACTAAATTGACCTAATAAACTGCATTGTCATATGCATAGTAGAAAGCATCCCTTTGGACTATCCCAATAAACATAATGCAGTAGTTTATTGAAATAGCCAGACAATGAATGACGTGTACCAAACATTTAGTGATTTCAGCTTCTTCAGTGCGCCAACTTTGTGTGGAATTGGCCCAGAAAGTTGACAACCTGAGATGTCAGTCTTTCCAGGTTGCTCATATTCCCAATTGTGGATGGCAGTTGCCCCAATAAGCAGCCACAACTTTCTATAGTGAAAAATTTCAAACTGCCAATATTGACAACTACTTGTAATGTTTGTGTCGTGAGGTTGCTATAATAAATTGCTAGTCTTGTCAAGTATTTGGGATTTCCAATGGATGAAGGTGTTGTCATGGAGAGGTTGGAGTCATCAAACCTCAAGCTTATACGGTTCTTGATGCCTTCCAGCCAAGAAAAAAGTGGCTCCAATTGTCTTGGTGAATCTAGTTGTGTCACAGACAATTTGCACAAGGATGGAAGCATACCAAATGAATAGAGGAAATCTGTGGAAATAATTTTTCCATCAATAGACAATTCTGTTAATGCCTTGAAACCACTACAATAGCTTGATTTAACATAGGTAAAGTTGGTCCAGTCTATCCATAGTGTTTCTAAAGAAGCGGCATTAGAAAAGTTTGGCAGGTTGTCTGAGAGATTTGGATTCCCAGACAAGCCGATCACCCTTAGATTTTTTGATAGAAACATTCCTCGAGGAAACCACCCTTGGAGATTAATATCAGACAGTTGGAGCACTCTTAAATTGGAAAAATTCATGAGAAACTCAGGAAATGGACCGGAGGTGATATTTTAATTGCTGCGGAGGTTGATCACGGCCAGAGACTTCAACCTTGAGAGAGAGCTGTCAATATGACCTTGGAGGCCGCAATCCTCCAAGCTAAGAACCCGCAGATGTGGCACAGATTTCTCTAGAGCTTTGAAGCAATCTTCTGCTGGAGAATATATAGTACAGTAGTCACCAAGGTAAAGCTCTCTCAAATTGCTGAGATTCACCACTAGTGTGTCGAAATAGGGTACTGAGAGGAAATTAGTTGGGCCGCTCATGGTACAGTAGTCTGGTTCATCATCATCAGGACAAATATAACGATTGGAAAGATCTAAGGAGACAAGGTTTGTGAGCGTGCTAATGCCAATATGTAACACCTAGGATACACTTTGTGTGTCAATAAGCGCAAAGTGGCAAAGGGTTAAACAGGAATTTTAATGGGTGGCAAAAAAATAAAATATTTATATGTCGCTTGGATGAACAATCAGAGACTGTAGATGCGTAGAGCTCGTCGAACACATTCCGTTTGACTACTCATATGTGGTGTTCGAAGTTCGGATCACGAAGATACAATTTTCGCAAGTTTAAAAAAAGAAAAAAATACCCTGTACTGTAGCGGCGCTACTGTACCCTCGTGAATGGTAAGTTGCCGGTTCCCTTTCCCCTGTGTCCTTCCCATCTCTTTGAGAAAACCTTGTGTTGTGTCCCTTGAGCCGCCGCCGCCGCCGCATATTCACACGAGAAGAGAGAAGAAGAGAGGAGGAAGAGGGGAGATGAGAGGGAGGGCTTGATCGTCGATCGCCACCGTATTCGTTTCTCATCTAAAACCGGTTTGGGTTCTTCTTCCCTTCTTGTTTTTCCCTCGATCCCATGCCTTCCCTCGCTGTTCTTGATGGCGTTGATAGAGTTGGAATAGATCAAGACGATAAGATGTCTAGCAGCGAGGATCGCCGCAAGGGAGAAGGTGAAACACGAGAGAATTCATAGCGTATCTTCACGGTTGTTGCTGTTGGGGTAAGATCTTTCTTTTCCCTATTGTTTTTGTGGGAAATCCATGCTAGGGTTTGGCAATGTTGGATTAGTTGATGGGTTAGGGTTCTAATCTCGAAATTAGGCCCTACTGTTTTTCCTGATTGCGCAGTCGTGGGTTGTATGCTGTTTAAGGCTGTTTTTATGTATATAAAACAACAACAACAACATAGCCTTTTGTCCCAAGCAAGTTGGGGTAGGCTAGAGATGAAACCCAAAAGAGACGATAAACAGAGAGACACATAAATGGACATAAATGGCACAAGACAGAAAGAGGTAACGGTTCAGGCATTATGTATATAAAAATCATAGAAAAATTATATTGAAGCAGTAGACTTCAGTACCTTTCTTTTGACATTGATATCACCTTTGTAGCCCTTATAGTTTGGGAGATATTGCCATTGTTTGTCGATGCTGTTATGCTGTCAAAATTCTGTACAGTTATAGATACATTTAGTTTTGTCATATCTTAAGTCTATAATCTCGTGTAAACATCTAAATGAAAGTTGTAGGTAATTTCATAAGGTTTTCAGATTGATAAAAATGAGATAAGTTTTGGTTTAGTATATCTCGAGTTATGATTGTTTTAGTGTCTTGCTGTTAGTTCTGTCATCAGAAAAATGTACTTACTTTGTAGGCTTGTTTTGGATATTTTACATTCTTCAAAATCCAAAAGTTATAACATGAAAGTTGTAGAACATGTTGTTTTGTATACTCTGACATAGTTTCATAATTTTTGTATGAGTAGTTTATCCCTAGTGAAAATGTGAAGGTAAGTTATTGTTGTCAATTAAGCGTTTGGTTGCTATTTGGACGATGTTTTGTACAGTAGTAGATTGATACAGTTTTTTGCAATGTTAAAGGTCAAACTAATTTTCTCAACTATTGACAAAGTTATGGAGGACTTCAATACCTTTCTTTTGACTCTAATATCAGCTTCATAGCCCCTTTATGTTGAGAGACGTGGTTGTTCTAATATGACTGTTTTTCAGTGACAAGTATCTGGACAGTTTTATATATCATCTGTTTTTGGCCATCTTAGTGAATGATCTTCAACATATGATCTGAACAAAAGTTCAAGTGTTTTTCTTAACATTTTCAGATTGGTAAATATTATAATTGTTCGATTAGTATAACTGCAGTTATGTATTTTAGAAGTTTGCTGTCCTGTTTCGGTCGTCCGAAAGGTTTAGTTAAGTTTAGAGGTTATTTATGCTATCTAGGAGATCTCATACGCTAGACTGTGTTATATAAAAGTTGTAGATAATGCTGTTTTCCATCTTTTGTAAAAGTTTCATAATTTTTGAACATGTAATTTATCCACACAAAAAATGTGAAGCAGGGTTCCTACTGTTGGTTGGTTGTTTGGTTGTTGTTGAGGGAACCGATAGCGCAGGCTGTAGAAGTGTTTTATTTGTCATTTGTGAATATTTGTATGATTATGTTTTGTGAGGAGATGATATCTGAATATGTGGTGTGCTTTCGGATCATTCTTAGCTCATGCGTTTGATCTTCAATGAAGGCAAGTAAACGTAGCGGTGGTTGCTACATCTTGACTTGTTATTTATTTCTACCTACACTTTACCATAACATTAATTGAACCGAGATAATATACCTTATTATGAATTGACTCATCCATTAAAGTAAAGTATGTATGATCAGAATTGGTGGATCTCATTTGTCTATTATCGGAAGGTAAGTGATATATTTTATTGTTGTGGAGGTATATAACATATGTGGTAAGAATTTGTCTATCATCGAAAAGTAACTAATATGTTTTATGGTTGTGGATGTATATGGAAGATAAGGTAAGTATACTTGCAGTTGCATCGTATCATTGTATCATGAGCATATGCATCGAGTCAGGTTGGTGAGAAAGTCATATAACTCTTCTGGAGTGCTCTTGAGCCAGGTTGGTGAGAAAGTTATATGACTATTCCGAAGTGCTCTTGTGGATTATGTCGTTGACCTATGGTCATGACCGTATCGGTATAACATCGTACATTGTCCAAGGAGGGGTGCGATGCAGCTTCATACCTTGTTGGGTATGAAGGCAGTGGACATGCATATGCATTGCATTTATACTCTTTGAGGTTTTTTTTATTGAAGTTTTATGTTGACATGAAGTGAAGATGAGAATTATTGTTTTTATTATGAGGAGTATTACTTTGTTCATATATGGTGGAGGTTTATTTATTGTAATCATACCTTTACTTCTTAATGCAAAATTTATTGGGTATCTTGTATAATGTTGTTTACTTCTTTATGGGAATCAATGTTTTAAAGGCGTCGCCTAGGCATCGCCTAGGCGACGACTAGGCGTCCAGGCGACCAAAATGTCTGGGCGTCGGGCCTCGCCTTGCCAGGTGCCGTATGGCGTCCGCCTCGGCGTCTAAGGCGTCCGCCTTTCCTGTTAGGCGTCCGGGGCGTCGCCAACCAGCTTGAGGCAGTCGCCATATGCGTGAGCAGCCGCGCGCGGGAAAGGGAAGGGACCCGGGGCGGGAAATCGCTCCTGCGCGGGACTTTTCCCGCCTTTAGTCCTTCCGTGCGCGCGCGTAGAGGAAATCGCGCGGGAATAGAGAGAATAGAAGGGGATTGAGAAGAGAGAGGGAGAGGCAGACCCGCTGGAGTTTCTTCCCCACTCGCGGCCAGGTCCCGCTCGTCCTCCCGTGCGCGTCCGCTCGGAGCAGCAGTCTCACTCGGAGCCGCGCGTCCTCCCGTGCGCGTCTGCTTCCTGTCTTCCGCTTCCTCTTCGCGGACCCGTGCGTCCGTCCGCACGGGCCCAGGAGGGCCAGGACGACCCGCTTCCTCTGTGCGGACCCAGGATGGCTTCACCGGTTCCCAGCTCCGCCCAGCGACAAGCCATGCTACACCGGCGCCCAGCTCCGCTCAACCTGCTGGCCAGCCCTCCACTGGACAAGGTATCCCTCACCTCCTCTCTCTCTGTTTCTTTAAAAAGGCCAAAGCTTGCATGTGGCGTGCGGTCCCTTGCTTTCCTCTTGGATTCCTCTTGGAAAGGCTGAAGCTTTGCATGCTGCTGTCCCCTGCTTTGTTTGTTTGCATATAAAACAGAGCAGATAGGACATCACATGGGTACAGTGGCTAGTTGTTGCTTTGTCGACTTGTGCTTTGATTATAGATGCTAAATGGGGGAGTAGTACATTACCTGCTGTTGCTCTGTATTATATGCTAATTGCTCTGTTTTATAATCAAATTGCACTGCCTTTTATGCTAATTTGATTTGTTTACTAGGCTGGAGGGCGCTCTGTGCTATGTGCTCTGTTTTAGTTGCTCCTGCTCTGTTTGTGCTCTGTGCTAGACTGCTAATAGATAATTAAATTGGTACTTTACTGATTCCTACACTTTGTCATTCTCTGAGCTCATTAGTTTATAAAAATTATGCAGCAGGAACCATGACAAGTCCACCATCAGTCGTCAGCGGATATGATCCCAAGAATGATCCAGCCCGGAAGCCGCAAAGGTCAAAAGATCCAGCGTGGAGATTTGGCTATTGGCCGAACCTTCAAAACAGAGATGAGGTGGCATGCACCTTATGTGGCGGCTCAGTTCGTGGAGGGATTAAAAGATTGAAGCAACATTTGGCAGGAGGTTATGGAGATGCAAAACTATGTCCAAATGTGAGCACTGAAGTTAGGAGGGAGATGGCAGTTTACTTGGATGCAAACAAGAGGAAAAGACCATTGGTTCTAGATGACGAGGTGGTGGAGGTGGCAGCAAATGAGGCTCCTGCAAATGAGGCTGCTGCTGCGGTACATCCTAGTTCAGGGACAGCAGCAAAAAAGAGGCAAGCATCCTTACAATTCACGGCTGTTGGCAACAAGAAACCAGAGGGAAAGGCAAACAAAACTGTAGCTGAGATGCTTCGAAAAACACCAGAAGAGATAGTAGATGAGAGACTTTCAGGGTCTTATCAGCCCACAATTGTGTCTAGTACAAAAACCAAGGAAGAGAAGCATTATGTGGATACACAGTGGTCCTTGTTCTTCTATGAATGTGGCATACCTTTCAATGCAGCAGCAACAAGGCAATTTCAGATTGCAGTTGAGGCCACAGCACAATATGGTTCATGGTACAAGCCTCCAACACCATATCAACTTGGGGAACCATTACTCCAAGAAGCAGTGAAGTCAACAAGTACCATGAGAGAGGAGCATGAGAGAGCATGGAAACATTATGGCTGCACGCTGATGTCTGATGGATGGTCTGATAGGAGGGGACGCCACTTGATTAATTTCCTTGTAAATAGCCCGGAGGGGACATACTTCCTGGAATCCATTGATGCATCAAGTGAAGTACATGATGCACACATGCTTGCTGATTTGCTAGAGAAGAAAGTTGAGGAGATTGGGAAAGACAAGGTTGTTCAAGTTGTCACAGATAATGGTGCCAATTTCAAGGCTGCAGGCAAGATTCTCATGGACAGGATTCCTACAATTTTTTGGAGTCCATGTGCTGCGCACTGTTTGGATCTCATGTTAGAAGATATAGGGAATTTGCTGGAATTCAAGAAACCTATTGCACGTGCAAGGCGTGTGACAACTTTTATCTACAGGCATGGGAGGATCCTTAGTGCCATGAGGGAGAAAACAGGTGGGGCTGACCTTGTGAGGCCAGCAGCCACTTGTTTTGCAACGGCCTTTTTAACTTTGAAGAGCTTGTACAAGCACAAGGGTGCTTTGAAGTCTTTAATGGTTAGCGAATTATGGACTGGAAACAAATTGGCAAAAACTAAGGCTGGTCAAGATGTGCATGACATTGTGCTCTCTACACAGTTTTGAAATTCAGTGGAAGATTGCCTTAGAGCTTCAACCCCACTCCTTATTGTGCTTAGGGTTGTTGATGGAGATGAGAAGCCAGCAATGCCAGAGGTTCAAGCTCTAATGATCCATGCAAAGGAGAGGATCAATCAAAGCTTTGCCATCCAATCCAAGAAATCTTTGCTCAAGAAAATCATGGGAATAATTGAGCGACGTTGGGAGAAACAAATGGATCATCCATTGTATGGGGCTGCAATGTACTTGAACCCAGGGAAGCTACATCCTCTCCTAAAAAAGGATGATGATGCAACTGTAGGACACCTAAGAGGTTGCTTTCTTGATGTGCTTGCAAGAATAGTGGAGGATGAGGAAACTAGAAACAAGATCAATGCTCAAGCCATGGATTATGAATATCTTAGAGGAGAAGCTTTTTCAAATAAGATGGCCATACAAAACCTTGAGTCAATGAGTCCTCGTAAGTGTTTCATTTCCATTCTAATTTCAGCAAGTGTACATTATATCAATTTAATTCCAGCTAGCATTTCTTGATCCTAGCTCCTAAAATATTGTTTCATTTGTTTGCTCTAGTTGATTGGTGGCGTTCCTATGGTGGCCGTGCTATTGAGCTACAAAGGTTTGCAAGGCGTGTGGTTAGTCTTTGTGCTTCGTCATCGGGCTGTGAGCGAAATTGGAGCAAATTTGAATCTGTGAGTATTTTCTCATTTGCTTGCTGCTCTTACCAATATTTCAGCAAGCAGTTTATTCATTTTTTTGGTTGCAATTGTGTTTCTGGTTTTGTAGATCCACACAAAGAAAAGGAACCGATTGTTGCATAAGAGGCTGAATTCTATTGTCTTTGTTTCCTACAACCGGAAGATGAAATCTAGGTTCCAAAAGTTACGTCAAAAGAAAGGAAAAAACTTTGATCCTTTGGTTATTGAGGACTTCGATTGGAACAATGAGTGGGCTGACTCATTGCATGTACCCCCTCAAGGTGCTCGTGGGTGTGAGTGTGACCTTTCCTGGAACCTTGTTGATGAAGCTGTTGGAGCATCACAAGCACTTCAAGGCCGAAACTTTCCAAGAGCAGCCCACAGGCATGCAAGAAATTCTGCACCTACGGTGAATGAAGATGAGTTGGGTTCAGACAATGAAGAAAATCCAGATCCATTTGATGATGCAGATGTGACAGATTGTGAGGATGATTCAAATGATGCCAATGAAACTGAAGAAGACAATGAGGCAGCCAACATCGCTGGAGAGTTTGATGATGGCTATTGAGACTTGAGATATTAGAGATTTCAGTCCCTCTTTTGTAAGCTAATATATGTGCTGCACTAGCAGCAGTACACCAGTACTTATGTGCTGCACTAGCAGCACTACTATTTAAGCATGTGCTGCACTAGCAGCACTACTAATTAAGTTATATATATGCCATTAGAGACTAGTTTATGGCTACTAAGAGAGGGAACATTTCATATTTGTAATTTGCTACTTTATGTGGTGCCTTGGAACTCTAATAGCACTGCATATTATGCTTATATTGGCCATATTAAGGTTGGATTTGCATCTGAATTTTTATTGGTATTATATATTAAATATGTTTATATGGCGTCGCCTAGGCGTTCGCCTTATTCGCCTAGGCGTCCGGAAGGGGGTCGCTCGCCTCGCCTTACCGCCTTTAAAACATTGATGGGAATATCATTGGATAAGTAAATTGACTATTAATTATTATTTTCACATGCTATCCATTCTTCCGATTAAATCGATGTCTAATTAAATTGTAGTTTGAATGACATGTTCAAGCAGTTTGCTTGCTAAGATTTATTCTCACCCCTCTATCTTTTTAGGTGCTTGATTGGATGCTTCGCTTGAAGGGATGAGATTAGCGGCACATCTACGCTGTTTCACCCATATTTAGAGATAATAATAAAACTTTTAACATTCTTGTAATAAACTTAGTTTACGTGTCACAGTGACCCTTGGTGTTTTAATAATAACGTCTGAGGTGGAGTTTACTTAATTATAGTTTTGTTCTTGTTGCTTCCTTGTTATACGTTGTGTAGGAGTTTTGTTGCTGAGTTTTATACTCTAACATGAGGAAAGGGATGTTAGTGACATCTTTGGGCTTCTGGGGTGTGGCTTCTGGGGTGTTACACAATAGGTACCTGTCCGCTGATCCCTGAACTGAAAAGGTTGAGGTGGCTAAGCAAACCGAGTCTCTCGAAACCAAGTGATGAGATGTCATAGTTCATAAAATTATTCATGCTCAGGTCGAGCAGCCTGAGAGACGTGAGATTAAACATCGTGGGGTCAATTCCCTTACTGTTCAATCCAAACCCACTGAGATCGAGAGCAGTGACGTCATAGCCCGAGGAGGTGTTGCTGCAGTCGACGCCTTCCCAGAGACAACAGTCTGTGCCAGCTTGCCAAGACGAAAGAGTGGTGATGGAATCTTTGTCAAAGATGAAAGACTGCTTGAGTGCAAGCAGAGTGTTTGCCTGATCTGGACGGCATAGCCAAGGAGCAGAGTGGAGAGTGAGGTTGGCATGCCCGTGAGGATGGACACCGGAGGTCAGGGTTTTTTCTACCGCCCGGTAAGCCGCGGTTTACCGCGGTTACTGGGCTTACCGGGCCGGACCGGTTCCGGTCCGGTCCGGTTAGGTATTCCCCAAATTCAAATTTAAAATTTGAAAAAAATGCTGAAAAAATTCCTAAAAATAGTTCATGATTTATAGAAGCCAATGGTGTAAAATTTTTTCAAATTCGAGTTCGTTTAGTATTTATTTATACGTATAGAAGTTTGAAAAAAAAGAAAAAGAAAAATCCCGGTCCTGGCCCGTTAAGGCCCATGAGGCCCATTAGGCCGCCACGGGCACAAAACGCGGTAACCGCTACAAACCGCTATAAACCGCCACAAACCACCATGGGCAAAGAAAAAAGAAAATTCCAAATGGTTTGCAGCGGTTACCTCTCAAACCGAGCGGTAAACCGCTCAAACCGAGCAGTAAACCGCTCAAACCGCCCGGTAAACCGGTCGCAAACCGAACCGAAGGCGCGTTTGAATTCAAATTCAAATTCGACCGGTTACCGACCGGTTACCGGCAAACCGGACCGGTAAACCAGAACCGGAGGCCGGCGGTTTGAGCCATCCGGTCGGTAAAAAAAACCTTGCCGGAGGTTGAGGCGGCATGTGCGTGGTAGTGGAGGAGCTGTACGAGACAGAGCAGCAATGGCGTCCAACCAATGCAACTGGAAGCCATTTGCATGCTAAGCTACTGTCTGGCTGGTAACACAAAGATGGCATATTTGCATTTGTAATTGAAGTTGGTCTTGTTCAAGTTTCCAAGTCGTCGTCTGTCGGTCAGCGCGCGCATTACACCCACAAGGCCACAACGGCGTGCTGCACATACATGTGCGTGGTGGATCGTCAACTGAAAGCACTCCACTAGTGTACAACTTTCTCTTTTTTTAATTTCCCTCAGTGGGAACAGTTGAATGACCACATTAGCATTAATCATCACTAATGTATGGCCCCTTTCTTTTTCTTCGTAATAAGGTGGTGCAGATGCACTCTGAGGTCCTAATCGGCGGCTCTATTTAAGGTACATTTAATTTGGTGACAGAAAAAGGGAATCCTTATATCGAATTTGAATGTATTATTACGTTTATGGCTGTGAATTTTACAATATTTGAAGGGAAATCAATTCAATCGCCAAGGTTTAGTTTTGGGAACAGAGACAAATCTTTTTTTTCTTCCTTTTGAAACAGAGGAACTATCATAATCTGTTACCTTTTCCTTTCCCCCACCCTTTTTTATTGACATAGTTGTACGTCTCCACCTTTGATGTTTTCTTTTTTTTTTCAGGAAAGCTATGGCATTTGAGACGAGGTCTAGGTCTACCTAATGGCGTCAGGCCTAATTTTGACCCTAAGTTTCAACTCTGCGAGGTTTAGCTCAGCAGCTGTCACTACCGGAAACACAGCTTTTGCCGTGGGCTAAAAATCAGACACTCGGCAAAGGCCCTCTTTGCCGAGGGCTGGCCCAAGGAGCCCTCGGCAAAGACAGGCCCTCGGTAAAGAGGCCTTTGCCGAGGGCCTGGCCCTCGGCAAAGAAACGGCCCTCGGCAAAAAAAAAAATTTGCCGAGGGCCTCCCTATTGGCCCTAGGCAAAGAGTCTTTGCCGATGGCTTACCTTATGGCCCTTGGCAAAGAGATTTTTCAAAATATATTTTGACAACTTCAAAATGTATTTTCAAAATGTATTTTGAAAAATACATTATGGCCCTTGGCAAAGAGGGTCTTTGTCGAGGGCCTACCTTATGGCCCTCGGCAAAGATATTTTTCAAAAAGTCTCAGATGGAAAAATACTCTAAACGAAAGTTGTAGATCTTAAAAAGTTATAAAACTTTATAGCTGACAACTTTTTCATTTGAAAGCATCTAATTGAGGATATTTATATTTAAAGTTTAAAATTTCAAATTTTAAATTTAAAAAAAGTCTTGGATGGAAAAACACTCTAAACGAAAGTTGTAGATCTTGAAAAGTTATGAAACTTTGTAGTTGATAACTTTTTTATTTGAAAGCATCTAATTGCCGATAATTGCGTCTTAAGTTTGAAATTTGAAATTTGAAATTTTGAAAAAAAGCCTCGGGTGGAGAAACACTCTAAACGAAAGTTGTAGATCTCGAGAAGTTATGAAACTTTGTAGTTGATAATTTTTTTATTTGAATTCGTTTAGTGCCTCAAAATATATTTTAAAAAATCTCGGTCCTCGGCAAAGAGGATCTTTGCCGAGGTCCTACATTATGGCCCTCGGCAAAGAGGGTCTTTGCCGAGGGCCTACCTTATGGCCCTCGGCAAAGATATTTTTCAAAAAATCTCGGATGGAAAAACACTCTAAACGAAAGTTGTAGATCTTGAAAAGTTATAAAACTTTATAGTTGACAACTTTTTCATTTGAAAGCATCTAATTGAGGATATTTATATTTAAAGTTTGAAATTTGAAATGAAAAATTTTAAAAAAAAAGTCTTGGATCGAAAAACACTCTAAACGAAAGTTGTAGATCTCGAAAAGTTATGAAACTTTGTAGTTGATAACTTTTTTATTTGAAAGCATCTAATTGCCGATAATTGCGTCTTAAGTTTGAAATTTGAAATTTGAAATTTTGAAAAAAGCCTCGGGTGGAGAAACACTCTAAACGAAAGTTGTAGATCTCGAGAAGTTATGAAACTTTGTAATTGACAACTTTTTCATTTAAATTCGTTTAGTGCCTCAAAATATATTTTGAAAAATCTCTTTGCCGAGGGCCATAATGTAGGCCCTCGGCAAAGAGGGTCTTTGTAAGGGTCTACCTTATGGCCCTCGGCAAAAAGATTTTTCAAAAAGTCTCAGATGAAAAAACACTCTAAACGAAAGTTGTAGATCTTGAAAAGTTATAAAACTTTATAGTTGATAACTTTTTTATTTGAAAGCATCTAATTGAGGATATTTATATCTTAAGTTTAAAATTTAAAATTTAAAATTAAAAAAAATCTTGGATGGAAAAACACTCTAAACGAAAGTTGTAGATCTCGAAAAGTTATGAAACTTTGTAGTTGACAACCTTTTCATTTCAAAGCATCTAATTGCCGATAATTGCGTCTTAAGTTTGAAATTTTGAAAAAACCTCGGATGGAGAAACACTCTAAACGAAAGTTGTAGATCTTGAAAAGTTACCAAACTTTGTAGTTGACAACTTTTTCATTTGAATTCGTTTAGTGCCTCAGACAATCAATTTACACTCGGTTTGTTATAACATATGAGGAATTAAAATGGAATATAAACACAAGTGATAAAGGGTTGGAGTAGTTAGAGGAGGTAAGTGAGAGAGGGTGTGAGAGGTCATGAGTTCCAATCCCACCGACCACGACTTTACAAATAGGGTCAAAAATACTGTGTAAAATGCTATAAAAAATCCCGTGGGTGGGGGTGATGACTCGTCGGCGCCTCAAAAAAAAATTATTTTGCTATTTTTTGGGTTTTTTTATTTACATTTTGCCGAGGGTTTTTCTTTGCCGAGGGTTTTTTTGCCCTCGGCAAAGGCTTTGCCGTGTGCCCGATAAAGGGCCCTCGGCAAAGACCCATTCGCCGCATCAAAATTTTCCGAGGGCTCTTTGCCGAGGGCCGCTCTCGGCAAAACCTTTGCCGAGAGTTCTGGCCCTCGGCAAAGCATGCGAGTCCAGTAGTGTGTAAAAGGGTTTTGCAGGCGAGGCAATGAAATTGAAGAGGAGGGGAGGAATAATGTTTCTTAGTTGAGAAATAATGCTGTTGTCTCCCGCTCCAATAAACGAAAAAAAATCACCGAGATTTACTGATGGATGGCAGTATATACACGTTTCCATCAGTGTGGGCCGCATTTGCCGTTGCCGAAGCATGTCGTCATTGCCAGCCGGCTCCCTCCGGCACAGCACATAAACAAACTTTTGCCGCACGCTCGTCCCACTGTCCCAGCGCCAAGCCCTTCCCCCGGCTCCCTCCGGCACAGCACGCGCACGCCTCACCACACGCACCCGAGCCCCCTGCCAACTTTTGGACAGAGAAGAGGGAGGCCACACATAAACAAACGGAAACGCTCTATCCCGAGTGTCCGATGTCCGGACACTGCACCTACTCTCTACGCCACTTGCACCACGCCCACCCGCCGTCTGAGCCACCGGCGCCCGTGCCGCTCTCCACCTGGCTCTTTGTGCGCCGCTGCTCAGCTCTGCACTATGGACGAGCTCACCAGTGACCTCCACGCGCCGACGAGCTTCCATGTATATTTCAAATGTTTCAGTGGTATGTTGTAAGTGTTTTATACAGCGCCGGTCCTGAGAATTTTTGGACCTGGAGCCCAACCAAAACTCAGAGCCCTATAGAAACATAAAAAAAACTCGACATGTATATATAAATTTTTTGAACTGAAAAAGTAGCACATACAAAATTGGAATTTGGAAAGAACCTGTACACACGCGTAATAGCCGCATGTTGATTGTTGTAGCCGAAGCGTTAGCTTGTGAAGTACTGTCGCTGGGCATCGTACGAGGCCTCCTGGACTGGGCTCTAAGCCTATTAGCCTTGTTCTCAACTAACGTGTTTGCTGTTGCCTTCTTGATCTTTGGACTTCGGGCCAACTAAACTAAATATACTAATACACCTAAATAGTAGTACAGTATACGTATATGGGGAGGGGCCCAAGCAGCGTCGAATTTTTTTATTTTTAATCCAAATTTGAAATAAATTTTAAATTTAACCCGGGTTTGAATTTTTTTTAAAATCTAACCCGTTTGGCCCCGCCACCATGCATGGCGGGGCAAATGCACTGAACCCCGCCATGCATGGTGGCGGGGTGCTGTTCCCACGTGGCGGGGGACGTGGCATGCCACCGGGGCGTACCCCGCCATGATGCGTGGCGGGGTATGCCAAACCCGCCACCCATCATGGCGGGTTACACCCCGCCACCCATCATGGCGGGGCACGGCCTAAATATAAACCGCGCCCCGCCACGCCCGCTCGGCCGCGCCACAGCATTCGCAGCCGCGCCGTCGCCGTCGCCCGCGCCCCCACCGACGCCGAGCCGCCGCTGGAGCCGCCACCGTCGCCCGGAGCCCCTCCCCCGCGCCCCGGCCGCGCCCCGCCGTGCCCCGCCGCGCCGCCGCTGCGGCTGCCGCGCCCGGCGAAGCCGCCGGCCGCGCCACCGCTCCCCGCTGCGCCCCCGCCGCCGCGCCATCGCGCCGCCGCGCGGCCCCGCCGGCGCGTCCCCGGCCACCGCGCCCTCGGCCGCGTCTCCAGCCGCCGTTCCCGCACCGCCACCCCAGCCGCGGACCGTCGCACCCCGGCCCGGCCCCGGCACGCCACTGCCCGGCCAACCTCGTCGCGCCGCCGCAACCCGTTTTACGGTAATTTTTTTTATTTTGTCGTTACTATTATTTATTTGTAGTAAATATTATTTAGTTATTAATTTTTATTTAGTTAATTATTTAATATTCTTTGTAGTAAACGATTATTTAGTTATTTAACATTAGTTATTTAGTTAGTTATTGAATTATTTAGTTAGTTATTTAGTTATTTAGTTATTTGTAGTTAGTTAGTTAGTTAATATTATTTGTAGTTAGTTAGTTATTTAGTTAGATAACGATTAATATTAGTTATTTAGTTAGTTAACGATCATTTGTAGTTAACGATATTTTTGATAGTTAGTTAATATTAGTTTTTAGTTAATGGGTTCGTATTAGTTATTTAGTTATTAGTTAATTAGTTAACGATTATTAGTTATTCAGATGTTATTAGTTAATATTAGTTATTTAGTTACTAAGTAAGTTAGTTACGTGGTAGGTAAGTAAGGTTAGTTAGTTAGTTATGTAGTAATTAGTGCTACCATATTGGTCAGTTGATAATCGGATGTCAACTCGTTTTGTAGATGGATTACGGTGTAAGAGTTTTTTACGGAGGAAGTGTTAGGAGAGAGGATTGCCAGTTTGAGGATATGTATGAAGAATTGGAATGGTTTGATGGCACCCCTAGTTTCCGCGATCTATATGACCGTTTGAGTTTGAAGTTTGGCGAGGCTTTCACACTAAAGGGTAGGTTCGATGTTGGAAAGAATAGGGCACACTATGTGATGATGGACTTGTGCAACCAAGCAGAGTGATCCCGATACAATAGGGTCATCCAAGGTTCGAATGTCAGCATGGTTGAGTTGGTGCTGGAGAATGTTGAGAATGAGGAGCCGTCCTTCGACAGTGGTACTCTAGGAGATTGTGGTATGCAGATGCAACAAACTATGAAGAGTATGGACTTGGATGGTAATTTGACGCAGGAGCGGGTTCATTCTCCTCCAGTTGGTTATATAAGCAATGATTTTGATGTAGATGAGTTTGAACAGGAGGAGGAGGCGGCAGAGGAGGAAATGATTGGTGATGATGTTAGCACTGATTCTGACGATTGAGGAAATGAGGAAGGAGGTCCACATGCCATGCGAGCACCGGTTGAAGCCATGCCCTCTGGAGGTGCACCTGCCATGTGTACACCAGTTCGTGGCATGCCCTCAGGAGTACCGCTTGAGGTACTTCATGGCATGCAGAGTCAGGGCACATTAGCCACCGGTTATCCAGATGATGGAGTGGAATATGAAGGATGGAGCAGGGTTAGGGAGCCACAACAATATGTTGCACCACCCTCTTATACATCGGCAGAGCTTACACAGCTGAGGGAGGCTGGCTTGCCCTTTACCAGTGTGCCAAATTATAAGGATGTAAGTATGTCGCATATGACAGTTTGTGACACGGGTTTGCAGATGTGTAAGGAATCATTGTACAACCATAAAAATTTAATACTGAGGAAGGGAATGCTTTTCAATACGATGTCTGAGATGAAGTTGTTCCTTCAAGACTATGCTGTATATCATCATAGGCCTTACACGGTTCGACATTCTGACAAGGAGGTAAAATTCCACATATTATGTAAGGCTGGATTCCCGTGCTCGTGGAAGTTGAATGCACGAAAGAGGCGGAGTGATGGTAAGTGGAAGGTAACTTCAGTGGAACAGCCGCACAGATGCCAGACTAATGAGGGAAAAAGGTACCATCCCCAGTTGATGGCTCGATACCTAGCCCGTCGTATATTGGGTCTTGTAGATAAGGACAACGATGTATCGGTGTCTTTCTTGCAGGAGACCATAGTCACATTTGTTGGGTATGAGGTCACGTATGGAAAGGCTTGGCGGGCAAAGCAAATTGCCCTGGCAATTCGCTGGGGTAGCTGGGAGGAAGCCTATAACAGGGTTCCACGCATTTTGTGTGCGATGGAACACTTCAACCCTGGCATGAGATCGTTCATATACACAGGAGGGTTGTATCTTCAGAACTCGTTGAGGCATATTCTGTACCGTGTGTTCTGGTATTTCGATCAGTGCAAACATGCATTTCAGTATTGTCGGCCAGTTGTTCTTGTTGACGGCACGTTCCTCACCGGCAAATACAGGGGCACATTGATGATGGCTGCTGCTGTAGACCCAGAGAACCAGATAGTGCCAATGGCTTTTGCTTTGGCGGAGGGGGAAAACAATGATTCATGGTCATGGTTTATGCGTCTGCTCCGTGTTCATGTGCTTGGCCCTTCTCGCACCATTTGTCTGATTTCGGACCGTCACATTAGAATTCTTAATGCAGCCGGTGAACACATTGATGGTCACCCGCCCCTAGTGCACCGTTGGTGCATGCGGCATTTTGCCGCCAATTTCTGGCGGCGTCAACGCAAGAAGGATGTGGCTGACAAGTTAAAGGAGCTTTGTAATAAACGTACGAAACGCGAGTTCAACGAGACTATGGTAGAACTAGAGAAGATGCTCAACCAAGCTGGCAAGGCATGGTTAGACCAGCATATGGAAAATAAAGCCAAGTGGGCATTAGCATATGATGAGGGCGGCTTCCGGTACGTCATCATGACAACAAACTCCTCTGAGTCTTTCAATCATGTGTTCAAAGGCGTCGATCTCTCCTAGTGTCTGGTATTGTTGAGTTCTCTTTTAGGAAGTGCAATGAGTATTTTGTTAAGCGGTATGGCCTAGCCCTGAGGAATGAAGAGGAGCTTGGAAGATGGGGGAAGGCTGCACACGAATATTTGAAGGAGGCTGAGGAATTGGCCAAACAACAGGTTGCCGAGGCTTATGGACGGGACATGCTTGTTTTCTGCGTACGAGCTAGAGGGGGCACAAACCTGGGCGGCGAACGATTTGGTGGGCGAACGTACCGTGTCGATCTTGATAAAGTAGAATGCAGTTGCAACGTCCCTCAGATCATGCATGCCCCTTGCTCACACATGATCACCTCTTGTTGGCTTAGAGGTTTTGACCACACAGTTGCACCATACATGTCACCCTTGTATCTCCGTGCCAACACCCTCAAAGTTTGGGAGAAGAGTTTCGAGCCATACCTTGACGAGTCGCAGTGGCCTCCATATTATGGTGAAGACTACGCGCCTTATCCGGACCTAAAGAAGGTAGGGAAGGGAAGGAGGAAGAAGAAGCGACTGAAAGGCGATATGGACAATATGAAAGGTTACGGCGCCGACATGTATGGTGGCGGGGACTTTGACGAAGAACGTGCGCAGAACCTTTGCTCCATTTGCAAGAATCCTGGTCATAACGCTAGATTTCATAGGCGGGCGAGACAAGAGGTGGTTTATATTGTAAACATGCATTTATGATATTTTAATCTTCAAATTTACTTGTCTTTGTTTTTTATAACATTATTAATTGTTCTAATGTTATTAATGTTGTCTTTGTTTTTTCAAACAGGCAGGTTCAGGGTTGCAAGATGGAGGCGCGGGCTCCTCATCCGCGCTTTAGCCTCATTGAGGCGGACTACGACAAGGACCACCGGGCCCAGGCCTTGTCGGAGCAGCAGAGGCCGTTGCGTGCGCTTCGTGTTCGCACGCACCGCGTACATAGCTGGGACGAGCGATATGCGACGTACATACGTCGGGCAGGCTTCCTTGAGATCGTTCGGGTCTACAACAGTACACTCCCCACACTAGACCCTGCACTTCTTACTGCCTTTGTTGATAGGTAACATTGCATTTTGCATTTATTGTCTTTGTTTTGTAAAATTGGGCCGTCAACTTGTCTATAACCAGAAACTTGTAATGATGCAGGTGGAGACCGGAGACGCACACCTTCCACACACCATGTGGGGAAATGACTATCACGATGCAGGATGTCAAGATGATATTGTGTCTCAGTTTGGCTGGTCATCCGGTGACTGGGGTCGTCGACGAGTCTAATTGGGTAGACTTGGTGGAGCAGTTCTGTGGTAGGAGGCCATCAGAGGCTGAAGTTAAAGGCACAAAGTAAGTTCATATTTGCGCCCCATTGAAATCACTAATACAACCATTTCAGCTACATCTATTTTTGTAGAATAATGCTTCAATTGTAATTGTAGGAAGACCTCAGGAGTGTCGACGTCATGGATAACCCAGCACTTTGGTGCAGAGCCTCCGATCGGTGCTCCAGATCACGAGGTCGAGGTGTATGCAAAGGTGTGGTTGTGGCACTTCTTGGGCGCTTTCTTGTTCCCCGACTCCTCAGGCGACAACATCAGCTGGATTTTCTTGAGGATCCTTATCCAGCCACTGGAGAACATTGCAACCTATAGCTGGGGTACCGCGGTCCTTGCTTTGACATACCGTCAGCTTTGTACTGCCTGTCGTCGCCAGTCGGCCAATGCCAACCTAGGTGGCTGCTCGTACCTACTTCAAGTATGGATTTTGGAGCGGTTTCCGGTTGGGAGGCCTACTAAACCTCCGCATTTGCCTGTGAGTACATTGACTACTTTGATATCTTCATATGACTAAAGAGATTAGTGACACCGTGTTTGTGTGACTTGCAGGTTTGGTAGCATGAAGATGTTCTACCCACCGCCCTTTTCATCTGGAAAGACGCTAAGGTAGTGAGGGGCGAGCTGGAAAGGAGGTACAGGCAGTACACGGATGCGATAGACGTGTTGACACACAACTACGTAAGTTCAATCCACATTTCCTACTAAAGGCACTATCAATGAGATTGATACTAAATTAAGTTTTTTTACTTTGCAGGTAACATGGACACCGTGGTCTAGGTGGGAGCTAGAGGACTACCTTAGTCCGCGCTGCGAGGAGGAAGGGGACGAGTGGCTTTACGAAGGGCCACTTATCTTCTTCCACGTCGTCGAGATGCACTACCCTTTCAGGGTTTACAGACAGTTCGGGAGGTTGCAGGGAATTCTACCGCTGTACTCCACCAACGCTCAGCTGCATGGGTACGATGCCAATATGTTTATTCTACTTAAGTGCCTCATTTCTAATGCAATATGGCAATGCATGATCGATCGAAGGCTTCGGACCACGCAAAAGGATTGGGCGGTGACGCACGAACCACATTTGCTTAATTGGTATAACAGGCATCCTTGCCACCTCAACGAACTTCCACAGCACCACCCGGCAAGATGGATGGAGTACCTGCAATGGCTGCAGCGAAGTACGAGGACTCATCTCATGGTCCCGTACACCAACATGCCTGCAGATGCGGCCGGTGAGGATGACATCGCCGATGCGTTCGACGAGGCGCAAAGGGTGCAAACACAACTTCTTAGGGCCCCTCTAAATAGATACGTGGTAAGTACTTTGCACTTACATCCTCAAGCGAGGTAAGGGTTTTAAAATTCAATCAAAATGATCGAGTTAACCTTGTGTGATGTTGTAGGCACAACAGTTGTCGAAGTACTCTGAGGAAGCTTCTAGGCAACTTTTCCAGACTAGGGACGACAAGACCAACCCTCTTCGTGCCTTTGTCAAGGTACTTTTGATAGTAACATTTGTGACTACAACTCAATTACCTTTAAAATTCACGCTTAATAATGCTTGTTGTCATCTAAACCTGTAGAGAATAAAAAAAGGATGCAAAAAGTTGGCTCAGAAGCTAAGCTGTGCGGACACGACGTTGGACAACCGTACAACCCCACGTGGTCAAGGAGCCAGACGATGTCCACCACAGCTGCTTCTGCTAGCGACACTAGGGCTGCGTCCTCGTCTATTCGTACTCCGTAGGACAGAGGGAAGGGTCCAGCGGTTGCGGACGATGTGGATGAGGAACTTCAGTATGACACGACGAGTGGCGACGACGACGACGATGACGAGGACGTTCCCCAGTGGGAGTACACCGGTCACGAGGAGATGGGTGCCTCACAGCTATACGGTGCTCCTATTGGTACACAGGGGTCGACTACACACAGCAGGAGAACTACACACCGGCCGAGCAACAGGTTCCTATGCTTTGCTTTTTCTTTAATTCTACTGTTCGTAGCTCAACATTTAGAGTAGCTCATCAGGTTGCTTGCTTGCAGGGGCCGTCCTCGACGCAGCAGTTTGATCGTGGACATAGGTGGCAGCGCGAGAGGCAGCAACAGGACCGCACAGACGTTGGCTGGAGAAGCAACGTGGTCCCTACGAATCCGAGGAGGCGACGGAGACCGCGAGACCCCTACACCCCTGGCGATTAGTAGAGTAGTCATATTTAGCAGGCGCCGGACACATGTTATCTTAGTTATATAGTGCTAGAACAATTAAATTATGTGTAGGTGTAGCAGCAGTACTCTACTTGGTTATTTCGATTGGACTAATGTAGTTGGTAACACTCGTTTAATCTTTGGCGTAAACGCAATTCTTCGTGCCATGGCTTCCGTAAACTTGCTGTAAATGACTCAACATGGCATGTCTGCATTTGTCACGCTCAGCTGACGCAAAATCTAGGCATAGTTCCTGCGTGCCAGCAGTTTCAGGGCCACCCCGCCATGGGTGGGGGCGGGTTAGGGGTACCCCGCCATGTACTATGGCGGGGTAGCCCAAACCCACCCCCATCCATGGCGGGGTGGCCCTGAAACTGCTGGCACGCAGGAACTGCACTAAGAAACTGCATTTATAAACTGCACGGATAAACCACACAACAATCTTAGTGAGTGGACCAACAAATGAAACGAATGAAGATGTAATAATGAAAATTATTACAATGACATGTTTCAAAGTACAACACTGACAAACTACACCACACAAAGTTTCTAAGCCACTACAAATGACAAACACTAACAACGACGACGTGAAGATGTGACAATGCAAATTATTACAATGACAAGTTTCTATTGCACTGACAGCCTCCTACGTGCAGCACTAAGGCAATAACAACGACACTTGTACGTCAATCAAATTGCGTGCACCACTACGTAAGCAACTCGTCTTCGGACTCTGAATCCTCCGCTACAACCTCCTTACCCTTGCTGGCCTCGACTGCCTTGGCCTGAGAGGCCTGACGCCGGTAGTAAGCCGCCTCCGCCTCGTCCGCGGCCTGAGAGTACAACTCGGCCTCTTCTTCGATCATGTCTGTTGGCCCCCATGCGTCGAACAACGGTGTCTTATGGCTGTGGTACGCTGCCTGACCCTCCTCTAATTCAACATCCTCCTTGGGCATCGGTCCTAACTCCTCTGCAAGACGAAGTAGCTCGGCTATCCTTCCCATGTCATAGGCATCCTCGTCCTGAGGGTAGCCCAATTCTTCGGCTAGACGAATGAGCTCGCCTATCCTCCCGGTGTCGTCGTCTTCCTCTGGCTCGACCTCCTCTTCAACCACAATCGGACGGCTTGCGGTGCCACCAACTCCTGCGTCCCGCTTTAGTGTCCTATTCTCCGTGTACCTAGCACGAGCCACATCTGCTTGCCAGTTGCCGGTGCATCCAATCTCTACAAGTACAAAATGCAAACAATTAACACGATCTTTGCAATGACTTTATTGACAGTCAAACAAAGAACATCGAGTTTCCAAAAACGCAATGACTCACTCGCACATAATGAGTCAATAGTATCTTTCAAGCCTTGCATCTATGCTCTCGCATCCTCCTCTGCAGCCTTCCTTGCATCCTCTTCAGCCTTCCGTGCCTGGTACTCCTCTACATCCTTCTTCTTCTTCTCGTACCACTTCTTCCACGCAATACTCTCCGGGTTACGAACACGCAGGTCTTGGGCCCGTCGTCGCATTTTCTTCTTATAGTTCTTAACGAAATCAGTGACGTAGTTTGCAGGATATCCTCTCATCTTACGAAGTGCTACCATTGTCTTATACTCATCCTTGAACTTAAACACATCATCATATGATTCCCATTTGCATTTCTGAGTGCTCTGTTGCAACAAATAGATGAATACAAAGTTAGCGTACCAAAGCAAACAAAATAAAACATTAGCACTAAGTGTCAACAGTCCTAGCAAACCTCGTCATAATCGATCATGTGGCCACAGAAGTGCCCAATCCCAAGGCCTGAAGGGACAAGTCCGTAGCTAGCTTCAACACCACATTTGCACATCACAGGAGGCGCAATAGACCTCCTCTTCTTCTTCCAGTCTGGCACCTCCTCATTCTTCTCCGGCTCCGGCCAATGGCTCTTTGGACCATAGACCCATTCCTTGAAACGACACTTTGGAAAATCATGATCCTACAAAATCAAAACAGTAAAACACACATATAGGACATGACATTTCAAGGTTCACTCACACATTACCTCACGTCGTAGAGGACAAATAAACTCTTGTTCATTGCGTGGGTTTATCACGGCTTGCTCTCCGCAATGGCACTTTGGAGGATCCTCGAGCCGCCGTGCCGATGCTACGGCCTTCTCTTCCTCCGTCATAGGAGGAGGGTTAGGAGGGGGCGGAACCCAGCGAGTAAACACCTCACGCTTGCAATGATCAACGCCGGGGTAGAAAAGGAGAATCCTTGGGTCAAACTTGTCCGGACCGTCGATCCATTGGAAGAAAAAGCACCGGAAGTATGGCTACAAAAAAGTTTGAATTATCTCATCGCGAATACAACATCAGAAACCAATAAGAAAAACAAAGGGCACAATTACTTACGCTACAACTATAACATGTGTAGAAGCAACGAGCCGCAGTATCTGGATGTCTCGACTGGCTCACGTGCGCCGGATGACCACAGTCACAGTTAGGGAAAGGTTCCTCGGGAGGAACGGGCGCATCCTTGCAAGACACGTCGGGGTACATCTCTCTAGGACGACCCTTTTTCCTCCAAATCGACTCACGATACGAGTCCTCCATCTAATAACACGAAATGATTTCAACACAAAACACATATCACTTATATAATGTACAATATCAATACGATAAAAACTAATATAACTTTACTAACTACATTAACCAAACATACTACAACGATGGACGCAAAGAAGGGGTGGCCGGAACAAGGTCCGAAGATGGGCCGGTAGCCGACGGGGAGGGGCCCTAGGAGGGAGGGGCGCCGGAGAAGGGCGTTGAGGGGAGGGGAACTCGGTCCTGGGGCGGAGAGGGGCGCTGCGGGAAATGGAATGGATGAATGGCCAAAAACAAGAAGTGCCCGGGCTTTTAAATGGGCGGGGTTGTACCCCGCCATGATGCATGGCGGGTTAGGGGTACCCCGCCATGCATCATGGCGGGGTACTCCTTTCCACGCTGGCCTGCAGCATGCCACGTGGGACCTGCACCCCGTCACCATGCATGGCGGGGTTCAGTGCATTTGCCCTGCCATGCATGGTGGCGGGGCCAAATGGGTTAGATTTAAAAAAAATTTCAAACCCGGGTTAAATTTAAAATTTGTTTTAAATTTGGGCTAAAAATAAAATAAAAATTCACAGCGTCGAGGGCCTGGGCGGTCGCCCCGTTAGCCCCCGCTCAGGGCTGGCACTAGTTTTGTATCGATGCTGCAAAAGTAGATTATAATATTGTAAAAATAAATTAGGATGTTGCACATGTTATAATAGCAAAATACACATGTTGCAAGATAAATATTTCAAGTGTTACAAGTGTTTCAGACGTATGTTGCAAATGTTTCATCTAGATGTTTTAAAAATAAATCTTGGTGTTGCACATGTTGCAATGGCTATATATACACACATGTTTCAATTGTTTCGTATGTTTTAGACGTAAGATGCAAATGTTTCATCTGGATGTCTCAAAAGTTGATCTGGTGTTGCCTATATTGCTATGGCCATACACGTATGTTTCAAGCGCACGTTTCATCTGTTTCAGATGTATGTTACAAGTGTTTCATTTGGATGCTCAAAAGTATATCTCGGGGAAGCACATATGGCTGCTGCTAGTGCGCCGCCGTGGGTCACCGTGCACTCCTGCTGGTGCTACTGTTGCTGCGTGCATGTGGGCCCATGAAACGGAGCGGGCTCGGGTGGTCTCCGCGCATGGGTGGGCCCGTGCGGCCTCGGAGTGGGATGGGTGTAGGGCGAGGGAGCTGCGTGCGTCAGGTGCGGGCGTGAAAGCACCGTCCGACGCTAGCGGCCTAGATGGGACGTTGGGGCGCTTGCAAGTCCAATAAATAAATATTAAGTAGTTTTCGCGTTTGGATTGTCTAAAAAATCAGTGCTGCTTCTGTTTGTAACGTGCATGGAACCGTATATATAAGCCCAAAAGCCGCATAAAACTAGCTTTCCCAAATTTTTCCCTCCTCCGCATCCCTCCTCACCCTGCAGTCCTGTGACTCTACGTGGCCATGCTACCGCCTGCACCGCTCGCTTCTCCTCCCCTCCTTGCACCAGAAATCCAGAGCTGACTGCCGCCGATGCCCAGGCCCATGTCCTTCCCCGATCATCCAAGGAGGCCAGCCATGAAGTTCGTAGCCAGCAAATCTGGTGATGCCAGGGCCGCAGGGCCGTACCTTTTCCATTTGAAATGCATATGTGCAATAAATAAATAAATAAATAAATAAAATGTGACATAAATACCAGAAAGTAGTAGGAAGCCAAAATACCAAAAATAACATGATTCCATAAGATTACATACACACAAAAGTACTAACACTTTATCGTCTTTGTGCTAAGGATGACATAAATCATACTGTATGAGCAGGAATCTCTTGTACACACCATCCTTTTTGGTAAATCAAAGTTGCAAACAACATGTCGCCTTCAGGCCAAGTTCATCATAGAATCCTTATCCTTTATAATAGGGAACCACCTTCACATCCTATCTTGTTTCACTAGAATTGCTATTGCAAATCCCACTCCAAAGCCCACACCAACAAAGAGAAACAAAACAACATCGACACTATCTTTGGGTTTTTTCTGATGTTCTTCACTTTGAGCATCTGTCGCAGTGCCACATGGCTTGGATTGAGGGGGTCCACAGAGTCCTACATTGCCATCAAATGAGCTGTTCTGGAATGTGGTGAATTGATGCGATTGTGGTATCCGACCTACCAACTGGTTGTTGCTCAGGTTCAAGATGCTAAGGAAGGTGAGATCTGTCAACTCTTGTGGGATCTCACCTGATAGCATGTTTGAAGATAGGTCGAGAGACTCCAAAGCAGCGATGCTACCAAATTGGGGAGGAATTTCTTCACTGAGGGCATTGTGAGACAAGTTCAGTACACGTAGAGAACAAAGATTTCCAATGGATGCAGGAATGCTACCTTCTAAAGCATTATCTGATACGTCTATTGTTGTTAACGTAGTAAAGATCCTTTCAAATGTCACCATCAACCCTTTGTATGATATTGTGACAGAGTCTTGGTAAAATCCATTATAACTTGTTAGGTTTGGATGGCCTATTATTTGTCCTGTATTGTTGTACTTCTTCATTGATTTCAAAATTTCAAACCATTGTGGATGCAAATCACCAGAGAAATTGTTTGAGGCTAGGTCAATTATCTGCAAACTTGAGAATTGACCTCCTGATTTCTCATCTTCAAGATACCCTATTGAACCATGGAACTGGTTGGATCTCAAGACGAGGACATGAAGATTCAAAAGCCTCCCAAGCCAAGATGGAAAGGTGTCTGCAATTTTGTTCGTTCCAAGGTCAAGAACCTCCAAGTAGGTGCAGTTATTGAGTGCCCTCAGAAGTTGACCTTCAATCTTATTGCCATGCAAATTTATTGTTTGGACAGAACATGCACTTCAAATATTGGAAGGTAACATCCCTTTGAATTGATTCTCCCTCAAATTTATTACTCTCAAAACTCCATTTTCCATCAAGCATGGTGGTACCAGTCCAGTAAAATTGTTATATGATAGATCAAGGACTTCAAGTACAGGTGATCCACAAATTGAATGTACCAAATGACCACTTATACTATTGTTTGATAACTTAAGATATGTAGTGGAGCTAAGGTATAATGTGAAGTTTGGAAGAAGGGAAGAGAAATTGTTATTTGAATAATCCAATGATGTAGCTGATGAGTATGGAAGGAATCAGTCCTTGAAGCCTGTTGGAGCTAAGATCGAAATAAGTCAAGGTATTTGCGAATGGGATAACATATGAATTGAGTTCCATACCAGTGAACATGTTGTGTGAAAGATTTAACCACGTGAGGTGATAATTCAATCTCTCCCATAACCAACTCAGTACATCCCCGTTTATTTTGTTACTTGAAAGGTCTAGACAATTCATGTATTTGGCATGCATTAATAACTTTGGTATTTTTATCATATTGCAACTAGCAAGCCCTAGCGCCATAAGTTGAGAGGGATATGTAGAAGAATTATTAATGCCTTCCCCTTCTATTACACTCAGCTTATTGTGTGAAAGAAATAAAGAAGTGAGGTTCTCTCTCCATAGTGATGCAAGATCCACTGAGCCCATTAAGTTGTTGCCCTCAATATCGAGTTCCGTCAAATTTGGGAGTACCAACAATGATTGGGGAATCTGCCCCATCAAATTATTCATTTCCAGGCATACAATCCTCAAGCATGAACATGCTCCATCGAATTCATGTATGGGACCAGAAAGTTGGTTTTCTGAAAGATCTAAGTAGCCAAGCTTCGGAAGAATGAAAAGAGATGCTGGGATTTCTCCTGCACAAAGAAAATAAATTTAGTTCAGTTGTGGATGCTACTAGACTAATAGAATTTCAATGCTACAGAACTTAGTTTTATGTACACATGTTGAAACTGTGTGGAAACTGAGCTAGCCTTACTTCCTATCCTACTACAGTAAAGAGTGGTGGAGAACTAAACTGAAATAGACAAAACTAGAAACAAAACCCTAATATATTTTTGTGGTTTATTCAGTTTATTTTTTATTTGATTTCTAAAACAGTTCTGACCATTGTTTCTAATTCAGTTTTTAGGTTGAAAAACTAGACTGGCCTAACTGCATTGTTATATGCATCATATAAGGAATCAATTTGATCCAACCCAATAAAAATAATGCAATAGGTATACCATAACCCCTTCAATAGTTGAATCCCTTCCACTTTGCAGCCACCGTAGCACATATGCACTGCCCTCATCAGCCTTCAATGCCACACCATCCAGATCCACGTCACCATGCCAAGCCTCATTGGCCTGCCAAGTCATCGAACACCGCGCTCACCTTGTGTGACCGTGTGTTGCTGGCCAACTCGTGCACAACCCGCTTGCTGCTGCGCTGCTGCATCTAGAGCTCGCAAGCAAGGCATGGGCATGCCACCCACGCGGCCTCCGTGCCAATGAGCCAGGCGCCGCCGGTCGCCACTTGGGGCAACTTCCCAACCACCCTCACGATCTCTGCATCGCCACCCATGCGGGTTCCGTGGCTCGAGCTCCACCGCTGCTGCCCAGGCCGATATTGCCGGAATCAAGCTCCAACCCACCGGATATGGCCGCCCCTCGCAGATCCGGCCGGGGGAAAAGTGGATCCGCCCGCCGGAGCCAAAAGAGCCACCACCACCGTCACTGGAGCTTGCTTGGACCTCAACTTTGCGGGAGAAAAAAATTGCCACCGCCATCCTCGTGGGCGCACGAGCCTCTGGCAACCTGCTTGGGCGGCGGCGAGGCAGGGGAGGGAGGTGATGTGGGCACCAGCGCTGGGGATTGAGGTTTCCGCCCGAGCTGCCCCAAGGAGAAGCGATGCGGGGCCAGTTTGTCCTAATTCGGTTTCCAGGTTGAAAAATTGAACTGGCCTAATAAATTAACTGCATGGTTATTTGCATCACAAAAGGAATCATTTTGGACCAACCCCCCAAAAATAATGCAATAGCTGTACCATAACCCCTTGAATCCCTTCCACTTTGCAATCACCGTAGCACATAATGCATTGCCCCTCCAAGGAGATACTATGCTTGCATAAGGAATTACATTCTACGCAAAACAATGAATGATGCACATTGAAATGTAGTCCTAGTTTATCCTTTCACACTCAAACATATTCAATATAAATTTCATAAGGTTTTAAACAACCAAATTTCTACATCAATGCACTGGCTCTATTACTGTAGTTCATTACAAGACAAGATCACAAGAATCAATATGGGAAACACAAACAAAAAGAGCAATTTAGGAGTTCCAAATAGTATGGAGTGAGCTTTTATTTACAAAAACTGGGTGTAAATTTATGAGCGAGTGAGCTAACCGTACCGCTGAGATGATTTCCTTCAAGCCGCAGCTCAGTCAACTGAGTCAAATTAGCAATTGTACTTGGTATTCTGCCGCTGAGATAATTTTCTTCAAGCCGCAGTTTAGTCAACTGAGTCAAATTAGCACCAGTGATTTCAGATAGAAGGTAGTACCAGTGATTTCAGCTTCTTCAGTGCGCCAACTTCGTGTGGAATTGGCCCAGAAAGTTGACAACCTGAGATGTCCAGTTCTTCCAGGTTGCCCATACTCCCAATTGCGGATGGAAGCTTTCCTGCTAGAAATATGTAGTCGCCATCACCACAATTGATTTCGAAATTTTTCATATTTCTAATATTGGTAACTGACGACAATGTTTGAATAAACTTGCCAAGTTTCTTAGATTTCCAATGGAGGAAGGTATTGTCATGGATAAGTCGCAATCTCTGAAACTCAAGCTTCTCAGGTTCTTGATGCCTTCCAGCCAAGAAAAAAGTGTCTCCGATTGTGTGGGTGAATCTAGTTGTGTCACGAACAATTCGTGGAAGGATGCAAGCATACCAAACAAAGGGTGGAATTCCATGGAAATAATTTTTCCATCAATTCCCAATTCTGTCAATGCCTTGAAATCCCTAAAATAGCTTGATTTAGTGACATAGGAAAAGTTGGTCCACTCTATCCACATTGTTTCTAAAGAAGCGGCATTAGAAAAGCTTGGCAGGTGGCCAGAGAGATTTGAATTCCCGGACAAGTCGAGCACCCTTAGATTTTCTGATCGAAACATTCCTGGAGGAAACCACCCTTGAAGATTAATACCTTTCAGTAGGAGCACTCTTAAGTTGGGAAAATTCATGAGAAACTTAGGAAATGGACCGGGGATGATATTGTCATTGCGGCTGAGGTTGATCACAGTCAGAGACTTCAACCTTGAGAGAGAGCTGCCAATCTGACCTTGGAGGATGCAACCCTCCAAGCTAAGAACCCTCAGGTGCGGCACAGATTTAGCTAGAGCTTCGAAGCAATATTCTGCAGACGAAGATATAAGCACAGCAAGATCAAAGTAAAGCTCTCACAAATTGCTGAGATTTGACACTAGGGTTTCGAAATCGGGTAACCAGAGGTCATTAGATGCACCGCTGATGGTACAGTCATCATCAGTACAAATAATACGATCGGAAAGATCCAAGTAGACAAGGTTTGTGAGGTTGCTAATAATGCCAATAGGTACCTCACCGCTGATTCCTGAATTGGACAGGTTGAGGTAGGTAAGCGAGCTAAGTCCCTCAAAACCAAGTGAGGAGACGTCGTCATCGCTCCTAAAATTGTTCATGCTGAGGTCCAGCATCCCGAGGGAGGTGAGATTAAACAGCACGGGGTGAATTCCATTACTGTTCAAGCCATACCCACTGAGTTCGAGAGCAGTGACGATGGCATGGCCCGAGGAGGAGTTGCTGCAGCCGACGCCCTCCCAGAGACAACAGTCTGTGCCATCTTGCCAAGACGAAAGAGTGGTGATGGAGGGCAATGCTAAGGTACACCTTTACCTTCTATGAGGCAATATCTCAAATGAATCTAGGCCATTGATTTTTAATATTTTATGGATTACTTAATAAATAAAAAAACATAGAAAAACAAAAAAGTTCATTTGCATGCCTCTAATGACGAGAGGGGAAATCATGCATGCTGCTAGGAAATCCCATCCCGATTCCATTAATCATGTTCCCTAAAAAGAATTCCCCTAATCATGGAGAAACAGAGTTGATAACGTGGGCCCATTGAATGACAATATTCATAAGAATTTGTGGTTAGTGTTTTGTTTTTCTTAATCGCTGATTGTGGGTACCCCTAGTTTGTAGGTACCGACAGTATATATCTCAAAAAAGTCATACTAACTAATAAAAACCATTAAACAAGTCATATAATGATCACATTATGTCACGTCACATGCAAATGAAGTACACTTCATGTTGGTACATATGCAAATCACGTCCATGTGAATTCAGATGTATGAAGTCTATGTAAAATTACATGGTAATCAAAATATATCAATCCCAAAGTTGCAAAATAAAAAAAAGATTATCATCTCCACCAGATCACGCATGCATGCCAAATCTTGGAAAAGATTTTTTATATCTAAATCTTTCCCAAGTTATCCTACTTTACAAAATTAAAAATTAAATAAATATATATTTCACCTATTACCTCCTCGGAGGTAATATGTGACTATAACCATCAGATCAAACTAAATGGATGACTCACAGCCATTTGAGTGTACCGCAGCAAAGCCCGGTGATGGAATCTTTGTCAAAGATGAGAGACTGCTTGAGTGTAAGCAGAGTGATTGCCTGATCTGGACGGCCTAGCCAAGGTGAGTGGTGAGTGAGGTTGGCATGCCCATGAGGATGGGCACCGGAGGCAGAGGCGGCGTGTGTGTAAGTGGAGGAGCTGTATGAGACAGAGCAGCAATGGCGTCCAACCAATGCAACTGGAAGCCATTTTTGCATGCTAGGCTACTGTTTGGCTGGTAACACAAGGATGGATATTTGTATTTGTAATTGAAGTTCGTAGTCTTGTTCAAGTTTCCAAGTCGTCGTCGTTCATCGCTCATACACACAACGGCATGTTGCACACTCATGTGGTGGATCGTGAGCTGAAAGCACTAGTGTATAACTTTCTCTCTCTCTCTCTCTCTCTCTCTCTCTCTCTTTTAGTTTCTCTCAGTGGAAACCACATTAGCATTAATCATCACTCCATGCATGGCCCCTTTCTTTTTCTTCATAAAGTGCAGATGCCTTCTGAAATCCTAATCGGCGGCTATTCCCCAATATTTAGGTACATTTAATTTGGTGATAGAAAATAGAATCACTATATCGGAATTTGAATATGATTTTCAATTGTTATGTTTTGGCTGTAAATATTACAATTCTTAAAAGAAATCACTTCAATCGACAAGGTTTAGTTTCGGGCACTTAGACAAAGTCTTGTTTTCTCTTTTCAGACACAGAGGAACTATCATATCTGTTGCCTTTTTCCCGCTTTTAAATTTACATACTCCGTAGATGTCTCCATGCCTTTGATGCTTTTTCAAAAAGCCTATGGCGTTTGAGACGGGCTTACCTAATGGTGACGGGCCTAATTTTGACCGACTATTCCCTAACTTGACGGACTTAGCTCAGCAGCTGCAAATCTATATCTATATTTATACATATACACGTACGACAGTGCTATTCTACACCCTAGGTAAAACTGACCAGAGAAAAATACTGAGTACACTCAATACTACACCCAGGACCACGAAATACTAAACAATACTGAAACGCGACTACTGAATAGTACTGAATTTTGTTCAGTATAACAGTTTGGTGTAGAATAGTACTCTACGCCTAGGGTGTAGAATAGCGTGTGTGTATACACGTATATCTATACTTTCTATATTTAAGTCTTTATTTAACAACAAACTTTTTTTATTCCCGCTCACTCTCTCCCCCTATCCGACCCTTCTTCACAACCCTTCGTCGCCGCTTACTCTTACCTTTCTTGTTTTGAGTCTAGAGCTACAAAACCTACGTCCACGCCACACCACTCATGCCATGACCTGGCCGCTCGAGCCTGTTCATGTAACGTATAGTGGCATACATGCCAATCTAGACTAGAGCACCTCTCTTTTAATCATCAAGGTCATATATGCCAACTAGTGACAGATTAACCCTAGTTTCTTAAAACCACACTGTAGAAGCAAAATAAGCAAGGTCTGAAACAAGAGACAAGCAAGCACACTGTAGAAGCTAACCACAAGCTGAAAAAAAAAACTTACTTATGTGTACTAAAAACAAGCTGCAAACAAAGAGGAACCAAATATGCACTACTACTGGCTGACGACGTACTACAGAGCAAAGACTCGAAAGACATTCAGGCAGACTGCTACAGCAAAAACAAAAACAAACTGAGGTGAACTAAGTATGTGCTCGAATGGGCTTACAGACATATATACTATGAGGAGCTGTACACGATGTAGCTGACTGTTGGGAAGAAGGGGAGTGGCAAATAGAATTAGAAGAGCCCTCTCCTTGACAGAGTTTGAGTTGTGGAAGGAACTGTTGGAGGACTTGAATGAGGTTAACTTGGAAAGGGATTCTACTGATAGTGTGATATGGGCCTTGGAGAAGAAGGGCCAATTCTCTACGAAATTCCTGAATAGATTTTTGTCTGATGGGGGGATGCAAGTAGGGTGGCTGGAATCATTTGGAAATGTAAGGTTCCCTTGAAAATCAAAATTTTTTTGTGGCAAATTTTTAACAACAAACTTCAGGTGGCCCATAGCTTGGCCAAAAGGGGGTGGAACGGCAGTGACTGATGCTCTCTTTGTGGGGAGCTGGAATCAGTGAATCATATCTTTTTTGGGTGTTTAATGGCTAAACTAATTTGGGGTATTGTTAAGGAGGTGTTTCACCTTGTTACATATCCAATCAGTGGATCATTTTTCTGGGGGGTGGCTACTGGGCAAGGGGCTTTTACCTGTTAAACTTTTATGTTTGTTTTTGCAGGTTTTAGCTGGGTTATTTGGACACTGGAAATAAGATGGCAATTGAGAAGAGGTCTCCAATGGCACCAACTGATGTGGTATGTGTTTTTTAGAAAGGACGGCAAAAGCTTTGCCGCGATTTCTATTAGACGAAGAAAGAAAAAAGGCAAGTGCCAGCCCAGTTTTTTTTGAATGAAAACTGAGCTAGAAAAACCATACAACTGAGAATAGTGCCTACTCATCCCGTACAACTTTGGGACAACTATCACAACTCACGCCACCACTTGCAGCTTAGTCGAAAACTACCAACTAATCAACAACTTGGCCAAAGAAAGAAAAAAACCCAACTAAGACACCTCAACTATAGAAGACAACTTGGAGGACCGAGCACCATCACCCCTGGCAGCACCGAGCACCATCACCGCAGAGGTGCTTTGACTTTACTGCAGAAATGGAGTATTCTGCTAAAGGAGGTAGAGCGGGAGCGAATTCTGAGTGTGAAGGAGGAGGTGCTCCAATGGATGAAGTCTTTCAAGCCTAGCGTGGCAGAGCTGTCGGACATCGGAGAAATTTAGGGCCTCTGTAGCTTGGCTTTATGTTCCCTGTTTTGTTAGCCTTGCTTTGAACTGCTAGTGTTTGCAGGCTGTTATATGTTTGTACTAGCTTAAACTGGTAACCCCAGTCTTGTGTCAAACATGGTGCTTTCTTATAAGCAGAGGTCAAACTCTTTTTTAAAAACAAGTACGTGCTCGAATTAAAAGAAACATGCTGACACTATTGCAAGAAGAATATCATAACACAGGTTCAGAACTGTACTGATAATTAATAGGAATACAGAGAAGCTTTGAGCCTTTGAACTAACTGAAAAGCAGAGAGAGCAGCTAATTCAGACAACTACTGAAGCATAACACAGATCCTATGTCAAAAGGAACGAAAGAGCTGCTGACCAAAAAGATGTAGGCAATGATTACTTAAATGAATTACTACTGTATCTTGAAAAGGACTTGCCAAAGATCTGAGAAAATAGATAGGCTGAGATTCTGCACTTACTCTGAAGCCATTGTCGATCTGCTTACCTGCTGTTCTTGCACACACTAACTTACAGAACAAATAAAACTGAGAGCAGAGCAAAGAAATAGAGCAGCAGAGCTGGGTGAATGCTGAGAAACTAAAAGAAGTGCAGGTCTGAAAGAGCGATACAGAACTACTTCTGCACGCTGAATGCGTTTCAGAAACGGCAAGCCTAGTGCCCAGACATCCGGCCCTAGTTCGGGTCCAGGCTTGCGTCCGGACGCGGCTCCTGTTCGCTCGCGCTTGCATCCCGCTCCCAACTGCGACGTACGCTTGCATAAAAAAACCCGCGAAGTATGGAGCCCCCTCCGCCCAACGCTCATCCCGCTCCGGAGGCAGCGTCCGTCTGTAAGGAGCTCCCTCGCTTGCGCGACGCACGCAGCTCCCTGGTCCCGCCCCCATGTCCCATCCCTCGTCCGTAGATCACATTGAGCTCGAACTGCCATAGCGAGATGGAGGGAAGGGAAAGGGAGGGGAGGGAGAGGAGAGGAGAGGGCGAGGCACGATGCGCGATGCGCGAGGAAGGCGTGAGGTAGGTAGGTTTTAAATCTCTAGCTAAAGGTATTTAGCGGATGGCCTCTAAAACAGCTATCGGGGAGGCTAAATGGGGCTATAGCGGCTAAGTTCTACGTAAACACAAATAACCGATGTTGTTTTTAATTTAGAAAACCATTTGCATAAAGCATTAATCCAATTTAATACTTTACTTAATAACATCATATTTACATCAAAATCAAGTTGAAGCTAACCGCATTTTATTATATAGATATTATTACATAATGGAATATTAAACATTATCTTTGCAAAAGAGATATACATGAATATATTACATGTAGCGTGATTAATCTAATTAGATTATAATTGTAAACATATAAGTGAACATTGATCAAATTAATATTTAATTATAAAAGACTGACGTTTACTTTCATTGCTTTTAATAATTATAAAATCGGTCACATGTACACTAATCAATTTAATATTTAGCTTTATATAGAAAAACGTATGATATGAAAAATATTAGAACTACTGCGTAGAGCACACTGACACGAATCTAACGCAACTCGAATGGATCAAAACGGAATTAAGATGATTAAACGGTGGAGATTAGAAACCAATGGCAAATTTGTGAATACCTTCGTCTTCTTCCGCATCTTCACGAACGCACGCACGAAGGTGACTTGCTGCTGCTCATGCGCTGGGCAAGGAGGGGCTCACCCTCGGCCGGGGCTTGGCCGGACCGGACCTGCAGTGGCGCACGGCACGCCACGGGCCAACGCATGGGGCCGAGACGGCCCGCTCAGTCTGCAGCATGGGTGGCCGAGTGACCACACCAGCGGCGTCGTCTACCTGTTCTGCTCGAAGGAGCAGGAGGCGCGAGGCAGGGGCTCTCGGCCCGGGCGGCTGCGATGAGAGGGCGCGCGGGTGAGGTCCAGGGGCGGCAGCGCCAGGCCCTTATCGAGCAGGGCCGCGGCCTTGGCCGGGGATAGGCTGAAACAGAGGAACCATGGTGAAGTTCGTCGGAAAAGATAAAGATGCATTAGGAAAACGATGAACGAGCATGGATTTGGGAAAAGGAAGGCATGACAGCGTAGAGGAGATCGATAGGAACCTTTTGGTGGCGACGGAATTCGCTGGAACGCGACGAACTGACCGAAAAAGTTCGCCGGAAATTCGCCGGAACGCAAGCTGTACATGACGAACTTCGGCGAGGGGTGGACGGAGCTACGAGCGGCGGCTCGCGATACGAGCTTAGCGGCGGCGGACAACAACAGCGGCGGCGAACGGCAACAGCGGCGGCGAACGGCAACAGCGGCGGCGGGCGGCAACAGCGGCGGCGGCGGCAACAGCGGCGGCGACAGCGGCGGCGGCGAAAACAGCGGCGGCGGCGACACGATAAGAAGGGAGAAAATTCTAATTTACTACCCGAGAGATTTCCCAAACTAGGGGCTCCTCCACGGTAGTTTTTGGTGTGCTTTGCCCATGGGGTAGGTGCGTATATATTGGGAGAAAAACTCTCCACCTCCATGTCAACTAGCGATATGATGCTAATTGACGTTGCACCCTCCATCTTTACTAATAGGCCTAATTAATTATTAAAGCCCATTAGTAAATAAATGAATGGGCATTTAGGATTATTGCACACAGGCTTTGGTGGAAAATGAGGTATTTATTATTTTCGGAATTAATTAATTTCATGGATAAAATAATTCCAGAAAAGTCAGAATTATTATTTAAGCCGCGAAAAATACTCCGAAAGCTCCGAGAATTCAGGGAAATTTTCCAGAGACATTAT